>CP106731.1:13438103-14899769 GCA_025506655.1 Gossypium rotundifolium | reverse complement strand
AAAAAGATAAAATTAGTATTATTATATTAAATTTTCATTATAGTTTTAATTATTTAAGCGTAAAAGAAATCATATATTAATTAAACTAGATTGCTTAAAACTCAATTTAAAAAATTAATTTTATTGGCTAAGTTAAAATAATTTCATTGTAAATTACTATATTTTTACAAATAATAAGGTATATTGTTTGAAACAAAGCAAAATTAGTTTAAAATAAATTTAATAAAAAATAAAATTGTTAAAATTTATTAATATGAAAGAGATTAGTGGCGTTTTAACAAAAAGCGCAGAAAAAACTTTCTTAAAATCGTATCGTTTCATGCATTAGCGGCATTTTCTTCGAGGTCGTACATTAGCGGCGTTTTGAAAAGCCGCAAAATTCTTATTTAAACGATGTCGTTTTTACCGTCTATCCGGAAAACCCTTATAAGCGGGATGACGTCGTTTTTTTTAAAATGCAACAGTTTTAGTGGCGCTACTTGATAAACGCCGCTAAATGTCAATTAGTGGCGCTTGTATAAAAACGCCGTAAAATGTATTTTGCTTTTGACAAAATATCACCATTTTTTCCTCAGTTATTACCCCGAGCCATCCCTCTCTCCCCCCCCCCAAATGAACTCCTAATCCCTAATTTCTCCCCAAATCCCCTACCGCTCTCATTGGAAATCTCGAGAACTTGTCTTCATTCTCTGTTTCCTCCGTGAAAGGTACAGACGAGCCTAACTTCTGTTTGTGTTCTTTACTATTTCATTCATTGATTTTTGTTTTTCTCCTCTTGTAATCTGTAGATTTGTTTTAGATTCAAAAAATATGAAGTTTTTTTTTCTGCTTTAGATTTGGTTCGTCATATTTAACATTTGCGATTACTACGTCAGGCGTCCCGACCAAGCCGAGCTCGTCATCAGCACACTTCTCGGCTCCGTCCTCCCTGACGGCACCGTCGATATCTGTTTTTGAGTAGTGAGTCTCAACTTTTTCATTACTGTTTTTGAGTAGTGAGACTCAACATCTTCATCTTAATCATAAGTAGTGAGTCTCAACTTTTTCATTACTGTTTCGACAATGCCTGAGTCTTTCATTTGAATTACTTCTTTATCATTTTTGTCAAATGTCAAGTCAAACCATGAATCTTTTAGAGTTAGAATGTCAGAAGGTGGATAAAGAAAATCCTTTGGCTCCTCTTCGGATTGGGTATTATGTCTATAGATGGTAGGCTGGATTTTTTATTTTTTATTTTGCTTGAATCTTTTAACTAATTTTTTCATTTTTATCGGTGGCTAATTTTCTTGATAAATCACCATTTATATCAAGCAACTTTTTTGTAGGGTAAGTTTGTGTTCTGAGCCTTGTATTCCAATTGCAGGAGTCATTATCTGAGCGTTTATTAGACTTCACAAAAAGTCTTAATTTATCAAGGTATATGCCAAAATTCCATTGCTTACTATCATGTTTCACCTTGCTAACAGATATTTAGTACTTTCTGATTTGATCATAATTTTCTATCTTCCTCATTTGCTTCAATACAGTTATTAGACAAGGTTTCTTTTGGACAAGCTTTCTTTTAGACTTCAAGTACAGGTATATGCGTTTATTAGACAAGCTTTCTTTTGGACTTCAAGTACAGCTTATTTTCATGGTGACTTGAATATATTCTCCGGTGTTTGGTGGTAGGATGTGGGACTACTTTCTTTTACATTTGTTGATATTTTGGTGCTTGACGACAGCTATAAACAACAAAATTAGATCTTGTTTAACTACTGTAATCTCAAATGTTGCTTTCCCATTGAATTAGTTCGTTTTTCCCACATCGATTGGATTTTGTTTTGTTGTTTATAGCAGTTTGAGTATTCGATGCTTAAAATGAATTGTATTTTGTGTAAAACTTAAATTGTGGTTTCCATTGAATTGTTTCATGGAATTGGAATATGATTCGAAACTGCCTAATTTTGATAATACTTTTATAAATATACATGTATTTTTTTGTTGAGTATTTCTGTTTTATTTTCATTTCTTTTTTTTTTCATGCAGGAAATGTTTTGATTTTGGACAAAGTTTGAAGTGCGGATATTGCTCGTAAAGGTGCAAAAATTACCTCTGATTTTTGACCAATAGTTAAATATTTTTTTGGGGGGTGGGGATTGAGTCATTGGGTGCTTCGTGTCACTTAGAAACAAGGATTTATTGTGATGGAAAATAGAAAAGTCTAACATAATTTTTTGGGGCTACTAGGTTCTTTTGGTTTCGCTTGCCTTTCCATAACTAATATCTCAGAAGGAGAAGTCAAGCTTTTCAATTTTCCATCTGTAAAGGGTTGCAATTTTTCAAGCATAATTGTAATAGATGCATACTTGCTTATGCAAAGTATATTTGCTTTAAAATTGTGCTAATGTTATTATTTGAACTTTTTGGTGGTTACTTGGATAGCTATTACGATTGGGGGTGAATTTGAAGAACTTTCTTTCCAATGCCGTTCTGTCGCTCTATGTGCTCTTCTGGTTGAAGGTTAGTTCTATATTATATTATATTATTTATTATTTAACACTTAAACAAATGCTAAGATAAAAGGGGATTGCCATTTTTGGTAATTATATATAATTCATTAACATTATTTGTATATATGTATATTGTGGATGTAGTTGGATCTATTACAAACACTGAAACTACTTGGTTTCTTGGGAGCTATCCTTGTGTTGGTTGACCATAGAGTCCTTTCCTATTTGGCTGCTACATCTGCCAAGCTTACATCTGCCTGAGTTGATTGAAGATTAATTCCTATTCCTTTGCAGGCGTTGTTTGCTGCAAAATTGTTCTCCTCTTCTCTTTTGGTTAGCAGATTTTTCGGTCATTTTTAACTCAAAATTTTGGTAACGCTTATTTTCTCGATTCAAGACAATCTTTTACGTCAAAGAAAAAGAAAAATATTGCTACTCCAAATTTAAAGCCTCTTAAGTTGTATTAGGTAGCAGCAACATCGAGATGACTTCCGATTCAAAATTCTTTGCTAATTTAAAATTAGATACAATAATTTATTAGGTAGCATGTAGTAATATTTTCTCTTACGGATCATTTTAATTCAACTGTCTCCTTTGCAGATTTTATATAGTAACTGAAGCTTAAATTCTAAAGGATTGACAAAAAGCTGTAATTGCCGAGTAAGTATCAAACACATTGAACTGTTGAAAATTGATTTTACACCATTTTACAGCTTTTAATTTATCAACTGATTCGTACCAATTTGTACCTTTTAATATAGTTTGGACCCTCTTATCGCACCCCAAACTTTTTGGTTGTCAATGTCATTTTGTTTTTTGCCATTTATTCCTAGTGTTTTACATGGTCCAAATATAACTTGACTACTCCAAACACCTCTTCTTACACACACACCTATAATATATAGTCAGTGAGAGAGACCATGTTGTTAGGCAAAGGTCTAAGATCATAATTAATTTTAAACATGTTATATAATTCTCAAATTTTGAAACATTATAACAGTTTTAATAAACTTTAAAATAATTATTAAGTTCTAATTTTTTTAAACATTTTTCCGAAAATAAGTATGTACTAAAAAAATACATATATATTTATAAAAGTATTATCAAATTTGAAATGTAATTTTTTTATTTTTTATTCTTTAGGTACATTTTGAAAAGTATATGCTAAACATATATTATAATCTTAAAATTATAAACATTTTGAAGTAATTTTATATCATGTTTAAATAGGTTTTAAACAAATTTAATTTTTGCAAGATATTTAAAATATTGTTATTAATAATTTTGACAAGTAGCTAATTTTGACGTGATTAAACTTGCAAGGAAAATTAAAATTTCATAAATTGAATATTCAAATAATACACGACATATAGTCAACAATTATAAAAATTTATTTTGATCATTATTTAATATTTTTTAAAAGAAGTAATTTAAAAACTGTTTAAATTTACAACAATAATATGTAAATGATTTATAGAAATGAAATAGTTAAAAATAAAATTTATATAAAATTGACATAAAAATAAAATATTATTTATTTAAGGGTAGTAATGTTATTTTCACACTTATTACTTACTTATTCTTTATCAACATGTAATTCAACCAAATAATGTAATAATATTACTTGTTTATTCTATTCAACTAACTAAACTACATAATGCCTATTATTTATCGATTAAATTCCTAATTAATCCTATTCAAATTTTGCTCTATTCCATTATAGTAAATCAAACATAAAGTCATGGTCGTTTGAACTAGTTGGGCTATCAATTAGGAAAAAGTATTAGACTAATTGACTTGAAAATAAGTATGTACCGATTAAACCAAGTTAAAAATAAAATTATTTTTAATATTTTTTATTTTTAGTGATTTATTCAATTAAACCATATCTAGTAACCCGACCAATTAAATAATTTATCCGATATCTTTAATTTTCTAAAATTTATTCTATATTTTAATATAGTCAAATAACAAACCCAACACAAAAGGTTAGTAAAACATACTAATTATTACTATTATATAAGCTGTTGAATTGAATCTCCCCAACCCCCAATAATCTCAACCCGTTTCCCTAGCCTTCTCATTCATTTCAAAAAACATCTTCCGTGAAAGAACAAAATCACAATTTTCTCCATCTTTCTCCTTTTGAATTTCTTTGTGCAAAATAATATTTAACATTAAAAGATTTGTATCCTAAAAATAAAATAACTTGATTCGTTCTTCCTTTTCTTTATTGTCCATGCTTCTTTATATAAAATGTATTAACCGATTTTTTGTCTCAATCCATTAATTCAACATCATTGAATCAATGTATTAACCGATTCTTAATCATCCAACAATCTCATCTCATATAGTAAAAATATTATACTAGCACTTGTCTCGAAAAAAATAGTTAATGAAATTGTCTCGAAAAAATATTATACATAGCTTTCATCAAATTATTTAACTTACATAATACATAACTTACATAACTTACGTAATACATAACTTACATAATACTTGTATAGAAAAAAAGATTCAAAGTATATAAATTTGAAACTCGACGGGTTGCCTTATATCTCACGATTAGATATAATGGATCCTCCCAAGGTGTAACAATGCCACGTATGATGAATCTTAAAGAATACATAACTTACTTAATTTTAAGATCAAATTTCATAACTTACATAAGTTTAAGATCAAATTTCATAACTTACATAATTTTAAGTTAAGAACAAACTTCATAACTTACATAATACTTGTATAGAAAAAAAAGATTCAAAGTATATAATTTGGAAACTCGACGGGTTGCCTTATATCTCACTGATTAGATATAATGGATCCTCCCTAGGTGTAACAATGCCACGTATGATGAATCTTAAAGAATACATAACTTACTTAATTTTAAGATCAAATTTCATAACTTACATAAGTTTAAGATCAAATTTCATAACTTACATAATTTTAAGCTAAGATCAAACTTCATAACTTACATAATACTTGTATAGAAAAAAAGATTCAAAGTATATAGGTTGAAACTCGACGGGTTGCCTTATATCTCACGATTAGATATAATGGATCCTCCCAAGGTGTAACAATGCCACGTATGAGGAATCTTAAAGAATACATAACTTACTTAATTTTAAGATCAAATTTCATAACTTACATAAGTTTAAGATCAAATTTCATAACTTACATAATTTTAAGTTAAGATAAAACATCATAACTTACATAATACTTGTATACAAAAAAAAAAAAGATTCAAAGTGTATAGGCTGGAAACCTGACGGGTTGCCTTATATCTCACAGATTAGATATAATGGATCCTCCCTAGGTGTAACAATGCCACGTATGATGAATCTTAAAGAATACATAACTTACTTAATTCTAATATCAAATTTCATAACTTACATAAGTTTAAGATCAAATTTCATAACTTACATAATTTTAAGTTAAGATCAAACTTCATAACTTACATAATACTTGTATAGAAAAAAAAGATTCAAAGTGTATAGGTTTGGAAACTTTGACGGGTTGCCTTATATCTCATGATTAGATATAATGGATCCTCCCTAGGTGTAACAATGCCACGTATGATGAATCTTAAAGAATACATAACTTACTTAATTTTAAGATCAAATTTCATAACTTACATAAGTTTAAGATCAAATTTCATAACTTACATAATTTTAAGTTAAGATCAAACTTCATAACTTACATAATACTTGTATAGAAAAAAAAGATTCAAAGTCTATAGATTTGGAAACTTTGACGGGTTGCCTTATATCTCACAGATTAGATATAATGGATCCTCCTAGGTGTAACAATGCCACGTATGATGAATCTTAAAGAATACATAACTTACTTAATTTTAAGATCAAATTTCATAACTTACATAAGTTTAAGATCAAATTTCATAACTTACATAATTTTAAGTTAAGATCAAACTTCATAACTTACATAATACTTGTATAGAAAAAAAAAAAGATTCAAAGTATATAGGCTAGAAACCTGACGAGTTGCCTTATATCTCACAGTTAGATATAACGGATCCTTCCTAGGTGTAACAATGCCACGTATGATGAATCTTAAAGAATACATAACTTACTTAATTTTAAGATCAAATTTCATAACTTACATAAGTTTAAGATCAAATTTCATAACTTACATAATTTTAAGTTAAGATCAAACTCCATAACTTACATAATACTTGTATAGAAAAAAAGATTCAAAGTATATAGGTGGAAACACGAAGGGTTGCCTTATATCTCACTGATTAGATATAATGGATCCTCCTAGGTGTAACAATGCCACGTATGATGAATCTTAAAGAATACATAACTTACTTAATTTTAAGATCAAATTTCATTACTTACATAAGTTTAAGATCAAATTTCATAACTTACATAATTTTAAGTTAAGATCAAACTTCATAACTTACATAATACTTGTATAGAAAAAAAGATTCAAAGTCTATAGGTTGGAAACTTGACGGGTTGCCTTATATCTCATGATTAGATATAATGGATCCTCCTAGGTGTAACAATGCCACGTATGATGAATCTTAAAGAATACATAACTTACTTGAATTTTAAGATCAAATTTCATAACTTACATAAGTTTAAGATCAAATTTCATAACTTACATAATTTTAAGTTAAGATCAAACTTCATAACTTACATAATACTTGTATAGATAAAAAAAGATTCAAAGTATATAAATTTGGAAACACGATGGGTTGCCTTATATCTCACTGATTAGATATAATGGATCCTCCTAGGTGTAACAATGCCACATATGATGAATCTTAAAGAATACATAACTTACTTAATTTTAAGATCAAATTTCATAACTTATATAAGTTTAAGATCAAATTTCATAACTTACATAATTTTAAGTTAAGATCAAACTTCATAATTTACATAATACTTGTATAGAAAAAAAAATTCAAAGTATATAGGCTGGAAACCTGACGGGTTCCCTTATATCTCACAGTTAGATATAATGGATTCTTCCTAGGTGTAACAATGCCACGTATGATGAATCTTAAAGAATACATAACTTACTTAATTTTAAGATCAAATTTCATAACTTACATAAGTTTAAGATCAAATTTCATAACTTACATAATTTAAGTTAAGATCAAACTTCATAACTTACATAATACTTGTATAGAAAAAAAGATTCAAAGTATATAGGTTTAAACTTTGACGGGTTGCCTTATATCTCCTTTGTTAAGTTAAGATCAAACTTCATAACTTACATAATACTTGTATAGAAAAAAAAGAATCAAAGTATATAGGTGGAAACTTTGACGAGTTGCCTTATATCTCACAGTTAGATATAATAGATCCTCCTAGGTGTAACAATGCCACGTATGATGAATCTTAAAGAATGCATAACTTACTTAATTTTAAGATCAAATTTCATAACTTACATAAGTTTGAGATCAAATTTCATAACTTACATAAGTTTAAGATCAAATTTCATAAGTTACATAATTTTAAGTTAAGATCAAACTTCATAACTTACATAATACTTGTATAGAAAAAAAGATTCAAAGTATATAAATTTGGAAACTCGACGGGTTGCCTTATATCTCACAGATTAGATATAATGGATCCTCCTAGGTGTAACAATGCCACGTATGATGAATCTTAAAGAATACATAACTTAACTTTAAGATCAAATTTCATAACTTACATAAGTTTAAGATCAAATTTCATAACTTATATAATTTTAAGTTAAGATCAAACTTTATAACTTACATAATACTTGTATAGAAAAAAAAGAGATTCAAAGTATATAGGCTGGAAACTAACGGGTTGCCTTATATCTCACAGTTAGATATAATGGATCCTCCCTAGGTGTAACAATGCCACGTATGATGAATCTTAAAGAATACATAACTCACTTAATTTTAAGATCAAACTTCATAACTTACATAAGTTTAAGATCAAATTTCATAACTTACATAATTTTAAGTTAAGATCAAACTTCATAACTTATATAATACTTGTATAGAAAAAAAAAGATTCAAAGTATATAGGCTGGAAACCTGACGGGTTGCCTTATATCTCACATTTAGATATAATGGATCCTCCCTAGGTGTAACAATCCCACGTATGATGAATCTTGAAGAATACATAACTTACTTAATTTTTAGATCAAATTTCATAACTTACATAAGTTTAAGATCAAATTTCATAACTTACATAATTTTAAGTTAAGATCAAACTTCATAACATACATAATACTTGTATAGAAAAAAAAAAGATTCAAAGTATATAGGCTGGAAACCTGACGGGTTCCCTTAGATCTCACAGTTAGATATAATGGATCCTTCCTAGGTGTAACAATGCCACGTATGATGAATCTTAAAGAATACATAACTTACTTAATTTTAAGGTCAAATTTCATAACTTTCATAAGTTTAAGATCAAATTTCATAACTTACATAATTTTAAGTTAAGATCAAACTTCATAACTTACATAATACTTGTATAGAAAAAAAAAGATTCAAAGTATATAGGCTGGAAACCTGACGGGTTGTCTTATATCTCACAGTTAGATATAATGGATCCTCCCTAAGTGTAACAATGCCACGTATGATGAATCTTAAAGAATACATAACTTACTTAATTTTAAGATCAAATTTCATAACTTACATAATTTTAAGTTAAGATCAAACTTCATAACTTACATAATACTTGTATAGAAAAAAAAGATTCAAAGTCTATAGGTTGAAACACGATGGGTTGCCTTATATCTCACAGTTAGATATAATGGATCCTCCCTAGGTGTAACAATGCCACTTATGATGAATCTTAAAGAATACATAACATACTTAATTTTAAGATCAAATTTCATAACTTACATACGTTTAAGATCAAATTTCATAACTTACATAATTTTAAGTTAAGATCAAACTTCATAACTTACATAATACTTGTATAGAAAAAAAAAGATTCAAAGTATATGGTGGAAAACGATGGGTTGCCTTATATCTCACAGTTAGAAATAATGGATCCTCCCTAGGTGTAACAATGCCACATATGATGAATCTTAAAGAATACGTAACTTACTTCATTTTAAGATCAAATTTCATAACTTATATAAGTTTAAGATCAAATTTCATAACTTACATAATTTTAAGTTAAGATCAAACTTCATAATTTACATAATACTTGTATAGAAAAAAAATTCAAAGTATATAGGTGGAAACTGACGGGTTCCTTATATCTCATGATTAGATATAATGGATTCTTCCTAGGTGTAACAATGCCACGTATGATGAATCTTAAAGAATACATAACTTACTTAATTTTAAGATCAAATTTCATAACTTACATAAGTTTAAGATCAAATTTCATAACTTACATAATTTTAAGTTAAGATCAAACTTCATAACTTACATAATACTTGTATAGAAAAAAAGATTCAAAGTCTATAGGTGGAAACACGACGGGTTGTCTTATATCTCACAGATTAGATATAATGGATCCTCCCTAGGTGTAACAATGCCACGTATGATGAATCTTAAAGAATACATAACTTACTTAATTTTAAGATCAAATTTCATAACTTACATAAGTTTAAGATCAAATTTCATAACTTACATGATTTAAGTTAAGATCAAACTTCATAACTTACATAATACTTGTATAGAAAAAAAGATTCAAAGTATATATAGGAAACCTGACGGGTTGCCTTATATCTCACTGTTAAGTTAAGATCAAACTTCATAACTTACATAATACTTGTATAGAAAAAAAAAAGATTCAAAGTATATAGGCTGGAAACCTGACGAGTTGCCTTATATCTCACAGTTAGATATAATGGATCCTCCCTAGGTGTAACAATGCCAAGTATGATGAATCTTAAAGAATGCATAACTTACTTAATTTTAAGATCAAATTTCATAACTTACATAAGTTTGAGATCAAATTTCATAACTTACATAAGTTTAAGATCAAATTTCATAACTTACATAATTTTAAGTTAAGATCAAACTTCATAACTTACATAATACTTGTATAGAAAAAAAAGATTCAAAGTATATAGGTTGGAAACACGACGGGTTGCCTTATATCTCATGATTAGATATAATGGATCCTCCTAGGTGTAACAATGCCACGTATGATGAATCTTAAAGAATACATAACTTAACTTTAAGATCAAATTTCATAACTTACATAAGTTTAAGATCAAATTTCATAACTTATATAATTTTAAGTTAAGATCAAACTTTATAACTTACATAATACTTGTATAGAAAAAAGAGATTCAAAGTATATAGGTTGAAGCTCGACGGGTTGCCTTATATCTCACAGATTAGATATAATGGATCCTCCTAGGTGTAACAATGCCACGTATGATGAATCTTAAAGAATACATAACTCACTTAATTTTAAGATCAAACTTCATAACTTACATAAGTTTAAGATCAAATTTCATAACTTACATAATTTTAAGTTAAGATCAAACTTCATAACTTATATAATACTTGTATAGAAAAAAAAAGATTCAAAGTATATAGGCTGGAAACCTGACGGGTTGCCTTATATCTCACATTTAGATATAATGGATCCTCCCTAGGTGTAACAATGCCACGTATGATGAATCTTGGAGAATACATAACTTACTTAATTTTTAGATCAAATTTCATAACTTACATAAGTTTAAGATCAAATTTCATAACTTACATAATTTTAAGTTAAGATCAAACTTCATAACTTACATAATACTTGTATAGAAAAAAAAAAGATTCAAAGTATATAGGCTGGAAACCTGACGGGTTCCCTTAGATCTCACAGTTAGATATAATGGATCCTTCCTAGGTGTAACAATGCCACGTATGATGAATCTTAAAGAATACATAACTTACTTAATTTTAAGATCAAATTTTATAACTTACATAAGTTTAAGATCAAATTTCATAACTTACATAATTTTAAGTTAAGATCAAACTTCATAACTTACATAATACTTGTATAGAAAAAAAGATTCAAAGTATATAGGTTGGAAACTGACGGGTTGTCTTATATCTCACAGTTAGATATAATGGATCCTCCTAGGTGTAACAATGCCACGTATGATGAATCTTAAAGAATACATAACTTACTTAATTTTAAGATCAAATTTCATAACTTACATAAGTTTAAGATCAAATTTCATAACTTACATAATTTAAGTTAAGATCAAACTTCATAACTTACATAATACTTGTATAGAAAAAAAAGATTCAAAGTATATAGGCCGGAAACTTGACGGGTTGCCTTATATCTCACAGTTAAGTTAAGATCAAACTTCATAACTTACATAATACTTGTATAGAAAAAAAAAGATTCAAAGTATATAGGCTGGAAACCTGACGGGTTGCCTTATATCTCACAGTTAGATATAATAGATCCTCACTAGGTGTTACAATGCCACGTATGATGAATCTTAAAGAATACGTAACTTACTTAATTTTAAGATCAAATTTCATAACTTACATAAGTTTAAGATCAAATTTCATAACTTACATAAGTTTAAGATCAAATTTCATAACTTACATAATTTTAAGTTAAGATCAAACTTCATAACTTACATAATACTTGTATAGAAAAAAAAGATTCAAAGTATATAGGTGGAAACACGATAAAGTTGCTTTATATCTCACAATTAGATATAATGGATCCTCCCTAGGTGTAACAATGCCATGTATGATGAATCTTAAAGAATACATAACTTATCTTTAAGATCAAATTTCATAACTTACATAAGTTTAAGATCAAATTTCATAACTTACATAATTTTAAGTTAAGATCAAACTTCATAACTTACATAATACTTGTATAGAAAAAAAAAGATTCAAAGTATATAGGTTGAAATAAAACACCCCAAACCCGGCCCACGAGCTTTGACCAGATTTGGTATGTTCCTCAAGTAAATTGGTTTCAAATTCTTTTGTTACTTAGAGAAAAACTTGTGTGATTTTAAAAAAAATATTGTTTGGGTTGGGCTTGTGTTGAAAACAAACTGGATTTTTATATTAGAAAACCTTTTTTTAATTTTAAGTAATAAACATATCGAGTATATTTTAAAATAAAATACTTAGTCTTTAACTTAATCAAAATTTGTAACACAATAAAACAACAAGTAGAAATAAAAATCGTTAATCATGGCCTTATGGCCTTATTACATCAAATAGTTTCCAAAATATTTCAAAGTACTAAAATAAATTCAAGAGTCCATAAAAATATAAACTTCATGTTGAGCATGGCCACCACAAGTACTGCCGTCCCGGTCCATCACTGTTCATCACCTGAAACATGGCCCCACAACGGGGTGAGTCAAATAGACTCAATGTGTACACGACACTAAATCATAATAGAATCAGGCATACAATAGTTACACATTCAAAAAATAAAATACAAGTTATGATGCATTCCCAAACCCAAACCTAATTGTCCATCCGCTACACACCCCCGTACCTGGCAGTCACACCGTGGGGACTACTAAGTCGACCCTCCTTCCGCTACACTCCAAATTGCGGTCTTAGGTCACCGCATTCGTGGTCTTAGGTCATCACGTTCAGATTACTGTGGTCTTAGGTCACCACTTTTCAGATTACTGTAGTCTTAGGTCACCACTTTTCACTTCCCCTTTCAATAACCCATATGCCCCATATCATAATATGCATTAACATGCCAGAGTTCACATTCTTATATTTATTCACATGTTTCATACAACATATTTCATAATCCTAGTAGGAGTAGGAAACGTACCTGAGTACTTAGTACCATATCATGGTACTCTAGCCACTTTCATATATTTAATAACACATATTTTAATTAAACATAGCCATAAAACGTATTATGAAATAGTGTGGGGTACACACGGTACCTTAACCATGCTTTTCACATTCTTAATAACATATTTAATTTAAAACATAGCCATGAACGTATTAAAACTTAGGGTAGGGTACACACCTGATTCGCTTAGCAATTCCTTGAGATCCCAAAAAGCTTGATCTAATGCCTTAGATCTTAGATCTCTACATTTATTCAATCACTTAATACTTAGTAAAGAGCCTTTTGACCATAAATCCAAATCCTAGTAGGATTTGTGCACTAAAACTTACCTTGTTGCCGATTGAATTAAAAATCAAATCCTGGAAACTTATATTCTTCTCCTTTGAAGTCGGGTAATCACTAGATCCCTTGAATTGGTTAGTTTTTAGCTTAAAACACATAATAATAGATCTACTACAAAAATAGGGTATTGGCCGAATATTCATAGTCACTTACCTTAGGATCTTAAATCCCGAAATTCACCGAATGACTAGGGAACACGCGGCCTATGGTGTACCTTCAGGAAAAGAACTTCTCCTTCCATGATTCGGCCAAGATTAATAATAGGAATTAGTCCCTAAAATTTGACAAATCTAAAATATAAAAGAATGGAAACCAAACTTGGATCTTACCCTTATTTGAAGGAATCGATTCCACCTTCACTTCAACCTTCAGAGATTCGGCTATGGCTAAATGATGCTCTCACAACTTTCGGCTTTTGGAGGGTTTACAAAGAAAAGAGAAGGAAGAATAAAGATGGAGGATTCGGTTAGAACACAAGGTATTTTGGCTTGGCAAAAATAAAAGAAGAAGAGTAAAACTGTAGGAATTTCGGCAGAGAGAGGAGAATATGCTTAAGAAATTCGACAAAGGAAGAGTGAATGAATGAATGGCCTTCTTTTCCTTTTATAGCCTAATTTACTAACTTAGAATCCCTTACTTGGCCATCACTCTTCCCTCATTCTCCTAATTAAAGAATAATTCTTCATTTATCCACCTATTTAGCCGAATTTTAAAGAGAATTAAACTCTTCCCTTAAGAGTCCTTATTGCCGTCCATTGCTTCCTCTTTAAGTAATTAAATAAAAAATCACTTAAAGCCTTAGCTAGATGCTGTCCACCCCCTTCCTTTGATGAGCTAAATTTAAACTTGTTCTTATTGGACTCCTTGTGGCCATACCAGGCCCAAATTATCCACCTAAGTGGCGTCACTCACTGGGCTTTAAGTGGTATCTTCAGGCCACTTTTCCAAGCCTGTTTGCGTGTCAAATTTCACATACTTTGTAACACCCCCAAACCCGGCCCACGAGCCCTGACCGGATCTGGTTATGTCACTGCGGAAAGACGGTTAAAAATCTTTTTACTTTGGAATAAAACATGAAAAATTTGGTTGACCTTTTGAAAACCATGTCCGTTTAAAATTATAAGTAAAACTTT
The DNA here is from genome assembly GCA_025506655.1 of Gossypium rotundifolium. Lineage (NCBI taxonomy): Eukaryota > Viridiplantae > Streptophyta > Magnoliopsida > Malvales > Malvaceae > Gossypium > Gossypium rotundifolium. The sequence continues at coordinate 14,885,024 of CP106731.1, read as the reverse complement.
GTTATTATAAAATGTCCATATTAAAACTTTAATATATAAATATATATATCTTGAATAAATAGATTGCTAAAAATAAAATAAAGTCATTTTTATATAGTAATTTAATTTTAATCTAACCACAATTAAAATAATCCCAAAAATAATAATGAGGCCCTTATTACAACCGTTATTTAAACAAAATACTTAATAAAAATAAATGCTTAAAATAATTAAAATATCTTCTTTCTGCATGGGCCACCTTGTATCCACTCCGAACCCGGTCCAAGGTTTACGCATCACCTGAAATGGTTGAGAAAAAAATTGGGTGAGTCCACAGACTCAGTGCATAATCATCACACATGCCTCCACACATGGGCTTGGCCCATATCCACCTGAGATCATACAAATAACCATGCAATTACGAAACCCAACCCAACCTAGGTCCATCCGTTACACCAACCTTAGCAGACTCCCTGCTCAAGGCCGTGGCTAATCCACCGATCACAACCGAGTGATCCCACATATCTTACCTCGGCAGACCATCTCTTGCACAAGGTCGTGGTGAGCCACCGATCACATCGATGATCCTCACATTAATCCGACTACGGTGATGCACACCCTCAACCGCCGAGATGGGCACCTAGCCAATATCTCCTTGATGAAGCACACAATGATCATCAAGTGCTAATGTAGCACGAGGCTAACATTAGACCACGTACATAGATATGTACACCCATCCTTCCTTGATCAAATCCAAGCCCCAAGCATATATGTTAATGTATCTTATCAAATCAACATGTAGAATGAATATACATCACATGCTCATTATCATATCACACAGGCACCATAAATAATTTAATATCACATATTACTGACCTGTTAACCGAATACTCCAAACGTGGGTATCCACCATTTTAGCCTTTATTGTCGGCTATCACACATCATACACCAAGTATATGTACATATATATCAATACACAAAATAGGAGAAACAGTGCGATAATTACGCACCTAATTACTTGCAGTTCTACACTCTCGATTCCAATGCTATCGCTAACCGAGACTACGGCTATCTGCCTAATCATTGCTTACGATATTTTTGGCCCACACCGGTGGCCAATCTCTAACCGCCGAGCCGATCTCTTTTGAACTTCGGAACAGGGACTTTCCCTTGCCCTCCTTGACTGGAACTTGCCTCCATCAACACACTTAATTAGATCACACGGTTAATCCTCCAAGCCATAAATTTAAACAACGAATCTTACCAAATATTGCTTACCACCACTTACCTTAGGAGAATAAATCCTGAAGTCTTAATTAGTCCCTAAATCCATGGCACACGTTAGTTTCGATAGTTAATCATAAACTTTTTAATTGAAAGGCCTTTGGCCGAATGTGCTTACCAACTTTCCTTGGAAAATAATTCCCGAAAGCTTCCCTTGATGATTGTTTCAGCCCTTAAACTCCACAAATCAGCACCACTTGGGGTTGTGAGGGGGTTTGACAATTTTCAATGAAAAGAAAAGAACCGAACAGTAGCTCACTTAAGAGAAAATCAGCTAATCCTAAGAAGAAAAGGGGCTGGAATTTTCCTATTAAAGAGGGGTATATTAAACTTGTACAAGAGAAGAGAAGCTGGAATTTTGAATAATTTTGGGCTGTTGTATAAGGGAGTTTCAAAGACAAGGTGATAGGGGTTTGGCTAATGGAGGAAGAAGAAGGAGAAAGAAAAGAAGTAGGGGTTCAAGGAGGATTTCGGTTTGTAAAAGAAGAAGAAAAGAAGCTGGAATTTTAGCAATATAAGCAGAGGAAATTCGACAGCAACAAATGAGGAAAAGAAGAAAAATTGAAGAACTTTTGGCCTTCTTTCTTTGTAAAAAAAACAATTATGGATGCCCCTAAGGAGTCCCAATGTTGGCCAAATTCTCTTTATTTTGTGATAATTTCCAGCCTTGAATTATCACAAAATAAATCTAGCTTTAATCTCCTAATCCCTCAACAATTTAATAGCAAATAAAACACTAAAATTCCCTCTTCTAGTGATTATGAGCAAAAAATATGCCCTATCTCTTATCAATTTAAAAGTCCTAAATCTGCCAATTACGCTCTCTTCACGCCCGATGAGCAGGGGAAGAAAAAAATAAAATCAAGGCGCAAGGCACAGGGTTCAACACAGGACTGGAGCAAGCCCCCCTTTCCTTCACGCCTTACCGGTCTTCCCTCCGGACTTTCATGACATAAAGCCCCACCTTTTAATTATAAACCTTACGAGCCCTTTTCCTTTTTGCACCAAGCCCAAAAGTAAAATCCCTTTATGCTCGACTTGACTCGAACCCGTGTCCCTTTGCCAAAGCCCCTCTTAAGTAGCGCCTCAGCCACTCCGCCAACCTGACTTCCTTGTCCGTTCTTTACTCGAAATTTATTTAAAACCTTTCTTACCTGGGCCCTTCTTTTAGCGCCCAAAAAAAATTTCTCCTTGCTATTTCTGCAGATCGAACCCAAGTCCCCTAGCAACCTCTTAGGCACTCCACGCCACTTGTACCAAGCCCATTCTTATGCCATGTTCCTCCTAAATTTTATTTAACCCCTATCCCCCAGCTTCCTTCCTTTTAAACCCAAAAAAATATTTGTAAGTTTCAAATTTTGACCTAAATCGGGGTTATTTTTAGACCCTAAATCATGCCAAATAAAATCATATTTATTTATTTCTTGAAGCCCACATGGAATTTATTTAATTTACAAATAACCCCTAAATCAGGGTGTTACAATTCTACCCCCCTTAAAAATAATTTTGTCCTCGAAATTACTTACTAACGAATAGTCGTACATCTTAACTCACCGTGCTACGCTACTGCTGCGCACTCTGATCTTAAAGAACTATCATGCTTTCTAGACACATTCTCTAGGTTTATACTCAAAGTTCCATACACTTCACTAGCAACATAAGAACGAACTAACTTAACCACAACAAGACAATTGAAGGTATTCCAAAATTAAGAACTTACCCGTTGGCACATCTTCCCCCTCGCGACGGCCGACTGCGTAAACCAACCTTGGCTGCCTCGTATCTACGCCTTCAGCCTCTCTGTTTGGTGCTCCATGACCTCGGCCTGAACCATTTCCTCCATGGTTCGGACCACGACCTCTTGTCACTTGCTGACCATCTCTACCCGGCTGTACATAACCTTGGCCTACTGTCCGAGCCCTACTCGAATCCTGAGGACAGTCTTTAATCAAATGGGACTTATACTTACATCTAAAACATTCTCGATTTCGGTTCCAACACTCGCCAACATGATACCTTCCACACTGAGCACACGGACGGTCCAGATTTCCAATAACTGGCTTAGCAACACGAATAGAGTTTTCAACCCTCGGTCTTTTCTGAAGGCCCTCAGACGTTTCAGATGATCCAAAATTCCTCCTATCCGGTTCCTATCCTTATCTACATTACGCCTCACGAGTTCTTAATTCCTCACTACCTTAGCTTTTTCGACTAACACAATGAACTCCCATTCACGGTGAGGAGCTATCAACGATCTCAGGTCGTCCCTTAATCCGTCCTCAAACCGGACACATCGTTCATGCTCGTAGCAACTACTCCTCGAGTATATCGACAACCTTAGGAATTTTGCCTCGATTCATTACGGACTTGTTCCTTGAACCACCACTAAACGCCTTCCTCTGCGCATCAATGTAGTGAGTATCGACATACTTCTTCCGATATGCCGCCTTCACATACTTCCGGTGAGATCCTCAAGCGTGGCACTATCCGAACTGTTAGCCACCATTGATATGCCTCGTCATGCAAGCGACGGCGCCACCATTCCTTTTACTTTCTCCTCGGGGCTCGGATCGAGCTCATCCATAATTCGCTTCGGTTGCTTCCAACCAATATTCACCGTCTTTGGGTGCCGGGCTTGATACGCCTCGAAACACCTCAGCTCCATTAGCTCGGAGTCGCTCATGTACAGACTTCCTTGCTCTCATATTTCCACCCGCTCCAGCCACTATCTCCAAAACTTCAAGATGACTGCGATATCGCATCATCCCCCGTCTGTTCTTGCTGCTCATTACCAAAGGCTGGTGGTGGAGGGGGTACTTCATTTTCAGACCCTTGACCCGATCTAACTGGTTCCGATAGGGTCATCCTACCTCTACCACGGCCACGCGGCGGACGTCCACGACCTCTTGAACTCATTCTAACGATCGCGTTTATCTGCTTAAGAATTTTATGTATCAGTACATTAGTTTCACTTGGTTATCATGAAGAAATTTTATGACAGAGTTTTAGAAGTGGTTCTTTCGTAATCAAACAAACACACAGTCTTTCATTCATTCATTCAAAGAGACGTTGTTGATTTCACGGTGATTATTTTTCCACTACCCAGGGGTATTTTCGTAATTTGTCCTACAGGGGTATTTTCGTAATTTTTCAAAAATACAAGTTCTCGAATGATTTTGTCAAAAATTATTTTAAAACTCTTAACTTTTCGGGGTATTTTGAAAAATTTTGAAATTCGGGGGGTCTTTCGGTGATTTTGAAACTCAGGGCCATTTTGGTAATTTCTCACAAATCAGGGTAAATTTGTAAAATTTGATAAATCAGGGATGTTTCAAAAAGTTGTAAAACTTTGGGAGTTATTTTTAAAAATTTATTTTTCGAGTGGATGGCATTGTAAAAATTTTAAAAATTAGGGTCATTATGGTAATTTTATCGGTTAGGGGCAATTTTGTAATTTTATAAAATCATGATGTTTTTGATATCTTACAAAGTATGGTTTTTGGGCACTTTGTATATAATGAAAATTCTTATGGTAATTATGGGTATTTTGGGAATATCGTAAATCAAGGGCGTTTTCGAAATTTTACCTCGAAGGGTATTTTAGTAATTTTACAATATAGGAGCATTTTTGTAATTTTGTAAATCGGAGATGTTTTGGAAATAATCTTTTACTAATATTAGAAGGGTAATTTTAGGGACTTTAAAACTAGGAATTTTATAAAACTGCATGGCTGGTCCCTTTCGGGTTTTAATTACTGGGTTTAGCACGTGAACAAGTCCTCTTGGTTAAGGTGAACCGTAGCTACGCACCAGGTAGGATTCGAGTAAAGAGGAGGTGAGTCACTAGGACTGCTTAAATACCAAGCTCTTACTGAATACCACTCCTAGACATGCGTCTGATGGTTGCCACACCTTAACTTCTACGACTTACTTCTGTGTTTGTTTAATAGCCTTAAGTCTTATGCATATGTTTGAGTAGACTAGTCTTAGGGTTCAAAGGCCTTAATATTCTAATCTACGAGCCCAATTAAGCCCATAACAAATCACACAAACAAATCACTTCAAGAGCTAGAAGTACTTACAGCGGACTTGAGGCGGGGAGAATACAGTGCCATGCCAGAATAAACCTGAAAATTTTTATGAAAGCCCAAATCTTTGGAAAGCCCATGAAAAAAATGTTTTTGGGCCCAAAACCCTCAAAGCTGAGTTTTGAACCGGGCTCTGATACCAATTTGTAACACCCCCAAACTCGGCCCACGAGCCCTGACCGGATCTGGTTATGTCACTGCGGAAAGACGGTTAAAAATCTTTTTACTTTGGAATAAACATGAAAAATTTGGTTGACCTTTTGAAAACCATGTCCGTTTAAAATTATAAGTAAAACTTTGTTATTATAAAATGTCCATATTAAAACTTTAATATATAAATATATATATCTTGAATAAATAGATTGCTAAAAATAAAATAAAGTCATTTTATATAGTAATTTAATTTTAATCTAACCACAATTAAAATAATCCCAAAAATAATAATGAGGCCCTTATTACAACCGTTATTTAAACAAAATACTTAATAAAAATAAATGCTTAAAATAATTAAAATATCTTCTTCTGCATGGGCCACCTTGTATCCACTCGAACCCGGTCCAAGGTTTACGCATCACCGAAATGGTTGAGAAAAAATTGGGTGAGTCCACAGACTCGGTGCATAATCATCACACATGCCTCCACACATGGGCTTGGCCCATATCCACTGATCATACAAATAACCATGCAATTCTGAAACCCAACCCAACCTAGGTCCATCCGTTACACCAACCTTAGCAGACTCCTGCTCAAGGCCGTGGCTAATCCACCGATCACAACCGAGTGATCCTACATATCTTACCTCGATGCACTGCTTGACAAGGCCGTGGTGAGCCACCGATCACATCGGTGATCCTCACATTAATCGACTACGGTGATGCACACGACCCTCAACCGCCGAGATGGGCACCTAGCCAACATCTCCCTTGATGAAGCACACAGCTGATCATCAAGCGCTAATGTAGCACGAGGCTAACATTAGACCACGTATATAGATATGTACACCCATCCTTCCTTGATCAAATCCAAGCCCCAAGCATATATGTTAATGTATCTTATCAAATCAACATGTAGAATGAATATACATCACATGCTCATTATCATATCACACAGGCACCATAAATAATTTAATATAACATATTACTGACCTGTTAACCGAATACTCCAAACGTGGGTATCCACCATTTTAGCCTTTATTGTCGGCGATCACACATCATACACCAAGTATATGTACATATATATCAATACACAAAACAGGAGAAACAGTGCGATAATTACGCACCTAATTACTTGCAGTTCTACACTCTCGATTCCAATGCTATCACTAACCGAGACTACGGCTATCTGCCTAATCTGCTGTTCTGACGCTGGCCCACACCCCGGTGGCCAATCTCTAACCGCCGAGACTGATCTCTTTTTGAACTTCGGAACAAGGACTTTCCCTTGCCCTCCTTGACTAGAACTTGCCTCCATCAACACACTTAATCAGATCACACGGTTAATCCTCCAAGCCATAAATTTAAACAACGAATCTTACCAAATATTGCTTACCACCACTTACCTTAGGAGAATAAATCCTGAAGTCTTAATTAGTCCCTAAATCCATGGCACACGTTAGTTTCGGTAGTTAATCATAAACTTTTTAATTGAAAGGCCTTTGGCTGAATGTGCTTACCAACTTTCCTTGGAAAATAATTCCCGAAAGCTTCCCTTGATGATTGTTTCAGCCCTTAAACTCCACAAATTAGCACCACTTGGGGTTGTGAGGGGGTTTGACAATTTTCAATGAAAAGAAAAGAACCGAACAGCAGCTCACTTAAGAGAAAATCAGCTAATCCTAAGAAGAAAAGGGGCTAGAATTTTCCTATTAAAAGAGGGGGTATATTCGGCTTGTACAAGAGAAGAGAAGCTGGAATTTTGAATAATTTTGGGCTGTTGTATAAGGGAGTTTCAGCAGCAAGGTGATAGGGGTTTGGCTAATGGAGGAAGAAGAAGGAGAAAGAAAAGAAGTAGGGGTTCAAGGAGGATTTCGGCTTGTAAAAGAAGAAGAAAAGAAGCTGGAATTTTAGCAATATAAGCAGAGGAAATTCGGCAGCAACAAATGAGGAAAAGAAGAGAAAAATTGAAGAACTTTTGGCCCTTCTTTGCTGTAAAAAAACAATTATGGACAGCCCCTAAGGAGTCCCAATGCTGGCCAAATTCTCTTTATTTTGTGATAATTTCCAGCCTTGAATTATCACAAAATAAATCTAGCTTTAATCTCCTAATCCCCTCAACAATTTAATAGCAAATAAAACACTAAAATTTCCCCTCTTCTAGCTGATTATGAGCAAAAAAATATGCCCTATCTCTTATCAATTTAAGAGTCCTAAATGCTGCCAATTCTGCTCTCTTCACGCCAGCAGCAGGGGGAAGAAAAAAAATAAAATCAAGGCGCAAGGCCTGGGGTTCGAACCTGGGACCTAGAGCAGCAGCCCCCCCTTTCCTTCACGCCTTACCACTCTTCCCTCTGGACTTTCATGACATAAAGCCCCCACCTTTTAATTATAAACCTTACCTGAGCCCTTTTCCTTTTTACTTGAAGCCCAAAAGTAAAATCCCCTTTGCGCTCGACTTGACTCGAACCCGTGTCCCTTTGCCAAAGCCCCTCTTAAGTAGCGCCTCAGCCACTCCGCCAACCTGACTTCCTTGTCCGTTCTTTACTCGAAATTTATTTAAAACCTTTCTTACCTGGGCCCTTCCTTTAGCGCCCAAAAAAAATTTCTCCTTGCTATTTCTGCGGATCGAACCCAAGTCCCCTAGCAACCTCTTAGGCGCTCCACGCCACTTGTACCAAGCCCATTCTTATGCCATATTCCTCCTAAATTTTATTTAACCCCTATCCCCCAGCTTCCTTCCTTTTAAACCCAAAAAAATATTTTTAAGTTCCAAATTTTGACCTAAATCGGGGTTATTTTTAGACCCTAAATCATGCCAAATAAAATCATATTTATTTATTTCTTGAAGCCCACATGGAATTTATTTAATTTACAAATAACCCCTAAATTAGGGTGTTACATACTTTTTCTCTTAAGGCAACCTTGCCTTAATTTCCTCTTTTAAACTTTAAAACTCGACATTTCTAAATCATTTCTAAGTTTCCAAAAATTTTCGTTTGGCTCTTAAAACTTGACATTTCCTTACATTTCCAAGTTTCCCGAAATGTTTACTTTCCTCTTTTGAATCATTTCCAAATCATTTCCTTATATTTCTTAGTTTCCAAAAATGTTCACTTTCCTCTTTTAACTTAACATTTCTAAGTTTCCAAAATGTTCACTTTCCTCTTTTTGAAACTTAACATTTCTAAATCATTTCTTACATTTCTAGGACATTTCCCTACATTTCCTTACATTTCTCTACATTTCCTTACATTTCCATACATTTCCTTACATTTCCATACATTTCCATACATTTTCATACATTTCCTTACATTTCCATACATTTCCATACATTTCCTTATATTTCCATACATTTCCTTACATTTCCTTATATTTCCTTACATTTCCTTACATTTCCTTTCATTTCCTTTCATTTCCTTACATTTCCTTATATTTCCTTACATTTCCAAGGTTCTAAAAATGCACACAATGGGATTCAAACCTCTTCCCTCAAAGTACTTCACTTGATGCCATAACCCTTGCACCTTAGGTGGCGTCCCTTGCCACTTTTCCGCATCACTTCTTATTTTTAACTTGAAAACCAATAATTGTCCAAAGCTTTCTCTTCCATCCTAGGATTTTAAAAACCCTTAATTCACTTCCAAACACTGCCAAAACCTACTACTCATAAACTATGCACAAACGCATAACCCCTAATCTAGGATGTTACAGTTCTACTCTCCTTAAAAATAATTTCGTCCTCGAAATTACTTACTAACAGTCGTACAATCCTTCTCACCGCACTTATGCTTATGCTGCGCACTCTAATCTTAATAGAACCATCATACTTTCCAGGCACAATCTCTAAGTTCACGTCCCTTAGAACTCATTTCTAACGTCGCGATTAAATCTGATTAAGAAGTTTTATGTATTAAAAAATTTTGTTTCACTGATTAACCGTGAAGAAGTTTTATGGAAAGAATTTTTAGAAGTGGTTCTTTCGTATTCATACATGCACACAGTCTTTACATTCATACATCCATCAATCAATTATGAACTTTCGTTCATTTAGAGAAATGTTGTAGTTTTCATTGTTGTTGTTTTTCCACTACCCAGGGGTATTTTCGTAAGTTGCCTTACAGGGGTATTTTTGTAATTTGTCAAAATGAGGTTCCTTGGTGATTTTGTCAATAAGGGTATTTTGGTAATTTTTGAAATCCTAGGGCTTTTTGGAAATTTTGAAATTACAGGGGTATTTCGGTAATTAACCAGGGTAAATTTGTAAATCTCAATAAATCAAGGGTAATTCAAAATTTGCAAAACTTGAGGGTTCTTTTTGAGAATTTGTTTTCCAAATCGGTGATGTTGCAAAAATTTTGAAAATCAGGGTCATTTTGGTAATTTTGTCAATCGGGGGTAATTCCGTAAAAAAAAAAATTTCCTATAATCAAGCTATTTTGATATTTTGTAAATTTAGGGTTCCTTTAAGCAAAGTAGTGAAGTTTTGATAAGAACTGTGGGTATTTGGAAATTTCATAAACTAAGGGCATTTTTGTAATTTTACCACTAGGGTATTTTAGTAAATTTGTAAATCAAAATATTTCGGAAAATTTATAAAATAATCTTTTCAAATCAAGAGGGTAATTTAGAAATTTTAAAACTAGGGTTTCCATAAAAAATACGGCTAGTCCCTTTCGGGTTTTAGCTAGGGGTTTAGCCCGTGTATAAGTCCTTTTGGTTAGGGTGAACCGAGGCTACGCACCAGGTAGGATTCGAGTGGAGAGGAGGTGAGTCACTAGGACTGCTTAAATACCAAGCTCTTACTGAATCCACTCCTAGACATGAGCACAACAGTTACCATACCCTAGCTCGGCGACTTAATCACAGGTTTGTCTAATGGTCCTTAAGTCTTATGTACTTGTGTTTTTGAGTAGACTAGTCCTAGGGTTCAACAGATCCTAGTTCACTAATCTACGTTGCCATAAAAGCCCATACATTTCACATATTCAAATCACTTCAGAAGTCAGAAGTACTTACCTGGTGGACTTCGGGTCGGAGACTTAGTGGGCCATGCCAGAAAAACCTGCTTAATTCACAAAAATTCTTTTTGGGCTTTACTTTGAAAATGTTTTGGGCCTTAAACCCAAGGCCGAGAGTTTAAAACTGGGCTCTAATACCAAATTGAAACACCCCAAACTCGGCCCACGAGCCTGGACCGAATATGGTATGTTCCCCGGTGTAAACCGTTTCAAATTCTTTTGTTACTTAGAGAAAAACTTGTGTGATTTTAAAAAAAAATATTGTTTGGGTTGGGCTTGTGTTGAAAACAAACTGGATTTTTATATTAGAAAACCTTTTTAATTTTAAGTAATAAACATATCGAGTATATTTTAAAATAAAATACTTAGTCTTTAACTTAATCAAAATTTGTAACACAATAAAACAACAAGTAGAAATAAAATCGTTCATCATGGCCTTATGGCCTTATTACATCAAATAGTTTCCAAAATATTTCAAAGTACTAAAATAAATTCAAGAGTCCATAAAATATAAACTTCATGTTGAGCATGGCCACCACAAATCGCCGTCCCGGTCCATCACTATTCATCACCTGAAACATGGTCCCACAACGGGGTGAGTCAAACAGACTCAATGTGTACACGACACTAAATCATAATAGAATCAGGCATACAATAGTTACACATTCAAAACATAAAATACAAGTTATGATGCATTCCCAAACCCAAACCTAATTGTCCATTCGCTACACACCCCCGTACCTGGCAGTCACACCGTGGGGACTACTAAGTCGACCCTCTTTCCGCTACACTCCAAATTGCAGTCTTAGGTCACCGCATTCGTGGTCTTAGGTCACCACGTTCAGATTACTGTGGTCTTAGGTCACCACTTTTCAGATTACTGTGGTCTTAGGTCACCACTTTTCACTTCCCCTTTCAATAACCCATATGCCCCATATCATAATATGCATTAACATGCCAGAGTTCACATTCTTATATTTATTCACATGTTTCATACAACATATTTCATAATCCTAGTAGGAGTAGGAAACGTACCTGAGTACTTAGTACCATATCATGGTACTTTAGCCACTTTCATATACTTAATAACACATATTTTAATTAAACATAACCATAAAACGTATTATGAAATAGTGTGGGGTACACACGGTACCTTAACCATGCTTTTCACATTCTTAATAACATATTTAATTTAAAACATAGCCATGAACGTATGAAAAGTTAGGGTAGGGTACACACCTGATTCACTTAGCAATTCCTTGAGATCCCGAAAAGCTTGATCTAATGCCTTAGATCTTAGATCTCTACATTTATTCAATCACTTAATACTTAGTAAAGAGCCTTTTGACCATAAATCCAAATCCTAGTAGGATTTGTGCACTAAAACTTACCTTGTTGCCGATTGAATTAAAAATCAAATCCCGAAAACTTATATTCTTCTCCTTTGAAGTCGGGTAATCACTAGATCCCTTGAATTGGTTAGTTTTAGCTTAAAACACATAATAATAGATCTACTACAAAAATAGGGTATTGGCCGAATATTCATAGTCACTTACCTTAAGGATCTTAAATCCAAAATTCACCGAATGACTAGGGAACACGCTGACCTATGGTGTACCTTCGGAAAAGAACTTCTCCTTCCATGATTCGCCAAGATTAATAATAGGAATTAGTCCCTAAATTTCGACAAGTCTAAAATATAAAAGAATGGAAACCAAACTTGGATCTTACCCTTATTTGAAGGAATCGATTTCACCTTCACTTCAACCTTCAGAGATTCGGCTATGGCTAAATGATGCTCTCACAACTTTCGGCTTTTGGAGGGTTTAGAAAGAAAAGAGAAGGAAGAATAAAGATGGAGGATTCGGTTAGAACACAAGGTATTTTGGCTTGGCAAAAATAAAAGAAGAAGAGTAAAACTGTAGGAATTTCGGCAGAGAGAGGAGAATATGCTTAAGAAATTCGGCAAAGGAAGAGTGAATGAATGAATGGCCTTCTTTTCCTTTTATAGCCTAATTTACTAACTTAGAATCCCTTTCTTGGCCATCACTCTTCCCTCATTCTCCTAATTAAAGAATAATTCTTCATTTATCCACCTATTTAGCCGAATTTTAAAGAGAATTAAACTCTTCCCTTAAGAGTCCTTATTGCCGTCCATTGCTTCCTCTTTAAGTAATTAAATAAAAAATCACTTAAAGCCTTAGCTAGATGCTGTCCACCCCCTTCCCTTGATGAGCTAAATTTAAACTTGTTCTTATTGGACTCCTTGTGGCCATACGAGGCCCAAATTATCCACCTAAGTGGCGTCACTCACTGGGCTTTAAGTGGTATCTTCAGGCCACTTATCCAAGCCTGTTTGTGTGTCAAATTTCACATACTTTTTCTCTTAAGGCCACCTTGCCTTAATTTCCTCTTTTAAACTTTAAAACTCGACATTTCTAAGTCATTTCTAAGTTTCCAAAAATTTTCGTTTGGCTCTTTAAACTTGACATTTCCTTACATTTCCAAGTTTCCCGAAATGTTTACTTTCCTCTTTTGAATCATTTCCAAATCATTTCCTTATATTTCTTAGTTTCCAAAAATGTTCACTTTCCTCTTTTAACTTAACATTTCCAAGTTTCCAAAATGTTCACTTTCCTCTTTTTGAAACTTAACATTTCTAAATCATTTCTTACATTTCTAGGACATTTCCCTACATTTCCTTACATTTCTCTACATTTCCTTATATTTCCATACATTTCCTTACATTTCCTTATATTTCCTTACATTTCCTTTCATTTCCTTTCATTTCCTTACATTTCCTTATATTTCCTTACATTTCCAAGGTTCTAAAAATGCACACAATGGGATTCGAACCTCTTCCCTCAAAGTACTTCACTTGATGCCATAACCCTTGCACCTTAGGTGGCGTTCCTTGCCACTTTTCCGCATCACTTCTTATTTTAACTTGAAAACCAATAATTGTCCAAAGCTTTCTCTTCCATCCTAGGATTTTAAAACCCTTAATTCACTTCCAAACACCGCCAAAACCTACTACTCATGAATTATGCACAAACGATAACCCCTAATCTAGGATGTTACAGTTCTACCCTCCTTAAAATAATTTCGTCCTCGAAATTACTTACTAACATCGTACAATCCTTCTCACCGCACTTATGCTTATGCTGCGCACTCTGATCTTAATAGAACCATCATACTTTCCAGGCACCTTGCCTTAATTTCCTCTTTTAAACTTTAAAACTCGACATTTCGAAGTCATTTCTAAGTTTCCAAAAATTTTCGTTTGGCTCTTTAAACTTGACATTTCCTTACATTTTCAAGTTTCCCGAAATGTTTACTTTCCTCTTTTGAATCATTTCCAAATCATTTCCTTATATTTCTTAGTTTCCAAAAATGTTCACTTTCCTCTTTTAACTTAACATTTCCAAGTTTCCAAAATGTTCACTTTCCTCTTTTTGAAACTTAACATTTATAAATCATTTCTTACATTTCTAGGACATTTCCCTACATTTCCTTACATTTCCATACATTTCCTTACATTTCCATACATTTCCATACATTTCCATACATTTCCATACATTTCCTTACATTTCCATACATTTCCATACATTTCCTTATATTTCCTTACATTTCCTTACATTTCCTTTCATTTCCTTTCATTTCCTTACATTTCCTTATATTTTCTTACATTTCCAAGGTTCTAAAAATGCACACAATGGGATTCGAACCTCTTCCCTCAAAGTACTTCACTTGATGCCATAACCCTTGCACCTTAGGTGGCGTCCCTTGCCACTTTTCCACATCACTTCTTATTTTTAACTTGAAAACCAATAATTGTCCAAAGCTTTCTCTTCCATCCTAGGATTTTAAAAACCCTTAATTCACTTCCAAACACTGCCAAAACCTACTACTCATGAATTATGCACAAACGCATAACCCCTAATCTAGGATGTTACAGGAAACCTGACGGGTTGCCTTATATCTCACAGTTAGATATAATGGATCCTCCCTAGGTGTAACAATGTCAGGTATGTTGAATCTTAAAGAATACATAACTTACTTAATTTTAAGATCAAATTTCATAACATACATAAGTTTAAGATCAAATTTCATAACTTACATAATTTTAAGTTAAGATCAAACTTCATAACTTACATAATACTTGTATAGAAAAAAAGATTCAAAGTATATAATTTGGAAACTGACGGGTTGCCTTATATCTCACAGATTAGATATAATGGATCCTCCTAGGTGTAACAATACCACGTATGATGAATCTTAAAGAATACATAACTTACTTAATTTTAAGATCAAATTTCATAACTTACATAAGTTTAAGATCAAATTTCATAACTTACATAATTTTAAGTTAAGATCAAACTTCATAACTTACATAATTTACATAACTTACATAGTACCCATTTATATATATGATCATATCATTACTTACATAAATTATTAATTAACAATTTAGCCGTGTAATTTATTGTCAACTTTAGACTTCAACAACTACGAAATGGATAGGAGTTGGATAAAATTGTCAAGGGTAAGCAACGGCTATCACGATGGAGTAGAAACTTTTCTGAATTTCGCATTTCAAAAGTGGTCTACGAACATTTAGTTGTTAATGGCTTTGTCTGGGGGTACAAAAAATGGTTTTTTCATGGAGAGTGTACATCTAGTGGAGCATCTTCATCGATGAATCTGGGGTATCCTCGTAGTGCTTTCAATCGAATGTTAGAGCGATAACATGAAAGGCATGTTGCGGGATGCTTTTAATATGCTTGTGATGATTGTTTCGGGTCATTTCCACCTGACTTGGGTGCAACCGATGATCATAATTTTGGTGGAAATACTTTCACCAAAGGGGGAAGAAGTGTACCGGATGAATAGCCAAATGAAGAAGCGGCGAGGTTTTACACGTTACTTGGTGAAATGAATGAAGTACTGTATGAGGGATCAAAATTTTCCAAACTGTCATTCTGTATTCGTCTTTTTCACTTGAAATATTTGGGGGGTGGACTGGAAAATCGTTGACAACGCTATTAGAGTTTCTGCAAGAAATGTTCCCGTTTGCGAAAATCCCTCAATCTTCCAAAGACATGAAGAAATTGATAAAGGATTTAGGCCTTGGCTACAAAAAAATTCACAGTGGCCCAAATGACTGCATGTTGTATTGGGGTCACCGAATAAACCAACAGTGCTGTCATGTATGCGGCCAATCCCATTAGATTAATAGAAATACAGAGGATAGTAATGAGGATGAACACGATACATAGTCAAGGAAGTAGCCAGTTAAGATTTTACGGTATTTTTCGCTAATACCAAGGCTTCAACGGCTTTTCATGTCGTCAAAGACAGTCGAATCAATGACGTGGCACTGTGATAGACGAACAGATGATGGGTTGTTAAGGCATCCTGCAGATTCTTTAGCTTGGAAATTTTTTGACTTTAAATTTCCAAGCTTTGCAAGTGATCCTCGGAGTGTGAGGCTTGGGCTAGCATCCGATGGATTTAACCCTTACAAACTCATGAGCACAACGTCATGATTTTGGCTCGTGGTGCTTGTTCCCTACAATTTGCCTCCATGGGTTTGCATGAAACAATCTTCTTTTATCTTGTCTATGATTATACCTGGAGAGAAAGGGCCGGGGAATGATATTGACGTATATTTGCAGCCACTTGTTGACGAGTTAAAACAACTATGGGCTGGTGTTCAGACATACGATGCAATGGGAAAAGAGAACTTTAATTTACGTGCAGCTTTAATGTAAACTATTAATGACTTCTCGGCTTATGCTAATTTATCCGGTTGGAGTACTAGGGACGTTCGCTTGTCCGTGTTGTCTTCTTGTGAACATGTTCGCAATGGTTATATAATGGAAAGAAGGTCTCTTACATGGGGCATCGTCGGTGGTTACCAGAAAATCATACATTTAGATTTCAGAGTGCTCAGTTTGGTGGTACCGGAGAGTTTAGACCAGCTCCTTCGCAGACCGGTGGATTCGAAATATTCTTAATGTTGAAAGATATGAATTTCATTTATGGGAAGATAAATCAACCGGCTAACCCGCAAAGAAATAGAAGATCTAGGGATGAATTTGATGATGAATCTGATGAAGAGGATGATCCTAATGAGGCGGACTTGTGGAAAAAAAGAAGTATTTTTTTAGTTGCCTTATTGGGAGCATCAGATTTTACGTCATAATCTTGATGTCATGCACATAGAGAAAAATGTCTGCGAGAACATCATTGGGACTATTTTGAATGTCGATGGAAAATCAAAAAATAATCTTCAGAGTCAACTTGATTTAGTCCACATGGGAATTCGGCGTGAGCTTCATCCTCGAGCACTTCCGAATATGAAATATTGGTTGTCGCTTGCTATTTTTTCAATGTCGAAGACGGAGAAAGAAGTGTTCTGTACGATGTTGAAGGATATAAAGTTCTCGAATGCGTACGCATCAAATATATCGCGATGTGTGAGTCTTAAGGATCGAAGACTATATGGCTTAAAATCGCATGACTATCACATCTTGATGCAAGACTTACTGCCAGTTGCTATACGGTGTTGTATGTCAAAAAAGGTGACGACTCCTGTAATTGAACTGTCGAATATAATGAAAGGCATTTGTGGTAAAGTTTTGAATATTCAAGAATTAGAGAGACTACAAGATCCAAACAGAATAGTTAAAAGATATAGTGACTTCCTCATCAACGGATACAGATTTCATACAAGGTATCACGAGAGATTGAGGAGAACCCAAAATTGCGAAATTGTTGTTAATTCTTCGATTACAAGTTATGCTAGTGCTAGGGACAGTAATCCGATCGAGGGGAATTTGGAATATTATGGACTTATTACTGACATCATTGAGTTGGATTATTACGGAAAATGCAAAGTTGTCTTACTTGAGGTGATTGGGCTGATGTGAATACGGCTCGCGGAATTAAAAACGATCAATATGGCTTTACAATGGTGAATTTCTCTCGATTGATTCACACGAGAACAAGCGATGGAAGAGCCGTATGTGTTTTCTTCTCAAGTTAAACAAGTTTTTACTCAGAAGATCCAATCGATGAGGGTTGGTACGTTGTACTTCAAACACCCTAGAGACTTGTTCGACATTGGCGTGGAAGTAGAGATGACATAGTCGAAAGATCGAAACTTTGCCTTTTCTAGAACAAGACTTAACTGAAAATATCCTAGTACTAGTCAACAATTTCAATGGGTTCGTCGGGATGTGGACGAAGATATTTACTGAAATATGATGTAGTAAGATTTAACGATTTATTATTTATATGTAATATTATAATTTTCATGTTGGTCATGTTATATAATTTAACTGATTTAAATGTCCTATTATTGTTGTTATTTGTTACTAAAATTTTGAACTATTTTATGTGTATTGTAGGGAAAATGCCTAGAAGATGATTACGAGGTTTAAATATTGTCCAGAATACACCAAATCCTGGTAAATGGTGGACAGGATACAGTTGTTGAATCTTCTAGTCTGCCGGACATAGATGACAAGCATGGACAATTCCAAAATAATGTGAAGTTTATTTTACATGCATGTTGAATTTTATTATTGATTCATTTTTCAATTTTAATATAATAATATATCATTTTTCAGCTGAGGGTGGTGGGACAAGCAAAGCTCGGGGACGTACATTACTTACAGATTTATACGACTTAGAGCCTACCGAGCGTGTTCAAGTAAGGAGAAACAATCATGGCCAGCCTATCGGATCTGAAGCTCGACTGTTGGCAGGCTATTTGGGCATTATAGCACGAAATGCGAATATGTTGCCTATTAACTACGAATCATGGCATCACATGCCTGATGCCAACAAAAATCAGGCTCTCGATAATATTAAGATAATAAAAGGTGAATTTAATTTATAATACTTTAATTTAACCTTCATTTATATTAACTTTTTTAAAAAAAAATATATTTCTAGGGTAAATTTGCTTTAGAGGTCTCCGATGACTATGTTAAGAAGACGTTGGGTAAAAAATGGAGAGACAATAAAAGCACCCTAAAAAAACAATATTTTAAGAAAGACATAAGCCTCGACAAAAAATTGTGAAATGTCCCGCCGGGAATGTTGAGGTACCAATGGGAAGATCAAGTTAGATTCTGGAATTCAAAGAAAGGAGAGGTATTACGTACTTTCAAAGTCTTATAAATTTTTCGGTTTATCATATTTACTATATACATAATTCAAATTCCATTATGTAGGACCGTGAGCGAGTTGGAACAAACAGCAGACAGAAACAACAATCCACACACACGGCAGGTTCCAGAAGTTTTGCTCATGTAGTTGAGGCCGAGGTATTATAATATTAATTACTTTATACTCTTAAATTATATTTTTTCTGCTATAATGTAGGAAGTTTCGTCAGGTCAAAAAGTTGGACGCCTTTAGCTTTTTGACATTACGTATAGGAAGAAGGATGGATCTCCGATGACATCCGAGGCTGCAGAAATTTTGGTATATTTAC
Organism: Gossypium rotundifolium; assembly: GCA_025506655.1. Classification (NCBI taxonomy): domain Eukaryota; kingdom Viridiplantae; phylum Streptophyta; class Magnoliopsida; order Malvales; family Malvaceae; genus Gossypium; species Gossypium rotundifolium. The sequence goes on along the minus strand of CP106731.1, from coordinate 14,865,991 downwards.
TTAATAAAATTTGATTTATTATAAATATTTATAATGTTTAATTACAATAGTTTAATTCATCGTTTTTAGTTTTAAATTTATAATTTTAAGTTATGCTCCATTCCTTTTTATTATATATTTCGTTTCTAACTTTTTTATTGATTTATTAGGATAAACTAAAGGAGAAGAAGGCGGAGTATGAAGCGGTTCCTTCGTTCGATTCATTAATCTCGAGGAGATTGATAATGAATTATTATCGATGTTTTGGGTCCTGAAAGGTACGACTGCTTTGATTGATAGTTTTGTTAATCTTGAGTATATTTACAACAAAATTATCACTAATGTTTTCGGTCTTACAAGGTATGGTCGGGTTCGATGTCAAGGATCAGGTGTTACCCCGACTCAATATTTTGGATCCGACTCCCGGCAATACATGCCTTTCGGGAGTCAATCTCGTGCTGAAGTTCAGAGATTGAAAGACCAGATATCTCTGATGGAAGCGAGCACAGCTGAGCAAATCTCTCAGCTTAGAGCAGAGGCAAGAAGAAGGGAAGCGGAGCATATTGCTCAACTTAGAGCGGAGGCGGCAGAGGAGAGGCGAAAGCAAGAAAGTATGAAGAACTCCACTCTGACTACAGACTATGATGCAGATTGTTCCAGAAGCGATGCAGAGGCCACCCTCTTAGAGATTTGTTTTATTGTTGTAAGATTTTTTTAACATTGTTACGATTAACATTATTGTAAGAATTGTTTGAATTATGCTTCATTTATTAATGAATATCATATATCTTTTATTAAATTTGAAGTATCGTTTAGATTTAATGCTTTTGGTGAGATTTAAATGTTTTATTTGCTGCCTTGGGTTGGAATTATATGCAATTGCTGCTATTTTTGGTTGGTTTTTAATGTAGGGAGGGATATTGCGAAAAATAAGATCGCAAATCATGCAAATTAGTGGTGTTTTTGTTAAAAACGCCGCTAAAAGACCCCACATTTAGCAGCGCTTTTATAAGAAATACCGCTAAAAGACCACACCTTTAGCGGCACTTTTATAAGAAACGCCGCTAAAAGACAACACCTTTAGCGGCGCTTTTATAAGAAACGCTGAAAAGGCTAACCTTTAGCGCTTTTATAAAACGCAGTTAAAGACTCACACCTTTAGCGGTGCTTTTATAAGAAACGCCGCTAAAAGGCCACACCTTTAGCGGCGCTTTTATAAGAAACGCCGCAAAAAGGCCACACCTTTAGCGGAGCTTTTCTACAAAACATCGCGAAAAGGCCCAACCTTTAACGGCGTTTTATAAAAAAGTGCCGCTAAAGGTGGGAAGTTTTTGGCTTCTTCAGAAAAACACCGCTAAAAGACCCCACCTTTAGCGGTGCTTTTCTAGAAAATGCCGCTAAAAGACTCCACCTTTAGCGGCGTTTCTTATAAAAGCGCCGCTAAAAGTCAAGACTTTTAGCGGCGCTTTTTCACAATAAACGCCGCTAACTTTTGCGGCCCTTGTTTTAGCGGCGTTTTTTGCGGCGCTTTAAAAAGCGCCTCAAATAGTATTAGTGGGGCTTAGAAACGCCGCTAAAAGCCAAAAAAAACACCGCTAAAAGTCTGTTTTGGTGTAGTGTGAGCAATATGAGTAAATGAACAAAATAAATAAAGTAACAAAAAATAAAGTAATAAAAAATACATAACCAAACAATTTAATGGATAAATGGACGAATAAATAAATAATAAAGAAAATAAAAGTAAAAGAGCTTAATCATTATTAAAATAAAATTAAGAGGCACAAATCAAAAATTATAAAAGGGACCGGATTTCAATGATCTGAAACTATCGAGGACCTAACGGGAAAATATACCTAGTCCATATGCGTTGTGTTTCAATCAGTGAAGTTTCGGACTAAATTAAAAATGAAATAAAATTGAAGAGATAAATTTTAAAAAAAGATTAGGATGGAACTAAGAGGCGCGCGAAACAAATGAGGACTAAATGGGAAATTATTCTTATCCTTCAAAACGGCGCACATCAATAAGGACCAAGTTGAAACAAAAATAAAATCTACAGGAAAATCCAAAAAAAGAAGAAGGGAAAAAACTGAAAAGGGACTTGATTGTAAATCACCTCAAAAGCGGAAGGACTGAATACGAAAATAGACCCTCAATCCAAAAACACGCGGATCCTAGACGGTTCAGGTCGGGTTGGTCCAATTCAGGACAAAACGGCGTCGTTTTTGCATTGAAAGGTTTAAGAGAAACTGTCGTAACCATTTTTTTGAGAAACAGTAAACGACGCGGTCGACTCGATTTTTTAAAGAAAAAAAGGAAAGGAGTCGCCACCGATCTTTATTTGGTGTGATCGGGTCACCTTTGTTTTAATAAAACATTTAATTTACTAAAACAGTGCTTTTTGGCCCACGAACTTTGAGAAAACGGATTCGGAAGTCGATTACGTGTGAGGAAGGATTAGCACCTCGACACGCCCAAAATTGGTACCAAACCGATTGATTGATGTCCTTTGAAAACTTTGAAAGAATTGAAAATACAATGCTTTTATTTTCAAAATTTGATGGAATTGAAAGGGACGTAAAGACTCTCTTATTATCGAAGAGATAAGGCATCGTGTCCAGTAAGTTAGGGCGCGATACTTTAGACTCCCGAAACTAAGCTCGTCTTTTAAAACTTGATTTTCGTTTTTGAAGAGGATATTCCGTTATTCGTCAAATGAGAAATCGAAACCCAGTAAGTTAGGGCTCGATTTCTCGAGATTTCAAATACGTAAGATTGCCTCTACTTTTAGGAAAAGAAGCTCATCTCGAAGTATCTAGATGTCGAGTCCGAAGAAGTTAGGTAGCGACATTTTGAATTTCGAGATCAAGTATTTTGTTTTAAAATTTAAATTGCAATTTCAAAAGAGATATCCCGTTGTTTAGCTTTAACGAGAAGAAACGGAACCCAGAAGTTAGGGCTCGGTTCACTCGAATTGCTAACACGAAATGTCAATTTAAAACTGGAATTTGTGACTTTGAAAGGATATTCGTTGTTTAGCTTAAGCGAGAAGAACCGAACCCAAGAAGTTAGGGCTCGATTCTCTCAAGTGTTAATCTGAGAATATTGATTGTTTGAAAACTTGACAAATCGGGTAAAGGTGAATGCAATACGGTTTGGTAAAAAGATAAATTACAGAACTAGGTTGCGTAATAAAAATAAGAGTGAGGTGTGTAACAATACTAAATTAATTTGTTCAATAATAAAATGATGATAATAATAATGCAATGATAATAGTAAAAATAATGACGACGATACATTTAAAGTAATGAGAGTAGTAATAAAAAATAATAAAATGAAGAATAATGATAAAATGCTAATAATAAAATAATGATACGAAATGTAAAAAATGATAATGATATAATAATATTAATGATATTGGTATAAAACAATAATAATAATAATAGTAACAATAACGGTAATTAACAAAATATATACATATAAAATAATATAATAATAGTAATAATAATAAATATAGGAATAATAATATATATAATATATAATAGTAATATGATAATAATAATAATACTAATATGGTAATATAGTGATAATAGTAAAACGATTAAATAAAAAAATAATAAAATGATTAATAATATGTAATAATAATGATAATAATAATACTAATATAATATATAATAGTAATATGATAATAATACTAATATAGTAATATAGTGATAATAGTAAAACGATTAATAATAAAAAAATAATAAAACGATTAATAATATATAATAATAATAATAATACTAATATAATATATAATAGTAATATGATTATAATGATAATAATAATAATAAAACGATTAATAAAAAAATAGGTGAAAATAGCAAATAGGGACTAAAATTGAATCAAAAATGAATATTGGGACCAATTTGAAAATAAAAAATGGGAGGAAGGACCTTTCTGTGATGCGCTAAAAGGCAGAGGGACCAAATATGTAATAAACCCCTCAGGCCCAAAGCGCAGTAACAAGAGGGGACCAAATTGAAAACAAAAATAAAATATTGGGTGAGATTTCAAAATAATAAAAGTCCGATTGAAAATAATAAAAAAAGCGGAAGGGCTAAAAGTGCAATTAGCCCTTCCCTTCAAAAACATCCTCTGGATCCTCCGGGCCGGGTCGAGTCAAAACGTGCTTTTGGTCGCTTAAAAGCTAAAAAAGCGTCGTTTTGGGCGTTTAAGGCCAGCCCCAAAACGACGTCGTTTTGGGGGGCCTATATAAGCTTAAAAAGCTTCAAAAAAATCATTTTCCACAGCCTTTTTAAAAAAAATCTTCTCTCCTTCTCTCAACCCCCCCTCTGCAGACATAGGGAATCCGTGAGGGAGGCCGCTCACCGTCTTGGCGTCAGACTCGACCACCACCACGGTGGTAGGAAAGGTAAATTTTGTTTTTTTGTTTTTTTTTAGGTTTTATATGTATATATGTTTTTTTACCTTTACACGAAAAAAAATTTAAAAAAAATGAAAAGAAATCACCTTTTGTATCTTTTTTTGCTGTTTTTTTAGATCTACTTTTTTTTGCTTTCTCCTTTTTTGAAGCCCTGTATTTTGATGATTCAAAGTCTCTGCTTTTGACTGAAGAAGAAGAGAAGAAAAAAAAAGCCTTTCCTTTTTTTTATCTATTGATCCGAAAAAAAAAACCTCCCTGTTACAAGTCTGTTAATCGGCTTTTATAGCCTTACAAAAAAAAAATTTGTGTTCTCTTCTACTCTCTGTTGCTTTTGCGTGTTGGCTTCTTTTGCAGGGCATGGGGAGTAGGTGGAGGAGGCGACGGTGGCCGGTGGTGCGGAGGCAGTGAAGTCGAGGTCGAGGGGTGCAGGCACTGTGGAGAGCAGGTGGGGGTAGGTCTTGGCCTTGAGTTAATTTTAGGGTTTTAGAAACCCTAAATTTCCAAAAAAAAATTTAATATTTTGGGCCTGTTGGGGTTTTGGTTGGGTTTGGGTTTTGGTTGGGTTTGGGCAGGGCAAATGGGCTCATACAGAAACGGTGTCGTTTCACGGGCCCTATTTAAGACCAAAAACAGAACAAAAAAATCATTTTAGCTAATTTAAAAAAAAAAAAGAAACTGAGAGCTCCCCTCCTTTGTTCTCTGCAGCGCTTTCACCCCCAGTCTGGGGCTCCGGCCAACCTTTGCCGTGGATCCTCCCTATATGGCGGCCAGGGATATGAAACGTCAGCCCTTTTTCAGCCTTTTTAAATCCTTTTCTCTTCCTTTTTTAAAAAGGCTTTAAATCTAGTTTTTTATTTTAAAAGTATGATATGCGAATGCGAAAAGCGTTCGTCGTTATCCCTTTTTTTTTGAATCCGCAACAGAACCCTTAGGGGTTCTTGGGTATTCGAACGCCAGTGTTCGACGGAGGGTAAGGCGGAACGACAGGTATCTCTATTTGTTCTTTATTCATTTATTTTGAAAAAAAATAAAAATGAGAAAAAGGGCACCTTTAATATTTCAAATTCCTTTTGGTTGTATTCGATTTTTGTGTGTTTTTTCTGTGTAAAAAATTACAACTCTCGGTATCAAGGCTTTTATAACCGAGAGAAAAATACAAATATTATTATTCTTGCTTGTTGTTTTATCTTTGCTATTGCCTGCCCTCTGTTGTTGCTATTTTGCTGTCTTGTAGGTGCCAGAGAGGAAGTCAACTGGGCTGAGGTTACTGTTTTGGTGATGGCAGTTCTCGGGCGACGTGCATGCCGAAAGCAACACATGGAAGGGGGTACGGCACTTTGGGACTCAGAAACTCTAGGGTTTCTGAGTTGGTTTAGCCTTTTGGGTTGTTGGGCCTGAGAAATTAGGGTAGATTTTTTTGAGTCATTTATCAACTGGGCCTGTTATTTTGTAATATGGACTTTTGTATTGAACTTTTTTTATTTTTCTTGTTTTTCATTATTTGTAGCGGGCCCTGGCTAAATTGAACCTGTACAATTATATTTATCAGTAGCTATTTTCAACTCTTTAGAACTGAAGAGTTTAGCTTTATCTAAACCGCCTTCTTCATTTGAAGACATCTTTTTCTGAAACAATAATCCACCATTTCTTTCGAAGAGTTTTTGTTTGAGTTTAATGTACTTTCTTCTCTGCAGTATCTTATAAAGCCACCATACCCCGACAATTGCAAATAAGATCCCTAAACTTAACCCAACATCTGCATGAGATCCAAATAAATATGTAACCTTAAATCATCAGCTCCTAAAATCGTTAATGTTACCATTTAAGCTACGATTTGAAATAAAAATTAGTTGGACATGTCTCTTGTTATATGATCTGTATCTTATAACAAAAATGTTTTTTTTAAGATGTTAAATGCTCCATCTGGAAACTTGTGTTTGAAATTTTGGTTTTGAATTTCAATTATCATGTAAATGATAAGGAAAAAATGTGTACAAATTAGTTGAGATTCAATCTAATTTATATTAGAAAAATATATAAATATGGATTTGTCAAATCTAAAAATATTTAAAAGATTTTAAATTCATTACTAAATAAACTTCTAATAAATCCATGAATTGAAGAATATTGTATTTCTAAATAGTTTGCTACTTAATTTACACTATTTTAAAAATTTAAACCTAAATCTTAAAATCCTACTATGTAAAGTCCACAAGGAGTCTTTACACTACTATGTAAAGTTTATTTTAGTCCCTCTACTAAAAATTACTCTATATTCATCCCTATACATTAAAGCTTTATTCAATTTATAATACTGTTACAATTTACTGTTAAATTATTAATAATTTAGATAAAGTATATTATACTCGGTTGATTTACACACTACTTCATTTCACTCATAAAAATTCAATCATCTCAAAACAAAATTCTATGTATTTTTTAATTATGTTGTGGCTGAAAAAAAAACTCGCACCGAATAGTATAATAAATATTAAACCTGGATTTAAAAAAAAAAAAAAACACCTTCCTGTCTAAAATATAGCATTTAATTGAAATGTGCGAACCTTGTGCAACAGCAAGAATGCGAGACCTCTTACTGTTTTGCGGCTTGGATGTTCGATGGCAACCTGTTCGATTTTTCCGGCCATCACCCTTGAACCCATGAGGGCATGAACAATTGTAGCTTCCAGGTGTATTATGACATGTTCCAACTATATTGCACGGCTTCAGTGTCTCACATTCATCAATATCTACAATTTTTAAACATTTTAAACAAAAAAAGTACTGTTAGCTAATTTCTTCAAAATGAATCTGCAACGGAGAAGAACTTGAAACCTTTACCTTGGCAGCCGTTGGAGAGATAAGGGTTACCCTGAAAACCATCATTACACTTGCACAAATATCCAGGGCCACTTTCTGGATCTATACAAGCACTATTTTGCTTGCAAGCATAATCTTGAGGGTCCATTTTAGCTTCTTCACATGTTTGATCCCCGATTGTCCAATCAAGAATAAGTGGGTATTTCCTTTTGTTGAAATCTATGTTGGAAAGATCTGATGTAGAGAAGGTATAGACTCCATTTTCCACAAGAAATCCATAGCTGCAAGGATTCAACGTCAACACTGTGGAATGATTCCGAGAGCTAAGAAAACGAAATAAATAAGCCCGCAATCCTTTAGGAATATCTGTCTGGCAGCAGCCAATGCCGGAGCAAGACCCTTTTATCACATCGCCCTCGTCACCACAAAATGTTAAACATCCGGTTGAAAAGTTCTTTTCTTTAAATTTTCTGTGTGAAGAGTCAGCCGCGGAGAAACCATCGATGTAGGCAACAGTGTCACAACCAATGGTAGTGAACTTGTTTCTGGTATGAGATACGGGGAATATTGTAACGGAGGACCCGATTCTGGAATCTGAAGTGCGCCCTGATGAATTATAACAGTCATAACCTATGGAGCTGTCATATCGAATGCGCAAAGAACCATCATCCAGGGAGATGTTGAGAACTTCTAAATCACTCTCGCTTATGAAAGCTTTTGGGGGGTTAAAAGAGGGGTCACAATTAATGAAGAAGTCCCTGCTGATGTAGCAACCATTGCTTGTACCAAAAGGGTATGGGATGCTTATGTTTCCGCAGTGGCTTTGACACCCAGGTTTTGGTTGAGCTGCTACTGAAGTCGCCATAATTGTTACCATAACTGCAAACACAGCAAGCTCCTTAAACATACCACCAAACCCCATCACCCCTCTTGTTTTTTCCCCACTCATCCGGCTATGTAAATCTAGAATATTTTATAAGAATAGAATGAATGTTAGAAGACTCAATTCCATTTTAATAGACAAGTTGTAGAACACTATAGCCGGCCCATGATTCATTATTGCCGTCTTCATTTCTTCTTGTTCCTTTAAAAACTTCTCTTTTTAAAAAAAAAAATAAACTTTTTTCATTATTCATAAAAAAGAAATGGCTTAAATGAACCTTCTTGCAAATAAATTTATGTTCCCATAGATGAACACTGCTTGAATAATTGCTTCTATTTTTCTTTTAAAAAGCTACAACTCACCATTAATAACTTGTTTTCATATCCCCAGGACTGTACATGTGTTGTTAACCCAAGTCTTTAGGAGCGAATGGAAGGTCATCTATAAAGAAGGGATACTCTAATTATTTTTTTCTATTTTTATTATGGATTTAAAAGATATATTTCTTCTATAAGTAATTTAATAAAAATTAAATTAAATTAGAGAGAAAACTTTATATAGTTGTGTGTATGGGAAAGGATTGTATGAAACTGTGACGTCACGTTATCTATATCCCTTTCTAATAGATTTATGCCACATTAGTATTTTCATCCTAAACTTTAATATTTTTATCTTGAAAAAAATCAAATCTAAATTAAAATTTTAAAATTCTCTGTGTGTATAATGAATTATTGGAAATGACTGCTGAGAAAATAAAAAGAATACAATTTTCATTATTAATTATTTATTTTTTATGTTGTAGAACACTACAACCGGCACATGATTCATTATTACCGTCTTCATTCCCTCCTTTTTCCTTTAAATTTTCTTTTACTTTATAAACTTTTCTTCATTATTCATAAAACAAAAGGCTTAAATGAAGGGCCAAATTTGATGGAAGGTGAATTTTAAAGAAAAATTAGGAAAATGGGTCCGTTTTGTAATATTTAAGGAAATAGATTTATTTTGAGAGAAAAGGAAAAAATGCATCTTCTCGTGCTTTTTGACTTTTTTAACATATTAGCTTTTTTATTAGATTAAGAGTGCACGTTCGATCGAATCAAATGAAAATTTTTGAATTAATCAAGTTGAAGAATCATATTCTATCATCCCAACTCGATTTGAAATTTTTTCAAATTGAGTCAAGTGAGATAAAAATCTAATCGAATCGAATTGAATATATTTTTTTGAGTTAAATTAAAAAAAAATAACTTTGGTTTTTTATGTAATATTTTTTAAAAATATTTTTCTTTAAAGTATTTGGTTCATTCGAATTTTTAAATTTTTTTCGAGTTGAACCGAATTTTACGCACTCCTAGGTCAGATAGTTAAATGTTAATGGTTTTGTCCTTGAGTTTTAGGTTCAATTCCTCTCCTACTCACATTTATATATTTTTAATTTCATACTATTTCAAGTTTTTAAATTATTTTTAATACATCAGTTCTTTTAGTTAAATGGTCAAATAATAGTAATTTAATCTTTGAGTTTTAAGTTTAATTCCTCTTTCATTCACAATTGTATTTTTTATTTTATATTGTTTCAAGCTTTTTTATTTTTAATTAATTTTTTAATTGATAAATATATTATTTTCAATTTTTTATTTTTAATTCACCAATAACTTTTTATTTATAAAATCAAACAATTCTGCAAATATCATTATTTTTAATAAATATAATTTATATATGTGTAATATTTATTTTTCAATCCATATCATGAATGTAGTAAATTTTAGTATTATATATATTTTTGTATGTGTATTTAAATATTTCAGATATAAATATAATAAAATGTGAAATAATTATTTCATTTTATAATATTAGAAATCATCATACCCACAATATAGGAGGAAAAATAAATATTTGACATATAAATATTATATATAAAGAAAAATATATAAAAAATTAATTGATGTTTATATTATATATAAAGGAGTTATTAATTTTAAATATATTTAAAATGATATATATAAATGTTTTTATATAATATAATTACATAATTATTATTTGATTTTATAAATACAAGAGTTATTAATTAAAAATAAAAATCTTAATAATATATTAATTAATTAAAAAAGGTTGAAACACCGTGAATTAATAAAATTAAATGTACTTAGAAGAGTAATTTTACTTGGGACTCAAATATGAAATTATTATTTAATTATTTAACCAAATGAGTTAATATGTAAAATATATTAATTAAAAATAATAAAATTTGAAAAATATTAAGTAAAAAATATAAATATGAGTAAAAAAATATCAAACTCGAGACTTAAAAACAAAATCAAAAACGTTTAATCATCTAACTAAAAAAAAGTAATAAAACACATCTAATACGACGTGTTTTCAAGATATATTTCCGTCTTACCTCTAAAATCGTCCATCTCCGTAAGTGTCACATCCATTTTCTTAAATTTTTTAAAATTGACATAATTCTCTAATTTAGCTTAAATGAACCTTCCCGCTAATTAAATTTACGTTCCGCTAGATCAACAGTGCTTAAATAATTGCTTTTTATTTTCTTTCATATCCCCAGGACTGTACATGTGTTATTAACTCAAGTCTCTCGGAGCGAATTGAAGGTCTTCCATATATAGAGAAGGGGTACTTTTAATTTTATTTTTTCTATTTTTATTATGGATTTAAAAGATTATTTATATAATTTTTAGAGTTTATATATACATATATTTAGATTATTTATATACTTTTTCATTATTTTTATATATTTTAAATTTTCTGTCTATTTTAAAATTATATACATTTTAAAATTATGTATATATGTTTCTTTTTTATTTTAACAATTTGAAATAGAAAATCTATAAGTTTTACCAAAAAAAAAAAAATCACGCAACGTCGGGTTTTTTCATTAGAACAATTCTACTGATTTGGAAAAAAAATTAGATATGAAAAAAAAAACAAATATACTTTAGAAACCAAATTGTAAATTAAATTTTCTTTCAATAATTTTATAAATTTTAAATTTAAAAATGATAATTTCAAAATTAATTCTCAATTTTAGTAAAATCCAAAACCATCATTACTAAGATTAAGATAAACAATCCAAAACATGCACCTTAAACCAAAAATACAAAAAGCCAAGCGATTATGAATTTCTTTTGACAATGCCATCAATCCTTTGCATTTAATCTCTAGTAATTAACATTTTTGTTTTCAAATGAATATGATAAGCTGGAAATTAGGGAAAGTTTTAGATTCATTAAGTACATTGAGTCTGTCATAAATGGATCACAAAATCGCTTCATAAAACTTAGTGAGAATGAGTTCAGTTAACCAAACCATCGAGTGATTGGCCCCTTGTGGAGTAAGGCATTAACATAGCAATTCATCTGAACCAAACTTTTGTAGAAGTAAATTACCGTAACAGAATATAAACAGATTCATCATATTAATCAGAAAAAGAAATTCGTCATAAATCTTAAAAAACTGAATCTATTCTCAAGTACTACAATTACTGATCACCTGAGGTGGTGTGGGAGACAGTGCAGTTGTCAGTGATGGTGGCTTTTCTTGAACCTTCAATTTCATGGAGAAATTATGGATTCCAGCATAAGTGGATGAACATATGATTTCGATGTAGATGTTATGCTGCAATTCGGATATTGATCTGTTGAGAATGAAGTGAAATCCCAATTTTCAGCCGATTTTCTTCCACCACCCTCAGCTTGTTTAAGCTGATCAATGGGGATGCAGTCACCTTGACGAGTTCTAAGTCTCTCGAGTTCCATGGCTACTTCTTTCATTGTTGGTCTACATCTCTCATTTAAGTTCAAGCTTCTTTTTGCAAGTTGAGCAAATGTTACTACTTCATCCTTTTGATAGTCCTTCCCAATTTCATTATCAACAATATCCAACAAATGGTTTTCTTCCATCGACGACATAAAATACGAGAATAAGCCCTCCTTTTCTTGCGATCCAAACGTTGAGATGGCCCTTTTACCCGTTAAGAGCTCAACAATAACCACTCCAAAACTATAAACATCACTCTTTTCAGTAAATTGACTTGACTGGGGTATTCAGGATCTAAGTACCCAAAAGTCCCAAGCACTTGAGTCGTCAATTGAGTTTGATCAATGCCAATTGATCTTAGATGTTCCGTAGTCTGATACTTTTGTTCGGAACTTTTCATCTAGTAGTATGTTACTAGGCTTGATATCTCGGTGATAAATGGGGATGGATGCAGATGAGTGCAAGTAAGAAATCGCACTTGCAATTTCCGCTTCAATGAGTAATCGTATACCCCACGACCTCGGGTACTCTTCATTTTGGTCATGAATGAGATGGGAAAGGGTTCCATTAGGGATGAACTCATAAACAAGGAGGGGCACTTCGGTCTCCAAAGCAACATCCTAATAACTTGACAATGTTTCTATGATCAAATTGAGAAAGAATAAAGATCTCATTGATAAATTGTTCAAGATACCCTTCATTTACAGTCTTGGACTTCTTTACTGCAACAATTCTCCCACCAGACAACCTTCCTTTATAAAATATGCCTTGGCCACCACAACCCCATATTTTTTTCTCATTATATTTATCAGCAGCTATTTCCAATTAACAATTAAATTTATAAACTAGTCATTTTTTATTTCTAAGCTTAAAGTATTCATTAATAGCCACATTTTGAAACTTTTAACAGTGTAACAAATTAAGACATGGTTAGCTTAAGCCACAATCTCATAAATATTAAATATTAATATCTACGAACACGGTTCACAAAATGACATTTCAAAACCATAATTTTTGACACCATTGGAAACCGAATTGTTACAAACTAGTTTTCTAAATATCTAGGGGAGATGAACACTATGATGAATTCAATCGTTTAATTTTTATTTTACATAATAAATACTTATTTTCTGATTCTCAATTATGTGTTCTTAATTCTTAGTGTAATATTTCTAAAATATTTATCCATGTTCGATATGCTTAAATCGGTGGTTGAATAGACCCCGTTTAAGATTAGATCTTGCGTAATTGAATGAAGTTGCATGCAATCCTAGAAATAGAAAGACATAAATCTATCGAATTAAAGTCAAATCTAATAAGGAATTCATAGTACAAATTAATGCGATAATAGAGGTTTTAATTAGAAAGAAATTTCAATTAATCAACTTGGAGTCAATTACCCTTATGCTCAAAAGAGATATTAGCATAATTTAAGGATTTTTACAGATCAATGTGCTAAGTGAAGAAATTGCGTAATTTAGATTGATAGTGACAGATGAAATTTAGGCAGATTCTTTTCTGGGTATTATTTCGTTTCTTGTTGTTATTCGATTATTTTCGTGGTTTATTCTTTGTTGCATTTTTTAATTAATTAAGTTAGTTAATTCTTAGTTTTTAATTAACCACTTGAATTATTCGGTTAAATAATAGAAATAAGGTAATTACTAGTACTTGTAGTCCTCGTGGGAATGATATCTTTACTCATTATAACTATACTATTAATTGATAGAGGCACTTGCCTTAATCAAATTTTTAGTTTGTTTTGTGACCATTAATTATAGATTTTAACCTAAAATTTTCGTCTAAAAAGATGATATAACCTGGCATGCCACCATTAACAACAATAAACATTTCAACAATCAAAATGTAACAAATTAAAAACATTTCATATCATAACTTTTAAGATTTAGTGATCAAAACGTAATTTAAGCCAAACATAAGTGACTAAATTTATAGCTTATCCTCACATTTATGTTTGATTTTAAATTCAATTATTTATATTTTAATTTTAATTTTAAATAATTTTTATTATTAATTAAAAATAAAAATATATCAAATAAATTATAATCATAATTTTATACATCAATGATGTGAATGTTTAAATATTACAAAAGATTGCTGAGCAAATGAAAAACTAATTTCATGTGAATATATATATATATATATATATATATAAGCGGAAAACCAAGCACTAACATTTCAGTAATAGTTTCAGGATCATATTTATATGAGAAAGAGAAAACAATAATGATATAACCTCTAACCATGACACGTTGATTAATTAGAATTCATACTCTTAGAAAACTTTCAATAAATCACAACCACTGTATAGAATCATGACAATAAGTCTCCATTTAATTGAGTTTTTTTTTTTTTTTTCATGTATTACAATATAAATTTTTCTCCTAAATAAACTCCTAAATGTGAAAATTTAATTTATGAACAAACTCTTAACATTTGTTCTAGATCTAATCAAAATGTTTATTTTTTTTATCATCAATGTGCATAACTAGAATGTAAACAAACAAAACAAAATGTCCATAGCTGATCATCAAAGGTGGTATGGAAGTCAATGGCAGCTGTCAATAACGATGGGTTTTCTTGAACCTTCAATTTCATGGGGAAATTAAGGTCAAGTCATTGCCAGGAATAGAATAGAAACTTGGAGATCATGTAATCAAGTGGATTCCAACGTATGTGGATGAACATCTGGTTATGATTCTGATTCTAATTCTGATTCTGGCTCTGATGTAGATGTTATGCTTCAATTCGAATAATGTTCTATTGAGAATGAAGTGAAATCCCAGCTCTCAGTCGATTTTCTTACAACGACCTCAGCTTGTTTAGGTTGGTCAATGGGGATGCAATCACCTTGCCGAGTTCTAAATCTCTCGAGTTCCATGGCCACTTCATTTATTGTTGGTCTATATCTCCCATCTAAGTTCACGCATCTTTTCGCGCAAGTTCAGCAACTGCTACTACTTCATCCTTTCGACCATCCTTCCCAATTTCAACATCAACAATATCCAGAAAATGGTTTTCTTCAATCGACGACATAAAATACGAGACTAAGCCCCTCTTTAATTTCTTGCGATCCAAAAGTTAAGATTGCCTCTTTTCCCGTTAAAAGCTCGACAATAACCACTCCAAAACTATAAACATCACTCTTTTCAGTAAATTGACTTGACCGGAAGTATTCAGGATCTAAGTACCCAAAGTCCCAAGCACTTGAGTCGTCAAGTGAGTTTGATCAATGCCAATTGATCTAGACGTTCCGAAATCTGATACTTTTGCTCGGAATTTTTCATCTAGTAGTATGTTACTAGACTTGATATCTCAATGATAAATGGGAATGGATGCAGATGAGTGCAAGTAAGAAATCGCACTTGCAATTTCCGTTGCAATGCGTAATCGCATATCCCACGACCTCGGCTACTCTTCGATTTGGTCATGAATGAGATGGGAAAGGGTTCCATTAGGGATGAACTCATAAACAAGGAGGGGCACTTCGGTCTCCAAGCAACAGCCTAATAGCTTGACAATGTTTCTGTGATCAATTTGAGAAAGAATAAAGATCTCATTGATAAATTATTCAAGATACCCTTCATTTACAGTCTTGGACTTCTTTACTGCAACAATTCTCCCATCAGACAACAAATTCCTTTATAAACCATGCCTCTGCCACCACAACCCAATATTCTGTTCTCAATATTATATTGATCAGTAGCTATTTCCAACTCTTTACAACTGAAAAGTTTAGCTTTATCCAGAACACCTTCATTTGAAGACATCTTTTTTTGAAACAATAACCCACCATTTCTTTCAAAAAGTTCTTGTTTAAGTTTTATGTACTTTCTTTTCTGCAGTATCTTACAAAACCACCAAACCCCAGCAAATAAAAACAAGAACACTATACTTAAACAATTACCTGCATGAGATCGAAATAAATATGTCAATGTCACTTATTTGATTAACTCCTAACATAGTCAATGTTACCATTTATGCTACCGTTTGAATAAAATTTAGATGGGCATATCTTTTGCCACATGAATCGTGAAGTTGTACATATTGCATTAATTTTTCAATTTTTAAAAAGTGGATTAATAAAATTCTTAATTATCTCCAAGTCACTATTTGATTCTTAGCAAATGATGGGAATGTTCTTCAACCCGAAGTGGAAATGACAAATTATTCGGCAAGCAAGGAGGAAATCAAAATTTTTTAGTAGAGATTAAAATTAAATTGTAATTTTATAATAATAAAATTTAATTTTTTCATTTTAATAATTTATATATTTATAATTTTAAAGAATTAAATAATCTTTTTATATTTTTAGAGGAGATCAAAGTATCATTTTATTTTATTAATTTAAAATTTTAAAGACTTAGGGCAGGACCCTGCCGCAAGTAAAGTTGATATCATTAGACAATGTAATCTTAATAAACTAAAATATTAATATTAAAATGTATTTAAATATAATATAAAATACTTTCAACACGATTATGACTCGATATTAGGAAACCACACAAATTGGAAGGAAAAAAAACTACTCTTAATATTTTCAATATTTATTTATATAAATTATAATTTTGGACATATATAAAAGCTTAAAATAATATTGTTTATGATAAAATCGTAAAAATAAAATGAACTTTTCAGGGTGACTTTTCTTCTAAAAATTTCATCTAATAGTATAATTATTGAAATCATGTAATATAAAAACCAACAAGCATCATACTATGTTTTTTACTTCAATTAATGCAAATTATGATTTATATAAAACTAATTTCAAAAACATTATTTATAAAAAAATAAACTACACCATTAGTATATCTAAATAGGAGTCATTCCTATTTTGGTCATCTAAATTTATTTTTGTTAATTTAGTAATTCAAATAGAAATTGATCAAATTAATTACTATACCATTAAATGTTAATGAAAGACTAACAATGCATTTGTAAAAGAAAAAATATTTTGGGGGCCAAAATAGGAACGACCCCTGTTTAGAGAGATTGGTAAATAGTTTATCCTAATTTTAGAGTAACTAATGTGGAAATGCACCGAGTCTTCTATTACCATTTAACAGTAAAATAATCAATTTGATCAATTTCTATTTTGGGTGACCAGATTAACAAAAACAAAAATTAGGTAACCAAAATAGAAACGGCCCATACTTATAGTGTAACAAGGTAGTTTACCCATATAAAAATATATAGGTTGAAAGTTAAGAAAATAAAAATAATTTGGATAAAGATTACAAGTTTTTTTTTACATAATAATAAATTTAGCCTATAATTTTTATTTATTTTATCAATTTGACCTTAATTTTTTTTTTTTACCTCTTTGACCTTTAACCTTTCAGATTTGGTCAAGTTGTTGTTTCATGGAGGAAATAATTGACTTAGCCGCTAAAAATTTAACCATATTGATTTGATAGTTCCTACAGCAATTCATGCGTATTTCATCAAAAATTTTAAAATATATAAAAATAATTTTTAAAAATCATAATTACTTTTAAAAAGAATCCCAAGTTAATAATAAAATATATACCGTATTAAAATGTGTAACAGTTCAATAAAATATATGTAACTTTTTACGCTAATATATTTTTAAAATTAAAATATACTAAAATTTTCAACAAATAAATTAAATTTAAATATTTCAGACACCCCATCAACTATTTTCATCCAACAGATGACAAAATTAAATAAATTCTTTTACCCTTGAACCGTAATGATTTTTTTGCCCTTGGGTCTAAATTAAATAAATTTTTGTTTATTTTATTTGAAATTTAATTGTAGAATATTTATATATATATATATTAATATTATATTATTTTAAATCTTTAATATTATATTAAAGTCTTTTTCACTTTTCAAAATATAAAAAGTGTACAAAAAATCTAATAAATAAATAAAACTTATTTTAATAAATAGACACAATCAATTCATGCGATTTATGTAGGTAAAAAAAATTATTGTTTAAAGTTGTGACTTGAGAAAAATAAGATTGTATAATTTTTAATATTTTATTTTGTTACTACTTTAAAAAAAATCATGGTGATTGAAGTAAAATTAATAAATTTAATTAAAATGTTTATGGATGATAATAATGATATTGTATGGTAATAAAACTTATATAATTAAATTAAAACAGTCATTATGAAGATGCCATTTTAAACTTCAGATTGTTTATCATTACTTTTATATATCCATATTTTGATTATTTATTCTAAAATTTATCTTCCACAATATCTACACAAATAATATATTTAGAATATTAGAAAATATATATAATTTCAAGGCTTAATATATAGATTGGCCCTGAACTTGACAATCTTTTTTATATTGCCCCTTGAACTTTTTTTTGATCACATTGGTCTCTAAGATTAGCATTCATTATGGATTCTAACACCCCTTACCCGAGACCATTGCCGGAGTCGAGCACGAGGCATTACTAAACTTAACTTACTGATTCGGGGCATAAAATTTGAAACTATCCATCTGCATCATGTTCAGTAAATTGACTATAACTCGAGTTACGAAACTCAAAATTTAGATCCGTAAATTTTTCATGAAACTAGACTCATATATCTTATTACTATAATTTTTCCAGAATTTCTGGTGTGGCCAATTAGTATAGTTTATTAGTTAAATTCTCCCCTGTTACACAGACCGACAGTTCTGACCCCTCTGTACTAAAAATCAATTATCTCATAATATACAATTCTTTTGCCTACACCGTTTCTTTCATATAAAAATAGACTCAATAAGATTTAATTCTATATCTCATTCACAACCTAATTCCATTTCTATTATTTTTGGTGATTTTTCAAAATCACGTCACTGCTGCTGTCTAACTGTTTCCCTGCATATAATTACATAATTTCTTTCTAATAACTACCAACTAGGCATTACAAAACATCCAAAACATGCTCTTATTTAGCCATTTTAATAGCTAATCATTACCATGCATTTACAATCCAATCTGAAGCCATATCATAAGGTTATACACACAAGATAGCTAAGTCCCTATACATGCCATAACTTAAAACGTCGAGTCACAAAATACTAATATAATCCTTTGATAGTGTGTAATGATCTCCGACGTCCTTTCGATTCCCCGAATTGGCTTGTAATACTATAAAAAAAATAAAATAAAGGGTGTAAGCATAAAGCTTAGTAAGTTTACATGTAAATAAATAACAACATTCTTAATCAATTATCTTATTCTTTTCTTATCAAGATCACTTAAGCTTTTAACTCATTATACTTAAACTTGTATTCTTACATGTACCTTTAAACATGAATTTGCCTTACCTTACCTTTTTAGCTTGAACTTATCTTACCTTTACTTTGGTATACTCTTTGAATTTTCCCGTTGAACCACTTGGAATACTAAGTATACACGGGTACCTTTCCTTATGAAACTTAACCATTGCCATGTCTTGACATGGTCTTACGTGGTATCCTTGCCTTATGAACTCACCAATGTCATACCTTGGCATGGTCTTACATGGGACCTTTGCCTTATAGTAACATATCAATGCCATGTCTTGACATGGTCTTACATGATTACCTTAAACCCTAATGTCATGACATTTGTATCCTATACATTCCTAAGGTTCAATCGGAACTTCCTGGGATAGCTTTTCCGTCAATTCATACTTGAGTCTTTAAATAATACATTTACAGAATAAATATGTAAATGCTGGAATTTAACAATATTAAATATAAAATAATAGAATCTTGCATTTATTTACTGCAAACTTACCTCGAAACAAAATACGATCAACTATATTGATTTAGTCTTCTATCTTTTTGTTTCCTCAATCTAACTCTGGATTTCGTTCTTCTTGATCTATAATAGCAAATTTAGCTTATTTAATACTCACATTATTAAAACAGTCCTTAACTCTTAACTTTGGCAATATTACAATTTTGCCCCTAAACTTTTACATATTTACACATTGGCCCCAAAGCTCGAAAATTAAACTTTATCCCTTATTCTTATGTTTTATGACATGCTGATCATTTTTCCCTTCTATGGCAACATCAAATTCTCACTCTAACTTGTACTTATGAACATTAGGTATTTTTACCGATTCAGCTATTTTACTCGTTTTCACTTAAAATCGCTTAGCAAAAGTTGTTTAACATAATTTCAGACTTCATATTCTATCATAAAGCATCAAAATAAACACATTTCACCTATGGGTATTTTTCCAAATATGAACCCTAGCATAATTATTGATAGAATAAGCTAAATCGAGCTACGGGCTTCAAAATGTAAAGAACATTAAAAGCGGGCTTGGAATCACTTACTATGGAGCTTGGAAGCTTGAAACAAACCCTAGCTATGGTGACCACTTGAAAATTCAGCCTAATGAAGAAGATGAGCATATTTTGCCATCTTTTTCCCTTTAATTCCTTTTATTACCAAATGACTAAATTACCCTTCATTAAAAACTTTGGTTCTTTCCACCTATATATGTCCATTTTGTCCATGAAAATATAATGGTCTAATTCCATTTAAGGACTCCTACTTCAAACCCCATTTCAATCAAGTACTCTATAAATTAGAACCCCTATTTAGCAACTTTTGCAAACAAGTCCTAATAGGCAATTTAAGCATGAAATTAATAAAATTTCTTATCAATACTCTAACACATGTATTTAATCACTCGATAAATTATAATAATTAATCATAATAAACTTTTATAGCTTGGATTCATGGTTTCATAACCACTATTCCGTTTAGGCCCTATTTCGGGATGTTACATGGATATTGGTCCCTACATTAACACCATTTTTTTTTAATACTTTGTTGACGTGGACAAATAATAAGACGACAAGATGATTCATCTTTAACCATTCTTAAATTCTTTTAAAAACCTTAAAATTTCGAAAAGAATAAAACTTATTAAAAATATAAGAAATATATAAATTCTAAAACTTCAAAAAATATATATATATAAGTTGAAAATGAAAATAAAAATTTAAAATAAAAACAAAAAATTAGTTAAAATTTAAATATGTTTAAAAAATAAATAAATAATTTTAGTTAAATTTTAGAAAATTACAAGAAATTGTAAAATATAAAGTATTTTAAACATTAGAAAAACGAAAATTGACCTGCTGAAGTTGGTCAACTCATTGTCAGCCTCAGTCAATGTTGATCAAGTCCAGTTAACTTCGATAAACACCTGATTAAGTCTTTATTTTTGTAAATTTCCAAAAAAAAAAATTGACTATTTTTTGTATATTTTTTAATTTTATTTGTTATAAATATTTTTATGTTTTTAAATTTTGAATATTTAAAGAATAAGCTTTTAAATGTTAAATTTTAACTTTATTTTTATTTCATATATTCAATTTCTTAAAATTTTATAATTTATAATATCTCTTAAAAATTTATATTTTTTCTGATTTATATTCAAAATTTTAAGGTTTTTGTATAATTTTTAATAATGATTAAATATGAATCTACGTGTCATCCCCTTAATTCTCAACGTGCACCTCATACTTGTCCACATCAACAAATTATTCAAAAAAACAAATAGTGTTAGTATAGGGACCAATATAATCCAAAAAAATTTTGGGGTCAATACAAGAAAAATTGTCAAATTTAAGAGTGAATCTATATATTAAGCATAATTCCAAATAATTTATCAACACAATAAACCTAAGCATCACCCAAGTATGAGAAGCAGTATATATGATATAACAAGTTACACATTAAAATTGCAACAAGTGTCATGACTAGTTTTCTATTTATTTTATACTTATAATTATCCATTAAATTTATTTTTTAATAAAATTTAGATAATTTGTTAAAGGTAAAAACTCACTAAAACTTTAAACTAATATTATCACTTAAAAATAAGAAAGTTGAATAGAAAATTTTTAAAGATAAATAATTATATATGAATAAAATAAAATGTTAATATCAATCAATAATAATTTTAATAAATGTAATCCCTTCGTTTATTGGAATTTTTTTAGGTTAACATCTATATTATTTTATTAAACAAAATAATATTAACATCTACATAATTTTAAGAAATGTAATCCGATACTTTTTTAACATTTATGACACATCACAAAATTCATATTTAAATATGAATTTTATTTATATTTTATAAGTAAAACCATTTTTTATGAAAAAAAAAAAAGGTAATTTATTTTCCCCACCTTTTAAACCATTCCAAAATTCGGATTAATATCTGTGTTGTTTATATTTTTTTCAAATGATTTTCAAAATATTTAATTATATTAAATATATTTATTACAATTGTAGATATATATATATATATATATATATTTAGAAATTTTGATAAAATTTTGTTGATTGGTTCTTAGTTCGATTGGCATCAGATTGTTGCCAGTGTAGGGATTGTGTTTCAGTGCATTGAAGTGCATTATCCTTTTATTTAAGAGTTGAGAATGGTTATGGGTAATCCTATATATTGTATAAAAATTTGATAAAAAATTAACAATTATTTTATCAATATACTTTAAAAAGAAAAAAAAAATTATCCCAACTGTTATTTGATCAATGTACTTTATTTTTTATAAGGACAGTGGTGGACCAAAATTTGATTCATGTTGTATGGACGAGGGAAACTGAATCCAAGAGGATCAAACCCTAACTTGGCGAGAAAGCAACCTAAAATACAAGGAAAGACCAAGTTGAGTTAAAGAAAAAGAAAAAAAAAATAGGAGATCTAAATGATTCAAAGATAAGAAATAGCTCTTCGATTGATATGAAGACATCTCAACTTAGAAATGCTTAGATCCCATCCAAAAATACATCGTAAGTCTACTGATCTTTTGAGCTAAAAAAACAACTTCAATGAATTTAAGTTAATAAAATTTATCTTAGCCATGCATGTGGCACATTCAAAGTTAAGCTTTAATTTATCCTATCTACGCTGATTTTTTGGACGAGATTATTACGGAAAATTACGAGTTTCAACTTTAATTTGAGGAAATCATATTGGGTTCGATTTTAAGGTTTAATTTTGATTAGATGTGAGTCGAATATTGTATTTATTAGGTTTTATATTGTTATTTGTTCTAAATTTTAGGAGATATATATATTTTAAATATTTCAAGTTGTTTAAGAATGTTATGTTTCTTAGTAAACAAGAAAGTTTAGTTCCTCTAGAACTACTTGTTTAGCTTAATTAGAGTTTCATTATACTTATTAAGAGTTTTATTTTGATATAATTAGCTAGCCTATATAAAAGTTTTTGCATTATTCATTAAAGACATCATACACCATTCATTATTTTGATTCAATACAGCTCTTTGATTTTTATTCTCTTTATGAGATTTCTCTCTTATTGATTTTAGAAATAGTTTTTTTTCTTGGTTTCTTTAGGAGTCGTTGGGTTATCTCTTAACTGTCTAATTTACTAAGGTTTAGTCAAGGGGGTTAGTTAGAGTCATTTATGAAGCTTGTTGAAATTTCTTCTTCAAAGAATTTCATAGCATATCGACTTTTCATCACCTTCCATCGAATCTTTTTCTAATTTGCCCTAATCTTTATCTTTCTTGATTTTATGCTTTCTTTTTCTATTTATTTTCATTGTTTCTAATCTGTATTGATTTCCTTGTTTCAAGACAGATTCAAAAAACCTTGGTTGCTTTCAGGAACACATTTTCCTTAAAGATTTAATCCTCTCATCTTCGAATCCTTTGGATCTCCTTTTATTTTTTCTTGCTATTTTATTTGCTGCCAGATTTCCCTAATTCAGCTTGGTCTTTCATTGCCTTTTAGGTTGCTTTCTCTCCAAGTTAGAGTTTGATACTCATCGATTTCCCTCATCCATACAACTTACATTCGATCTTGCTCCATTGCTTGCTCCTATCTCTCAGTTTTATTATATGTTAGTTCTTGATCGGTTTCATCATCATTTGAATCTAAATCTATATCATTAAGATTATTTGATCCTGATCTCAACCACATTTTAAAACTTTGAATCTTTCAAATTGAAGAGTTTGCAAGGCATCTCTAGTGCTTGTGTATAGCTCCATTCTTTCAAAAGGTATCATACACCATAATATGATACAAGAAAATCTTTTGTATTTGCATAATTAGCATGTACCATATTATATTTAGTTCACAATGCAAATAATCCATAGCTTTAATCATAAACAATTATATAAACTTAATTTGGAGAAAGACTTATGCTAAATTATAACTATTTTTATAATATGTAAATTAAATAAAATAATATATAACCTTTATAAAAATTTATAATTTGTCCAATAACTTTCATAGCACTTCATGTAAATAATATAATTTTTGTCATAACTTTAAAAATTACTTTTTTCTTACAAATAAGTTATGATAAAAACAATTGTAACGCTTTTATTATTATTTACGAATAAGCATATTATTATTATTATTATTATTATTATTATTATTATTATTATTATTATTATCAACATGTTGATTTACAAATCAACATGTTGATTTCTTACAAATATGTACATATTTATGCCTCAAAATTGTATATATATATAGATTGGTATATTATTTTTACTGATTCTTCTTATAACAAATTCATAGGTAAAATGACTCTAATTAATTTATTTAATGCTATGTATATTAAACTTATCATGGGTATTCTAAATTAAGATATTGAAAGAAATAGAAAAAAAATCAATGCTATTATTGTTTCCAGAATTGCATATAAAGGCAATACACTCACCGTTTGTCGAATTGGAAGCAAATTGTAAAGAATAAAGAACACAAAGAGGCATTCACTGATTTACACACGTTTAACCATATCGAACAAAATAAATGTAAATTTAATTTGCATATAAAATCAATAAAAATAAAGGAAAGTTAATTAATTGTACCATAAACAAGGTCCCTGCTCCTCATTTTTATGCGTTCTCAATTTTGTATTAGCGCGCTTTAGGTTCATGTGGCTCCGCTTGCCATTTCTCCTCCATCGCCACCACTATCTTTACTTAAAAAAGGCATAATTATTTATTTACGTTTTCAATTTTACAAAAAAAAATTATTTTAGCCATTTATTTTAAAAAATATTTTTAGTGCTTGAACTTATGTTATTTATCAAATCACTATAAAATGAATAAAAAATTAATATTTATTAACTTTACTGACGTGCAGGGACAAAGCCAAAAATTTGCTTCAAGTTCGGAGACAGACATGAATCATAAATTATTGGGGGACCAAAGTATAATTTTACCCTATATTAATATATAATTTCATAAAATTTAAGGAACTGAATAAAAAATCTACCATTTTTAGGGGGAAGGTCAAGGCCGCTGCCTACCCTCTTGTCTTCGTCCTTGCTGACGATACACATGAATTCTATGCCAGTAATTAATTAATTTTTTTAAATTTATAAAATTTAAAAAAATATAAAATTTATTTTAAAAATTAAAATTAATTTAAAAAGTATAAAAGTATAAAAATATAAAAATATTTTTTAAATATTTTTAAATATTTTTAAATATTTTAAATATTTTTAATTTTAAAAATTAATCAACTACTAATATAGCATAAACATGGATTGTCACATGTATGTCACGTTAGCAAAGTTAACTTATGTTAACTTTCCTATCTATTTTAGGGTGATTTGATAAATAATGCAAGTTTAAGAACTAAAATGACAAAATTAAGTGGAGGGTTAAAAATATAAATTTTTTTTGTAAAGTTAAAAGACTAAGGGCTAGTTTGGCAATGCTTTTGAAAAGTGCTTTTGAAAAGTGCTGTGAAAAAGTGCTTTTGAGAAGTGCTTTTGAAAAGTTTGCTTTAAAATTTGAGTGTTTAGCATTGCTGTCAAAAAGTGCTTTTGAGAAATAAAATGTCCATTTTAGACATGTTATTATCAAGTAACAAATATACATTTAAATAAATTTTAAATTAGTTAATATTATTATATTTTAGTAAGAATATAAAAATTATTATAACTTGTTAATATTTTAATATATGAAATATAAATTTTAATTTTAAATATTTGTAAGTAATAAATATTAATTAGTTATAAAATTTAATTAGAATATATAAACTACATTTTAAATATTTAAATATAACCATTAAATATTTGTAATTAATATTTTAAAAATATTTTTTATTTTAATTAATGATTTTAACACATTTGTAATTAAGCCCCAAAAAAAAGAAAAGTACTATGTTATTAGAGTGGTGAAAAGTAATTAAGCACTAAAAGTGCTTTTGGGAGAGGAAAAGCTAAAATTTTAGCT
Organism: Gossypium rotundifolium; assembly: GCA_025506655.1. Classification (NCBI taxonomy): domain Eukaryota; kingdom Viridiplantae; phylum Streptophyta; class Magnoliopsida; order Malvales; family Malvaceae; genus Gossypium; species Gossypium rotundifolium. The sequence continues at coordinate 14,839,850 of CP106731.1, read as the reverse complement.
TTCCTTTTTAGAAGTGCTTTTGAAAAGACTTCGAAAAGCCAAAATTCCAATTAAAAGTAACTTGTTCGCATGGCTTTTCTTCCAAAAGTGCTTTTGGAGCCAGAAGTGCTTTTGAAAAGCAATGCAGAACTGGCCCTAAATAAGTCATCATGTGTTTTGTCATACCCAAAATATAAGTGATTAATTGAAACAATTAACTAAGAAATTACTTAGGCTTATTGGTTAAATAATTAATGTATTCTTTAGTGGTCTTAGTTCTATCCACTCCACTCTTATTTTTTTCAACAAATTAAGATGAAAATCACATTAAAATAAATATTATTTGAAATAGAAATTAAACAAGAAATGGATAGTAGTCTAATTATTAACACACCCAGACTTTCCCTTACTTAAGTTTTAGCCACTCCTTACCCCATTTCCATTCGATCCCTTTTATTTGGTAGTAGGGTAAATTACTAAATAGCCCCTCAAAGTTGGAAAACTCTATGTATTTTGTCCTTTTCCTAATAGCATTAGAAGTTTTGCTTTCTTTTTCAAATCCAAGCAGAATTTTGGCCTTTTTGTTCCCATTTCTTCTGTCTTTTTTTTTTTTTTTCATCTTCTTCCTTGCAAAATATTTTTCTCCACTGCTGAAATTATTTTTGTTTCCCAAACCAAAATCTATTCTAGATTTAAGTCATTTTTCAACCGGAATCATAATCGCCATTAGAAACATTCTTTAATCGTTGCCAAGAATCGGCAAGTACGTCTCAATCCCAATGTTTGATCTCAAATCCTTATGTAATTACTATCTAATGACAATCTTACAATTGATTAAACGTTCTTTATCGGTTCTTGCAAAAATCTTTTGATAATTTCATTGAATCTTGATACCCAATGTTAATACATGTGAAATTTGTCGTAGAAGGACTTGATTTAGGTGAATCAAATTATTCTTGATCGTGAGGAATGTCGTTCGGGCTCCCGGTGAAAGTTGTGTATTCTTTTACAAGCGAATCAAGGAAAATCATGCCTCAGATTAAGGCTATATGGGCATGTGGACCACATGGCCCTCACACAGCTATGTGCCTCTGAAACCCTAGGCTAGTTTGAATCTCACATGGTCGTGTCTCTTTGTAACTTAATTTTGCATGTTCCACATGGCTACAGTTTGTCACACGGCTTGGCCGCAATTGTAATAACCTATTTTAGACCCTAGTCGGAATAGTAGTTTCGGGACCACAAATTCGAGTCAAAAAATATTTTAATATTACTTTATGTGTCTACATTATGATTGTATGCATGCGTGAAAATTTCGTGAGCTAATTTTATCGTTTAATAGCTCAATTCGATAAAAAGGACTTAATCACGTAAAATGCAAAAGTGACATGCTATTTGTTAAAGGTGTCAATTGACTTTGGCTTTTGAATATGATGGCCTTAAGTGGTAATTAAACTATTAGATACTTGAGTGGACATATTTTGCCATTAAATGGATGATTAAATGAATTAATAACCAAGGTTAAATTGGTAAAATAATTATTAATATGTAATAAAACAAAACATAAAGAAAATGCATGCATTATCATCTTTGTTGGACGAATGTACTAAGGCAAAAGAAACCATTTTTGAAGCTTAAAGGTTCGGCACATTGAAGGACTAATTGGTAAGTGATTTTTGGTCCATTTTTTATAATTTCTACGTTTTTGTGATCGTTGTTAAGTGTTCTAGCTAGCCCATGCTTGAATTTTTGAGTTGGTTGTGTATCTTTTGATTTGCCATTGAAGAGAGCTTATTGTTTTTGTGATTTGATGATGAAAAATAAATCTTTGTTGATAGATTATTATGTTTAATTAAATGCTTTTTGATAAAAATGTGTATTAAGGACTAAATTGTAAAATTTGCAAATTGAGGGGTCAAAATGAGAAATAAATGAAATAAATGGGCTGCTAGGGACCTAATGAGAATTCGGCCTAACATGGGTTTGATGAGATTGTGTGTATTTTGAAATAGGGACTAAATTGAATAATTATGGAACTTTAGGGGCTAAAGTGTAAAAAGGCCTAAATGAGTGTCCTTGGATTAAATTGAATGAATAGTTACATAAATAAGTTAATTTTGAATATATCTAGATCAAAAAAAGCGAAATTCGGATCTAGATCGAGGGGAAACTAAAGTTATCGACAAATCGACCTAATTCGTCGTTTCAGCAAACGAGGTAAGTTTGTATGTAATATGTATTATTTTAGAAAAGTTTATATTTTTATGAAATGATTTAAAATGTGAATGTGATGCACAATTAAGCTTGACGATAATTACACGATTTGTGGCAATGCAAGAACAAATAGCTTCAGCTAAATAATTAGCACTAAGTGTGCGAAACTGAGACAACATCGATTAAAAGTCATGGCACTAAGTGTGCGATATATATTTTTAGCTTTGGCTATTTATTTGGCACTAAGTGTGCTATATCTTTACATAGCTTCGGCTATTCATTTGGCACTAAATGTGCGAGTTTATTGAATATTTAAAGATTACTGAATGATTTAGTGTATTGATCAAAGAGATGAAGTGAAAAAGGTGATAGATAAATACGAGAAAGTAAAGGTACATACGAAACCTATGTGGTTGATGATATTTGTGTATGAGTCTGAAGAAATGGCATGGAAATGAATAATGATTCATGAGTAAGAATTTAATAGTAAGATTTATTGGAATTGAGTTGAAATAACGTGTTTCCAAAGATGTTTAGATGAGTTAACGAGAAAAGATGATGTTACAAGAATATATAAATGATGATGTAAATCGGTTCAGGTACTCGTACAGAAATCGAAAAGTAAGCTATAGATATGAAATTCATATAATGAGTTAGTAAAAAATTATGAGACTTTATATGGTTCATTTGACTATATAAATGTGGTAGCTATTGGATTGAATGTAATTATATCTCTATTTGCTTATGCATATATACATTTGGAAGAATTGGTGAGTTGTATTAAAATCACATAAGCTATATTACATTGTTCGCAATTGCTTTAAATAGGATTATTTGGTGTATGAATTTATGATTTATACGAATTTACTAAGCTTTATAGCTTACGTTGTGCTACTTTTCTATGTTTATAGTGTTTGGAGATTTGCTCGGGTTGGAAATCGACAGAGATCGCATCACACTATCTGGCTAATGATTTTGGTATTTATATACTTTGTGACTTGGTTAAATGGCATCTGTAGGCTATGGTCTTATTGATATGATTGTTATAAATGTATATGGTCATTTGAAATGGCTTGTTAATGATTTTCGTTGATGGATATAATGTGGCCTTATATTTTGGTATGTATTGGTATGAGTTTGAGATGATGCATTAATAAGTTTTGGTTTGGTTATAGGTTGAATGATGTGGTTGGTTATTTAGTTTGAATTTGAGAAATATGAAAAATGTTAAAGATGGTAAATGATTCATGCTAGTTTTGGTATGTGTTTTGGTTAAGAAATGGTTGAGATTTGAGAAGTGAAATGTATTGATTCAATATGGTATGATTTATGCTGGAAATGGTCTCTTTCGGAAGCTTATTTGGTTATATATTTGGTACAATTTGGATGCCTTAAGATGCATGTGACTTAGGTGGAAAAAGTGGTTTAAAACAAGCCTATTTAGGTGCCACACGGTTAAGCACACGGGCATGTGACTCAACTTTGTGACCCCTGATGCTTAATTTAATCAAGTCAGCGAGTTACATTGCTTAGACACACAGATGTGTCTACTGGCCATGTGCGGCACACGGGCTGGCACATGGGCATGTGGCCGGCCGTGTGACCTATGTAACACCCCAAACCCGGCCCAAACACCCTAACCGGATCTAGCATGTCACTAAGAAGATTTTATAAAACATGTCACATTTTTTTTTTGAAAAGCATAGTTTAAACATTTATACGGGAAAAACTTAATAATTTGATAATTAGTAAAAGAAATAAGTTTTAATTAATGCCTTAATGAATAAAACCAAAATTTTGCCTCTGATTTTTATTATTTAAATACATGCCTTAGTTTCAATTAATCATAAAATCTAAGCGTATGAAAACCCGAAAACCGAAAACATAAAACCAATACACAATAGCCAGTGGCCTTATTACAATAAAATATAAAACCAAACAAATTGAAAGTGTTAAGGGAAAATGATTAAAACAACGTCCTTTATTGAGTCAAAATAAATCCATGCATGGCCACCTTGTGCTCCTTTCCAGCCCGGTCCGATGCACTAAGTGCTACCTGAAAAAAAAATGTTAACAACGGGGTGAGTCACAAGACTCAGTGTGCAATCCCTCTTGCACTGTCAGAGTGGGCCTTAGCGCCACAAAACAAAATAACAAAATATCACATATCAGAATTAAGTAAAGCCCATCCCAATCCTAGATCCATCCGCTACACACCACCCTTACCTGCCAATCACACCAATGGGGATTTCTACAATCACCCTCACCGCTACACACCACCGATAGCAATCATGCTGCAATTAGCTGCTCATCGTCAGATTTGTTACATAGTCACCAGAATACATCGTATGAGCCACTACAATGATCGTGGCGAGCCACTACAATGTAACACTTCCCTTTCAGATACATCAATCGCCCAACCCCGAGCAAACATAGAAAATGACATGCATGTATATCATATCAACTCAATAGAATCATTTTACTTAAAGAAAATCACAGAAATCACTAACCTGATGAGTCGCCCTTTACCCTCCACGGGTTTTCAACAGTCATGCCGGGATTTCAGCATTTAACAGAATATAAACAGATTTATATATATACTAACAGACAACAAAGATGGTGTGAGAAATTACACACCTGATTACGCTTAACGCTATATTATCGAAATTGATGCTCTCCCTAGCCGGAATCGCGATTATCAGCTCACTATTCTACCGGTCAAAGACTTACTACAAGAGATACAATTTGAGTATCACCTAACAAGGTTAACTGACAGATTAGAGATAAATCGATTAATAAAACGGCTAGGATGAATCTTCTTACCCAAATCGATTAAATCTCGAAAGTAGTATGATTCGAGTGCTACCGATTTAAAAACCTAGGCGATTAGATCTCCTTCAAATCCCGGAATGCCGCCCATGAAAGAAAACACGAGATTAGTCAACTATTTAGCCATTCGGCTATGGTCTCCAAAAGCCGAAAAAGATCGAAAGAATACACAAATCGACATTTACCTCTACAGAAGGTTTCGGCTATCCCTTGCAGAAAGATTCGGCAATCAAAGAAGAAGATCGAAGCGTAGAAGATTAGAGATCTAGGAATTTCGGCTTTTAAGAAAATCCCAAAAAAGATGAACAAGAGAGGGCTGATGCGTTTTCAGCTTTTAGAAGAACTGAGTGAGGAGTTTCAGTTTTGACTTAGGAAAAGAAAACAAAAAGAGCCTTAGAGATTTCGACTAGGAAGAAGTTTCAACAGAAGAAAAAAAAGAATAGAAAAGTTTCGGCAACAGAGAAAACTGAGAGAGAGAGCTTCAGAAAAAAAACTCACAAAGTTCGGCTTTGCCTAACTCTATCTAGCCGTCCACCCCCCTTCACACACAGTCCCACATTTGGCCACCTCTAGCCTCCTAGATAGCTCCTCCTCATTTCCCTTATCCTTATCAAAACACATATCTAGAAGAGACCTACATCACACCACTTCCTCCCTCCTTTATCAGCTTATTATCCACCTTTTTTTTAACAAATTAAATCCCCTATTTTCTAGCCTTGATGTCATCCCACCTAGCTCCTCTTTAAGTGCCAAAAATGACCCAATTCTATGGGCTCCATACGGCTCACACTTGGGCCTCCTCCCTTGCCACTGACGCCACTTAATAGCTCCCCTTCCTGCGCCCCTTGTTACTGGGCCACAAGCCCATTTTGCTTATTTAAACTACAGATACCATCCTTAAAGCCCTATAGTGTCTAAACAGAATATTTTAACCGAAACATTGGCCCATTTTTGAGCCCCATCTGGACCCCTAATTCTCAAACTAACACATTAAACCTACAACACATAAAATGGACAGGCCCACTAATTCAGGATGTTACAGTTCTACCCCCTTAATGAAATTTCGGCCACGAAATTTACCTGATTAGAAGAGATGAGGATACTATTGTTGCATAACATCCTCTAACTCCCATGTCACTTCCTCTGCCCCGTGGTTTCGCCACAACACCTTGACCAAAGGGACAGACTTCCTTCTTAACACCTTTACGTCTTGCTCCAAAATTTGCACTGGCTCCTCCTCAAAGGACAAGTCTAGCCTTACTTCAATCTCTTCCACTGGCACAATGTGCGATAGATCAGAACGGTAACGTCTTAGCATCGAGGCATGAAACACATCATGTATCTGCTCCAACCCTGGAGGCAACTCCAGTCGATACACCACTGGTCCCACACGTTCTAGTACCCGATAAGGTCCAATAAACCGAGGACTTAGCTTCCCCTTCCGACCAAACCTCATTACCTTCTTCCACGGCGACACTTTCAAAAAAACTTGATCACCCACTGCAAATTCCAACTCTTTCCATTTTAGATTCGCATAAGATTTCTGCCGATCAGACGCTTCTTTTAACCGAGCCCGAATTAACTTAACTTTCTCTTCCATTTTCGAAACCAGTTCTGGACCCAACACTTGACTCTCTCACAACTCTATCCAACAAGTAGGGGTACGATATCTCCATTAGTATAACGCCTCATAAGGCGTCATCTGAATACTAGATTGGTAGCTGTTGTTGTACGCGAATTCTGCCAGAGGTAAATACTTCTTCCAACTACCCTTGAAATTAATGATGCAACCTCTTAACATATCCTCCAAGATCTAGATTACCCTCTCAGAATGACCATCAGTCTGTGGATAGAAGGCAGTACTAAAGTCTAGCCTTGTTCCCATTGCCTGATGCAGAACCTTCCAAAATCGTGACTTGAACCTAAGGTCTTTATCTGATATGATCGACACAGGTACACCATGTAGTCTCACAACCTCAGCTACGTACAGCTTAGCAAACCTTTGCAGAGAATAATCAACACGAACAGGTATAAAGTGAGTAGACTTTGTCAGCCGATCCATAATTACCCAAATCGAATCCTTCTTAGTGGGCGTAAGAGGTAACCCACTAACAAAATCCATTGTGATTCTTTTCAATTTCCACTGCGGAATCTTCACCGGTTGCAACAACCCCGAAGGCAACTAGTGTTCCGCCTTCACCTGCTGACACGTCAAACATTTACCCACGAATTTTATTACCTCTCGCTTCAGACCTGGCCACTAAAATTACTCTCGCAAATCTCGATACATCTTAACCTCTCCAAGATGTATAGCGTATGGGCTACTATGAGCCTCTCGCAGAATCATCTGCCTTAACTCAACATCCTTTGGCATATAAATTCTCTTACGAAAACACAAAACCCCATCACCATTCAAACTATAGTCCTCTCCTTCACTATTTTGTACTTGCCGGAGTCGAGCACTCAAGACCTCGTCTAGAAGCTGCTTCTCTTTGATCTGACTTGTCCACACTGGTCTCACTTGGAGTTAAGCTACCAAACTGCCATCTTCATATAGGCTGAGACGAGCGAACATCACCCTTAAATCTACTATCGCCTTTTGACTCAACGCATCTGCCACCACATTCGCCTTGCCCGGATGATATTCAATCGAGCAGTCATAGTCCTTCAAAAGTTCAATCCACCTACGTTGTCTTAGATTCAACCCCTTCTGGGTAAGGAGGTACTTCAGACTCTTATGATCAATGTAAATAATAGACTTCTCCCCATACAGGTAGTGCCTCCAGATCTTCAAAGCGAACACTACTGTAGCCAATTTCAAATCATGCATAGGGTAATTCAATTCATGCGGTCTTAACTGTCGGGACGCATATGTAACAACCTTTCCATCTTGCATCAGCACACATCCTAAACCCGTGTGTGACGCGTCACAGTAGACGGTAAACTCTTTTCCACCTCCGTCAATTAACACCAAAGACATCTATCAAAATTTTTTCGCTTTCAAAGCTCTCCCATCGCTTATCGCTCCAACCAAATGGTACTCCATTACTCAACAACTTAGTTAAAGGTGCCGCAATTAATGAGAACCCCTCAACAAACCTTCTGTAGTACCCTACCAATCCCAAGAAACTTGAATCTCGCCCACGACTTGGCAGCTTCCAATCCAATCTGACTTCTATCTTCCGAGGGTCAACCCTAATTCCCTCTGCAGAAACTATATGCCCTAAAAAAGTTACTTCCCTTAGCCAGAACTCACATTTACTGAACTTAGCGAACAACTGCTTCTCCCTCAGAACTTGCAACACCACACGAAGATGTGCATCATACTCCTCCTCGAACTTGGAATAAACCAGGATATCATCAATGAACACCACAACAAACTAATCAAGGTATGGTTGGAACACTCGATTCATCATATCCATAAATACTGCTAGCGCGTTTGTTAACCCGAATGGTATCACTAAAAATTCATAATGATCGTAGCGAGTTCGAAATACCGTCTTATGGATTTCCCCTTCCTTTACCTTTAACTGATGATAACTCGACCTAAATCTATCTTAGAGAAAATTGAAGCTCCTTTGAGCTGATCGAACAAATCGTTGATTCTCGACAGCGGGTACTTGTTTTTAATCGTTAACTTATTCAGTTGACGATAGTCCACACATATATGCATGGATCCGTCCTTCTTCTTCACAAATAGGACCGGCGCTCCCCACGGAGACACACTCGATCGAATAAAACCTCGATCCAATAGTTCCTAAATCTGAGCTTTGAGCTCCACCAGCTCCTTCACTCCATTCTGTAAGGAGCAATGGACACCGGAGCCGTACCTAGGTGTAGCTCAATCCCAAACTCCACTTCACGATCCAGAAGTAATCTTGGCAACTCATCAAGAAAGACATCTACGAAATCCTTTACTATTCTTACCTCACCAACAGTCACCTCCTTAGCGTCCAAAGCACTGATAAAAGCTAAAAATCCATTACATCCTTTCCGAATCATCTTAACAGCCTTCAATGCAGATACTACGTTGGACAAATAATCCCTTCTTTCCCCTAGGACAACCACCTTCCCGCCTTCCTAGGATACTCAACACCATGCGCTTAGTCTCACAATCTAGCTTAGCACGATGTTTAGCCAACCAATCCATTCCTAAGATAAGGTCAAACTCCTCAAACGGTAATTCTATTAGGTCTGCTGAAAACACTACTCCTTGCGTCTCTAACAGTACACTCCTAAATAGTTTGTCCACTATCCTAGGCTGTCCTAACGGGCTAACCACCATCATCTTCCTAGTAGTTATTTCAAATTCTATACTTAAATTCTCAGATACCGAGTATGCAACGTAAGAGTGGGTTGATCCAATATAATCAAAGCAAGAAATGAATTATCAGCAATAAAAAACGTACCGATTATGACGTTCGGTGCGTCACCATCCTCCCATCGATGAGCTGCATAAACTAGACCCGACTGTCTCGCGTCTACATTACGTACACCCCTACCAGGTGCTCCACGACCCCGACGGAACTCATTTCCTCCACTGACTGAGCCACGACCCCTTGGTAATGGTTGACCACCCCTCCTAACCTCGATCGAACCCGCTCAAAGAAGTCAGACTGATCCACCTGTGGACAGTCTTTCACCATATGATCCATAGATCCACACCAGAAGCATCCACCAGTTTTTTTTTGCACTCCCCGAAATGTACCTTCCCACATGAGGAACATGATCGATTCTGACCCCCTGTAGCAGATGTCGGTACTCGAGCTGGCCCATCAAACCTAGGCCTTTTCTAAAAACTCCGAAATGATTTCGACGGTACAAAATTTCTCTTGTTCCTACTCTGATCCTTATCCTTATTCTGCTTCTCAGTCTGCTTCACCTTCTCAGATATTTTAGCTTTCTCGACCAGAATGACAAAGTCCCTTTCTCACTGCGGTGCTACCAACACTCTCAACTCATCCCGTAATCCATCTTCGAATCGTACACAGTACTCATAGTCAGTCGCTACAATTCCTCGAGCTTAACGGCTCAAACGCAGAAATTTCACTTCATATTCAGACACAGATTTGCTTCCCTGCACCAAGTTCAAAAATGCCTTCCTCTGCGCATCCACATATCTGGCCCCAACGTACTTTCCCTGAAATGACTCAAAGAAATCCCAGTCAATCCAGTCTGCGGTAGTACCCTCCTTTACCGTGAGCCACCACTGGTAAGCCTCGTCTCGAAGAAGAGACACGACCCCTTTCAACTTCTCCTCTACCGTGAAGTCTAGGTCATCCATTATGCGCTCACTCGCTTCTAACAAATACTCAGCTGTGTTAGGGGCTACGCCAGAAACACCCCTAAACATCTCCGCTCCGTTGGCTCGGAGTCGTTCAGACAATGATTTTCGAGCTCCTGAACCCGTGCCTGCCCCAACAACTCTCTCAAGGACCCACAACATCGCCTGAGATATTGCATCATCTCCGATCATCTGGTCCTGAAATTCTCCTCCATAGTGGCGGATCCAAGATCTTATTTCTCGACCCATGGCGGACCCTCACGGCTCGACACGGTTATCCTACCCCTACCACGACCACGTGGCGGATGTCCTCGACCCCTTGTACTCATTCTTCTGATTGTTGTTTATCTGATTAGAAATTTTATGAATTATTAATTCTTTCCATTGATTATCCACGAACAATCTTATGAAAAGTCATTTCAATAGTGGTTCTTTCAAATTCAGATTTATGTCTACAAGTTCCAGTCTCAAGTCTACTCCTAGTTCTGGGAACTACATACATTCAACAATCAACATACAGACAACATCCATGAACCCACATTCAACATATAGGGGTACTTTCGTCATTTCACTGCCTAGGAGTATTTTTAAAATTTTATCCTACAGGGGTATTTTTGTAATTTTTTTCAAAATAGGGTATCTTGGTATTTTTTTTCAAAATAAGGGTATTTTGATAATTTCGTGAAGTAGGGGTATTTTGGAAATTTTGTAATTTGGGGGTATTTTAGTAATTTTATGAATCGGGGGTATTTCGATAATTTTACAAACTAGAGGTATTTCGGTAATTTTGCAAATTTTGATAATTTCCAAATCAAATGCATTTTGGTAATTTTTTTCAAATCAATGGCGTTTTTGGTGATTTTTTTCAAAACTAGGGGCATTGTAGTAATTTTGTGAAAATAAGGTGGCTGGTCCCTTTCGGGTTTTAGTTAGAAACTTTGGCCCATCAACAAGTCCTCGTGGCTAAGGTGAATAGTCACTACGCACCAGGTAGGATTCCAGCGAAGAGGAGGTGAGTCGCTAGGACCGCTTAAGTACCAAGCTCTCACTGGATCCAATCCTAGGCATGCGTATGCCTGTTGCCACACCCTAACCTTGTGACTTGTCCACAGACAAGTTTAATTAGATTAAGTCTTGTGAGAGTTAAGAAGTTGTTTAAGCTAAGCCTAAAGTTCATCAAGTTCTAATTAAGATAATCTACGTCCCATAAAGCCCATCAATTCCATATACCTATATAACACACAGTGAGTTCAGAATGCTTACCTGACGGACTTGGGCCAGAGAAGTAGGTGCCATGCCGAGAAAACCATCTTGTATTATTTATAAACATGCATGTTTCCAAAACCCATCTTTAGAAAATATTTTGAGCCCAAAACCCCAAAGTCGAGCTTTGAACCTGGCTCTGATACCAATTTGTAACACCCCAAACCCGACCCAAACACCCTGACCGGATTTGGCATGTCACTAAGAAGATTTTATAAACCATGTCGCATTTTTTTTGAAAAGCATAGTTTAAACATTTATATGGGAAAAACTTAATAATTTGATAATTTGTAAAAGAAATAAGTTTTGATTAATGCCTTAATGAATAAAATCAAAATTTTGCCTCTGAGTTTTATTATTTAAACACATGCCTTAGTTTCAATTAATCATAAAATCTAAGCGTATGAAAACCCGAAAACCAAAAACATAAAACCAATACACAATAGCCAGTGGCCTTATTACAATAAAATATAAAACCAAACAAATTGAAAATATTAAGGGAAAATGATTAAAACAACATCCTTTATTGAGTCAAAATAAATCCATGCATGGCCACCTTGCGCTCCTTTCCAGCCCAGTCCAATGCACTAAGTGCTACTTGAAAAAAATATGTTAACAACGGGGTGAGTCACAAGACTCACTGTGCAATCCTTCTTGCACCGTCAGACTGGGCCTTAGCCCCACAGAACAAAATAACAGAATATCACATATCATAATTAAGCAAAGCCTATCCCAATCCTAGATCCATCCGCTACACACCACCCTTACCTGCCAATCACACCAATGGGAATTTCTACAATCACCCTCACCGCTACACACCACCGATGGCAGTCATGCTGCAGTTAGCTACTCATCATCAGATTTGTGACATAGTCACCAGAATAGATCGTGGCAGAGCCACTACAACAGAACACTTCCCCTTTCATATACATCAATCGCCCAACCCCGAGCAAACATAGAAAACGTCATGCTTGTATATCATATCAACTCAACAGAATCATTTTACTTAAAGAAAATCACAGAAATCACTAACCTGATGAGTCGCCCTTTACCCTCCACGAGTTTTCAACAGTCATGCCTGGATTTTGGCATTTAACAGAATATAAATAGATTTATATATATATACTAATAGACAACAGAGATGGTGTGAGAAATTACACACCTGATTACGCTTAACGCTATATTATCAAAATTGATGCTCTCCCTAGCCGGAATCGTTATTATCAGCTCACTATTCTGCAGGTCAAAGACTTACTACAAGAGATACGATTTGAGTATCACCTAACAAGGTTAACTGACAGATTGGAGATAAATCGATTAATAAAACGGCTAAGATGAATCTTCTTACCCAAATCGATTAAATCTTAGAAGTAGTATGATTCGAGTGCTACCAATTTAAAAACCTAGGCGATTAGATCTCCTTCAAATCCCGGAATGCCACCCATGAAAGAAAACATGAGATTAGTAACTATTTAGCTATTCGGCTATGGTCTCCAAAAGCCAAAAAAGATCGAAAGAATACACAAATTGACATTTACCTCTACAAAAAGTTTCAGCTACCCCTTGCAGAAAGATTTGGCAATCACAGAAGAAGATCAAAGCGTAGAAGATTAGAGATCTAGGAATTTCAGCTTTTAAGAAAAATTCAAAAAAGATGAACAATAGGGGGCTGATGTGTTTTCAGCTTTTATAAGAACTGATTGAGGAGTTTCAGTTTTGGCTTAGGAAAAGAAAACAAAAAGAGCCTTAGAGATTTCGGCTAGGAAGAAGTTTCAACAGAAGAAGAAAAAGAATGGAAAAGTTTTGAATGAGAGAAAACCGAGAGAGAGCTTGAAAAAACTCACAAAGTTTGGCTTTGCCTAACTCTATCTAGCCGTCCACCCCCTTCACACACACAGTCCCACATTCGGCCACCTCTAGCCTCCTAGATAGCTCCTCCTCCTTTCCCTTATCCTTATCAGAACATATATCTAGAAGAGACCTACATCACACCACTTCCTCCCTCCTTTATCAGCTTATTATCCACTTTTTTTTAATACATTAAATCCCCTATTTTCTAGCCTTGATGCCGTCCCACCTAGCTCCTCTTTAAGTGCCGAAAATGGCCCAATTCTATGGGCTCCATACGGCTCACACTTGGGCCTCCTCCCTTGCCACTGACACCACTTAACAGCTCACCTCGCTGTGCCCCTTGTTGCTGGGCCACAAGCCCATTTTGCTTATTTAAACTACAGATACCATCCTTAAAGCCCTATAGTGTCTAAACAGAATATTTTAACCGAAACCTCGGCCCATTCCTGAGCCCCATCCGGACCCTTAATTCTCAAACTAACACATTAAGCCTACAACACACAAAATGCACAGGCCCACTAATTCAGGATGTTACAACCTAAGTCAGTATGTATGCGCTGTTGCATATGGCCTGGACACATGGGCGTGTTTGGTGCCTGTGTGAGGCACACGGTCTGTTCACACGGGCGTGTGACCTCTGTAACTTAGAAAAATTTTAATGTTTTCAAAAAAATTTATACGAGATCGGTTTAGTCCCTAACCTTCTCTAAAGCATGTTTAAGGTCTCGTAGACCTAAAAAGGGGACTTATGTTTATGTGTGACTATGAATTGATGATGTATGATTAGTGAATGTGAAATGATCATAAAATGTTTTGATTGTTCGGTAATGCCTCTTAACCCCAGTCCGGCGATGGATACTAGTTAGGGGTGTTACAACAATGCTGTGTAACCCCCTCCACACGACCAATAGCTTCAAAGCTAGTCGTGTGTCCCTTGTTTTATTATTTTTCCCAAAATTTTCATAAACTATTCAATTTAGTCCTTACATGATCCTTGAACTATTTTTAAAATTTTATCTCTTCAATTAAGTCCCTGATATTATGAATAATGTTGGAATCCATGATTTGATTGACTAAATTATTACTATATATGCATGAGTTGTAATTAATACATGCCTTCTATGACAGGATTACTGATAAATTATTACTGATATTAAAATTATTGTGTTATTGCTTGCATGAACAACATGCCTACTGTTATTGATGAACCAAAAAACATGACGTACATGTCTACTACTATTTTTAACCTGAATATATGCTGAACATGTCTACTGTTTTGTGTTGTACTATTAATAACATGTCATACTGCATTGCATGGGGTGGGACGCTTTGAAAGGATGAAGTACTGGCAATTTATCTACAAACATTAGTGGTTTGTCCACAAACATACTGGTAGCTTTTATCTGCGAACTCGTTGTGTATTCACAACCTACTAATAGTGTAACACCCCAAACCCGGCCCAAACACCACTACCGGATCTTGGTATGTCACTAAGAAGAATTTATAAAACATATTGCGTTCCTAAGGGAAAATTTCAGTTCACTCCTTCTGACGCATTTTAAATTTTATAAGATGTTTGGAAGACTTAGTAGTTACATGTTAACCTAGTTAAATTTGCCAAGATGCAAAATCAAGTGACTTTTGAAAACCCATGTTATCCGTTTATGCTACTAGTGTTTTGTCGCAAAAGATAATAATTTACTAAATAGTTTAGTCGCATGAAAACTACGTTGCCTTTATGTTTTCTTTTTAAAACATACTATTATTTCAACTAGTCATATAACTTGAGTGTCTAAAACTTAAAATCCAAACTTAAAACCCAATTTATAGTGGCTTTATTACAGTGTAAAAATAAAACTAGATATTGGAAATAAGTATAGTTCTTTACTGAAACGAAATAAAATCATGCATGGCCACCTCATGCTCCTCTCTAGCCCGGTCCGTTGCACTATGTGCTACCTAAAAAAAATGTTAAGCAACGGGGTGAGTCACAAGACTCAGTGTGCAACACTCAAGCACCACCAGATTGGGCCTTAGCCCTACAGAACATAGTAACAGAACAACATATGCCAGAATAATGCAGAACCCATCCCAATCCTAGATTTCCATCCGCTACACACCACCCGTACTTGCCAATCACACCAATGGGGATTTTTACAATCAACCCTCACCGCTACACACCATTGATGGCAGTCATGCTGCTCATCTTCAGAATCGTGACATAATCACCAAAACAGATAGTGGCAGAGCCACTACAACAGATCATGGCAGAGCCACTACAACACTTCCCCTTTAATATCACAATCCCAACCCCATGCAAGCATAAGATACTAATGTATGGTTTCAACAGGTTTTGACATGCATGTATAGGATGCTTATCACATATAACATGTCATCTCATCATAACCATTATTTGGTGTAATAGGAATCACTAACCTAATGTCTCGCCTTTACCCTCCAAGGGTAACCCACTAGCCATACTGAGTTTCGGCACTTAACAGAATATAATATTACATTAACACAACATTATAGATGGTGTGAGAAGTTACACACCTGATTACGCAAAACACTAAACTATCAAAGTCAACGCTCTCACTAGATGGGATCATGACTATCGGTCTACTACTCTGCTCAGAAACTGGCCCACAACCTGGTGGCCAATCACGAACAGTAGACACCGCTCTCTTCTTGAACCTAGGGATCGAACTCGAAGGTTTGTCTCCCTCTCTAACTTGTATATATCTTGCATCCATCAAAAGCTTCAATCAAAACTCACTACGAGAGATATGATTTGAGTATCCACCCAACAAGGTTAAAGTGACAGATAGAAGATAAATCGATTGATAGTACGACTAGGATGAATCTTCTTACCTAAGTCGATTGAATCTTGAAGTTAGCAGACTTGGATTAAAACGTTGATTGCACACCTACACAAAAACCAAATGAGATTCTGCTAAAAGAGAATGGGTTACATGACCATTCGGCCAAACCAACCTCATCTACTCACCCTTAATTATCTTCAGGATTCGGCACCAACAGACAGGACAAAGAAGATTCAGCTACCAGGGAAGAAGAGTGAAAAATAAAGCCCAGAAAGAGATTAAGAATCGATTCGACCTAGATGGAAAAGAAAAGAGAAAAGAGAAAAAGAATAACGAAAACTTACCAGACACTGAGATGAGAATTCGGCTATGGTGAACAGTTTGAAAAAGAAACAAAAGAAGTAATCCTGAGACCTAGTGGTTTTGACTTAGAGGAAAGATGAAGGTGTGGTTTCGGCTTCTAGTGAATGGAAAAAGAAACAA
Organism: Gossypium rotundifolium; assembly: GCA_025506655.1. Classification (NCBI taxonomy): domain Eukaryota; kingdom Viridiplantae; phylum Streptophyta; class Magnoliopsida; order Malvales; family Malvaceae; genus Gossypium; species Gossypium rotundifolium. The sequence continues at coordinate 14,823,125 of CP106731.1, read as the reverse complement.
GAACAAGATGAGGAAAATCAAGAGAATTCGGTAAGAGGGAAGTTCATGGAAGGAGAAAGAGGAAATAGAAAGGGAAGAGAAGAGCAAGGTTTCAGTTTTGAGGATGAATGGAAAAGAGAATGAAAGAAATATTGCCCAAATGGTCTTCTTAATTTCGGCTAAAGGTCACAAAAGAAGAAAAGAGTGGAAATTGACTAGGTGATTTTCGGCAAAAGAGAGTATGAGAATCACTAATACCAAATTTTGGCACCCCCTCATTTGCCCCAAAATCAAATGCCCCCCACCTCAAAGATTCGGCTAAGACTCCCCCACTATGTCGTCCCTTCCATCACTCCTACTTTTCCTCTCTTCCACTCATTCAAACCAGTTTGAATGATTCAAACTCCTTAAATTTCTCTCCACCAATCGTTTGAAATGCTTGACCAAATCCTACCTCTCTCCTCCAGAGTTTGATTGTCATCCAACCACCTCTCTTGCCTGAGCCAAAAATAACACTCCCTTGCTGCTTAAGAGTTTCGAACCTCCTCCCTCTCAACTCCTTGTGATGCCATTCCATGCATGCTAAGTGGCATTCCCTTGCCACTCTTCCATCAGATTACCTTATGTCCTTTAACGCAACTAAAAACCCCTAAAGTCCAACTCCTATTTGGCTATCCCCCATAAAGTGCCCAAAACTAAAATTCTACCAAAGCTTCGGCGTAACCCCCCATAACTTCCCGAGGCCCCCAATCATGTCCAAACAACAAGCATAACACATCAATACACAGAAAACACAAAAGATGCAAAGCCCCTAAATCCCGGATGTTACAAGTAGCATATTAACCTTCAAACACCGGTGGTTCATCCACAACTTCTAGTAGCAACTTTTATTTGCAAACTCGTTGCTTATTCCCAACCACTGGCAGCATATTAACCAACAACACTTGTGGTTCATTCACAAACTGGAGTCCCGAGATATAAGAGTTTTGGGGAACTCTTATGTGGAGTGTAGCATTGGGGTAGGACTTTTCTTTACTATTAAACTGAAATTGCATTACATTAGCACCCATAAGCATGCTTGAATGAACTGCCAATTTTTGCTATGCTATGTGATTGTTGCTATACTGAACACTGCTATTATATGCTTGGCTTATTACTTTACATTGCTTTTCTTGTGATGGAACTCAAACTAAGCTTCATATATAGCTCACCCCCTATCTACAGATAATTCACCAAGTTAGGACATGGACATGACATCCGGAGGGTCTCAGCTCGATTTTTATTTTATTAAAATATTTTAGGCTAATTATTTGATATTTTATTTTTCAAAGACTGTATTATTTTATTTTGAATTGTGGCATGGGACATAGGATTTGTGATTTATTTTATAGCTTGCATGACATTTAAATTGAGCTTATAACTTTGAATTATGAATATAAGTTAATTATGCATGAACCCCGATTTTTATTAGAAACGTAAATTGATATCACTTTTATGTTGCTAAGTTATAATTAGAATTGTGAGTAATTAATAAATTGGTAATTAATCAAGTTTTGCAAAAAGGAGTCACCGTTACATAGGTTAGTTACGTTAAACCGGTTTTGATAACTCGTAAGAATTTTTTTCTGAAAATAAACTAAGTTTTTTTGCTAAATTAAACAAATATTTTAAAATGACGATTTTTAAAAATTCAATAACTTATTGGCCCATTTCAGTGACTAATATAATCTTCCAAATTTGGGTCTAACGTCTAGACCAGGTTGCGGAGGTTACACGTTTAGTTAATCCACCTAAAATATATTCACTTAGAAAAATTCCGGCTTTTAGCCAAAATATAGAAGAGATAGGAGGCAAAGTTGTAGGTGTCATCGCAAAGTTGGTAATGAAATCATTTAATGGCAAAATGTTTTATGTATATAAACTGCCTTTTTTTTTTTCCTACTCAACTTTCAGAAGCGTTCAACGTCAACAGATTGAAATATCATCATGCAGGAGAGTCGTAGTTATGTTTCATAAAACCTGCAATTTATCCAGTATGCTCCCCTTTATTTTTAAACCTTTTTTTCATTTATAAAATATAATTCCAAACGATTATAAAGATATAGTAGATGGATAGCCATACCAACAAAATCCTCTTATGGTAACCCTGTTTTTATAATAATATAATTTATTCTTTTTTACAAATGGATGCATTAAAAAAAGATTGAAATTTTGACGGATGAGTGGCGACTCCTGATTTTTTTATTTTTTTAAAGTTGATACTTTTTTTTTTTAAAAATCAACAAATAAGAATGGTTTCGACATAAACAGTGTATAAATTCATGCAAATTATGCATTTATGATCTGAAAAGATGGCTTAATTTTAATCAACTAAATTGATTGGATACAAAGTATGCCATTTACAAAATTAAGGATTAATTTTTAATTACTACTGAGATTATATAAAATTTAAATATTTTTATTTAAATTTAAAATTTTTAAAGAATAACATAAAAGAGATGTTTAATATTTAAGTCTACAATATTCTTATCATACATATTTATAATTTTTTAAAATTAGAGTAAAATTATATTGTTAACAAAATTAAAAATATTTTTCCCACATTAAAAATGGTTTAAACAATTTTAATTTTCAACATATTTTAAAGAAAAACAAATTTTAAATACTTCTTAATGTTTCATAAAAATAAAATTAAACAATTGAAAACTTTAAACTTATTATTATCTATTTATAATTTGTTTTAACATTACCTTAAACAAATTTGATACATATGATCTTTTTAACAAATAATATTATTTATAAAATAAAATATATTTAAAATATACAATTTTATAAATAGTGTTACGTAACATAAAAGTTTCTACTATGAAACTTCACATTTCATCCTAAATATATACTATTAAGACAAAAAGAATTCTGCCTTCACTAACAATTCTGTACGTGGTCGGCGTCATTGAATAATCCTTGTTTTCAATTGGTTCACCCTCAGCTCCAAACACCTTTCTTGGGAGAGGGAGAGGAAAAGTCTTTGCAGGCGATCTATTAGGGGTCAGCGTTCTATCAAATTAAACCGAATCGAATCAAATGAAAAAGTTTCGAGTTAATCGGTGATGAATCATATTAAATCATCTTAATTCGATTTAAAATTTTCTTGAATCGAGTCGAGTGAGATGGAACCCGAATTGAATCGAATATATTTATTTGAGTTAAATTAAAAAAATAATTTTAGTATTTTTTTTAATTTTTCTGTAATTTTTAAAACTTTTTAAACATAACCATACAAAGAAAATTAAAGTGAAGTAAAAGTAACTTATGAAAACGCAAATAACATTAAATTATTTCATATATAATACAGAAAATAGACTTTTAGCCGCTTTTTTGTTCCAGCGCGCTTTTTTTCCTAAATCTTGCCCTCAAACGCCGCTAATATCAAATTCTCCAATGAACATAAATGTCTAAATTGAATTGTAACAGGAATAGGAAAGGTATATTGACTTCTCTTCCAACAACCTCACTGATGAACGCGCCCAACTTTTTGACCGGTGGAACATCTCGTCTTCTACTATACAATCAAAAACTTTACAATTTTTCAATATGCTTTGTTGTCTCTCCATTTTTTCCCAATCATTCGCAAGCTTGATTTTTGTTTGCTAGGCATGTGATGCCATGACTCGTAATTGATGGGCAACATATTTAATAATAATGCCCAAATACCTTAATCATATTTCATAAACCTTAGCGTGAACGTCAACCTTTTGATCCCACCATTCTCGGTGACCAATGATAAATTATTGTTATATTAAAATTGAAAAATAAATCAATAAAAAAGTCAACATCCATGTAAAATAATTTAATTTTACTTTGTAACTAAGCTCATCATCTATGGCACATTAGAGGATCCAAACCTAAACGCAATTTATAGTATCATGTACAATATTTAAATCTATTCTTCTTCTACTCATTTTTGCAATCATAAAATAGTTGAAATATTAGTAACAAATAACAACAATAATGGTACATATAAAATATTTAAATTACATAAATGACCATGATTAAAATTATAATATTACATATAAATAAATAGTAAAATCTTACTACATCATAATTAAATCTTCGGAACCCATTGAAATTGTGCACTAGTACTAGGGATATTTTCATTTAAGTTTTGTTCGAAAATAGATACACGATGTCATCTCTACTTCCCTTTGGTCGAACAAGTCTCTAAGTATTTCGCAATATACCAACCTCATCGCTTGGAGAGTAAAAACTTGTTTCACTTGAGAAGAAAACACATAATTGTGAATCAAGAGAAAATTCACCATTGTAAAACCATATTGATCTTTTTAATTCCATGAGCCGATTCACATGCCCATTCACCTCAAACAAGACAACTTTCCATTTGCCGTAATAATCCAACTCAATGATGTCGAATAAGTCCGTAATACTCAAATTCTTGAACGTCCCTAGCACTAGAATAACTCGTAATTGAAGAATTAACAACAATTCCACAATTTTGGGTTCTCCTCAACCTTTCGATACCTTGTATGTTGGAATGCACTATATCTTTTCACTTTCGGTTTGGACCTTGTGAAAGCCATTTAACGTCATTAACTTCATTCCACTCCAAACCTATTGAATCGAAATAAATCGAGTAATTATAAATGTTATGAGAAAACATTATTACTTGTCAATGAAAACTTAAATTGCATACCATTTGGCTTAACCATTCATGGAATGATTTGAACATCTTATTAATTTCTCGTCGATGTAACCTTCGGACCGTGAACGAGCTCTCAATACTTGTTTGTACTCACTATGTTAAAAATGGTTACTTTGTTAAAAGACAAACAAATTATAATGATGAGTATTTATCAAATTCTAGAACGAAATGGTTCCATTGAATCGTGATGAAAAAGAACTCGATGTGCTTGGACCCATGATCGAGATTCGCAATTTCGATTTGATGTTCTTCAAACTTTGAAATAAATAAGTTCCGCCAAGTTATGATGAGCCCAAAGATTTCTACCTTTCATTCTTGTTTCAACATCTTCCAAATACCTTGAAGAAAGTCATACATTCTTCGAAGTAGCCTTCAATTGATCCTTCCGATCTGCGGCAATAAGACTTCAATTGGAGAGGAACCTAAATAGAACATTATCAAAAGTTGGAACTAAAGGCATTTAGGTGAATGAAGGAATAATTTACAAATAAATTAATACCTTTAAATGGGATACATCCATCGATAGAACACGGGTCCTCAAGTATCGCTTCCGGAGATGAATTAACAAGTGCACCATAATTGTGAAGAAGGAAGGCGGAAGACTAATAAAGTCAAGGCGGCTCGATCGTAGTGTCTCAAGTTCTTGAACGTCCAAAACTTTGCCACAAATGCCTTTCATTATGTTTCCAATTACACAAGACACCTTTTTGACAAAATAGTCCCGGCAGGCTTGCATCAAGATGTGATAGTCATGCGATTTTAAGCCATATAGTCTTGATCTTTAAGACTAACACATCGAGATATATTTGATGCATATGCATCCGAGACCTTTATATCCTTCAACACCGTCATGAAAGATTGAATGGCGATATTTCATATTCTAAGTGCTTGAGGATGAAGCTCTCCTATGTGAACTAAATCAAGTCGACTTTGAAGATTGTCTTTTGATTTTCCATCGACATTCAAAATAGTCCCAATAATGTTTCGCAGACATTTTTCTCAATGTGCATGACATCAAGATTATGGCGTAATATTCGATGCTCCCAATAAGGCAACTCAAAAAATACTTTTTTTCCACAACTCTTTAGGATCATCCTCTTCACGATTCATCCTTTCTCTGCAGCTTTCTTTTCGACTTGGCGCTTGATTCATCTTCCCATAAATAAAATTTATATCTTTCAACATGAATAATTTTCGGATCCATCGGTCTGCGATGGAGCTTCTTTGAACTCTTCAAGCATCAAACCGAGCACTCGATATCTAAATCTATGATTTTCGGTAACCACCGACGATGCCCCATATAAGAGAACTTCTTCCCATTATATAACCATTTCGAACATGTCTGCAAGACAACAAGGACAAGCATAACGTCCCTAGTACTCCAACCGGATAAATTAGCATAAGTCGGAAGTCATTAATAGTCCACATCAAAGTCGCACGTAAGTTAAAGTTCTCTTTTCTCATTGCATCGTATGTCTCAACACCAACCCATAGTTGTTTTAACTCTTCAATAAGTGGCTGCAAATATATGTCAATATCATTCCGGCCCTTTCTCTCCGTGTATAATCATAGATAAGATAAAGATGACTGTTTCATGCAAACCCATGGAGGTAAATTGTAAGAACAAGCACCACCGCCAAGTACTATACTGTGCTCATGAGTTTGTAAGGGTTAAATCCATCCGATGGTAGCCCAAGCCTAACACTCGAGGATCGCGTGCAAAGCTTGGAAATTTTGAGTCAAATGATTTCCAAGCTAAAGAATCTACGGGTGCCTTAACAATCCATCATCGGTTCGTCCATCATGGTGCCACGTCATTGACTCCTACTGCCTTCGACGACATGAAAAACCTTTGAAGCCTTGGTATTAGCGGAAATACCGCAAAATCTTAACCTACCGCTTACTTGAATGTGTATCCTATTCGTCATCGTTACCATCCTCGCATTTCTTTTAATCCAACGAGATTCACTGCAGACATGACAAAGACTGTTGGTTTATCCGGTCGCCCAATACAACATGCAATCATTTCGACAACTATGAATTTTGTTGTAGCCAAGACCCAAATCCTTTATTAGTTTCTTCATGTCTTTGGACGATTTAGGATTTTCAAACTGAACATTTCTTGCAAAAACTCTAACAAGATTGTCAACGAGTTTTGGTCCATCCTCCCAAACATTTCAAGTGAAAAGACAAATCTGAGAAGACAGTTTGGAAAATTTTGATCCCTCATACGCTTCTTCATTCATTTCGCCAAGTAACGTGTAGAACCTTGCCGCTTCTTCATTTGGTTGTTCATCATACAGTTCTTGTTGAAAGTATTTCCACCAAATACATGTTGAACGTTTTTATATAATTTTTAGAGTTTATATATTTTTATATTATTATTGAAAGAAATTGAGCAGAAATGCTTTCTGTCAAAAAACTCTATTCTATTACTAAAGATTAACTTGGCTTATATAGCCATTACAAAGCAACAAGAAAACATAAAATAATGCAACCCACGTTTGTATAAATCCCTAAAATCGTGGTAAATAGCTAAGGAAATGATCAAACATGAGCAGAAAACAAAATAGACTCTTAACTTCTAGGAAACAATAACAGACATAATTTTGAACTTCAACAATTCCTCCCCTAAACTGAAATTGTCAAGAACAATCAGTTTATCTCATCCAAGAACTTCAATCCTAGCTGCTCCCAAAGTTTTACAAAGCTTTCCAACTTTAAAGCTTTGGTCATAATGTCAGCCAGCTACTCATTTGTACCACAATATTTCAACTCAACAACACCATCTCTCGTGAGATCACGTAGAAAATGAAACCTCACATCTATATGCTTGCTTCTACCATGTAAAACTGGATTTTTTGACAACTTAATAGCAGATGGATTATCGCAAAATACAATAACACTTTTACTTGGAGAAGAACTTATCTGATCCAACACTCTCTTCATCCAAATGCTTTGACATGCACAACTTCGCTGCAGCAACATATTCTGCTTCAGTTGTAGAAAGAGTTACAACTGGTTGCTTTTTAGAAGACCAAGCAACAACACCTCCACTCAGCTTAAACATATAGCCCGATGTGTTTTTTCTATCATCATAGTCTCCTGCATAATCACTGTCCGTATATGCAACTAAATTAACTATTCCTTTTCTTTCATAGAACACCCCGAGTTCCAAAGTTCCCTTCAAATATCGAAGCACTCTCTTAGCAGCAAGTAAATGTTCTTCATTTGGACTGGCCATATATCTGCTCACAAGACATACACTGTACATTAAATCAGGTCTGGTAGCCGTTAAATATAAGAGACTACTAACCATTTGCTTGAACTGAGTTGCATCGACCTTCTTTCCTCCGCCTTCTCTTGTCAACTTTAAACCAGACACGATAGGATTCTTTACTATATTGCAATTTCCCATACCAAATCTAGAGAGAACTTCTTTGGCGTATTTTTCGACATAAATGAATACCCTTTGAGTTTTGCTGAACTTCAACGCCTAAGAAATATCTCATTTTTCCCAAATATGTCATCTCAAACTCAGACTTTATTGAACACTTGAACTCCTCAATTAAGCAAGCATCATTTCCAGTAAAAATTAAGTCATCAACATAAAGACTTACAATTAAGGTCTTTTCTTCAGCTTCATATTTGATAAAAAGAGTAGGCTGATAACTACATTTTTCGAAGCCTAAGTTATCAAAATAACTTTCAATCTTACTGTACCATGGCCTTGGAGCCTGCTTTAGCCCATATAAAGCCTTCTTGAGTATGTAGACTTTCTTTTTTCCTATTTTTCTCATAACCCAGCGGCTGCTCAATGAACACAGCTTCCTTCAACTCCCCATGTAGGAAGGCACTTTTAACATCTAACTGAAATATTGGCCATCCCTTCTAAGTAGCTAAAGCCAAGAGCATTCGAATTGTATCCCATCGTGCCACTGGAGCAAACACCTTGTCAAAGTTTATCCCATGTTCTTGAGCATAACCCTTTACCACCAAACGAGCTTTGCATTCATCAATCTCCCCATCTTCATTTAACTTGGTTTTATACACCCATTTAACACCAATCTTCTTTGCTTCGATTGGTAGATTTACCAACTCCCAAGTCTCATTTTTTTCAATGGCTTTTATCTCCAAATCCATCGCATTCCTCCACTTCTCACATTTCACAGCCTCTTCATAGTAGGTTGGATCTTCTTGTGAAGTAAACAAAGTGAGATTCTACAAATCTTCCTCTTCAGAAAAACTTTCTCCACTTATAAAATCTTTCATCCATATGGGAGCTCTTCTGATTCTTTCTCCAAGTGAGCTATCTTCAGATGTGCTCTATTCATTACTTGAGCTATTTCCACTGCCTTCATCCAAGTTAGTATGAATTGGTGATTCATCTTGCTCTCCCTCATCTTTTGTATCTTCTTCATCTTCATAAGGAACACTTCCATCACGCTCTCCATCTCTCCAATCAATTACATCGAACTTCACCTCTTCTTCACTCTTCCCCCAATCCCAACTTTTATCTTCTTCAAATACCACATCTCTGCTGGTTATAATTTTCTTGGCAATGGGATCGAAAAGCCTGTATGCTTTAGACTCATCACTGTATCTAAGAAACACACATTTGTAGCTCTTGTTGTCCAGCTTTGATATTTTGTTATCTGGGATATGAATATGACCAATGCAACCAAAAACTCGAAAGTAATCTATAGTTGGTTTAATTCCACTCCAACACAATTCTAGAGTCTTATCTTTCACTGCTACAGTAGGACTCCTCTTCAACACATGCACTGTCCAACGAACTGCTTCGCCCAAAATACTTTAGGCATTAGTTTTTCCAAGTAAGCATCGAACCATATTCATGATAGTTCGATTTTTACGTTCTGCAACCCCATTCTATTGGGGTGTATGCTGCTGCAAGCTGCCTCTTAATACCATGATCTCTGCAATATTGATTAAACTCTAATGAGATGAATTCACCCCCTCGGTCAGTTCTTAAACAACAGATACTACTTTTCACTTCTTTCTCAACAAGACTTTTAAAATTCTTGAAAGATGTAAATGCTTCACATTTCTCATTCAAAAAATAGATCCAAGTCTTCCTACTAAAATCATCAATAAAACTCAAAATGTACCTTTTATTGCTGTTTGAAATTGGTGTGATGGGACCGCAGATATCAACATGTATTAATTGCAGCTTTTGTGAGGTTCTCCATTGACTCTTCTTTGGCATGGCTCCACGATGTTGCTTTCCAATGTTGCATACCGTACATACTTTGGTCATAGCTTTGAGTTGAGGTAGCCCTTTACAAGTTATTTGAACTACAAAGTTTTTAGGCTTTTGCTGTTTAGATGACTATATCATCGATGCCAGATATTAGTGGTGTCCTCGGTTGTGATTTGGAGGCAATTTGGTTTCTTTGACGTTATAGAAACAAGCACAATGAACATTCTATTTGTTGTCATCTAACTATGGACAATAATGCCTTTCTTAGGATGATAAATTTTACATGTTCCATCTTGAATCATGATAGTCAGCCCTTTCTCCTATAGCTGTCCAACACTCAATAAATTATTTGTGAGCTGAGGGATATAGAAAGCATTGGTAACTACTTAAGTTATGCCTTCAACTTCTAGCCTAATATTCCTTATTCCCATCACCGACAGCTTTGATTTATTCCCTAGCTTTACTGAATGTCGAAACTCCTCATTAAGATTCATGAACCACTGCTTACTTCCTGTCATGTGATTGGAGTAGCCTGAGTCAAGAAACCATACTAATTCTCTCTTTTCACTGTTAAGTTCAACGTGAGCCATCAAGAGAAGATCTTCTTCAGTATCCAATTCCACATAGTTTGTTGCCTTTTCCCAGCTAGGACATTCGTATCAAAAGTGTCTTAGTTGATGACATTTATAGCACTCAACTTGTGCCTTGTTGAAACTCTGCCTCCCTCGACCTCTTCCTCTTCCTCTGAAAGCTCCACGCCCTCTTCCTCTGTCACTAGCTCTATCATCATAAGAGACTTTCAATGCTTGTTCATCTCCACCACCTTTTTGAAACTTCTATTCATGGACAAGCAAAGAGCTTTGCAACTCATCCACTGAGAGACGATCAATATCTTTGGACTCTTCTATTGAGCATACAATGTAGTTATACTTTTCAATAAGGGTGCGGAGTATCTTCTCAACAATCTTTATATCCGACATATCTTCACCAAAATTTCTCTTATCATTGGCTACTACCATCACTCTTGCAATGTAATCTGCGACTGACTCCCCAAGCTACATCTCCAAGATCTCAAACTTCCCGCGAAGAGTTTGAAGTTGAGCACGTTGAACTCTGGCATGTCCTTGATACTTTATCTTCATTGAGTCCCACAGTTGTTTTGATGTCTCTTTCTGAGTGATCATCTTCAAAATAGTCTTATCGATTGATTGAAACAGATAGTTCTTTGCCTTTAAGTCTTTCAACTTCAACTCCTCCAGAGTTTTCTTTTGTGCACCAGTCAATACTTCTCCAGCAGTAGGTTCTGTGTACCCTGTCTCAATAATAACCCAGTATTCTTTTGATCTCAGGAGGTTCTCCATAAGCATGCTCCAGTGATCATAATCTCCCTCAAACTTGGGAATACAAGGTTGAGCATAACTGCTTGTCTCTCCTGACATATTCACTCTTGCTGCTACTCACACACTTTTCTCTCGTAGTGTTTTATTCACTCTATTCTCTTTTGCTGACAGTGATTCACTCCTCTCACACTCAGGCCAATTTGGAGGCTCTGATACCAAAAATGAAAGAAATTGAGCAGAAATGCTTTTTGTCAAAAAACTCTATTTTATTACTGAAGATTAACTTGGTAAATAGCTAAGGAAATGATCAAACGTAAACAGAAAACAAAACAGACTCCTAACTTCTAAGAAACAATATCGACAGAATTTTGAACTATTCAAACATCTTCAACAATTATATACTTTTTATTATTTTTATATATTTAATTATTTTATTTATATTTTTAAAAACTTTAAATTTTCTTTATATTTTTATATTTTTAAAATTATATATATTTTAAAATTATGTATATATATTTCTTTATTTTTATATTTTAACAATTCTTTAAAGTTTATATTTGAAAAAGAAAACATATCAGCTTTTACAAAAACATACCCTACATTGCGTTCTTTTTCATTAGAATAATTCTTTAGATATTAAATTAGGATAAAACAAAGTTTAGATATCAAAATGAGAAAATGAATATATTTCAAGAACTAAATCGTGAATTAAATTTTTTTAATAATTTCAAAAATGATAATATCAAAATAAAGCAAGTGATTATGAATTTCTTTTGGCATTGCCATCAATCCCTCGCATTTAATCTCTAATAATTAACCTTTTTTTTTTTTTTCAAATTAATATGATAAGCAAGAAATTAGGGAAAGTTTTAGATTCATTAAGTAAACTTAGTCTGTCATAAATGGATCACAAAATGGCTTCATAAGAATGAGTTCAACTAATTACCAAACTGTCGAGTGATTAACCCTTTGTGCAATAAGGCATTCACATAGCATTTCATCTGAACCAAACATTTGTCAAGTTTATTCCCGTAACAAAACATAAACAGGTTCATCATATTAAGTAGAAAATAAAAACAAATTCTTCATAAATCTTAAAAAGCTGAACCTATTCTCAGGTACTACAATTACTGATCACCACAGTGCAGTTGTCAGTGACTGTGGCTTTTCTTGAACCTTCAATTTCATGGAGAAATTATAGTCAATGTCACCACCAGGAAAGGAACAGAGTAGAGCCTTAGAGATCTTGTAATGAGTTGGATTTCGATGTAGATGCTATGCTGCAATTTGGATAATGCTCCGTTGAGAATGAAGTGATATCCCAAGTCTCAGGTGATTTTCCTACAACGACCTCTGCTTGTTTAAGCTGCTCAATGGCGATGCAGTCACCTTGTCGAGTTCTAAGTCTCTCGAGTTCCATGGCCACTTCTTTCATTGTTGGTCTATATCTTCCATCTAAATTCAAGCATCTTTTCGCAATTTCAGCAACCGCTACTACTTCATCCTTTTGATCGTCCTTCCCAATTTCAGCATCAACAATATCCAGTAGATGGTTTTCTTCCATCGACGACATAAAATACGAGACTAAGCCTCTCTTTTCTTGCGATCCAAATGTCGAGACTGCCCTTTTACCAGTTAAGAGCTCAACAATAACCACCCCGAAACTATAAACATCACTCTTTTCAGTAAATTGACTTGACTGGAAATATTCAGGATCTAAGTACCCAAAAGTCCCAAGCACTTGAGTCGTCAAGTGAGTTTGATCAATGCTGATTGATCTAGATGTTCCAAAGTCTGATACCTTTGCTCGGAACTTTTCATCTAGTAGTATGTTGCTAGATTTGATATCTCGGTGATAAATGGGGATGGATGCAGATGAGTGCAAGTAAGAAATCGCACTTGCAACTTCCGCTGCAATGCGTAATCGTATATCCCACAACCTCGGGTACTCTTCATTTTGGTCATGAATGAGATGGGAAAGGGTTCCATACTTCCATTAGGGATGAACTCATAAACAAGGAGCGGCACTTCGGTCTCCAAGCAACAGCCTAATAACTTGACAATGTTTCTGTGATCAATTTGAGAAAGAATAAAGATCTCATTGATAAATTGTTCAAGATACCCTTCGTTTACAGTCTTGGACTTCTTTACTGCAACAATTCTCCCATCAGACAACATTCCTTTATAAACCACGCCTTGACCACCACAACCCAATATTCTGTTCTCATTATATTGATCAGTAGCTATTTCCAACTCTTCGGAACTGAAGAGTTTAGCTTTATCCAGACAACCTTCATTTGAAGACATCTTTTTCTGAAACAATAGTCCACCATTTCTTTCAAAAAAATTTTGTTCAAGTTTTATGTACTTTTTTTTCTGCTGTATCTTACAAAACCACCAAACCCCAGCAATTAGAAACAAGAGCCCTATACTTAAACCAATACCTGCATGAGATCAAAATAAATATGTCCATACCACTTATTTGATTAACTCGTAACATAGTCAATGATACCATTTATGAATGATACCATTTATGCTACCGTTAGAATAAAATTTAGATGGCCATATCTTTTGATTCTTAGCGAATGATGGGAATGTTGTTCAATCCGAAAAGGAAATCACAAACTATCGGGCAAGTAAAGTTGTTATCATTAGACAATGTAAACTTAATAATAAGAAAAAAAAAACACTAAAATAAACATACAATACAACAGGGATATATAAATATCTCATTTATAAATACGAAGCATATATTAATATTAAAATGTATATAAATGTTTTCAATATTAAACTACTGTTAATATTTTCATTATTTATTTATATAAATTATATTTTGCACATTTATAGAACTTAAAATAGCTTTCATGAATGTCAAGATAATGTTGTCTATGATAAAATCGCAAGACTAAAATTAACTTTTCAGTGTGACTTTTCTTCTAAAAATTCATCTAATAGTACAATTTTGAATTAATGTAATATGAAAATGAATATACATCAAACTATATTTTTAAGAGTTTATTCCATTTTTTTCATAAAATAATAATTTGACGTTGCTAATTAAAAGAAAAATAAAACTAAAGTGAGAAGAAAGATAAACACTAATAAGGAGTAAAAATTGTAATAATTAAATATTATAGTGCATACGAATTATATTGTGAGCATATTATTAGTTAATTATAATGTGGCAATTATTAAAGAAGTAAAAAAAATTGTTTAGTAAGGTAAATAAAATTTACTAATTTAATTTATCAAACTCACGCTGGGTTCTATAATATATATCAGCTCTTGATTGTTAAAAACTCTAATCTGACACATTTAATTAAATGTACCAACCTAGTGCAACAGCGGGAAAATTTCTCACGGTGCCGCTGCAGTTTAGTACAACCAGTTCCATTTATCCGACCATCACCCACAAATCCTTTAGGGCATGTACAATTATAGCCTCCAGGTGTATTGTTACATTTAGCAACGTCATTGCATAGATTAATTCCACGACATCCATCAATATCTACAGTTTTTAAACATTTTAAATAAAAAAAAAAGTACAGTTACCTAATTTCATCTAATTGAATCTGCAATGGAAAAGAACTTGAAATCTTTACCTTGGCAGCCGTTGGAGATATAAGGGTTACCCTGAAAACCATCATTACACTTGCACAAATATCCAGGGCCATTTTTTGGATCTATACAAGCACTATTTTCCTTGCAAGCATAATTATTTTGGTCCATTTTAGCTTGATTACAAGTTTGATTCCCGATTGCCCAATCAAGAATAAGTGGGTATTTCCTTTTGCTGAAATTTGGGTCGGAAAGATCTGATGTAGAGAAGTTGTAGGCTCCATCTTCCACAAAAAACCCATACCAGCAAGAATTGAACCGTAACACTGTGGAATGACTCCGAATCGTACGAAAACCAATGTAGGAAGATCCTTTAGGGATAGCAGTCTGGCAGCAGCCAATGCGGGGGGAAGACCCATCTTTCACATTGCAGGAAGACCCATCTTTCACATTACTTACGTTACCACAAGATGGTAAACATGCGGAAAGGCTTTTAGCCGAAGTCACGAAGGCCATTTTGTCACAACCAATGGCAGTGAACTTGTTTCTGGTATGAGATAGGGAGAATTTTTTCTGGTCATAAAAGGGACTCGGATAAGGAGTGAACCCTGATGAAATATTACAGTTATAAATTATGGAGCTGTCATATTGAATGCGCAAAGAACTATCATCCAGGTTGATGTTGAGAACTTCTAGTTGTAAAGAACGGAGGCTTAAGAATGCTTTTGGGGAGTTAAAAGCGGTGCTACAGTTAATGAAGAAGTCGCTGCTGATGTAGCAATCATTGTGTGTACCAAAAGGGTATGGGATGCTTATGTTTCCGCATTGGCTTGGGCATTCAGGTTTTGCTTGAGCTGCTACTGAAGTTGCCATAATTGTTACCATAACTGCAAACACAGTAAGCATCTTAAACATACCACCAAACCCCATCACCCTCTATATTGTTTGTTTTTCCCACTGTCTGGGCTATGTAGATATAGAATATCTTACAAGTAGGAATAGGATGAATGTTTGACGATTCAATCCCATTTTAATAGACAAGTTGTAGCGGCCACATGATTCATTTTTACCCCTCCATTGCCTTTTAAAACTTTCCACTTTCCTTTTCGATTCAAAATCTTTTCTTCATTACTCATAAAAAGAAAAAGGATTAAATTTACGTTCTGATGGATAAATAATGCTTAAATAATTATTTTTCAATATTCACCCAATTATTACTAAATTATTTTTATCCCTCAAAATATTATATAATTATTTAATTGAATAATAATGGCAGCTTTTAAAATGGTTTAATAGTAACTTTAACCCTTAATATTTATACATTATGTTAATTTAGTCTTCATTCTAAAAAGGGTAAACTACAAAAATAGTCACTTTTATTTGTCTCAAGTTACATTTTAGTCACTTATGTTTAAAATGTTACGTTTTAGTCACTTATGTTATTATTTTGTTATGAAGTGATCACTCTTCCGTTAAGTTCCGTTATCTCCCTAACGGTAATCCTACATGGCAGCCCAACTAGATTTTAAGTGTCAACTTGGATTTCCTAATGGGATGAGAATAGATTTTTTATTAAATAAATTTAATTAATTAAAAATTTTAAATCGTAAATCTTAGTTAAAAAACCATTTACAAAAACAAAAGAGGATTCAATGGAGGGTCCAAGTATGTCTTCTTCACCGGCAAATTTATGTTCTAAGACTTAAAATGAAGTGGTTGTCGACAAATAAGAAGATGGTAATCATTTTTGTTCCTAATCATTGTATTTTCCAATTCTTCACATTCTTGAATAATTGGTTTCTCAATCTAATTTTTTCTAATCTGAATCAACTTGTTTGTTCACAATTCCTTTGTGGGTATCCCTTTTTTTTTCATCTGAAATTCTTTTAGTTGTTAATATTCATATCAAGAATTTTAATTTAGGGCTTTCATTAAACAATAAAAAATCCAATCTTTTATTTTTCAGTATTGAATAAAAAAGATAGAGGAATGCAAAGAAGACATACTTGAACCCTCCATTGAATCCATCTTTATGAAGCAGTCAATTTGATTTCAACTATTTTAATCATAATAATAGTTTTTCCAGTCAAATGAAAAAAAAAAGCATTGAAAAAAAAGAAGAGACTGAAGAAAATTTAAAAGAGGAGATGAACAGTTTTTAGGTTAAAGTTAAAGTTTAAAAATTTTAATTAATTAAATTTTTTAATTAAAAATCTTTTTTCATCCCATTTAAAAATCCAAGTTGATATCTAAAATCTAGTTGGACTGCCACCTAGGATTACCGTTAGAGAGATAATGGAATTTAACGGTAGAGTGATCACTTTGTAACAAAATAGTAACATGAGTGACTAAAACGTAACATTTCAAACATAAGTGACTAAAATGTAACCTAAGGTTAACAAAAGTGACTATTTTATAGATTACCCTTCTAAAAAATTCAACCCTCAACATTTACATAATGTGTAATTTTTTCTTTGTGACCCTTTCGCTTAAAATGCTAAAAAAATAAAGTATCAACTAAATTTAATTTAAAATATACAAAAAGAAATAGAAATACCCAAAAATTCAAGATAATATTTTTCATTTTTTCATTCTTTAAAATTAACTCTTAATATCACAAAAATTAAGCAAATTTGATAAAAGAACCCAACACAATGTATAAATATTGATGATTATATTCTTTTAGAATCAATATTAAATTGACATAATTTATAAAATTATGGGTTAAAATTATTATTATGCCAATTTTAAAAATTATAACCATAACCAATTTATGATAAAAATATTACATAGTTGGATAATTATTTCATAATTTTTAATAATTAGATGATAAAAATTAATAATACTTAAATAATTTATATTTTTAATAAACATTTTCCTTTTTAAAAAGCTACCATTCACCCCGGTAACACAGCAAATTTAAGTGGTGTACTTGAATGTGACGAGTTGACTCAGCTCCAAGTCTTCGTCGTATGTGTTTATCCTTTTTTTCTTTCGCTTTATTGCTTTATTATCTCATAAAAATTAGAATCATCATTTTATACATCAATAATTTGAATGTCTAAAAAGTACAAATGATTTCTAAGCAAATAAAAAGCATTAATTTCATGATTAGTTTCTTAATCTATAATTTTATTTCAATTAAGACATTGTTTTTGAAAAGTTATTTTGGAAAAAAAAAGGTGAATTCTAATAAAAAATTGATTATAATTGCCGTAACCATTTTTTTGATAAAACAGTAAACGATGCGGTCGACTCGTGTTTTGAAAATGAAAAAAAGAAGGGTCGCCACCAATCCTTTTTGATGAGGTGTGATCGGGTCACCAGAAAAAGCTTTTTTAGTTTGATTGATCAAAACAACGATTTCGCCTTCAAATCCGTAAAACGAGTTCGGAGTCGATTACATACGAGGAAGGGTTAGCACCCTCGACCAAACTAAGCTCGCTTTTTAAAACTTGGTTTTATTTGAAGAGGATCTCCGTCATTTGTCAAACGAAGTCGAACCCAGTAAGTTAGGGCTTGTTTCTAAAAGCCAAATTAGGGACATTGCCTCCAATGTTGTTTGGATCACAACGATGAGCCAAGAAGTTCACAACAACCTATCTTTCCATCCTAGATGGTTCCACTAAATCAACGCCCATTCTTCAAAAAAATTTCCATCATTGCCCTTGGTACCGACATGAATTCGATCTTTGACTTGGGTGAAATTAGCACCGATAGAAACACAAAGATCGCTTCTAAGACTATGGTCGCTCCCCGTGAAGTAAACCACGCCTTGACCACCACAACCCAATATTCTGTTCTCATTATATTGATCAGTAGCTATTTCCAACTCTTCGGAACTGAAGAGTTTAGCTTTATCCAGACAACCTTCATTTGAAGACATCTTTTCTGAAACAATAGTCCACCATTTCTTTCAAAAAAATTTTGTTTAAGTTTTATGTATTTTCTTTTCTGCAGTATCTTACAAAACCACCAAACCCCAGCAATTAGAAACAAGAGCCCTATACTTAAACCAATACCTGCATGAGATCAAAATAAATATGTCCATACCACTTATTTGATTAACTCGTAACATAGTCAATGATACCATTTATGAATGATACCATTTATGCTACCGTTAGAATAAAATTTAGATGGCCATATCTTTTGATTCTTAGCGAATGATGGAATGTTGTTCAATCCGAAAAGGAAATCACAAACTATCGGGCAAGTAAAGTTGTTATCATTAGACAATGTAAACTTAATAATAAGAAAAAAAAAAACTAAAATAAACATACAATACAACAGGGATATATAAATATCTCATTTATAAATACGAAGCATATATTAATATTAAAATGTATATAAATGTTTTCAATATTAAACTACTGTTAATATTTTCATTATTTATTTATATAAATTATATTTTGCACATTTATAGAACTTAAAATAGCTTTCATGAATGTCAAGATAATGTTGTCTATGATAAAATCGCAAGACTAAAATTAACTTTTCAGTGTGACTTTTCTTCTAAAAATTCATCTAATAGTACAATTTTTGAATTAATGTAATATGAAAATGAATATACATCAAACTATATTTTTAAGAGTTTATTCCATTTTTTCATAAAATAATAATTTGACGTTGCTAATTAAAAGAAAATAAAAACTAAAGTGAGAAGAAAGATAAACACTAATAAGGAGTAAAAATTGTAATAATTAAATATTATAGTGCATACGAATTATATTGTGAGCATATTATTAGTTAATTATAATGTGGCAATTATTAAAGAAGTAAAAAATTGTTTAGTAAGGTAAATAAAATTTACTAATTTAATTTATCAAACTCACGCTGGGTTCTATAATATATATCAGCTCTTGATTGTTAAAACTCTAATCTGACACATTTAATTAAATGTACCAACCTAGTGCAACAGCGGAAAATTTCTCACGGTGCCGCTGCAGTTTAGTACAACCAGTTCCATTTATCCGACCATCACCCACAAATCCTTTAGGGCATGTACAATTATAGCCTCCAGGTGTATTGTTACATTTAGCAACGTCATTGCATAGATTAATTCCACGACATCCATCAATATCTACAGTTTTTAAACATTTTAAATAAAAAAAAAGTACAGTTAGCTAATTTCATCTAATTGAATCTGCAATGGAAAAGAACTTGAAATCTTTACCTTGGCAGCCGTTGGAGATATAAGGTTACCCTGAAAACCATCATTACACTTGCACAAATATCCAGGGCCATTTTTGGATCTATACAAGCACTATTTTCCTTGCAAGCATAATTATTTTGGTCCATTTTAGCTTGATTACAAGTTTGATTCCCGATTGCCCAATCAAGAATAAGTGGGTATTTCTTTTGCTGAAATTTGGGTCGGAAAGATCTGATGTAGAAAGTTGTAGGCTCCATCTTCCACAAAAACCCATACCAGCAAGAATTGAACCGTAACACTGTGGAATGACTCCGAATCGTACGAAAACCAATGTAGGAAGATCCTTTAGGGATAGCAGTCTGGCAGCAGCCAATGGGGGAAGACCCATCTTTCACATTGCAGGAAGACCCATCTTTCACATTACTTACGTTACCACAAGATGGTAAACATGCGGAAAGGCTTTTAGCCGAAGTCACGAAGGCCATTTTGTCACAACCAATGGCAGTGAACTTGTTTCTGGTATGAGATAGGAGAATTTTTCTGGTCAAAAGGGACTCGGATAAGGAGTGAACCCTGATGAAATATTACAGTTATAAATTATGGAGCTGTCATATTGAATGCGCAAAGAACTATCATCCAGGTTGATGTTGAGAACTTCTAGTTGTAAAGAACGGAGGCTTAAGAATGCTTTTGGGGAGTTAAAAGCGGTGCTACAGTTAATGAAGAAGCCGCTGCTGATGTAGCAATCATTGTGTGTACCAAAAGGGTATGGGATGCTTATGTTTCCGCATTGGCTTGGGCATTCAGGTTTTGGTTGAGCTGCTACTGAAGTTGCCATAATTGTTACCATAACTGCAAACACAGTAAGCCTCTTAAACATACCACCAAACCCCATCACCCTCTATTGTTTGTTTTTCCCACTGTCTGGGCTATGTAGATATAGAATATCTTACAAGTAGGAATAGGATGAACGTTTGACGATTCAATCCCATTTTAATAGACAAGTTGTAGCGGCCACATGATTCATTATTACCCTCCATTGCCTTTTAAAACTTTCCACTTTCTTTTCGATTCAAAATCTTTTCTTCATTACTCATAAAAGAAAAAGGATTAAATTTACGTTCTGATGGATAAATAATGCTTAAATAATTATTTTCAATATTCACCCAATTATTACTAAATTATTTTTATCCCTCAAAATATTATATAATTATTTAATTGAATAATAATGGCAGCTTTTAAAATGGTTTAATAGTAACTTTAACCCTTAATATTTATACATTATGTTAATTTAGTCTTCATTCTAAAAAGGGTAAACTACAAAATAGTCACTTTTATTTACCCCAAGTTACATTTTAGTCACTTATGTTTAAAATGTTACGTTAGTCACTTATGTTATTATTTTGTTATAAGTGATCACTCTTCCGTTAAGTCCGTTATCTCCTAACGGTAATCCACCGAAGCCCAACTAGATTTTAAGTGTCAACTTGGATTTCCTAATGGGATGAGAATAGATTTTTATTAAATAAATTTAATTAATTAAAAATTTTAAATCGTAAATCTTAGTTAAAAACCATTTACAAAAACAAAAGAGGATTCAATGGAGGGTCCAAGTATGTCTTCTTCACCGCAAATTTATGTTCTAAGACTTAAAATGAAGTGGTTGTCACAAATAAGAAGATGGTAATCATTTTGTTCCTAATCATTGTATTTTCAATTCTTCACATTCTTGAATAATTGGTTTCTCAATCTAATTTTTTCTAATCAATCAACTTGTTTGTTCACAATTCCTTTTGGGTATCCTTTTTTTTCATCTGAAATTCTTTTAGTTGTTAATATTCATATCAAGAATTTTAATTTAGGGTTTTCATTAAACAATAAAAATCCAATCTTTTATTTTTCAGATTGAATAAAAAAGATAGAGGAATGCAAAGAAGACATACCGAACCCTCCATTGAATCCATCTTTATGAAGATCAATTTGATTTCAACTATTTTAATCATAATAATAGTTTTTCCATCAAATGAAAAAAAAGCATTGAAAAAAAGAAGAGATCAAGAAAATTTAAAAGAGGAGATGAACAGTTTTTTAGGTTAAAGTTAAAGTTTAAAATTTTAATTAATTAAATTTTTAATTAAAAATCTTTTTCATCCCATTTAAAATCCAAGTTGATATCTAAAATCTAGTTGGACTGCCACCTAGGATTACCGTTAGAGAGATAATGGAATTTAACGGTAGAGTGATCACTTTGTAACAAAATAGTAACATGAGTGACTAAACGTAACATTTCAAACATAAGTGACTAAAATGTAACCTAAGGTTAACAAAAGTGACTATTTTGGAGATTACCCTTCTAAAAAATTCAACCTCAACATTTACATAATGTGTAATTTTTCTTTGTGACCTTTCGCTTAAAATGCTAAAAAATAAAGTATCAACTAAATTTAATTTAAAATATACAAAAAGAAATAGAAATACCCAAAAATTCAAGATAATATTTTTCATTTTTTTCATTCTTTAAAATTAACTCTTAATATCACAAAAATTAAGCAAATTTGATAAAAGAACCCAACACAATGTATAAATATTGATGATTATATTCTTTTAGAATCAATATTAAATTGACATAATTTATAAAATTATGGGTTAAAATTATTATTATGCCAATTTTAAAAATTATAACCATAACCAATTTATGATAAAAATATTAATAGTTGGATAATTATTTCATAATTTTTAATAATTAGATGATAAAAATTAATAATAATTAAATAATTAATATTTTTAATAAACATTTTCCTTTTAAAAGCTACCATTCACCCCGGTAACACAGCAAATTTAAGTGGTGTACTTGAATGTGACGAGTTGACTCAGCTCCAAGTCTTCGTCGTATGTGTTTATCCTTTTTTCTTTCGCGTTATTGCTTTATTATCTCATAATAATTAGAATCATCATTTTATACATCAATAATTTGAATGTCTAAAAAGTACAAATGATTTCTAAGCAAATAAAAAGCATTAATTTCATAATTAGTTTCTTAATCTATAATTTTATTTCAATTAAGACATTGTTTTTGAAAGTTATTTTGGAAAAAAAAGGTGAATTCTAATAAAAATTGATTATAATTGCGTAACATTTTTATGATAAAACAAAAAACGATCGGTCGACTTCGTGTTTTGAAAATGAAAAAGAAGGTGCACCAATCCTTTTTGATGAGGTGTGATGGTCACCAGTAAATGCTTTTTTAGTTTGATTGATCAAAACAACGATTTCCTTAAATCCGTAAAACGAGATCGAGTCGCATACGACGGAAGGGTTAGCACCCTCGAACGTCAATTGGTACCAAATTGATTGATCGATGTCCTAATGTTGAAAACTTTGAAATGGTTCAAAACGATACTTTTATTTCCAAAATTTGAAGGAATTAGAAGGCGTAGGTTATCTTATTTTCAAAGAGATAAAACATCATGTCCAGAGTTAGGGACAATACTTTAAACTCCGAAACTAAGCTCGCTTTTTAAAACTTGGTTTTATTTGAAGAGGATCTCCGTCATTTGTCAAACGAAGTCGAACCCATGTAAGTTAGGGCTTGTTTCTAAAAGCCAAATTAGGGACATTGCCTCCAATGTTGTTTGGATCACAACGATGAGCCAAGAAGTTCACAACAACCTATCTTTCCATCCTAGATGGTTCCACTAAATCAACGCCCATTCTTCAAAAAAATTTCCATCATTGCCCTTGGTACCGACGAATTCGATCTTTGACTTGGGTGAAATTAGACGATAGAAACACAAAGATCGGCTTCAGACTATGGTCGCTCCCCGTGAAGCATTGGATAAGGCTTTCATTCTTTCCCGAGACTTGTCTTAACCAAAGAAGCTCTCTAGTTAGCGCTTTGTCAATTGCAAATACATCCAGGAACGGAGCTCCAAAGGAATGTATATAGGTTGTTTCGACTCTCCGACATTAAAGCATGGCAAGTCTTGCAGAGAAGCGCGACTGTAAGTTGTGATGGTCGACAAAATGATTATGACTGTAATCTCTAGATTCTCAACTTCACCATTAACTTTTTTTCACACTTTTTTCCTTCAATGAAATCGACGGATCTTTGCACAACTACTCGCTCAATCCAGTGATCTTGTACTCGTGATTGGATGGGCTGACTTTTGTCCTCAGGTTCTTAAAGCTTTGCTTAGCCATGGTCCAGTCCAGGATCCATGGCATTCTGATTGGCAAAGGATCCACAACCGGGCTAGGACGAATATCAATATTCAGAGAAAAGCCTCTTTGAGTGGCCATGAAATTTGAATGGAAGCCCCTATTGCCAAGGGCATCTCTTCCAATATCTGTGAAGCTGTTCTGATTATCTTGAAAGATTGGCAAACCAGTAGGCATCCCTGTTTCACAGCATGCTATCTTAAAATGACATCTATCACCCTCAATACTTCTTGAGAGTTTTGATTCTGTCCGCTAAGCATTTTGAGTTGCTCGCATGGGTGTCTATGCAACAAAGCTGATTTGACCGATAAGGCCGTTTAATTCTCTTCTTGTCTTGCCCATTTGAGTCATCATGGACATCAGGTCTTGCATTACTGTTGTTTCTGTTAGATGTAACATCCTCAAATACAACTACAAACTCATGCTTGTTATTTGGAAGAGCACCAACAGTAAATAAACTTTTCTCCCTATCGTAAGCAAAGTCCTTTTCAGCCAATTCATTGTCACAGGTCTCCTGCCCTCTGCCAATCACTTTTCTTCCAACACCTTTGCCGTTTAAAGGATGACCACCAAATTTTAGCACTGCCATATTTCCTTTTGCTCAAATGGATCCATACTCTTCTAACTGCCTAGGTTCTAACTATACGAACAACTGCATTGTATTCTACTTTATCAAGGAATCCATTTTCCATAACCAGCTTTCTAACTCAGAAACTGACCGTGAATCTATACCTCTATAGAAAATGTGATGATATGCATGAAAATAAAATACAAAGAGTTAGTATCTCAAAGTATAAAACAAGTGAAAATGAACAAACACCTACCTAGGTGACCACTAAGGTTTGACGTAGTTCTATCTAAGGTGGGCTCCTAGGGTTCACTATAAGTGGTTTTAGTTCTATTGTTGAGGTACCTGAACCAGCAGATTCCTCGGTCCTCACCCATTTATAGGCTCATACGGACCAAGTTCGATTTAGGGGAATACATTTCCATATGGCCATGCGGAAGTGAAAACTTCACGAAGACATAGGTACGGATGTATCCAAAGCGATCCACTAGTCCATGCGAGGTGAAAACCTCACGAAGGCATAGCTTCGCCCCACTTAAAGGTGTGACCACAATGGTCATGCAATGCAATGCCAAAGTATTCAAGAGATCCAATATAACATTGAAAGTACATTTAAAGAAACATGAATTCTGAAACCATTTTCTAATTTTAATCAAAAGGACAATGATCAATCAATCTATGGCCTGACTCTCAACGAATAAGTCCCCAGTGGAGTCACCAAGCTGTCGTAACCATTTTTTGGATAAAACAGTAAACGATGCGGTCGACTCGTGTTTTGAAAATGAAAAAGAAGGGAGTCGCAACCAATCCTTTTTTGATGAGGTGTGATCGGGTCACCTCGTAAAACAGTTATTTTTAGTTTGATTTATCAAAACAACGGTTTCGGCCTTCGAAATCCAGAAAAAGAGTTCGGGAGTCGATTACGCACGAGGAAGGGTTAGCACCCTCGATACGCCCAGAATTGGTACCAAATTGATTGATCGATGTCCTAATGTTGAAAACTTTGAAATGGTTCGAAAAAAAAAGATACTTTTTATTTCCACAAATTTGAAGGAATTAGAAGGGACATTAAGGTTATCTTATTTTCAAAGAGATAAAACATCATGTCCAGAAGTTAGGGCACAATACTTTAAACTCCGAAACTAAGCTCGCTTTTTAAAACTTGGTTTTTTATTTGAAGAGAATCTCCGTCATTTGTCAAACGAGAAGTCAGAATCGAGTAAGTTAGGGCTTGTTTCCTCGAAAAGCCAAATTAGGGACATTGCCTCCATTTTAGGAAAAAGGAGCTTGTCTCGAAGTATCTAGATGTCGAGTCCAGTAAGTTAGCGCGCGACATTTTGAATTTCTGAGAACAAGTATCTTATTCAAAACTCGTATTGCGATTTAAAAGGGGTATCCCATTATTTAGTTTAAACGAGAAAAATCGAAACCCAGTAAGTTAGGGCTCGATTCACTCGAATTGCTAATACGGAATGTCGATTTAAAACTTGAATTTGCGATTTTTGAAAGGGATATTCCATTGTTTAACTTAAACGAGAAAAAACCGAAACCCAGTGAGTTAGGGCTCGATTCACTCGAATTGCTAATACGGAATATCGATTGTTATGAAAATTGAGATGTCGGGAAAATCAAGGAGACGAACGACGAGAATATAAGTAGTGGGAAAGAAAAGTATTGTGACAATGGTGTATATGTATTGACGATGGTAGAAAATAATGATAATAATAATGGTGGTAATATATATAAAGTAGGTAAAATATATGCATATTGAGAAATAATATAATGAACATATAAGAAAAATGCTGGTAATATACATAAAATAAGTGAGATATTTACATATATATGAAAATAGTATAATATTAATAGCAATAATGATAATGCAATGATGAAATAGATAATAATAATGAAAACAACAAGCAATAAATAAAATATAATTGATAGCAATAATAGTAATATAATAATAGTAATAATATAATAATGAATATAATATATATGTGCATAGATATAATAGTAACAATGACATCCTAGTAATAATAGTAATATATATATATATATATATATATATATGTACATAAAAATATGATAATAGAATATTGGTAATAATGTAACACTAGCAACAATATAATAGGTGATAATAATATATATGTACATAAAATGCGATAATATAATATTAGTAGTAATGTAATAATAAACAAACAATAGTAAAGTAAAGAAAAATGACAAAAGATTGCAAGATCAAATAAAATCATGAAATAATGTAGCAAATGGGTCAAATTGAACTTAAAATGAATTGAAGGGTCAATTTTGGTAAAATGGGTCTTGTGAGGGTTAAATTATAAATCAAACAAGCTTGAGGTTAATTTGTAAATAAAACAAAATTTTAGGGCCAATTCAAGCAAGAATAAAAGAAAGGACAAATTTGCACAGCGAGGAAACAGGGGACCACGCTAATAAATCATTTCGCCAAAAGCATAACAATGAGGAGACCAAATTGAAAACTAAACTAAATGTTCGGGCTAGATTTTGAAATAATAAAAATCTAGTTAAAAATAATAAAAGTGCGGAAGGGCTAAAAGTGCAATTGGCCCTTCTGTTCAAAAACGCGCGAATCCTCAGGTTGGGTCGGGTCACGAACGCGGGTATGCTCAAAACGACATCGTTTTGGGGTTAAAGGCCAGCCCCCAAAACGACGTCGTTTCAGGTGGCTATAAAAGGCCCAAAATTCTGAAAAAATTCATTTGTGAGTGCATAAGAAAAAAAGAGGGCTTCGTTCTCTCTCGTTTCTCTCTGCGAGTCGGAGGGAAGGGGGCCACCGGGGAGCTCCGGTGTAGGATCTCGACAACGCCACCATGGGCTCCGTGCGCAGTCCGGGCCGCCATGGCATCGGAGCCGAAGAGGTGAGGTTCTTTTTACCCTTTTCTTTTTACATTTTTTAGTGTAAGAATGTGAGCTGAAAAAATAGAAAGGAAGCAAGTTTTTCTTAAAATAAAAATCACCTTCCTCGTTCTCTATTTTATCACTGTTATTGCGTTTTGGGACGTTTCGTTTCTTTATTTGTTGCTGCTATTGTCGATCAAAAAGAGACTAAGGGCTTTAAGAGTCTTGAGATTTCGAAAGTTTTTTGTTTCTATCTAATGAAAAAAGAAAAAAAAGGGTCCTTTTAACGTTCTTTTCGGGATAGCCGAAGAAAAATACATGCCCTCCTTTTTTCTCTTGTTATGTCCTCCTTTCTCCTTTAATTCCTTGCGAGTTATGGCGCAAATTGATGGCGGTGGGCATGCAAGTGGTTGGGGTTGGTGGCGAAGGGCGGAGCCGGTGGTGTCGAAGCCAAGCGTGATGGGTCAGTGTCGAAGGCGAATGGCCCTGTGTCATTTAATGTAGCGCGCAAGGGTAGTCAAGAAGCCCTAGATTTCGACTTCTTTAGTGTCCAGGCTTTTTGGGTTAGGTCATAGCTGGGTAGGTTCGGTTTGGTTGAGTTTAAAATGGGCTTGTAAGCCGGACAAAATTGAGGTTGTACAATAATGTAAAAAATAAAAATAAAAAATATTTTAATTTTCATCTTTACAAATAACCATAATGTTAAGTTGCAGACTCAATATTTGAAAGGTCTCGTTGAGATTAATATTTTAGATTTACTAATTTATGTGAAACTGTGTGATTAGAAAAGAAAAATCAAATCATCATAAATCCTAAAAACTGAATCTATTCTCAAGTACTACAATTATTCATAACTGATCATTAAAGATGGTGTGGGATACAGTGAGTTGTGTG
Organism: Gossypium rotundifolium; assembly: GCA_025506655.1. NCBI lineage: Eukaryota > Viridiplantae > Streptophyta > Magnoliopsida > Malvales > Malvaceae > Gossypium > Gossypium rotundifolium. Next base: position 14,794,598 of record CP106731.1, on the reverse strand, counting down.
AAATGGTGGCTATTCTTCAACCTTCAATTTCATGTAGAAATTAAGGTCAGAGTCACCGCACAGAGTAAAAACTTAGAGATGTTGTAATGAGTTGGATTCCAACATATAAGTGGATGAACATCTGAGTCCAATGTAGATATTATGTAAGTTTGATCAATAAAGAGGCGGTCAGATTGTTGTCGAGTTGCATGGCCACTTCTTTCATTGTTAGTTGGTCTATATGTCCCATCTAAGTTGAATCATCTTTTCTGCAAGTTTAGCAACTGTAGAATACTGTAGCGGGCACATGATTCATTATTACTTTAAAAACTTATCACATGCTTTTTCGATTTAGAATTGTTCTTCATTATTCATAAAAGAAAAAGGCTTAAGTGAATCTTCCCGCAAATTAAACCTGTGTTCCGATGGATAAGCAATGCTTAAATAATTTCTTCATTTTAAGTTAAATTGCATTAGCCATCTAATTATTATTTTCATCATACAAAAATTATAATATGATAACCTAATTATTTAAGTTTGTCTTTTCAGTTACTAGTTGAATAACAATGGCATTTTTTAAAATGGCATAGCAATAACTTTAACATTTAAAATTTATATATGTGTCAATTTAATCTTGATTATAAAAACTTAACTCTCAACATTTACATATTTTTAATTTGAATATTTTTTTACAATTTTACTTTTTCTTTTTTATCATTTCACCTGAAAGTTAAAAAGAAAATAGCTTTTCAACTAAATTTAATTGAAAATATACAAAAGAATAATAACACATATTCTTTTCATTTTTTAAAAAATTAACCCTTAATATCATCAAAGAAAAATAAAAAAATCAAATAAAACGATGTATAAATGTCAATGATTATATTTTTTAGAATCAAAATTAAATTAATATAATTTATAACCACTATAATCTGTTGGTAACAAAAAAAAAAAGATAATTAAACAAGTGAGTGAAATTTTGTAATTTTTAATAATTACATGAGAAAATAAACTTAATAAGAGTTAAATAATTAGTAATATTCATAAAGTTTTTCATTTTAAAAGCTACAATTTCTCCCGGGAACACAGCAAATTTAAGTTGTGTCCTTCACTAGTTGCATCATTGCGAATCCTCTGGACTTATGCATCGAGTTGTTGACTCCCAAGTCTTCGTCGTTTAGTTGAGACTAATTTTTCAGTTTTTATGAAATGGAAGATCCAATTCTCACATAATTTCCCAAGTAAAAGAATGAAAATTAATATTAATATTTTAATTTTTATCTTTAGAGATAATCTACAATATTAAGACACGAATTCGGTATTTCAAACGTTTTAACTCAGATTAATATTTTCATTATAAGTATTTTAGACTTATTATTATAAATTTTGTCATATGAAATTGTATTGTTTTATTTGAACAGTACATAATATTTAATATGATTTTAGGATATTGAATCTTGGATTTTAAATTAATTATGCATAAATTATGGTTTTATTAGAATTATGTTAAATATCTTTTTTTTTTGCTACATTGTTATGTAAATGAGATTTGAGAAACATATAGAAGTGGTAATTAACTTTTCAAAAGTAATCAATAAAATCAATCGATTTTTGAAAGAAATTGTACCTTTTAAAACTTACTAAATTTCTCTACTAAAGTAAGCAAATGTTTAAAAAGATTGTTCTAGGTTGAGTACTCATAATATCGAGGTTGAGTTTAGGAGGTTATAATACATATATAAATTGACTTGTTCAAAGTAACAAAATGTTTTTCAATTTAAATTAGTTTTGATGATCAAAATTAACATTTAAAAAACAAAATAGAGTAACAGTAGATAATACAATTACCTTTTTAGCAAAGCATTTTATTGTTTGGGATACAGAAATGTTTCATATGTTTAAGGAAAAAGATTCCATGTTAAGCATTAACTCACAAGAATAGCAGCATTCATATTCAAGGCTTAGAATTAAATCACAATTCATTATTAACTTCAGCAGTAGTTTATTTGAAGTGTTTCCTTACTATGTTCTTAGACTTTCGACGAGTTGCTCATTTAAAAGAAAATGGATAAAACAACTTAATAATTTTCTTTTAATTTAACTTTTATTCTTTTTTGTTTACTTAATTTTGAATTTAGATTTCTTTAAATACTCTAATTTACTTGAATATTGTCGGTACTCACATTATCACTAGAATCGCTCATGGGTCAGTCACTTACAATTTCGCCCAAGGCCTACCCATAGGAGCGTTTAAGGGGCAAAATATATGTCCAAATTGAACTTGGACAAAAAAATAAAGCCCGCTTAAAAAATAGGTTTGCTCGGGTAAGGCATTTTGGCACCTCCCAACCGAAGTTCACTAAAAGACAAAAAAATCTTTTTTGATATTATTTTCTTATTGTTTTCTCCTTATTTTGCTACAATTTTACTATTATATTGCTACTATTTTATTGTTATTGTTTCGATATTGATATAAAACTTATTTTATTGTTAATTTTGTTACTATTTTAAAGACATTTGGTTAATTCTGCTATTATTTAGAGGCATTTGCTTGTTAAGTTGCATCTATTATTGTCGAAACCATTTTTAAATTTAGTTTAGAAAATGGGGATCGACTTAAAAATAAAAACGAGTCGCCACCAATCCTTTTTTTACTTAGGTGTGATTGGATCACCTTGTAAACGCTTTATTTAAAACATTTGATTTTGGTCCACGAAAAAACAAGAAAAACGGTTCGAATCGATTCACGTATATGAGGAAGGGTTAGCACTCCTCATAACTCCCAAAAATTGGTACCTAATCGATAGAATCATGTCCAAATGTTTGAGATTTTAAAAGTTAAAAATGATCCTTTATTTGAAAGTAAACTAAGACCTTCTATCTCAAAGAAATAAGAATACTACACCCAATAAGTTAGGATACAAAGATCTCATAACTTCGGTTAGATACATCTTTTAGAAAATTTTACCTCGAGGTACAAAACATCACACCCAATAAGTTAGGATACAACGCTTTGAATTCTCAAGAATAAGTTTTATAATTTAAAATTTGGGATTTCTTTATTCAAAGAATATAAACATCACATCCAAAGACGATTGGGACATGACATTTTTAAACCTCGTAATTAAAGTCATCTCGAAATTTATTAAAGGGTTTTAGTATTTAATTAAACGGAAAATCGCAACCAAAGACATCGATTGGGCACTATTTCTAATTTCTAAATACAAAACATTGCCTTATTTTAAGTTAAAACTTGAGAATCCTTTGTTAGAAGAATATAAACATCACATCCAAAGACGTTAGGACACAATATTTTAAAACCTTCGAATCAAAAATCATCTCATGATTTATAAATCTTGTAAAAGGATATTTAGTTGTTTAGCCAAGCACAAAATCGCAACCCAACACATTAGGGCACTATTTTCTCAATTTCTAAATACCAAAACATTGCCTCGCTTTAAAAACATTTAGATAAAATATAATACTTTTGCAAAAATGTATTTTTTATTTTAAACAATAACCATGTAACAATATTGCATTTTATAAACTATTGAACAAAAATATTAAAAGCAATTATAATATATTAACATTTAAAATAGGCAATAAAGGAATAATAATAAAAAATATGACAAATTTTACAAATTTTCATATGTGGGGCATGGATGTGATGGGGCCAATCTCGCCAAAATCTTTTAGTCAATATCGACTCATCGACATAGTCATCGCTTACTTCATTAAGAGAGTGGAAGTAGCTTCATATCGATATGTTACAAGGTCGAACTCATCAAATTCAAAAAAAAAAGGAAAAGATCAAATGCCATAAAGTATCGCGCTTAAATAACTATACAAAGTCAAAATCTATGGTTTGTCCAAAGATCAAAAAGATATCACAAAGATGTTGGCAAAAAAAAAGGTGCCTAAGACTTGTAAAGATTGGCATAGAAGCTATCACTACTCTATGATTATCAAACATTGGCTAGGACCTCCGTTGGGGCAAATACATTTCATCTCGAATAAAATGGTTTTGCCAATTGAACCTAATTGAAGAAAAGTTAAAAGTTATTTGTCACGCCAGATGATATGAGTTTACAAAAGTTCATTTTAGGAATTCCACAAGGGGAACTGATGTTGAAACAGCTCTTTTTTCTACAAAACGATTTCAGAGGAAAGTATATTCTCGAATCGGGAAATACCTTATGTTGAAAAAGGCCTATTCGGAGGAGCATCGATATTGACAGAGATAAATGGTGAAGACTTGCTTAATCCAAATAATTCAGTGTTCAAACAAGAAGTATTTTATTTAAAAGGAAGGTCCAGGTGAAAACCAGAAAGGGTGCCTTGAGTACAAATTTAAAAAAAAAAAAGAAAAGAAAACAAAAAGGAGAGGCTAAAGTGAAACCCATAAAGCGCTTTGAGACCAAAGGGACTTAAGTTGAAAACCCAAAATGGCGGCTCAAATTTTGACCAAAAAGCGGGCACACGTAGTCTTGCTACATTTGAATTAACAATGAAGAAGTATGTTACATCTTGGGGCATTGATGAGTACTCTTGGATCCCTAAACACATATTGAACTTAAAATGGTCCTCAAGAAGTTGGAACAAAGAAGCTTTCAGCTACGATATTTGGGGCACCTAGCTTCTATCCTACCCATTTTTGAATTCCTTATCTTTGATTGCTTTATTCTTTTGAAATGCACCCAAATCAATTTTCTTTTATTGCCTGGGTTATCTTTGATTAAATTATTTTTCTGAGCTATACTCCTGAATAATTTCTTTCTCGTCCATTTTTGTGTTCTTTTTCAAGCATATTGAAATAATGATTAATGGACTAAAAAAACTTTCATAAAAGGAGTTTCGTATATTACTCTGGAAGCTTCTAAGTAATATGAGAATCTGAAATAAGACTATTGTTCAGAACTCACCAAGCCTAAGGGATTAGAAATATTGGAAATTGATTATCTCTTCGGATCCTTATTAGATAAGACAATTTCATTGGTAATACCATATCGGCAAATGGCGAACAAGGTCAAGCCAAGTATAAAAAGGGATCATTGTCGAGAGGCCCTGCATTCATGGGAATGGTGGAAAACGATACAAGTTCTATACCTCGAGTGGTAATAGATTGATGGAAGAAGTCAAAGGTTATTACAAGAGGAGGCACAAATTCCATGTTAAAATCACCTTCCTCGTTCTCTATTTTATCACTTTGTTATTGCGTTTTGGGACGTTTGTTTCTTTATTTATTCGCTATTGTCGATCAAAAGAGACTAAGGGCTTTAAGAGTCTTGAGATTTGAAAGTTTTTGTTTCTATCTAATGAAAAAGAAAAAAAGGGTCCTTTTTAACGTTCTTTTCGGGATAGCCAGAAGAAAAATACATGCCCTCCCTTTTTTTCTCTTGTTATGTCCTGTCCTTTCTCCTTTAATTCCTTGCAGGTTCGCGGCGCAAATTGATGGCGGTGGACAGTGCAAGTGGTTGGGGTTGGTGGCGAAGGGACGGAGGCCAGTGGTGTCAGAAGCCCAAGCGTCAGTAGGTCAGGTGTCAGAAGACGAATGGCCCCAGGTCATTTAATGTAGCGGCGCAAGGGTAGTCAAGAAGCCCTAGATTTCCTGACTTTGCTTTAGTGTCTGGGCTTTTTGGGTTAGGTCTGTAACTGGGTAGGTTCTGGTTTGGTTGAGTTTAAAATGGGCTTGTAAGCCCGGACAAAATTGAGGTTGTACAATAATGTAAAAAAAAAAATAAAAAAAATATTTTAATTTCCATCTTTACAGATAACCATAATGTTAAGTTGCGATTCAATATTTGAAAGGTCTTAGTTGATTAATATTTTTCATTATAAATTATTTTAGATTTACTAATTTATGTGAAACTGTGTGATTAGAAAAGAAAAATCAAATCATCATAAATCCTAAAAACTGAATCTATTCTCAAGTACTACAATTATTCATAACTGATCATTAAAGATGGTGTGGGATACAGTGAGTTGTGTGTAATGGTGGCTATTCTTCAACCTTCAATTTCATGTAGAAATTAAGGTCAGAGTCACCGCACAGAGTAAAAACTTAGAGATGTTGTAATGAGTTGGATTCCATCATATAAGTGGATGAACATCTGAGTCCAATGTAGATATTATGAAAGTTGGATCAATAAAGAGGCAGTCAGATTGTTGTCGAGTTGCATGGCCACTTCTTTCATTGTTAGTTGGTCTATGTGTCCCATCTAAGTTGAATCATCTTTTTGCAAGTTTAGCAACAGTAGAATACTGTAGCGGGCACATGATTCATTATTACTTTAAAAACTTATCACATGCTTTTTCGATTTAGAATTGTTCTTCATTATTCATAAAAGAAAAAGGCTTAAGTGAATCTTCCGCAAATTAAACCTGTGTTCCGATGGATAAGCAATGCTTAAATAATTTCTTCATTTTAAGTTAAATTGCATTAGCCATCTAATTATTATTTTCATCATACAAAAATTATAATATGATAACCTAATTATTTAAGTTTGTCTTTTCAGTTACTAGTTGAATAACAATGGTATTTTTTAAAATGGCATAGCAATAACTTTAACATTTAAAATTTATATATTGTGTCAATTTAATCTTGATTATAAAAAACTTAACTCTCAACATTTACATATTTTTAATTTGAATATTTTTTACAATTTTACTTTTTCTTTTTTATCATTTCACCTGAAAGTTAAAAAGAAAATAGCTTTTCAACTAAATTTAATTGAAAATATACAAAAGAATAATAACACATATTCTTTTCATTTTTAAAAAATTAACCCTTAATATCACAAAGAAAAATAAAAAATCAAATAAAACGATGTATAAATGTCAATGATTATATTTTTTAGAATCAAAATTAAATTAATATAATTTATAACCACTATAATCTGTTGGTAACAAAAAAAAAAAGATAATTAAACAAGTGAGTGAAATTTTGTAATTTTTAATAATTACATGAGAAAATAAACTTAATAAGAGTTAAATAATTAGTAATATTCATAAAGTTTTTCATTTTTAAAAGCTACAATTTCTCCCCAGGAACACAGCAAATTTAAGTTGTGTCCTTCACTAGTTGCATTCTTGCGAATCCTCTGGACTTATGCATCGAGTTGTTGACTCCCAAGTCTTCGTCGTTTAGTTGAGACTAATTTTTCAGTTTTTATGAAATGGAAGATCCAATTCTCACATAATTTCCCAAGTAAAAGAATGAAAATTAATATTAATATTTTAATTTTTATCTTTAGAGATAATCTACAATATTAAGACACGAATTCGGTATTTCAAACGTTTTAACTCAGATTAATATTTTCATTATATGTATTTTAGACTTATTATTATAAATTTTGTCATATGAAATTGTATTGTTTTATTTGAACAGTACATAATATTTAGTATGATTTTAGGATATTGAATCTTGGATTTTAAATTAATTATGCATAAATTATGGTTTTATTAGAATTATGTTAAATATCTTTTTTTTTTGCTACATTGTTATGTAAATGAGATTTGAGAAACATATAGAAGTGGTAATTAACTTTTCAAAAGTAATCAATAAAATCAATCGATTTTTGAAAGAAATTGTACCTTTTAAAACTTACTAAATTTCTCTACTAAAGTAAGCAAATGTTTTAAAAGATTGTTCTAGGTTGAGTACTCATAATATCGAGGTTGAGTTTAGGAGGTTATAATTACATATATAAATTGACTTGTTCAAAGTAACAAAATGTTTTTCAATTTAAATTAGTTTTGATGATCAAAATTAACATTTAAAAAACAAAATAGAGTAACAGTAGATAATACAATTACCTTTTTAGCAAAGCATTTTATTGTTTGGGATACAGAAATGTTTTATATGTTTAAGGGAAAAAAGATTCCATGTTAAGCATTAACTCACAAGAATAGCAGCATTCATATTCAAGGCTTAGAATTAAATCACAGTTCATTATTAACTTCAGCAGTAGTTTATTTGAAGTGTTTCCTTACTATGTTCTTAGACTTTCGACGAGTTGCTCATTTAAAAGAAAATGGATAAAACAACTTAATAATTCCTTTTTAATTTAACTTTTATTCTTTTTTGTTTACATTAATTTTGAATTTAGATTTCTTTAAATACTCTAATTTACTTGAATATTGTCAGTCTCACATTATCACTAGAACTGCTCATGGGTCAGGTCACTCAGCCCGGCCCGAAGGCCTACCTATAGGAGCGTTTGGGCAAAAATATATGTCCGAAAATTGAACTTGGACAAAAAAATAAAGCCCGTTTAAAAAATAGGCCGGGCTTCGGGTAAGGCATTTTTGGCATCTCCCAACCCGAGTTCACTAAAAGACAAAAAAAATCTTTTTTTGATATTATTTTCTTATTGTTTTCTCCTTATTTTGCTACAATTTTACTATTATATTGCTACTATTTTATTGTTATTGTTTCGATATTGTATAAAACTTATTTTATTGTTAATTTTGTTACTATTTTAAAGACATTTGGTTAATTCTGTTATTATTTAGAGGCATTTGCTTGTTAAGTTGCATCTATTATTGTCGAAACCATTTTTAAATTTGGTTTAGAAAATGGGGATCGACTTTAAAAATAAAAACGGGAGTCGCCACCAATCCTTTTTAACTTAGGTGTGATTGGATCACCTTGTAAAATATTTTATTTAAAACATTTGATTTTGGTCCACGAAAAACAAGAAAACGGTTCGGGAGTCGGTTACGTATGAGGAAGGGTTAGCACCCTCATAACTCCCAAAAAATTGGTACCTAATCGATAGAATCATGTCCAAATGTTTGAGATTTTAAAAAGTTAAAAAATGATCCTTTTATTTGAAAGTAAACTAAGACCGCCTATCTCAAAGAAATAAGAATACTACACCCAATAAGTTAGGATACAGTATCTCATAACTTCGAAGCTAGATACATCTTTTTAGAAAATTCTTACCTCGAGATACAAAACATCACACCCAATAAGTTAGGATACAACGCTTTGAATTCTCAAGAATAAGTTTTTATAATTTAAAACTTGGGATTTCTTTATTCCGAAAGAATATAAACATCACATCCAGCACGATTGGACATGACATTTTTTAAACCCTCGTAATTAAAGTCATCTCGAAATTTATTAAAAGGGTATTTAGTTATTTAGTCAAACGGAAAATCGCAACCCAGCACGATTGGGACTATTTCTCGAATTTCTAAATACAAAACATTGCCTTATTTTAAGTTAAAACTTGAGAATCCTTTGTTCCGAAGGAATATAAACATCACATCCAGCACGTTAGGACACGATATTTTAAAACCTTCGTAACCAAAATCATCTCATGATTTATAAATCTTGTAAAAGGATATTTAGTTATTTAGCCAAACGGAAAATCGCAACCCAACACATTAGGGCACTATTTTCCGAATTTCTAAATACCAAAACATTGCCTTGTTTTAAAAAACATTTAGATAAAATATAATACTTTTGCAAAAATGTATTTTTTTATTTTAAACAATAACCATGTAACAATATTGCATTTTATAAACTATTGAACAAAAATATTAAAAGCAATTATAATATATTAACATTTAAAATAGGCAATAAAGGAATAATAATAAAAAAATATGACAAATTTTCACAAATTTTTCATATGTGGAGCATGGATGTGATGGGGCCAATCTCGTCAAAAGCTTTTAGTCAATATCGACTCATCGACATAGTCATCGTTTACTTCATTAAGAGAGTGGAAGTAGCTTCATATACGAATGTTACAAGGTCGAAGTCATCAAATTCAAAAAAAAAAAAAAGGAAAAGATCAAATGCCATAAAGTATCGCGTTTAAATAACTATACAAAGTCAAAATCTATAGTTTGTCCAAAGATCAGGCAGCATATCACAGTAGTTACCAAAAAAAAAGGTGGCTAAGACTTGTAAAGATTGGCATAAGAAGCTATCACTACTCTCTATGATTATCAAACGTTGGCTAGGACCTCCGTTGGGGCAACACATTTCTCATCGGAATAAAAATGGTTTTGCCAATTGAACCTAATTGAAGAAAAGTTAAAAGTTATTTGTCATAGCCAGATGATATGAGTTTACAAAAGTTCATTTTAGGGAATTCCACAAGGGGGAACCTAATGTTGAAACAGTTCTTTTTCTACAAAACGATTTCAGAGGAAAGCATATTCTGAACTGGGAAATACCTTATGTTGAAAAAGGCCTATTCTGGAGGAGCATTGATATTGACCGATATAAATGGTGAAGATTTGCCTAATCCAGTGAATTCAGGTTCAAACAAGAAGTATTTTACCTGAAAAGGGAAGGTCCAAGGTGAAAACCCGCAAAGGGTGCCTTGAGTACAAATTTAAAAAAAAAAAAGAAAAGAAAAGAAAAGGAGAGGCCAAGGTGAAAACCCGCAAAGGGCGCTTTGAGACCAAAGGGACTTTAAGTTGAAAACCGAAAATGGCGGCTCAAATTTTGACCAAAAAGCGGGGCACACAGTAGTCTTGCCACATTTGAATTAACAATGAAGAAGTATGTTACATCTTGGGGCATTGACAGAGTACTCCGGATCCCCTAAACACATATTGAACTTAAAATGGTCCTCAAGAAGTTGGAACAAAGAAGCTCAGGCTACGATATTTGGGGCACCTAGCTTCTATCCTACCCATTTTTGAATTCCTTATCTTTGATTGCTTTATTCTTTTTGAGATGTACCCAAATCAATTTTCTTTTATTGCCTGGGTTATCTTTGATTAAATTATTTTTCTGAGCAATACTCCTGAATAATTTCTTTCTCGTCCATTTTTGTGTTCTTTTTCAAGCATACTGAAATAATGATTAATGGACTAAAAACACTTTCATAAAAGGAGTTTCGTATATTACTCTGGAAGCTTCTAAGTAATATGAGAATCTGAAATAGGACTATTGTTCAGAACTCACCTAGCCTAAGGGATTAGAAATATTGGAAATTGATTATCTCTTCAGATCCTTATTAGATAAGACAATTTCGTTGGTAATACCATATCGAAAAATGGCGAACAAGGTCAAGCCAAGTATAAAAAGGGATCATTGTCGAGAGACCCTGCATTCATGGGAATGGTGGAAAACGATACAAGTTCTATACCTCTGAGTGGTAATAGATTGGATGGAAGAAGCCAAATGTTATTACCGTAGGAGGCACAAATTTCATGTTCCAAGGTTCAAGTGGAGTGGACTCAGAATTATCATGAGGCAAAATAATTGAGCAAAAAATGATACTTTAAGGGGAACGAAGATGAAACCTTGATGGATAAATGAGTGATAACCCCTTGAGTGGGAACCATACTCATATCATTTTTACATATCATAGCATGTCTAATTAGGAGCATTTGATGCATTTCAATCAAGGCATCCTAATTATTAGACAAAAGCATATATCCATTTTACAGGTTATGTCCTCTAAAGGACAATCACTACACCAAAATAGACTTTTAGCGGCGTTTTTTGGCTTTTAGCGCATTTTTAAGCGCCACTAATACTATTTATGCACTTTCAAAAGTCTAGTGAAAGTTAGCGGCGTTTATTATGAAAAACGCCGCTAAAAATGCTAAATGTGGTGACTTTTAGCGGTGCTTTTATAAAAACGCCGCTAATCTGGGGATTTTTACGGCGTTTTTACAAAAGCGCATTAAAGTATGGACTTTTAGCGGCGCCTTTATAAAAAGCGGGGACTAAAGGTGAGGACTTTAGCTAAAGGTGGGGACTTTTAGCGGCGCTTTTATAAAATGCCGCTAAAGGTAGGACTTTATGCATTTTTACAAAAGCGCCATGAAAGGTGGGGACTTTAGCGGCACTTATATAAAATGCGTCACAAGGTGCGGACTTTTAGCGGCGTTTCTACGAAAGCGCAACTAAAGGTAGGGACATTTTGCGGCGCTTCTACTAAAAACGCCACTAAAGGTGAGGACTTCTAGCGGTGCTTTTCTGAAAAACGCCGCGAAAAGTTGCTACTTTTTGCGGCGCTTCTCTATAAAATGTCGCTATTGTGGGGTCTTTTAGCAGAGCTTCTCTGAAAAATGCCGCGAAAGGTTGGGTCTTTTAGCGGCGTTTGTGCTAAAAACATCGCTAATTTACACATATTTGCAATGCTTTTTTTTTCCAATATCCTACCCTCCCTGCATTAAAATCAACCAAAAACAGCAGCAATTGCATATAATTTCAACCCAAGGCAGCAAATAAAACATTTAAATCTCACCAAAAGCATTAAATCTAAACGATACTTCAAATTTAATAAAAGATATATGATATATATATTAATAAATGAAGTATAATTCAAACAATTCTTACAATAATGTTAATTGTAACAATGTTAAAAATAATCCTCCAACAAGAAAACAACTGTCTAAGATGGCGGCCTCTACGACTGCTGGAACAACTGCATCATAGACTGAAGCTGTAGTTGGAGTTCTTCATACTTTCTGTTCTGCTCTGCCTCCCTCGTTGCTGCCTCCGCTCTAAGTTGAGCAATATGCTCCGCCTCCCTCGCTGCTGCCTCCACTCTAAGCTGAGAAATTTGCTCAGTTGTGCTCGCTTCCATCTGTGATATCTGGTCTTTTAATCTCTAAACTTCAGCACGAGATTGACACCCAAAAGGCATGTATTGCTGGGAGCCGGATCCAAAATATTGGGTTGGGGTAAAACCAGATCCTTGACATCGAACCCGACCATACCTTTTAAGACCCAAAACATTAGTGATAATTCTGTTATAAATATACTCAAGATTAACAGAACTATCAATCGAAGCAGTCGTACCTTTTAGGACCCAAAACATCAGTAATAATTATGTTATCAATCTCCTCGAGATTAACAGAACTATCAGATGAAGCAACCGCTTCATACTCCGCCTTCTTCTCCTTTAGTTTATCCTGATAAATCAATGAAAGAGTTAGAAACGAAATATATAATAAAAAGGAATGGAACATAACTTAAAATTATAAATTTAAAAATACAAACGATGTATTAAATTATTGTAATTAAACTTTAAAAATATTTATAATAAATCAAATTTTATTAAGTAAATATACCAAAATTTCTGCAGCCTCGGATGTCATCGGAGATCCATCCTTCTTCCTATGCGTAATGTCAAAAAGCTGAAGGCGTTCAACTTTCTGACCTGACGAAGCTTCCTACATTATAGCAGAAAAAATATAATTTAATAGTATAAAGTCATTAATATTTGAAAGAAGTAATAAATTATAATACCTCGGCCTCAGCTACACGAGCAAAACTTCTGGAACCTGCCGTGTGCGTGAATTGTTGTTTCTATTTGCTGCTTGCTCCAACTCGCTCACGGTCCTACATAATGGAATTTAAATTATGTATATAGTAAATACGATAAACCAAAAATTTTATAAGACTTTAGAAGTACGTAATACCTCTCTTTTCTTTAAATTCTAGAATCTAACTTGATCTTCCCATTGGTACCTCAACATTCCCGGCGGGACATTTCGCAATTTTTTGTCGAGGCTTATTCTTTCTTAAAATATTGTTTTTTTAGGGTGCTTTTATTGTCTCTCCATTTTTTACCCAACGTCTTCTTAACATAGTCATCGGAGACCTCTAAAGCAAATCTACCCTGAAAAAAATAGTTTAAAAAGTTAATATAAATGAATGTTAAATTAAAGTATTGTAAATTACATTCACCTTTTATTACCTTAATATTATCGAGAGCCTGATTTTTTTGGCATCAGGCATGTGATGCCATGATTCGTAGTTAATGGGCAACATATTCGCATTTCGTGCTATAATGCCCAAATAGCCTGCCAACAGTTGAGTTTCAAATCCGATAGGCTGACCATGATTGTTTCTCCTTACTTGAACACGCTCGGTAGAATCTAAGTCGTATAAATCTGTAAGTAATGTACGTCCCCGACCTCTGCGCGTCCCACCACCCTCTCTGAAAAATGATATATTATTATATTAAAATTGAAAAATGAATCAATAATTCAACATGCATGTAAAATAAACTTAACATTACTTTGGAATTCTCCATGCTCGTCATCTATGACCAGCAGAGTAGAAGATCCAACAGCTGTTTGCTCTTCACTATTTGCTTCTTCTGGGTTTGGCGTATTCTGGACAATACTTAAACCTCGTAATCGTCTTCTAGGCATTTTTCCTACAATACACATAAAATAGTTCAAAATTTTAGTAACAAATAACAACAATAATAGGACATTTAAAATAGTTAAATTATATAACACGACCAACATGAAAATTATAATAGTACATATAAATAATAAATCGTTAAATCTTACTACATCATATTTCGTAAATATCTTCGTCCACATCCTGACGAACCCATTGAAATTGTTGACTAGTACTAGGGCTATTTTCATTTAAGTCTTGTTCTGGAAAAGGCAAAGTTTCTGATCTTTCGACTATGTCATCTCTACTTCCACTGCCAATGTCGAACAAGTCTCTAGGGGTGTTTTGAAGTACAACGTACCAACCCTCATCAGTTGGATCTTTGGAGTAAAAAACTTGTTTAAATTGAGAAGAAAACACATACGGCTCGTCCATCAGTTGTTCTCCGATGTGAATCAATCGAGAGAAATTCACCATTGTAAAGCCATATTGATCGTTTTTAATTTCGTGAGTCATATTCACATCAGCCCAATCACCTCGAAATAAGACAACTTTGCATTTGCCGTAATAATCAAACTCAATGATGTCAGTAATAAGTTCGTAATACTCCAGATTCCCCTCGACAGGATTACTGTCCCTAGCACTAGCATAACTTGTAATCGAAGAATTAACAACAATTCCGCAATTTTGGGTTCTCCTCAATCTCTCGCGATACCTTGTATGAAATCAGATCCGTTGATGAGGAAGCCACTATATCTTTTAACTATTCATTTGGACCTTGTGAAAGCCATTTAACGTCGTCATTTACTTCATTCCGACTCCAAACCTATTAAGTCAAAAGTAAATCGAGTAATTATGAATGTTAAGAGAAAATATTATTACTTGTTAATGAAAACTTAAATTGCATACCATTTGGCTTAACCATTCATGGAATGATTCTGCGAACAACTTATTAATTTCTCGTCGGTTTAATCTTCGGGATCATGAACGAGCTCTTAATATTTGTTTGTACTCACTACGATAAAAAAAAAGGTTTTACTTTGTTAGAAGACAAACAAATTATAATTGATAAGTATTTATCAAATTCTAGAACTTACTTCCGAAATGGTTCCATTGAACCGTGATGAAAAAGAACGTATCGATGTGCTTGGACCCACGATCTATTGTCTAATTCTGTAATTTTGACTTTGCCGATCAGTTCTTGAAACTTTGAAATAAATAAGTTTCACCAAATTATGATCTGTGAGCCCAAACATTTCTACTTGGTCATTCATTCTTGTTTCAACATCTTCCAAATACCTCGAGCAGAAAGTCATACATTCCTCGCCAAGTAGCCTCGGCAATTGATCCTTCCGGATAACGCTTATTGCGGCGAGATGACTTCAATTTGGATAGGAACCTAAACACGATATACAACATTATCAAAAGTTGCAACAAAAGTCATTGAGCTGAATGAAGGAATATTTTGCAAATAAAGTAAGACCTTTCAATGGGATACATCCATCGATAGAAAACGGGTCTACCAAGAATTGCTTCACGCGGGAGATAAATTAACAAGTGCACCATAATAGTGAAGAAGGAAGGCGGGAAGATCTTCTCCAGATTGCATAAAGTTAATGCGGCTCGATCTTGTAGTCTCTCAAGTTCTTGAACATTCAAAACTTTACCACAAATGTCTTTCATTATATTTGACAGTTCAATTACAGGAGCCGTTACCTTTTTTGACATACAACATTGCATTGCAACTGGCAGTAAGTCTTGCATTAAGATGTGATAGTCATGCAATTTTAAGCCATATAGTCTTCGATCCTTAAGACTCACACATCGTGATATATTTGATGCATACGCATCCGGGACCTTTATATCCTTCAACACCATACATAACACTTCTTTCTCCGTCTTCAACATTGAAAAAATAGTAGGCGGCAACCGATATTTCATATTCAGAAGTGCTCGGGGATGAAGCTCACGCCGAATTCCCATGTGGACTAAATCAAGCCGACTCTGAAGATTATCTTTCGATTTTCCATCGACATTCAAAATAGTCCCAATGATTTTCTCGCAGACATTTTTCTCAATATGCATCATATCAAGATTATGGCGTAAAATCTGATGCTCCCAATAAGGCAACTCGAAAAAAAGACTTCTTTTTTTCCACAAGTCTGCCTCATTAGGATCATCCTCTTCATCAGATTCATCATCAGATTCATCCCTAGATCTTGTATTTCTTTGCGGGTTGGCCGGTTGATTCATCTTCCCATAAATGAAATTCATATCTTTCAACATTAAGAATATTTCAGATCCACCGGTCTACAAAGGAGCTGGTCTGAACTCTTCAGTACCGTCAAACTGAGCACTCTGAAATCTAAATGTATGATTTTTCGGTAACCACCGACGATGCCCCATGTAAGAGAACTTCTTCCCATTACATAACCATTGCGAACATGTCTGCGCAGCATAACACGGACAAGCATAACGTCTCCTGGTACTCTAACCAGATAAATTAGCATAAGCCGGGAAGTCGTTAATAGTCCACATTAAAGCCGCACGTAAATTAAAGTTCTCTTTTCTCATTGAATCGTATGTCTGAACACCAGCCCATAGTTGTTTTAACTCGTCAACAAGTGGCTGCAAATAGACGTCAATATCATTCCCGGGCCCTTTCTCTCCAGGTATAATCATAGACAAGATAAAATAAGATTATTTCATGCAAACCCATGGAGGCAAATTGTAGGGAACAAGCACCACAGGCCATGTACTGTACGTTGTGCTCATGAGTTTGTAAGGGTTAAATCCATCGGATGCTAGCCCAAGCCTCACACTCCGAGGATCGCTTGCAAAGCTTGGAAATTTGGAGTCAAAAGATTTCCAAGCTAAAGAATTTGTAGGATGCCTTAACAATCCATCATCCGTTCATCCATCACGGTGTCACGTCATTGATTCGGCTGTCTTTGACGACATGAAAAGCCGTTGAAGCCTTGGTATTAGCGAAAAATACCGTAAAATCTTAACTGGCTGCTTCCTTGAGTGTGTATCGTGTTCATCCTCGTTACCATCCTCTATATTTCTATTAATCCAACGGGATTGGCCGCATACATGACAGCACTGTTGGTTTATCTAGTCGCCCAAATACAACATGCAGTCATTTGGGCAACTGTGAATTTTGCTGAAGCCAAGGCCCAAATCCTTTATCAATTTCTTCATGTCTTTGAAGATTGAGGGATTTTTGCAAATGGGAACATTTCTTGCAGAAACTCTAACAGCATTGTCAACGAGTTTTCGGTCCACCCTCTCAAACATTTCAAGTGAAAAAGACGAATACAGAATGACAGTTTCAAAAATTTTGATCCTTCATACAGTTCTTCATTCATTTCACCAAGTAACGTGTAGAATCTCGCTTCTTCTTCATTTGGCTGTTCATCCGGTACACTTCTTCCCCCTTTGGTGAAAGTATTTCCACCAAAATTATAACCATCGGTTGCACCCAAGTTAGGTGGAAATGACCGAAACCATCACTACGATATTAAAAGCATCCCCAACATGCCTTCCATGTTATCATCTCTAACATTCGATTGTAAGCACTATGAGGATACCCAGATTCATCGATGAAGATGCTCCACTAGATGTACACTCTCCATGAAAAACCATTTTTGTACCCCGGACAAAGCCATCAACAACTAGATGTTCGAGACAACTTCACGATAGTGCCGCTTAATATTGCAACACTTCTTACGGGCAAAGAATCATATTCTCTTGGCTTGAATTTTGAAATGCAAAATTCAGAAAAGTTTCTACTCCATTTCGACAGCCGTTGCTTACCCTTGACAATTTCATCCAGCTCCTATCCATTTTGTAGTTCTTGAAGTCTAAAGTTGACAACAAATTACACGACTAAATTGTTAATTTATAATTTATGTAAGCAACGATATGATCATATGTATAATCGAGTACTAAGTAAGTTATGAAGTTTGATCTTAAAATTATGTAAGTTATAAAATTTGATCTTAAACTTATGTAAGTTATGAAATTTGATCTTAAAATTAAGTAAGTTATGTATTTTTAAGATTCATCATCTGTGCATTGTTACACCTAGGGAGGATCCATTATATCTAACAGTGAGATATAAGGGAACTCGTCAGGTTTCTAACCTATATACTTTGAATCTTATTTTTTATCTATACAAGTATTATGTAAGTTATGTAAGTTATGTATTATGTCTTGATGAGATTTAGCATTCAATGTTTCATCGAAGAATATAACTTGTAGTGTGAGTTTTACTTCAATTACTTTAAATTGTTCACTTTTATTGTTTTTGTCTAATTTCAAGTTTTATGAAGAATATGACAAGTTTGAGGGTGATTCAAAGGTAGAGAAACTTTATAATCAAAGCAAAAGCAAAAACAAATATTAACAATGGAATGCTTCTTATGATTTAACTAACAATCGAAAGTTATCCGCTATTATTTTACACTACCAAATATTTATATCGCAATACTATATTTTAGTTATTTTTCATATCATATTTATATCGTTGTATCATATAACTTTTTTAGATTTCTTCATGTTCGTTTTATAGTTCATGTTATGAGTTTATGATTGTCTCTCCCAACAATATTGTCTTCAAAGATTAAACTTGAATTTTTCTTTTAAAAGTATAATATATCTTATCATTGCACTAACAAGATTATACATCTCTTATCATATTTAATAACACTAACAAGTGATATTTAGATGGTATCTTTAATAAAATTTATTAATATAATTCTATTTATTGAAATTTATTTATTTAATTAAATATAGTTAATATGTTTTTATATAAAATTTAAATATTTTATTGAAATAATATCTTAATTATAATTTTATTTTATCTAAGAATAGAATTAATTTTATTAAAAGTTAAGATAAAAAATTATTATAGAGATCTAATCTAGTAAAGTGTATGCTTCTTATTTTATGGTTGTAGCTAGATAAAAAAATATTGATGAGGTAAAAATGATTTTTAACTACAAACCAAGGACCAAATTAGCTAAAATCCCTTTAATGTAAGGTGCAACATTACTTTTTAATGGAAGTTACCAATCAGTCGATTGACAAAATGTAACAATTTAATAACACTAGTGACTATTATGTAACTTTGAAAGTGAGTGGTGAAATGTAATTTGAGTAATTTGTATAGGAAAATAACAATCTTAGAGTAACAAAAGAATAATAAAATTTGAGTAGTCATATTTCATATTAAAACTATGGTAATAAACTATAATGTGAAAATTTGGGTATTAGTTTTATGCAAAGAACAACTATAATCCAAATAATAGAAAATGTTACATTAATAACATTAAAACTACTAATAAATAATAAAAAATTTAAAATTATTATTTACTATATATCTACTTATATTTTACTAAATTTATCAAATATTTTTTATATATATTCAACACTTATAAAATTTAAAAGTAAAAATTCTATTACCTAATTTTTCAACACTTAAATTTAAGCCTTGAAGCAAGCCCAAAGCAGCACATCTCTCTTCTAACATTGTACAATCTATGTTAGGGCAATATCCTTACCAAGGATGGCAAATTGGCAATGGATAGTGTAGCTTGAAATATTTCAATGTTTTCTGTAATTTCAAAATTGTTTGAAAAATTGCAAGTCTAAAATATTTTGACAACCACTATGAATTAATTTGAAAATGATTAGAAGTGGATGGATTGATTAGAAGTGTAACTATTTTTGTTTGGTTGGTTGCCGTTAAAATTTTAGTATCTAACCAAGTTAAAATTTTATAATATATTGCTTAACAATTTATAATATATTGCTTAACATCATAAACGCAAATTGGATGATGGGCTAACTAAATATATTGCTTGAGTAACAGTTGAAATAATATAATAAACAGCAAACAAAATTTGCAAGTAAAACATACCTTAATTATTTCAATAAGATGTTCTAGTCCACTCACACCAAGTAATGAATCTTTGCAATCGAATTACAAACAACATTAACTCAGTAATACTTAAAAAATATAAGTAGTCCTTTTCCTTAAAATGTTCCACAAAACAAGTATAGTCAAATGAACTGATATTCTTGTGAAACAATACATTACCTTACTATCATCAACAAGCTCCACCAACTGAGGTGTTTTCTTCAAGTTGAGGTCTGCCAACAGTTGTATCTAAAACAGAATTGGTATTTTAGCATAAATGGCACATGCCATTTTCAGTATCAAGGTTGCAGAACTTTAATTGCTTTGGATTAGACAATAATTTGAGAGATCAAGTTCAAAGTATGTACCTTAAATAATTTCAGTAAGAGGTGATCAAACAAACATGTTCAGACAATGTTGGGAAAATTTAGAACAAACCTGAGGTAAGTATAAGTGAACATTAGTTCAGAGAAGATATATACAATCAAAAATACAGTAAATAATAGAACCAACCTACCCAGTGTGAAATAGATTATGTATGAGACTCAAATCCACACGTAGGCTTTGCTGTGAACACTCGTAGCCATTAGGCATAGTATTCTTAAGTTTTTATTGCACCCTTTTTTTAAAGATTTCATAACATAGTATATGTGTATTTAAAATTTGACCCAGCTCCACTTCATATATTTTAGTTAACATTTAACACCAAAGTTAGGCTAATTTTGGAATTTAAAAATCTATCTAAATTTGAAGATTTGTCATGTAATTAACCCAAACTATTTTCTTCTACTGATTGCTTGGAACTATGGTCATGTTAATTCATCTCAACTTAGTCAGACTATAGAGGATTGAAAATCCATTAAACTTGTATATGTTAGCATTAACTAATTCAAATTATCTTCTAAAAAATAGCACACATCCCTAAAAACATTGAGTAGAATTGGTATCGATTTACTCTGATATTCTGATTTCAACTCCTAAAATGTCTTCACCACCTCATATGTCACGAAGGCAATAGCTATTGAAGGTACAACCTGGAAAAGAAAATGAAGGGGACAAACAATATTAATTATCAAGGACAATCAATGGATCAACCAAGGGCATGGAGAAAATTGCAGTTTGATGATAATGATATATGCCATTTTAGCCATAGCATATTTTATACATTCAGCAG
Source organism: Gossypium rotundifolium (assembly GCA_025506655.1). Taxonomy (NCBI): domain Eukaryota; kingdom Viridiplantae; phylum Streptophyta; class Magnoliopsida; order Malvales; family Malvaceae; genus Gossypium; species Gossypium rotundifolium. The sequence continues at coordinate 14,773,403 of CP106731.1, read as the reverse complement.
CAGAAGCCTTTTTTGTACCTTGTTTTATGATACTCTTATATCAGCTAGGCTAAAATGTCTTTTTCCTTTTGGTACATAATCTTTTTAGGCAGAAGGTTCATTGGATTTAGTCTCATTTGTAACTTGAATTTTAGCTTGAAAAATGCTTTTAGACGATTGTTAACAGAGATATGCTTTTGGTATATATATATATCGAAAAAGGGAAGATCTAAATCTAACTAGATGCATGCATCTAACAGAGGTATATTCAAATATCCCATACTTAAGCCAAAATATTCGTTATATACATATGTCAAATAAGAGTACTTTAGAAAAAGTGAAGAAATACGGATCACAAAGCATTTAATAGTTCTTTCAAGAACAACTCATTTCAAATGAACATGTAAACTAAAATTATTAAGCAAGCAAATATATAGACAATAAGAAAGTGCCGACATACTTGCGGTAGATCATCTTGTCCTGGTTGTATTTCCTAGCCAATGCCATCAAAGAAGGCTCGATAATGCCACCACGAAGTCTCAGAACCAGATGCAAGGTTGATTCTGCAGAATTACACACAAACAAACAATCAAATCAAACTAAAATATACATCGAACAGAAAAGACATATACACCAAGGCTTTCTAAGTATTGTTTGATGAAATTGAAGAAGCAATACTTGAAAAGTTTTAAATTCCAACGAAGCTACTTTACATTAAGCAAAACCCCATAAATCCAAATCAGCTAAAAACACACTATTCATCAACCCACACCAAAAATCACAAAAGAAAAAGCTTTTGGGTGCAAATCATCGACATAGCAAAGCAGAAGAAACATGTCATAAAAAAAGCTTACATAAGGTTTAGAAGCGGTTCATTTGGAGTGTGAATGGAATCGACTTGTAGGTACAAACCAAGAGGAGATGGATGGGTCAAAGCACCATAAAGCGAGAGAAAGGAAAGAGAGTTTAGATAAGGTGATTGTAGGGTTTATTTGAAGGTAGGGATGGGTGATCTTTGGAAGGTTTCAAGGGACGATGGGTTTCACGCGTTGTTAGTGGCCCTTGTGAAGCGTGATGAATCAATTAATTCTATCCTCCGACTTGGGATTTGGGATTTGGAATTTCGCGTCGGGAAACCGATTGGGAATCGATAGGAAAATTTGGGAAATTTTGAGTTTGAGTTTGGGGAAAAACAATCGGGAAAAAATTTTGAGTTTTGAGTTTTAGTTTTTAGCGAGGAAAAAAGGGCACTGCTTTTATGTATAAAATTTTGCAATTTTTGTATGCTTTTTATAAAAAGCCACTATAACTTGTTTTTTGTGGCGTTCTATAGCTCCGTTATTTGTGGCGTTTTCACAAAGCTTACGCCACTATAGCTCTATATATTTTTTGTTAGATTACCGCCACTATAGCTTTGAGTAGTTCTTTGTATTAAATTTTAAGATTTTTTTTAATTTTTTAAACGCTACTATAGCTTATTTTTGTGGTGATTTTTTTTGCACTATTATGCAATTTTAATTTTTTTTTTATTTTAACCTATTTTTTTCAAAACTTTAATTTTGTGTTGAGATTACCATTTCTTTAATTTTTATCTTTATTATATTTTGAGTATTGAACTTTTTAACAAAATATTAAATATTAAATATTTTAAGTTTTTAAGATTTTAAATTTTTAATTTTTATTAACCCATACTCTAAAATAATAAACCCTAAACTATAAACTCAACCAAAACCCTAACCTAACCCTAAATCATAACACATAGAACCCTAACCCCTAACCCTAAATCTTAGCCTATTAACCCCAAACCCTCACCCATTTACCTTTAAACCCATCAACCCTAACTTTTAACGCATGAAACCCTAACACATCCCCCTTAAACCTTAAACCGCAAATCATAAACCATAATCCCTAAACATTAAAATAGTAACTCCTAAACCTTACACCTTAAACTATATATGCTAAACCATAAACTATAATGATAATTAATTTAATATTTTAAAATTAATATATCTCTTTTACGATTATATAAGAAATTATTTAATATATAAATTTAAAAACAGTCAAACTTTTAGCCGTGTTTTTACAAAAGTGCCGCGAATGCTCAGACTTTTAGTAGCGTTTTTACAAAAGCGCCGCGAATGCTCAGACTTTTAGCGGCATTTTTTCAAAAGCGCCGCTAATGCTCAGACTTTTAGCGGCGTTTTTAGAAAAGCGCCGCTAATGCTCAGACTTTTAACGGTGGTTTTGTAAAAGCCCCGCTAATGCTCAGACTTTTAGTGGCGTTTTTGTAAAAGCGCCGCTAATGCTCATACTTTTAGCGGTGTTTTTGTAAAAGCGCCGCTAATGCTCAGACTTTTAGCGGCGGTTTACGAATAAACACCGCTATTTATCCTTTTTAGCGGCGTTTTGTAAATAAACGCCGCTAATGCTCATTTTTTTGCGGTGTTTTTCTTCAAACGCCGCTAATGTATAATATTTGAGGCGTTTTTCTTTAAAACATCGCTAAAAATGTCGCTAAAAGTCTATTTTGCTGTAGTAAATGTAGTAAGATTGAAGATTCTGATCTGACATTCCTGAGTTTGCAGTAGAGCAGATTGGAGATAGCAGATCTGGCAATTCCTGAGCTTGTAGGAAGCCGATCAAAGACATCAATCAGGCGATCCCTGAGCTTACAAGGATCAGATTGAAAATAGCAGATCTGACAATTCCTAAGTTTGCAAGAAGCAGATCGAAGACATCAGTCCTATCTCCTTGACCAGCAGTGGAATAGGTCGAAGATTGTAGATCTTGTCGCCTAGCGATGAGATGACCAAGATCGAATGGCAAATCTTGTCTCCCTAGCGGCGATGGAGCAGATTTAAGCCACCACCTATCTCACGACCAACATTGGAATAGGTTAAAGATTGTAGATCTTGTCACCCTAAGCAGTAGGGAATCAAGATTGAGCGGCAAGTCTTGTCTCCCTAAGCAATAGTGGAATAGATTTAAGCCACCAGCCCTATCTCTCGACCGGCGGTGGAATAGGTCAAAGATTGTAGATCTTGTCACCCTAAGCGATGAGGGAACCAAGATCGAATGGCAAGTATTGTCTCCTTAGCGATGAGTGGAACAGATTTAAGCCACCGACCCTATCTCCACGACCGGTGGAATAGGTCAAAGATTGTAGATCTTGTCACCCTAGCGATGAGGGAACCAAGATCAAGCGGCAAGTCTTGTCTCCCAAGCGATGGTGAACGATTTAAGCCATCGACCCTATCTCCCGACCAAAGCGGTGGAATAGGTCAAAGTTTATAGATCTTGTCACCCTAAGCGTAGGGAACCAAGATCGAACGACAAGTCTTGTCTCCTAGCGATGAGTGGAATAGATTTAAGCCACCACCTATCTCCCGACGGCGGTGGAATAGATCAAAGATTGTAGATCTTGTCACCTAATCGATGGGGAACCAAGATCGAGCAGCAAGTCTTGTCTCCTAGCGATGAGTGGAATAGATTTAATCCACGGCCTTATCTCCACGATCGCGATGGAATAGGTCAAAGATTATAGATCTTGTCACCCTAGCGATAGTGGACCAAGATCGAGCGACAAATCTTGTCTCCCTAGCGGTGAGTGGAGCAGTTTAACCACCGATCTAGCATCCACGAGTTTGCGGTGGAGTAGACCGAAGATAGCGAGATCTAACGATTCACGAGTTGGCGTGAAGCGGATCGAAGACATTAAATATTCACGATAAGCGAGAGAGAATACACAAACAAATATAGAAATAAAAGAGCAAACTTTTACAACAGAGGTGCTTTTTCATTTTTATTCATATTATTCTTTTATTTTTATGTTCTTTTGTTCTTTTTCTATAAATAGTAAACAAATCAGCAATAAAAGAGTAAAGGAGATTTACCTTTCGACGGGCTTGAAAAGAAGAGGTTTGGCCTCCGGCCACCGCTCGTGGTGGTGCGTGTAGCACGTTGAGTGAGCAGCTCAAGATTCCGACGACCGAAATTCCAACAGGGGTGAAGGGAAATTTCAGAGGATTCTCCCCAGTTTTTTTTTTAAAAAAGAGACAACACAAATGATTTTTTTTATTAAAAAGTGATTTATATAGAATAATAAAAACGACGTCGTTTTAAGCAGAGGGGGATCCGCGCATTGACCCAACCCGCCCTCAAGATCCTTTTTTTTTATTTTGGCCAAATTGCCATTTCAGCCCTCCCTCATTTTTATTATTTTTAATTTCGTTTAATTAAAATTCTTTTTATTTTTAATTTAGCCCCAAAACTCATATTTTGTTTCAATTGAGTCCATGGGCAGTTTAATGGCTAAAATTCAAACAGTATCATTTTGCAAATTTGTTATAATTGTTATATTAGTCCCTAGAAGTATGGCCCGTGTTTTAAATTAATCCTCTTATATTTATTTTATTGCCCTTATTTCATTTTAAAATCTTTCTATTTTATTATTTTAAAACTATAATTAATTATTTTATTTTTATTATTTATATATTATTTTTGTATAAAATTCATATTCTTATTTTTGTAACTTTATATATAGATTATTATTTATTTTATTTGGTTTAATATTTTTAATTTATATATTATCACATATATTTTTATATTATTTATTATATTATATTTTGTATATATTATGTTACATTATATATATTATTTCTAAAACTTTATTTTTGTAAAATTTATTTATATTACCTAATCTATTTTATTTATATTGTTTATATTATGTATGAAAATTTATGATTAGTGTATTTTATTTTTTTGTTATTTATTATTTTATTTTGTTTAATATTATTTTAATTATATATTATTTTCATAAATTAGTTATATATTTTAAAAAATTTCATACATTGTATAGTATTATATTATATCATATTTTTATAAAATATATTTATATTGAAAAATATGTTTTATTTATATTGTTTACATTATATTTTATTTTAAATCATTATATACTATTCTTTTTATTTATGCATTATTTACATTGCTTATATCATATAAGTATGTAATTTTATTTATTTATTTATTATTAATCTTGCATGAAAATTTTCATTTTATTTAGTAATTTCTATTTTGATATTTATGTATATATTTTATTTGCCCATATTCTTTCATTTATAATTGCATTGTATAGTTATTTATTTATTATTTTATAAATACAATTTTTAAATTAATTTTTTATTTAAAGGTTTTTTAAAAGAAGGCAATGTTTTGGTATTTAGAAATTCGGGAAATGGTGCCCAATCGTGCTGGGTCGCGATTTTCCGTTTGGCTAAGTAACTAAATATCCTTTTAACAAGTTTTATAAATTATGAGATGATCTTAGTTACGAGAGGTTTAAAAATATCGTGTCCAATCATGCTGGATGTGATGTTTATATTCTTTCGGATCGAAGAACTCTCAAATTTTAAGTCAAAATTGCTCGAAGTTTTTATGAGATGATCTTAGTTACGAGGTTTTATAAATATCGCGTCCAATCATCTTTGGATGTGATGTTTATATTCTTTCGGAACAAAGAAATCTCAAAGTTTTAAATCAAATAAAAAACCTTATTCTTGGGAAGTCAAAACGTTGTATCCTAACTTATTGGGTGTAATATTTTGTATCTCGAGATAAGAATTTTCTAAAAAGATGTATCTAGCTTCGAAGTTATGAGATATTATATCCTAACTTATTGGGTGTAGTATTCTTATTTCTTTGAGCTAGGTAGTCTTGATTTACCTTCAAATAAAAGGATCATTTTTTTAACTTTTTTTAAATCTCAAAACATTTAGAAATGATTTTATCAATTAGGTACTAATTTTTGGGAGTTATGAGGGTGCTAACCCTTCCTCATATGTAACCGACTTCCGAACCCGTTTTCTCGTTTTTCGTAGACCAAAATCAAATGTTTTAAAATGAAACATTTTACAAGGTGATCCAATCACACCTAAGTAAAAAAGAATTTGTGGCGACTCCCATTTTCGTTTTTAAAGCCGGTCCTCATTTTCTAAAACTCGATTTAAAAGTGGTTTCGACAATTATTTTAGTGTTATTTAAGTATACATATTTTTTAAAATTTATTTTTAATTTGTTGGGAAATATTTATTTTAATATTTTAGTATTTTTGATGTATTATATATATTTTAAAATAATATAAAGATAATATAAAAATTAATATGGGCATGCTGGGTTGGGCTTGGGCAAAATTTTAGACTCATTTTTGGGCCGGACCAAACATGGGCCAAGTAAATGGACCTAAATTTTTAGTTGGACCCGGCCTATGCACACCTCTAATTATCACCTACGTTTCTTAAAAAAAATTATATATAAAATTTTAAAAATTCAAAAACGTATACCAAAATGATTCTAGAAAAGTAACATTTTAAGTTCAATTAAATCTGGAGATTAATTTGTTAGAAATTTATTTTAAACAATTACACATCCTTTTCTTAAGGTTCAATTTATAATTTGACCTTTAAAATATATTTATTTTCTTATTTGGTATTTAAACTTTTTTATCTCAATTTATTAACTAAAATATTGTTTTGGTATGACTGTTTTTAGCCAATGAAGAAAATGCCTCGTAGCGTTTCTTTTATAAAACTTAGAGATTTCTTTTTCAAATATAAAATAAAAATTATAATATATAGAAAATTATATAGAAAATCAAGAAAAGTATATAAAATCTATACACTTTTTTTAAATCGTAAAACAGAAAGAATTTTTAAAAAAAAATAATATATAGTCTAAACATATACTAAATAAATATATAAAAAGCAAATAATATATAAATATATATAAACTCTAAAAAAATTATACTTTTAAAAAATAAAAATACAATATCGAGTGCTACGCTTCCTACGGTGGAATTCACGACGGGTGTCATGTAACACCCCTAATCCGACCCGTCGCGAAATTAGGGTTACGAGGCATTACCAGACAGACAGAGCATTTCAGATCATTGAACATTTATAAAATCATACATCAACGAAACATAGTCAAACAATATCAGTTTGTCCCTTACATGGGTCTACAAGACCGCAAACATGCATTAAGAAGGGGTCGGGACTAAACCGAATACATTCAGAAATTTTTAGAAAACTTAGAAATTTTTCCAAGCTGCAGAGGTCACACGCCCATGTGGCCAGGCCATGTGCCTCACACTGGCACCAGACACGCCCATGTGTCCAGGCCGTGCCAAAACAGGGCATACATACTGATTTGCCCACACGGCCAACAGACACGCCCGTGTGCCATGGCCGTGTGAAATTTAGCTAGCTACTGACTTGGCTACAAGACCATCAGGCACGCCCATGTGATTTGCCCAGGCACACTTCGAAGTGGCCCTCAAGCCACACGACAGGGACACACGCCCGTGTCCCTAGCCGTGTGAACGCAAAATAGGCCCTTTGCAAGGCCAATTTGCCACCCCTTAAAGGGTCATACCTACAAGTAAAACTTACGCATCATTTCTAACTCAATTTCGGTCAAAAACATGACTTTTACATTCACCAATATGACCAATTTCATACTTAGAATACATACTAAACACATGTCCATTTCACAAACTATTTTCATGATTCAAACATGCATATTCCTTAACTCACTTATGCCACAATAAAGCTCATATGAAACTTACCATTTCCTGAAACATACACATACCATAAATGACCATTTCATATTTGACCTAATGATCACCATGAACAAAACATATTTGCATCATAAGCCATATACCAAAACAAACATAAGTTCATACATAAGTTAGCCACATCTCATGGCATCACATGTAAACATACCACATCATGATATAACATCTAGACTATACATGCCATAATACACATTTAAACTTTCCAAAAGGTACCAAAATAAGTCTGATAGTGTGGTGACGATCCTTGACGATCCCTAAGCTCTCGATAGCTACTATATCTAAAAAAAACAGAGTAAACATACACAGAATACTACAACAATTTGGCCTTTTAGCGGTATTTTTTTAGGCCTTTAGCGGCATTTTTAAGCGCCACTAATAGTCTTTGCGGCGCTTTTAAAAGCGCCACAAAAAATGCCACTAAAAGAGGCTCCGCAAAAATTAGCGGCGTTTATGAGAAAAAAATGCCGCTAAAAGCCATGACTTTTAGCAGCGCTTTCCCACAAACGCCGCTAAAAGCCATGACTTTTAGCGGCGTTTTTCCCACAAACGCCGCTAAAAGTCATGACTATTAGCGGCGCTTTCCCAACAAAATTGTAACGCCCCTTAACCTGAGTCCGTCGTCGGATTAGGGTTACGAGGCATTACTTATCAAATCATAAGTTAATACACTATAAAAATATTATTACATTAATATACATGATATCACAATGTACTATCTACCTTACTCAAATCAATTTCATATACTCAAGTATCACACATAACATGATATGAAATGAACTTTCATGTTAAGCTTATAATATAAGCGAACATACCAAAAATAATAACATCAAAATCAAGCATGACTAAACCATACTCCAGCATAGAAATATATAGCCATTTTCGCATGGCATTTGTATATACATTTCCAAAATAACATGTAAGTTATTATAGAAAAGCTAGCTTATACATGCCATACTATTAGGTTCATTTACACAAGAGTACCAAAAGTTGATAGTGTGCACGACTTGACGGGATTCGAGTTTAAGCTGCGACCTCAAGATCTAAAACACCAAGAAATAAACACTCCAATAAGCTTAGATAGCTTAGTAAGTTTAAGCAAGAAGGTAAAGTACACAAATATGCATTTCATCATTGCTTTAGTTTTCAAACTAACTATAGAATAATTCAATCTATCAACATGTAGCCAAAACTAACATTCATCAATCCCATATTCATTCAATCACAAATCAAAAATCGAAGTAACCATATAGTCACATGTTTCATAGCCAATTTAAATTAGCTTACTTAAATTGTAGTAAGATGATGAACCATTTGCCAAACATACACAGCGTCTTTATTTGCTTTAATAATTGCCTCTATTCTTACCTTTTTCCGATCTCACACACGGTGCCTCCCAACCGATATCGCATACACGGTGTTTCGGTAATTAATTTTCCGCACACACGGTGCCTTTCAACCAATATCGCTTTACACGATTGTTTCGGTAATTAATTTTTAGCACACATGTGCTTTTCAACCGATATCGCTTTTACATTGCTTTCGATGATTAATTTTACGCACACACGTGCTTTTCAACGATATCGCATACACGATTGCTCGGTGATTATATTTTCGCACACACAGTGCCTTTCAACCGATATTGCACACACAGTGCTCGGTAATTCAATTTTTGCACACACAGTGCCTTCCAACCGATCTCGCACACACAATGCTCGGTAATTCAATTTCTGCACACACAGTGCTCATTAATTCGATCTTCACTTCGATCACATAGGCAAAGATAATATCACATTCCAAACATGTAATATCCACAATGTACATAATCGAACCAACTATCTCTTCCAATTTTTACACTACTACATTAGGCCAAATTAAATAAATATATATATATAATTGCTTATTGCACTTAACCATTTCTCATCTCAACTTCACATATAATTTTTCCTCAAAATATATCCAATCATTCAACTCAATTAATTCAAAACTCATATAAATACAATTCCTGTATTTGGCTAGCACATACATCATTCAATATCATACTTAAGCAATAAGTAATTTAACATATTTGTATCTATTTAGCAATTGTACCACAATATAGATTCAATTTTGATTCAACCAAATGCTTAAAACTTACCTTGATAGTTGAAAAGTAAGGATGTCCCGGCTACTCGTCAAATTTAGCTTTCCCCCGATCCTTTTCCAACTCTTTCTTCCCTTGATCTAAACAAAATTTGAAAAGAGCCTATTCAAATCATTTTCATTCATCCCAATTCGAAACATATCATTGTATTATTTTCTCAATTAGTCAATCATAGCTTCGAAATCCTTACCAATTTAATATAATTCTTTCATTTTAGCCATACACAAAATAAAGGACAAATTATCCATTCGTCCTTGATATTTCGTGCATGAACAAATCAATAAAAAATCGCTACTTGTTCAAAACATGTCCATTTATACCTTAATGAGCTAAGGCCGATCCTCTTTAAGCTCATTAAAGTCCCTACACGTCCCAAATTTTTATCCAACCACAACATTTATAAATTCTACTTTCTTACTCTTAAAATTCACACCTTTTTCAATTAAGTCCTCAAAGCATTAAAACTCCAAATATCAAGAATTAACTAATTCTTATTAAGGTAGAATACCCTAACCCTTATATCAATTCATTTTTTTACTTGCTTTTTAACCCTTTTGAAATTTTATTATAAATAATTTCTAATACAATTTATCTTCTAAAACCGAATATACTATTTCAATACATACATATATTTCGATATATAAGTATAACCAAACAAATACTAATAATTCCATATATATACTCACTCAAACGATTTTGGTGAATATAAAGATACCTCCATGCTCAACTCAAAATAATTTCCATTGCATTGCATACAATTTAAACCATTATTCACCCTTTCCATCTAATTCTCTTTCTCAAATAAATCTTGTATTCATCAAACACACAAGCCAAAAGAAATACTCCTCCATTGCCGAAACTATACATGCTTAACTCTCAAAATTTCAACATGGTTTTCATGGTTTTCATGGTATTCAAGGTAACTCACTCAATTATGTAAATATTTGCTAACACAAAGTTCAATCTCTTACCTTGTTACTACATGCAAAGGCCGAACAATGGAGATTCAATTTCTTTCTTTTCTTTGAAAGAAAATCGGTGGAGAAGATGAGTAAAGTGAGAGAAAATGAATTTCACACAAATTTTCCTTATTTTATCAATTTAATATCTATTTTAATATACTTAAAATGTAATAATTAAATCATAAAACATTTAAAATTGTTTCTCCATCATCATTGCCGTCCACTAACATTAAAGGTGGGCAATTTGACATGCAAGTCTTCTCATGCATGCAAAACAATTCAATTTACCCTTCAAATTTTATATGTACTACTTTTACTACTTTAACCATTTGATCCTTCCTTTTAATTTAGGCATACCAAAGTAATAAAACTCGAAATTTGACACATGCTCATTCGAATTACTACATGCGAAAGCATAAATAATATTATAAAATTTTTCGGCTCGGATTTGTGGTCCCGAAACCACCTTTCCATTAGGGTCGTTTTGGTCATTACAAAATGCCGCTAAAAACATGACTTTTAGCGGCACTTTTTCACACAAATGCCGCTAAAGGTAGTGACTTTTAGCGATGCTTTTCACACAAACGCCGCTAAAGGTGGTGACTTTTAGCGGTGCTTTTCACACAAACGCGACGAAAGGCTTGACTTTTAGCGGCGCTTTTATCAACAAATGCCACGAAAAGCTATGACTTTTAGCGGCGCTTTTGGCCAAAAACACCGCTAAAAGCATGACTTTTAGCGGCGCTTTTCCCCCAAACGCCGCTAACTTGTACAGATTTACAATGTTCAATCTATCCAATAGCATACCCCTCCTGCACTAAAACCAACCAATGACAGCAAATATAGTATATAATTCCAACCCAAACAATAATGTAGCATAAAAATCACACCAACTACATTAATTCTAAATAATATTTTAAAATAAATAAAAGATATATGATATCTTACAAAATATTCTTACAAAAATATTGAATGTAACAATATTAAAATCATCTTACAATAAGAACATAAATGTCTAAGATGGCGGCCTCTGCGACTGTTGGAACATCTTCATCATAGTCTGAAGCTGTAGCTGAAGTTCTTCATACTTCTTGTTCTGCTCTGCCTCCCTCGCTGCTGCCTCCGCTTTAAGTAGAGAAATTTGCTCTGCCTCCCTCGCTGCTGCCTTTGCTCTAAGTTGAGAAATTTTCTCAACCGTGCTCACTTGCATCTGAGCTATCTGGTCTTTTAGCCTCTGAACTTCAACACGAGATTGACTCCCGGAAGGCATGTATTGTTGGGAGTCGGATCCAAAATATTGGGTAGGGGTAACATCAGATCCTTGAAGTCGAACCCGACCGTACCTTTCAACACCCAAAACATTAGTGATAATTCTGTTATAAATATACTCAAGATTAACAGAACTATCAATCGAAGCAGTCGTACCTTTTAGGACCCAAAACATCGGTAATAATTCTATTATCGGCATCCTCAAGATGAACAGAACTATCACTCGAAGCAGCCGCTTCATAATGTGCCTTCTTCTCCTTTAGTTTCTCCTAATAAATTAATCAAAAAGTTAGAAACGAAATATACAATAAGAAGGAATGCAACATAACTTAACATTATTAATTTAAAACTACTAACGAAGAATTAAACTATTATAAGTAAACATTATAAATCCATTTTAATAAATCAAATTTTATTAAGTAAATATACCATAATCTCTCCGACTTGGATGTTATCGGAGACCCATCCTTCTTCTATCGTAATGTCAAAAAGTCGAACGCGTTCAACTTTTTGACCGGTGGAGAGTTCCTACAGTGTTGTAATAGAAATACAATTTAATTGTATAAAGTCATTAATATTTGACGAAATTAATAAATTATAATACCTCGCCTCATTCTGAAGCAAAACTTCTTGACCCTGCCGTGTGCGTGAGTTTTTGTTTCTGCCTGCTGCTTGTTCCAACACGCTCACGGTCCTGCATAATGATATTACTATTACGTATATAGTAAATACTATAAACCGAAAAATTTATAAGAGTTTAGAACTAGGTAATACCTCTCCTTTCTTTGATTTCCAGAATCTAACCGCATCTTCCCATTGATGCCTCAACATTCCCGGTGGGACATTTCGCAGTTTATCTACGAGGCTTATTTCTTTCTTAAAATATTCTTTTTTCAATATGCTTTTGTTGTCTCTCCATTTTTTTCCCAATGTCTTATTTATATAGTCATCGGAGACCTCCAAAAAAAACCTCTATTAAAAAAAAATAAGTTTAGAAAGTAAATATAAATGAAACTTCAACCAAAGTATTATAAATTACATTCATGTTTTATTACCTTAATATTCTCCAGAGCTTGATTTTTGTTTGCGTCAGGCATGTGATGCCATGACTCGTAATTGATGGGCAACATATTTGCATTTCGTGCAATAATGCCCAAATAGCCTGCTAGAACTCGAGCTTCAGGGCCAACAGGCTGGCCATGACTATTTCTCCTTACTTTCACACGCTCTTCGGAATTTAATTGTATAAACCTTTAAACAGCATACGTTCGCGACCTTTGCACGTCCCACCACTCTCGGTGACCAATGATAAATTATTGGTATATTAAAATTGAAAAATAAATCAATAAAAAGTCAACATGCATGTAAAATAATTTAATTTTACTTTGTAATTCTCTGAGCTCATCATCTATGTCGGGCACATTAGAGGATCCAACTATTGTTTTTGTTCACTATTGCCCTTTTCAAAATTTACGAATATTACATACAATATTTAAATCTCGTAATCTTCTTCTACTCATTTTCCCCGCAATACACATAAAATAGTTGAAATATTAGTAACAAATAACAACAATAATGGTACATATAAAATATTTAAATTACATAAAATGACCATGATTAAAATTATATTATTACATATAAATAAACCACAATTTGGACAGCAACTTAGACAAATTCATCATGATATAACTGTTACTGATCTGATTTTTGCACTAAAACGTACCTTAATAATTTGAAGAAATGGTCTACTCCACTCTCACCAAGAAACAGGGGCTGCAGTCAGAAATACAAAAGAATTAAAATCTTCACTAACAATTGAATATCTAATTTTTTTCTATCAAATGAATATAAATCAGCAAAATGAATATAAATAAGAATAATACTAATTTCATACATGTTAAGCTATTACCAGCAAATCCAATCCGACAGTTGCAAGAGCAATAGGAAGCAATAAATGAAATACAAACAACATAAGAAATTTAGCAAATTAAATATACATACCTTTTAGAAATTTAGCAAAGTAAATATACATGCTTACAAATTGTAAATTGGATGACAGAGTCGATTCCAGCAACTACTGTTGTGCTGAGCAAAAGGTGATTTATATGTATTGGCTTCGCTATTACATCACCCAGCTAAGTAATGGGTGATTGAGTTTTGAGTTGTCTAAAACATTTAAAACAAAAAATACGATGTACTGCAAGAGGTGGAGAAAGGCATATGGTACTCTACCATTTTCCCTTTTTCAAATTTTACATAAATTTAATCCAAATCCATTTCATATTTTTGCATTTGTTTGACACAAAGGATGTTGAAAGCAATCATGTTGGAATGAAATTGAGACCCTTTCAATTTCAGAACCATACAATCAAGGGAGAGTATATTTAATTCAAGGTGTTTGTTCTTTCTATTGGTTGACTACAGCACCCCATTATAAGCCTATTGGCTATTTCTAAACTTAATGTTGCTTCAACTTTTTAGCCCTTAACTACATGTGCCACATCTCATCAATTGCACTTCAACATTGAAATATACTAGATCATAGGGTGAATTTTTATGTAATAATTTGTTAAATTTTAATATAAAAATCAAATGAAATTTTACTTCAAATTCATTTTGCCACATGTTTAAATTTCAATATAATTCAGTTTTATTGATTTTATATAAAAGGAGATAAAACTATTTTCATAATCGAAAATAATAAAATAAATGAAAAATAAAATGGTATAAATAGCAAAAGTATGAGTGAATTAACTTACATTCTTGGTTGGTGAAAATGTAGAGGTGAAATGATTGCTCTCAATACTGCTTATTCATTTTGTTCAGTTTGTTGTCAAGAGACATATGTCCATTTAAAAAAGTAGCTATTTTCATGTAATTAAATACAATTGTTTGTGTGTGCCATAAGCAAACATAAAATCTATGAAGCATGGACATGAAGCATGGACATGCATAAGTATACTATGACATGAACACTGCTCACACGACAGAAAAGGACATTGACATGGAAATTAATATTTGAAGCCCCCCCAAGGAACAACTTAAATTTATTATCTATTCATATATAAATGTTAAGACGGTTGGGAGTTGGAGAGTAATAAAATCCTTTGCCTGCTTTGTCAATTTGAGTAACATGGGCATTCATTACATGGATTATACATTTGTTTGTAAATGATCCGACATCTCCAATTTAGAAAGTTTCCTCCAATCATTTCAGCAACGAACGATTATGATGGCTAATTGACCATTTCAATACAGAATGAAACTAATTTCCCCCTCAAAGTAAACAACAACATCCATGTAGATACCTTGTTTCAATTAAATGACAAATTATGTATTTTTCTACATTATTGTAGAGGTTATTTAAAAGATTAAAGTTGGAATTCATGTGAACTGAGAACTAATCAACATAATTTCTTTCTCATTCCAACTACCACACCTTCAATGGCCATTCAAAGGCCGAATAAGTATGTTTTACTATCTATGAAGCTTAAATTTAAATATTTTATTAATTTAGATGAATTTGTGTTAAATCATGTTCAAAAACTAATTGGTAATTCGAATTTAACAAGCTACCAAATTGATATTCTAATTTGAACCGTAGGCAAAAGCAAACCAACTCTTTTTTATTCAACCATTTGTATATAAATGATAAATCCTGAGTAAAAAACACTGGTCTCGGACTAATGGCTACTTATAGATTGCATCGTCAAGCCTTCTTTCAATATGAAAGACATGCCAATCTCATGATTATAAGTTAATTCATCCTTATTCATAAAACAATATTAATTTTAAATTTATGTTTCACCTCATGTTGAAATAGCATATAAAACAACAATATTAGTGTAGTCAAAGTTTTTGAGTTGGCATGTTTTATTTTTTTAATCGTATAACTTATGATTTAATTTTGTTGAGCAGCAAATGAGGTAAAGAAAACATTCTACATAAGGTAAAGAAATTTTAATTAAAGTGGTGGCTTGTGTAGTGTTTTACCTATTCAACTTTATGTTCTAAGCTTCTTAAAGAAACGTTGATTTGATAACTCAAATGGCTAATTACTAGTAGGGACTAAAGGAAAATGAAATAAATATCTCATTGAATGCTTCACCTTTAAGTAAATATAGAATGTCTAAACCTAAACCTAAAACTTTAACCCCTAAATGTTTTTCAATCTACTAAATAGACCTATTAATCTAAACAAAGCTTGATCTAAGCCTTTCATCCCTCCCTTGGCTGAAAGATATTATTCACTTGGGAGTAACATATCCACACCACTCACAATCAAGAAGTTACCTTTTATTAATTTTGGTACTACAACTACTTGAACCTAGATGGGTTCTGTAGGGATGAATTGGTTAGAGTTTACAATTTTGGCCTTTTGTATGTTTAAGAGAATGAACACCATTGTTGATTGTTGGAGAAAAATATGTGAAAGACGTGAAAACTTAGTTTCTTGAAATGTTTTCAGTAAAGGGAAGTTTTTTTCGATTGTTTAAAATAATATAAAAGCGAAAGAGGAATGTACCTTGTTCATTCTGATTTGCAATTGCAGTCAAGCAAATGGGCATGCTTCAATTGCGAGTAGTAATGCATGGATTTACATAAAAGAACGGATCAGAAATAGGTAACCCTAAAACATTAAAAAGTCCTTAAGATGGAGAAAAAAATATGTGTATGTACATGATAAAAAAGAATGAATAAGAACAGAAAACATGAAGGCGTACCCTAACTTTCACCACCGATTTGCCTTCTCACAGTCAAGGAAGAGAAATTTTAACTTGTAGGTTTCTCCTTCAAGGTCTCGGACTTTTTGGGGAAGATGGAGAGAACAAAATAGTAGCAAAACAGTAGGCATCAAAAATTTCTATACGGATTCAATCACGAAATTGGGGAAGTGGGGAAGAAGAGGTTGGGGAAATTGGGAAATTTGGTAGAAAATTTTAGGAACTTAGGCTGAAAAAATCGGGGATTAATCGACTTGAAATTTGGGGCTAAAAAGCAGCGTAGTTTAAGTTAGGTGAGTGAAAATTTGTAGCGCTTATGATAAAACGCCACTAATGACAACTTATTTGCGGTGTTTTTATAAAAAACGCCACTAAAAACATATGCTTGATATATTTTGTATGCGTTTTGAACAAAGCGCCACTAATAACACATATAAAATTGTGTCGTTTAATCATATAATAATTTCTTTGCGTTTTTTTAAACGCCACTAAAATTCAAAATGAAATGCTACCAGTATTGCTCTCTGTTTGTGCCTTTTATTATTTTAATTGTTATTGGATGATTTTTATTTGTATGTGAAAATATATTATTTGATTATTATTGTAGCTATCAACAAATAAAAATAAAGCATATCGTAGTAGTGAATAAACTATGACATTAAAAAATACTATTAATATTATTATGTACTTCAATATTTTTATTTGTAATTTACATATTTTAGTCGGTAGGTAAAGGTAATGTATTTAAATTTGTATAATATTTTCATTTTAATACTTATTTTATTTTAGTTAATGTTCACCTCAATTTTTAAATAGTTTAATTTAAATTATTAATTTAAGAAAAACAAAATTAAACTGTTATTTTGTAAAAGGAAATAATGACGACTTAAACTTTTTAAAATTTTAAACATAACAACTTGTACGACAATTTCCATGTATTTCATTTTTTTATAAACTTTTTATTTTTGAGTTTTATTTTTCTTGTTTTTTAACATTTCAAATAATTTCATCATTTTACAAATCTCAATTAAACCTTAAAACCTAAACCATTTAATATATATAAAGTTTATCTATTTATCTATTAAATAATTTAAACTATATATAATCATAATATTAATATATTAAATTAAACCCTAACGCCTACCTTTGTACCACTAGTCCTTGAACCTTAAACCCATAATCTTTAACCCTTAAACCCCATAACCATTAACCCTTAGATATTGAACTTTAACACTTAAACCCTATAACCATTAGCCCTTAAACATTAAACCACAACCCTTAAACCATATAATCCCTAAACCATATAAGCCCTAAATTATACACCTTAACTCATATATAAATTACATTGCGAAGTAATTAAAGAAATAACTTAATCTAAAACCTAAACCCTAAAATAATATAATTTTATCTATTTTATCAAAATCCTAATACTTAAATCCCTAAACACTAAGACTCTAACTTTATTATTCGATATGGTTTAAGCACTAAACCCAAAATCCCATACTCTAAAATAATAAACCCTAAACTATAAACTTAGCCAAAATCCTAACCTAACCCTAAATCATAACACATAGAACCCTAACCCCTAACCCTAAATCCTTAGCCTATTAACCCCAAACCCTCAACCATTTACCTTTAAACCCATTAACCCTATAAACTTTTAACCCATGAAACCCTAACACATCCCCCTTAAACCTTAAACCGCAAATCATAAACCATAATCCCTAAACATTAAAATAGTAACTCCTAAATCTTACACCTTAAACTATATATGCTAAACCATAAACTATAATGATAATTAATTTAATATTTTAAAATTAATATATCTCTTTTACGATTATATAAGAAATTATTTAATATATAAATTTAAAAATAGTCAAACTTTTAGTGGCGTTTTTACAAAAGCGCCGCTAATGCTCAGACTTTTAGCGGCGTTTTTACAAAGGCGCCGCTAATGCTCAGACTTTTAGCGGTGTTTTATGAATAAACGCCGCTATTTATCCTTTTTAGCGGCTTTTTGTAAATAAATACCGCTAATTCTCTTTTTTTTGCGACGTTTTCCTTCAAACACCGCTAATGTATAATATTTGCAGCGTTTTCCTTTAAAACGCTACTAAAAGCGCCGCTAAAAGTCTGTTTTGCTATAGTGGAATAAGCTGCATAGAGCTTAGTACTGTTTTGCTATAGTGGAATAAGCTGCATAGAGCTTAGTAAGCAATATACCAATTAAAATACACATCAAGAATCAAATACTAATACAATTCATTAACTTAAACTTGTAGCCAATTCATTTGACCATTCATAAACCAATCTTCACATCATTTACTCATGCATTACATAAGTTCTTAACTCAAATCCAAACATACCATAATCAAAACCATGGACTCATGTCCATCACATATGTCGAAACCATTTTTTTGTTTTTGGAAAATGGGATTGACTTTAAAATATGGAGTCGCCACCAACCCTTTTTATTTAGGTGGGATTGGATCACCTAATAAAAAATAATTTTTGTCTCCGAAATAGAAAAAATTGGTTCGAGAGTCGATTACACACGAGGAACGATTAGCACGCTGGTATGCCCAAAACTGGTACGAAATTGATTAACTAATGTCCTTATGTTAAAAATCTAAAAAAATTTAAAATGTAATCCTTTTTTGAAAAAGGCTGATCAATTTGAATTGAATTTCAAGATTCATTCGTTCTAAGGAAATAAGACATCACATCCAACACGTTAGGATATGACATATTTATGCCTCAATACCGAGATTATCTTTGATCTTCAAAACAAGCAATTAAAAGGTTATTTAGTTATTTGGTCAAACGGAAAAATGCAACCCAGCACGTTAAGACACAAGTTCTCGAGTTTCCAAACGCTAAATATTGCCTTATTTCAAAAGGTTTTCAAATAGGTAATTTTAAAACCGGTTCAAAACATTTGGTTTGAAATTGGATGAAAATTGGAATTGGAATCGTGATACAACAAAAGAAATACAAGCATAATTACAAGCATGAAATATGGATTTATAGCAATAACACTTATACAAAATGAATAATAGCATTAACATTAACATTCAAAAGATAATAAATTAAAAACTAATTTTAAAAAGAAATACCAAGCGAATTAACACAAATAAAGTATAACAAATTTAAAAAAATAATTTGTAAGAAGAACAATTTGAAATCATTGATATATATAAACAATAAACAAATAAACAAATGATATGTATGAAAATTTAAAATCAATAAGAAATAAAGAGAACAAAATCATATATTAAATAGTAATATATAAAGGAATTTTAAAATAAATATTAAGTATGTAGAAAATCAAAAGATGTAATATATTAAGTAATCTATATTAATTTAAATAAATAATATACATGAGATGAAAGATTTATTATAAAAATGTATATATATATAGAAATATATAAAAGTATTTGAAATGAGCGAAAATATATAATAAAATATTGTCTCTTAAAAAAATAAATTATGTATACTAAATTTAAAAGAAAATATATACATAAAATATAATGGAATCAACAATAAGTACATAAAATAAAATAATTTTAATACTAATTATATATATGTATGTATAAATTAATAATAAATATGAATGCTTAAATTAAATACTATATAAATCTTTAAAACATGTAACCTATAAAAGAAGATTTTGAAATTAAATATTTATAAAATAGATTAAAAATATAAATAGAAATGAAAGATAAAACAAATTAAAACATTGTAAAATCAATTTCAAAATAATTTATTAAAACAACCTTTTTTAAAAAAATAGATAATAAATAAATTTAATACCATAAAAAGGTTGTAAGGATTACAAACAAAAACTAAAAAGAATATTTAATTGACATAAAAAAAAATCAAAAGGCTACTTTATAAATAAATAAAAATCATTTAAACAAAATCAAGGATCAAATTAAATTGCGCATAAATGGTCAGGGATCAAACTAGCAAATATTCCAATAGCCAAAACACAGCGCATGATTGGACCAAATTGAAATGCCGCTCAAATTATAGAGATCAATTAAAAAATAAAAAAATGTATAATGGATCTAATCAAATAGCGGCACAAAAAACAAGGACTAAATGCGCAAATTATCCATTCACAGCAGTGACGCGCGGATCCTGTGGATATTGGATCGGGTAGGATCGGGGCGTTCTATACGACACTATTTTAGAGCCACTGAAACAGGCCCTAAACATGTCGTTTCATCCATTTTGATAAGACCAAAATTAAACCTAATCTCTAATCACTCATTCACTCAGAAAAGAAAACCTAAATACTTCTCCTAGCCCTCTCCTTAATCAGCCACCACAAAAACCAGTCATCAAAAACCTTCCGACTACCATACGCTTCAGAAATCAGTGATGGAGTTGGATGAAGGCAGAATATAGCTCCTTCTGCTCCTATACTCAAAAGCATTATCACCTTCACATCCAAATCCCCATTCCAGCTTCGATTTCAACGAAGTGAATAGAAATCCGGTGACAACATTAAAAGAGAAGTACCACTTTCCTTTATTTCTTTTGCATGCAAAGAAAAATGAAGCGCAAAATCCAACAGAATAAGATATGGAATTTTTATGAAATTAAAATCGAAAGTCACCTTTCAATCTTTTTCTCTACTTTTGATTCCGTATTTTTTGTATGGGTGCGTAAGTCTTTACTGTTTACATCAGGCCCTTTTTATAGCCAAAATAGAAAAATCCAAAATCAAAATACACTTTTTTTGCTATACTAAATTCTATTATTTGGTATTGTTTTCTCGTTCCTTCTCGCAAATTCTAGAGTTGTCCAGAGGCCAAAACCGTTTGTGGTGACGTGGAGAGCACGAGGCTGAGGAGCCGTTCGTGT
This sequence comes from Gossypium rotundifolium, assembly GCA_025506655.1. Lineage (NCBI taxonomy): Eukaryota > Viridiplantae > Streptophyta > Magnoliopsida > Malvales > Malvaceae > Gossypium > Gossypium rotundifolium. The sequence goes on along the minus strand of CP106731.1, from coordinate 14,751,827 downwards.
GAACAGAGACTCCAAGAAGCTCCAGAGCCTTCTATGTTTTCTGAGATACCTAGCCCATTTGGGTGAATCAAATTTGTTCTGTATCCAGGTCATTGGATCCGTTTTGGGTTTGGGCCATTCGGATCTAGTCTGGTTTGGGTTACATGAAGCTTGTAATTTGGGCTAGTTAGAAGTTTGGTTTTATTTAAGTTTGGGTTTCAATTTGTATCGGGCTAGGATCAAATCCTAGATTAGGTTTATTTGATTTGGGCCAAAATTTTGTAACTTGGATTGTAAACAATTTAATCTTTATTTTTTTGGTTTTTTTTTATTTTGATCTTTTTTTGGTTTTGGGCCGGGCTAAATTGGCTTATTACAACATACATATAGTTTTTCATGCTCGAAATATTTGTACGACTCAAACGTACTTGAGTCAGGTATACATTTTACTTATTCGTTTATTTCTTGAAGTTTCTCATCGAGTCATTCAGAAGCATTACAAAAGCATTATAGAAGCTCTTTAATCTCATACAATGTCAACATCCCAGACGCGGTCTTACATATGATTCATTATCGATGCCATTGTCCCAGACAGGGTCTTACACGAAACATATACGATGCCAGTGTCCCTGACACGATCTTACATGATGTATCAAATCAATGCCAACGTCCCGGACAAGGTCTTACATGATATCTTTTTACCATTACTTCAGAATCATACTGAACTTTCAAATATTGACACATAGCCGATCTTTCAATTTCATACATTCAACTCAATTTTCACACACATATATATAATTCATTCTCATATGATCATCAATATATCAATTCAATGACATTAATTCATATATTGACTTACCTCGTACGGATTCAAATGGACTCGAGTCGACTATTCGACGATTTTGGACTTCCCTCGATCTAAGTCTGATTTTCTTTGTTCTTGATCTAAATCAATCCAAATTTAACCAATAAATCATCCACTTCATTCAATTTAATCCAAGAACACATATTTAGGGTATTTTGCAAATTAGCCCTCATATTTTCACATTTTAACAATTTAGTCCAATTTACTAAAAATCATCAAATTCACAAAATCACTTTACAATTTAGCCTAGCCGAATTTTCATGGCTATCATATAAGTTCATAGATCACATTTATTTCACATTTTAGTCTTCCAAAATTTTCATTTTCACAATTTAGCCCAATAACTCAAATTCATAAAAAATTCAAAGACAAAACATGTTTATTCAACACCTATCTATCATAATTCATTCAAATTCATCACAAAGCTTCAAATATCATCAATGGAACATTTTATATTCTTCATCAAAAACAGAAATTAAGACATGGGTGTCGTAACCATTTTTTTTTTTGGAAAACAACAAGGGGTTCGACTTTGGGTTTTAAAAATGAAAAAGCGAGTCGCCACCAATCCCTTTTTGTTGAGGTGTGATCGGTCACCTTGTAAAATGGTTGTTTTAATAAGCAGTTTGGTTTATCAAAACAACGATTTTGGTCTCTGAAATCGAAAGCGAGTTCTAAGTCGGTTCACATACGAGGAAGGTTAGCACCCTCGATCGCCCAAAATTGGTACCAAAATGATTAATTAGTGTCTTAATGTCGAAATTTGAAAAGATTTTTAAAATACGGATCCTTTAAAAGGTATTAGGATATTTGAGATTTCTTTGTTCCGAGAGGGTACAAACATCACATCCAGCACGTTAGGACATGATATTCTACACCTTCGTAATCAAAGCTATCTCATGATTTTACGAAGTTTATCAAAAGGATATTTAGTTATTTAGTCCAACGGAAAATCGCAACCCAGCATGTTAGGGCACTATTCCCCGAATTCCCAAATACAGAACATTGCCTTTATTTTAAAACCTTTAAATGGAGTGTAGCAATTTTACAAAATGCATCGTATCGGATTAAATCAAAGAAAAGGCTTGAGTCAAAACTTGAGATTTCTTTGTCCCGAAAAGATATAAACATCACATCCAGCACGTTAGGACACGATGTTTTAATCTCTCGTAATCAAAGCCGTCTCGTGATTCGCAAAACTTCGTAAAAAGGATGTTAAGTTATTTAGTTAAACAGAAAATCGCAACCCAGCACGTTAGGGCACTATTTCCCGAATTTCTAAATAAGAAACATTGCCTTGCTTTAAGAATCTTTGAATAGAATAGGACGATTTCATAAAATGTATTTTTATTTAGCGAGATTATTGAAAAATTGCAATAGCAATAATAATGCAAATAAAGGATGATTGATAACAATAATGATGGCGGTGATGATGGATAACAATACTAAACAAATGATAATAAAGATGTTATATAATGGTAATAATAATAATGATAAGATTGAACAATGGTAACGATAATAGTAATGTACATATATAGTAATAGTAAGCCGATAAAATACGTTTATATGTGTATGAATATCATGACGAAGAAGCATAATAAACAAATAGTAAAACACATATGCGATAATATAGTAGTAGTAAACTAACAATATATATATTTATAAATATAACTATGATGATAGCGATGGTTAAAGCGGCGAGAAAGCAATAATATAATTGAAATGAAATGGTCATGTGGATAACGATATGTTAATGAAAATAATAATAATGGTAATAGTAAAGAATAAAATAAACACGATAACAAATAAAATATGTATATAGATTTGATATGTGAAAATAATGACAAACAATAGAAATAACAAATAATAATAATAATAATAATAATGATAATAATAAAAGCAATTTGAAATACATAAATATATATAAAAAACAAATAATGATAATAATAGTATTTATGAATAATAATAATATAATGCCAATAATGATAATGGAAATAATAATATATATATGAAAAATAAATAAGTAAGTAAGGTAAAATAAAGTAAATTAATAATTGAATAAAGTAATAAATATAATAATAGTAATCATAATATTAATATTAATAATAAATGTAATAATGGTAAATATAATATAGTATCAACAATACTAAATACAATCAAATAATAATAATAATAATAATAATAGTAATATAACAAAATGATAAAAATAATAGTAGTAGACATAATAATAATAGATAGCAATAATAAACAAATGATAGTAAAAAAATAATGATAATAATATAGTAAAATAATAATAATATAATAATAATAGTATTAATAATAAAAGAATAAAAATGCGAATTAACCTAAAGGGGATTGAATTGAAATTAAAACGGAATTTTAGGGTTAAATTATGAATAAAACAAGGTTCGGGGAGTCAAATGATAAATAAAACAAAGTTTGGGGTCGATTGGTAAATAAAAATAAAAGAAAAGGACCGATTTGCACACGCGGAGGAAATGGAGGGACCACGCATAATAATTCCTTCCATTTAAACGCAATGGCGGGGGACAGATTGAAACCGGACTAAATGTTTGGGCGATTTTAAAATAACAAAGATCTGATTAAACAAAATAAAAATGCGGAAGGGCTAAAAGAGCAATTAGCCCGTCCATTCAAAAACGCGGATCCTCGGGTCGGGTCGGGTCGCGGAAAGGTCAAGGTCAAAACGACGTCGTTTTGGGGTTAAGAGCAAACCCAAAGCGACGTCGTTTGGGAGGCTATTAAAGGCCAAAACTTGAAAAAAAATTCATTTCCCTAAACAAAAAAAACAATCCTTTTCCTTTTTTTTCTGCGAAATTTGGGTTCCTAGAAATTAACCGTCGGAAGTCACCGGTCTTCGTCGCTCGACCACCTTACGATGGTAGGAAGGTAAAATTTTATTTTCTTTCCTCTTTTATTTGTATATATGTATTTTAATATTATATAAACATTTTAAAGGAAAAATGAATGTAATTTCGAAAAAAACAGGATAAAAAGAAAAGTAAAATAAAACCTTAAAACTTGTTTCTTTTTTCTTCGATCGCCTATTGTAGGCTTGTATTAGTCTCTGTTTGCAAGTGTTTGTACTGAGATTTCGTATTGATAAGAAGAAAAAAAATGGCCTAAAATCTCCTTTTACAATGTTATTTTTGGGCTTAAATAGCCGAAAGACAATACATGTTTTTTCTATTGTTGCTTGCTGCTTTCTTGCTGTGTTCGGTCCTGTTTGCAGGGCATGGGTGATCTTGACAGGCGGTAAGGTGGAGCAGTCTGGCGCAGAAGGCGTTGGCCTGAGGCTTGGCCTTGAGGCGCAAGTGGCCTTAGGGTTTTGTTTTTTTCCGATTTTGGTGTTTGGGCCTTCTTGTTTGGGTTATTTGGGACATGGGCCGGCAAAAATGGGTCGTACAGCTGCCCCTCTTTGCTCATTGTCGTGTAACGAGAATGGAACAAAGACTTTTGAAGACCAATTTTGCTCGGCCTCGCTGAGTCTTGGCCTCTTTCGGTTCTTCTCTTCTTCTTCGTTCCTGTCCACCGCATCTTGTTGCTTCGATCCATTCCACTGCCACTTCAGAGAGATAGGACCTGTAGCTTCAATTTGCTCCTGCTGCAACTTCGAGGGAATGAGGTTTATTCATCTTTAACTTGCTCTATTGTGACTTCAATATAAGAATTAAAGGAGAAGAGATTCGTAGTCTCCATCTTCTCTACTGAAACTTCAAAGAAATAATGATTGATCCTTATTGTTAACTCAGGAGACGGATTTGTAATCTCAACCTACTCCCTTGGGCGTCGAGGAAATGAGAATTGGGAGAAGAGATTTGTAATCTCTATCTTCTCTCTGAAACTTGAGAGAACTAAGGATGTAACCTCATTGTTAACTCGAGGAGGCGGATTTGTAATCTCAACCTACTCCACGGGAACTTCGAGGAAATAAGAATTGGGAGAAGAGATTTGTAATCTCCATCTTCTCTTCTTGAAACTTCAAATAAATAATGATTGATCCTCATTGTTAACTCGGGAGACGAGATTTGTAATCTCAACCTACTCCACCTGGGCGTCGAGGAAATAAGAATTGAGGAGAAGAGATTCGTAATCTCCATCTTCTCTCTGAAACTTCAGAGAATTAAGGATATACCTCATTGTTAACTCGGGGAGGCGGATTTGTAATCTCAACCTACTCCACGGGAACTTCGAGGAAATAAGAATTCGGGGAGAAGAGATTTGTAATCTCTATCGTCTCTACTGAAACTTCAGAGAATTAAGGATATAACCTCATTGTTAACTCAGGGAGACGGGATTTGTAATCTCAACCAACTCCATGAGAACTTCGAGGAAATAAGAATTCAGGGAGAAGAGATTCGTAGTCTCCATCTTCTCTACCAAAACTTCAAAGGAATAATGATTGATCCTCGTTGTTAACTCAGGGAGACGGGATTTGTAATCTCAACCTACTCCTTTGGGCGTCTAGGAAATAAGAATTCGGGGAGAAGAGATTTGTAATCTCTATCTTCTCTCTTGAAACTTGAGAATTAAGGATATAACCTCATTGTTAACTCAGGGAGACGGGATTTGTAATCTCAACCTACTCCACGGGAACTTAGAGGAAATAAGAATTCAGGGAGAAGAGATTTGTAGTCTCCATCTTCTCTACCAAAACTTCAAAGGAATAATGATTGATCCTCGTTGTTAACTCAGGGAGACGGGATTTGTAATCTCAACTTACTCCACTGGAACGTCGAGGAAATAAGAATTCAGAACTTTTTAATTTGCTTCCTTACTATCTTCAAGAAGACTTCAATCTTCAGCCTGGCCCACTACCATCTTGAGGGAACGAAATCTGAACTTTCCAATGTGCTTCCTTACTATATTCAGGAAGACTTCAATCTTCAGCCTGCCCCATTACTTTCTTGAGGGAATGAAATCTGAACTTTCCAATGTGCTTCCTTACTAAATTCAGGAAGATTTCAATCTTCAGTCTGCCCCACTACCATCTTGAGGGAACGAAATCTGAACTTTTCGATGTGCTTCCTTACTATATTTAGAAAGACTTCAATCTTCAGTCCGTTCCACTATCATCTCTAGGGAACAAAATCTAAACTTTCCAATTTGCTTCCTTACTATCTTCAGGAAGACTCCAATCTTCAGTCTGCCCCACTACCATCTTGAGGGAACAAAATCTGAACTTCAATATCGCTACACCATTCTTTGAGGAACTTGTCTTGTAAAATTAATTTTGTGTGCTTATGCTCATGCAAATGATGAGGATGTTATGATCGGAACGACTCAAAGTCTCCTAACTGCATGTGTTATGGATGGCACTTGCATAAATGCAGAATGTCATGAGAATGATCTTTTTACAATGATCATGATGCAATGAGTCGAATGCTCCTAACTAAACGTGCTTTGAAATGATGTATGAATGCAAAATGAAATGATCCCTTTTTAAATGCTTTGGGTCGTCATTGCTCGTAGTTCATTAAGGTTCTATCACTAATGCGTTATCATGCTTTCTCGTTCAGCTAGTATCTTTGATAGAAAACCCAAAAAAAATTATCATATTCTGCTCAACAAGCTTGCCCCGCTGTAATTTTAGGGTCCCTTCCACTGTACCTTCTGAGACATAAAGTTTGCATCTCTCACTGCAACTTTAGGAGAATAAAATTTGGTTTCTTCTATCCATCCTGCTGTAACTCTGAGGTATAGGATCAATTTGATCTGTTACACCATTCACTGGTGTAATGACCAGATGTGTAGGCCTGATATGTACATGAATGCAGAGTATCATTTTTTTTCTCGAGAATGATCCCTTTGTACTGTTGGGTTGCCATTGCTCGTTATCTGTCAAGGTCGTATCATCGACGAAATGTATTGTCTTTTTGTTCAACCAATAAAAGGTCCAAAGAGATAATCATCTTTCTAATATTTCAAACCACGAAATTGGGTGAGTTCTAAACAACGATCTGCTTTGGTCCTTGTATTATTTAGAAGCTTCCAGAGTAATATGCAAAACTCTTTTTATGAAAGTATTATTAGTCCACTAATCGTTATTTCAATGCAAAATGCCTGAAAAAGATTGTAACAACGGACAAAAAGGAAATTGGTTGGGAGCATAGCTCGAAACAAACAAGTTAATCAATGCTAGCAAATGCAATTAAGAAGGAAATTTATCGGTGGTTTTTTGAAAGGAATAAAATAACCACAAGTAACAAAAATGGGTAAAATGGAAGCTAAGTGCCCCAGATATCGCAGCTTGAGCTTCTCTGTTCTAACTTCTTGAGGACCATTTTGAGCTTAATATGTGTTTAGGGGATCCAGAGTACTTTGTCGGTGCCCCAAGACGTAACATACTTCTTTGAGCGTAGCAAGACTACTGTATGCCCTATTTTCGATCAAAATTTTGAGCTACCCTTCTCGGGTTTTCAACTCAAATACCCTTTGGTCTCAAAGCGCCTTTTACGAGTTTTCGCCTTGGCCTCTCCTTTTTCTTTTTTCTTTTTCCTTTTTCTTATTTTTTGTTTTTTGTTTTTTTTTTTTGGTAACCTTTTTATTGAATCTGAACTCACCGGATTGGGCAAGTCCTTGTCATTCATCTTGGTTGACACTCATGCTTCCCTAGAACAGGCCTTCTTTGCTGTATAAGGCATTTACTTTTTCTTTGGAGTTCTTTTGGATAAGAAGAATCTTTCTTAATGCTAGGTCCTCTTCCTGAAATTCTCTTGAGCGAACCGTTTTGTCAAGCCCGTATCCGTTTTTTTTTGGTACATTTGATGTAACATCCTAGATTAGGGGTTATGCGTTTGTGCATAATTCATGAGTAGTAGGTTTTGGCAGTGTTTGGAAGTGAATTAAGGGTTTTTAAAATCCTAGGATGGAAGAGAAAGCTTTGGACAATTATTGGTTTTTAAGTTAAAGAGGGGGAGCTAGGCTAAGGTAGCCTTAAGAAAAGTTTTAGGGAGTTTAGGACACAAGAAGTGATGTGGAAAAATGGCAAGGGACGCCACCTAAGGTGCAAGGGTTATGGCATCAAGTGAAGTACTTTGAGGGAAGAGGTTAATCCCATTGTGTGCATTTTTAGAACCTTGAAAATGTAAGGAAATGTATGGAAATGTATGGAAATGTAAGGAAATGTATGGAAATGTATGGAAATGTAAGGAAATGTATGGAAATGCATGGAAATGTATGGAAATGTAAGGAAATGTATGGAAATGTATGGAAATGTATGGAAATGTAAGAAAATGTTAAGTTCAAAGTGAACATTTTGGAAACTTGGAAATGTTAAGTTAAAAGAGGAAAGTGAACATTTTGGAAATGCTAAGTTAAAAAGAGGAAAGTGAACATTTACGGAAACTAGGAAAATGATTTAGAAATGATTCAAAGAGAAAAGTGAACATTTATGGAAACTAGGAAAATGATTTAGAAATGATTCAAAGAGGAAAGTGAACATTTCGGAAACTAGGAAATGTAAGGAAATGTCAAGTTTAAAGAGCAGACGAAAATTTTGGAAACTTAGAAATGACTTAGAAATGTCGAGTTTTAAAGTTTAAAGAGGAAATTAAGGCAAGGTGGCCTTAAGAGAAAAAGTATGTGAAATTTGACACACAAACAGGCTTGGAAAAGTGGCTGAAGATGCCACCTAGGGCCTCTGGAAATGGCACCACATGCAAGTGTATTTGGGCGAGGATCGAGTCACTTAGGAAGCAAATAAAAGAAGTTTTATTTTGCTACAGAGAGCAGAGAGGTGGACAGCATGTGGGCTCTTAAAGAGGAGTTTTATTTCCTTTAGAATTTGGCTAATTAGGAGATAATTGTTGGATTAATTCTTTTGATAAAGTGATAATTATCACATAGGAAGAGTGGTGGCCAAGTTAAGGAATCTAGCTAGTAATTTTGGCTATAAAAGGAAGAAGGCCATTCATTCATTCATTCACTCTTCCTTTGCGAATTTCTTAATGATTCTCCTCTCTCCGAAATTCCTGATTTTATTCTTCCTTCTCTTTTCTTTCTAATCCTCCAAAAGCCAAAATTGTGAGAGCATCATTTAGCCATAGCGAATCTTTGAAGGTTGAAGTGAAGGTGCAATCGATTCCTTCAAATAAGGGTAAGATCAAGTTTAGTTTCCATTCTTTTATATTTTAGACTTATCAAAATTTAGGGACTAATTTGATTATTAATCTTGGCGAATCATGGAAGGAGAAGTTCTTTTCAGAAGGTACACCATAGGTCAGCGTGTTCCCTAGTTATTCGGTGAATTTGGGATTTAAGATCCTTAAGGTAAGTGACTATGAATATTCAGCCAAGACCCTATTTTTGTAGAAGATCTATTATTATATGTTTTAAGCTGAAAACTAACCGATTCAAGGGATCTAGTGATTAGCCGATTTCAAAGGAGTAGAATACAAGTTTTCGAGATTTGATTAATAATCTAAATGGCAACAAGGTAAGTTTTAAGAATACAAATCCTACTAGGATTTGGTTTTATAATTGAATAGGCATTATGCTAATATATTAAGGTTGGTAGAATGTAGGAATTGAGATCTAAGGCATTAGATCAAGCTTTTGAGATTTAAGTGAACCATTAAGCAAATCGGTGTGTACCCTACTCTAAGTTTTAATATGTTCATGGCTATGTTTTAAATTAAATGTATTAATATGAAAGTGTAAGAATATGGCTAAGGTACGTGTGTACCCCACACTAATCTTAATAGATTTATGGCTTAAACTTGATATATGTGTTAATATGAAAGTGTAAGAATGTGGCTAAAGTACCATGTTATGGTACAAAGTACTAAAATACGTTTTCCTACTCCTACTAGTATTACGAAATATGTTATACTTAACATGTGAAAAGTGACATGAATGTGAATTTAAGTATGATATGCATGATATGAATAATATGGGGCATTGGATTTTTGAGAAAGGGAAGTGAATGTGATGACTTGGTCTCACTATCCGAATGTGGTGACTTGGTCACATTATCCGAATGTGGTGACTTGGTCTCACTATCCAATGTGATGACTTGGTCTCACTAAGTGAATGTGGTGACTTGGTCACATTATCCGAATGTGGTAACCGGTTACATTATCTCGAATGTGGTGTCTCATGACACAATTATCCGTGGCTATGCCACAACTTTTATATTGGCGATGAGCACGTCACCGCAAAGGATCGCCTCGATGGTGTGTAGCGGATGAAGGGTTGACTTAGTAGTCCCACGGTGTGCATGATGAATGCGGGTGGAGTGTAGCGGATGGCATATAGGTTTGGGTTCGGATTGCATCATTACCTTGAATCACTAAATGTGAAATTATGATACGTATGAATATGATTTGTTATGCTGAATTTGTTAAGACTTAGTGTTTGTGTACACATTGAGTCTGCTTTGACTCACCGTTGTGGGATTACTTTTCGGTGACGACCGGTGATGGACCGGGCGGCAGATGCTTAGTGGAGGCCATATGAAGTTGATTTCTTTTATTTGGACTATTTTACTTTAAGTATTTTGAATTTAAATTTTGGGAATTATTTGATGTAATAAGGCCTTAGTAGAATTTTTTATTACTTTTTTATTTATTAAGCTTACAAACTTTTATTTATTAAAAGATTAAGTAAATCTATTTTTAAAACAAAGCCCAAACGTTTTGTCACCTAAATCAAAAGGATTTTTAATAACAATATAAACTTGTTTTCAACTCAAGCCTAACCCACTACAAACTGTCTTCAAAACACACAGTTTTCAAAGTAACAAAAGAAATTTGAACCGATTTACATCGAGGAACATACCAGATCCGGTCCAGGCTCGTGGGCCGGGTGTGGGGTGTTTCATTTGACCCTACTGAATACTTTCAATCAAGCTTACTGGAGGCATCCTGCTTCATCTAATTCAATCCAAGCTTGGGAAAAGAAATCTTATCTTCCAACAATTATTTCCCTTTCATAAACCAATGGGAAAGATTCCCCGGCAAAAGTCCTGGCCAACGTTCAAGGAACCTAAAGGGTAAATGGTAACTTCTCTATGCCAACCTTTACAAGTCTCAACCATTTTTTCAAAAAATCTTGAATGTTTTTTTTTTTTGATAACTGCCGACTTTGTAATTTTGGCATATGAAGCGACCTTCACCCTCTCAGTGAGGTAACCAGTGACCATGAATATGAATCGATGTTGGCTAAAAGCTTTTGAGGAGACTGGCTTGTTAACATCCATGCTTCATATAGGGAAAATGGAGAAGGCACAATCTTGCTCGACTTGGTATTTTATGGCATAACAGATACAATTTCCCTTTCTTGGTGAACCAATAGCCCAAGCCTTTTGATTAGCTAGGCTGTTGTAAAACATGGGTTCTTTAAACCTCAACCTTAACAGCATACCCATGTTTTAGTAGTTTGGCATGCCTCGATATGATCGTGCGAAAACATCTTGAATTCCTGAAAATAGCTCAACGATGCCTTGCCTTATTCCTTCGAGGAGCTACGCTTCCATCTTCACTTCCTTCGTTAATCCATAGTATCTGCTGACACTTTATAAGGTAGGATCTACCATTGGGAAAGTAAGTTGCAATCTTTGTCATCTTCAAAGCCCTTAGATCCCTCTAGATACATATCTCACTAAAAAGGGAGTCAGTAACAGCATCGCTCATGTCATTGATATCTGGGGGCCCATTGTGGGCAGAAAATCCAAAGAATAAATGATCCTAAGGATGATTATTCGTATGATATGGTCATGAATGAAAAATATTCAGTATGAAATGTAAGGAATGAAAATATTTACTTAGAATGATGAATTTTATTGAAATAAAAATTCTGGACACAAGCCTATTTCTCAAAAGAAATCTTATTGCTTCCAGGCTTGAAGCAACAAGTGTGTTTTACACATTACTCTAGATTAGCTTTTAAAAATACATATCTTTTCCACAGTTTCATTGTTCAAAACACTCCCAAGCACATAAAGGCAGATGCTCAGAAAACTTTTATTCCTCGGTTCTCTTCGGGTATACCATTGCTCCGTCATCGAACTTCACAATACCCATGTTGATGAGATTTTCCACCAATTTCTTGAAAGTAAGGCAATTTTCTATCGAATGGCATGATCCCGCGTAGTACTAACTGCTTGAGTGTTTGGGTCATACCATTTTGGGTATGGAGGTTGCATCGATTTTGGATATTGGGGGGACACAACATGTGTATCAAATAAACTTTGACACAACTCCTTATACGTCATAGGGATTGACGTAAATTGGAGTTTTTCAATGTTTTTCCTTGTGCGAGATTCTTTCCTTGACGAACCTTGATACTCAATAGTCACCGTTTTTGGCTGATTAACGATAATTGACTTTGGGTCCCACATGTTTATATTATTCACCTCGTCATCCTTTTTTCTAGGAGCAGGCCTTCTAGTGGTTTCCTCTGCTTTAATCTTGCCACATCTGATTGCATGTTCGATCATCTCTCCCGCCATTACTATGTCGGTAAAGCTTTTAGTCGTACTCCCTATCATATGAGTTATGAAAGGGGCCTTCATGGTGTTAATGAAGAGCATGGCGATCTCCTTTTCAAAGAGTGCATGCACTTGTATTGCTACCTCTCTCCATATTTGGGCATCTTGTCTAAAACTTTCGCTGGCTTTTCTTCATATTTTGGGCGTGATTCTATCAGAGCAATATCGATTACATGGCCATAATGTTTCATGAAGGCTGTGCGAATCCTTCCACGTCTTGATTTGGGCACGACTAAGCTAGTTATACCATTTGGTGGCAGACCCGGCCAAACTATCTTGAAAACAATGAATCAGTAACTGGTCATTATTAAGGTGCCCCGCCATCCGCCGGCAGAACATTGTGATGTGCGTCTCAAGACAACTGGTCCCATTGTACTTCTCAAATTCTGGCATCTTAAACTTATGAGGAAGCACTAAATCTGGAACCAGACTCAAGCCTTTTGCGTCAAGACCATGGTGGTGATCAGTATTTTCCAAAGCCTTAAACTTTTCCTCCAACCATCTACAACGATCCTCTAATTGCTTCGAGGATTCAACTATTGCCCCGTCCCTCTCTACTATATTCAAATCGGGATTGGTGGGTTATCTCTGGATTGGATCCCGAACCAACGCGGAGTTCGTGGGTGGTCTAATATCATTTTGCCCTTGTTGAGACCTAATCGTGATAGATGGCCTTTGGGGATACACCTCGGTGGCACTTGGGTATTAAGCGGGGTAAATCCGGAGGGAATGCAGGTCGTCATTATCGTTTCCCAAACTAGTAGCAACGCCCTTTCCTTTCTCACGTTCATTGGCCAACAAGCTGCATAACCGATTCATCATGCTACTCGAGATTCGCATCATTCTATCATGTCTTGTTGTATCTTGATTAATCGTTCTTGCATCCGCTCTGTATTTCTTTTTGCATTTGTTCTAGCCTTTCCATTCTTTGATCCATGTCTTCTAGGTTACTGAAATAACTTCACCTAATTAGGGTCTTTCTACAACTTTTAATGCATGTGATATGATGCAATGCAAATGCATGAAATGTAATGCAAATGCATGCAAAAAGAAAGAGAGGCGTTGATTATGAATTCAATTCCATTAAAAGAACTTTTCTAGAAAATATATTTCTTTACATAAAATGGATTACATATACGACTTTATCCTCATAGTCCAGGTGAAATCCTCTTCTTCGTATTCGGATGTTATGGTCGTGTCCCGTGAACTTCCCCAATAAATGCCTCCTCTGGCTCCTTGTTCCTCGATCCAGGCCATGCCTCTTCACTCGCTTTTCCTCCACGATATTTATAAGCTTCTTTTAGAAAATGGAGACACGATGACTCTTCAATAATCCTTGTTGGCTTGAATCCTCAGGCAAAGTCTTGTATTCTTCTGTGGGTTATCAGTCCTCTCTCGTCGTTTACCTGGACTATGTTCGAACGACCGTATTATAATCCACTTTATCAAGTAACACATTTCCTCATGATAAACTCTTCTATTTAGCAATCGAATATGAATCAACACCTCCTTTCTAAGATGATGCAGTGCGATTCAATGTAATGCAATCACAAACAAAACAAAACATGTTAGCACAGGAGAAATAAACAAAATAGAGTACCTATCCAGGTGACCACTAGGGGTTTAACATAGTTCTACCTAAGGTGGGCTCTTAGGGTTCACTACATGTGGTTTGGTTCTAAGGTAAGTACGAACTAGCGATTCCTCGATCCTCACCCATTATAGGCTCATATAGACCGAGTTCGGATTCAGGGAATACATTTCCCTATGGCTGCGGAGATGAAAATCTCACGAAGACATAGGTGCGGATGTATCCACGAAAGCAATCCACTATCCCTGCGGAGGTGAAAACCTCACGAAGGAGTAGCTTCTCACTCCCACTTAAAGGTGTGACCACAACGGTCATGCAATGCAATGCCGAAATTAAAACAACATGCAATAAAAAGATCGTAATTTTCAAATCGAACTTTCAAAATTCCGACAAAAGACAGAAAATAATCAATTTATGGCTTGACTTTCTAAAACTTCCCCAGTGGAGTCGCCAAGCTGTCGTAACCATTTTTTTTGGAAAACAACAAGGGGTTCGACTTTGGGTTTTAAAAATGAAAAAACGGGAGTCGCCACCAATCCCTTTTTTTTGAGGTGTGATCGGGTCACCTCGTAAAACGGTTGTTTTTAATAAACAGTTTGGTTTATCAAAACAACAATTTGGTCTACAAAATCTAGAAAACGAGTTTGGAAGTCGGTTACGCACGAGGAAGGGTTAGCACCCTCGATATGCCCAAAATTGGTACCAAAATGATTAATTAGTGTCTTAATGTCGAAAATTTGAAAAGATTTTTAAAATACGGATCCTTTAAAAGGTATTAGGATATTTGAGATTTCTTTGTTCCGAGAGGGTAAAAACATCACATCCAGCACGTTAGGACATGATATTCTACACCTTTGTAATCAAAGCTATCTCATGATTTTACGAAGTTTATCAAAAGGATATTTGGTTATTTAGTCCAACGAAAATCGCAACCCAAAGACGTTAGGGCACTATTCCCAATTCCCAAATACGAACATTGCCTTTATTTTAAAACCTTTAAATGGAGTGTAGCAATTTTACAAAATGAATCGATCGGATTAAATCAAAGAAAAGGCTCGAGTCAAAACTTGAGATTTTTTTGTCCCGAAAAGATATAAACATCACATCTAGCACGTTAGGACACGATGTTTTAATCTCTCGTAATCAAAGTCGTCTCGTGATTCGTGAAACTTCGTAAAAAGGATGTTAAGTTATTTAGTTAAACAGAAAATCACAACCCAGCACGTTAGGGCACTATTTCCCGAATTTCTAAATACGAAACATTGCCTTGCTTTAAGAATCTTTGAATAGAATAGGACGATTTCATAAAATGTATTTTTATTTAAGCGAGATTATTAAAAATTGCAATAGCAATAATAATGCAAATAAAGGATGATTGATAACAATAATGATGGCGGTGATGATGGATAACAATACTAAACAAATGATAATAAAGATGTTATATAATGGTAATAATAATTATGATAAGATTGAACAATGGTAACGATAATAGTAACGCATATATATATAGTAATAGTAAGCGGATAAAATACATTTATATGTGTATGAATATCATGATGATAAGAAGCATAATAAACAAATAGTAAAACACATATGCGATAATATAGTAGTAGTAAACTAACAATATATATATATTTATATATATAACTATGATGATAGCGATGGTTAAAGCGAGCGAGAAAGCAATAATAGAATTGAAATGAAATGGTCATGTGGATAACGATATGTTAATGAAAATAATAATAATGGTAATAGTAAAGAATAAAAATAAACACGATAACAAATAAAATATGTATATGGATTTGATATGTGAAAATAATGACAAACAATAGAAATAACAAATAATAATAATAATAATAATAATAATAATAATAATAATAAAACAATTTGAAATACATAAATATATATAAAAACAAATAATGATAATAATAGTATTTATGTATAATAATAATATAATGCCAATAATGATAATGGAAATAATAATATATATATATGAAAAATAAATAAGTAAGTAAGGTAAAATAAAGTAAATTAATAATTGAATAAAGTAATAAATATAATAATAGTAATCATAATATTAATATTAATAATAAATGAAATAATGGTAAATATAATATAGTATCAACAATACTAAATACAATCAAATAATAATAATAATAATAATAATAATAGTAATATAACAAAATGATAAAAATAATAGTAGTAGACATAATAATAATAGATAGCAATAATAAACAAATGATAGTAAAAAAATAATGATAATAATAATATAGTAAAATAATAATAATATAATAATAATAGTATTAATAATAAAAGAATAAAACGTGAATTAACCTAAAGGGATTGAATTGAAATTAAAACGGAATTTTAGGGTTAAATTATGAATAAAACAAGGTTCGGGGGGTCAAATGAAAATAAAACAAAGTTCGGGGTCGATTGGTAAATAAAAATAAAAGAAAAGGACCGATTTGCACACACGGAGGAAATAGAGGAACCACGAGCATAATAATTCCTTCCTAGTAAACGCATGCAAGAAGCAGGGGGACAGATTGAAACCGGACTAAATGTTCAGGGCGATTTTAAAATAACAAAGATCGATTAAACAAAATAAAAATGCGGAAGGGCTAAAAGTGCAATTAGCTCGTCCATTCAAAAGCGCGGATCCTCGGTCGAATTCGAGTCACGGCTGGTCAAGGCCAAAACGACGTCGTTTTGGGGTTAGAACCCGACCCAAAACGACGTCGTTTTGGGGGCTATTAAAGGCCAAAAACTTGAAAAAAAATTCATTTCCCCTGCTTAAACAAAAAAAAACCAATCTTTTTCCTTTTTTTTCTCTGCAGGGTGGGGTTCAGTAGAAATTCGACCGTCGGGACGTCGTCGTTGCCGTCGCTCAAACCACCACTTGCAGTAATTTGGAAAGGTAAAATTTTTATTTTCTTTCCTCTTTTTATTTGTATATATGTATTTTGATATTATATAAACTATTTTAAAAGAAAAATGAATGTAATTTAAAAAAAAAGGATAAAAAGAAAAGTAAAATAAAACCTTAAAACTTGTTTCTTTTTTCTTCGATCGCTGTTGTAGGCTTGTATTAGTCTCTGTTTGCAAGTGTTTGTCTTGAGATTTCGTATTGATAAGAAGAAAAAAATGGCGAAAATCTCCTTTTACAATGTTATTTTCGCTTAAATAATAAAGACAATACTGTTTTTCTATTGTTGCTTCTTTGTTTTCTTCTTGTGTTAGGTCTGTTTCTGGTCATGGGTGATCTTGACAGGCGGTGGGCGGTGGGCAGGTGTCTGCCTTGAAAGGCGTTGGCCTGAGGCTGCTGGCGCAAAGGGGCAAGTGGCCCTAGGGTTTTGTTTTTTTCCGATTTTGGTGTTTGGGCCTTCTTGTTTGGGTTATTTGGGACATGGGCCGACAAAAATGGGTCGTACAATGGGCTTTGTAGAACACGAAGCAACAATTACAGAAACGTAGAAATTATCAAAAACGGACCAAAATGCATACCTTAATCAAGCAAGTTTATGGCCAAACCCTAAGTTGGATTTCTTCCTTTTATTTCTTGGTATATTCGGCTATGGTAGATGATAATAAACACCATTTTCATGTATTTTTATTATAACACATAATTTACCTATTTAACCTCTGATTAAAACCATTAATAAACCATCCACTAATGACCATTTTTGTCAATTGAAACATTCAATGGTATAATATCAACATAAGGCCTCTCAATTAATCAAATGATGGCATGTAGGTACATTAACAAATAGCATGCTAATTTTGCCATATTACGCGATTAAGTCCTTTTTTTCTCAAATCAGCACACAATCAATAGAATTTTAACACGAAACTTTCATAAATATCAATTCACATGTTGCAGACACAGAAAATAATATTAAATATTTTTTGACTCAGATAGATGGTCTCAAAACCACTGTCCATCTAGGATCCAAACTGGGCTATTACATATCAATTGTTTGATTTCTAACAAAGGTGTTGGTAGGGCTATGAAAAAAGTACACACTAGGTTGGAGCTATAATTAAACAAGGATGATCTGACAGTGGACAGAAATGGACAAAAAGTTCAAGGACCGAATGCTTCTAAAGGTTTTATAAATCAACACTTTTTGGGGCTTCATTGGAGAATGAGCTGAATGTTTTCATGGAGGAAAATTTTGCCCTAGCAGAAGGTGGTTACAGGTGTCCCGTCAATTACATTCTTTGACAGAGTGAAAGAGTACATTGAACATCGAATGGCCAGAATAATTATTGTGAAAATGTTGGGGGGATTGGATTTAATGTATTGTTGAACAAGATTACCTTATTGTGAAACCTAAATGCCTGATCCAACAAATGAATCTTGAGAATGATTTCTTTCTGATTAGATTTCAAGATGAGAATGACTACAATAAGGCCCTAGTTGGGGGGCCATGGGTAATATTTGGACGCTACCTAATTCTCTAGCCATGGTCACTGAATTTCTCAGCAATTCAAAGTGAGATTAAATCACAGGTCATTTGGATACGGCTTCTAGGATTACCAGAGGGGTATTATTCAGATTGCCTTCTTAGGGCGATTAACCAAACAATTGGATTGGTTGTGAATTTGAATGATTACACGAATTGTACTCGTAGGGGACGTTTTGCACGCCTAGCAATATGTGTCAATTTGAGGAAGCCATTAGTGTCTAAGGTGAGGATTAATGGCTGCCTTCAACGAGTTGAGCATGAAGCTTTTCCAAACATTTGCTTCAAATAAAGATACTATGGGCACGGAACGGACTTGTGTTCGAGAGCCAAGACGACATCACCGAAAGGCGAGTCAAAGTGTGTTCATCCAATTATAGAGAAGTTAGGTATCGAACGATGGGTAAATGAGGAGTTTTTTGGCCCTTGGATGATGATGGGGCGATGAAAAGGGAGAAGTTGATTTACAGCAGAGGGGAGGAATAGTGGTTCAAACGGTACTAGCGAGGGTTCGTGTTTTGCGGCACTTGAAGATCCGGGGAAAAATCACGCTATTCTCAATGGAGAGATTAACTGTGAGAAATGAGGGAAGAAATCTAGAACAAATTTAGGGAGTGGGAGATAATTAGGCTTTAGGGTTTCATGTGACCAAAAATTGACCCATGGAAATTAAGGCAAAATAGCGGGCTAAGGGCAAAGGCCTGATGGTGAGAACTAGGCCATGACCTGGTCCTTCAGCCTTAAGGCCCAATAATGGTAGATTTGGAGTAAAAGCCAATAACGGGCAATGGGTGTTTGATGATGGATCAAAGTTGGGACCAATGGGTGTTGTTGATTGTGGGAAAAATATTGCAATCTAAAAAGTGAATGTGTCACTTAAAATGAATAAAAAGAAGCACATAGCAGTGTGTATAATAGAAAACTAAAAGTTGGATTTGAATACAGATAAGGAGAACGAGATTTTTAGATTCGGTGAAAAAAGTGTCGCCCTCAAGTGTTGCATTGGAGAGTTAAATATGTAGAAGTTAGGTTGTAGATGGTTCCAGGAATTTTTGTTTAATAATGCTTTGTGTGACTTGGGTGCGAGTGGTGTTAAATTTACTTGGTGAAAAGGGGGCTTGTCTTAGAGATTGGATAGGGTTGTTTGCGACTTGGAATAGTATTCATTCGCGCTAGAATGTTCAATAAGGAAGCTTCATAGGTTGAAATCAAACCATAGGCCAATTTTAATTTTTCTAAGGCAGAAGACTAATAGAGATAACAGATCTTTTCGTTGTCTTGCGAGTTGGATAATTCATGTTGATTGTAAGAATCTTGTGAATGGTAGTTGGAATAATTAATTGGAGGTTGGTGATAATTTAGAGCATTTTTAGAAAGTGGTCAAGGTATATATGCAATAAACAAGTGTATGGTAACATTTTTGTGGGAATTGGTTTCTAAGTTGGAAAGGGTGCAAAAAAATTTGGATGTGCAATCTTCAAAACGTCGTAGTCGAGAACTTGAACTTCAATAGGAAATTGAAGAAGTGTTGACACATGATGAATTGTTATGGTTTCAAAAGTCAAGATCAGATTGACTCTAGAATGGTGATAGGAGTACATCCTATGTTCCCCTTTATTTTTAAACCTTTTTTCATTTATAAAATATAATTCCAAATGGTTATTGTATGACCCAATTTTACTCCAACCAAAGCCCAAACAACAAACCAAAAAAAAATCAAACCAAACCCAATTAACTAAGCCCAAGTAACCCTAACCCAACTAGACCACTAAACCGACCAGTAACTCCACCACCCCACTAAACCGACCACTAACTCCACCACTCCACTAACTCCACCATCCCACTAACTCCATTACCCCACTTGCATGTATAAGTTGTAGAATTTGGCTATAAAAGCCATTCAAAACCATTGTAAAAGGGTTTTTTTCTTCTTTTTGGGATAATTACGGATACACGAGAAATCAAGTACATAAAAGAAAAGAATTTTGAGACAGATTCAAAATATTCAAGGTGTTCTTTTTATTTTGTTCTTTTTATTCATTTTTTACACTTGTTTTTAAGAATAAACGCTAAAATATGGAAAAAGAGGTAGAAACGTACCCATTTTGAAATTGTCGAAAAAGAAGCTTTTTAGTTTGGTAGTTGTATCTTGGTGTCTTTATGAAATTTGTTTTGGAGGGTGGGGATATTTTCCTTTAGCCCTCCTTGTTACTCGCAAGTTCTAATTGGTCCATCTTTTTAATTTTATTTCGATTTTGCCTCGGATGCTTGTTTTAAATTCAATTTAGTCCCTATTCGCTTTACTTTCAAATCAATTATCTCTAAATATATATTCTTGTACTTCTTTGTTTTAATGTGGCCATTACCATTATTGTTTTTAATTTTTTTCCCACTTTTACTTTATTACTATTACTAGGTTCGTTAGCATCATTAGCATCATTTTATTATTGCCACTATTTTACATGTATTATTATAAAAATCGTCTTTTATATTACTATTTATTATTCCTATTTTCATTACTATTATTTTTATCACTATTATTACATATATATTATTACTACAATTATACTTATTATAATTACATTTATTTTTACTACTACTATTATTTTTATTATTACCACTATTAATTCTAATATTATTACTATTATTTTCTTATTGATATTTTTATTTTTGCTTTTTTCAAAATTCATAAAAAGGGTTTCACAAAGGTAATATTTCGTGTTTGGAAGTTCGTGCCCAATCGTCTTTGGGCTTCGATTTTCATTCGTCTGGATCACTAAATATTCTTTAAAGATTTCGATCATGTTTTTGAAAATAAGGCAATGTTTCGTGTTTGGAAGTTCGAGAGATTCGTGCCCAATCGTCTTTGGGTTTCGATTTTCTATTCGTCAAACAACTAAATATCCTTCAAAGATTCTTTATCGTGTTTTCCTAAATAAGGCAATATTTCATGTTTGAAAATTGAGGATCGTGCCCAATCGTCTTTGGGTTTGATTTTTAGTTTGACCAAATAGCGGAATATCCTTTTTTAAATCGGATGCATGGATTTTGGAAATCATGGAGCGATCTTGGTATTGAGGTTTGAAACATCGTGTCCTATCGTCTTGGATGTGGTATTTCATCTTTTCGAACAAGAGAGTTTCGATATCCAATGCGAGTTATCCAAATATTTTAAAGATTCATATTTTAAAATATTTTTCTAATTTTCGATATTAAGGACATTAATCAATCAACACGGTACCAATTTTGGGCGTTTGAGGTGCTAATCCTTCCTCGTGTGTAACCGACTCGAGCCCGTTTTCTTAAAATCCAGTAGACCAAAATGTTTTCTAAAGTGACCCAATCACACTTCAAAAAGATTGGTGGCAACTCGTTTTCTTTTTAAAGTCGGCCCGTTTTCCAAACAAAAAATGGTTTGACGACTTGGCGACTCCATCGGGGATAAATAAGAGAGTCAAGTAGTAAAATTGGTTGATTAATGTCCTTTTATCGAAAATAAATTTTTGATCTCGTTTTCATTTGCATGAGTCGTGTCGCGTCATATATCGCTTTGGTTTTGAGACACATAGAATATTTTTGCATTCATATTGCATGACCATTGTGGTCACACCCTTAAGTGGGAACAAAATCTATGCCTTCGTGAGGTTTTCACCTCCGCATGGGCTAGGGGCGCTACAGGATACATCCGTACTTATGGTTCCGTTAGGTTTTCACCTCCATGGCCATAGGGAAATGTATTCCCTGAATCGAACTTGATCTGTATAAGCCTATAATGGGTGAGGATTGAGGAATCATTGGTTCGGTACCTTTCCTTTAGAACTAAACCACATATAGTGAACTCTAAGAGCCTACCTAGGTAGAGCCATGCTAAACCTTAGTGGTTACCCATACTAGTGGTTTGACATTTTTACTTGCTTTGGTTGCTATTATTCATTACTAACCTTTTTTTTTTTGCCATGTTTGCATATCATATCATATTAAAAGGGCGTCGAATCCTGTTCGGTTACTAATTTAGGAGGCTTGTTATGGAGAACGAATTCCTTGATAAAGTAGAGGATAATGCGGTCGTGTGTACATGGTCAGACTTGAGAAGGGATAGGCCGTATATGTGACTCTGTTTTATGTAAAGGATTTTGTTTTTTAAATAAGTTTTCTAAAAGAAATTGAACCAGAATCGATGCCTTTTATTTTTGCATTTATATCATGCATTTGTATCACATCACATCATATGCATTAAATGACTTAAAAGAACCCTATTAACTGGATATTATATTATAGTGACCTTGGAACATCATTACTACACACGAATGTAAAAACAGCTAAGGATATACTGAAAACTTTGAGCATCAACGCTGTATTCAAGGAGAGATCGAATGAAGGAAACCTAGGAGGCATCCGCCCCTACGAGCCTGAAAGTGTTTTGAATAACTGGACTGTGAAGGAAACTCCTATCGTTTTTAGAGCTAACACAGAGTAATGTTCAAAACACACTTGTTGTTTTAAGCCTAGAAACAACAAGAATCTTTTGTGAAATAGGCTCCTGTTCAAGCATCTTTATTTTCAATAAAAATGCATTTTTGTGTTTCATGCCGAGCAAATATTTTCTCATTTTTTTTCCATGTCATACTATACATTCTTTTTCTTTTTGAGATGTCTTCCATTCTTCATCATCCTAAGAATCGCTTATTCTTTGGAATTTACCTTCGTACCTACGATAGGTACCCATATATCAAGACATGAGCAACGCTGTTACGGACTCCCTTTTGAGTGAAATATGGTCTAAAAGGATCTGAGGATTTTGAAGATGTCAGAGATTGTAACTTATCTTTTGATTTGAACAAAATGAAGGTAGACGCTACCAGTATAAAGGGTCGATGAACATCGCGAGTCTAGGAAAAGAATGAAGATCGAAGCCTTGCCCTCCACCGAAACAAAGTAAGACGCCATCGAGTTATTCCAAGAATTCAAAGATGTCTTTGCACGATCGCATCAAGATATGCCTAGGCACGAGGAGGCTATGGAGTGTTGAAAAGACACATGCTAGGAGATTTCGATAGCGGAGTTGATTATAAGGTTCGGGTATTCTTTGGTCTACCATGAAAGGAGGTTACATCGGTTATGTCGTAAATGCCAAATTGAGAAGGCGTGACTTATGTGCTTCCTCTATTTTTTCCTATCGTGAGAGCATAGATGTTACGGGACGATCTCGTCAAAAGCATCTAGTCGACACCTATTCATCTTCATGATTGTCAATTATTTCACTAAGAGGGTGAAGGACGATTCTTATGGCAAAGTTACAAAAACAACCGTCATCAAATTCAATTTCAATTTTGAATGCAAGTTCGAGTTCAAAAAAAGGAAAAGAAAAGAAAGAAGCTATCCAAAGATTTTGAAAGATGGTTGAAACTTGTAAAGATTGGCATAGACTAGTTACCATTTACCCTCTATGCTACTCGAATGTTGGCCAGGACCCTCACCGGGGCAACGCTTTTCTCATTGGTTTATGGGATGGATGCAGTCTTGCCCATCGAAGTTGAGATTCATTTTCTTGGATTCATCGAGCTAAAGTTGGATAAAGCGAATGGGTTCAATCTCGGTATGATCAATGAATCGATCAAGGAAAAGGTTAAGAGCCATCCGTCATGGCCAAATGTACCAGAAACGAATGATGCGGGCTTACAACAAAAAGTCCACCCCAGAAAGGCTCATGAAAGAGACTTGGTATTGAAAATATACTCCCTATGCAAAAGGGCTTCAGGGGAAAGTGGATGCCTAATTGGGAAGGACATTATGTTGAAAAGAAGGTTTTTTTTGGAGAAGCATGGATACTAGCCAAGATGGACGGCAAAAGTCAGTCAAACCCAATTAATGAGGACCCAGTCAAGAAACGCTTCGCTTATGACGGAAATAGGCCAAGGAAAAAACCCATAAAGGGCACTTTGAAGTTTTTAAAAAAAAAAAATCGGAGAGGCCAAGGTGAAAACCCGCAAATGGCACTTTGAGACCAAAGGGCCTTTGAGTCGAAAACCCAAAAAAAAAGGGCAGCTCAAATTGTGATCAAATCGTGATGGGGCATACAGTAGTTTCGCTACGCTTGAATTAACAATGAGGAAGTATGTTACGTCTTGGGGCATCGACAAAGTACTCTGAATCCCCTAAACACATATTGAGCTTAAATGGTCCTCAAGAAGTTTGAACAAAGAAGCTCAGGCTGCGATATCTGGGGCACCTAGTTTCCATCTTACCCATTCTGAATTTGCTCATTTCAAGATACATTACCAATAAATTTCCTTTTTGATTGCATTTTGCTATCTTATTTATTTTAAGCTATACTCCTAATTAGTTTCTTTCTTGTCCATTATTATAATCTTTTCCAAGCATTTCATATTGAAATAATGATTATTGAACTAATAATGCTTTCACAAAAGAAGTTTCGTATTACTCGAAAATCTCTAAATAATACAAGAATCAAAGCAGAACAATTGTTTGAACTAACTTGAGCTTAAAGGGCTCGGAGCACTTGAGAAAAGGGACTAGCGGTGACAACATCTTGATTCTCTGTTAGAGGTATCGGTGAACAAAGAAGACATACATCGGGGATATCACCTTAATAAACAACAAGCAATGATGACCAAGTGTTAAAATGGATCATTCTCATGACATTTGCATTCATTCATAACATTCATAGTACATATGGTTAGGAGCATTTTCATGGCATCCTAATCATTTGGCATAAATATATACCCCATGAAATTAATTCTCGGTAGGTTCCCAGGAGGACAATGTAGCAAAGATAATGGGAGTTAAAAAGCGGATCTTATCTCACCGGCGAGAGTGGAGCAGATCAAAGACAATGAGCCTTAATTCCTTAGCAGAAGATAATGAGCTAAAGAAGCAGATCTTATCCCATTGGCGGGAGTGGAAGCAGTCAAAAACATTGAGCCTTAATTCCTAGCGGTAGGGTAATGGTCGAAAATATCAGATCTTATCCCACCGGCGGAGTGAAACAGATCAAAGGCGATAAGCCTTAATTCCTAAGCGGTGGGGTAGCAGGCTAAAAAGCAGATCTTATCCTTGGTAGGAGTGGAGCGGATCGAAGACGATGAGCCTTAATTCCCTAGCAGAGGGTAATAGGCTAAAGATAGCAGATCTTATCCCACCGAGCGAGTGGAACAGATCGAAGATGATGAGCCTTAATTCCCTAAGCAAGAGGGTAACAGGCTAAAAAGCAGATCTTATCCCTTGGCGAAGGAGTGGAGCAGATCGAAGGCGATGAGCCTTAATTCCCTAAGTAGTAGGGTAACAAAGCTAAAGAAGTAGATATTATCCCACCGAGGCGAGTGGAACAGATCGAAGACAATGAGCCTTAATTCCCAAGCGGAGGGTAGCAGTGAAGGTTACAGATCTATCCCTTGGCGAGGGAGTGGAGCAGATCAAGACAATGAGCATTAATTCCCTAAGCGGTGAGGGTAACAGTGAAAGTTCTGATCTTATCTCCACTGAGCAAGAGTGGAGCAGATCAAGAGAGATCCTATCTCCACGGCGAGAGTGGAGGCGGATCGAAGGCCACAAGTCTTATCTCCATGTATCGACAATGGAGCGGATGAAGATCCTAGCATTATCTTCACTGGCGGGGAGTGGAGCAAAGCTAAAAGCAAGAGATCCTATCTCCCCGAAAGAGGTGGAGCGATCGAAACCAGCAAGTCTTATCTCCATGTATCGACAATGGAGCAGATGAAGTTTATAGCCTTATCTCCCTTTGGCGAGGAGTGGAGGCAGTGAATATATAGATCTTATCTCCACTGAGCAGGAGTGGAGCAGATCGAAAGCAGCAAGTCTTATCTCCATGTATCGGTAATGGAGCAGACTGAAGATCCTAGCCTTATCTTCACTGAGCAGGAGTGGAGCAAGTTGAAAGAAAGCAGATCTTATCTTCTTTGGCGAGGTGAGTGAAGGCTCAAAAATTACAAGTCTTATCTCCATGTATCGACAATGGAGCAGATCAAGATCCTAGCCTTATCTTCACCGAAAGCGAGGAGTGGGCAAAGAAAAGCAATGCAGATCCTATCTCCACCGAAAGCGAGTGGAGCGGATCAAGATGACAAATCTTATCTTCATGTATCGACAATGGAGCAGATTCAAACCACTAGCCTAACCCCCTAAGCAGTAGGGTAACAGGCCGAGAATTACAGATCCTAATTTCCTAAGCAGTGTGGAGCAGATCGGATACGATGAGCTCTAATTCCCTAAGCAGTAGGGTAATGGGCTAAAGAATAGCAGATTTTATCTCCACTGAGCAGGAGTGGAATAGATTGGAACAAAATTTCTATACCCCTGAAGATGCAATGGGTTAAAACAGTGCTACCTGAAGAGAAGAAGCGCCAAGAAATCAAGACTCAGCAAAACGGGGCAAAATTGGCTCCTTTAGAATCTTTGCTTTGTTCCCGTTACACGACAACAAGCAAAGAGGGGCAGCTGTATGCCCCAATTTTACCCCAACCAAAGCCCAAACAACAAACCAAAAAAAATCAAACCAAACCCAATTAACCAAGCCCAAGTAACCCTAACCCAACTAGACCACTAAACCGACCACTAACTCCACCACCCCACTAAACCGACCACTAACTCCACCACTCCACTAACTCCACCATCCCACTAACTCCATTACCCCACTTGCATGCATAAGTTGTAGAATTTCGCTATAAAAGCCATTCAAAACCATTGTAAAAGGGTTTTTTTCTCTTTGTTTTGGGATAGTTACGGATATACGAGAAATCAAGTGCATAAAAAGAAAAGAATTTTGAGATGATTCAAAATATTCAAGGTGTTCTTTTATTTTGTTCTTTTATTCATTTTTACACTTGTTTTTAAGAATAAAGCGAAAATACGGAAAAAGAGGTAGAAACGTACCCATTTTGAAATCGTCGAAAAAAAGAAGTTTTTAGTTTCGACTGATTGTGTCTTCATGGTCTTGCAATGACCGATTTTGGAGGGTGGGGATATTTTCCTTTAGCCCTCCTTGTTACTCGCAAGTTCTAATTGGTCCATCTTTTAATTTTATTTCGATTTTACCCCGGATGCTTGTTTTAAATTCAATTTAGTCCCTATTACGCTTTACTTTCAAATCAATTATCTCTAAATATATATTCTTGTACTTACTTGTTTTAATGTGGCCATTACCATTATTGTTTTTAATATTTTTCCCCTTTTACTTTATTACTATTACTAGGTTCGTTAGCATTATTAGCATCATTTTATTATTGTCACTATTTTACATGTATTATTATAAAATCGTCTTTTTATATTACTATTTATTATTCCTATTTTTCATTACTATTATTTTTATCACTATTATTACATATATATTATTACTACAATTATACTTATTATAATTACATTTATTTTTTACTACTACTATTATTTTTATTATTACCACTATTAATTCTAATATTATTACTATTATTTTCTTATTGATATTTTATTTTGCTTTTTTCAAAATTCATAAAAAGGGTTTCACAAAGGTAATATTTCGTGTTTGGAAGTTAGAAATTGTGCCCAATCGTCTTTGGGTTTCGATTTTTCATTCGTCTGGATCACTAAATATTCTTTAAAGATTTTGATCATGTTTTTGAAAATAAGGCAATGTTTCGTGTTTGGAAGTTTGAGAGATTCGTGCCCAATCGTCTTTGGGTTTCGATTTTCTATTCGTCCAAACAACTAAATATCCTTCAAAGATTTTTATCGTGTTTTCCTAAATAAGGCAATATTTCATGTTTGAAAATTCGAGGATCGTTCCCAATCGTCTTTGGTTTCGATTTTTAGTTTGACCAAATAGCGGAATACCTTTTTTAAATCGGATGCATGGATTTTGGAAATCATGGAGCGATCTTGGTATTGAGGGTTTGAAACATCGTGTCCTATCGTCTTTGGATGTGGTATTTTATCTTTTCGAACAAGAGAGTTTCGATATCAATGCGAGTTATCCAAACATTTTAAAGATTCATATTTTAAAATATTTTCTAATTTTCGATATTAAGGACATTAATCAATCAACATGGTACCAATTTTGGGCGTTGAGGGTGCTAATCCTTCCTCGTATGTAACCGACTTCGAGCCCGTTTTCTTAAAATCCGTGAGACCAAAATGTTTTCTAAAGTGACCCAATCACACTTCAAAAAAGATTGGTGGCGACTCCGTTTTTCTTTTTAAAGTCGGCCCGTTTTCCAAACAAAAAAATGGTTTCGACAGTTATAAAGATATAGTAGATGGATAGCCATACCAACAAAATCCTCTTATGGTAACTCTGTTTTATAATAATATAATTTATTCTTTTTTACAAATGGATGCATTAAAAAAAGATTGAAAATTTGACGGATGAGTTGGCTGTTTCGGAACAGCGAAAGATATAAGGCGATGAAGAGTACTTACTGTGAATAATTTTTTTTATTATACCACAAAGTTGTTAATGTAAATACTTCTCTTGACAAATAATTGAATGAGTTAAACAGTGTATAAATTCATGCAAATTATGCATTTATGATCTGAAAAGATGGCTTAACTTTAATCAACTAAATTGATTGGATACTAAGTAATAATTTTTTAATTACTATTGAGATTATATAAAATTTAAATATTATTTATTTAAATTTAAAAAATTAAAAATAACATAAAAGAGATGTATAATATTTAAGTCTACAATATTCTTATCATACATATTTACAATTTTTAAAAAATTAGAGTATAATTATATTGTTAACAAAATTAAAATAATTTTCTCACATTAAAAATGATTTAAACAATTTTAATTTTCAAAATATTTTCAAGAAAAACAAATTTTAAATACTTCTTAACGTTTCATAAAAATAAAATTAAACAATTAAAATTTTAAACTTATTATTATCTATTTATAATTTTTTTAATATTACCTTAAACAAATTTGATACATATGATCTTTTAACAAACAATATTATTTATAAAATTAACATATCTTTAAAATATATAATTTTTTAAATAATGTTACTTACATAAAAGTTTCTACTATGAAACTTCACATTTCATCCTAAATATATACTATTAAGAAAAAAAGAATTTTGCCTTCACTAACAATTGTGCCGTCGTCGACGTCACTGAATAATCCTTGTTTTCTGTTGGTTCACCCTCAGCTCCAAACCCCTTTGTTGAGAGGGAAACTCTTGCCTGGCTATCTATTAGGGGTGAGCGTTCTATTGAATCGAATCAAATAAAAAGTTTCGAGTTAATCCAGTTGACGAATCCTATTTTATCATTTAAACTAGATTTGAAATTTTCTTAAATCGAGTCGAGTGAGATGGAATTCGAATCAAATCAAATCAAATATATTTGTTGTAGTGAAATTAAAAAATGATTTTGGTGTTTTTTATTTTTATGTAATTTTTTAAAAATATATATCTTTAAAGTTTTTAAACATGATCATACAAAGAAAAATGGAAGTGAACAAGTAAAAGCAAATGATGAAAAAGAATGAGAGGATTTTGATTTTTTGGGGGTAAATGGGGAGAAATAAAAGATTTTTTGGGGATTTTAATTTTTGGGAGTAAAAGGGGAAGGGAATGTAACGCCCAAAAATTTGAATGTTTGAATGTTGAATTCTATTGTAATTAAACTTCTATATCTGTGATTCTATGCTCTGCTTATGTGTTTGAGGTCAGGAGTTTGAGTCATGTCTTTAGAAGTTTTGCTAATTCAATTTTAATTAATCTATGCTATTGAGTTGTTGGCTTGAAGTTAATTCCGTGTAAATTTGTGTCAAGAATGAGCCAGTTGGTTCACTAGCTAAGTATTCATCTATTCTTTGGTCTTGTGTTTGAGTCTCTGCAAAAGTGAAATGGGGATGTATTTTTGCTGCTTTGTAAAATTATTTTTCGTTATTTACTTCATTTAAAAGTAATTATTTTAGTTTTTACTTTTTTCCTTTTCTTTTTATCATTTTTCTCTTTTGTTCTTTTTCTTCTTTTCTTCTTTTCCTTTTCCTTTTCTTTTCTTAGGTTGCTGTTATAGTCTCGATGTTTGATCGAGTAAGTACGCACTTCACTGTTGACGGTTAATAGGTTAATTGCATGAATTTTTTATTTGTAGAACTTCTGTCAAGCGGTTGTTCGTTCATTTTTGTCGGAGTTGTTCCAACTTGATTTGTTTAAACCTTCTTTTAAGCTACCGTTTGGTTTCTTTTTTGGTGAGGATATCGAAAGTAGCCATCCTCATTGCAATAACTCGAGTAATTGTTGTTGATTGTGTCGGCAAGTATGGTTTTGTTAAAGGTTTTGCATCGAAACTTTTGACATAGCTTTTTTGTGCATGATTGGGTTTTGTTGTCAATTAAATTGCTTAATTGTGTTATTGAATGGTCATTTTAGGCTCGGAGTCTTCTACATTACTCCTACTTCAAACTACTTCAGGTGCTACCAAAAACCCGAGTTTTTGTTAAGTTCGAACGTTGAAAAACATGGTTGTCGAAGCTATACAGTTGTGTGTCAGACCGTGTGGTAGGCCGTGTGACAGGTTGTGTCGTAGGCAGCGTAACTTACTATCTACCAAATACGAGCCACACGGACAAGGGACACGGACGTGTGTCTAGGCCGTGTGCGGTCATGTCAGTGTAGAGTGCACACGGGCAAGGACACAGGCATGTGTTCAGGCCGTGTAATTCACTGATTACAAGATAAGGATCACGTGAGTCAGGGACACGAGTGTGTGTCCAGGCCTTATGACTCACTGTTTGCGATTTAAAACCACACAGGTCAGAGACACGGGCGTGTGTCTATGCCGTATGACTCATTTTTTGCAATTTAGGACGACAAGGGTAGATGACACGAATCCATGTCAGGCCGCGTGAGAGACAAGGGTAGGTACACGGGCGTGTGCCAGGCTGTGTGAAACCACACGGGCATGTGGGTCAGATTTAAAATTTATATATGAGGTCATAAATATTGTCTAACGTGAATGTAGGCTTTCCGTAGTG
This sequence comes from Gossypium rotundifolium, assembly GCA_025506655.1. Classification (NCBI taxonomy): domain Eukaryota; kingdom Viridiplantae; phylum Streptophyta; class Magnoliopsida; order Malvales; family Malvaceae; genus Gossypium; species Gossypium rotundifolium. The sequence goes on along the minus strand of CP106731.1, from coordinate 14,720,414 downwards.
TATTTATGACCTAATATAGATTGTATGAGTTATTATCTGATGATCTATACTGAACTGTTGATTATATAAACATATACTAATTGTGATGACTGACGATGATATTGATTTGTATCATCTAACTATGAACTGAATCTAAATGACTGTGTGTACATTCTTGACATTTGTAACTTACACTTGCATTCGGTGAGAATTGTGTAAAGGAGGAAGTGATTTGTTCTGATTCAGTGGCTAAGCCACAATTATATGTGAATCTGGCGTTTATTACAATTTGATCTGGTAGCTGGTCTGTAATCCCATTGAACATGCCTAACCAACACTATATATGATGTGTAGGGCTAGAGAAGTATTAAACTCCCTTATCGGTGTGTTGGGATGGTCAGAGATGTATGTAGTGGATGGGGGTAGGGATTACTGCATTTGTTTTTTATCTGTCTTGTATTTGAATAGAAACTGTTTTGCCATTTAACTGATGTGTTAAAACTATATTGGATATTCTCTGATTCTAAGTGTAGCTTAAGTTTAGGAATTTATTATTATAATTGTGTTTCTAATTGAATATATATATATATATATATATATATTGGTTATACACTGAGTTCGCAAGTCATTTTGTTGTTGATTGAATTTAAGGTAACTAGTAATCTTAATCGGGTCGACTTAGCGGAAGCCTGATCAATCTGCTTTATCACCCTTTATTTATATTAATAGTAGTTCAATATTTTGTAGTATTACTACTTTCTAAGATTGTTTATGTAACAGCCCGTTTTTAGTGAAATCAGAACAGTGATTTTGGGACCACAAATTTGAGGTTGAAATATTTATATTATTATTATCTTAATGTTTACAGCATGTTAGCAGTGTTGTGTAAAAATTTTGTTAAGAAATTTGGAAGATTTCATGCTTAATTTACTAAAAGGGATTAAATTGCAAAAGGTGCAAAATTAGAGTTCTATAGGCTAAAGGCACTAAATAGCTAAAGAACTTAATTTTATGAGTACTTGTATGGTAAATAGCCCATTAATGTGATAGTGGAGGATGTTGGCTTGGCAATTTTGTAAATTGAATTAATTAATAAGGTTAATGTTGTAATTTGATAATTAAAAGATATTAAAATATAGAAAACAAAAGACAAAGCATGCATGTTCTTCTTGCCAAAAATTTAAAGAAGAAACAGACATGGGAGAAGTTTAAACATTCGGCCAACATCTCCTAGTGCATTTTTAATGATTTCTATGTTTTTGGAGTCGTTGTAGCTTAATCTAACTAGCCCAGGGACTAATTTGTGAAATTCTTAAATTCTAGGGTTTTACTATTAATGAATGAGTATGTGTTTTGATGTTTAATGGTAGAAAATAAATGGTGGTGGTTAGATAAACAATATTTGTTAAGTGATTTTGGTTGAAATTGTAAATTAAGGGGTTTAAATAGAGGAAAATGAAAATTATGTGATAATTGTGTGAAATAATGAAAATTATGGGTTGCTATGAGTCTAGATAATATTCGGCTATAATGGGTTGAAATTGAATTTCATGAATTTTCATTTTTACAAGATAGGGACTAAATTGTAAAGAAGTTAAATGTTTAGGGGTAAAATAGTAGTTTTGCCATAATATGAATTTTGGGTTAAGTTGAATAGAATGATATTTAAATAAGTTAAATTTGATATTATATAGATCAAGAAAAGCGAAGTTCAGAATTAGATCGGAGGAAAAATAAAATAGTAGATTGATAGCTCGATTTTCTCCGTATTAATTCGAAGTAAGTTCATATGTTAATAGGCATTAATGTAATTATGTTTTAAACGCTTTATTATTACATTGTTGATGAATATGACTTCACAGAAATATTCGACGAGGATTTGGTGACATATGAAATCCTGGTTGAACCTTTGGAATAAATAGGATACAAATGACATGTCATTAGGGGTTATTATTTTTGGGTGTTGGTCCGTACGTTCTACTGGTGGCTGAGTTTTTCGGCATGTGTTGTGGATTCTAGTTAGCTTGTGTGAGCAGCACTGTGTAGTTACGTCTTGACCATCAGCTTGTGTGAGCAAACCCAATGATAGCTCGAGAGTGAGCATTATATGAGATATGAGATTGAGATGGTTTCAACCATGTATTGGCACTTAGTGTACGAGGTTCCTAAGTATTCGATATTATTCCTAATAGTTCAACGGGTATATTGAGAATATGAAAAGGTAAGAGATTGATACGTATCAGCACAGGTATGTACGTAAATCATATAAGCATTGAATCCATGAAATTGGTGAGTTTCAGGATTAACTATTTGAATGAAAATATGTTGGCCTCATGAATAAATGGAGTTGTTATATATATTATGTTTATATTACTTAATTTGAAAATAAGTGGTAAGTTATCCTTATTAATCGTTCGAGCTTACTAAGCTTTATAACTTACTCTATTTACATTTCTGTGTTTTATAGTGATTTTAAAGCTTACTCGGATTGGGAGTTGTTAGAGATCTCATCACACTATCCAGCTGTCGTTTTGGTACTTTTGAACTTGTGTAATTGGTTATATGGCATGTATAGGTGTTATGGTTATCATGGTCTATATGTTTGTAACGTATATAGCCAATTGAGTTGGCTTGAAAATGATGTGTATTTTGGTTATGTGAATAGCCATGTGATTTGGCTTATTTTGGTATACTTTGTTATGTAAATATGTCAAAGTGGCCCTTTGATGTGTGGTTTATATTTGCCTTGTGGATGCCATGTTGAGAATTGTTAATGAATGTAGCAAATGGTTGAAATTGAGAATGAATTAGCATGCTAAGTATTAGGCAAAATAATGCATATTTGAAAGTGACCATTTAAGTTATTTTTGAATGTGATGTTGGTATGTATTTGAATGACTAATTGAGATAATTATGAGCATTATGGTTGTTGGTATTGTAACTGTATGATTTGGACTTGGTTGTGGTCGAATTGAAGGTCTATTATGAATAGGATCATATGTTTTATGGTATGCTTAGGTTGATGCAAGTTTGGGTGAGAAATGTGGCTTGAAACATAGCTTATTTTTGTCCACACGGGCGTGTGCCTCAGCCGTGTGTGACACGGCTGGGTGACACTACCGTGTGTCCCCTGATACTATTTAAAAACCAAGTCAGTAGCCTCACACGGCCTAACACACGGGCATGAGTCTTGGACGTGTAATACAAGTCAATATACCCTCTAGTTTTCACATGGCCGAGCACACGGCCTGGCACACGGATGTGTAGTCTGGCCGTGTGACCCATGTCAAAGAGTTATAGAGGGTCGGAACGGCCTAGGACATGGCCATGTGATCCCATTTCGAATGCGTACGCGGCTTGGGACACTTGCTTGTCGCTTAGTTGTGTGAGATATACGGCTTGGCCACACAGGAGTGTGTCCTCTGCACTTTGAAAATTTTCTATTTTTTTCAAAAAATTCTTTGAGTTCTCAGTTTAGTCTCGAACCACTTCTAATACTTGTTTTATGCCTCGAGGGCTCGTGTTAGGGACTAAATGATTGTATTTGAATGGTTTTAATTGGTTTGAGAATTTTAATTTGAATCATATGATTGTTTATGTTATAAGTCCGGTAATACTCGTAACTTTATTCCAGTGACGGATGCGGGTTAGGGGTGTTACAGTTGAATTATCGACTGGATATTATGGTTGTATAATCTGTCAGATATTTTAACTATGTTTATAAAAGTTGGTTTCCCTAGTAATGTTAACATAACTCTTCGGACTTGCTATTAACGTCTAGGCCGAATTTAGGGTGTTACATTTAGTGGTATCAGATTCAGGTTTGTTAACACTCGGACTGTGTTTTGGGCTCATAGTGTGTGTTAAAAGACAGTTAAATGAAAATATGGTATTTAAGTAATTCTAAAAACTAATTTTTATAAATGATCGAGCCTCCAACATTAAACCTGTAAGTATTTCTGTTTCGTTATCGGGACTAGTAGAAAAATTGTAGTAATTAAACTTTTATCTCGTTAAATATTCTGGCATGAACTGGTAGGAGCACTATGTTAAAACCCTGAATTAATCTATGCACTCTGACATTGTAGATAAATTGACATTATGAGTTCGCGCGGCAGTCGTGGACGTGGATCTCGTGGGCGTCATAGACGCCGAAGAGGAGCTCGAGTGGAGTCATCCTCTATGGGCAGTATGCCCAATTTGGAGATCAGCAAGATAGTTGGTACTCATACTACTGAGACGGGGTCCCAGACTTCAACTGATAGGGAAAACACACTATCCCAAACCGTGATTCAGGTATTGGAAAGGGTCACCGAGACTCATTTTAGATCTGGAAGCCGGAGGTCAGTTATTGAATGACTCCGGTCGAATGGTGCTAAGTCATTTAGGGGTGTTACTGGAGTCGCCCCTACCATGGTCGAATATTGGCTAGAGGCCATTGAACGTATTATGACCGACTTAGACAGCACTCTTACTCAGAAATTGAAGGGTGCTGTACAACCCAATTGTTGCCCGGGCCCAAAATAAACCCAAAAAAATATCAAATTAAAACTCATCACTGCCCAATTCACAAAGCCAATACCCAAGCCCAACTAAAAAACCCTAACAGCCTACAACATGCTCAGAAAACAGCAAACCTTAGTCCCCTAATGCAGCCGTCGCCCCTAGGCCTGTTCCATGCCACCACCGCTGCTCCATGCGCCTGGCACCTCTTTGACACCTGCAGAACAAGACCCACACGCAAATGGAAGAAGAAACAAGTAGAAAAAACAAAAAAAAAATAGAAAATAAAGAGTTTGTAACTAGTTTATAAAAGGCACAACAACCATATTGTATCCTCTTCTTCTTCTTCTTCTTCGGATTCCTAAAAAAAAAGGATAAAAATACGAAAATCAGAAATTCAAAATCAGATCTGAAGGTCATTGTTCTTTCATTTTTCATTTTTTCTTATTTTTCTTCTGCGAATGTGCATACATATACCTATTTTTTTTATTTTTTTAAATTTCTTTTTTCTTTAAAAACAGTATGTATATATACGAATACAGCAAAAAAATAAAAATTTTACCTCTATGGTCTTCCGACCACTATGTACGACGGAGGTGGTGGCGGCGTGTGGCGACGGCCCGTCAGAATCATGCCAGAGTTGTGACCGGCGCTTGATCGGCTGAAGAGAGAGGCGAGAGAGGAAAAAGAAAATACTTTGTTTTTTTAAAAAAACAATGGCAGAATGACATTTTTTAAAAAAAAAATTGCTTTTATAGTGTAAAGGAAACGACGCCGTTTAGGGCCTATTTCAGTGGCCTTAAAACGGCGCCATATGGGAACCCGACCCGAGTCCAACTCATACCCGAAGGGATCCGCGTGTTTTCTTCCAGAAGGGGTATTTGCGCTTTTAGCCCTTCCTCTTTTTCAGCCTATTTCAATTAGATTTATTTGTTTTTAAAACCTGGCCCAATGATTCCACGCTTGTTCTATTTTGGTTCAAATTGAAATGCAGCGCATAGAGGCCAGGGATATTTTTCCATTGGGTCCTCTTTATTTTCCACGCATTATGTTTTAGTCCTTGTTCACCCTTTCTATTTTAATTTATTGCAATTTCAGCCCCTAATTTTTTATTCTGATTTCAATATAGTCCTCGACTTGTTTAATGAGTTTATTTATTTATTCATTTTCTTTAAAAATTGTATTATTATTATTGTTGTTATTATTTATTTTAAGTTTTTATATACTACTTTTATTAAACTTATATATATTGTTTTTCTTAAGACTCTTTTTTATACATTATTTATTTTAAAATCTTCCATATATTATTTATTTTAATTGATTTATTATTTATTTTAAGTTTTCATGTATTATTATATTAAATCGTTTTTTGCTTTATATATTATTACTTTAGATTTCTTTTTACATATTATTTATTTCGACTTTTTATATGTTGTCCTAAATTGTTATATGTTATTTATTTTAAGCCTCCTTTATTTTATTTTAAATTATTTTGTATATTAATTATTTTAAATTGTTGTATATTCACTACCTTAAAGTGCTTTATATATTACTATTTTTAAACTCGTTTTTTATGTTTATTCAAAATTGTTTTATTACCAATTTTAAATTATTTCATATACTTTATCTTAAATTCTCTTTATTTATTTTAAAGTGTCTTATTATTATTTATTTTAAGTTTTCTTCATATTATCATATTATCATTTTATACTTTTATATATAGATATATATTTATATATACACTATTTATTTAAAGTTTTATACATCATCTTTTAAAAATTATTTTGTATATCATTGATTTTAAATTTTTTTACATTATCTATTTTAAACTAATTTATTATCATTTCAAATTGTATGTTTTTATATTTCATTTATTTTAACTTGCTTTATACTTTTTGTAAATTGTTATATATGTTGTTTAATTTATTTGTCTTTAATTATTGATGTTAATATTTAAATAGTGCATGTTATGCGATTATTATCCTTGTATGTATTTGAATTCGTTTATTCGCATTTTCATATCATTGCCGTCCACTTGTATAATGTTTTATTCTTGTATTATTGTTCCATGCTCATTACTATATCGTTGCTTCTTGTCATCGTATCGTGAATTAAATCCCAACATGTTTATCCAACTTAGATAGCTTCATTCTATTTCAAACAAAATCAATGTACACCTTTGAGTGTTACACTCGTGTTTATCCAAAAGCGAAAATCTTTCAAAATAAAGCAATATTTTGCGCTTTGAAAATTCGAGAAAACGTGTCCTAACTTACGAGGTGTCGATTTTCTCGTCAAACCTAAGGGGCCTAATATTCTTTTAGATTTCAAAATGCATGAAATGTCAATAAAAATTAAATACAAACTTGCATTCGGGAGTTCAAGGTATCGTGTCCTAACTTACGGGATGTGATTACTCCGATATCTCGAGACAAGGAAATCTTTAGCAATCGTCTTGATTTAATTCAAGCGTCTTTTAAAATCAACATTAATAAAAAGAGATCATATTTTTAAAATCTTTTTCAAATTTTCAACTTTCGACATTAAGACATTAAATAATCAATAAGGTACCAAGTGTGGGCGTGACGAGGGTGCTAACCCTTCCTTGCACGTAACCGACTCCCGAACCCGTTTCCTCGAATTTCGTAAACAAAAAATAGTCATTTTAGTAAATTTAAATTTTATTAAAATGATTGAATAAAGAGGTGGCTCGATCACACCTCATCAAAAAGGATTGGTGGCGACTCCCGTTTTTGTTTTCATTTTCAAAATCAAAGTCGATCCCGTTTTACAAAAAAAATAGTTTCGACAGGTGCTATATCTCTACTCTGGGATGAAGCATATTAGGGGTGAGCGTTCTATAGAATCAAATCAAATGAAAAAGTTTTGAGTTAGTCGAGTTGACGAATTTTATTTTATTATCTTAACTTGATTTGAAATTTTCCTGAATCAACTCGAGTGAGATGAAATTCGAATCGAATCAAATATATTTGTTCGAGTTAAATAAAAAAATAATTTTAGTTTTTTTATGTAATTTTTTTTAAAATAATTTCTTTAAAGTTTTTAAACATGACTACACAAAGAAATATTGAAGTGAACAAGTAAAAGCAATTGATGAAAAAGATTGAGAGGACATTGATTTTTGAGGTAAAGGGGGAGAAATAAAAGATTTTTGGCGGATTTTAATTATTGGGAGTAAAAGGGGGAGGGAATGTAAAAAATAAATAAATTGAAGAGAAGAGTTTGGTGGGGCAGAAGTGAGAGTGAGGTAGTTTAATATTCGGTTTATTTGAATTATTCGAATTTAAAAATTTAACTTAATTTAAATTTAAAATTTGAAAAATAAATTGAGTTTACTTGATTAACCCGATTCGAATAATTCAAAATTTGATTTTTTTAATTTTTAAGTCAAATCAAAATTTACTCACTCATATCATTCATGGATAATGCATCAAGTTTCAAAAAGTTGTTTAATCTCTCTTCATTTCTTTAAACGAATTTGTTCCTTCCTTAATATATCAAATTCTCCAGACAAATTGAAAGGAATATGGTGTATTGAGTTCTCTTCCAACAACCTCACTAATAACATCTCGTCTTCTTTACCATTTTTTATTTCGCAAATAACATTTAATTATTTCATATATATGTTCAATGTTTATATATAATTTTAGAGTTCATATATATTTTTAGATTATTATATACTTTTTCATTATTTTTATATTTTTAAAAATTTTAAATTTTCTTTATATTTTTATATTTTTTAAAATTATATACATTTTAAATTTATGTATATATATTTCTTTATTTTTATATAATTTTATATTTTAACAAATTTTTAAAGTTTATATTTGAAATGAAAAACATATAAGTTTTACAAAAAAAAAAAAAAGAAGGCCACATTGCGTTCTTTTTCATTAGAATAATTCTTTAGGTACTAAATTGGGACAAAATAAAATGTAGATATTAAAGTGTGAAAATGAGTAAACTTCAAGAATCAAATCGTGAATTAAGTTTTTCTTTTTTTAATAATTTTAGAAAATGATAATATCAAAATGAAGTCTAAATTTTAGAAAAATCCAAAAATCAGCATTACTAAGATGAAGATACACAATCCAAAACATGCGCCTTACAACCAAAAATAGAAAAAGCAAGTGATTATGAATTTCTTTTGACATTGCCATCAATCCCTCGCATTTAATCTCTAATAATTAACTTCTTCCTTTTTCTTTTCTTTTTTTCAAATGAATATGATAAGCAGTAAATTAGGGAAAGTTTTAGATTCATTAAGTAAACTTTGTCATAAATGGATCACAAAATGGCTTCATAAAACTCAATGAGAATGAGTTCATCAAACCAAACCGTCGAGTGATTAACCCTTTGTGCAATAAGGCATTCACATAGCATTTCATCTGAACCAAACATTTGTCCAAGTTTATTCCCGTAACAGAACATAAACAGATTCATCATTTTAAGCGGAAAAAAAAAAAACAAATTCTTCATAAATCTTAAAAAGCTGAATCTATTCTCAAGTACTACAATTACTGGTCACCAAAGGTGGTGCGGGAGACAGTGCAGTTGTCAGTGACGGTGGCTTTTCTTGAACCTTCAATTTCATGGAGAAATTATAGTCAGAGTCACCACCAGGACAGGAACAGAGTAGAGCCTTAGAGATCTTGTAATGAGTTGGATTCCAACATCAGTTGATGAACATCTGATTTCGATGTAGATGTTATGCTGCAATTCGGATAATGCTCTGTTGAGAATGAAGTGAAATCCCAGCTCTCTGTCGATTTTCTTACAACGACCTCAGCTTGTTTCAGCTGATCAATGGGGATGCAGTCACCTTGTCGAGTTCTAAGTCTCTCGAGTTCCATGGCCACTTCTTTCATTGTTGGTCTATATCTCCCATCTAAATTCAAGCATCTTTTCGCAATTTCAGCAACTGCTACTACTTCATCCTTTTGATCGTCCTTCCCAATTTCAGCATCAACAATATCCAGCAGATGGTTTTCTTCCATTGACGACATAAAATACGAGACTAAGCCTCTCTTTTCTTGCGATCCAAACGTCGAGACTGCCTTTTTACCCGTTAAGAGCTCAACAATAACCACCCCGAAACTATAAACATCACTCTTTTCAGTAAATTGACTTGACTGGAAATATTCAGGATCTAAGTACCCAAAAGTCCCAAGCACTTGAGTCGTCAAGTGAGTTTGATCAATGCTGATTGATCTAGATGTTCCGAAGTCCGATACTTTTGCTCGGAACTTTTCATCTAGTAGTATATTACTAGACTTGATATCTCGGTGATAAATGGAGATGGATACAGATGAGTGCAAGTAAGAAATGGCACTCGCAACTTCCGCTGCAATGCGTAATCGTATACCCCACGACCTCGGGTACTCTTCAATTTGGTCATGAATGAGATGGGAAAGGGTTCCATTAGGGATGAACTCATAAACAAGGAGGGGCACTTCGGTCTCCAAGCAGCAGCCTAATAGCTTGACAATATTTCTGTGATCAATTTGAGAACGAATAAAGATCTCATTGATAAATTGTTCAAGATACCCTTCGTTTACGGTATTGGACTTCTTTACTGCAACAATTCTCCCGTCTGACAACATTCCTTTGTAAACTATGCCTTGGCCACCACAACCCAAGATTCTATTCTCATTAAATTGATCAGTAGCTATTTCCAACTCTTCGGAGCTGAAGAGTTTAGCTTTATCCAAACCACCTTCATTTGAACACATTTTTTTCTGGAACAATAACCCACCATTTCTTTCAAAGAGTTTCTGTTTGAGTTTAATATACTGTCTTCTCTGCAGTTTCTTATAAAACCACCATAACCCAGCAATTAGAAACAACAGCCCTATACTTAAGCCAATACCTACATGATAAATTGTAACTTAAATGTTAGCTCCTAAAATCATTAATCTTACCATTTAAGCTACGATTTTGATATAAAATTTAGCTGGACATATCTCTTGCTATCTGATAAATTTTGGATTTAAATTTTAATTATTATATAAATGCTAAAAATGAAATGCTTATTATATAGAATAATTAGTTGAGATGCAATTTAATTTATATTAAATAAAAATATACAAAGTTTTCGAATTTATTATTAAATAGACTTCTAGCAAATTCATGAATACATAGCCTTAAAGTAAATTAAAGGGTGAGAGTCAAACAACAAAAGGTTTTTAAATTTGTATAACTTTTAGGTTTAAAACCTAAGTTTAAATTTTGAAATCCTCATTTCAAACGTAATTATTTTTATTTGTAAAAAATAAAAAATAGAAATCATTAGTTAGTGAAGGAAATTATGTTTGAAAGTTTATAAATAATTTTGAAACAAAACAATTAGGAAGATGCTAATGTCTTGAACAACATGGGATTTGCTGGTTTTTCATTCTCAAAGTTTTAAGATATCATTCTATAATAAAAAAATTATATTACGAGTATATATTATAAAAGATAAAAGAGTATATAATTTATTGTATTGATAAAAAAATTGAGTTTTGGATAAATATTTTTGTTTTAAGATTTTGACTTTTATTTCTTTTAAAGTTATTATAGATCTAACGTAATCAATCATTTCAAGCACGAAACTAAATAATTAATTTAAATCTAAGTAATTAACTTGTTAACTACTTATGTCGATTGAGTCTTAACTCGATTGGTATAGATATTGTTACTAAAGCAAGATTACATGAGTTTTAGTGTATTGAAACACATTATCTAATTAAGTAACGATAATAAATAGTCCACACATTTACATAGGATGAGATTCAATAATAATGATCATTTATAACCACATTTTATTATAACAATCGTGTTTGTTGTAAAATTATTTTTCTTTTATTTTTTATTTTTATTCTCTGTAACAACTTTTGGTCAAAGTCTATCAAGACTTCCAGCACTACCTTGTAATGTTTATTTTAGTCCCTCTATTAAAAATTACTCCATACTAATCCTTATACAATAAAATTTTACTCAAATAATGACTCAGTTATAATTTATCATTAAATTACTGATGATTTAGATAAAATATATTATATCCAACTAATTTATTCATAACCTTACCTAATCCGGAAAAAAACCTAACCATCTCAAAAAAAATCATGTAGTAAAAAACTCACACTAAATATGGTATAATAAATATTAACTCTGGATTAAAAAGAAAAAGCCTCTTGTCTAAAATATAAAGAAAGTAATTGGCATGTACAAACCTAGTGTAACGACAAGAATGGGAAAACTCTCACGGTCCTGCGGCTTGAATATAGGACGGCAACCTGATCCATTTTTCCGGCCATCACCCTCGAACCCTTCGGGGCATGAACAATTGTAGCTTCCAGGTGTATTATGACATTTTCCCAATTCATAGCAAGGCTTCTGTGTCTCACATTCATCAATATCTACAATTTTCAAACATTTTAAACTAAAATAATATATGTATATAATTTGGCATAAAGTTGAAGTACGGATAGATAATTTTATCGAAATGAATCTGCAATGGAGAAGAAGTTGAAACCTTTACCTTGGCAGCCGTTGGAGAGGTAAGGATTACCATGAAAACCAGGATTACACTTGCACAAATATCCAGGGCCATTTTCTGGATCTGTACAATCACTATTTTGCTTGCAAGCATAATTTTTTGGATCCATTTTAGCTTGTTCACAGGTTCGATTCCCGATTGTCCAATCAAGAATAACCGGGTAATTATTTTTGCCGAAATTTGTGTCCCAAAGATCTGATGCGTGGAACTTATAGGCTCCATCTTCAACAAGAAATCCATAACTGCAAGGATTGAAACTCAACACGTGGGAGTGATTCCGAGGGCTACTGAAATTGAAGTAAAACGCCTTCATTCCTTGAGGGATAGCCGTCTGGCAGCAGCCAATGCCGGAGCAAGACCCATTTATCACATCGCCCACCTCACGACAAGTTGTTAAACATCCGGTTGAAAAATCTCTACTATACACTGAAGATCCGTAGAAACCATTGATGTAGGCGATAGTGTCACAACCAATGGCAGTAAACTTGTTTCTGGAGTAAGATATGTAGAATTTTCCATGAAGGAACGTGGACTCGTCATATGAAGATGAATTATAACAGTCATAACCTACGGACCTGTGATATTGAATGCGCAAAGAACCATCATCCAGGGAGATATTGAGAACTTCTAAACCAGTGTCACTTAAGAATGATTTTGCGGGGTTAAAGGAGGTGCTACAATTAATGAAGAAGTCGCTGCTGATGTGGCAACCATTGCTTGTACCAAAAGGGTAGGGGATGCTTATATTTCCGCATTTGCTTTGGCAACCAGGTTTTGGTAGAGCTGCTACTGAAGTTGCCATAATTGTTACGACAACTAAAAACACAGCAAGCTCCTTAAACATACAACCAAACCCCATCACCCCTCCTGGCTTTTTTTCCCCACTCTCTCGGCTTATGTAAATCTAGAAAAACTTGTAGGAATAGCTTGCATGTACGAAGATTCAATGCCATTTTAATGGACAAGTTGTAGAACACAGGGGTGAGTATTGAACGAGTCGAAGTTAAAAATATTTCGAGTTAATTAAATTGACGAATCTTATTTTAACAATTAAACTTAAAAATTTTTAATAGAATCGAATCAAATTGAGTCAAGTTAACGAGTCATATTATTTATATTTAATATTACATTTACATAGACCGATTATTTAATTAATAGACGAAATATAATATTATTTAACTTAATTTAATTTATATTCGAATTAAACTAAAAAATTTAATTTTTCTTTCGAATTGATAACTCGATTTAATTGTTTTTTTTTCCTTTTAGAAAAGCTAAAATTCACTCCAGTAACTTGTTTTACGAGAAATGATTGAATGAAACAGTGGCGCCACGTCATCTGTATCTCTTTCCAATAGATTTATGCCACGTCAGCATTTTTATCCTAAATTTCAGGATTTTAATTTAGATTTAATTTTTTTCAGGATAAAAATGCTAAAATACAGGATAAAAATGTTGATGTGGCATAAATCTATTGGAAAGGATACAAATAACGTGACGTTACTGTTTCATTCAATCTTTTCCCTTTATTTTACATTGCAGAATTAAGTGGTGTACTTGACTATCACTAGTCAACTCTGCTCCAAGTCTTCGTCGTTTTAGTCAGAAATTTATTATTTCTTTATTAGACAATGTATTAGTTTGAACATTGAAAAGTTGACATTTATTTATTAGATATTGTATGATAAAAGGTAATTTTGATATATACTATCAAACTAAAATTTTATTATCTAAGTATTAGCATATGTTGGTATGAAATATAATAACCAAAGTTATCTTATTCGGACTAGTGGTTAAACCAGTCTAACCACCAATTCATCAGTTCAACCAGTTTAATTAAAGAAAATATTAAATTACAAATAATTAAATAAACTAAAAAAATTAGTTTAACAGTCTAATTCCCTAATCAAGCGGTCTAATAGCTTTCTCCGAATTAGTACCTTTGTAAATCTTAGTCTAACCAATCTGATTGACTGATCTGAACTAATTTAAATTTTTAATGATTTTTTATAATTTTATATGTTTATATCAATTTTAATTTTTGAATATGTTTTATGATTTTTATAAGTTTGTAATATTTTATACACTTTTATAAAATTTTAAATATTTTAAAGAGGGTTTTAGTTATTTTATATTTTTTATAATTTATTAAATTTATTTTCTAGATTTATAATATTTTATCTTATGTAAGTTTATATCAATTTTAATATTTTATATTTAGTAATTTTTTATAATTTGTATAGCCTTTTTCTGATTATTTTATAATTTTAATAATTTTTATGATTTTATTTTTAAAATATTTTGTATGAGAAAATTAATTAATTATTTTATATTGACAGTAGAAACTCAACTAGGTGTGAATTTAATACAAGGATTAATAATTTTTTTTTTACATTTTTAAGTTTTATCTTTGACATGTAAACTTTTATTTGATTATAATTAAAATTAATTAAAATTTATTGTTCTCAACTTCTTCATGTATATCAAGATAGCAAAAGGTTTTAAAATTATATTTTTCCAAATTTAAAACTATTTCGTTGGCTTTCAGTATAAATAATCAATTTATTTATACATCAATAATTTGAATGTTTAAATATTACATATAATTGGTCGGCAAATAAAAAGTAGGAATTTCATGAGTAGTTTTTAATCTATAATAAATTAAGAATTAAAGTTTATTTTATTAGAAAAATAAAGTTGTTTTAGATTTTCATAAATGAATAGCTAAATTGAATTACTGTATATGAAACATTCAAGTCTTCCATTTTGGCAAAATATGAGGTTGAGAGGCCATCTTTGTTTTCTTACATACAAAACAACCCGTGCTTTTGATTGGCTTTTTGATGTTGATTGTAATAAAAACAAAAACACATTCAATATTTGAAACACCTTTTTTTACTTTTCCTTAAAACACTATGAATATTCTTTTCAACCACTTTTCTACATTTTTCTAGTTTTTCTTTTATTTTTATTTCGAAACAAATATATACCTGAATATTTAATTTTGATTTAAGTATACATATATATTTAAAGAAATAAATACATTAATTTATTTTATATTAAATAAATATAATTATTTATATATGTAATATATAAACATAAAATGATATTATATCAATAATTATGTTAATAATTTATAAGAATTAAATCAAATCAAACTTTTATGTATAAAATTGTACAAAGTCAAGGTTCAGGTATACAATTAGATATCAAACCATAGTTCACATATAATTTTAAGATTTACCCTTATTAAATTTTATATTTAATGCATAGTAATTAATACATTTAAAATGAATTATGTGATGTCACGTAATTTATTGCACACCACTTTCTATAAACAAATATACAAGAATATATATAATTATGATATTATAATGTGCATTCTTTTATTAATGATATGCAACCTAAATCTTTAATGTATAATTAATTTAATGATAGATTATAATCTATACGATTAGCATTATATAACTATTGCTGATTATTAATGAAATGTATCTTTACATACAATTATGTTATTATAATATAAAAATATGAACGTTTAAATCTTAAACATGTAACTAACTTCATAGTAGATTATATTATATACAATTAACATTATATAATTAAGGTAGATTATTGTTAATTATGAATAAATTTTATTTTATTTGATTTTATATTATTTTCTGATTCATATTAATATTTTTACAAATTTGATATACGATATATGATTAAAATGTTAAATTGAATTTTTTCTTTTGCAAATTATTATGAATTTTTAATTTTTAAAAAATTTATGTTTAAGTTGTTAGGTATATTTAAATTGTTGTGAACTTATTGTGTTTAATTGGTTTGATTTTTCTTATTGAGTAATACTTGTATGGCATGGGCATTATTGCCAAAATAGGAGGACGTGAGTTTAAGTGCATTAAAACGTATTATTCTCCTATTTATGGGTTGAGGAGGAGTTATAGGTGGCATTGTGTAAAAAAAATATATAATTAGAACCTATAATAAAATTATTTAAAATATTTTTTTGAATTTTTATTTAATTTCTTTGTTAATTTAGATTTATTTTTTGCTAATTATGAATAAATTTTATTTAACATTAATTTTATTTTATATTATTTGTGGATTCAAATTTTTGTTGATTCAGATATTTGATATATGTTTAAAAATTTTAAATTTGAATTTTTTACTTGATTTGAATATCTAATAAATAATTATATTTAATTCAATTCAGATTTGAATAATAATACTTGAATAATTTGTAAATTTAAATTTAAATAATCCAAAAATTTCATATAGACAATTTCTACTTAAATGTGATGATGGGATTGATGTGTATGGTCATCATGCTGCGATTGAACTTGTGGAACTTGGTGATCATATTGCTTCAGTTTTTATTTAACTGTTGATTATAATTCAGTTTGGTTTTTTATTTTTATATTACCTTTTAGTTTTAATTTTTAAATTTATTTTGATAAAATGAGTTTTATTTATCTAATTTGAATATTATTTAATGAAATTTCAAAAATTCATAAATAACTTTAAAAAATAAATCTTCAAATAAATAAAAGGTAGCTAATAAATTTTATTTGGTATTTTTTAAAATATATTTTATATAAAAAATTTAAATTATTTTCAATATGTAATTTTTTAACTTGCATTTCTAAACTATTCAAACACCTCGATATCAGTTTCAAAATTTACGAAGTTTTCAAAATTTCTTACTTAGCCCCCTAGTGCCATCCATGCAATTGAAAGGCTCCACATCTGTCTTGGTAAGGTACATAAAAGATTTTCCATGTCTCGAGTAGCGGTGAGTATTCGATTGAGTCGAGTTGAATCGAGTAAAAAAATTTCGAGTTAGTCGAGTTGACAAATCTTATTTTAGCAACTAAACTCAATTTGAATTTTTTTAATCAAGTCGAATCGAGTAAAAATAATTCGAGTCAAGTTAACGAATCTTATTATTTATACTTGATATTGCATTTATATGGACTAATTATTTAACTAGTAGACGAAGTACAAGCTTTTAGATTAATTTTGAGTAAATGAAAATGGGAAAATGGGGCGATTCGGGAAGGAAAGTAAGATTACTGGGTAAATATTTATCAAAACAACGTAGTTTTGCCTCTTAACTTGATAGTTTTGACTCTTAACTTTAGATAAAGTAAACATTTATCAAAACGACATAGTTTTGCCTTTTCTTATTTGGATTTTCGAATAACTTTCGAATTAAGTGTGAGCGTTCGGTCGAATCGAGTGAAATTGTTCGAGTTAAATTAGAATAATTAATTAAAATCTTGTTACAATATAACTATTTTCATGTTAGAGCACATAAATTTGAAACCGTATATATTTAAAAACTTTTTAAAGCATAATAATAATAATAATAATAATAATAATAATAATAATAATAATAATAAGATATTTTAGTATGATAAACTTGAATTATTAATCACTTATTTAGATTCCAAAATTATTATTTTATAAAATTTTTAAAAATATATATAATTTTTTAAAATACAACTTTTAGAATTTTTATAAATATTTTGAATTTTAAAAATTATTTTCAATTTTTAAATTTATTTTGATTATTTTGTAAATTTTGTTAAAAGAGAGGCCAATTTGCTCATTGTCAAAATTGATAGGGACCAAAAGAATATTTATACTAATTTGTTATTCGAATTGTAAAAATTCAACTCGAATCAAACTCAAAATCTGAAATTTCCTATTCGAGTTAGACTCGAATAATTTGAATAACTCAAAATTTTAATTTTTTTCAATTTTTCAAATCGAATCGAGTTTTACTTACCCTATTATCGAGAGAATTATGTGCTAGAGAGGAATGAGCGGCGAGATGCCGAGCGATATACAACTAAAATAATAAAATATTAAGGGTCTATTTGAGAAATTTAAAATAATCACTTTGTCGAAACCATTTTTTTGTTGGAAAACGGGCCGACTTTAAAAAGAAAAGGGAGTCGCCACCAATCCTTTTTTGAAGTGTGATTGGGCCACTTATAAAACATTTTGGTCTACGAATTTTAAGAAAACGGGCTCGAGTCGATACACATACGAGGAAGGGTTAGCACCCTCATAACGCCCAAAATTGGTACCGTATTGATTGATTAATGTCCTTAATATCGAAAATTAGAAAATATTTTAAAGAATGGAAAATGTTTGATGACTCGTATTGGATATCAAAACTCTCTTGTTAGAAAAGTGAGAGATCATGTCCAAGACGATAGGACACGATGCTTCAAACTTTCGATCCCAAGATCATTTTACAATTTCAAAATACATGTAGCATAATTTGAAAAGGGTATTTCACTATTTGGCTAAACTAAAACGAAACCCAAGACGATTGGGTGCGATTCTTTGGATTTCCAAACACGAAATATCGCCCTTATTTGAGAAATATGATAAAGAAATCTGTGAAGGATATCTCGTTTAAATGAATGAAAATCGAAATCCAAAGACAATTGGGCACAATTTCTTGAACTTCCAAACACGAAACATTGCCTTATTTTCAAAGAATACAATTGAAATCTTTAAAGGATATTTAATGATCTAGATGAACGAAAAATCGAAACCCAGCACGATTGGGCACGATTTCTCAGACTTCTAAATACGAAATATTACCTTCGCCAAAGCCCATTTTATGAATTTTAAAAAACAAAGGCAAAAACCTTGAAATATGAACACGATGATAATAAGGGGAAAAGATATGCAAAAAGCGAACAAACAATAATATTACGGTGAAGAAAAATATGTGATAAATAAGACGGCTAGTAATAATAATACTACTAATGCAACTAATAAATATAGTAAAAATAAATAAATACAACATTACAATATCAATGTGATAATAAGATAGTAACAACAATAATTAAAAAAAAATAATGAGAGAATAATAATAATATCGAATAATAGCATTAAAAAACAAAAATAAAAGTGATATTAATGATAACTATAATAATAATTAAAGTAATACTAAAAAACCGTAAAAACAATAATATATAATTAAAAGAATTAAAGCAAACAAGAATATATATAATACTAATAATAATAATAATAATAATAATAATAATAATAATAAAAAGAAAATAAGAAAATAATAGTTATTAATAAAATAGTAAAAAAAATATTTGATAACAATATTTTAGTGGATATAATCAGAATATAAAAAAAAATTAAAGTAAAACAATGATATATATACATATATACTGATGATAATAAAAAATTAATTTAATGATAAAATAACAAAACAACTAAAAAGGGGACTAAATTGAGTAAAAAATCGAATATCTGGGGCTAATTTTAAAAACAAATAATGATAAAGGAGTAAATTGTAACGTGCGCGCAACTTAGAGGGACCGAAATTGAAAATAATCCCACCCTTTAAACACAGCACCGAAGTAACGGACTAAATCAAAAGAAGGAGCAAACTTTTGGGCCAAATCAGAATTAAGAAAACGATTATGAAACCGAGAAAAGCGGAGGGCTAAGCGCAATTAGCCCTCCAAAGCAAAACACGCGGATCTTAGCCCCTATCTTGGTCGGGTTATGGTCGAGGCCCAAACGACGTCGTTTTGGCCCCGACCGATGCCCAAAACTGCCTTTTATAACAATATAAAAGGTAAGTTTTAGCCCAAATCTCATTTTTTGCATGAGAGAAGAGAGGGGAAAAAAAGAAAAACTCTCTCCCCACCCGGGTCGCCGATTCTCCCACGCCGATCGCCGATCCAACCAGTCAATCGGCCACCATTCACGGTGGTTGAATCAAAAGGTAAGTTTTTTTATATATAAAACCTTTATATGTTTTTAAAAAACCAAAAACGGATTAGGAAAAAAATAAAAAATTAAAAAATTAAAATAAAACCGAAAAGGAAAAAAATGAAACCTTTGCTTTTTTTTTTTTGTATTTCTCTGAACTCCTCATTACAAGTGTTTTTTCTCTTTTTATCTCTCCAAAACCCTAATCTCCCCAAATCGATTTACATTGTGGTTTTATAGCCTTTGTTTTACAATTGATTTGTTTCTATTTTGCAGTGCGTGCTCAAGCACGTCTCGACGCTGGCGTGGTGGAGTGGCGACGTCCTGGGTGGTGGTGTCCGCACACGCTTGCGGAAAGAGGCCTTCTTGGCAAGGCTTAAACCATCTGCTAGGGTTTCCCATTCCTATTTTTAGGTTTTGGGTTTTGGGCCTGTTTTTTTGTTTTATTGGGTCTTGGGCTTTGTAAAAAATTGGGCCTTACAGCTGCCCCTCTTTGCTCATTGTCGTGCAACGAGAATAGAGCAAAGACTTTAAAAGGACCAATTTTTCCCTAGCTTATTCGATCTTGACTTCTTGATGCTTCTTTTTTCCAGGTAGCTTTATTCCACCCCCTGCATTCCAGAGGTGTGGAAGTTTTGTTTCGATCTGCTACCTTCAATCCGCTCCACTCCTGCTCATTGGAGATAGGATCTACTATCTTTAGTCTGCTCCACTCCTGCTCAGTGGAGATAAGACTTCAATCTTCGATCTGCTCCCACCTTTCGGTGGAGATAAGATCTACTATCTTTAGCCTCGCTCCACTCCCGCCGGTGGAGATAAGGCTTCAATCTTCGATCTGCTCCTCCTGCTCGGTGGAGATAAGATCTCTTGCTTCAATCCGCTCCACTCCGCCGGTGGAGATAGGATCTACTATCTTTAGCTCGCTCCACCTGCTCGGTGGAGATAAGGCTTCAATCTTCGATCTGCTTCCACCTCGCCGGTGGAGATAAGATTCATCGCTTTCGATCTACTCTACTCCTACTCGGTAGAGATAAGATCTGTTGTCTTCAATCCGCTCCACCTCCTTTCGGTGAAGATAGGATCTACTATCTTTAGCCCTGCTCCACTCCCGCCGGTGGAGATAAGGCTTCAATCTTCGATCTGCCCACTCCCTTTCGGTGGAGATAAGATCTACTACTTTCGATCTGCTCTACTCCCGCCGGTAGAGATAAGATCTGTTGTCTTCAATCTCGCCCACTCCGCTTTCGGTGGAGATAGGATCTACTATCTTTAGCTTTCGCCCTCCCGCCGGTGAAGATAAGGTGGAATCTTGATCCGCTCCACTCGCGGTGGAGATAAGATCTCATCGCTTCGATCTGCTCTACTCCCGCCAGAGAGATAAGATCTGTTGTCTTCAATCTGCTCCACTCTCTTTCGGTGGAGATAGGATCTACTATCTTTAGCTGCTCCACTCCCGCCGGTGGAGATAAGGCTTCAATCTTCGATCCGCTCCCACTTTCGGTGGAGATAAGATCTACTACTTTCGATCCGCTCTACTCTCGCTTAGTAGAGATAAGATCTGTCTTCAATCCGCTCCACTCCCGCTCAATGGAGATAGGATCTACTATCTTTAGCTTCGCTCACCACCTTTCGGTGAAGATAAGGTGGAATCTTTGATCTGCTCCACTCTGCCGGTGGAGATAAGATCTTCAATCCGCTCCACTCACCGCCGGTGGAGATAGGATCTACTATCTTTAGCCTTCTCCACTCCGCCGGTGGAGATAAGACTTGTCTTCGATCCGCTCTACTCCCGCCAGAGAGATAAGATCTGACTCTTCAGAACTCCCATTAACTTTGCTACATTGTCATCCTGGGAACCTACCGTAGAAGTGATTTCATGGGGTCTATGCATATGTCAAATGATTAGGATGTCATGAAAGATGCTCCTAACCATATGTATCATGAATGTTATGAATGGATGCAAAATGTCATGAGAATGATCCATTTTAACATTTGGGTTGTTATTGCTTGTCTTATTAAGGTGACCCTCGACGTATGTTTTTCTATTCAATTGATATTTCTAACAACTAATCAAGATGTAAATCACCGCTTAAACCCTTATCTCAAGTCTACGAGCCCTTTTAAGCTCGGTTAGTTCTAAACAATTGTCTGTTTGATTCTTGTATTTTTTAGAAACTTTCAGAGTAGTGCATAAAACTTCTTTTGTGAAAGTATTATTGGTTCAATAATCATTATTTCCAAGAAAAATGCTTGAAACAAGACTGTAGAAATGAATAACACTGAAATTTATTCGGGATAAAACCCGTGAAAAATGGGTTGAACAAGGAAAACAAATTCCATTAGGATGCAATATGAATAAGAATGGTATTGATGCCCCAGATATCACAGTCTGAGCTTTTCTGTATGTACTTCTTGAAGACCTCTCTGAGTTTAACATGTGTCTAGAAGATCCATGGTACTTTGTAGATGCCCCAAGACGTAACATATTTCCTCATTGTTAATGCAAGTATAGCGAAATTACTGTATGCCCCCTCACGAGTTGATCATACTTTGAGCCGCCCTTTTTTGAGTTTTCAACTCAAAGCCCTTTGTCTCAAAGCGCTTCTTCATGGTTTTCGCTTTGGCCTCTCTATTTTTTTTTTTGAACTCAAGATGCCCTTTGTGCGTTTTCATCTTGGTCCACTTTCAGTAAGTACTTCTTGGTCGAGTCTGCGTTAATCGGATTTGGCAGACTTTTGCCATCCATCTCGGCTAGTATCAAAGCTCCTCCAGAAAAGGCCTTCTTTACAACGTAGGGTCCTTCCCAATTAGGCATCCACTTTCCCCTGAAGTCTTTTTGCATAGGGAGGATCTGTTTCAACACCAAGTCTCCCTCATGAAATACTCTGGGGCGGACTTTCTTATTGTAAGCTCGCATCATTCGCCTCTGGTACAATTGACCATGGCGAATAGCTCTTAGCCTCTTTTCCTCAATTAGATTCAGCTGATCATATCGAGATTGAACCCATTCGCTTCATTCAACTTTAGCTCGACAAAACCCGGGTGAAGGTATCTCAACTTTAATAGGCAAAACCGCTTCCATCCCATAAACCAACGAGAAAGGAGTTGCCGGTAGAGGTTCGACCGATGTTCGATAGGCGTAGAGGCAAGCGGTAACTTCTCATGCCATCCTTGTAGGTCTCAACCATTTTCCCACAATTTTCTTGATATTTTATTAGCGCCTCATCGCTCTATTCATCTTTAGGCGATATGGCGGCGAGTTATGGTGCTTAATGTTGAACTCGATGCGGACTTCGCTATCGCTTTATTGTTCAAGTTTAGTGCATTGTCGATACACGATCCTTTCGGCATACCATAGCGACATATGATCTCCTTCTTCAAAAATTGCTAGCTCGCCGTCTTCGTGATATTAGCATATGAAGCGCCTCTACCCATTTGGTGAAGTAATCAATGACCACGAAGATGAAACGATGTCCATTAGAAGCTTTGGGAGATTGGCCCAATGACATCCATGCCCCACATTGAGAAGGGCCATGGAGAAGTCATAACATAAAGAGGTGAATGAGGCACATGGATCCTGCCCCATAAACACGGCACTTATGGCACTTCTTGGCATAACGATGCGATCTCCTTCCATCGTGGACCGAATACCCGAATCTCATGATTTGCACGCCATCGTAAACCCATTGGCATGTGTTCCATGACCCCATCATGGACTTCTTCCAGATTTTCCTAGCTTCAACAAAGATCCACACATCCGAGCAACACTTGATCCCTTCTCTTTTATCTGAGGATCTCTCCATCTAGGACATAGTCACGGCAAGTCTTCTCAATGTCTTCTTATCATTTTCAATCGGCTTGATCGAATATTCACGACTTTTCACATATTGCGAATATCATAGTACCAAGGATGATCATCTCTCTCTTCCTCTTCGTCAATATTGAAACAATGAGTCGGAGCCCCGTAAATACTCATTTGGATAGGCTTCATACCCTCCTGCTCATTCACTTTGATCATAGAAGCTAGAGTGGCCAAAGCATCAGCCATCTGGTTTTCATCACGCGGGAGGTAAAAGAATGTGATATCATCAAACTCCTCAATTAGTTCCAAAACTAACTTTCGATAGCTGATCAGTTTGGGATCTCTTGTTTCCCATTCTCCTTTGAGCTGATATATGACAAGAGCAGAGTCTCCGTATACCTCTAGCACCTTAACTTTGTGGTCTATGGCTGCTCGGATCCCCATGATACACGCTTCATATTCTGCCATGTTGTTTGTGCAATCGAAGTCCAACTTGCAAGTGAATGGATAATGTTCTCCATTTGGGGATACCAGGACTGCCCCAATTCCATTACCAATGGCATTTGATGCTCCGTCAAAGTTCATCTTCCAGGGATAATCTTCTAAGATATCTTCTTCAATTGTAGCTACAAACATTAGATCTTCATTAGGAAAATCGAAATTAAGGGGCTCATAATCATCTAGCGCCCTGCTGGCTAAGAAATCTGCTATTGCACTCCCCTTCACCGCTTTCTGGTTCACATAGACAATGCCGAACTCAGAAAACAAAATTTGCCATCGGGTCATTCTTCCATTCAGGGCCATCGACTCCATCATGTACTTCAGAGGGTCCAATTTCGAGATTAACCAAGTCATGTGGTACAACATGTACTGCCTCAACCTCCGAGTTGTCCAGACCAATGCACAACACAATTTCTCAATTGGCGAGTATCTCATTTCACACTCGTTGAATTTCTTACTGAGGTAATATATCGCCCTTTCTTTCCTCCCTGGCTCATCGTGTTGGCCTAGTACACATCCCATTGAGCTATCGAACACTGTCAGATACAAAATCAAGGGTCTATCAGGACTAGGAGGCATTAATACTGGGGTGTTGGACAAATATTGTTTAATCTTGTCAAACGCCTCCGCATTCATCATCCCAAATGCCCGGATTGTGCTTCTTAAGAAGGCGGAATATTGATCACATTTCTCGGTCAATTGTGAAATAAACCGAGCGATGTAATTTAATCTCCTAAAACCTCGGACTTCCTTCCGAGTGTGCGGCGGAGGTAATTTTGTACTACCTTGACTTTATCCGGATCTACCTCGATTCTTTTTGACTCGACCACGAAACCCAATAGCTTCCTCGATCGAGCCCAGAAGGTACATTTGGTGGATTGAGCTTCAATTTGAAATTTCCTCAATCTCGTGAATGCTTCCTCAATACTTGCACATGCTCCCCTTCCGTTCGAGACTTTGCGATCATGTCGTCGACGTAGACCTCGATCTCCTTATGCATCATGTCATGGAACAAGGTTACCATAGCCCTTTGGTATGTTGCTCCCGCATTCTTTAACCCAAATGGCATCACTTGGTAACAAAAAGTCCCCCATAAGGTTATGAAGGTGGTCTTTACCATGTCCTCAGAATGCATCTTTATTTGATTGTATCTCGAGAAACCGTCCATGAAGGAGAAAAATGAAAACCCCGCCGTGTTATCCACTAAAGTGTCAATGTGAGGTAGTGGGAAGTTGTCTTTCGGGCTGGCCTTATTTAGGTCCTTGTAATCAACACACATTCGGACTTTTCCATCATTTTTGGGGACAGGAACCACGTTGGCTACCCATTCTGAGTAATTTACTACTCGTAAGAACCCAGCATCAAATTGCTTCTTAACTTCTTCCCTTATCTTTACTGTGACATCGGGTCTCATCCTTCGAAGCTTCTGTTGGACCGGCTTGCATTCTCTTTTTATGGGGATACGGTGTACCGCAATATCAGCACTCAACCCTAGCATATCTTGATACGACCACGCGAAGACATCTTTGAACTCTAGCAGAAGTCTAATGAGGTCCTGCCTTGTTTCATGGGTTATGCAGGTACCGATTTTCACTTCTTTCCCATTCTCTAGAAGTACATTTTCGATTGTCTCTTCGTGAGGTAGAATCGGCTTCTCCTTCCGCTCTACCATCCTTAACAGATCCGGAAATAAATCATAATCTTCATCATCTGTAAAGTCTTGGGATCCTTCTGGGCACGTGTCTTGCTCATAAGGAAATTCTGAGTTCATAGCAGTGTCACTCATGACGTCGATATCTGGGGACCTATGGTAGGTATAAAAGAATATTCAATGAAAATGAATTTAAGGACGACTTATTTATGCGTTATGATTATGAATGGAGTGGAACAGAAGTAGAAGAATTATTGCACGAAATGGAAAGAAAAATGCACTTCTTATTGAAAATAATGATGCGTGAACATGCCTATTTCACAAAAAATTCTTATTGTTCCTAGGCTTGAAACAATAAGTGTGTTTTGAACAACACTCTGTTTTATTCCTAAAAACTACAGGAATTTCTTCCGCAGTCCAATTGTCCAGAACACTTACAGGCTTGTAAGGGCGAATACCCGCCAAGTTTCCTCTCCTCGAACCTCCTTCAGACACAGCGTTGATGTTCAGATTTCTCATCATGTCTCCAGCTGTTTCCTCATTCATGTCCTCCTGTCCTGAATGAATAATCCCTCCTGACACGAATGAATTAGATATATGGGGAAAGGTCATTGAACCCCACTCAATCTCAGCACCATTCAATCGTGCCATTCGTCTTTCACGCTTCCTCTCTAGCTCCTCCTTTCTCTGTCTGGTATTTGGTCTATACCCTAGACCAAAGCGATCCTACTTGTCAGCCAACCCTGGCACTCTAACTGGACCCTGGATATATTTTCCAAGTCCCCTCCCGGGCATTGCTCCTTTTCCCATTGTCAACTGTAGGCCCATCCTCGTTGCTTCCGAGAGTTTGGGCACCGGGATCTTACTTC
The DNA here is from genome assembly GCA_025506655.1 of Gossypium rotundifolium. NCBI lineage: Eukaryota > Viridiplantae > Streptophyta > Magnoliopsida > Malvales > Malvaceae > Gossypium > Gossypium rotundifolium. Next base: position 14,693,787 of record CP106731.1, on the reverse strand, counting down.
CTTCACTTATAAAAGTTGCATTTATAAACTCTAATGACCTTAAGGAGCACACTATGGCCTCCGTATCATTCTCTATGTATGGTGCATCACTAGTAACGGACGCGATGATATCCTCTTCTACATTTATGGTTATCAACCGACCCTCTGTTACTAATTTTAACTTTTGATGCAATGACGATGGTGGCTGACCCATTGAGTGGATCCACACCTCTCCAATAAGTAATTATAAGAAGGCTTGATGCTCATCACAAGGAAATCTACCTCATACGTATTTGGCCCAATTAGGAGGGGTATCTCGATCCTCCCATTACTTCTCTCTCGGTGCCATCGAATGCTCTCACTATATTTTGCACGTTTTCATGTGAGCGCCTCACAGTAACTCCGTCCAAAGGTAAGCGAGGGCAAAACATTCAGTGCCGAGCCATTGTCAATTAATACCCCTAGGAGTGTATACCTTTTGCATCGGGTAGTGATATGCAAAGCCTTGGTAGATCCCCTGCCCCCCGGCGGTATTTCGTCATCATTGAACGAGATAAAATTATCTGCGCTTATGTTATTTACAAGACGGTCCAAATTTTATTTACCAAATGTCATCAAGAACATAAACTGGTTCAATGCTTTCATTAACGCACTACAAGTGTCCTACGAGTTTAGCGAAGAAGGTCAATACCGATGTACGTTTACCATTTGTGTAAGCTGCTCCACTACATCAGACTCACTGTGCTTCAGAACTTCAAGAACTCCGGCCTCATCCTCTCATATCTTGGTTTGTTAACAAGCGGTCCTGTCTTCTCGTCTCTCCTTCTCGCCATAGAGGACTCGACTGGGGTGGGTATGCTAGTCAATTCTTTTTCCCAAAAACTGTCATAGTACAATCGTAATTCCAAGGTACCCTCTTGTCATCTTTATAAGGAAAAGTCACGGGTTTCAATTACGATCTTGATGCATTCTTAGGAGTAGAAATTACAGGTTTTACGATTACGACCCTCGGTACCACCTTCACCTCACCTTCGTCGACTTCGGCGGGATAATCACACGTGGGTAATTGACTTTAAGGATCCTTTCTGATGACCCTCCCTTTGTGGAACATACATCCTCTTTTTCCACCAAGTCAAAGAACTCCAGCTCTTTATTATCCATTAGCCCTTGTACTAGGGCTCTAAATTCGATTACATTCTTTGGATTTCATGGCCTTCCTTGTTATGGAACTCACAGTGAGTTCCTTGTATCCGAGATCTGCTCACATTCTCCTGCAGAACTAACCCAACCTTCTGCATTTCTTTCCAAACCATTCTTAATGGGGTTCTGACCTCAGCAATCTCCTGTTTGAACCTCCTCCCCCTGTTTTCAATTATCGCGTTTACCCCATTATCAGCATGATTGGGTAACGAATTTCCTCCACCAGGTGGGTCTTTGAAGTCTACGACCCCCGCCTTGATAAGTTGCTCGACTAGTCTTTTGAATGAAGTGCAGTTCTCTATCGAGTAACCTACTACATCTGCATGGTACTCACACTGAGCGTTTGTGTCATACCACTTAGGATATGGAGGTTGCAGCGGCTTCAAGTAAAATGGGGACACGACATGCACATCGAATAAAGTCTTATACAACTCCTTATACGTCACCGGTATAGAGTAAATTGGAATCTCTCACTTTGTCTCGTGTTGGGCTCTTGTCTTGGTCGGCCTCTTGCCCATGCCACTGATTCTCGGTTGGGTAATAGTAACGGGTTTAGGATAACCCGAGCTTATATTCCCCACTTCAGCTTCCCTTTTCTTCGGCGCGGCTCTTCTTGTGCTCTCTCCGGCCTCTATCTTCCCACACCTGATAGCGTTCTCTATCATTTCGCCTGACATCACCATGTCTGCGAAACTCTTAGTCGTGCCTCCTAACATGTGGTTAATGAAAGGTGCCTTCAGGGTATTGATGAAGAGCATGGTCATTTCCTTTTCTAGTAATGGTGGTTTGGACACATGTAGCGACCTCCCTCCATCTTTAGGCGCACTTTCAAGCTTTCACTTGGCTTTTTCTCCATGTTTTGCAATGTGATCCCTGTCAAGGTGCTATATCGGTCACATGGCCGTAATGTTGATGAAAGCCGCGCCAAATCTCTCCACGATTTGATTTGGGTACAACTCAACTGGTTGTACCATTTTGTCGCGTTTCAATCGACTATCTCGAAAGCAATGGATCAACAAGCGGTCATTATTGACATATCCCGTCATTCTCCGGCTGTAACATCGTAATATGGGCCTCAGGCGCCTAGTCCGTTGTACTTTTCGAACTCTGGGATCTTGAACTTTGGAGGAAGTACTAAATCTGGGACTAGACTCAGCTTCTTAGCATCCACTTCGCATTGGTGATTAGCACTTTCCAATGCTCGAAACTTCTATTCCAGCCACTTGCATCGATCCTCGAACTCTTTTGGAAGCTCTGCTTTTACTTTCTCCCCTTCTGCCGCCTCATCGAAGTCTGGGACTATTGGTTTTACTAGATTGACTTCGGGGTTAGAGCTCGAGCCCACAGGGAAATTTACTAGTGCCGAAGCACCGGATTAGTGCTGAGGCTTGATATTGACCGATACTCTCGGTGGTTGCACTTGGGAACTTGTCGGGGCCAAGCTCGGAGGGCAAGTAAAATCTTCATTATCTTCTCCGAAATCGACCATAGGCCTTTTTTCGTTTCCAGGCCCTCCAGTCAACAATTGTGTTAGTTGGCTCATCATGCTTCTCTGTGATTCCAGCATTTGATCCCTCATATCCTGTTGGATCTTGGCTAACTGCTCTTGCATCTGAGCCTGCAGTTGGTCTTGCATCTCTTTCTGCATCTGTTCTAACTTTTCTATCCTTTGATCCATTGCTTTCGTCTTTTTCCGAGTGTAATAGTGGTGTTCCAGGATAACTATAGTATGACCTCTAGTTAATAAGGTTGTCTTATAATATTTAATGCAAATGTAATGATGCAGTGCCAATGCATAAAATGTAATGCACATGAATGAATGCAAAAATAAAAAGAGTTGATTCTGATTCAATTTCTTTTAGAATACTCATAGAAAAAAGACAAAATCCTTTACATAAAACAAAGTCACATATACGACCTAGCCCTTATGCCCAAAGTTTTGACTTTCTCAAGAAGAGAGGCTAACTCTCGACCCTGGTCTGACTTTGACTCATAAAATATACTTAACACATCAGCCTGAACTGCTAAGGTTTGTAGATGATCAGCCACCTCTCGTATCTGAACCACAGCTTCACCCATAAGGTAGTCTCTTTCTCTGACTTGGTTCTGAGATTGTTGAAGTTGTTCTTTCCCTCGCTGGTTATCTGCCTCTAATAGTTGGATCCGAAACTCACTGTTTTGCAACACTGTTTCGAGTTCCACCACCTTTCCCTTTAATTCTTCAATCTGGCCTAGGCTTGATTCCAACTTCACTGTAGAGTTGTGACTTTGACTCAATGCCTTCTCTAATTCTGCTACTCGAGCCCTTAGCATCTTATTTTCGCTTTGGCTCTCCCCCGCCGTCTTTTTCAGGGCATCCTTTTGTGCTTGAACCCCCTGAAATCTCTTCTTCCACTGGTCAACCTTGGTCTTCTCCTCCTGAAGTTCTTGACGCCATTGTTCCGAGGTTTTACCCAACCCAGCAGTCCTCATCGATAGATGCAACTTCTTGTAATCGGTCTTCAGGCTATCCAAATCTTCTTGACCTTCCTTTTCCTTTTCTCTACCGACCTCGATTTACGGATATCAATATCTAACATCGATCCATTTTTCCCTTCCAGCTTGTTCTATCTTTTCCCTAACTCGAACTTTTACTTTCAAAGTCCCGCTTCATGATCTCCAACTCGAGAAGGGACTACTGCAGTATTCTTCTATCGATCGAAAGAAAGACACATGCCGACACAGGAATATTATCATTCACTCTCCTTTCGCCATGTGTTATATTCGAGAGTTACTATTGGATTTATAGCAACTCTTTTCATTCGGTGAATCTGCTTCCATGCATCAGAAACTTCTCGAACTCTTTTCTTATAATTATTCCCACTATACGAGAATTCGAACTGAGCTAACCCATGCGTTACCGGTATAAACTGTCTTGATTGGTATTGCCTTAGCACGAGCAAAGGAGCATACCCGACAGCTCCCCAAATCCCTAACAGAGGAACCCAATCATAACACCCACACCGGTAGAGGATATCGTCGGGAACGAACCAAGGAGCTCTCCATTCCACATCCTTTTCCTGAAGATTCTGAAGAAGCACGATCCAGTTCTCTTCTGATATGTCCTCTCTCCTAGGCGCGGCGGCCAACTCCTTTAACGGGGAGTAATTTGCAAAAAAGACCCGATAAGAATTTCTATCTACTTTCCAAAATGGCTATGAAACCACCCAAAGAATTGTACAGCATCCCATGAATCTTCCTTCACCGCCTCCCAAGACGAGCTCAAATATCTAAATGTTTTACGAAAATCGCTGATACAAAGCGCAGAACCCCTTATCAAGACGATCGAACAAATCGATAACTGCTTCGTCTACATGCCTCAAAGCCTTGGGAAAAATTACCAAACCATAGATACTTAAGGCAAAAATGTCGACTTTCCTCTTCATATCTGGGTGTGCCGTCATCAGGTCCCTCAAGCTTACCCAAGGAATGCATTTCCCTTCCCCCTTCTGCTGAATTCGTGCCATGACCCACTGTTTGCTCACCCAGTGATGCTCATCAGCTTCTTTACAAAAGAAGGTGCATTAGCGGCCCTGAAGTAAATTTTGTCGACCTGAGCCCTTTGACTGCGAAGCAAAGCTGTATATTCCTCCAGGTAGGCACCAAGTCTACTTCCCCAAACGTAAAACAGCTATAAGCGGGATTCCAATATTGAGTCATAGCCCGAAACAAGTGTTTGTCCACTCTGATGTCGAGTAAGTAAGGTAGATCACCATAATTAATGTAGAACAGTTGCCTAGTTGCTTCGTCCCAACCAGCCCATATATCTCTTATCTCTTGTAGCTCATTCTGTGTCACACTGATACGAGTGAAGTCCAATAATTCTAATGTGTAGCCTTCAGTTAGGCTATCCCCCTTCTCAAGCTGTGTCTTCTCGACCATATACGCATGCAACAGTATTATTCTCTACTTTATCAAGGAATCAGTCCCCATAACAAGTATTCTAACTTAGTAATTAAAACAGGAATCGATGCCTTTTAAGTATGAAATGACATGCAAATATGACCAACATAAAACAAGTTAGTACCATATAAAAGTAACCAAAGCAAGTGAAAAGAAATGTCTAACCACTACATAGGTAGCCACTAAGGTTTAGCATGGCTCTACCTAGGGTGGGCTCCTAAAGTTCACTATATGTGGTTTGGTTCTAAAGAAAGAAAAGGGTACCAAACAGTGATTCCTCAATCCTCACCCATTATAGGCTCATATAGATCGAGTTCGGTTCAGGGAATACATTTCCTATGGCCATGCGGAGGTGAAAACCTCACGGAACCATAGGTACGGATGTATCCCTAAGCGATCCCTAGCCCATGTGAGGTGAAAACCTCACGAAGGCATAGATTTTGCTCCCACTTAAGGGTGTGACCACAATGGTTATGCAATATGAATGCCAAAAATATTCTATGTCTCACAAACCAAAGCAGACATATGACGCGACACAGACTCATGCAACTGAAAAACGAAAAAAATTTTATTTTTGATAAAAAGGACATTAATCAACCAATTTTACGGCTTGACTCTCTTAACGTCCCCAGTGGAGTCGCCAAGCTGTCGAAACCATTTTTTTTGTTTGAAAAACGGGCCGACTTTAAAAAGAAAGAGTCGCCACCAATCTTTTTTGAAGTGTGATTGGGTCACTTATAAAACAGTTTGGTCTACAAATTTAAGAAAACGGGCTCGTGAATTGATTCATGACGAGGAAGGGTTAGCACCCTAACGCCCAAAATTGGTACCGTATTGATTGATTAATGTCCTTAATATCGAAAAATTAGAAAATATTTTAAAGAATGGAAAAATGTTTGGATGACTCAGATTGGATATCAAAACTCTCTTGTTAGAAAAGTGAGAGATCATGTCCAGCACGATAGGACACGATGCTTCAAACTTTCGATCCCAAGATCATTTTACAATTTCCAAAATACATGTAGCGCAATTTGAAAAGGGTATTTCACTATTTGGCTAAACTAAAACCGAAACCCAGCACGATTGGGTACGATTCTTTGGATTTCCAAACACGAAATATCGCCCTTATTTAAGAAATATGATAAAGAAATCTGTGAAGGATATCTCGTTGTTTAAATGAACAGAAAATCGAAACCCAGCACGATTGGGCACGAATTTCTTGAACTTCCAAACACGAAACATTGCCTTATTTTCAAAGAATACAATTGAAATCTTTAAAGGATATTTAATGATCTAGATGAACGAAAAATCGAAACCCAGCACGATTGGGCACGATTTCTCAGACTTCTAAATACGAAATATTACCTTCGCCAAAGCCCATTTTTATGAATTTTTAAAAAAACAAAGGCAAAAACCTTGAAATATGAACACGATGATAATAAGGGGGAACAGTATATGCAAAAAGCGAACAAACAATAATATTACGGTGAAGAAAAATATGTGATAAATAAGACGGCTAGTAATAATAATACTACTAATGCAACTAATAAATATAGTAAAAATAAATAAATACAACATTACATTATCAATGTGATAATAAGATAGTAACAACAATAATTAAAAAAAATAATGAGAGAATAATAATAATATCGAATAATAGCATTAAAAAACAAAAATAAAAGTGATATTAATGATAACTATAATAATAATTAAAGTAATACTAAAAAAATCGTAAAAACAATAATATATAATTAAAAGAATTAAAGCAAACAAGAATATATATATAATAATAATAATAATAATAATAATAATAATAATAATAATAATAATAAAAAGAAAATAAGAAAATAATAGTTATTAATAAAATAGTAAAAAAATATTTGATAACAATATTTTAGTGGATATAATCGTAATATAAAAAATTAAAGTAAAACAATGATATATATACATATATACCGATGATAATAAAAAATTAATTTAATGATAAAATAACAAAACAACTAAAAAGGGGACTAAATTGAGTAAAAAATCGAATATCTGGGGCTGATTTTAAAAACAAATAATGATAAAGGAGTAAATTGTAACGTGCGCGCAACTTAGAGGGACCGAAATTGAAAATAATCCCACCCTTTAAACACAGCACCGAAGTAACGGACTAAATCAAAAGAAGGAGCAAACTTTTGGGCCAAATCAGGAATTAAGAAAACTGATTATGAAACCAGTAAAAAGCGGAGGGGCTAAACGCGCAATTAGCCCCTCCAAAGCAAAACACGCGGATCTTAGCCCTTATGCGGGTCGGGTTGCGGGTCAGAGGCCCAAAACGACGTCGTTTGGCCCCTGACCCTGATGCCCAAAACGGCGCCATTTTATAACAATATAAAAGGTAAGTTTTTAGCCCTGAAATCTCATTTTCGGTGCAGTAGAGAAGAGAGGGAAAAAAGAAAAAACTATCTCCCCAAAATTCCCGGCGTCGATCGATTCTCTCGACGCCGATCGTTAAATCCCACCACGTTGTCGTTTGCCACCGCTCACGAGTGGTAGGAATCAAAAGGTAATTTTTTTATATATAAAACCTTTATATGTTTTTAAAAAAAAACGGATTAGGAAAAAATAAAAAATAAAAAAATGAAAAATTAAAACCGAAAAGGAAACAAAATGAAACCTTTGCTTCTTTTTTTTTGTATTTCTCTGAACTCCTCTGTTACAAGTGTTTTTTTCTCTTTTTTTATCTCTCCAAAAACCCTAATCTCCCCCCAAACCGATTTATGTTGTGGCTTTTATAGCCTTTGTTTTACAATTGATTTGTTTCTATTTTGCAGGTACGTGCTCAAAAACGTCTCTGACGCGGCGTGGTGGAGTGGCGCACGTCTCGGGGTGGTGGTGTCCGGCACACGTTACGGAAAGAGGCCTTGCTGGCGGCGCTAAACCATCTGCTAGGGTTTCCCATTCCTATTTTTAGGTTTTGGGTTTTGGGCCTGTTTTTTTTGTTTTATTGGGTCTTGCGTTTTGTAAAAAATTGGGCGTTACAGCTGCCCCTCTTTACTCATTGTCGTGCAACGAGAATAGAGCAAAGACTTTAAAAGGACCAATTTTTCCCTTGCTTGTTCGATCTTGACTTCTTGATGCTTCTTTTTTCCAGGTAGCTTTATTCCACCCCCTGCATTCCAGAGGTGTGGAAGTTTTGTTTCGATCTGCTACCTTCAATCCACTCCACTCCTGCTCAATGGAGATAGGATCTACTATCTTTAGTCGCTCCACTCTTGCTCGGTGGAGATAAGACTTCAATCTTCGATCCGCTCCACACCTTTCCGGTGGAGATAAGATTTACTATCTTTAGCCCGCCCACTCCCTTTCGGTGGAGATAAGGCTTCAATCTTCGATCCGCTCCACTGCTCGCCATTGGAGATAAGATCTCGCCGCTCAATCCGCTCCACTCGCCTTTCAGTGGAGATGGGATCTACTATCTTTAGCCCGCCCACTCCTCGCCAGTAGAGATAAGGCTTCAATCTTCGATCCGCTCCACTCCTTTCGGTGGAGATAAGATCATCGCTTCGATCCGCTTTCTCCTCGCCTTTCGAGAGATAAGATCTGTTGTCTTCAATCCGCTCCACTCCGCTCGGTGGAGATAGGATTCACTATCTTTAGCTCGCCCACTCCTTCTCGGTGGAGATAAGGCTTCAATCTTCGATCCGCTCCACTCACCTTTCGGTGGAGATAAGATCTCATGCGCCGATCCGCTTTCTACTCCCGCGGTAGAGATAAGATCTGTCTTCAATCCGCCCACTCCTTCGGTGGAGATAGGATCTACTATCTTTAGCCTCGCTCCACCTCGCGGTGAAGATAAGGTGGAATCTTGATCTGCTCCACTCCCCGCGGTGGAGATAAGATCTCACCGCTCAATCTCGCTTACCTCGCCGGTAGAGATAAGATCATTGTCTTCAATCGCTCACTCTCCTTCGGTGGAGATAGGATCTACTATCTTTAGCTCCCTCCACCTCGCCGGTGGAGATAAGGCTTCAATCTTGATCTGCCCATTCCCGCCGGTGGAGATAAGATCTACTACTTCGATCTGCTTCTACTCGCTTAGTAGAGATAAGATCTGTTGTCTTCAATCCGCTCCTCCCTCCAATGGAGATAGGATCTACTATCTTTAGCTTTGCTCCACTCCCTTTCGGTGAAGATAATTTGGAATCTTTGATCGCTTCCACTCGCTCAGTGGAGATAAGATCTTCAATCCGCTCCACTCCTGCTCAGTGGAGATAGGATCTACTATCTTTAGCCTTCTCCACTCCTGCTCAGTGGAGATAAGACTTGTCTTTCGATCTGCTCTACTCCTGCTCAGTAGAGATAAGATCTGTACTCTTCTGTAACTCCCATTAACTTTGCTACATTGTCATCTGGGGAACCTACCTGTAGAAGTGATTTCATGGGGTCTATGCATATGTCAAATGATTAGGATGTCATGAAAGATGCTCCTAACCATATGTATCATGAATGTTATGAATGGATGCAAAATGTCATGAGAATGATCCATTTTTAACATTTGGGTTGTTATTGCTTGCTGCTTATTAAGGTGACCCCTGACGTATGTTTTCTCTATTCAGCTGATATTTCTAACAACTAATCTGAAGATGTCGTCACCGCTTAAACCCTTATCTCAAGTCTCTGAGCCATTTTAAGCCTGGTTAGTTCTAAACAATTGCCCTGTTTCGGATTCTTGTATTTTTTAGAAACTTTCAGAGTAGTGCATAAAACTTCTTTTGTGAAAGTATTATTGGTTCAATAATCATTATTTCCAAGAAAAATGCTTGAAACAAGACTGTAGAAATGAATAACACTGAAATTTATTCGGGATAAAACCCGTGAAAAATGGGTTGAACAAGGAAAACAAATTCCATTAGGGTGCAATATGAATAAGAATGGTATTGATGCCCCAGATATCACAAATCGAGCTTTCAGATGTATTCTTGAAGACCTCTCGAGTTTAACATGTGTCTAGAAGATCCATGGTACTTTGTAGATGCTCCAAGACGAACATATTTCCTCATTGTTAATGCAAGTATAAGCGAAATTATCAGATGCCCTCACGAGTTGATCATACTTTGAGCCGCCCTTTTTGAGTTTTCAACTCAAAGCCCTTTGGTCTCAAAGCGCCTTCGGGTTTTCGCTTTGGCCTCTCCATTTTTTTTTGAACTCAAGATGCCCTTTGTGCGTTTTCATCTTGGTCCACTTTCAAAGTACTTCTTGATCGAAGTCTGCGTTAATCGGATTTGCGGACTTTTTGTCATCCATCTCGGCTAGTATCAAAGCTCCTCCAGAAAAGGCCTTCTTTACAACGTAGGTCCTTCCCAATTAGGCATCCACTTTCCTCAAGTCTTTCTCGCATAGGGAGGATCTGTTTCAACACCAAGTCTCCTCATGAAATACTCTGGGCGGACTTTCTTATTGTAAGCTTCAGATCATTCGCCCTGGTACAATTGACCATGGCGAATAGCTCTTAGCCTCTTTTCCTCAATTAGATTCACTGATCATATCGAGATTGAACCTATTTCGCTTCGTCCGACTTTAGCTCGACAAAACCCGGAGTGAAGGGATCTCAACTTTAATAGGCAAAACGCTTCCATCCCATAAACCAACGAGAAAGGAGTTGCCGGAGAGGTTCGACCGATGTTCGATAGGCGTAGAGGCAAGCGGAACTTCTCATGCCAGTCCTTGTAGGTCTCAACCATTTTCCCACAATTTTCTTGATATTTTATTAGCCTCGATCGCTCCATTCATCTTTGGGCGATATGGCGATTTGAAGTTATGGTGCTTAATGTTGAATCGATCAGACTTACGCTATCGCTTTATTGTTCAAGTTTAGTGCATTGTCGGACACGATCTTTTCTCGTATACCATAGCGACATATGATCTCCTTCTTCAAAAACTTGCTAACTGCCGTCTTCGTGATATTAGCATATGAAGCTGCCTCTACCCATTTGGTGAAGTAATCAATGACCACGAAGATGAAACGATGTCCATTAGAAGCTTTCGGGGAGATTGGCCCAATGACATCCATGCCCCACATTGAGAAGGGCCATGGAGAAGTCATAACATAAAGAGGTGAATGAGGCACATGGATCCTGTCCCCATAAACCTGGCACTTATGGCACTTCTTGGCATAACGAATGCAGTCTCCTTCCATCGTGGACTAGTAATACCCGAATCTCATGATTTGTCTCGCCATCGTGAACCCATTGGCATGTGTTCCACGTACCCCATCATGGACTTCTTCCGTGATTTTCCTAGCTTCAACAAAGATCCACACATCCGAGCAACACTTGATCCCTTCTCTTTATACGGGATCTCTCCATCTAGGACATAGTCACCGCAAGTCTTCTCAATGTCTTCTTATTATTTTCAGCCGCTTGATCGGAATATTCACGGCTTTTCACATATTGTAGAATATCATAGTACCAAGGATGATCATCTCTCTCTTCCTCTTCGTCAATATTGAAACAATGAGTCGAACCCAGAATACTCATTTGGATAGGCTTCATACCCTCCCGCTCATTCACTTTGATCATAGAAGCTAGAGTGGCCAAAGCATCACCATCCGGTTTTCATCACGCGGAGGTAAAAGAATGTGATATCATCAAACTCCTCAATTAGTTCCAAAACTAACTTTCGATAGTCGATCGGTTTGGGATCTCTTGTTTCCATTCTCCTTTGAAATGATATATGACAAGAGCGAGTCTCCAGTATACCTCTAGCACCTTAACTTTGTGGTCTATGGTCGCTCGGATCCCCATGATACACGCTTCATATTACGCCATGTTGTTTGTGCAATCGAAGTCCAACTTGCAAGTGAATGGATAATGTTCTCCATTTGGGGATACCAGGACTGCCCCAATTCCATTACCAATGGCATTTGATGCTCCGTCAAAGTTCATCTTCCGAGGATAATCTTCTAAGATATCTTCTTCAATTGTAGCTACAAACATCGATCTTCATTAGGAAAATCGAAATTAAGGGGCTCATAATCATCTAGCGCCCTGCTGGCTAAGAAATCTGCTATTGCACTCCCCTTCACCGCTTTCTGGTTCACATAGACAATGCCGAACTCAGAGAACAAAATTTGCCATCGGGCCATTCTTCCATTCAGGGCCATCGACTCCATCATGTACTTTGTAGGGTCCAATTTCGAGATTAACCAAGTCGTGTGGTACAATATGTCTTGCCTCAACCTCCGAGTTGTCCGCACTAATGCACAACACAATTTCTCAATTGGCGAGTATCTTATTTCACACTCGGTGAATTTCTTCGAGGTAATATATCGCCTTTCTTTCCTCCACAGCTCATCGTGTTGGCCTAGTACACATCCCATTGAGCTATCGAACATCGCCGATACAAAATCAAGGGTCTATCAGACTAGGAGGCATTAATCTGGGGTGTTGGACAAATATTGTTTAATCTTGTCAAACGCCTCCGCATTCATCATCCCAAATGCCCGGATTTGCTTTAAGAAGGCGGAATATTGGATCACATTTCTCACCAATTGTGAAATAAACCGAAGCGATGTAATTCAATCTCCCTAGAAAACCTCGGACTTCCTTCCGAGTCTTGGCGGAGGTAATTTTGTACGGCCTTGACTTTATCCGGATCTACCTCGATTTCTTTTGCCTTGACCACTTAAACCCAATAGCTTCCCCGATCGAGCCCGAAGGTACATTTATGGATTGAGCTTCAAATGAAATTTCCTCAATCTCGTGAATGACTTCCTCAATACTTGCACATGCTCCCTTCCGCTCGAGACTTTGCGATCATGTCGCCGACGAGACCTCGATCTCCTTATGCATCATGTCATGGAACAAGGTTACCATAGCCCTTTGGTATGTTGCTCTGCATTCTTTAACCCAAATGGCATCACTTGGTAATGTAAAGTCCCCATAAGGTTATGAAGGTGGTCTTTACCATGTCCTCGGATGCATCTTTATTTGATTGTATCCAGAAACCGTCCATGAAGGAGAAAAATGAAAACCCGCCGTGTTATCCACTAAAGTGTCAATGTGAGGTGGGAAGTTATCTTTGGGCTGGCCTTATTTAGGTCCCCGTGAATCAACACACATTCGGACTTTTCCATCCTTTTGGGGACAGAACCACGCTGGCTACCCATTACGAGTAATTTACTACTCGAAGAACCCAAGATCAAATTGCTTCTTAACTTCTTCCTTATCTTTATCGTGACATTGGGTCTCATCCTTCAAGCTTCATTGGACCGGCTTGCATTCTCTTTTATGGGGATACGATTGTACCGCAATATCAAGACTCAACCTCGCATATCTTGATACGACCACGCCAAGACATCTTTGAACTCTAGCAGAAGTCTAATGAGGTCCCGCCTTGTTTCATGGGTTATGCAGTACCGATTTTCACTTCTTTCCCATTCTCTGAAGCACATTTTCGATTGTCTCTTCGTGAGGTAGAATCGCTTCTCCTCCCGCCTACCATCCTTAATGAGATCCGTAAATAAATCATAATCTTCGTCATCTCAGAAGTCTTGGGATCCTTCCGGCACGTGTCTTGCTCATAAGGAAATTCGAGTTCATAGCGATGTCACCATGACGTCGATATCCTGAGGGACCTATGGTAGGTATAAAAGAATATTCAATGAAAATGAATTTAAGGGCGACTTATTTATGCGTTATGATTATGAATGGAGTGGAACAGAGTAGAAGAATTATTGCACGAAATGGAAAGAAAAATGCACTTCTTATTGAAAATAATGATGCGTGAACATGCCTATTTCACAAAAAATTTTATTGTTCCTAGGCTTGAAACAATAAGTGTGTTTTGAACATTACTCTGCTTTTATTCCTAAAACTACAGAATTTCTTCCATGATCCAATTGTCCGTAACACTTCCAGTTTGTAAGGGCTTAATACCCGCCAAGTTTCCTCTCCTCGAACCTCCTTCGCATACCACAGTTGATGTTCGATTTCATCATGTCTCCAATGTTTCCTCATTCATGTCCTCCGTCTCGAATGAATAATCCCTCGACACTAATGAATTAGATATATGGGAAAGGTCATTGAACCCCACTCAATCTTAGCACCATTCAATCGTGCCATTCGTCTTTCACGCTTCCTCTCTAGCTCCTCCTTTCTCTGTCTGGTATTTGGTCTATACCCTAGACCAAAGCGATCCTACTTGTCAGCCAACCCTGGCACTCTAACTGGACCCTGGAGATATTTTCCAAGTCCCCTCCCGGGCATTGCTCCTTTTTCCATTGTCAACTGTAGGCCCATCCTCGTTGCTTCAGAGAGTTTGGGCACCGGGATCTTGCTTCCTTCACTTATAAAAGTCGCATTTACAAACTCTAATGACCTTAAGGAGCACTCTATGGCCTCCGTATCATTCTCTATGTACGGTGCATCACTAGTAACGGACGCGATGATATCCTCCTCTGCATTTATGGTTATCAACCGACCCTCTGTTACTAATTTCAACTTTTGATGCAATGACGATGGTATGCGACTCCTTCGAGTGGATCCACGGCCTCCAATAAGTAATTATAAGAAGGCTTGATGCTCATCACAAGGAAATCTACCTCATATGTATTTGGCCCAATTAGGAGGTTATCTCGATCCTCCCATTACTTCTCTCTCGGTGCCATCGAATGCTCTCACTATATTTTGGCACGTTTTCATGTGAGAGCCGTCTCTGAGTAACTCCGTCCAGCTTAAACAGGGCAAAACATTCAAAGGCCGATCCATTGTCAATTAATACCCTCGGAGTGTATACCTCCTGATCGGTAGTGATATGCAAAGCCTTGGTAGATCCCCCGCTTGATGTATTTCCTCATCATTGAACGAGATAAAATTATCTCGCGCTTATGTTATTTACAAGACGGTCCAAATTTATTTACCAAAATGTCATCAAGAACATAAATCGTTCAATGCTTTTATTAACGCACTACGGTGTCCTCTCGAGTTTAGCAAGAAGGTCAATACCGATGTGCGTCGCTAATGTAACAATGCTCCACCACACTCTTTCACTTCAACGTGCTTCAGAACTTCAAGAACTCCCGGCCTCATCCTCTCATATCTTGGTTTGTTAACAAGCGGTCCCGCTTCTTCTCCCCTTCTCGTCATAGAGGACTCACTGGCCGGGTATGCTAGTCAATTCTTTTCCCAAAATCGTTATAGTACAATCGTAATTCCAAGGTACCCTCTTGTCATCTTTATAAGGAAAAGTCACGGGTTTCAATTACGATCTTGATGCATTCTTAGAGTAGAAATTATAGGTTTTCGACACGACCCTTGGTGCCACCTTCACCTCCTCGACCCTCGGCGTGATAATCACACGTGGGTGATTGACTTTAAGGATCCTTTCTGACCCTCCCTTTGTGGAACATACATCTCTTTTTCCACCAAGTCAAAGAACTCCACTCTTTATTATCCATTAGCCCTTGTACTACGGCTCTAAATTTGTTACATTCTCGGATTTCATGGCCTTCTTTGTCATGGAACTCACAATGAGTTCCTTGTATCCGGAGATCTTCACATTCTCTGCAGAACTAACCTCATCGACTGATTGCCTATAGAATCTCATCTAGAGAAATTCGACATAGAATAATCAGCTCATGAACCGATGCAATCGACCATAATGTATATTGCACTGCCCTATGACATAAGGTTACATGTCTATAAGCACTTCATTTGTCACTCATATAGGAAGTTTTACCACGAATATTCACGTTCCGGATAGCTAATGCAGTTCTTATTGCTCAAGTTTCGATCTAACTTCTTCCTTCAATAAATTTCGTCTATTGATAATCTAATGACTCTTAATCAAATGGCAATTCATCTCAAGATCATTCCTCCTCATAATTGTATAGGGATATTCTCCAATCAATTCAACGATTATCAAGTTATCTGCTTCACGGCATTCTCTTTCATCTCCGTGATTGGTAACCTCTTCCAGTCAGTCATGATCTCACAAGTTTAAGACACTTATTTCAAGTTCTCATAGCTTCAATCCTGCGTATGCATGTATATCTCCTCATTCTATATTGGAGACATGATACCTTCACTTTAAATCTGCATTTAGATCTCATACTTTTAAGCTCGATGCCTATGAGCTGACATCTCATATGCATTGTCAACCAATACATCATGCTTATTCTGTATCTACTTCGTGATTAATTCCTATTCGTTATATTGAGCAGACTACTGCCTGTATCCATTATCTAGCGTGCATTTCCTAGAGAGCTTAATTTCTCACATATAAAGCTCTTTAAGTCTATGTACCTCTCATGTACTTCCTATATCCACGGCTCGCTATATGTATACTAGATTGTGCAGTATGTTCATACGTTACTCACGTTCATACATTCTGGACTCATGAACTCTTCATATCTTTCCCTTGTTGCATGTAAGCTATGCTCCGCCATATATGGGAAACTCGTCATCTGTAATTAAAACCCTCGATTCATCATATCGAGGTAGTATTCCAAAGCCTCTATTTCATTCAGTAATTCAGTTATACAATCTTTAATTGTCTCGATGAATCAAAGTTCAATTCACTAACGATGCCCGTTTCAGAGCGACTCTGACCGAATCGGATGACTCTAAGTTCGTGTCCACTCTGATTAATACACTCCTTCACTTTGTCAACAATCTCTTTCCCTCATAGGATTCCAAGCGCTTTCATTCCTTGCTCAGGCTCAGATTCTTCATCTTGATTTCATCAGATCACTTATAAAGTTCGATGTTTCAATTCTCTACGATCCTTCATACATTACACTTTCAATTATCCATCGATTAATCGTTAAGTTCTTTACCGTCTGCAACACTAACTCTTCCTGTCATAGCCGTTGTCATATCAATTTACACGTTTACTGGGCTTGAGCTATCCCCCTTGATAACTCGATTCTTTAATCCGAGTGCTTCTCCAGAATCTTAACATGCTCTGCACCTTTATTGTGTTTAACTACCTTGACTGCTCTGGTTCAATTGATGAATCCAAAACAATTGAAGCTACATACTCAACTATTTATCAACTCATAATGTTCTGTACAAGTATTCGATGATGCTCTTGCTTGTCATTTTCATACATCCTCGTGATTGGGTAATAATCAGGTTTCAGGTCACTTATCACTGGTGACTTTCGATCTTGGCCTCTATGCACTCCATTCTTCACTACATATGACTCTGGTAACTTACACATGTCAATGTGCTTATTAACGTCCTTCACATGTATGATTGACATTAGGTATCTTAGTAGCATCACTCTTTGTCTAGTCACTCTGATCTTCAGTACTTATCATCCTACGTATTATCAGCACTCTCAGTCTACAGTTAATTGGAACTGGTCCTTGTCTATTGTGGCCATGTAGTTCAGATATTCACGAATTCACAGTATTCTACAATTTCAACTTTGACTCTTTCATAGCCAATGTCCCAGTTTCGTCTTGCAGACTTGCTTGAGAGTCCTCGCCAAATCGAATGATGCTTCACTCATTATCGACATTGACTCATTGACTTTATGACTCAAATCGGTATCAGACCTTCAGATCTGAACTACTGGTATTCCTTTAATCTCTGAGTTTTAAGCAGCCTGCCTCTTGCGTACCTTTCACTGGTCTTCTGATCATGACCTAGGTACTCACCATGCGTAATGATTGCGATGGATTAAGATCGTCACATTCACCGATTCATGTAAATACGTTCTTAGTAAGCAACTTGTCCTGAGTATAATCCTATCATGTCATTGGCTTTCTGGAGGCCTAGTCTCAATCTTAGTTCCAGCTCGGTAAATTCAGTATTTACCTGCTATACGGGAGCTCTTCACATGTTCTCCTTTTCAGCTCATTGATCTATCTTCATTTCATGCCACTGCATTTCCCACCTTTCTCACTGCATCTCTTGTACTGCTTTTTCTCCAAATGTCGTCATAAGATCCTATGCTATTGTTTATATGCTCTTATGCATTACTGTAATGCATGACATGCAATGATAATTGATTGATTAGATTTCATTCTTTATGACTTAAAGACAGATCCTTTACATACAAATGTCACATATCGTGAGCTAGTATGCCCAGAATTGATTCTCAAAGAGTTGATCTCGACTCATTCTTGACTCCTAAAAATATTCTCTAATACAGTTTCACTATCTGCTCGATACAACTGTCTTGACATATCCATGCAGCTACTCATTATCTCCTTTGCACTCGATTAGATTTCAATCCTTGAATCTTCTCTTTGGTTACTGGTGTCCAGTCTTATTGCACCACTTCACTAAGTGTCTTGCACTTTTAGATTGCTAATCCTGTATTAGTTGCATGCTTCATGCTAATTCCACTTTATTGTAATTCTCAATCCCTAGCTCTGATTCGTTCCGATTTTATCATCTTTTGCTATTGACTCAGCTTCAGTCATCATGACTTTACGTGCACACTTCTCGGGCTATAGTCAGTTTTTTACCAGACGCCTTCGACTCATTGTGATCTTCAACTGTCTTGGCGTCGATTAATCCAATCTCTCGTAATCACACTGCCTTGACGCTACCATGCTTCTCTTTTCATTCCGTTTGAATCGATGCTTCTATCTTTTCCTAACTTCAACTCTTATCCTTCAACTCTTCGTAGTCTCTATTCCGCTATCTCTCCGACTGAAGGTCCACTTCTCTCATCTGATCTCAGACTATGCCTCTACTTGATCGAGCTTACCTATGTATCTGCATATAACGATTTTCATTACAGTTTATTGAGCTTCTATATACTTTCTTCATGTAATGATCTCTCAAGTCTAAACTGCCATTACCATAATTTGCACATAATCGTCATAATGATGATTCTTATCTGTACTTGATAATCTAATGTCCAATCTCTACAAGGCATTATCGCCAACATGGAAGTATATCAATCAAACAACCTCCAGTTCCTCTTGCCAAATCTCGAACTTCGATCACTTTGAATGCTGTACATCATTCAATGATCGCGTATTCAATTCCATCTGAACACAATGGACTAACACCGCATACGTATGTCATTCACTCTCCAGGTCAAAATCGTAAATGTTGAATCGTGTCATCCTTATCACGAATACGCTAGTCTGCACCAATCTTGATTTGCACACCATAGAATTCATTTACTGAATACTTTCAACGCCATTGATTAACTCAAAAGTGTACTTTGCTTCATGTCCGTCAATGCAGAGTCCCGATCACCATCTATCATGCCTCTTCGAACCCATCGTCTGTGCCATCTTAAGTGACCGCTTACAAGATCCTCCATTGACTCCTTTAGAGTATTCAAGGAGCTGTCTCATCCTCTCACAATGTCTTATGCAAGCGCATATGCACACTTATGCGAGAGTTGAAACGATCTGATCACTACTCAATGGTAATGAACACAACGTAAGTGACAGTCATCCATATCTTCACTTAACGCTCAGCTTCCATTTTTGTTCTGTCCAATCGCGGAGTATACCAATTCTAATAGATGTTCACACTTGCTTCCCTACCACTGTCAATATTCATAATTACTCAAGTCCATATATCTAGCTAATCCTTTCCTTGATTTCTGATCGAAGAGATCTTGACTCGATATGATATTACTACATAATTTAGTCAATACATGCTCTAACGTTCAGATATGTCAATCCAGCATATCCATACATAGATATAGCATGCAAATAGTCTAACTAAATATAGTGAACTGATTGATGGTTGCCTAAAAAGTCCATAATTCCCATAAAGAGTTATTCAAACTTAAAACCTTGACAAAATCCTACCAAGTCTTTGTCAGTCGATGCAAAGTTTTACCTTTAGGGTACCTCTCAACCGGAATTTTACCCATATTCTAACTTCCACGAAATGTTAAGTCCAAAGTTGAACAGGTTGATCACTATCACCCTTCCCCAAAGGAATTCCAATTGACTTTACGAATTTTTTGAAAAACCCTTATCAACAATTTTGACCTTAATATGAATCGCCTACATGCTTTTAAACTTAAAAGAATTAAAAAACCAACCATTAACAATGTGATTCCCTTATCCAATTTCAGAATTTTAAAATAAACTTAGAGGACCGAAATTGAAAATAATCCCACCCTTTAAACACAAAGACCAAGTAACGGACTAAATCAAAGAAGGAGCAAACTTTTGGGCCAAATCAGAATTAAGAAAATAGATTATGAAACCAATAAAAGCGGAGGGGCTAAACGCGCAATTAGCCCCTCCAAAGCAAAACACGCGGATCTTAGCCCCTATCTTGGTCGGGTTGGTCGAGGCCCAAAATGACGCTCGTTTGGCCTCGACCTGATGCCCAAAAAACGCCTGCGTTTATAACAATATAAAAGGTAAGTTTTTAGCCCTGAAATCTCATTTTCGGTGCAGTAGAGAAGAGAGGGGGAAAAAAAGAAAAAAACTCTCTCCCCCAGCCCAGCGTCCGGCCGATTCTCCGACGCCGATCGCCGTCCAATCCCGTCAATAAACCACACCGCTCACGGTGGTAGAAATCTGAAAAGGTAAGTTTTTTTATATATAAAACCTTTATATGTTTTTTAAAAAAAACCCAAAAACGGATTCCTAAAAAAATAAAAAAAAAAAACCGAAAAGGAAAAAAATGAAACCTTTGCTTTTTTTTTTTTGTATTTCTCTGAACTCCTCTGTTACAAGTGTTTTTTCTCTTTTTTTATCTCTCCAAAAACCCTAATCTCCCCCCAAACCGATTTCTATTGTGGCTTTTATAGCCTTTGTTTTACAATTGATTTGTTTCTATTTTGCAGGTACGTGCTCAAGCACGTCTCGGACAAGCGCGGTGGAGTGGCGACGTCTCGGGTGGTGGTGTCCGGTATGACGTTATGGAAAAAGGCCTTCTTGGCGGTGCTAAACCATCTGCTAGGGTTTCCCATTCCTATTTTTAGGTTTTGGGTTTTGGGCCTGTTTTTTTTTTTGTTTTATTGGGTCTTGGGTTTTGTAAAAAATTGGGCCTTACAATCACGGTTGAAAATCGGTAAAGTAAAACAAGATTCCTCCAGTGACGAAAAAGATTGCTACCAGAGTAGTACCCAAGTTGTGAGAGGAAGAAACAGAGTCGCGCACGGCGGCCATGGCGTCTGGAGGAGGAAGCAGCGGTGGAGGTGTGGAGTGGCACGTTAGGCCTCCGAATCCCAAAAATCCAATCGTCTTTTTCGATATAACCATCGATTCCATCCCCGCCGGTCATATCAAAATGGAACTCTTAGCTGATATCACTCCTAAAACTATCGAAAATTTCAGGTATTTCTACTTCTTCACCCCCATTTTCTACGATTATTTTATACTTTTAGAATTTTCTGTTTGAAGATTGAATTTTTCCCTATTTGCAGACAACTATGCACCGGCGAATACAGGTTTTTTTCCCCACGAAACTTAATTATCTGTATCTACGTGATTAATTCCTAGTTACCTATTTTTATTAATTGGATTGACATCAGGAAAGCAGGGCTGCCTGTTGGTTACAATGGTTGCCAGTTTCATAGGGTTATTAAAGATTTTATTATTCAAGCTGGAGATTTTCTTAAGGTTGGTAATTTTATTATTAGTATTAGTATTAGTATTAGACCTTTCATTTTGCATTTATAATCTTTGCTAATCTGCTCAATCATGTTAGTCATTGAGTACCCAGAATCAGATTCTCGAGTTTCTTATAGACTATGAATTTTTCATTTGTTTCAGTATATCGATTTCAAGTAGATGACTAAGTCGTCGTCTAGCCGTTCTTATGTTCTTCATTGAATGTCCTTAGCTTAAATGTCTGAGCCAATATTCCTATGAAGGATAGCTTTTGCCCCTAAAATAGAGGGCAGTGGTTGCCAAAGTACTGATATTTCAATAGCTTCAACCAATATTTTTATTTGGGTAAATTACACCAACAGTCACCCAACTTCGGGGTAACTGGCAAAACAGTCACCTAGGTTTCATTTCAGTCACTCAACTTTCGAAAAGTTATAAAACAGTCACTAATTAACAGTTACCGTTAGGGTGTTAATGGAATTGCTGATGTAGCAAGTTAACCAGCTGATGTGGCAAGACGTTGGTGAAGCAGCTCTATTTTTCTCTTCTTCTTCTTCTTCTCCATTGCTCATTGCTCATTTTTCTCCATTGCTCCAATGGAGGGTAAAACCATGTTGTATTCCTCAACTTTTCTCCATTCCTCAACATTTCTCTAAAACAACAACTACTTCCTCATTCATCACTGTCTCTTTAAGTTTACTTTGTTTTGGCAGCAAACAACTACAAGGACCTCCCTATTTTTTGCCTGCCTCTAGGTTATATTGTACTATGTTTCTATTCACGAACTAGGCACCTGTTAGGAAACTATAATTGTTAGGGAACCCTAGTCCACGGTAAAATGCTTGATCAGGTGTAAATCCATATAAAATTTTAAGTCAAATCATACCTTCCAACCAACTAACTTTGCATGTTCCACAGTCGCTTCAAGATCACTGTCCGATGCCAATACAAATTTGTCATGGTCTTCATCTTCATACTACATAATATGGCCACCAAATAGCATAAATTTTGGAGAAATAAGAATCAAACACCAAAATAAATCAACATAAAGAAAAAGTCCCACCCCAAAAAAAAAAAAATTCTCCTTTAAAAACCTACTAGAATTTGAGGCAGGTTGTTTCTATCTATGTCCTCCTCTAGCCTCTAGGGGATTGCCGTTATTAGATCTGTCAAACTTCGTCTCTCTGTATACAGCAACAACAAATGAGAATCTTATTAGATAAAACTTACCCAGAGGAGCAAATGCAAGGTGTTACAGAAGAATTAGATCCCTCCAATAATATGCTCAGCAATTGTGGTAAATGCAATTGCTTGCCTACTGAAAAGGTGCTATGGTTGTAGCATCAATAACCAAATGTATATCATACTAGATACAAAGCAAAAGATCAGAACTTGGACCCAAAAATTTATTCTTGAAGCTAGTGCCATTCACGAAGTAACTTGGCCAAGAAAGATTTTGGTTAGGCTGCAAAAATTTAGCAAGTGAAAATACAAGCAAAACAAGAACATGTGCCTTATGCAAAACAAAAGACCGTATATATTCATGAAGGTGCCTAGTTCATGAATAGAATCAGCAACTACAAGGCCAAGACAATGAGTTGGAACTGCACTTTATTTCTAAATTTTGCTGCTCAGTCATTCTCCCCCCTCTCTAAGTGGTGACTTGGAGCCACTAAAACTGCAACTAACTTGAGAACAGATTTTCCTTTTCTTTTTTTTTTCTTTTAACCTACAAAGGAAAAGTACAGTATAACCCAGAGGCAGGCAAAAAACAGGGAGGTCCTTGTAGTTGTTTGCTGCCAAAACAGAGTAAACTTGAAGTGACAATGATGAACGGGAAAGTAGTTGTTATTTTAGAGAAATGTTGAGGAATGGAGAAAAATGTTGAGGAATACACCATGGTTTTACCCTCCATTGGAGCAATGGAGAAAAATGAGCAATAAGCAATGGAGAAGAAGAAGAAGAATAAGAAGAAGAAGAGGAAAATAGAGTTGTTTCACCAACGTGGCAAGTTAACTTGCCACATCAGCTGGTTAACTTGCCACGTCAACAATTCCGTTAACACCCTAACGGTAACTGTTAATTAGTGACTGTTTTGTAACTTTTTGAAAGTTGAGTGACTGAAATAAAACCTAGGTGACTGTTTTGTCGGTTACCCCAAAGTTGAGTGACTGTTGGTGTAATTTACCCTTTTTACTTTTTAAGTGTAAAACGATGAACAGCAGTTTAAAAATAGTTGTCTATAACATAAAACTATTGAGATCAATTTGCTCCAATGTTATATAATCATTACATTAAAATCTTGCCTTGCAAGGTGATGGTAGTGGATGTACTTCCATATATGGCCATAAGTTTGAAGATGAAAATTTCATTGCCAAGCACACTGGTCCTGGACTTCTATCAATGGTATGCTATTTTTATATAATGTTTGAGTAGCTACACACACATATGTGAAACATTCGCACATTTGTTCCTTCAACTCTTTGTTTTTTCTTGAAATAACCGTATTTGGCACATATTTAGACATGACTATCCAAATACTTTGAAAAACTTATAAAAAAATTGAACATACTTGTATCTTACATTGACACCCAAGTCTGGGAGATGAAGTCTCACAATGAAGGGAGAAAGAGAGAAATGTACCTTTGACCAGTAGAGGTACTAGGATATGGAAAACTTCAGTGAAGTTCTACTAAAGCTGTATATTGTTTTACCTTTTATATTGCAGACAAATAGTGGTCCAAATACCAATAGTTGTCAGGTAACCTATTCAATTTCTATTTCTTGCTTGGATACACACACCTGCTATCTAATGCATGTAAAAAGAAATGGCGATTTTCATTAATGCACACAGTATGAGTAATGATGAAGTATCTCATATTAAAGGCGAGATAATAGAATTTTGCTATTTGTACCATATCTATGCATAGAGACATTTTTCTATCCGCAAGTTTCCAGTTAGGTGAATTGGGATTTGATGGAAGTATTATTGTCACAAACTCTTCGAGCACGTCTAGTATGGTTGTCTACTATTATGAACTATCGCGTATATTGATTTTGGTCTCTATTGACTGCAGTTTTTTATCACGTGCGCGAAATGCGAGTGGCTTGATAATAAGCATGTTGTATTCGGGGTATGTTCTCTAACCTTCTAGTGCAAAGTACATCCGATTTTGGATTTCCCTAATTTTTGAAAGTCGAATAATATTCATAGAAATGACGAAGAATTATTTTGTCCATGATTGCACAGAGGGTGCTTGGAGATAGTCATCTCGTTCGAAAGATCGAGAATGTGGCTACAGGACCAAACAACCGGCCGAAATTACCATGCATTATAGCTGAGTGTGGGGAAATGTAAAACTAGTAATTCATTTAACACATTTGCTGAGGAAGATTACCTATAAATGAAATTGCTATAAAACTTTTTTTTTTTTTAACAATCTCATTATAAGTTCTGATTATATTTACTTTTTTTGAGACAATGCTTAACCTTTTCTCAATCTATAAATAGGAGTGTAATGCACTTTAGAAGATTCAAACTCATATCCTTTTATATTAGTAAGTTAAGACTTAATAAAAATTTAGAACTTATTTACTCTAAGATCCATCTATTTGACTTTTATACAGAATTTAATGAGATTTGAATATTTGATTTCTTTGATTTATATAAACTATATTTAATCAAATTTATATAAATTTAATATTTAAACATTAAAATTGATATCAAATCTTTGATTATGAAAATTGCACAATTGTATGTTGTAGTTGATATTTAGTTTTATACTAAAAAATTTAAATTTATTTTTTCACTTTTTCAATTTAAAAATCTTAGTTCAATTTTTCGCATTATTAATATTTATTCCAAAAAAAAAAAAGGTATTTAACGAATTGAATTATATATTGAGATAATGCAATCTTTTATACTGATATTTTAGTTTTAAAAAAATATATTTTAAACTAAATTAGATGTATTTATAAATGATTTTTTATGTAATAAAAAGAATGAGTTTAAGTTGGGTTTAAACCGGGTTTAGAGTTGTGACAGAAAATCTCAACTAAAGCCCGGCTCAAAAACTCAGTCCATCTATTATCTATGGCTGCTCTACTGCAATAAACGACAGCGTTTGGGCTTCTGGAGTCTTCACATTGATAATAGGTGTACTAAGTTCATTTCCTCCCACATTATCCCTCTCACCTCCTGACTCAAGAGTCACTGAACGAGTCGAGTTCGAACTCAGATTACCCAAAATGGCATTCACATTGAGGAGTGTGAAAGTACCGCCCAACTCAGCGAGTTTGGAAGAAGCAAAGAGCCGGGTCTTCGATTTCTTCAGACAAGCTTGTCGATCAATCCCCACTATTATGGATATCTATAACCTAGACGACGTCGTCACCAAATCCGAGCTCCGTTCTTCCATCTCCTCCCAGATCCGTAAGAACTCTCATGTCACTAACCCTAAGGTCCGTTCCCCAATCTCTCCGTTTTAGATCCTTTTTATTTAATTTACTTTTTGATTTGTTAAACTTTTGGGAAATTGTATCTTTCCTAGGGTTAGGAAAATATTGTATTGCCTACACTTAATTTCTGGAAATAAATAAAATTTATAGCTAATTTGAATTAAGAGAAATTAAAATAATGAAAAATAAGATTATTCAAGGAATGGTGATGATCCTATTGAAATCTGAGTTTAATCTAAGCTTAGTTGATGTAGGATTGTGATGGAAATGGTTGGATATTTTTATTTTTTTATTGTTTTGGGGAAGTAGTTTCGATTTCAATGTCTTTATGTTTAACGGGAATGCTAAATTATGCTCTCTCCTCTGATCAAGAGGGGGACTGGAAATGAGATTTAAGAAGAGCTTTATTGATGGTATATTTTCGAAGATTAATTTGGAGAATGCTGATGAGTTTTTCTGAAATGAAATGTTTGGATTAAACTGGGATTTCAATAGCTTCGTGAACAATTGTTCTAGTATTGTCTTTTTTACTTTCTAGTGCTTTGTGTACCAATTCCTCTGGCTTGATCCGTATGTTGCTATGAAGTCTTAAATGGAACAGTTTAAACTTGTTTTGAATGTCCATTGATGTAATCTTTCGATAAGCTGTTTTGAGTTTGAACTCCTTTGAATGGCATGGAGAAAGCTAAGGTTTAACCCTCTTGTTTTTTCATCTTGAATAATTCTTGTACTCTAGCCAGATGATACAGTGGCTGTTGATGGTGAATGAGGATTATTTTGCATATCAAAACGAACCATTTGTATTAATCATATATAATTTGTGCTGCAAATAAAATTGTTTTTCACATTGAGAATGAGGTTTAAAGCTTATTTTGGGGTGGTTTCTATGGAAATTGATCAATCAAACCTGCTTCTAGTGTATAAATGGTATTGCAGGTTTTCTCTAGAGAAACTGATGACATATTTGATTCTATTAGAGTTCTACTTTTTATTATGTTTGTTTTTTTTCCTCCATATATTTTAAGGATCCTTGGAAGGTCATATCCTATACCCTTGTTTGGATATGCATTAGATCATGGTATCGGACATGGATACTTCAAGAAAAATGAATTGATGGATTCCATGTGCGCTATTGGAAAGTTCTCTGCTTGTTGTATTCCTCAAGTAGAAGTCTTCAATAAATGTTTTAGTTGCAATAATCTAGTGGGCAGCAGTTCTGAGTGATGTTTTACCCTGAAAATGAATTTGTTAATATCTCATTAGCTGCCTAACACATAGAGTTAATAGTTTTGATAACACTTTAGGAACTGCATCCAACTCATAGGAGGTGGTGACATTAAAGTTGAATGTAGAAGAGCCACATTGGTGGATATTTGATTTATTTCCCAGAAATACTTTACAATACTTTATGCATTCTCTTTTACTGCCTTGTTGTTGGTAACCTGTAATTGTTTGGCAGAGCTGCCTTGTTCCTGATGATAATTCAATGGCATTTTGATAAATTGGTGTATAGTTTTTATATCTTCTGTTTATGGATGAGTTGTATAGGTATTGGAATTATGAGAAAGATTCTTTACATTGCAAAATGTTTGGCTGCAGGTAATTGATTTGCTGCTGTTTAAGGGTATGGAAGAGCTGAACAACATCGTTGAACATGCAAAGCAACGGCACCACATTATTGGGCAGTATGTGCTGGGTCGTCAAGGGCTTGCACAGGATTTGGACACCAAGGATGAAGGCACGTCTGATTTCCTCAAGAATTTCTATAAAAGCAACTACTTTTAAACATTCCGCTTTCATGGACAGCTTCTAGAGTTTTGCTTTCGAGCTTTTGACTTCCTTCATAATAATGTTCCTATCTGTGCCAATTGGTTCGGTAATTCCATCGAATTTATTTCGTGTTGGTTTTCATTAATTTGGTGAAATGCATGCGTGAATTCTGGTGAATTGCTGATCAGGATAGTGTATTATATTGCCAAATCAAACTTGGCGTTTTTCTTGGTCATTTGCCAGTGCAACACAATCAGTTAAATTAGAAACAGAAGACTTTGGAATAACTATTTAAACCCTTCTTAACAGTTTAATACCATTTGCATGAACGAGTAATCAAGCTAAACAGAGAAAAAGAGAACAATTGTAATTTGCAGAGATATTATTACTATTAATAATATCAGTTTTGTTTACATCGGAAATTAAATGAGCTTTATAACGCACTAAAGCGAACAGCAGGTTCTGCAGCTTGCAGAGTCTTCTATTTCTATTTTTTCAATCGCTCATCTTCTTCTCTATCCTTTCCAAACACTGGCTTTCACTCACTTCTCTATATCCCTGATAACCTCTTGCAATCTCGGCCTTGTAATTTGTTAAAGGATTTCACCTCATAAACGCATGGTGTTGATTCTGGAACTGAAACAAAACCTGTTGCTGTTGCTGATGGATATGATTGATGGTGTTGGGGTTGTCCTCGGCCTCTGTAGTGGTTCCATGGTTGCAAGGTAAAGGTTAATCCCTGCAGGCACATTCTCTATAATTTATAATGTGCACAACTATAACATCTCTTGCCTCCTTTCCCTCAATTGAATCATACAGTGGTTTTTGTGGAGGTCGAGGACAAAACCTTGAAACGAAGACAATATCTCCTGTTGAAGGGCCTGTTGGCTCAAAAGCGGACGACAAATCAAAGACTTTTTTTCAGGAGAGATCTAACCTCCTCTCAACAGTACCTCTTTTTTTTTTTTTTTTTTTTTTTGTATATTTTAATTTAGTACCTAAACTTGAAAATTAAATTTATTTTTTTCGTTACACTTATATTTTATTAAAATTTGATGACGTAACATTTTAAAATTGTGCCACCTTATACCATAAAAAATTTATCAAAAATGGTTGAATTTGGGACTATTTTGATGAGTCCATGTGATATGGAAGGCCCTGGTAAACGAGTCAAGTTGTTTGGAGAAGACCAGGCTCAAACTGATTACAAATTTGACTTGGCTGATTGGAAATTGAGTAGGTAAAGTCGACTTTTAGTCCAAGTAACCTGAAAAAATGCAACACCAGAATTAGTATGAAGTATTATGGAGATCGAATCAAGAAAAAGAAAAAAAGAAAAAGCAAGAAGGAACAGTTTTAAGAGCAGCTTAATGAAGTAGCCTCGTTCCACATCATCTTCTCCTGCATGATTCATCCCATAACCTAATGTGGTTCATACAATTTCAATTTTTTTAAATATAACATTTTTTAAAAGTTATGATACGATTTTCAAAAAATAAAAAAATACATAAAATTTTATGATTTTTGAATATAGCTAATTAGACCCAAATAATGTAATAAAAACTAAAATACCTATCATCATTATCTATCATCTTCTCAAGTTGGTTCCTTTCATCTAAATCCAACGCCACTTGAATTCAACCAAAAACTAAAAACTAAAAATAAAAATACATGTAATTTATAAAAAAAATTCTAAAACTTCAAAAATTAAAATAAAAAAAGTAAATCAACTTTGAGTTGTGTTCTGGTTGCTGGAATTCAATATCGGTAAATGGTTAGTCAACATCGGTCAATTTTCAATCATTGCTAGTCAACATCAATCCATGTCGGGTCATCATTGGTCAATACTGATCAATAGTCGATTACTATCAACTAATAGTCAGGCAATTGACAACTCTCACATTTAAAGTTATTTTAATCTAATTTTCACTACATTTTAAGTGTAATTCTAGCTTTTTCGTTGGTTTTTAGTAGATTTTATAAATTTTGGATTAATTATGCTTCATTCATATTTTGTTTATCTTCCATATTTTTAGAATTAATTTAGACTTAATTGTAATTCTCTTTTTCCGAAAAATAAATTATAACATAGATCAAGAAAATGGTAAAAAAAAAGTCTTCCGCCTCATCAGACCAAAATAGTGATGGAGCAAGGTTGTTGGTGAAGAAAATTTGGCAGCAAATAATCTGCTCCACCGAACTTAATTGCTGGATGGAGTGCAACAACAAAAACCCAAAATGCAAGGATTTTGTGATTAAAAACTTTTAGAAGATATTCAATTGAAAGCACAAAGGAAATTCCTTCATACCAAGAAAAACTTATAAATTGGTGGATAGGAGAATTGGCCAACAAATTATATTAATTGGATAGTATTGACTTGTCATAGAAGTGAAACTTACAATTTTATTAATTGAATTAATTCCAGTAGCATAGATGAATGAGTCAATTTGCAGCTATGATACAAATATACCTAAAGGCTTAATCAACCCAATGGATTTTTGCTTAATGAATTAACCCATGTGTCTAGCATAGGAATATAACTAGTGGAGAAGATGAAATAATTTATCAAGATACTGAAAGAGTTTAGTTAATATCATTGAATCATACATAGATTTAAGAATTAAATGAGAGATAATTGAATAATTAAATTAGATGAAGTCGGAATTCTAAGTTGTTAATATGATTGAGTAAATTCCAAAGTTTTCATTCTCATTAACTTAGTTAACCTTCTATTATTTGCTCAATTTAATTTTAACAATAACCCTTTTATTGATTTGGATTAGTTAAAAGCGAATAGTTATCTCATATTTTCACTTTATATATATATATATATATTTAGAATTTTAATCATCATCAACATTGATCAACGATACCAATTGTCTATTCAACAAGGTCTATTTTCGTCAAAGCTCAAAAAATTAAATTAATATTTTTTAAAATTTTGAACTTGTTTTAGAATATATTTTTAAATTTAAGAATTTTATCATAGTCTTTTGAATTTCTTATATAATTTTTAAAATATTTTATACTTTTTGAAATCTTTATAAATTTTCTATTTTATAATTTTATGGATTTTATTATTTTAAAACTTTTTTGAATTATTTATAATTATTGTTGAGGGAGAAAAGGTTAGGAGCTTGGCTGATGGTTCACATGTAGAGAGCTGTTAGAAAGATGTTAGGATGCCTTTAGTTGAATTGTGAAGGCAGGAGGAGAAGACACCTCCTTAAAGTTAGAGATTGTTGATGTTTAAAAGATTAACGAAGGCATCAAAGCGTGTAGCAATGTCACTTTCTTTAAGGTTCTATTTGCTCCACTTATATATAGTGTGCAAAAGAGTTACTGACAAATAAACCTCGAGGATACAATGAAGCCTAACGACTATCTATGTTTTGCACTCACAGAAACAATCCACTGAGCATTGAGCAGAGCATAACAAGGATATCAATTTTTATAAAAAAAAAATCTACAGTAAATCTAAGAATATAAAATATGGTGAGAGATAAAAAAGAAACTTCTTTTTTTATGTTTCTGGGTGTATCCAACAAATGAAATTCCTCTCCTATTTATAGGAGGTCTTATGTTTCTTTATAGGGACATAATTATCCAAACGAATAGTCATATCTTTAACCACGAACATAATTATTCAATAGGTATTTGGTGTGTAGTTGAAAACACCAAAAATAAACTATCTCTATGAAATAACGAAAAGAATAGTATAAGGGAAATAAGGTCAAATCCTCAGGATCTGGATTGCTACAACTTCTTGTTCCTCAAAATCCTAAACACAGTCGTGCTCAAGAAAAACGTCTGACTTGGGAAAAAAAAAGCATAATTAAAAATATGGACGAGTTGAATTTGTATAAATTGAAATTGCAATAATAGAAATAAACAAAGTTAAGGAAATGGATTCTTCGATTTAAGGGATTCCAGCCTCTTGTTCTCTCGATCCTTCTTGGGTTCAATCCTAGGTTTTAGGTGACCATTCTTATGACTGAATAAGCCAGTTATAGTTGAAGAGGAAGCCTACGACCACTAGCTCCACTTAGATTTGAGCCTTATGATTTAGAGGAACCTGACTCTAGCCAATCTCCACTTTTGTGCGACCATATTACACTAGATCATCATTTCTCAATGGCAAATGCCACGCCATTTCGTCTCTTGGGCTCGACAACCTCTGACGCAGTAAGTTAACAAACCGGCTGTGCAACCTTCCCAAAATATACAAAGAGGCCGTTCCTTGCATAAGATGAAAAGATTACTTTTGGAAGGACATGGACGGAAGTGTTAGTCTTGTAGTGCGAAGAAATAATGAATACTCGTTGAGAAGGCTAAGTGCAGATTCTGAGCCTCATGAACCCTTTTTTTGAGGAATCTCAATAGCCTTTGGCTAGATGAGTTTAGTGGCTCATATTTTTAGAGAAAAAGAACACAAGTTTAATGGAAAGGAATTTTATTGGAAAATAAAATAAAAGGAACAAAAAAGGCTAGAGCCTCAAGGGAAGGAGTTTTTATAGAAATGATGAGTGAATATTCATGTCACTCCATCCCCTATTTATAGTACATAAAAAACCTAGTTTATTCCTATTTAAACTCTAGAAGATAATAAAAGATATAATTTGAAATTAAATCTAAACAATATCATAATAATTCTAACAATAATCCTAAAAATAAAATTCAAATTTAAATAAAGTCTTATGTTCATAAATCTCTTCTTTGAATTTTTGCCCCAAATCTTTCACACTTTGTATTTTCGACACTGCTTCTTCCCTATTTTGCATGCTGGCCCATTTTGCCTTTAATTCATGCTTTTTGCCCCCAAATTTTCTTTTGCCTTCAA
This sequence comes from Gossypium rotundifolium, assembly GCA_025506655.1. Classification (NCBI taxonomy): domain Eukaryota; kingdom Viridiplantae; phylum Streptophyta; class Magnoliopsida; order Malvales; family Malvaceae; genus Gossypium; species Gossypium rotundifolium. Next base: position 14,661,054 of record CP106731.1, on the reverse strand, counting down.
TTTAGTCCTTACAAGATAAAAAAACCATAAAAACCCAAATTAGTAGGATCATACTCAAAATATATATGTAATTAACACATAAAAGTATGTCATTTTAAAGTATGATCATATTCCCCCCTACTTAGCCCATGCTTGCCCTCAAGTATGGTTCCTATCCCACTGTGTACTTTAAATTTTACAATGAAAGAAGTATCACTCCAAAGTTTTATAAAAATTAGGCATAATGCATATGAAAATAAAGAAAACATTTAGCTTGCTTTAAGTAAAACCGAAAAAGTATTCCAACTTAAACACACAAAAATTAAATCGACTTGTATTATTTCATGAAAATCATTAATCTATTAAACTTACCAAGACAACCCTACTTGTTCCATCCTTAATTCCCAAATGCAATTTTTTTTTTTTTTTAAGAATGTATTGGCCCTTTTGACGCGATGAGGGATGACAAACCAAGCACCCCACCCCGATTATTCAGCCCAACACATTCCTATTTTATTATATATATTTTTTGGTTAAGAATGTTTTGGCCCTTTTGACGCGAAGTGGGATGACAACCCAAGCACCCCATCCCAGTTACTCAGCCCAACACACTCTTAATTTTTTTTATTTAATTTCAGTTAGTGGAGTTTTACGTAACACGTCACTCAACCTTTTTAAGTGAAGTGGGATGACAACCCAAGCACCTTACCCTAGTTACTCAGTTAGTCACATTTTAAGCTATGCTCATAACCACAGAATTATCAAATTTCATTTCATTTTATTCTTTTAATGAAACAAAACTTTAATTTTGGAGGACTAGGAAACAATTAAGTGTCAAAAATGAGTTTTGGCAATTACCTATCAGTCATGAAAATAAATTTAGCATACATTTGTATTAAATGTCCTCTTTGCATTTAGACTTAATCGATTTTACTATAAGCAAGATAAGATTAACTTCATTAATCATAATTATTTTACCCTAATAGAAATAAAACAGTGGAGATGAAATCAATATAACAAAACCATAACTAACTTAATAGACAAAAATTATGTTTGCAGGTCAAACAGTGGGTAATTCTTAGTCAAAATCTTGGGCATGAAATGGGGTAGGATATACTTAAAAAAATTTGAGGGAAAAAACAAACACAAGGCAGCAGCAATAGTATCATAACAGAAGTAACAATAGATAAAATAGCAGAAATAATGAGGAATGTCTCCCCCTACTTAAATCACATTGCCGTCAATGTGAAAAATAATCTTAACAAATATGATGAAAAAAAAGGGTTTAGAACACTCCCCATGTTGTTTTCATTACTGTTTTTGCCACCCATTTCCAAATTTAATTTTTCGTTCCCTCAATTCTCCTGAATATAAGAAGAGAGATAAAATTTATTAACATGCAAGAAAATAAAGAAAATAAAATTGAAAGAATATATATAAAAAAATAAAATTGGGTTGTCTCCGAACAAGCGCTTGTTTAACGTCGTTAGCTTGACGACCCAATGAGTATTGGGGTTGTTCCAACTGAATTTTTCGATCGTATGGGCTTAAAAGTTCTCCTTTTTTTACCACATCCAACATATTTGGGTTCAATCGTTTTTGTGCCTCTTACTTTGGTTTCATATTTTCCTCCAAGAAAATCTTATGTGTGCATATCAAGGGGCTAATCCCTTTTAAGTCGACAATGGTCTCATCATTCTCCAAAAATGCAGACTTGAGATGCTTGAGAAGTGGTTTTAATTCCAGATCTGGTGCCTGCACAACAAAAGGTAGAAGTTTAGTGTTTAGAGGAGCGGATAATTCATTAAAAAATTCGCAAATAGATCTTAAATCAAAATTATCATCAAACAATGTTTCAAGTTTATCTTCATAAGGTGACTCAAAAGTTTCTTCTTCCAATGATTCAATTATATTACCACGGTTTATGTTCAAAATTTCACTCGGGTGACTAATAGCATTGTAAATGTTAAACTTCACTATCTCCCCATCAAACGCCATCATGAGGGTTCCGCTATGCACGTCAATCTTAGTACTTGCAGTACCAAGGAGAGGTTGCCCCAACAAGATGTCCGAAGATCCAAGAGCGTTATCCTCTTCCATTTTCACCACATAAAAGTTCGCAGGAAAGATAAGTCCATTGACTTTCACTAATACATTCTCAAGGACTCCTTCGAGATGCACAATAAGCATGTTTGCTAATTGAATGATAACACATGTTTTCACAAAAAAAAAAAAAACCTACGTTAAGTGATTCATAAATAGAATGGAGGCCCCTGAATCACACATAGTTTTTTTAATTCCTAAGTAGCCTATTTTGCATGGTATTGCAAACATGCCCCTGCCTTTACATTTTACTGGCATCCTCTACTGCGACATTGCAGATACATTTTCATCAACACTTAGTCTTTCATTTACAGCCAATTTTCACTTGTTGTTGCAAAGCTTCTTAAGGAACTCGACATATTGCCGAATTTGTTTGATGGCATCCAACAATGGTATGTTGATCTCGATGTTTTTGAATGTTTCAAGGATCTCTTTTTCCTCCTTACCTCTCCGATGTTGGTTCAATCATCCTGGAAATGGAGGTTTCGTTCGGACCTATTCATCGTTCTCATGCTTTTCTTGGGCGGAATCTTAATCAAGATTCCTACTAGGATTTGGTTTCAGTTCTTTTCCACTTCGCAACGTCACTGCATTTGCGTATTGTCTTGGGATGGTAGTTTTCCCTGTGAGTTAATTTTCTCGATTGATGTGATCAAATCTTTTATAGATGCCTCTGTTCTTTGTTGAAAATCCTTTGTTTTCTGCTGAAAATCCTTTATTTTCTTTTGAAAATCAACAGTTTGTAGTTGTATTTGCTGTTGGAAATCAAACATTAGCTGTTAATTTATTGACCATAGTTTCTGGAGAGGTACCTAAATCTTGCGTTTGTTGTGGAAACCGATTTTGGTATGGCTGGTTATATTGTAGGTTTGCCTCATATCTCAAGTTAGGATGGTCTTTCCATCCTAGGTTATATGTACTTGCGTAAGGGTCATATCGCTTTTGGGGTGGCCCAGGAAAGTTCCCCACAGCATCCAAATGGTCATAGTATCATCATACAAACTAGGGCATGCATCAGTTGTATGTTCAAGTGTTGCACAAATTTCGCACAATCGGGCTGGTCCTGTTTTTACTGCAAAAAGAGAATTCATGATATTAGTAATTAAGTTTTTCGACTTTATCTTCTGAAGTTGAAATACTTAGCTGGTGAACCCTTGTAGTGGGTTCAGGATTGGCTCGGAATTATTGAGTATTTGCAGCCATCGTGGATATCAAGTCCCTTACCTATTGGGGGGGTCATATTCCAGTGGCGGCATCTATCATGTTCATTTCCATGGGCTTCAATCTCTCATAGAAGTATTGGAGACGAGATTGTTCTGTTATCTTATGTTGTCCTTCTAAAAAAACACAAACTAAATAAAATATTTTTCAATTAAATAATTCAATGAAATAACATTATTTTTTAAATACATATGGTGTAGGTCTTTTTTAATATTTATAATAAAAATAAATGACACGTCTTAGAAATATATAGGACAAGTTTACTCATTTTACTTTATCAATATTTAAAATAAACATTTTATTTTTAAAATAAATAATTTATAAATATAATAGGTTATATATGTTTTTTACCAAAAACATCATAGTTTTGGGTTGAATCCAAAATTTAATTAATACCACCTCTTAATCAATTAAGCCAACATTTACTTTAATGAGTTATTTACCACTCTTAACTAAGAATACTCTCTCGATCTCATCCTCGCTAAGAGTTATTACCTAAGATACCCTTTCAGTCTCACTTAGGCATACGAATACCCTTTTCGTCTCACCTCTCAATACAAGTTTAATAAATGCTTACATAACAGAATACCCTTTCGGTGTCATCTGCCTAAATATTCTATTAGGGTCGTCAATCCTAGTATACTGAGATATTTAACAAACTTGAATAAACAACCAATTTAAGATAAATAATCACATAATTATTTAATCAATTAAACAATCAACACATGCAAGATATTTATGAAAGCACAAGCTTTATTCTTCTATTTATACAAACATTCAATTAATCCATTAACGAGATAGATATAAATAAAGAGAATAAATGAGTGAATGCTCAATGATAAATCAAGATAAAAGCATGCGCTTGGAACGTTCTTCGCTTGCAATGTCGAAACTTCGAAATAGAGAGATTCCGATTAAGAAAATATCATAAAAATCTAGTCTATTAAAAAACTAAAGCTAAAATCTACCAAAAATTCCCCTTAATTATGATTACAAAGTTAATTATATAGGTAAGAGTTCAAATTCTAAAAAGCCCCTCCATTTAATACAACAATTAGGGCTTTAAATTAGAAAAGACCCTGGTCTGCCCTTGAAATCGCAATTGCCATGCACAAAGAAACGTCGCGACGTGGAGTACCTTCCTCGTCACAACATGGAACCAATGTTGCAATTTTCAAGTCATCATGTTGCATCATTCGCAGCAGTGGCTTCCAAGAGTTTGTTCTTGCATCTATCTTCTATATCACGACTTCCATGCCCTAATGTCGCAACATCGACAACAGTTTCGTCCAAAAGTTACATTTTTAGCTCTGGATCCATCCTACATAATCACATAACCTTATTTAAATATAAAATATGATAAAACTAATAGAAATCATAATTCGGCTACTTAATCTGTAAAAACAAAACGTATTACTAAATTGACTTAAATTTACTATTTAATAAGCTAAAATTATATGAAAAGGGGTACAAATAACATGATCGACAATGGTAGATCTACTTGCTATCGAATAGTCGATTGATATAAGTTAGCGAGATGAATTGAGTTGTATGGTGAGATTCAAAATAAAAGCATATGTCATAGATTAAAACGTTAACCCTAACACTAACAAATTATTCAATCAAATAAAATTAACTATGGATTTTAAATTAGTTTAACATGAAACTCAGATTAATACACATGAGTTCAAGAGTTTCATAGAAAATATAAAAGAATAATTAAAGGGTGTTTATAAGGTCTCAAATTACCTTTAATTTTCTAGTAGATGTTATGTGAAAAGAAAAATTAAAAGAGTTTTAATCTTTTATATTTGGTTGTTTACTAAAAAATTAAATTAAATAGTTGTAATGAATGAAATAATGATTTGTGAAAAATAAAAATAAAATTAAGAGCATTAATGACCGAAAGCAATCAAGTAAAGAACTATTTATCAAGGACTTATTTAAATTTAACGGTTACAAGAAAACCTCTATAAAATTTTGTAGCCACAGAAAATAATTAGTGTTGATTCTACATTTAAGAAAAATCAAATTAATTTAAATATTTGGTATATCCCATTATTAAAAATCATGAATTGCTTGGGATAACATATATTTTATGTTAAATATATTGTATTATCCACATAAATAATAAATTTATATCCTGCAAAATCAAAATTTAAAAACAAAAACGATTAAAAAATCAACCTAAATCAAACTTGTACTAGGATTTATAACATGAAATCCAACTCCAACTAGGATTCCAATTCTATCATGAAATCCATTTCCTCTTAGGATAAATCATAATTCAACTCAAATTCTATATACATCACAATTTCATCCAACTATTATTCATATATAACATACAACATCATATCCATTTGAAACCTAACAAAAACTTCACTACGACTCGAAACCTAGAAGAAGGCTGGTCAAGAAGAAATCATCTATGGAGGAAGAAACCGACAACATCCGTGAGATCGTGCAACACGATTTCCCTAAAACCAACAAGAGAAAGCTTCAAAAAGCCAGCGATAGGGAGGAGGTGTGGGGTTGGCTTAACTCGGATGGTCAAGACCAGAAAGACGAACAAATCTATCGTAAATCTGATACTGATGCAGAGATCGAGGCGATGTTCGATAAGGTTAAGAGAAGGAAGAAGATGGAGGAAACAAGTTCACCGGGAATTGGTTTACTTGTTGAGAAAGTAATGGCTCAAATGGAGGTTGCTGCCGAAGAAGACATTGAGCTTAACAGCCAAAACAAACCCGCTATTAGAAAGATCCAAATGCTGCCTCTTCTTACTGACTTTCTCTCCAAGAAAAAGCTGCAACAAGAGTTTTTGGATCATGGGGTTTTAACTTTGTTGAAGAGTTGGCTGGAGCCTCTTCCCGATGGAAGCTTACCAAACGCCACCCTTCGGTCTTCCATTTTGAATATCTTAACTCAGGTGATGCCTGTTGATGTCAGCTTAGAAGATGGAAGGGAGCAGTTGAAGAAGAGTGGGCTTGGTAAAGTCATTATGTTTCTTTCAAAATCAGATGAGGAAACCACTGCCAATCGAGAACTTGCCAAGCATTTGGTCCAAAACTGGTGTCGAACCATATTCAACAAGACTACAAGCTTCTCTGACCTCAGAAACAGCGTAATTCCAAGGATGAAGAAGCCATTAATGAAGCAATCGACAAGGGTAGAATTGAGGAGGCAGAGTTAGATTTGGAAGGTCGTCGCAGGCCATGTTCATCAGGAACAGCAAGCGGGTCTGTTTCAGTGCCTGAACCAGCACCTTGCGTTTATGAGGTGAACCCCTAACAAATTTCAAACCAGAGTTTGCAAGACGTTATCGGAGATCTAGAGAAGTGAGAGAAAGCAAGTGTTTTGAAAGGATAGAGAAGAAGATGAGGAGATTGAAAAAATCGAATAAGAAGACTCTGCAAGCTGCAAAACCTGCTGTTCGATGTCAACCTCAATGAACTTCTTAATGTAAACAAATACTATTATTATATTCTCCGCAAATTTGAATACTGATCCAACGATGACTTGAGAACTCCAACAAAAGCGAATCGATTCAACAAGAAAAAGAGCAAAGTTTGATGAATTCAAGCAAGCATTTCACCGATTTAGCATGTAATTTAGCAAGTTTTCGTCTCCATTTTGCTCTACTGAATATGGTTTTGAATAAAAAAATATGAACAAAAGATATTATTATTATTTAATCTGATAATAACTTAATAAAATAGTAAATATTGTACATGAAATTAAAACATAATATAAACAGTAACTTAAGTAACAAGCAATTCCTTTTCTATCACATTATTTACGATCATTTCAGATTAAAATATAATAAATTATCTCTTTTTTACATTATATATACATTTGAATTAAACTTTCAAATTAAAGATAATATGTCTTATTTTAATTAAAAGTGATTATAAATAATGTGATGAGAATGGTGCATAAAATTTACTTTTTATTTTTTTTCATTTGCATTAATTAATATGTTGACTTTATTCTCAACAAATCAATTTTTAACATTTTTTTAATTCGTCCTTGAGATGCGTTGACCTACGACTCCACCTGAATTTTTTTTTATGGAAATAATTTAGTTCTTTTAACTCGTCATTACGTGCATTTTGTTGAGGATATTTTTGAGATTATAAAATAATTTTTTCTTTTCCATATTTTTTTTTTTAAAACAAAGGTTGTTGATGAAAGTATTTGCTAAATCCGTATCTTATGGTGATTAGATCAAATTAATTCTTCTAGTATTAAATAAATTAATTTAGTCTCTGTAAAAAGAATAAAATAAGATCAAATTGTAACATAGTTAACATTTACTACTTAAAATGACATAAAATTATTTTTATTTACAATGCAACTCTAAACAAAAAGGTCTATTTGTAAAATGATAAAAACAAGGGTGGAGTTAGTTTTTATTTTTGGAGGACAAAGTTAAATTATAAATTTTATAAGAGTTAAAATGTAATATTATCATTGTAATAGCTTTGTTATTCAATTATCGTTTCAAAATTTAACAAAACTTATTTTATTATTATTATAAAAGCCACAGCAAAATTTATAGAATAAAGTAGAAAGAAATATTATACATGAAATTGAAACATAGTCCAAATAAAATTAGAATAATCACAAATCTCGAACATTAATTTTAAAATGGATAAAAATATTAAAAATTAAATTATATGAAGAATAATTTTATTGGGAGTTGTAGTAGTTTTGAATTTAAAAAAAAAGATTAACAGAAACTTTAATATTATAAATTAATTTAGAAGGTCAATGCAAATTATTTTGAAGTAAAACTCATAAGCTTCATTAATCAAGAAAACGGACCAAAACAGGGGGGAAAATCTATACCCAAACCATCAGGCTTTTCCGATACATCCTTTCTACATCCCTTCGATTTCAGTCAAAACATTAAATACTACATAGAAAGTGAAATGGAGTACAGAGGATAACATAACAAACATGATAAAATAGGATACAAAATAAAACAAACATCACACATGACATTGAAACGGAGGAAATTTAAGATACTTGATAAAATCCACAACAACAACCGCAACACTTTCTTCTACAGTTCTATTCCAAGCTGTGACATAAGAAAATACTTGCAATCCTGCTACCGTCCCATTCTCCACATCCAAGTTCAGTGTTTAAGCATCTCATTCTCAACAAAGCCTTTATTATTACAATGCTTCTCGATTTTGAAAACAAAGCTGAGAAATACGAGATAACTGGAAGAAAAATAGATAAAAAGAGTTGATATAAAGCAAATTTACATACCTTACCTAGAAATATGTTTGATACTGTATCACCTTAGTTAGCTATTGCAGACTACATCACCCAGCAGCTCTTCTAATTTTATGCTGTTGAATGAGCTTGGTAAAGGAAGGGATTGACGACCAAGGGCTTGAGAAACTTGCTGCATGTTGTTCTTCCCTTGGCTCAGATTTTATGGTTGGAGTCTTCTTGTAAAAAGCAAGGAAACTTCCAACCAATATAAAAAAAAAAATAGACCACCAAAAAGTGGAAGCAAAACTAAAATGACGAGTTTGTTGCTTTTTCTATGATCATGATTGGCTTGAGAAAGCATAAAACAAGGCGTTAGTCCAGTGGCATTACCGCATAGGCATTTATTGTTTCTTAAGGCATCAAAGCCTCATGAAAAGCCTTAAGTTTTGGAATAGGTCCTTCAAATTGATTGAAAGATATGTTCACAAATCTCAAACCACACAAATCATTAAAAGCTTCTAGGATGGAACCGTTGAGCATATTGTGAGAAAGGTTCAATACTTCCAAGGACTGTAATTTTCCAAACTGTTGTGGGATGCCTCCAACAAGTGAATTCTGACTCAAATCTAGACTGTAAGTATTTTAGTGATGTTGAAACCATTTTAAAATCGGGTTTAGAAATAATGAGGATCGATTTTAAAAAACAAAAATGGGAGTCGCCACCAATCCCTTTTACTTAGGTGTGATTGGATGATCACATTGTAAAACGTTTTATTTAAAACATTTAATTTTGGTCTACGAAAAACTAGAAAACAAGTTCGGAAGTCGGTTACGTATGAAGAAGGGTTAGCACCCTCATAACGCCCAAAAATTGGTACCTAATTGATAAAATCATGTCCAAATGTTTGAAATTTAAAAAGTTTAAAATAAGATCCCTTATTAAAAGGAAAACCAAGACTTACCTATTTCAAAGAAATAAAAATACCATATCCAATAAGTTAGGATATAGCATTTTATAACATCGAAGCTAGGTGCATCTTTATTTTAAAAAATTCTTACCTCAAGACACAAAACATCACACCCAGTAAGTTAGGATACAACATTTTGAGTTCTCAAGAATAAGTTTTTTTTAAAACTTGAGATTTCTTTATTCCGAAAGAATATAAACATCATATCCAATACGATTGGACACGACATTTTTTAAACCATCGTAATTAAAGTCATATCATAATTTACAAAATTTATTAAAAGTGTATTTAATTATTTAGCCAAACGGAAAATCGCAACCCAGCACGATTGGACACTATTTCCCGAATTTCTAAGTATAAAACATTGTCTTATTTTAAAACCTTTAAATAAAATATGGTAATTTTGTAAAATGTATTTTATTTTAAACAATAACTATGTGACAATATTACATTATCGAACATAAATATTAAAAGTAATCATGAAATAATAAATAAATAAATAAATCCAAATTATAAAGTATGCTATACAATTTTAAAATCTCTAGTAAGCATAAGAATTTAAGAGATGGATATAAAATTCTATAAATAAAATCAATTATGAGAAACAAAAAATTGACAATATATTCTAATCATTAAATAAATATTAAAAAATGATAATTTTGTAAAGCAATTAATATGTATAATAATATATAAAAAGAACTTAAAATATTTATAATAAAAATAATATTAGTAAAAATAGAAATAAAAATAATAACGAAAATAGTAGTAATAAACTAATAATATTAGTAATAAAATAATAATAAAATGATATTAAAAATAAAAATAGCATTAATTATAAAATAATAGTAATGATATTAAAATTAATAATAATAATAAATAATAGTAAAAATAAAGATAATATTAGTAATAATAAAATAATAGTAATAGAATAATAAAATAATAATGTTAGTAATAGTAAAAGTAATAATAATAAATACAATGACAAGAATGATATATAAAAAACAAATAATAATAAAATAATGACAACAATAACAAAAATAAAATAAGAATAAAAAGGACTAAATTTAACTTAAAAACAAAATTTGGGGTAAAATCAAAAATAAAATTAAAAGGAGGATTCAATTGGAATACGTGAATAACCAGAAGGGGCTAAAAGGGAAAATATCCCACACTCTCCAGAACGTGGCGCTTCGATCAGGACCAAATTAAAAACAGAACAAAACTTAAGAATAAAATCAAAAATAAAAGAAATCTTAATTTAAAAGAATTAAAAGCTGCGGAAGGGCACGATCTTAAATAGCTCATTTTAAATTAAACACGGATCCTGTGGATCAGTTCGGTCGATTCGACCCATCTCAAAATGATTGCTTCGGTGTTAAATGGCCCAGGGTGAAACGTCGTCGTTTCACCCTTCCTATATAAGTAAATTTTTTTTAAAAAAATTCATTTTCCTTTTTTTTCTTCAAAAAAAACAAAAACCTTTCTCTCCCCTTCTCTCTTCCTTGCGATTTCCAGTGAGGCTCGGTAGTGGCTTGCCGCTATCGCCGGCCACCATGGAATCCCCAAAAAAGGTAAAAGTTTTCTTCTTTTTTTTTTTATAAATATTGTAACCTTGTTATATAAAAGGAAAAGAAAGCAAAAATAAAAATAAAAATAAAGAAAAGATTCGGGAAATTAAAATAAAAAAGAACCGTTTGAAATCACCTCTGCTTTTTTTATTTCTGTATTTTTGTATTGATTCTTTGTGTATTTTTCGTGTATGTATTCTCTCTGTGAATTCCCTTAAGTTTATGTAGGGCTTTTATAGTCCTTGAAAAAAAGAAACAAACATTTGGCCTCTGTTTTGCCATATTTGTTGCTTGTTTTGTTTCCTTTTCTGTGCAAGAGCGGAGATTCCGGCATGGGCGTCATTCGAGCGCGGATTGAGGTTGGACGAGAGCCTGATTGGCGGCACTATTGAGGGGATCCTGGTGGTGAGGCGCAAACAGCGTGACTGTTGGGGTACTACGACGATTGGGGTGCTGCGGCGCCTAGGGTTTCAGCAAACCCTAGGCTTATTGAATCTTGCCTAGGCAGTGGGCCTTTTGGGCTATAGAATTTGTTGGGTCAATTTAGGCTAGGGTTTTTAGTCTGGTGGGTAGTGGTGTATTCTTTAATTGGTTTTGGGTTTTTAGGCCCGTTTTTTGTAACATGAACTGATGGACTGTAAGGGACATTATTATTTTTTTAATTTGGGCTTATTTAATGACCAACAAAATTAGGTACTTACAACTGCCCCTCTTTGCTCATTATCGTGTAACGAGAATAGAGCAAAGATAATAAAAGAACCAATTTTGCCCGGTCTTGGCCGAGCCCCAACTTCTTGATCCTCGCTTTCTTCAAATGACTTCCAATCCGAACTGCAACTTCAACGGCATTGGAGCTTTATCTTGATTTCAGTGAGTTTGATAGCTTCAACTTCATGAAGGCAGTATCCACTATTTTTTAATCTACTCCACTGCAAACTCAGGGAGACCAGATCTGAAATTTTCAATCTGATCCCTACAAACTCAGGGATCATCAGACTGATGTCTTTGATCTGCTTCCTACAAACTCAGGAATCGTCAGATCTGTTATTTTCAATCTGCTTCCTGCAAAGCTCAGGAATGCCAGATTGGTATCTTCCACCTGCTTCTTACAACTTCAAGAATGTCAGACCTGCTATCTTCAATCTACTTTCTGCAAAGTTCAGGAATACCAAATTTGCTATCTTCAATCCGCTTCCTACAAAGCTCAGGAATGCCAGATTGGCTGTCTTCAATCTGCTTCCTGCAAAGCTCAGGAATGTCAGATTGGATGTCTTCGATCTTTTTCTGCAACTTCAAGAATGTTAGATCTGCTATCTTCGGTCTGTTCCATTGCAAACTCAGGGATGCCAGACTAGTAGTTAAATTTGTTCCACTACTGCTTAGGGAGATAAGATTTGTCGTTCGATCTTGGTCCACTACTGCTTAGGGTGACAAGATCTACAATCTTTTACCTATTCCATTGCTGGTCAGGGAGATAGGGTCGGTGGCTTAAATCTATTCCACTACTGCTTAGGGAGACAAGACTTGCCGTTCGATATTGGTTCCCCTGCTTAAGGTGACAAGATCTACAATCTTTGACCTATTCCACTGCTAGTTAGGGAGATAGGGTCGGTGGCTTAAATCTGTTCCATTACTGCTTAAGGAGACAAGACTTGCCATTCGATCTTGGTTCCTCTTGCTTAGGGTGAAAGATATACAATCTTTGACTTATTCCACTGCTAGTCAGGGAGATAGGGCTGGTGGCTTATATCTGTTCCACTACTGCTTAGGGAGACAAGATTTGCCGTTCGATCTTGGTCTTCTACTGCTTAGGGCAAAAAAATCTACAATCTTCAACCTATTCTAATGTTGGTCAGGGAGATAGGGCTGGTGGATTAAATATGTTCCACTACTGCTTAGAGAGACAAGATTTGCCGTTCGATCTTGGTCCTCTACTGCTTAGGGCGACAAGATCTACAATCCTCGACCTATTCCAATGCTGGTTAGGGAGATAAGGCTGGTGGCTTAAATCTGTTCCACTACTGCTTAGGGAGGCAAGATTTGTCGTTCGATCTTGGTCCTCTACTGCTTAGGGCGACAAGATCTACAATCTTCTACCTATTCCAATGCTGGTCAGGGAGATAGAACTGATGTCTCTGATCTGCTCCTGCAACCTCAGGATTCTCAGATTTGCTATCTTCGATCCTCTTCGCTCGGGAAAGCAAGATCTTCGAATTCACCGATGTTGCGACAACTTCCTCTAGGGGACCTATCCTGTAAAATTAATTTTGTGTTTATGCTTATACAAAATGGTTAGGATGCAATGATTAGAATGAATCTAATGCTCCTAACTAAATGTATTATGGACGACATTTGCATTGATGCAGAATGTTATGAGAATGGTCTTTTACCAAGATTAGGATGCAATGATCGGAATGAATCAAATGCTCCTAATTGGAGATGTGAAAATGATCCCTATGGGTTGTCATTGTTCATAATTCCTCAAGGCTCTATCTCTGATGTATTACCATGCTTTCTTGTTCAACTAGTACCTTTGATAGAAAACCCAAGAAAACAATCATTTTCTACTTCAGCAAGCTTGCCCCGTTGTAATTTCAGAGTCTCTTCCCTTGATCTTTAGAACATACAATTTGTTCATCCCACTATAATGTCAGAGGAACAACATTTGGTTCCTTCCATCCTTCTGTTACCACTCGGAGGTATGGAAAGTGTATCACTTACAATCAATTTGATCCATTACACCATTCTCCGGGTGGAATGACCAGATATATGTGTCTGAAATGAATGCAGGGTATCCCAAAAATGATTCCCTTTACATTTGGATTGACCTTGTTCATCATTTTCCGATATGGTATCACCAATGAAGTTGTCTTATCCAATAAGAATCTGAAGAGATAATCATTGTTTAATGTTTCCAGCCCTTAGGCGTGGTGAGTTCTGAACAATAATCATGTTTCAGATTCCTTATATTATTTAGAAGATTCCAGAGTAATATGCAAAACTCCTTTTATAAAAGTGTCATTAGTCCATAGATCGTTATTTCAATATAAATGCTTGAAAAAGAACACGAAAAATGGACGAGAAAGAAATTAGTCAGGAGCATAGCTCAGAAAAATAATTTAATCGAAGATAACCCAGGCAAAAAAAAGAAAATTGATTTGGGTGTATCTCAAAAAGAATAAAGTAATCAAAGATAAGGAATTCAAAAATGGGTTAGATAGAAGTTAGGTGCCCCAGATATCATAGCTTGAACTTCTTTGTTCCAACTTCTTGAGGACCATTTTAAACTCAATATGTGTTTAGGGGATCCGGAGTACTTTGTCGATGCCCCAAGGCATGACATACTTCCTCATTTCTAATTCAAACGTAGCAAGACTACTGTATGCCGCACTTTTATTCAAAATTTGAGCTGCCCTTTTCAGGTTTTCAGCTCAAAGCCCCTTTGGTCTCAAAGCGCCCTTTTGCAGGTTTTCGCCTTGGCCTCTCCTTTTTTTTTTTTTTTTTTGTTTTTTTTTTCAAATTTGAATTTGGATTTAAGGCGCCCTTTGTGGGTTTTCACCTTGGTCCTTTTTCCTTTCAGGTAAAATTTTCTTGACTGAACCTGAATTCGCCGGATTAGGCAAGTCTTTTCCATCCATCTCTGTCAATATCAATGCTTCTCTAGAACAGGCCCTACATTAGTCCTTCCCGATTTAGTATATGCTTTCTTCTAAAATCATTTTGTAGAAGAAAAAATCTTTTTTAACACTAGGTTTCTTCGTGAAATTCCCTAAGATGAACTTTTTAGCATAAGCTCGCATCATCTGGCCGTGGCAAATAGCTTTTAACCTTTCCTTCGATTAGGTTTAATTAGCAAAAATGCTTCAGTTCCATAATGGGTAAGATGTTGCCCCAGTGAAGGTTCTGGCCGACGTTCAATAAGACAGAGGGTAAATGATAGCTTCTTATGCCAATCTTTACAAGTCTTAGCCACATTTCATTCATTTTTTTGGCAACTTTTGTTGCACTGTGATGTGCTGCCTGATCTTTGGACAAACTGTAAACTTTGACGTGATCCTTTTCGACATTTTGCTAGCATCTAATCTTTTTTTTTAATTTGATGACTTCGACATTGTATCATTAGCATAAGAAACTACTTCCACTCTCTTAGTAGAATGAACGATGACTATGCCAATGAGTTAATATTGACTAAAAGCTTTTGACGAGATTGATCCCATCGCATCCATGCCCCACATATAGAAAATTTATGAAGAACTGGAGTAGGCATATGAATCTCGTCTCATTAAATTCGGTATAGATGATACCTCTCCTTTCTATGTAAATCGACAGTGCCCGATCCTCATGTTTAGCCTGCGTCTTATTAGTCCAACCATGTCCCGATATGATCGTGCAAAAAATCTTTGAATTCTCAAAAATAATTCAATAATGTCTCGCCTTATTTCTATGATGAGCTAGGCTACAATCTTCACTCATTTCCTAGGCTCATAATATCCAATGACCCTTTATAGAGTAAGGTCATTTCCATCTTGTTTCACCATTCTTAACAAGTCAGAAGATACGTCATAATCTCTGTCATCTTTAAAATCCTGAGATCCCCTAGGCCCATATCTTGTTCAAAAAAGGAGTCAGTAACAACGTCGCTCATGATGTTGATATCTGGATACCTAGGTACGAAGGTGAACAAATCCAAAGAATAAATGATTCTAAGGATAATTATTGGTATGGTCATGAATAAAGAATGAAAGAATATTATAAGACATGAAAGAATGTACAGTATGAAATTTAAAGAATGAAAAAAATATTTACTTAAAAGGATGCATTTTATTGAAATAAAAAATTAGACACAAGCCCATTTCACAAAAGGATTCTTATTGCTTCTGGGCTTAAAGCAACAAGCATGTTTTGAATATTACTCTAGATTAACCCTAAAAATACAGGGATCCCTTCCACAGTCCCATTATTTAAAATCTTCCTAAGTATGTAAGGGCTTGAAAACTTTTATTCCCCGATTCCCTCTTTGGATATGTCATTGGTGTTTTGATTCCCCGATTGTTAGGTTTCTGATGACTTTTTCAAGGAATCATAACTCTCCTGCCCCCTCCTTCAATTATCACTACTCCGTTCACCTCATCAAACTTTATAACCTCTATTTTAATAAGCCTTTCGACCAATTTCTTAAATGCCATACAGTTACCAATTGAATGACCCATTATTCCTACGTGATACCCACATTGAGCATTCAAACCATATCATTTGGGGTATGGGGTTGTATTGATTCCATATAATGAGGAGCCACCACATGTTCATCAAATAGACTTTGATACAACTTCCTATATGTCATTGGAATTGGTGTAAACTGGAGTTGCTCATTGCTTTGCCTTGTGCCAGATTCTTTCCTTGATGAACCTTGATACCCAGTAGTCACTATTTTTGGCTATTTAACAGCAATCAACTTTAGCACCCCATGCTTGTATTATCCACTTCATTTTCTCTCTTCCTTGTGGCCATTCTTTTGTTACTTTTTCCGCCTCGATCTTTCTACTTTTTATGGCATTCTCGATCATTTCTCCCGTCATTACAATGTCTGAGAAGCTCTTTTAGCACTTCCTAGCATATGCGTGATAAATTGGGCCTTCAGTGTATTAATAAAGAGTATTGTAGTCTCCTTTTCTAGGAGTGGTGGCTGAACTTGCATGGCAACCTCTCTCCATCTTTGAGCATACTGCCTGAAACTTTCATTTAGTTTCTTCTCCATGTTTTGCAAAGTAATTCTATCAGGGGTCATGTCCGTAACATGGTTGTATTACTTCATTAAAGCTTGAGCTAAGTCTCTCCAGGAGCTAATGTTAGCGTGGTTGAGTTGATTGTACCACTTAGACGCTGCTCCCACCAAACTGTCTTGGAAACAATGAATCAGAAGTTGATCATTGTTCACGTAACCAGTCATCCGTCTACAAAACATAGTGATGTGGGCTTCAGGGCAACTAGTCCCGTTGTACTTCTCAAACTCTAGCATCTTGAATTTATGAGGAAGCACTAAATCTGGAACCAAACTTAAGTCCTTAGCATCAATACCCTGATGATGGTCAGCATTTTCCAAAGCCTAAAATTTTTCTTCCAACCATCTGTAGCGATCCTCCAATTTCCTTGAAGATTCAATTCTTTTCCCTCTTTTTTGCTATGTCCAAATCAGGGATAACAGGATTGGCAGGGTTATCTCCTGTTTTAGATCCTGAACCCATTTGGAAGTTCATAGATAGTCTATTATCAGCTTGCCCCTATTGAGGCCCAATAGTGACAGGTGGTCTTTGGGGATACTCTCCCGGTTGTACATGCGGTATCTTCATTGTCATCAGCATTTATTATGAGACCCTTTCCATTGTCCACTACCCCACTCAACATCTAGGCCATTTGGGCCATCATGTTCTTTTGGGCTTCCAACATCTGGTCCCTCATCTCTTGTTGAAGCTTTGCCATTTGTTCCTGCATCTGGTCTTGCATATTTCTTTGGAATTGCTCCATTCTCTGGTCCATTTTCCTTGACTTAGCTCGTGTACCGTGAGAGTGTTTCGTTCCTATTTTTTTCTCTCTCTCTCTCCTATAATTTAAACTAATTAGATTCTCTCTATAAAATGCATGAATGCAAAAAAAAAAAATAGAGGTGTTGATTCTGAATTCAGTTGCATTAGAAAAGCTTTTTTAGAAAATAAATTTCTTTACATAAAACGGATCACAAACACGACCTTACCCTCATATTCCAAGCAAAAACATTAATACCCTTCCTCAAAAGGTCAAATCTCGCAAACTTGTAATAAATGCCTTCACTAGCTCCTTTTTGCTTGATCTGAGACGCGACTCCTTGCTCCATAATACTCGTTAGCTTCTTCAAAAAAGTCGAGACATGATGATTCTCGATTTGTCTTTGTCAGCTTGAATCTTTGGGTAATAAAGTCTTGTCTTCCTTCGCCGACTATTAGTTTTCTCTTATTGTGTTTACTTGGACCATATTCGGATGAGACCGTATTATAATCCAATTTATCAAAAAACTCATTTTCTTATGACAAACTTTTCTATTTAGTAATCGAATTAGAAATCAACACCTCTTTTCTATGATATGAATGCAATGCAATCAAAACAAAAGAGAACACGTTAGCATAGGAAAAAATAACATAGAACACTTATCAGGGTGACCACTAGGGTTTGACATAGTTCTACCTAGGGTAAGCCCTTAGGTTTTCTACATGTGGTTTAGCTCTAAAGCTAAGGTACCCAAACCAGTAGATTTCTCGATCCTCACCCATTATAGGCTCATATGGACCAAGTTCGATTCAGGGGAATACATTTCCCTATGGCCATGCGAGGTGAAAACCTCACGAATACATAGGTACGGATGTATCCCGGAAGCAGTCCACTAGCCCATGCAGAGGTGAAGACCTCACGAAGACATAGTTTCTCACTCACACTTATGGGTGTGACCACAATGGTCATGCAGTGACATGCAGAGAGATATATTTTAAAATTACATGCAATAAAATGATCATTTTTTTAAAATCAGAATTTTGAATTCGAACAAAAAGGACATGAAATTATCAATTTTACGGTTTGACTCTCTTATTGGTCCCCAGTGGAGTCGCCAAGCTGTCAAAACCATTTTAAAATTGGGTTTAGAAACAATGGGGATCGACTTTAGAAAATGAAAATGGGAGTCGCCACCAATCCCTTTTTACTTAGGTGTGATTGGATCACTTTGTAAAACGTTTTATTTAAAACATTTAATTTTGGTATACGAAAAACGAAAAAATAGGTCGGAAGTCGGTTACGTATGAGGAAGGGTTAGCACCCTCATAATGCCCAAAAATTGGTACCTAATTGATAAAATCATGTCCAAATGTTTGAAATTTAAAAAGTTTAAAATAAGATCCCTTATTAAAAGGAAAACCAAGACTTACCTATTTCAAAGAAATAAAAATACCATACCCAATAAGTTAGGATATAGCATTTTATAACTTCGAAGCTAGGTGCATCTTTATTTTAGAAAATTCTTACCTCAAGACACAAAACATCACACCTAGTAAGTTAGGATACAACATTTTGAGTTCTCACGAATAAGTTTTTTATTTAAAACTTGAGATTTCTTTATTCCGAAAGAATATAAACATCACATCCAGCACGATTGGACACGACATTTCTTAAACCCTCGTAGTTAAAGTCATCTCATGATTTACGAAATTTATTAAAAGGGTATTTAGTTATTTAGCCAAACGGAAAATCGCAACCCAGCACGATTGGGCACTATTTCCCGAATTTCTAAATACAAAACATTGCCTTATTTTAAAAACCTTTACATAAAATATGGTAATTTTGCAAAAATGTATTTCTATTTTAAACAATAACCATGTGACAATATTACATTATCGAACATAAATATTAAAAGCAATCATGAAATAATAAATAAATAAATAAATACAAATTATAAAGTATGCTATACAATTTTAAAATCTATAGTAAGCATAAGAATTCAAGAGATGGATATAAAATTCTATAAATAAAATCAATTATGAGAAACAAATAAATTGACAATATATTCTAATCATTAAATAAATATTAAAAAATTGATAATTTTGTAAAGCAATTAATATGTATAACAATATATAAAAAGAACTTAAAATATATATAATAAAAATAATATTAGTAAAAATAAAATAAAAATAATAACGAAAATAGTAGTAATAATATTAGTAATAAAATAATAATAAAATGATATTAAAATAAAAATAGCATTAATTATAAAATAATAGTAATGATATTAAAATTAATAATAATAATAATAATAATAAATGATAGTAAAAATAAAGATAATATTAATAATAAAAAATAATAGTAATAGAATAATAAAAATAATAACGTTAGTAATATTAAAAGTAATAATAATAAATACAATGATAGTAATGATATAAAAAAAATAATAAAATAATGACAACAATAACAAAAATAAAATAAGAAAAAATGACTAAATTTAGCTTAAAAACAAAATTTGGGGTAAAATCAAAAATAAAATTAAAAGGAGGATTCAATTGGAATACGCGAATAACCATAAGGGGCTAAAAGGAAAAATATCCCACACTCTCTAGAACGTGGCACTTCGATCAGGACCAAATCAAAAACAAAACAAAACTTAAGAATAAAATCAAAAATAAAAGAAATCTTAATTTAAAAGAACTAAAAATGCGGAAGGGCCTGATGCGCAAATAGCCCATTTTTAAATAAAATACGCGAACCCCATGTGGATCGGGTCGGGTCAGTCTGACCCATCTCAAAACGACGCCGTTTCAGTGTTAAATGGCCCAGGGTGAAACGTCGTCGTTTCACCCTTCCTATATAAGTAATTTTTTTTTTACAAAAATTCATTTTCCTTCAAAAAAAAAAACTTTTCTCTCCCCTTCTCTCTTCCTTGCGATTTTCTACGAGGCTCTGATGGTATGGCTTGTTGCCATCACCTACCATGCCATGTGGCGGAATTCAAAATAGGTAAAAGTTTTCTTCTTTTTTTCATAAATATTGTAACCTTGTTATATAAAAGGAAAAGAAAGCAAAAAAAAAAATAATAAAGAAAAGATTCGGGAAATAAAAATAAAAAGAACCGTTTGAAATCACCTCTGCTTTTTTTTATTTCAGTATTTTTGTATTGATTTTTTGTGTATTTTTTGTGTATGTATTCTCTCTGTGAATCCCCTTTTACAAGTTTATGTAGGGCTTTTATAGTCCTTGAAAAAAAGAAACAAACATTTGGCCTCTGTTTCGCCATATTTGCTGCTTGTTTGTTTCCTTTTCCGTGCAAGAGCGAAGATCCCGACGTGGGCGTCATTCAAGCGCGGATTGAGGTTGGACGAGAGCCTGATTGGCGGCACTATAGAGGGGATCCTGGTGGTTGAGGCGCGAACGGCGTGACTGTTGGGGTACTACGGCGATTGGGGTGCTGCGGAGCCTAGGGTTTCAGCAAACCCTAGGCTTACTGAATCTTGCCTAGGCAGTGGGCCTTTTGGGCTATAGAATTTGTTGGGTCAATTTGGGCTAGGGGTTTTTAGTCTGGTGGGTAGTGGTGTATTCTGTAATTGGTTTTGGGTTTTTAGGCCCCTTTTTTGTAACATGAACTGATGGACTGTAAGGGACATTATTATTTTTTAATTTGGGCTTATTTAATGACCGGGCAAAATTAGGTACTTACAAGTGAAAAAAAAACTCAATGGACGAAGGAAACTAAAACACACTTTATTCAACAATCATTCAGAATTTATACAAAATAAAATCAACAACCCACTAACTTTCTTCTAAACTTAAGCAACACACAAAAAACTAATTCCTAAAAATAGGAACAAAATTTAATGCAATCAACTTAACAAAAAACACACGTGGACATGTTTCAATCCTGAAGCATTTTCTTAACACTCCTCATTACTTTAGGAGTTGCAAATACCAAGCCTTGACCTCAGAAACTCGAACTTGCAAGCAGGTAATGGTTTGGTTAAAATGTTTGCAACTTGATTTTCTGTTTTGCAGTAGACAAGAATCACATCTCCATGTTTCTGTACTTCCCTTAGGAAGAATAGCTTGATATTAAAATGTTTAGTCTTCCCATGAAACACGAGATTATGAAAGATAGCAATAGCAGCTTGGTTGTCAACAAAAATATCTGTGCTTTCCTTTTGCTCCAGATCAAGATCAAGTAAAATTTTCCTCAGCCATAAAGCTTGATTAGCAGTAGCTGTTACAACAATAAAATCTACTTCGGTAGTGGATTGGGCTACAATTTCTTGCTTTTTGAGCTCCATGAGAAAAATTAGAGCCAAGAGTAAAACAGTAGCCTGAAGTGCTCCTCATATCATCAATGGAACCTCCCCAGTCACTGTCAGAAAAACCAACCAGCTTGAACTCCTTGCTCCTTATGAAATTAACACCAAAATCACTTGTGCCTTTGACTTATTGAATCACTCTTTTGGTAGCCTTGAGATGTAATTCACTTGCACAATGCATGAATCAAGATAAAATACTTTGCATTCAAAATATTAGGCCTTGTTGCTGTGAGATACATCAAGTAACCAATCAAACTCCTAAAATATCCTTCATCAACTTTGTTAGCACCGTCTTCTTAGCACAACTTCTCTTTCTGATTCATTGGAGTGCTTGCTGCCTTGCACTCCTCCTAAAACCTTTTCAGTATTTCCTTTGCATACTTTATTTTGATAGGTTATGTGATAGAGTTTTGGTGAAGTTAAAATTTTGATAGTAGGTGGTTATGTGAGTGTAGGTAGTGGGATTTGGGTAAATCTGTTTTCCCCAAAAATCCTCTGCAAAAAAATGACGTTCTCTTCCTCCCCCATGCCATTTTCACTTATTCTTTTTTTCTGCCAATTTTATTTTTGATCTCCTATCTTCTATCTATTCTCCATGAATCGTTATACCGGTGCTTTTTGGCATTATCAGTAAGTTTGAAAAGGTGATTTCTATTTTGGTTTGCTCTAGTAAGGATTCTTTAAATCCGTTATTGTATTTTGAAATCTTTGATTGGAACCTTATTGTCTGTTTTAGAGGCAGCAAATCAAGAAGATATGGGTTCTCCTCGTTTAGAATCGTAATCGAATCATTCGGGGTGTTTGAGTAAGTTTTAAACGTTCGTTTTGAAATAATGTCGATTTTGTAATTTTGATTTAATCGAGAATTATGATTGATTTTGGAAGGTTTGTGATATCGTTTTTAGGTAGGTTTGTGATATCGTTTTTAGGTACTAGTCTATTCGGGAGTATTTTTACAACAAAAAATACCAAGTGTATACCCAAAACGTAGAAAAATGGCATTCGATGAAAGCCAAAAACCCACTGTCGACGCCACACGGCCATGTGGTAGGCAGTGTGGTAGGCCGTGTGCGATGACACGACCGTGTGATCAACGAAGGCCAGGCTATATGCAAGACACGGTCGTGTGATGGTTGGAGTGTGGCCATGTGGGCCACACGGGCTAGATTAAACTGGGCATGTGGGCATACACGGACACGTCACACTGGGGTGTGGTAACTGGGCCAGGCCATGTGAACCACACAGAAAAGGCCAATTTTGGCGTGTGGGCCCATTGTACTGAAATTATCTATAGGGTTGCACTGGTCCTCCTATTCGACTGTGGGCCTACCATAGGGTCGGTAAATGCTATCTAACCTTAAAAAACCTAATGATCTGTTAGTTTGAAATATGGTTATGAGCATGCCTATGTTTGCATATCTATTATTTGTTAATGAAAGCATGTTAAGTATAACTTATCTGTTAATTTTGTATGCATGTTCTATTACTGTGATTAGGGTGGGATGATGTATATTGGAGGAAGTGTTCTAAAAAGTAGGTTATGCCTAATATTTGGTAGCACGGCTGCATTATATATAATATTGCCACATCGATACAGCATGGTGTGTAGGGCTGTGTGGGTGTTTTAAACCCCACATGTTGTGTTGGGATGGTCGAAGATGGTGTGTAGATGATGGGGGTAGAATTTCATTATCTGAAATAGGCTCAAGCCCAAATCTATATCTGTATCTGAAATGGGCCCCGGCCCGATCGTCAATCTGTCTGATTTGTGATATTTTGTATGTGTACATGCTTAACTCAACTAGGTTACACACTGAGTTTACGTAAACTCAACCCTTTTATGTTTGTCAAACTTTGATGCATTCAACTTAACATAAGAACACACGTGGACATGTTTTAGTCCTGAAGCATTTTCTTAACACTCCTCCTTACTTTAGGAGCTGCAAATACCAAGCCTTGACCTTAGAAACTTGAACTTGCAAGCAGGAAATGGTTTGGTTAAAATGTTTGCAACTTGATTTTCTATTTTGCAGTAGACAAGAATCACATCTCCATGTTTCTGTACTTCTCTTAGGAAGAATAGCTTGATATTAAAATGTTTAGTCTTCCCATGAAACACGGGATTATGAGAGATAGCAATAGCAGCTTGGTTGTCAACAAGAATCTCTGTGCTTTCCTTCTACTCCAGATCAAGATCAAGTAAAATTTTCCTCAGCTATAAAGCTTGATTAACAATAGATGCTGTAGTAATAAACTATGCTTCGGCAGTGGATTGGGCTACAGTTTCTTGCTTCTTCGAGCTCCATGAGAAAAAATCAAAGCCAAGAGTAAAACAGTAGCCTGAAGTGCTCCTCATATCATCAATAGAACCTCCCCAGTCACTGTCAGAAAAACCAACTAGCTTGAACTCCTTGCTGCCTATGAACTTAACACCAAAATCACTTGTGCCTTTGACGTATCGAATCACTCTTTTGGTAGCCTTGAGATGTAATTCACTTGCACAATGCATGAATCAAGACAAAATACTTACAATTTTCAGAATATCAAGCATTGTTGCTATGAGATACATCAAGCAACCAATCAAACTCCTAAAATATCCTTCATCAATTTTGTTAGCACCGTCTTCTTTGCACAACTTCTCTTTCTGATTCATTGGAGTGCTTGCTGCCTTGCACTCCTTCATCTAAAACTTTTTTAGTATTTTCTTTGCATACTTTTTTTAGCAGATAAAAACTTTACCTTGCCCTAGATTGATCTACATGCCAAGGAAGTAGGATATGAACCCGAGATTTGTCATTTCAAACTCCTTCATCATCTCTTGTTTGAAATTTTGAATATGATCTGTATTATTTCTTACAACCAGTAAGTCATCGACATACATTGAAACAATAAGAATGTCTGTATCATTGTGCTTGACATACAAGGTTTCTAATAGACTTTTCACAAATCCTAAGTTCAACAAATGTTCATCAATTTTGCTATACCAAGCTCTTGGAGCTTGTTTTAGACCATAAAGGGCCTACTTAAGAAGATAAACTTTATCTCCTTCACCTTCCTTCCCAAATCCTTGGGGCTACTTAACATAAATTTCTTCCTATAAGACACCATTTAAAAAATATGATTTGACATCCAACTGGAACACTTTCTAACTTTTTTGTGTGGCTATTGCAAGTAGTAACCTAATTGTGTTTAATCTAGCAACAGGAGCAAAAGTGTCAGAGTAATCAACACCAAAGATTTGGGCATACCCTTTAACCACAAGCTTGGCTTTATGCTTGTTGGGTGAGCCATCAACGTTAAGCTTGGTTCTAAATACCTACTTAACTCCAATTACCTTCTTGCCTTAAATCTGTCCACAAGGATCCAAGTCTTGTTCTTCTCTATCATTGACAGCTCCTCCTCTATTGCAGCTATCTACCTTTGATCCTTTTTGCTTTTGTATAGTTGGCAGGTTCACACATAGAAACATTACACCTTTTATAAATATCTGAGAGCAACCTTGTTCCTCTCACTGAAGCATCATCCACTGTTTTATTCTACTAGTCATCTTCTTCTTCGATGCTTGAATCAGAAATCTTGAGTTTCAGCTCTATCATGGTCTGACCCTTCTTCTCAGCATCATCCCAGTTCTACTCTTCATCCTCCACGAAATGAACATCCCTACTAACAACAATATTTTTAGTTTGTGGCTGTAAAAGTTATAAGCCTTGCTAACAGTACTATAGCCTATAAATATACCTGGTGAGGCTCTCCTATCAAGCTTGTCACGCTTGCTCTGTAGAACACGAGTGAAACACAAGTAACCAAATACTTTAAAGAATTTCAGAGATGGTTTGTAACCATACCATGCCTCAAATGGTGTCTGTTCCTTCACCACCTTTGTTGGAAGCCTATTTTGAAGAAACACAGCTGTAGTTGCTGCCTTTTCCCAAAACTTCTTTGGCAATTTCTTCTCATGCAGCATGCATCTCGACATGTCCATGATGTCTCTGTTTCTCCTTTCACTAACTCTATTTTGTTGAGGTGTGTAAGGGGCTGTAAGCTGATGCTTTATGCCTGAATCTTCACAAAACTTGTCAAATTCTACCAAGTATACTCCTTCCCATTGTCAGACCTTATACATTGAATTTTGAAACCACTTTCATTCTCAACTCTTGCCTTGAACATCCAAAAAACTTGAGCTACTTTCGATTTAAACGTCAAGAAAAAAATCTAGCACATTCTAGTGAAGTCATCAATAAAGGCAAAATAATAGCAACTACCTTTTAAAGAAGGTGTTCTTTGAGGGCCTGCAACATCCGTGTGGATGGGCTGTAGTTTATGAGTGGCTCTCTAGGTTGACTTCAGAAATGGCTTCCTATTTTGCTTTCCAAACTTACACGCTTTGCAGCTTGAGACTGCATCGCTAAGCTTGGGAACATCAAGTGCCAACTCATTTTCTCTTAATTTTAGTAGCCCTTGATGATGATAGTGTCCAACTCTCTTGTGCCAAATTTGTGTGACATCTTCTTTGAGAGGAAAAGCAGATTACTCATCCTCTAAAGGATTGAGTGAATAACTCTTTCCTTTCATTTTTACTTTGAAGATATCTTGATTAGCTACATCATTAATCAAGAAATATTCATCTTCAAAAGTAACTTTAAAGCCTTTTTCAATAAGTTGACCCACACTCAACAAATTTTGGTCAATGTCAAGAACAAATAGAACATCGTGTATTTGTTTTGTACCTGTATAGCTTGCAATCGCAACAGTCCCCTTTCCTTTGACAGGATCTAATCTCCATTGCCAATTCTAACATTAGTGATGTTAATTGGCTTCAAATATCTAAACAACTCATTGTAATGAGTCATGTGGTTGGTGCAACCACTATCAATCAACCAACTTTCATTTGATTTACTGCCCAGGAAGCATGTAGCCATAAACAGTTGATCCTCATCCTTCTGATTAGCAATCTTAGCCTCTTCACCTTGTTGTTGATTCTTGTTCCTACAAATTACAGCTTTATGCCCTATTTGGTTACATTTGGTGCACTTGGCATCTGCTCTTCTCTAGCATTTGTAAGGAGGATGACCCTTTCTATTGCAATATTGATATGAAAAGTAGGATCCCTTCTTGAATCCTGATTTGTTGTTGGCTGAAGATTCTCTAGTAGAATTTTGATTCTTCTTGAAAAACTTCTTCTTGTTGTTCATCGCATTCTCATGATGCTTAGCTGGCAAGGCTCCTTCAACAGCACATTCTTGCCCTATGGCTCTTCTTTGCTCTTGTGCTTGCAAAACATTGAGAATCTCTGCAAGAGTGATTTGAGTCAGATCCTTGGTATTTCCAAGGTGAAATAGATGCCTCAAATTTTTCAGGCACTGTTACAAGAATTTTTTCAACAATTCTTGAGTCATTGAACTTAGAACCAAGTAATCTGATTCGGTTTGTAATGTCCAATAACCTGGTAGAATACTTTTTAATTGATTTTGTTTCCTTCATCTTCTGCAACTCGACTTCTCGAATCAAGTTTAGTACACGCATTCCTTTGATTCTTTCATCTCCCTCATACTTTGACTTGATATAATTCCATATCTCATATGCTGACTTCAGAGTCATAATCCGAGTGAAGATAGTAGATGATATTGCAGCGAACAAACATGCCTTTGCCTTGGATTTCTTTGTCTTCTTCTCCTTCTGCAATTTGATCAGCACAATTTGATCAGCGTTGTTGTAGGATTGTTTGGGAGAGCAGGAATTTCATAATCCTCTTTGACTATTTCCCAAATATCCAAAGCTTCCATATACGCCTCCATACGAACTACCCAAGCCTGGTAGTTGTCTCCATCAAACACCGGTGGAAAAATTGAAGAGAAACTGGAACTTGCTTCGACGTCTATGACACTCGCACACTCACTCACAGATCCCTTAAGAATACAGCTCCGATACCATTTGTAAGTATTTTAGTGAAAAAAAACTTAATGGATGAAGGAAACTAAAACACACTTTATTTAACAGTCATTTAGAATTTATACAAAATAAAACCAACAACCTACTAACTTTCTCCTAAATTGAAGCAACACACAAATAACTAATTCCTAAAAATAGGAACAAATTTTGACACAATCAACTTAACAAAAAAAACCCACATGTACATGTTTCAGTCCTGAAGCATTTTCTTAACATAGATGAGGAAGAGGAGTAATGTAGCTTACTGAAGATGGAATGCTCTCTTCGAGATTGTTCTTGCTCAAATTTAAATTCCATAAATTTGAGCAATTTCCAAGATCATCAGGAATAGGCCCATTTAAATTGTTTGATGCCAATTCAAGTTGTTCTAGTTTTGAAAGAAGGCTAATCTCTGATGGAATTTTACCGAAAAATTGGTTACCACTTAGTAAAAGACGGTTCATCATTGTCAATTTTCCTAGTTCCTTGGGAATCTCACCGATTAGATGATTTGAAAAGAGATCAAGTACATGCAATTTAGTTGAGTGTCCCAACTCAAGTGGTATCTTTTCGGTAATATTATTATTGGCAATTACTAAGCCTTGAAGGTTATGGCATTGGCTCCACTTGGGAGAAATTTCGCCATAAAATCTGTTACCACTTAATGCAATGAAACTCAAATTTGGATAGACACCAAAAGCTTCGATATATTACCAGTCAAGTGGTTTCCTTCAAGCCTAACTCTATATAATCTTTTGCAGTCTCTCAAACTTGATGGGATCTCACCTGTCAGATTATTACTCATAGCCCCAAAATATGTGAGTGATCCACCTATGCATATATTCTCAGGCAATGGACCAGTGAGATGGTTATGCCCAAGTTGTAAATGTTGCAAATAAGTAAAATTGTTAAACATTGAAGGAATTGACCCATAGAAACTATTGTTAGACAACTTAAGTTCAATGAGATATTTAAGCATGCCTACCTCTTTAGGTATCAACCAAGAGAACTTATTTTGGTGAAGAGAAAGAGTAAATAAGTTGGTCAAGTTTCCAATGAAAGCTGGGATTGAACCAGAGAAATGATTCTCACTCAACACAAGTTCTGTAAGAGATTTAAGCTTCCATAGCTCATGAAGTATTGACCCATGCAAATTATTGTGGGACAAGTCAAGGAAGACAAGTTTAGAAAGGTCGCCAATGTGGGGTGGAATGGACCCATACAGTGAGTTGTTGTGGAGGTTAAGCCTAATCAAGTTAGGGAAGGAATGGAAGTTGAGATTATGTGTTGGAACATTTTCAAATATTTATAGTTTTTTAATAACTATAAATGAATGGGTATAATTAATTAAAAGATTATATCTTTTAATTTTTTTTGGAAAAGAATTATAACTATTTAAATAATATTATTTGAATAGTTATAATTAAATGAATAATAATGTTTTATTTTAAAAAACATTATTATTCGGTAAGGTACCTATTGATTAAAGATGTCTCTATGAAGAGACATGAAAATTCCTATAAATAGGAATCAGATTTCATTTGGAGATATACCAACAAAAAAATTCTAATATTCTTTCTCTCTTCCTTCATTATCTAATATTGTTAGATTGTTCTATAAAGTATTACTGCAGAAATCCTTTATAGAAATTGGTTTTCTTGTCATACATTGCTCAGTGTGTAGTGGGCTATTCTCGTCAGTGCAAAACACAAATAGCCATTGGCTTCATTGTATCCTCGAGGTTAATTTGCCTAGAACTCATTTGCATACCGAAGATAGGTGAGGGCGAATATAACCTTAAAGATAGTGATTTGATACACGCCTTGGAGCCTTGTCCTATTTCTTCTTCTATTCGAGTTTTCGTTCGTGTGTTGAGATTTTCCTCACCGGAGTTTTGTACTAACAATTTTAAGGTTATATCCACAATGACTACCGCAACTCACGAAAGTGGAACACTAAGGGAGTTGGCTTCCAATTTTGTCAAACTTGATCGGTTTGATGGTGGCAATTTTCGACGATGGCAGAAAAAGATGCACTTCTTATTATCAACTTTGAAGATTGCATATGTTTTGGATACCTCAAGACCGAGGAGACCGAAAGCGAATCATTCTTTGCTGACGAGAAAGACAAAAATGGGACAATGCTGATTACATGTGCATGGGCCACATATTGAATGGTTTATCGATGGTTTGTTCGACACCTACCAAAAAGAGGTCACCGCTAAAAAATTATGGGACAAATTGGAGACAAGATACATGACCGAAGATGTTACAAGTAAGAAATTTCTTGTCAGTCGTTTCAATAATTATCAAATGATTGATGGTCGTTCTGTTATGGAACAATTTCATGATATTGAAAAGATGTTGAATCAATTCAAACAATATGATATGAAAATGGATGAAATGATTGTTGTATCCTCCATAATAGACAAACTTCCTCCATCTTGGAAAGACTTTAAAGAAGTCTAAAACATAAGAAAGAGGAAATATCTCTTGAGGCTTTGGCAAATCATCTTCGTATTGAAGAAGAATATCGAAAGCAAGATCGAATCTAAATTCGAAAATGCCAAAGTGCATGTTACGGAGGAAGTACAGACTACTAAACCATTCAAGAGAAAGTTCAAAGCAGTGATAGAGCACCTAAGTTTAAAAAGAAACAAAAGGGCTCATGCTATCATTATGGTAAGTCGGGACATTTCAAGAATGAATGTCGATTCTTAAAGAAGAAATCATCTTCTAAAGTGATAATAACGAAAAGTTCGTTGCAATGATATCCGAAATTAAAATGGCACAAGATGATAATACATGGTGGATTGATCTTGGAGCAACCAAACACGTGTGCAAAGACAAAAGCATGTTCACAAAGTTTACACAATGTGAAAATGACAATGTCTTATACATGGGAAATTCTTCCACCGACAATCAAAGGCAAAGGGTGCATTGAAGCGCAATTCACTTACGGAAAGGTTTTAACCTTAAATGATGTATATTATGTACCGAAGTTAGAAAGAATTTAGTGTCTGAAGTACATTAAATAAGTTTGGTTTCAAACTTATTTTGAAGCGAATAAATTTATTTTGTCTAAGGGAGGAATTTTTGTAGGAAAGGTATATGTATGAGAGTATGATCAAACTGAATATTATCAATAAAATGAAAATACTATTTCCTTATATGGTTGAATCTTTTTGTTTATGGCATTATAGATTAAGTCATTTGAATTATAGAAAATTGAATGACATGTATAAGTTAGATTTAATTCTGTTTTTAATAATATATTGAAAAATGCAATACATGTATGTTGACTAAAATTACAAGAAACCCTTTCCCTAAGGTTAAAAGAAAAACAAAATTGCTTGATTTGATACATAGTGATTTATGTGACATGCATAATACTCCTACATTAGGTGGAAAGAAATATTTTGTTACTTTTATTGATGATTGTTCTAAATATTGTTATATATATTTATTGCATTCGAAAGATGAAGCGCTTGATAAATTTAAAGTTTATAAATCAGAAGTTGAACTTCAATGTGAATCATTTATCAATTGTTTAAGATCGGATAGAGGTGGAGAATACTATGATCCATCAAGTTTCAGCCCCTTA
The DNA here is from genome assembly GCA_025506655.1 of Gossypium rotundifolium. Classification (NCBI taxonomy): domain Eukaryota; kingdom Viridiplantae; phylum Streptophyta; class Magnoliopsida; order Malvales; family Malvaceae; genus Gossypium; species Gossypium rotundifolium. The sequence continues at coordinate 14,629,605 of CP106731.1, read as the reverse complement.
TACACCACAACAAAATGGTGTAGCTGAAAGGAAAAATAGAGTATTAACTGAAATGGTAAATTCAATGTTATCATATTCAGGTCTTGGACAAGGTTTTTGGGGAGAAGCTGTTCTAACAGCTTGTCATATATTGAATAGAGTTCCTAATAAGGAAACTAAAATAACCCCTTATGAACAATGGAAGAAAAGGAAACCAAACCTTAATTATTTGAAGGTTTGGGGTTGTAGAGCTATTGTCAAAGTTCCAACACCTAAACGTAAAAAGTTAGGTGAAAGAGGAATTGAATGCATATTTATAGGATATGCACATAATAGCAAGGCATATAGGTTCATGGTAATTGAACCAAATGATTCAATTTCAATTAATACTGTTATTGAATCAAGAGATGCTATTTTTGATGAAAATAGATTTAATTCTATATCAAGACAATTACACCACAACAATTGATTCATTCTTCAAATGAGAATGAGATTCCATTGGAACAAATTGATAATAATGATGAATCTTGTCAAGAATTAAGAAGAAGTAAGAGGATTAAAAGGTCAAAGATTTTGGACCAGATTTCATGATGTTTCTTATAGAAGGAAAAGGTGAAAGTATATATAATAAGATACCTTATTGTTATAATACGAATCGATCCTATTACATTTGAAGAGGCAATGAAATCTCAAGACTCTGCTTTTTGGAAAGAAGCAATAAATGATGAGATGGATTCAATAATGGGAAATCAAACTTGGATCTTAGTTGATCTTCCATCGGGTTCCAAACATATAGGTTGTAAATGGATCTTCAAAAAGAAAATGAAGGTCGATGGAACCATTGATAATTTTAAAGCAAGGTTGGTAGCCAAAGGTTTTACACAAAAACAAGGTATTGATTACTTTGATACCTATGCTCCAGTAGCAAGAATTGCTACAATTAGACTCTTAATATCACTTACATCCATATATAATTTGGTTGTTCAACAAATGGATGTTAAAGCGCATTTTAAATGGTGAATTGGAAGAGGAAGTGTACATGGAACAACTGGAAGGATTTGTTGTTCCAGGACAAGAGCATAAGGTATGTAAGCTTGTTAAATCTTTATATGGACTTAAACAAGCACCAAAACAATGGCACCAAAAGTTTGACAATGTTGTTTTAGCTAATGGTTATAAAATAAATGAATCCGATAAGTGCATATATAGCAAATTTGAAAATGGAAAAGGTGTCATAATTTGCTTATATGTAGATGACATGCTCATTTTTGGCACAGATTTGGAACAAATAGAAAACACAAAGAAATTCTTGTCAAACAACTTTGCTATGAAAGATATGGGTGTAGCAGATGTTATTCTTGGGATTAAAATAACCCGAGATGAAAGCACTGTAGCTTTATCACAATCACATTACATTGAAAATGTGCTTAAAAAGTTTGATCTTTTCAACTGTATACCAGCATCTACACCCATGGATCCTCAAATAAAATTAGTATCTAATGCTGGTAGAAAAATTGATCAATTGAAATATGCAAGTCTAATTGGTTGTCTTATGTACATAATGACTTGTACAAGACCAGATATTGCATATGCTGTTGGGAAATTGAGTAGGTACACAAGTAATCCAAGTAGTTTGCATTGGCAAGCATTGAATAGAGTACTTAGGTATTTAAAGAAAACTATTAACTATGGATTGTGTTATAATGGATATCCTCCAGTTTTAAAAGGGTATTCGGATGCTAGTTGGATTACAAGTTTGGAAGATCATGTATCTACTAGTGGATGGATCTTTATTCTTGGTGGAGGAGCCATTTCTTGGGGTTCCAAGAAACAAACTTGTATTACTGATTCCACCATGGCAGCAGAATTTATTGCATTAGCCGCTGCATCTAAAGAAGCAGAATGGTTAAGAAATTTGCTTTATGATGTACCTTTATGGCCTAAGCCAATTTCACCTATTTCATCGTTGTGATAGTGAGGCTACTCTAGCAAAGGCATATAGCCAAGTATATAATGGAAAGTCTAGACACATTGGATTAAGACATAGTTATGTCGAAAATTAATCTCGATGGAGTGATCACTATTAATTATGTGAGGTCAAGTGAAAATTTGGCGAGATCCTTTGACAAAAGTCTTGCTAGAGATGCAGTAAAAGGACCTCAAAAGGGATGGGACTCAAGCCCATTAATTAGAGTCATCCATGATGGAAACTCGACTCAACGCTTGGTATAACGTCAAGTCTTGAGTTCAATGAGACAAAGTACATCATTAGTATGTGATCATTAGCACTATGAATAAATTCATCCTAAGATTAAAGTGCTAGGTACCGTAATGATAAGGGAAGGATGAGTAATGTACTCTTAATGGACCCATAACATAAATATGTTAGAGTGTTATAATTACGGGAACACTTTTGATAGGATCTACCTATGTGAGTGGAAGTGTGGCCATTTCTAGGAGCTCAAGGGCTTGGCACTCATGAAAAGAGGACACAGACACATGGCCATAATAGTGTCCCCAGATACTATGCATTGACCGATGTTGAAATCATTGTGTGAGATGTGTTCGGTTAATCAAATGAAATAGTTGGTTCAAAGCTTAGTCTACCATGCAATTTCGATTAACTTTAACATGTTTTCACTAAGTGAATGTTCAATCGTAAGCTACCTTCATTTATGCAAATTGATTTCCAAGAATATCAAAATCTAAATATTTTGAAAATGGGGAGATTGTTGGAACATTTTCAAATATTTATAGTTTTTAATAACTATAAATGAATGGGTATAATTAATTAAAAGATTATATCTTTTAATTTTTTTTGAAAAGAATTATAACTATTTAAATAATATTATTTGAATAGTTATAATTAAATGAATAATAATGTTTTATTTAAAAAATTATTATTCAAGAAGGTACCTATTGATTAAAGATGTCTCTATGAAGAGACATGAAAATTCCTATAAATAGGAATCGATTTCATTTGGAGATATACCAACAAAAAAAAAAATTCTAATATTCTTTCTCTCTTCCTTCATTATCTAATATTGTTAGATTGTTCTATAAAGTATTACTGCAGAAATCCTTTATAGAAATTGGTTTTCTTGTCATACATTGCTCAGTGTGTAGTGGGCTATTCTAAATCGTCAGTGCAAAACGTAAATAGCCATTGGCTTCATTGTATCCTCGAGGTTAATTTGCTCGGATCTCGTTTGCACACAGAAGATAGGTGGGGGCGAATATAACCTTAAAGATAGTGATTTGATACACGCCTTGGAGCCTTGTCCTATTTCTTCTTCTATTCGAGTTTTCGTTCGTGTGTTCGAGATTTTCCTCACCGGAGTTTTGTACTAACATTATGAAGTACTGTACCATTCAATCTCAAACCATACCCTGTGAGGCTTAGATTGGGGATGCTTCCAACCTTATCGCAAGTGATTCCGAGCCAGTTGCAATGGCTGCAGCTTCCGACCCACAAAGAAGAGAGCATAATTTGGGTGGTGTTGTAGAAGAGCATCAACTTCTGTAGAAGATATGGTGGATGAAGAAGAGAAAACACGAGAAGATAAAAAGAAGAGGAAGAAAATGAGTTTGAATGGTAATAAGAAAGAAGCCATGGCTTTGATTGATAGTTCAAATTAAGGATCTTTTGCTGTTAACTGGAATGAAGAACATTGGGTATCATGGAGAGCTATATTTAGAACAATGTTAGAGCAGTTTCAATCACTAGGAAGCTTCAACATGAAGTGGGAAAAAAGTAGACATGACATGAACACGTTTTGTAGACTCTAAAACTTGTTCCTTTGTGCTCATAAATTATAGCCCACAGGATAAGCAATGAACAGTTTTTCGAATTATACTAAAAAATTGAATTATGTTGTTCATCTAACCAAATTTAATTATGATAATTTGAATTTAAATTTGAGTTAATAATTTGTTGAATTGACTTGTTAATTAAGTCGTTAAGTGCCATGTCTCAAGATTTTCCTTTTTTGTTTCATGGGTTCATTAATCATTTTTATTGCTAGCTCTCAGCATTAATTAATTAGTTGACTCCATGGTCAATCAATCCATTTTTAATGTCTTCATGAAGGTAATAATTATGTTTTTTTTCCTTTTACTTATTCCTTTATATGTGGTAGTTTTATTTAACTTAATTAAATTAAGAGTTAAATAGTATTAAATCGGTTAAAGAAAATAAATTCTCTCAACACATATATTCTCTTTACAATATTCAATTTCAAATCCATAAGTTTAAAAATATATATAATGACTTATTTAGCCTCTTAATTTCATAAAAGAAAAGTTAAATTTCGTTAATTTTGTTAATGTGGACGACATGTTAGTATTTAATTAATTTTAAAAATTTAAAAATTTTAAAAATATTTTTATATTTTAAAATTAATTAAAAAATTAACGAACGATAAATTTTCCATCTATTTGGAGATGATTTACCAAAAGATAAAATTTTAAAGATTAAAAAACGAAAAATAAATAAAAATGAAATTAATATTTTTTTATAAAATTAGAGGGTAAAAACTCATTATACAAAAAAAAGTATTATTACAATATTTATTCACTTCTTCACAATATATATATATATATATTTTAAACATTAATCTCATCTTATCATATTTGTTCTTTTTTTATATAATGTCTACAACTATTCATAGCCCATCTTTAACCTTTAAATAGAAGGATAATACATTTCAGCGCACTCGAACTCACAACCTCACTTCACAACAATACCAATACTAATTAAATTAAAACTAAATCGACACTTTCTTCACAATATTTAAAATTGAAATAGAAGCATAATACTTTTAAATGCCAAAGAGACGTTGATTCAATGGTCTTCGGGTCAATGCCAACCAACCAATCAATTTCTAACGTTTTCATGGAGCTAATAATTTATTCTTTTTAATTGCTCCCAAGGGTACGTCAATCTTTGTATTTTTTGAAAAATAGAAACTTAATCACCAAGTGAGGGAAGAATATCCTCATTTTCTAGCCAATAATACATTTCATATTCTCGTAGATTTATGTCTCGATACAAACCTGTTTTTTCTGCAAAATTACATAGCTCAGAAAGTATTAACGTTACACACATTTAAAGCATGTGCAATTCGAGTACATAAAAATTGCATCCACATATTTGATATAAGAAACATAATTGCTTGATTAAATAAAGTTGGGACATTAATTAGTGCCTAGCCGTTGCTTCCACTCACTCTCACTTTCTATTAAGTAATTTACTATATTGTCCATATCTAATGTCCCTAAAATATGTTAAATTAAATCAGAAACATAATATGGAGCATTATAGAATTCACAAATTTCTCAGTGGGTGATGAGCACCTCTTTTCCCCTAACCTTTACATGTCTCTGGAAAGCATCGTATGGTCTCCTAAATTCCTGATTTTTAAAGGATGCATAAAATTCTTACACTATAGGAATAACTTGTTCTTTTGAAGTCCTACAAAAATGCTCCCACCTATGGTATTTTACCAATGCCCAAATTTCATTACATAGATAAATCGACGAATCAAGCCCTCGCTCTTGAATCAACGTTTTTCCTTTAAGTTCTAGAAAATATTTTTCCACGTTTAGAGTCTGGAAACTTTGAGGGGTTAATACTCTCCAATGCCTCTACATTAGTAGTTTTTCTAAGCGGCATCGTGGTAGTTCACAATTAAACAAACTACAACTATCAACCAAACAATTTATTCCTAATTGCAGCAAATAAAGTAAGGAGATTAAACAGGGAACCCTTGATACATAATTCGCTTCCGTTTGTCTGTCGATCATTGCTTGACGCTATCACCGGCAAATTTAATTAATACCACCTCTTAATACTTACTATTTGAATCAATTAAACTCAAGTCAGGATATATATAATTTCTATCGAAATTTAATTAATACCATCTCTTAGTATTTATTATTTGAATCAATTAAGCTAAAGTCAGAATATATATAATTTCTATTGAATGATTTACAATGTTTTTTTTTCAATAAGTTACTTTAACTAAAATTAAGAGCATTAATGAACAAAAGTAATAAATTAAAGAATTATTTAACTAACATATGTAATGACTTGTTTAAATTAAAGAGTTTTATTTTAATTGAAAACCTCGATAAAATGCATATCCAAAATTTTCTATTAGGGTTTACATCATGAAATCCATTTCCTATTAGGATAATTATTAATAAAAATAAGATTACATCTTAAAACCCAAATTCAACTGAGATTCTAAATTTCTAATGAAATCAAATTTTGAATTAAATTTGTAATCAGGATAATTTTAAAAAATCGGAAATTTGTATGTTGAAATAAAATTGAGTTAAAAGAAACAATTACAATTACAGAATTACTTCAACTCAAATTCCTATTAGGATTTGTAATATGAAATCCATCAGCAACTAGGATTCCAACTACAATAGAATTTCATTTCATCCTATAAGGTTAACTATTATATGTATATATAACGTACAACATCATTCATTTGAAACCTAAGAAGAACTTCACCACCAAAGCATTATTAGGATTCAAAGTTTTAGCATTGATGGAGGTTTGAAACCTAGAGGAAAGCTGGTCAAGAAGAAATCATCCATGGAGGATGAAACCAACAACATTCGTGAGATCGCGACACAATTTCCTAAAACCAACAAGAGAAAGCTTCAAAAACCGAGTGATCTGGAGGAGATGTGGGGTTGGCTTAACTCGGATGATCAGGACCAGAAAGACGAACAAATTCGTCGTAAATCTGATACTGATGCAGAGATCAAGGCGATGTTCGATAAGGTCAAGAGAAGGAAGAAGATGGAGGAAACAAGCTCTCCAGTAATTGGATTACTTGTTGAGAAAGTAATGGCTCAAATGGAGGTTGCTGCCGAAGAAGACATTGAGCTTAACATCCAAAACAAACCCGCTGCTAGAAAGATCCAAATGCTGCCTCTTCTTACCGACTTTCTCTCCAAGAAAAAGCTGCAATAAGAGTTTTTGGATCATGGGGTTTTAATTTTGTTGAAGAGTTGGCTAGAACCTCTTCCCGATGGAAGCTTACCAAACGCCACACTTCGATCTTCCATTTTGAATATCTTAACTCAGGTGATGCCTGTTGATATCAGCTTATGTTATGGAATAAAGAAATCTATTAAGCTTCAGTTAATCAAACTATAGTCTGTTAAGTTTAGTTACAGTTGGTTAGTTAGTTGTTAACTCACTATATTAAATATCTCTGTAACTCTCCTTTGCATGAATCGATATAAGCTCATTCTTCTTCTCTTTCTGGTATCTTAACATGGTATCAAGAGCCAGAGCGGTTTTAGTGTAAATTTTTTTTTAAGATGGCTACTGACGCAGCTACAGATGTTGATACACCTCGACTGTCTTTTAACTCCGGTGAAGCAGTTCATCCACTTGAGATTATGTCTTCAAATGGTATTCATTACTTTGCTAAACATGATACCATTAAACTCAGTGAACAGAATTATTTGCTGTGGAAGCATCAGCTGCTATTGATTCTTGAAGGATATGGTCTTAAAGGGTTCGTTTTGGGCAAACCCCTCCTCCTTCTACTTTCATTCCTGGTACCGACGGACAACTTGTAACAAATCCTGCGTTTCTGGTTTACAACAAGCAAGATAAGTTCTTGGCTTCATGGCTATTGTCTACGGTGTCTGACGTCATATTGGTTCATCTGACCGCTGCTAAGACCAGTCGCGACATTTGGACAACCATTGATAGACGTTTTGGTGATAAGTCCAATATCAAACTCTCAAGTATGCGACATAAATTATACTCGATCAAGAAAGGCAGTCTTACCATCAAAGATTACATCTCGAAGGTTAAAGGTCTAAGTGACAATCTGATCGTAGTTGGTTGCCTTGTCACGAACAAGAACAAGTCAGTGTTATCTTGGCAGGTCTACCTATTGAATTTGAGTCTATACGAGTCCTTACATCTGCTACTTCTTTGAGTCTTGAACTGGTAACAGTGATGCTTCTTGATTGTGAAGCACGTCAATTAGCTCTATTGACCGATCTACCTCTTCAAGCCAACATGGTAACTCAATCACAGTAGGGTGATTTTGACAGCATGAACTCTAATTCTACTCAAAGTTTTCATCAGAATCAAAGGGACCAGGCTCGTGGTTGGTCTTGTGGTCATTCTCGTGGCTCAGGTAGAGGATGGTCTCGCTCTAAACCACAGTGCCAGTTGTGTGGTAAAGTAGGTCACCTGGTACAAACATGCTATCATCGGTTTGATGAGAATTTTTCTGGCCCTAATTCGACTTCTTCAGTGTCGGCCAATTATCATCATTTTGGTGCTCCTTCTCCAACTCAATGCTCCTCCTGCAATGTTGTAACCAGCATTCCAGGCCTCCCGTAATGCCCCTGATCATCTTCTCCAGCCATGCCTACTTTAATGATCACTCAACCTTGGTATCCTGATCAGGAGCAACTAATCATATCACTCCAAACTTAGTTGGTCTCAATGATGCTTCTCCTTACACAGGTACAAGTCAAGTTTCAATGGGCAATAGTGAGTCAGTTTCTATTGCTAATATAGGCTCTTCAACATTTGTGTCTGGTTTTCGACTGTGACATCTCAAGAATATACTTTATGTTCCTACAGTATGTAAAAATTTGATGTCAGTAGGGCAATTTGCAAGAGACAATGCAGTATTTTTCGAGTTTCATCCGTTCTTGTGTTTTGTGAAGGACATTCGGACAGGGAAGATTCTACTGGAGGACCACATGCATTATGGTTTGTATCGATTTGATGTTTCTCGTTCTATTTTACAAAGGCTCAGTTCACCTCGAAGTACTGGTTCTCCTTTTGTGTGCAACATGCAGACTCCCTCTTCTGTTGAACTCTGGCACGATAGACTTGGACATCCATCTCCTAATATTCTTGCTGATATTTTGAAGTCTATTTCTTTCAAACATCACAATTTGCAGTTTATGTGTACACCTTGTAAGATGGGAAAATTTCACAAGCTACCCTTTAGTTCTTTACAAGGCTTTTGAATTGGTAGCATCGGATGTTTGGGGTCCATCACATGTGTCATCTAATGGCTTCTCTTATTATCTCCCCTTTGTTGATATGCATAGCAGGTTTACGTGGTTATATTTTCTCAAATCCAAGTCTGAGGTCTTTCGTTGTTTCCTTTATTTTCACAAAATGGTTCAAGAACAGTTTGGATTGTCAATCAAAAAGCTTCAGACAGATTGGGGAGGCGAGTATCGTTCCTTATCAACTACTCTTTCTTAATTGGGCATTCAACATCGAGTAACATGTCCCTACACCTCCGAATAGAATGGAGTCGCTAAAAGGAGACATCGACATGTAGTTAACATGGGTCTTACTTTACTAGCTCAAACCTCAATGCCACTAGATTACTGGTCATCAAGCATTTTGCATGCTGTACATCTCATCAACAGACTGCCAACTTCTATTTTACAATATCAAAGCCTCTATGAAAAACTCTATAACACTCAACCTGATTACTCTTAGTTGAAGGTGTTTGGGAGTGCATGTTTCCCATATTTGAGGCCGTTTCAGTCACACAAGCTTCAGTTCCACTCTCAGAAGTGTGTTTTTCTTGGCTTTGGGTCTAATAGAAGGGTTGCAGATGTTTAGCTGAAGATGGTCGGGTTTATATTTCACGACATGTTTTATTTGATGAGGGTTGTTTTCCCTTTCATGATGGTTTCTCTCGAGCATCAACAGTGGTTCCCACACAATTTCTTTATTGTAGTTCTCGTATTCCTGTAGTGGTATCTGATAATCACGGTTCTCATAGTTCTTTGCATGGTTCTTTACGGTCTTCCACAGCTTCATTCTCAGCTCCAATTGATGGTCACCATTCTCTTGATTCTTTGTATGGTTCTGAACGATCATTCTCAGCTCCTCTTGTTTCAGCTTCTAGACATTCACCAAGGGCATTATCTTCAGTTGATGTTCCTACATGTACACATCCAGGATCGATAGTTAATCTACATTCAATGACTACTCGATCAAAAAGTGGTATCTTTAAACCAAAGGTTTTTCAACTGTGTTGCATGACAAGGAACCAACCACGATCGATGAAGCTTTTCTGAGTCCTGCATGGATAGTAGCTGCACAAGCTGAATATAAAGCTTTGCTAGCAAATCATACATGGGATCTTGTACCATTGCCTGAAGGTCGTAGAACAGTTAGTTGCAAGTGGATCTTCAAGGTTAAACGCCATGCCGATGGGACAGTAGCTCGGTACAAAGGAAGATTGGTTGTTAAAGATTATTTACAAGAAGCTGGTATCGACTTTCTAGAGACCTTCAGCCTTGTGGTTAAGCCAACAACAGTCCAAGTTGTTTTGGCTCTTGCATTGACTCGAGGATGGTTGCTAAGACAGGTTGACATCAACAACACCTTTTTAAATGGCGATCTAACTGAAGAAATTTATATGACACAACCACCTGGCTTTGAGCATCCTCAAACTGATGGTCGACCACTTGTTTACAGACTTTGAAAGGCACTCTATGGCCTGAAACAAGCCCCTCGTGCATGGTTTCACAAATTACGTGAATACTTGCTAGCTACTAAGTTTGTTGTGTCAAAGGCTGATAACTCCCTCTTCATTCGACGCGTCGGATCTCAACTTGTTCTTGTTCTGGTCTACGTTGATAATATAATAATCACTAGTAATGATTCTTCCAGTATTGATCACTTTGTCCAGGATCTTAATGATCAATTTTCCTTGAAGGATTTAGGGCAACTAAGTTACTTTCTCGGGATTGAAGTAACACATACCTCGAATGGCATCTTCTTGAGTCAAAAAAAGTACATATTGGAGCTAATTTAACGTGCTTCCATGGATAAGTCCAATCCTTCTCCTACACCAATGGTGTCCACCTGTCGACTGTCTGTTCATGAAGGGAACCCTATAGAAAATGAAAGCCTCTTCCGCATCATTGTTGGTGCGTTACAGTATGTTGTAATAACAAGACCGGATATTGCATTTTTTGTCAATAAAGTCTGTCAATATATGACAAACCACTGGATACACACTTCAAAGTAGTCAAAAGAATCCTGAGATACTTACAAGGGACTCTAGGTTTTGGGTTACAGTTCACTCGAGACTCAAAACTAACCCTCGAAGGCTATTCAGATGCAAGCTGGGCATCGACATGGATGATCGTCGTTCCACTTCTGGCTTCGTGTTTTTCTTGGAGGCAATCCAATATCTTGGAGCTCCAGAAGCAACAGGTCGTATCAAGGTCCACTGCTGAAGCGAAATACCGAAGCTTAGCTCATGTTACAGCATAAATTATTTGGATTCAGTCGTTACTAACAGAACTTGGTATCTCAGTACAAAAGAGAGCAATGGTTTGGTGTGATAGCTCAGCTGCTGTTGTTGTAGCCAGCAATCCTATCCTCCATTCCAAGTTTAAACATGTTGAATTAGACCTTTTTTTTGTCAATGAGAAGGTGGAAAATGAAGTGTTTCAAGTTGGCCATGTATCTGGTCAAGATCAGATTGCTGACATCTTAACTAAGCCCTTAGCAGTAGGGTTATTTGAGAAATTTTGAAGAAAACTTGGGGTTGTATCACCAAGGGAGCATACCTTACAAAAACTGGGAAAGTCGAGAAGCATGGGGCATGTTATGGAATAAAGAAATCTGTTAAGCTTCAGTTAATCAAACTATAGTCTGTTAAGTTTAGTTATAGTTGGTTAGTTAGTTGTTAACTCACTGTATTAAATACCTCTGTAACCCTCCTTTGCATGAATCAAGATAAGCTCATTCTTCTTCTCTTTCTGGTATCTTAACAACTTAGAAGATGGAAGGGAGCAGTTGAAGAAGAGTGGGCTTGGTAAAGTCATTATGTTTCTTTCAAAATCAGATGAGGAAACCACTGCCAATCGAAAACTTGCCAAGCATTTAGTCCAAAACTGGTGTCGAACCATATTCAACAAGAGTACAAGCTACTCTGACCTCAGAAATAGCGTAATTCTAAGGATGAAGAAGCCATTAATGAAGCAATCAAAAAGGGGAGAAGTGAGGGAGGCTGATTTAGATTTGGAAGGTCCTCGCAGGCCATGTTCATCAGGAACACCAAGTGGATCTGTTTCAGTACCTGAACCAACACCGTGCGTTTATGAGGTGAACCCTCTAACAAATTCAAACTAGAGTTTGCAAGACGTTATCGGAGATGTAGAGAAGTGAGAGAAAGCGAATGTTTTGAAAGGATAGAGAATAAGATGAGGAGATTGAAAAAATTGAATAAAAAGAAGACTCTGCAAGCTGCAAAACTTGTTGTTTGTTAGACTCTAAACAGGATACGCAATGAACAATGTTTGGGATAATACTATAAAATTGAGTTATGTTGTTTCGTCCAATCAAAATTAAATTTGATTTCAATTTCAATTTAATTATTATAGTTAGTATTTAAATATGAGCTAATCATTTGTTGAATTGACTTATTAATTAAGTCCTTAAATGTCATATCATAAGATTTTCCTTTTTGTTTTTGGGCTCATCAATCATTTTCACTGCTAGCTCTCAACATTAATTAATTAGTTGACTCCATGGTCAATCAATCCATTTTTAATGTCTTCACGGAGTTAATAATTATAATTTTGTAAACTTTGTGGGTAGGTTTAATGGGTCTAACGTTGGATGTGTTTATCATCTTAGGTGTAATATAGGTTTGAGTCATATTAATCGTATTTTTGTTAGAATTTTGTTCTGTTATAATTTATCAAAAATTATGTTTTTTTTCTTGTTACTTACTCTTTTTATTTGATAATTATATTGAACTTGATTAAATTTTGAGTTAATTAGTATCAAATAGATAAAATAAATAAATTTTCACAACACACATATATTCCCTTTACAATATTTAATCTCGAAATCAATTGGTGGTAATTTTATAAGTGATGAAAAAAAAAACCTAATGACTTATTTGACCCTTCAATTTCATAAAAAAAAAGGTCATTTTAATCTACTATTTAATTTTTAGCCCTTAAATTTATGTTTTCTTGTCAAATCACCTTAAAATGTTTAACACCCTATACCTAACCTAAACGACAAGGTCAAGTCTGGGAAGCTACCTCGATTATTTTAAAGCAAAACCAAAAAGAGTTAACAATTTGTAAAACATAATACGTCAATTATTATCTTACAACATCGCATATCTTGAAATTACTAGAAATAGGGTAGTGATACTAATGATAATATAGCTAATAAATAGTATGACCGAGCTCCCGATTCGTTGACCCGATCAAGTCTGTGGGTTACCTGTAGTACAATCAGCATAAAAAATGAATTATGATCTTATAAAGAAATAATTATAAGTTCAAACAGATTTAGGTTATACCCAATAATGTCCCAAATTCGAGCTCGAAGTTAGATACAGAAGGTAAATAATTCAATTTAACAGATTGGAACAGCTCAGACAGATAGTTCAATTATTCTCAGATACATAGTATATATAGTTTTCCTATTCCCTATTCGCTACAAACCATCTCCAACCAACCCATCACACCAAATAGGTTATTGAATACCCATCCAACCCTACACACGAAACAATGTTGGTACAACACGCTTCTATAATTGCAAACTAGCTGTCAGATCAGGATACAGATGCTAATGGTTTACCTACTGTTTCAGAACAAAATACTTCTTCCTTTACTCAATCCCACCCAATGCAGATGCAGATTTCAAGTAACAGTTAATATAGAGGCCCACACAACCATTCAAATGCAGTTCATACCAGTTCAGAATAATTCTATATCATTAACAATTATCATACACAATACACACATACATATTTTATTAGAACTCAATCTTAGATCACAAAATAACAGTTTATACAATTTAAATTAGTTCGTACAGACCCTACAAAAGGCCTACATTCATTTTGAACGAAACTTGTGGCCCGAGGAAAATTTCCAAATTTTGGTCCACACGCCCTTGTCACCTGTCCGTGTTGTACTAATTCACAAACAGTGAGTTACACAGTCTTGGCACATGGTCATGTCTTTAACCCATGTGAACCCTGAACAAAACATTCCCACACACAGTCTGGACACACGTCTGCGTGTCTCTAATTCATGAACAATGAGTTACACGGCTATGTGGCTCACACGGCCTAGCACATGGTCGTGTGGCATCGACAACCATGTTTCCCGACATCTGAAATTCGTAAAAACTCGAGTTTTAGTACACATTTGAAATAGCTTTGAAGTAAGAACCACGTAAAGGACTCCCGAGACCTAAAAAACCATTCAATAACCAATTAAGCTATAGTTCGCAACAAATGATAAGATTAACTTACAACAAAGTTCGTCAAAGCGTTTTGACACAAATATCCCAATTCAAACCACAATTACCTTTTCACCAAACCGAAATTCACGAATCTATAACATTAGGGGGACCGTTATCCTCGAGAATTTCTCTTAAAGACAATTATCAAACATATAAAAAGGATTCAAATAGTTTAAAAAAGAAACCAATTTGGCAAAATTGACAACAACCAACGATTTCAAAAATTGAACAATCGAACTCACGAAACAAACGAAACGAACTTACCCTACAATAGTACTAGATAAGAAGTATGAATCTAAGTGACAATAAAATGGGAAAGAGAAGGGAACCAAAAGGGAAAGAATGAAAAGAAGAAAATGAAAAGGAGAGGAAAAAGAAGGCGTTTAATTCTAATTTAACTACCGATCAAAATTCTAACATTTAGTAAAGATAAAATATATTCCTTAACTTATTCACTGAAACTCGAACATAGGATCAAGTAGAATACAAAAGCTTAACCATCGAATTAGCAGGCTCATTCTTGACACAATTTACACAGAATTAAACTTAAGTCAACAATTCAAAGATAGAGGTTAATTTAAAACAAAATAGCAAAACTTTCTAAAGACAAGACTCGAACCCCGACCTCAAACACATAAATAGAATATAAAACCACAGAGACAAATATTCAATTACTACCGAATTCAAAAACTAAACATTCAAATTTTTAGGGCGTTAGAACTCTCTCCCCCTAAAAGAAATTTTGACCCCAAAATTTACTAGACTCAAACAAATATGGGTATTACTGATGAATCAATTTTTCGTGTTCCCAAGTGGCTTCTTCAGATCCATGGTTCTGCCATAGAATCTTAACCAGAGGGACAGTTTTCATTCTCAATACATTGATGTCTCGATCCAGAACCTAAACATGTTCCTCCTCAAAAGTCAAATCCGATTGTACCTTAATTTCCTCAATAGAGGCAATACGTGATGGATTAGATTTTTACCGTCTCAACATCGAGACGTGAAACACATCATGAATTCAATCCAACTCAAAGGGTAATGCTAGTTGATAAACAATAGGTCTGACACACTTTAGAATACGGTAAGGTCCAATGAACCTCTGGCTCAAGTTGTTCTTACTTCTAAACTTGAGAACCTTTTCCAAAGAGACACTGTCAGAAACACCCGATCACCTACAGAAAACTCGATATCTTTTCTCTTTAAATCTGCCTATGATTTGTAACAACCCGTTTTTGGTCAAATCGAAACAGTGGTTTCAGGACCATAAATTTGAGGTCAAAATATTTATTTTATTATTATTTTAATGTCTACAGTATGAATGGTAGATTATGTGAAAGTTTTGTTTAGAAATTTTATCATTTGATTAGCCAATTTGATAAAAGGACTAAATCACGTAAAGTGTAAAAGTTGTGTTCTATTAGTTAAAGGTATCAAATGCCTATGAAATTAAATAATGGGGGTCCTTATGTGGTAAATATACCATTGGTTGTTTAAGTGGACATTTATGGACACTAATTGGATGTTTAAAATGATTTTTAATAAGGTTATTTTTGTTATTCAATAATAAAGGTAAAATAAATTAATGAACCAAAGATATCATCTTTGTTTTGTTTATGCATGAACCGAGTATTAGGAATAGAAAAACACCATTGTTGTGTTCTTCATTCGGCCAAGCTTGTAAAGCTAATTAATGTATGATTTTTTTAGTTTTAATTATTTTTATGTTTTTCTAGCTAGCCCAGGGACTAAATTGAAAAATTGTTAAAGATTTTGAATGATGCCATTTATTATTATATGAGTATTTTGATGTTTAATGATAGATTATGAATCTTTGATGTTAGTTAAACAAGTTTTGATTTTTGGTGAAAATGTCAAAAAGGGATTAAATTGAGAAAATGTAAAATGTGGTGGTTAAAAGTCTGAATAAATTCAAAATATGGGTTTCTAGTAACATGTGTTAAATTTGGCTAAACATGGGTTTGTACTAAATTGCATGAATTTACAATTTTATGAAATAATGACTAAATTGTGAAAAATGTGAAAGTTTAGGGAAAAAGTGTAAATGTGTGTTAAAGAGTGTTTTGGATTAAATTGAATGAATATATGATTAAATAAGTTAATTTTGAATACATTTAGATCAACAAAGGCGAATTAGACCTAGATCGGGGGGAAAACGAAAGTTATCGAATAATCGACTCGATTCGCCATTTTAATATCTGAGGTAAGTTCGTATGTATTAAGCATTATTACAATTATTCTTTAAATACTTTGATATTGCATAAATTGTGAATATGAGATTGTAGTCATGTTTGACGATGATTCGGATATATATGGCACTTAGTGTACGATTCGAGATAGCTTTGGCTATATATGGCACTTAGTGTGCGATTTGAAATAGCTTCACTATATATGGCACTTAGTGTGCAAGATCGAGATAACTTCGGCTATGTAAGGCACTTAGTGTGAGATTATAATAGCTTTGACTATGCATTATCATTTAGTGTGCGAGATATCGAGTATTCGATAGTATTCCAAAAATGTATGAGTTTGTTACGAATTTGTACAAGTATGTACATGTAAATTATGAAATCCAAATAGAAGAAGTTATGAATTTGTATATAAGCACATAAGTAAGTATGAGAAAGGTTTGTTGGTTATCATGATTTAGATGTTAATTAGTTCAAATTGATGATTTGTGTATTATGAATTGTTGAGTATATTTAATATGAACTTACTAAGCTTTATAGCTTACCTTGTTTATTTCTCCCGTGTTTTATAGTGAATTCAAAGCTAGCTCGGATTGGGGATCGTTAGAGACTATGTCACACTATCAGACCATCTACTTGGTACTTTTGAGTTGTGTATATATGGTATATGGCATGTATAGGCTTGAGTAATTTTGATATGTTTGATGAACATGTATTTTGGGCCATTTGGCTTATGATAATGAAATTGATGATATTTATAAATGTGCAAATGGTTCTATTTTGAGTTTGGAAATTGACCTATATTGTGTGGTTGAAGTTGAATTTATGATGCTTAATGATATTAGGTGATTTGGGAAGCTATGTGCTTGAGAATTAATGCTTGATAATGTATGTATGGGATGGTTTAGTTGATTAAATCGAATATGTGAATTAGGTATAAAGTTAGATGGCAAATTATAGCATATTTGTAAGTTGTATTGATGGTAAAGAAAAGGTATAATTTGAACATTGGTTGTTGGTATTTGGATGTATATTTGTGCCTTGAATTGGTATCATTTGTGCTTGTGTAGGTATGTGCAAAATGGGTGGCAAAATAGCTTGGTAAATAGTCTATTTTTGTCCACACGGGTAGAGACACGAACGTGTATCTCAGTCGTGTGTGACACACGGCCATGTTACACGGCCGTGTGTCCCCTAGTGTTGAAATTGAAATCAAGTCAATATGCTCCACACAGTCACACACAAGGGAGTCTGATTGGTCGTGTGGTACAAGTCAGTATACCCCCTAATTGGCACAAGGCCTAGTATACGGGCGTGTGACTTGGTCGTGTTGCATAAGTCAGTAGACCCTATAGGTTTGGCATGGCCTAGCACACGGCCTGGCATACGGGCGTGTGTGGCCACTTCAAAGGGCACACAGGCGTTTGGTAGACCAGTGTGACCCACCCTGTTTTCACACGGCTAGTGACATGGGCGTGTCTAGTGGCCGTGTGAGACACACAGCCTACCCACACGGGCGTGTGTCTATTGTTTGAAGCAAAAATTTTCTAAGTGTGGAAAAATTTTTTGAGTTATCGTTTAGTCCCGAACCACTTCTAATGCATGTTTAAGGCCTCGTAAGCCTGTATTAGGGACAAATTGATTGAGATTAGTTGATGAATGTATCAAATGTTATAATGTATGTGAAAAGTTGTGTAATTGTATTGTAAGTTCAGTAATACTCTATAACCCTATTCTGGCGTTGAATACGAGTGAGGGGTGTTACATAATTTTGTTGATCAAAAGCAGCCTTAAGACAGTCTCGGATCAACTTGACAATATTTTCAGTTTCAGAAACTAGCTCGGGACCCAAAACTTAACTTTTACCTAACTTGGTCCAACATAACGGAGTATGACACTTACGACCATATAGAGCCTTGTAAGGTACTATTTGAATACTAGACTTGAAGCTGTTTTTGTACGCAAACTCAGCCAGTAGTAGATAATTCTCCCAATTGCCTTAGAAATCAATAACACAACTCCAAAGCATATCTTCCAGAATTTGAATAACCTACTCAGACTAGCCATCGGTCTAAGGGTGGTACACAGTATTGAATTCCAGTCGAGTGTCTAATACCTCATGAAGCTTCTTCCAAAATCAAGACTTAAAATGCGGATTCCTATTCGAGATGATTGAAATTAGAGCTCCGTGCAATCTCACGATTTCAAAACATACAACTTAGCAAGCTACTACAATGAATAATTTGTACTGATAGGAAGGAAATGAGCGGACTTGGTCAATCAATCCACGATGATCCAAACTGAATCTTTCTTAGTGGGTGTTAAAGGTAGCTTACTACCAAAGTTAATCGTTACATGCTCCCACTTTCATAAAGAGATCTTAACCGGCTGAAGTAACCCAGAAGACAACTGATGCTCAGCCTTAACCTTTTGACACATCAGATAGTACGACGACAAAGGTGACTTCACTTTTTGTTTCAAAATAGATCATCAGTAAAGTTCTCGAAGGCCTAGATGAATTTTATTTCCACCAGGATGCATAGCATAAGAACTACTATGCACCTACTGTAGAATTGACCGCCCTAACTCTTTGTCGTTAGGTACAAAAATTTGACCCTTGAAATAAAAAACCTTGTCCACATTCAAACTAAAATCAGAAGTTTCACCCAAATCAATCTGACATTGACGCTGAACTAAAGACTCATCACTTAGTTGTTTAGCTCGAATCTGGTTGACCTAAATTTGTTTAACCTATAGCTCCGCTAGCAGACTTCTATCCTCAAACAAGCTCAGATGAGTGAACATCGCTCTCAAATCGGTCATCGCTCTACAGATAAGAGCATCGGTCATCGCTCTCAGGTGTAAATGATGCACCTCTCACCATACATTTAGTGCCTCGAGATTTTTAGAACAAACACGACTGCAGCTAGCTCAAAATCGTGAGTAGGATAGTTACCCTCATGCGACTTCAGCTCCCGCGGCACATAAGCTGCCACTTTATCATATTGAATCAGAACACATCTCAGATCGACATGTGACGCATCGTTGTACATCACAAACTCCCCACCCGACTCAAGTTGAACTAATACAAGGGCTTGGGTCAGAATAGACTTGAGCTTTTCAAAACTCAACTGTTGTTCTCCAGACCAAACAAACAAGGTATTCTTACGTAATAGCATAGTTAGAGAAGACTCAATTAGAAAAAACCCCTCGACAAACCTACAGTAGTAACATGTTAAACCTAGGAAACTCAAAGCTTAGGTATATTCTTGATTATTTCCACTCGACTACAACCTCAATTTTATTTGGATCAACTCCAATCCTCTCAACAATCACTAAATGCCCCAGAAAGGAAACCTCTTACAACCAGAATTCACACTTGCTAAATTTAGCAAATAACTGATTCTCACGGAGTATCCGTAGGATAGTACGAAGATGTTCGTCATGCTTAGACTCAGTCTTGGAATAAATTAGAATGTTGTCAATAAAAACTACATCAAACTAATCCAAATATGGTTGGAACACCTGATTCATTAAATCCATAAATGCCAATAGAGCATTCGTCAAACCAAATGGTATAACCAGGAACTTGTAATGCACATAATGAGTCCTAAAGCAGTCTTGTACACATTAGTCTCCTTAAACTTGAACTGATGGTAACCAGAATGGAGGTTAATCTTGGAGAAAACAAATGCTCTAGGGAATTGATCGAATAAATCATCGATCCTCGGTAGCGGATACTTATTCTTTACTGTCAACTTGTTCAGCTGGCGGTAATCTATATTCATTCTCATTGATCTATCTTTCTTCTTAAAAACAAAATTGATGTTCCCCATGGACACACTTGACCTAATGAACCCTTAATCGAGAAGTTCTTGAAGTTGAGCTTTTAACTCTGCAAGTACCTTCGGTGCCATGCGATAGGGTGTAATGGATACAGAGGCAATGTGTGGTAACAGATCAATACCAAACTCAACCTCCCTATCCGGAGGTACTCTTGGCAACTCCTCGGGAAAGACATCCGGAAGTCATTCACAGTAAAAGTATCCTTTATAAAAAGCTTTACAGGTACAGAATTGGACACAAAAACAATGTATGCCTTGATACCTTTCTGATCTAGCATTTTAGCTACAACTATAACAATCTCACTATTTTCATCAGTTCTCAGAGTAACTCTCTTAGAGGCACAATTTAGACTGGCTCGATGTTCTACGAGCCAATCCATTCCCAGAATCAGATCAAACTCGCCAAAAGAAAACTTTATTAAGTCAATCAGAAATATGACACCCTGAGTCTCTAACGAAACCTGTCTATATACCTTATCAACTCGGACCGACTAACCCAAAGGACTAATCACAGAAAAATCTATAGTAGTTTTCTCAACAGATATACCTAGATTTACAAAAATAGTACTAGTTATATATAAATGATTAGATCTAATATCAATCAATACTTACTATAATGTCGGCGTCATCACTGTCCTCACATAGCCTCGTCGCATAGACCAACGCAGGCTGTCATGCCTCAACTTGACCCGCACCCTTACCCGGTGCTCTCTAACATCAACTAGAACCATTATCACCCCGACCATACCCCAACCCTGAGGTGGTTGCTGAATGGGATTCGGAGTTGGAGTTTGTGCCATAACGGGCACCTGATCTGGACGATAAGGGCAATCTCGAACACGATGCTCCATCGACCCACAATAGAGAGAAGATCTTAACTTTCTTCAACACTTGCTCAGATGGCTCCTCTCACAATTACTATAGAGTTGAATCTCAATCGCCATAGTTGGTGTTTAGGTCCTCAGAAGCCCGTCGAACCTTGCCCATTTTTAGTATGGCTGGTTATACCATAGGTTATCCTCATAACTCAGGTCAGGATGGTATTTCCATCCTGGGTTATATGTATTGGCATAAGGGTTATATTGCCTTTGGGGTGGTTAGAAAGTTCCCCACAGTATTCAAATGGGCCATAGTATCATCACACAAACTAGGGCATGCGTCAGTAGTATGTTCGGATGCTGTACAAATTCCACATAGTCGAATTGGTCCTGCTATTTTTACAAGAAAATTCATAATATTAGTAATTTTTACTTTATCTTTTAAGGTTGAAATACTTAGTTGGTGAACTCTTCTAGTGGGTTCAAGATTGGCTTAGAATTATTGTGTATTTGCAGCCATCGTGGAGATCAAGTCCCTTACCTGTTAGGGGGTCATGTTGACTAATACCCCTCCACTAGCGGCATCTATCATATTCATTTCTTTGGGCTTCAATCCCTCATAGAAGTATTGAAGCAGAGGTTGTCCTATTATCCCATGTTGTGGGCAACTTGCACACAACTTCTTAAATCGCTCCCAATAGTTGTAAAGAGACTCTACATCTCTTTGCCTTATCCTAACAATCTCTTTCCTTAACTCAATTACACACAATGCTGGGAAAAATATATTGAGAAACAAACAGGAAAGATCAGTCCAAGTTGTGATAAATCTAGGAGGTAGATAAAATAACCATTCATTAGTAAAATTTGCTAGGGAAAAAGGGAAAGCACATAATTTGATTTGATCCAGAAAGATTGAGGTAGATAAAATAACCATTCATTAGTAAAATTTGCTAGGGAAAAAGGGAAAGCACATAATTTGATTTGATCCTTAGTTACGCCCTGAGGTTTTATACTAAGACAAACCATATGAAACTCTTTTAGATGTTTGTGTGAATTTTCATTTTGCAATCCACGAAAAGTCAGCAGAAACTAGATTAATCTTGACTTAATTTTAAAATTAGTATCTATAGTAGTATACGCAATGCATAACGACTGTTGTTCTGCAGGAGCTTGACCATTTGCTGAATCATTTGAGCCATAGGTTGTTATGCTAGATTCGGGTTTACATTAACCCTAGCATTAGGCACTTCTTTTGGTGGATCGAGTCTTATTCTTTCTTTCTCTAGTGTTTGAGTATGGTTTTCGTTAACCCTAAACTCAACTTCGCTGCCTACTTCTATTTTGGGCGGGGGAGTTCCTACCACATCTAATTGCTTTTTCCATAGCTTCAATTCCTTGCGATTAGCTCTCGTAGTCTTTTCTATTTCTAAATCAAAAGCAAGATTTCTTGGAGTAGATCTGGTCATAAGAAAAATAATGAAACAAGATTAGTATGTTACCACTCCTTGGCAACAACACCAAAATTTGGTGTGTCGTTGAAAACACCAAAAATAACCTATCCTTATGAAATAATGAAAAGAATAGTATAAGGGAAGTAAGGTCAAATCCTCATGAACTGGATTGCTACAACTTCTTATTCCTCGAAATCCTAGGCTCAGTCCTGCCCAAGAAAAACGTCTGACCCTGGGAAAAAAATTAGAAAAATAGAATTAAAAATATGGACGAGTTGAATTTTTATAAATTGAAATTGCAATTGTAAAAACAAACAGATTCTTCGATTTGAGGGATTCCAACTTTCGGTTATCTCGATCCTCCTTGGGTTTAATCCTAGGCTTTTAGGTGGTCCTTCTTATGACCAAATAAGCCAGTTATAGTAGAAAAAGATGCCTACGACCACCAACTCCACTTAAATTTTAACCTTACGATTTAGAGGAACCTGACTCTAGCCAACTGTCACTTTTGTGTGACCGTCTTACACTAGATCATCATTTCTCAATGGCGAATGCCACGCCATTTCGTCTCTTGGGTTCAACAACCTATGACACAATAAGTGAACGAACCGACTGTACAACCTTCCAAAAACATACAAAGTGGCCATTCTTTGCACAAGATGAAAATATTACTTTTGAAAGGACATGGACGAAAGCGTCAATCCCGTAGTGCGAGAAATGATGAATACTCGTTGAGAAGACTAAGTGCGGATTTTAAGCCTCATAAACCCTTTTTTTGAGGAATCTTGATAACCTTTGGCTAGATAAGTTTAGTGGCTCATGCTTTTTAGGAAAAAGAACACAAGTTTAATGGAAATGAATTTTATTGGAAAATAAAATAAAAGGAACAAAAAGGCTAGAGCCTTAGGGGAAGGAGTTTTTACAGAAATGATGAGTGAATATTCATGTCACTCCATCCCCTATTTATAGTACATAAAAAACCTAGTTTGTTCCTATTTAAACTCTAAAAGATAATAAAATATATAATTTGAAATTAAAGCTAAGCAATATCATAATAATCCTAGCAATAATCCTAAAAATAAAATTCAAATTTAAATAAAGTCTTATGTTCATAAATCTCTTTTTTGAATTTTTGCCCAAGTCTTTCACACTTTGTATTTTCGGCATCACTTCTTCCCTATTTCGCATGCTGACTTGTTTTGTCTTTAAATTTACGTTTTTTGCCCCCCAAATTCAATTGTGTCCCTACAAGATAAAAAAACTATAAAAAAAATCAAATTAGTAGGATCATACTCAAAATATATATGTAATTAACACATAAAAGTATGTCATTTTAGAGTATTATCAAAATCAACTTGAATAATTGTAACCTTTTTTTTATTAGTTAGGTGATATAACTTTTAGAAACAAGAGATATAATTGATCACTATGAATAGTGACAACTCTTGCTTAATTACCAAGTGACATTATTTTTAAATCACTTGTAACTTTTTAATTATAACTATTAGAACATTATAAATATTTTGAAAATATTCCAACAAAGATATATTTATGGGTGAAGGTAACCCTTTCTTAATCTGAGGTCTTGACACGTGGATAGTTCAAGTCTCGTAATGGTTGACTACTTGGGAGGCACAATAACCTTCTACGTGGGTAGTGATGGAGGAGACAAGATAAGTGAGGTCTCACCTATGACTGTGAGTCAGGAAAAGAAGAACCCAAAACCTATACCTGGCAGGGTAGGTCTAAGGAGCTCCTCATGTGTTCACAAAACCTGACCTTGACGAGGTCGAGATATTCGACGTTGTTGCACGGCTAAGTTGTGGTGGTGAAGCTTGGTCAAGCTAGGTGCTTATAACATATATATATATATATATTAAAATTAAAATCAAATTAAGAAAATATATAAAAGTTGTGTCGTAACCATTTTTTTGGGAGACGACAAAAAGGGGGGTTCGACTTTGGGTTTTTTTTTAAAACATAAAAAGGAGCCGCCACCAATCCTTTTGATAAGATGTGATCGGTCACCTCATAAAGCGGTTGTTTTAATAAGCAGTTTGATTTATCAAAACAACGATTTTGGTCTTACGAAATCCGAAAATGAGTTCGAAAGTCGATTACATTACGAGGAAGGGTTAGCACCCTCGATACGCCCAAAATTGGTACCAAAATGATTAATTAGTGTCTTGATGTCGGAAGTTTGAAAAGGTTTTAAAATACGGATCCTTTTAAAAGATATTAGGATATTCGAGATCTCTTTGTTCCGAGAGGGTACAAACATCACATCCAGCACGTTAGGACATGATATTTCTAACCTTCGTAATCAAAGCTATCTAATGATTTTACGAAGTTTATCAAAAGGATGTTTAGTGATTTAGTCAACCGGAAAATCGCAACCCAGCACGTTAGGGCACTATTCCCCGAATTCCTAAATACAAAACATTGCCTTTATTTTTAAAAACCTTTAAATGGAAGGTAGCAACTTTACAAAATGCCTCGTATCGGGTCAAATCGAGAGAAGGTTCGAGTCAAAACTTGAGATTTCTTAGTCCCGAAAAGATATAAACATCACATCCAGCTCGTTAGGACGCAATGTTTTAATCTCTCGTAATCAAAGTCGTCTCGTGATTTGCAAAACTTCGTAAAAGGGATGTTAAGTAATTTAGTTAGACGAAAAATCGCAACCCAGCACGTTAGGGCACTATTTTCTAATTCTAAACACGAATCATCACCTTTATTTTAAAACCTTAAAATGAAATATGATGATTTTCAAAATTATATTTTACGTAGTATTGGTATAAAATTAGGAGAGATAAACATAGATATAAATAGAGTGAATGTAGGAGTACAAATAATAATATTATGATAATGATACAAAATAATGATAATACTATATCGATATGAATAATACATAGATAATATTAGTGGTAATAGAATAATAAAATTAGTGGTAAAAATTAAATAATAAAATAATAAAATGTAAGATAATGGTAATAATACAAAAATAAATAATAGTAAAATATTATATATATATATATACATATATATGTATATAATAATAGTAGTAAGAAAGGATGGTAAAAATAACATATTTAATAACAATAATAATAATAATAATAATAATAATAATAATAATGATAATAATAATATTGGAATAATAATAGAATAATAATAATAAATAATAATAATAAACAATGAATAATAGTAGTAATAAGAATATTTTAAATAATGGTCAAAAATCCAAAATCGTGAATTAATTAAAAAAAAAGGATCAAATTGAATTAAAAAAATGAGATTTTGGGGTTAACTTAAAATAAAACAGAAGAGAAGTGGCCAATTTGAGATGCGCGTGAAAAAGAGGGGACCAAAGGGGCAATTTTCCCAAATATTAAAATGCAGCGTTTGAAAGGGGACTAAATCGCAAACCGCGAAAAATCATTGGGCCAATGTTGCAATAATTAAAAGTTTGATTTTTAAAAAACTAAAAATGCGGAAGGGCCGATTTCGTAATTAACCCTTCCCTTCAAAAACACGCCGATCCTCTGGAGCGGTCGGTCATGTGGTCGAGGCCAAACGACGTCGTTTTGGGCCCTTGAATCAGCCCTAAACAGCGTGTTTGAAATCCTTATAAAAGCAAAATTTTTCTTCCCTTCATTTAATTTGCTTAGTAAAAGTTTTACGCTTTTGTTTCTTTCTTTTTTCTCGAGGTTGGGGTTTGGCCAAAATCCGTGTCATTGTCGTGTTTGCTGTTTGGCCTACATTACACCTGATGGCCTAAAATTCAAAAAGGTAACTTTTTCCCTTTTTTTTGTGTTTATTTCTTTTCTCATTTTAGTGTTACATATTTTATTCGTGCATAAATAAAGAGGAGATAGGTTTGTAAATAAGAAAAGAAATACCTTGTTTCCGACTTGATTTTGGTGTTTTGATTCTCGATTTTCGCCTCTCTTTGATGTTACGATTGCTATTTGTTAGTATTTTTACCTCTATTTTTTTCGGTTGTAATTGATTTTTCATTTGATGAAAATTCCTCTGCTTTTTGTATTGATGATTAAGAAGATAAAACAGATCTCAAAACCGGAACCATTTACAGTTTCCCATTGGCTTTTTATAGCCATTCTTTTACATTTTTTTTTGCATTTTCTGTCTTGTCTCCGTTTAATGCTTGCAGGTGCTTGGTGGAGTTGGTGCTGCAGATGGCGGTGGCCAGTGGCAGTGGGCGGTGGATGGGACAGAAGACCAGGAGTCAGACGCAAGTGGCGCCACTTGTGCTAGGGTTTCTGCTAATGTAAGGGGCTAATCGGGCTAGGGTCTTGGGTCAGGTTATTGAGTTTGTAAAAAATGGGCTTCGGGTTTGGGTTCTGGTTGGGTTTTGGTGTATTAGGTTTGGGTTTTGGGTTAATTTGGGTTGTAAAAAATGGGCCGGGCAAATGGGCTTCTACAGCTGCCCCTCTTTGCTCATTGTCGTGTAACGAGAATGGAGCAAAGATTTTCACAAGGCCCATTTTGCCCGGGCCTGCTAAGCCCCGAACTCCTTTTATAGCCTTATTTCGTCCATCGCATCTTGTTGTTTTGATCCACTTCACTGTAGCCTTGGGAAATGAGATTTGTAGTGATCTGCTCTATTGCGACTTCAGAGAGATATAAAAACGAAAGTGCTTTTGATCCGCTTCCGCAACTTCGAAAGTTTAAATCATTATCTTCAATCGATCGTTGCAAACTCAAGGATCACCAGATCGATATCTTCGATCCGCTTCGCAACTTCGGGAAGGTCAAATATGCTTTCTTCAATGAGTCCCAAACTCGGGATCACCAGGTGATGTCTTCGATCCGCTTCGCAACTTCGGGAATGTCAAATCATATCTTCGATCCGCTTCTTGCAACTTCAAGAAGGTCAAATCACTATCTTGATCGCTTCTTGCAACTTCAAGAAGGTCAAATCTGCTATCTTCGATCGCTGCTTGCAATTTCAAGAAGGTCAAATCGCTTTCTTGATCCGCTTCTTGCAATTTCAAGAACGTTAAATCGCCTTCTTCAATCTAATCCACCGCAAACTCGTGGATCACCAGATGAATCTTTGATCTACTTCGCCGCAACGTGGGCGTCAAATCGATCTCTTTGATCGCTCCATCGCATACTCAGGGAGACGAGATCTGCTCAACCGTACTGTCCTTTTTGAGGACGTAACCTGTAAAATGAATACATACTTATGCCTAATGATTAGGATGCCATGAGTATGATGAGTCAGAATGTTATGAGTATGATTCCTATTTAAGGTGTTATCACTCATTTGTCTGTCAAGGTTTTATCTTCGTTTCCCTTTCAGTGACCGTTTTCACATGAATGGCTTGCCCCTGTGGAAATTTCGAAGTCTATTTTAGGCCTTAGAACACAGGTCTGCCTTGACTTCTAGCTGTCTTCCCCTGGAGTCACAACTCCTTCTTGAAGAATACTTGACTTGGTTTGTTTTAGATTCGTTCCTCAACAATTTAGGTTTTTTGAATCTTTCCTTATCGAAAATTGGCCTATTATACTTTTCTAAATGACCAAGTAACATTATTCACCCTGCCACAATTCTTTGAATCAAAGAGGACTTTGAAGAAATGGTCTTCATTGAGACCCCTTTTTTCCAATGTCTTTATCTTGTGTTCGTGAAAGTTCTAAACAAATGTTCTGTTTTGGCTTCCTATTTTATCTAGAGATTTTCAAAGTGATACGTGGAACTTTCCTTTGTGAAGTCGTTAGTTCATCAATTATTGTTTCAATGCAGCATGTTTAATGATGGATAATGGTAGGTCAATTTCAAAGAGAATCAAAATGAATTTATCTATGAGACAAAGAAAATTGATTGGGGACATATCCCCTTCTTTTTTTTTTTTACGGAGAAGAAGAACTCAAAATTGGTAAAATAAACAACATGGATCAGACGCCCTAGGCATCGCCGATTGGACTTCTATATACAAACTTCAAGAAGGCGCTTTGAGCACATCATGTGTTTAGAAGACTCAAAGTATTTTGTCGATGCCCCAATATGCAACGACTTCCTCTTACATTGATTATAGCGCTGCAAGATCATGACGTGTTCGTTCAAAATTTGAGCCACCCTTTTGGTTTTCAACTCAAAAAGCCCTTTGGTCTCAAGGTGCCCTTTATGGTTTTCACCTTGGCCTCTCATTTTTTTGAAGCCTCAAAGTGCCCTTTACGGGTTTTCACCTTGGCCTCTTCCATTTCAAGCAAAGTATCTTTTTACTGCATCTAAGTTCACGGGATTGGGCAAGCTTTTCCCGTCCATCTCAGTCAGAATTAGTGCACCTCCTGAAAAGCTTTCTTTACCACATACGGTCCTTCCCAGTTCGGCATCCATTTCCCTCTGTTATCCTTTTGTATGGGAAGGATCTTTTTCAACACGAGGTCCCCTTCGTGGAATTCCCTTGGGCGAACCTTTTTGTTGTAAGCTCGCATCATTCGCTTTTGGTACATCGACCATGACGGATAGCCTCAATCTCTTTTCTTCAATTAAGTTCAACCGATCATACCGAGCACGGATCCATTCAACCGTCCGATTTCACTTGACAATACTCAAGAGAAGGTATTTCCACTTCAATAGGTAGAACGCCTCCATCCCATAGACCAATGAGAAAGGCGTTGCCTCGAAGAGAGGTTCGACACGGACGTTCGATAAGCATAGAGCCTGACGGTAATTTTCATGCCAATCCTTGTAAGTCTCATCATCTTCCCCACTATCCTTTTGATGTTTTTGTTGGTCGCTCCACTTGCCCCATTCATTTTAGACGTCACGGGACGAATTGTGGTTTTAATATTGAATTGGCTGCAAACTCCCGCTATCGTCTTGTTGTTTAGGTTCGGTCGTTATGCGATATGATCCTCTCGGGCATTCCATATCGACAAATAATCTCCTTCTTCAAGAACCGTGACCGATCACGACTTAGTGGCGTTAGCATACGAGGCGACTTCTACCCACTTGGTGAAGTAGTCGATGACCACAAAGATGAATCGATGCCCATTCGATGCCTTCGGAGATATTGGCCCAATAGCGTCCATGCCCCACATGGAAAATGGCCATGGAGAAGTCATAACATGTAAAGGTGACGAAGTACGTGAATCTTGTCTCCATAATCGGCATTTATGACATTTTTGGCATAGTTGATACAGTCTCCCACCATGGTGGACAATAATATCCGAACCTCATTATTTGTCTGGCCATTGTGAAACCATTAGCGTGAGTTCCACAGACACCTTCATGGACTTCTTCTAGGATTAACTTAGCTTCGGCGGCGTCTACACACCTCAAAGAAGCACTTGATCCTTCCTTTTCTTGTATAAGACTTCTCCATCCAAGACGTAATCACAGGCTAATCTCCTCAACGTCTTTTTTTCATTCTCAGTGGCTTGATCAGGGTACTCACGATTCTTCACATACCGCAATATATCGTGGTACCATGGTGGGCCAGTTTCCCCTTCTTCCTCGACATTGTAGCAATGGGCTGGGTCTTGATGAATGCTCATTTGTATTGGCTTCATATCTTCGCTTTCATTTATTCGGACCATGGAAGCAGGGTGGCCAGAGCATCAGCCATCGATTTTCGTCCCTAGGCAAGTAATTGAAAGTGATATCATCGAACTCTTTGACAAGTTCCTGGGCCAATCTTTTATAGATAACCAATTTTGGATCCCTGGTTTCCCATTCTCCTTTGAGTTGATAGATTACCAGGGCGGAATCTCCATAGACTTCTAATACCCTAATTTTGAATTCGATAGCAGCAGCGAGCCTCATGATGCAAGCTTCATATTCAGCCATATTATTAGTGCAATCGAAATCCAGTTTGCAAGTGAATGGATAATGGTCTCCTTTTGGGGATATCAGGACTGTCCCAATTCCATTGCCCACGGCATTTGATGCCCCGTCAAAATTTAGTTTCCAAGGATGGTCTTCGTAGGTACCTTCTTCAATGCCTACCACGTACATCAAGTCCTCATTAGGGAAATCAAAATCTAAGGGCTCATAGTCTTCAAGGGCTCTACTGGCTAGAAAGTCAGCTATCGCGCTCCCTTTTACCGCCTTTTGGTTTACATAAACGATGTCAAATTCGGAAAGTAGGATCTGCCACCTGGCCATCCTTCCATTCAAGGCGGTAGATTCCATCATATACTTAAGGGATCTAGCTTTGAGATGAGCCATGTCGTGTGATACGGACATGTATTGCCTCAACCTTGAGTTGTCCAAATCAAGGCACAACATAATTTCTCGATTGGTGGGTACCTCATTTCACATGCGGTGAATTTCTTCTTGAGGTAGTATATTGCTTTTCTTTCTTCCCGATTCATCATGTTGGCCCAGCACGCATCCCATCGAATTATCAAGTACTGTTAGATAAAGAATGAGGGGCTTGCCTGGTTGAGGCGGCATTAATACCGGGGCCTGAGATAGATATTGTTTCACCTTTTCGAAGGCCTTTTGGCATTCTTCATCCCACGTGCCTGGGTTGTGTTTCTTGAGGAGACGGAATATGGGGTCACATCTCTCGGTCAGTTGTGAAATGAACCGAGCGATGTAATTCAGCCTTCCTAAGAAACCCCTAACTTCTTTTTGGATACGTGGTGGAGGTAATTCTTGTATGGCTCTGACTTTATCTGGGTCAACCTCAATCCCTTTTTCACTGACTATGAACCAGAGCAACCTCCCGGACCGAGCTCTGAAGGTACACTTTAACGGGTTAAGCTTCAACTGGAATTTTCTCAGCCTCAAGAATAATTTTCTCAAGACCTGCACGTGCTCTTCTTCAGTTCGAGATTTGGCGATCATATCGTCGACGTAAACCTCAATTTCCTTGTGCATCATGTCATGGAATAAGGTTACCATGGCTCTCTGATATGTCACGCCTGTATTTTTTAGCCCAAATGGCATTACCTTGTAGCAAAATGTTCCCCACATGGTTATAAATGTTGTCTTGTCCATGTCCTCGGGATGCATTTTTATTTGGTTGTACCAGAAACCGTCCATGAAGGAGAACAACAAATATCCTGTTGTATTGTCTACTAAAGTGTCGATGTGAGGACGAAAAATTGTCCTTGAAATTTGGCCTTGTTCAGTCTCAGTAGTCCACGCACATTCGTACCTTCCGTCTTTCTTGGGGACGGGGACAACGTTAGCCACCCAATCCGAGTACTTGACCACTTGTAAGAACCAAACATTAAATTGTTTCTCGACTTCTTCTTTTATCTTTAACAAGACGTCCGATCGCATTCTTGAGCTTCGTTGGGTGGCTTGCATTCTTCTCTTATGGGCGCTCGTAATCGCAATATCGATCTTAGTCCGGGCATATCTTGGTACGACCATGCGAACACATCCTTGAATTCATGGAGTAATTCGATGAGGTTCCGCTTTGGTTTAGAGTAATATCTGAGCTTCAATATTCACCTCTTGCCCTCTCCTAGGTTCACCGTTTCACCGACTCTTTATGGGGTAGGATCATTTTCTTCTTGCTCTACCCTTCTCAACAAATCTGGAGGCAAGTCGCGTTCGTGTCATTTCCAAAGTCCCGAGATTCCTCTCGAACACATGTCTTGCTCAAAGCGGACCTCAATCAGTAGTATCATAACTCATATCATTGATGTCTAGAGACCATAATGGGTATCGAAGGGTGTACAAAGAACAAATGAATTTGAGGATAATTATTTACATGATATGAATGAGAACAAAGAATAAATGGTAAAGATGTAAAATAAGAGGATATTTAGTAGTATTGAAGATGCATTTCATTAAAACAAAATGTCCGAACATGAGCCTATTTCACAAAAGAAATCTCATTGTTTCTAGGCTTAAAACAACAAGAGTGTTACGAATATTACTCTGCATAATCTCTAAACATTACAGAAATTCTCTGCGGTCAATTGTCTAAAGTGCTTCCGAGTTCATATGGGCGGATGCCCGATGCATTTCTTTGATCAGTCTCCTCATCACGTATGGCGTTGATGTGAGGACATTCCCTCTAGGAGATTCTCTTCCGGGTAAATCATTCCTCCCGATCTGAAGGTGCGAGATATGTGGGGAATGTCATCAGTCCCACTTAGCGCCTTCTCCATTCATTTGGCCTTTCTCCTTTCTTGTTTCTTTTCCATCTCCTTCTTCATTTGTTTAGCATCCGGTTTGAAACCTAAACCAAAGCGATCTCTTTTTCCTTCAAAGATCGTGGTCCGGACTTTCCTTGAAGATATTTGCCCAATCCTTTTCCGGGTAGGCTCCTTTTCCCATTGTCATTTGCAATCCCATCCTGAAGTCTTGGATAGTTTAGGCGACGGGACTTTATTTTCTTCTGAAATGAAAGTCGCATTCACGAACTCTAAGGATCGAAAGGAACATTTAATGGTTTCCCATTCGTTTCTAGGTATGGCGCTTCGTTGGTAACAGATTGCTATGATATCTTCTTCGTTTATAGTTACCGGTAGATTTTACATTACCAATTTCAATTTTTGGTGCGATGTGAAGGTACGACCCTCATTGAATGAATCCAGGCCTCCCTAGTAAGCGATTGTAAGAAGGCTTGATATCCATGACCGTAAAGTCTACTTCATATGTATTAGGCCCGATCAATAATGGTATGTCTATTCTCCCATCACTCTTCTTTCGGTGCGTCGAATGCTCTCACTATGTTTTGGCGAGGATTTCATATGAGAACTATCTATCGGCAACCTCTTGAGTGTGGCTAGTGGTAAGACATTTAATCTTGACCCATTATCTATTAGCACACTTGGCAAGGTGTACCCCTACGGTGGGTGGTTATGTGCAAGGCCTTCGTCGATCACATGCCTCCGGAGGATTTCATCATCATTGAAGTAGATGAAATTATCGGCGCTTATGTTACTAACTGACGATCCAACTTGTTGACGGATATATCTTTAGTAACATAGGTCTCACTTAGCACTTTCATTAATGCTTCGGTGCACTTCAAGCTTAAGTAGTGCTAACACGTAGATCTGGCTGGTTATGCATGCGGTTATTCCACTACATTGTATTCTTTGTGTTTCAAGAATTTTAAGAATTCTTTAGCCTCCTCCTCTTTTACGGGTTCATTGATAACGAGTTTGGGTTCTTTTTCACCTTAATCGACCACGGTCTTGATTTCACCGTTTCTATTCTCTTATTTTCAGGGTCATAATGCTTTCCACTACGCGTATAGGAACCTTCGTTCTTGACTTCTTCCGAAATACTAGTGGAACCTTGCGCTCCTAGTATTGTCACATTGCAGTTATAATTCCAAGGCACCCTTTTACTATCTTTGTAAGGAAAAGAAGCAGGTTTCTGAATTGTGATTTTTAGTCTTCAATGTGCTCCGCCCTCTGTGTTTCGCGAAATGATGATTCTCGGGTAATTAACTCCGGGTTTTGTCAAATCTTCTTCGGTCGCGCATATTTCCTCTTCCTCTTCTCCTTCTTCATAAAACTCCAGTTCTTTGTTGTCCATGAGGCCTTGCACCAAAATTTTAAACTCGACACATTCTTGGATCTCGTGCCCCCTCGCCTTATGGAATTTCTGATAATTCTTCATATGTCTTTCGCTTCTGTAGAATCGACTCTATCAATCCTCTTTTGCCATTTCCTTCGGACTATTTGCAATGGGGTCTTCACTTGGTGACATCCCTCTTGATCTTTCTCACAATCTCCTCACCGATCGCGTTCACCCCTTTATCCTCGCGATTGGGCAATGGGTTCCCTTTCTTACCAAGTCATCAAGCTATAACACCCATTTTGATTAGCCTCTCGACTACCTTTTGAAGGCCGACAATTCTCTATCGAATGCCCTCTATCCTCGTATGGTAGTCGCAGTGAGCGTTTAAGTCGTACCACTTAGGGTATGGAGGATGCAATGGTTGTAAATAAAATGGGGACACGATGTGCTCATTGAATAAAATTTGGTATAGCTCTTTGTATGTGATTGGAATTGGCGTAAATTGGATTCTTTTAGTATTTGGCCTTGTGTTGGACTCCTGTCTAAAGGGGCTCTGATGATCGGGGGTCACAGTCCTTGGCTGGCTCACAGTAATAGGCTTTGAATAACTTTTACCTATGTTGTTTATATCATTCTCCCTCTTCTTCGGGGCCGTCTTTCTAGTACTTTCTCCAGCCTCTATTTTACCGCTTCTGATCGCATTCTCAATCATTTCCCCTGACAGCACAATATCAGAAAAACTTTTAGTGGCACTTCCAAGCATGTGATTAATGAAGGGTGCTTTCAACGTATTGACAAACAGCATGGTTGTCTCTTTTTCTAGAAGCGGTGGCTGAACTTGTGTGGCTACTTCCCTCCACCGTTGGGCATATTGCCTGAAACTTTCATTTGGCTTTTTCTCCATATTTTGGAGCGTGATTCGATCAGGAGCTATATCGACTACGTGCCCGTATTGTTTTAGGAAGGCCTGTGCTAGGTCCCTCCACGACTTGATCTGGGTACGGCTGAGCTGATTGTACCATTTGGCCGCAGCCCCGGCCAAACTATCCTGAAAACAATGAATAAGTAGTTGATCATTGTTAACATATCCCGCCATCCGTCGACAGAACATTGTGATGTGCGCTTCGGGGCAACTGGTCCCATTGTATTTTTCAAAATCTGGGGTCTTGAACTTTGGCGGAAGCACGAGTCTGGAACTAGGCTCAAGTCTTTAGCGTCTACCCCGTAGCGATGGTCAGCAGTTTCTATTTCCTTAAACTTTTCTTCTAACCATTTGCAATGATCCTCGAGTTGTCTGGGTAGGTTCGACTTTACCTTATCCATTTCAGCCATTTCATCAAAGTCGGGGACTATAGGGTTAGCGGACCTTCTCCGGATTAGTGCACGAACCGGTGAGGGAAGTGTCTTTGGCATTGCGGTCTCATCCGGCATTGTGGCACGATAACAAAAGGCGTCCTTTGGGGACATTTACGGTGGTGCTTGGGTATTTGGCGGGTAAATCCGGAGGGTGCGAGGTCGTCATTATTCCCTGAGCTAGCAGCGACGCCCTTTCCTCGTTCATTGGCCAATAGTTGAGCCAGCTGGCTTATCATGTTGTTTTGGGACTCCTGCATTCGTTCTATCATATCTTGTTGCATCTTGGTTAATCGTTCTTGCATCTGTTCTTGTATTTCCCTTTGCACTTGCTCTAGTCTTTCAATCCTTTGATCCATGATTTTAGTTTTGCCTCGTGTATTGTAGCGATGTTCCAGGGTAACTGTCATAATTTAAGGTTCTTTTGTGAGTTTTAATGCACATGATGCAATGCATGCTAATGCATGCAATGTATGTAAAAAAAAAAGGCGTTAATTCTGATTCAATTTCCATTAGAATAACTTTTCTAGAAAATAAATTTCTTTACATAGAATGGATTACATATAAGGCCTCGCCCTAATACTTAAGGCCTTGACTTCTTCAAGAAGCCTAGCTAACTCTTGTCCTTGCTCTGACTTTGATTCATAAAATAAACTTAGTACGTCAGCTTGGACTCCTAAGGTTTGCAAGTGATTCGCGACTTCTCGCACTTGAGCAACAGCTTCCCCTATGATGTAATCCCGATCTCTGACTTGATTCTGAGAGTGATGAAGTTGTTGCTTCCAACGCTCCTCATTGACTTCAAGAAGCTCCACCCGTAGCTCACAACCATGTAGAGCAGATTCTAGCTCTTCGATTCTTGCTTTCATTTCTTCAATTTTACTCAGACTAGCTTTTAATTCAACTGCAGAGTTGCGGCTACGATACTGATACAAGGATCTTTCCAATTCTGCCACCCGAGCCTTTAATTCTTCTTTCTCACTTTGGGTTTCTACCAAACTTCTTTTCAGAGTAGCTTCTCGAACTTGAATATCTCGGAGTTCCCTTTCCCATCGACTGGCTCTATGTCTTTCCTCTTTCAGTTCTTGACGCCATTGCTCCGACGTTTTTCCTAATCCAGCAATTTTCGTTGACCTTCGCAGCTTCTTGTAGTCCATTTTCAAACTGTCCAAATCTTCCTCGGCCTTATTTTTCCCTTTCCTCAGCTTTTCGGCTTCCAGCTTCTGAATGTCAACATCCAACCCTAACTGCATTTTTTCTTCTTCTAATTGTTCTATCCTTTTCCCTAATTCCACATTCTTTTTCTCAAAATCCTGTTTGATGATTTCGAGTTCCGACGGGATTACCTGCAGGTGCTCTTCCACCGATCGGGCATTTTCTTGGTCTAATGTGGGGATATTGTCGTTGATTCTCTGACTCCTCCATCAGTCATATTTGGGGTTGTCATCGGGTTAGTGGTAAACCTTTTCATCCTGTGAGTCCGACTCCAAGCACTTGCTATTTCGCGAACCCTCTTCTTGCAATTGTCTCTTTTATATTCGAACTCGCACTGAATTAGACCTTGTGTTGTAGGTATAAACTGTCTCGATCTGTACTGTCTCAGCACGAGGAGAGGTGCATATCCGACAGCTCCCCATACTCCCAGTAGAGGAACCCAGTCGAAATCTCCACACCGATATAGGATCTCATCAGGGATCATCAAAGGAGCTTTCCATTCCACATCTTCCTCTTGCAGGTTTTACAGAATCGTCATCCATTTTTCTTCCGTAAGATCGTCTCGCCTTGGTGTGGCTACTAATTCTTTTAACGGGGAATAGTCCTTGGAGAAGATTCGTCCTGGTGCCTTTTCTGCTTTCCAAAAATGACTGTTGAACCATACTAGCAAGAGCTGTGCACAACCGGTGAATCTTCCTTCGCCCGTTCTTCGGCACGAGCTTAAGGACCTGAAAGTTTCAGCCAGAATTGCAGGAATGGACGTGACTCTTCTATCCAATCTGTCGAATAAATCTGAGACCGCCTCGTCTACATGCCCTAAGGCTTTAGGGAAAATAATCAGTCCATAAATGCTCAATGCAAAAATGTCAACCCTTTTCTTCACGTCAGGGTGTGCTATGATCAAATCCCTTAAATTTCTCCAAGGGATGCACTTACAATCTCCCTTTTGTTTTATCCGAGCTGCAACCCACTGCTCACTCATTCCCGTAATATTCATCAGCTTTTTTAAGAAGGTGGGGACATTAACAGGTCTTGCATAAACTTTATCGGTTTGAATTTTTGGGCAACGGAGTAAAGCTGTGTATTCTTCTATAGTAGGCACCAGATCCACTTTCCCGAAAGTAAAACAACTATAAGCAGGATTCCAAAATTGGGCTATAGCTCGGAATAAGTGCTGGTCTACCTTGATGTCGAGCAAATAAGGCAGATCACCGTAATGACAGTAGAATAGTTGCTTAATCTCGCCGTCCCATTGACTCCATATCTCTTTCATCTCTTGAAGATTATTTTGAGTTACAACGTCGTGTGAAGTCCCATAATTCGACACGTACCTTACGTGAGACTATCACCCTTTTCTTGTTGCAGCATCTTGGCCCATATTCGGATGGCTGCATTGTCCTCTACTCTATCAAGAAACCCCCTTTCCATGAGAAGCTATCTATTTAGCAATTGAGCGTGAATCAACACCTTGTTTGAT
The DNA here is from genome assembly GCA_025506655.1 of Gossypium rotundifolium. Lineage (NCBI taxonomy): Eukaryota > Viridiplantae > Streptophyta > Magnoliopsida > Malvales > Malvaceae > Gossypium > Gossypium rotundifolium. The sequence continues at coordinate 14,591,476 of CP106731.1, read as the reverse complement.
GAAGATGCCATGCAAAAATGAAAATGAAGCAAATTAATATTTCATACATAGTAAGCAAAGAATAAAAATACCTAATCTGGTAACCACTAGGGTTTGGCGCGGCTCTACCTAGGGTGGGTTCTTAGGGCTTACTATATGAGATTCATTCTAAAGTAAGAGGACTGAACAAAGCAGATTCCTCGATCCTCACCCATTATAGGCTCATATAGACCGAAGTTCGGTTCGGGAATACATTTCCTATGGCTGCTGAGATGAAAATCTCACGAAGACATAGGTACGGATGTATCCCAAAAGCGATTCACTATCTTACGGAGGTGAAAACCTCACGAAAGAGTAGTTTCTCACTCCCACCTAAAGGTGTGACCACGACGGTCATGCAATGCAATGCCAAAATTAAAACAACATGCAGTAAAAAGATCGTAATTTTCAAATCGAACTTTCAAACTTCCGACAAAAGATAGAAAAAAAATCATTTTATGGCTTGACTTTCCAAAAAAGCGTCCCCAGTGGAGTCGCCAAGCTGTCGTAACCATTTTTTTGGGAGACGACAAAAAGGGGGGTTCGACTTTGGGTTTTTTTTTAAAACATAAAAAAGGGGAGCCGCCACCAATCCTTTTTGATAAGGTGTGATCGGGTCACCTCATAAAGCGGTTGTTTTTAATAAACAGTTTGATTTATCAAAACAACGATTTTGGTCTTACGAAATCCAGAAAATGAGTTCGGAAGTCGGTTACGCATGAGGAAGGGTTAGCACCCTCGATACGCCCAAAATTGGTACCAAAATGATTAATTAGTGTCTTGATGTTGGAAGTTTGAAAAGGTTTTAAAATACGGATCCTTTTAAAAGATATTAGGATATTTGAGATCTCTTTGTTCCGAGAGGGTACAAACATCACATCCAGCACGTTAGGACATGATATTTCTAACCTTCGTAATCAAAGCTATCTCATGATTTTACGAAGTTTATCAAAAGGATGTTTAGTGATTTAGTCAACCGGAAAATCGCAACCCAGCACGTTAGGGCACTATTCCCCGAATTCCTAAATACAAAACATTGCCTTTATTTTAAAAACCTTTAAATGGAAGGTAGCAACTTTACAAAATGCCTCGTATCGGGTCAAATCGAGAGAAGGTTCGAGTCAAAACTTGAGATTTCTTAGTCCCGAAAAGATATAAACATCACATCCAGCTCGTTAGGACGCAATGTTTTAATCTCTCGTAATCAAAGTCGTCTCGTGATTTGCAAAACTTCGTAAAAGGGATGTTAAGTAATTTAGTTAGACGGAAAATCGCAACCCAGCACGTTAGGGCACTATTTTCCGAATTCCTAAACACGAATCATCACCTTTATTTTAAAACCTTAAAATGAAATATGATGATTTTCAAAATTACATTTTACGTAGTATTGGTATAAAATTAGGAGAGATAAACATAGATATAAATAGAGTGAATGTAGGAGTACAAATAATAATATTATGATAATGATACAAAATAATGATAATACTATATCGATATGAATAATACATAGATAATATTAGTGGTAATAGAATAATAAAATTAGTGGTAAAAATTAAATAATAAAATAATAAAATGTAAGATAATGGTAATAATACAAAAATAAATAATAGTAAAATATATATATATATATATATATATATATATATATATATATATATATATATACACATATATATGTATATAATAATAGTAGTAAGAAAGGATGGTAAAAATAACATATTTAATAACAATAATAATAATAATAATAATAATGATAATAATAATATTGGAATAATAATAGAATAATAATAATAAATAATAATAAACAATGAATAATAGTAGTAATAAGAATATTTTAAATAATGGTCAAAAATCCAAAATCGTGAATTAATTAAAAAAAAGGGATCAAATTGAATTAAAAAAAGAGATTTTGGGGTTAACTTAAAATGAAACAGAAGAGAAGTGGCCTATTTGAGATGCGCGTGAAAAAGAGGGCACCAAAGGGGCAATTTTCCCAAATATTAAAACGCAGCGTTTGAAAGGGGACTAAATCGCAAACCGCGAAAAATCATTGGGCCAATGTTGCAATAATTAAAAGTTGATTTTAAAAAACTAAAAATGCGGAAGGGCCGATTTCGTAATTAACCCTTCCCTTCAAAAACACGCGGATCCTCTGGAGCGGGTCGGGTCGCGCGCGGGTCAAGGCCAAACGACGTCGTTTTGGGGCCACTGAATCAGGCCCTAAACGGCGTCGTTTTGAAATCCTTATAAAAGCAAAAATTTTTCTTCCCCCTTCATTTCAGCTACTTAGTAAAAGTTTTCTGCTTTTGTTTCTTTCTTTTTTCTGCTGAAGATTTGGAGTTTGATCGAATCGCTTGGTCATTGCCGTCGTCTTGGTGTGCGCCTATCGCATTACCTGCGTGTAGAAAATTCAAAAACGTAACTTTTTTCCTTTTTTTTGTGTTTATTTCTTTTCTCTTTTTAGTGTTACATATTTTATTCGTGCATAAATAAGGAGGAGACAGGTTTGTAAATAAGAAAAAGAAATACCTTGTTTCCGACTTCGATTTTTGGTGTTTTGATTCTCTGATTTTCGCCTCTCTTTGATATTCTGATTGCTATTTGTTAGTATTTTTACCTCTGTTTTTTTCGGTTGTAATTGATTTTTCGTTTGATGAAAATTCCTCTGCTTTTTGTATTGATGATTAAGAAGATAAAACAGATCTCAAAACCGGAACCATTTACAGTTTCCCATTGGCTTTCTATAGCCATTCTTTTACATTTTTTTTTTTTTGCATTTTTTGTCTTGTCTCCGTTTAATGCTTGCAGGTGCTTGGTGGAGTTGGTGCTTCAGATGGCGGTGGCCAGTGGCAGTGGGCGGTGGATGGGACAGAAGACCAGGAGTCAGAGGCAAGTGGCGCCACTTGTGCTAGGGTTTCACGATGTAAGGGCTAATCGGGCTAGGGTCTTGGGTCGAGTTATTGGGTTTGTAAAAAATGGGCTTCGGGTTTGGGTTCTGGTTGGGTTTTGATGTATTGGGTTAATTTGGGTTGTAAAAAATGGGCCGGGCAAATGGGCTTCTACAAGTTGAATATAAATTTATTATTATCTAATAAAGAAAAAAACACATCATCGTTCCATTTGGATTTATTGGTGCGTAAATTGAAAATTCTGTTTCCCGAAAGACCAAATTAAAAGCACCTTAATGAATACGTTGTGTCTATTAGAGAAAGACAACAGTCGTGTTTTACTCCCAACCCACTCATTTTTATTTTGGATTGATTTACGAATTACTATTTTAACAAAAATTATTTCAATTTAATTATAAAATATATAAATATTAAATAAAAAGTAAACTAATTAGTTATCACCCAATTTTAGGGTGTTTTTATTTTAGTTATTCAAAATGAAATTTTCACCATTTTGTCATTAAACTTTTAAGGCATATTCATTTTAGTTACTTGACTCTTAAATCTCTAATGGTAGTTAACTATACTCGCCATATCATATTCACACTTTTGTTTTGGTTATCCAATTTTTAGGTTGTTTTCATTTTAATCACTCAATTTTTTAAGTATTGTTTGGGATAAAAAAATTAAGAATTAAAGTGAAAAAGTAGTAGAAATTAAAATAATGCTTTAAAAATTGTTAAATTATACTTGTTTACTCCATTGTTGAAAGTTCTAATATTTTTTCAATATTATAATTTTAAATTTTGAAACATCAGAATCAATTAAATAAATTATTGAAATGTTTTTATCCCTTGATAGAGTCAACAAATTTATTACTATAATATTGAAATTAATTTAATTAATTAATTTAATCTTTTTTAAATTTTATTTTATGTTTCTAAATTAAAATCAACTCAAATAAATTATTTTTAATAATTGTACATAAAACTCAAATTCCTTTTAATTATATGATATCAAGTCTTTTATACTAAGCTAAAAGTAAAAAAATACTTACAATTAATTAAATTAATTAATTTTATCTTTTATACCAAACAAACTCCAAATTTTTTCATCATTTCTTTACCCCAAACAAAGGATAAGCAAGTAATGTAATTAATTGTAATTATTTTCTTTACTTTTAGTTTAGTATAAAATATTCGATATTATATACTCAAAAGAAATTTAAATTTCACAGACAATTATCGAGTTGATTTCATTAAGACTAACATAGAAACATAATATTTTAAAATTTAGAAGAGACTAATTTAATTAATTTTAATATTACAATAACAAATTGGTTAACATTATCAAGAGATAAAAAATTTAATAATTTATCTAATTAAATTTTAATATTAAAAAATAGTATAAATTTACAAAAAACTAAATTGAAAAAATTTAAACTTTAGGGGAAACATGACCCCTGGCCTCAACGTCCGCCACTGATTGCGAAGGTAAAGATTTCAATAATTTATCTAATTAATTTGAAGTTATTCTCTCTTGCAGATTATTTTGAAGAAATTAGCTAACTCTACTTTTTTGTTTATTTAAAATGTTTTAATACTGTAGATATTAATGAATGTGAAAGACTGAAGCCTTGCAATGAAGGTGGAACATGTCAGAATACACTTGGAAGCTATAATTGCTCATGCCCTGAAGGATTTGAGAGTGATGGTGGGAAAAATGGAACAGGTTGCACTCCCAAGCCGCACCGTGAGAATTTTCCCCTTCTTCTTGTTGCAGTAGGTAGGTACACTTAATTAAATGTTACTTTCTTTATATGTCAGATGAGAGTTGTAAGGGTAGAATTTTGTCCGGCCGAAACTAAAAAATTAAATAAACAAAATAAAAAGTCTAAGTCAAATTACAATAATAGTCCAAATATTAAAAAAAAAACCCAAGGCTTAAAAAATAACCTAATCCAAAACCTCAAACTATCAACTCAAACCCACAACCTAAACTTTTTAAGGTCAGTTTGACAATACTTTTGAGAATTACTTTTGAAAAATTTAAGTTTTTAACATTGCTGTCAAAAAATATTTTTAAGAAGTAAAACGTCTATTTTAGGCAGGATATTATAAAGTAACAAATATGTATTTAAATAATATTCAAATTAGTTAATATTATGATATTTTAGCAAAATATAAAAATAAATTATTATAATTTATTTATTAATATTTTAATAAATAATATTAATTTGAAATATTTTCGAAGAATTAATATTAATTATTTATTAAATTTAATTAGAATATATAAACTATATTTAAATATTTAAATATAATAATTAAATATTTGTAATTAGATATTGACACAATTGTATTATTTTAAACATTATTTTTTAAGTTTTAATGCTTTTAACACATTTTATAAAACTAATATTAGATATTAACATAACATAGAAAATATAAACGTAACAAATTAAAATATTACATATATTGGGATTAAAGTTTCAAAAGGGATAATATTTATATACCAAATATAAATACTAAAAATTTTACAATAGTATTAAACTGAATTCATTAAACTAGAAGCTATAGTATCTCTTGTTAATTCTATTTCAAAACCACTTAAATTGCTTGATTCACCGTCATCATCACCATCATCATCGTCGTCGTCATCCTCATCACTTTCTCGACTATGCGCATTTTCTGAATCAATAGTATTCCCATATGCCCAGTTAATATCTTCGTATTCCATAAAATCTGCATCATTTTGACCGACATGTTTTCGGATAAAATTGTGTATCGTCATTGTAGCAACAACGATCATCGTTTGCTTTTCAAAACTATAACTTGGCATATCCCTTAAAATGGCCCCTTTTTTTTTCAAAACACCAAAAGTTCGTTCAATCACACTACGTAATGATGAATGTGAATGATTGAATATCTCTTCTTTACCGAATCTTGGTCTAATTCTCTGAAAGTCGTAAATGATATCACTGACCTCTATATAGTCCAAGATAACCTTTCATTTGAGGATATCCAAAATCAACAAGATAATATTTTCCTACATGCCATAATATAACAAACAATTAGTTCAATAATCTTTTTAATAAAATTTATCAATTAAAGAACATATACTTTATTTTTTTTAAAAAATCACATATAAATAAAATATCTAACCATTTGGTGAGTGCGGAAATTTGTATTTTGGATCTCGAATTGCAACAAGAAATATTCTAGTGTCATGTGCCGATCCTTCCCATCCAGCCATGACAAAGGTGAAACACATATTAAAATCACATACTGCCATAACATTTTGAGTAGGGATATCTTTACTTCCAATATAGGGAATTTGTTCATTTGGTAGAAGAATAGCGGCAATATGAGTACCATCAATTGCACCTATGCAATCCTGAACAAATAATCATATTAGTCTCGTGCATATTTTTAGTTGACCAAAAATATTAAAAATATAATAAGATAAAATTAAATTTTAACCATAAAATGCGGCATATATCTAGAATCATTACGTATTTGTTCGTGTATTGACCTAAAAAAAGGATCTTCGGGTGCAATTAGATCAGTGGCCATCCTTGAAACTTTCTCAAGCACAATTGCAAAGTATCGACTTATTGTTGATCCAGACCTTTGAAATCTTTCTCGACATTGGGAAACTTTTGCACCGGTGCCCAAGATGTATAAAAAAATTCCCAACATTTCAGTAGAAGATATGTTTCTTGAAGTTTGCAAGTTGTTTCTTGTCTCCAAAACTCTCAACAACTTTTTAATACCATTTTAGACATCCTAAAATTAATCATACAACGTGATTCGTGACCGTCAAGGATCTCTCGGATCCATGTCTCACCTGACTGTTTTGAATTCATGCATGGTTGCTTCAATATATACTTCTCGTGATATAATTGCATGGAAGAAGATGCAACAACAAATAATCGGTTAAAACATTCCACGCGTTGTAAAATCTCTTTCTTTTCCCATTCATCATCACTTTCATCACCGCTGTAATTCTCAACTATACTCATCACCTGTGAAAAAATTGAACATCCAAAATCATATATAAACAACTATTGATAAAACTAATTTAGTATAAATAAGTAGAACATAAATTCAATATCCAAAGACCAAATACAGACAACTATTAATAAAGGCAGATTACGCATAAATAAGTAGAACATAAATTCAATATCCAAAAACCAAACATAAACAGCCATTGATAAAACATAAATTCAATATCCAAAAACCAAACATAAATAACTATTGATAAAACTAGTTTAGCATTTTTTTTAGTCACATAATAGATATCTCTAAACACTAGAAGATCAGAAAATTTTCAACTATCCTCCATTTCCGTCTTAAGCCACAAAGCTCTAATCTTAGGATTAGTTGATAAAAACATAATTCGCTTGTCCTTATTGAGCAATAATCTAAGTGCGAAAAAGTATAGCGGACTAGCTTCTGGAACTTCTTCTGACATGCTGTCAAGCACTTTGACTGCTTCTGAAATACCATATGGATCCATAATAGGAGTCAAACTATCTGTGGCTTGACTCATATTGTCAGCTGCATTGCATAATTTTTCTATCTGACTGGACAATCTTACAGCCCCTCCAAATTGCTTTAAGGATTTCTTTCTTCCAGGTTTAAAATGTGAATTTGATATCTCAGGATTTTTCCTTTTTGGCCCATTTCCATCAATTTGAACATCATTTGAAATGTGAACATCATTTGAAATGTGAACATCGTTTCTCACATTCTCTTCTTTATTCTCTTCAGGTATTTCATTGTTAACATCTTCAAAAAAATCAGTACGGAGTGTACCAGAAGAAGGTGCCCATGCTTTATCACCTGTTGCAAGTATCCCCATGAACATTTGGTCCAACTTCCCTTCGAATTCAAGATCAATGCCCGATGTTTTAAATTTTTGAGCTTCAGGCACAACCTATATATAAAATGATAGTTTAATAGCAGTAATTATCAATAACCTCATAGAAAAGGAAAAAAAACAAAAATATTCAGAATTATTAATGTACCTTTAGCCTACTCTCCCACCAATCATCTGATGCATCAACGGTTCTTTTTATAGGATTTCACCCTAGACCAGTATCTTCGCCTTTAAGTTTTTTCCAAGATTTTCATTCTTTTTTAGGGCGTCCCACCTATTTTTAAGTTGTCTTTGTGAAAAACCCTTGCCCGTTTCTTTCTCAAAGTTTGTCATTATTTTCAACCATCCATCTTTTGTGAAATGAGTACCAGGCCTATTGCCTTTCAATATCTCTTTAATACAAATATCACAAAATATTTCTGTCAATCTCTTATCCCACATTGCTTTCACTTTTTCACCACTAACTTCAATTGCCAAAGTACTCATCTATTGTGTATACAAACAGATTCAGTTCAGCCAAGCAATCAAGAAAATCAAATGTTACATAATGAATTATGATTATGTATTATGATTATGTAAGCATGTGTAATTAATGTAAGCATAAATAATTAATGTAAGCATGTGTCGTTGCTTGACTAGTTGAAAAGTTACTAATATATAGAGCATGCATGCATCTTAATAACATGTGAATCTGTTTGGAAGAATACATTACATGTTATGGTCACGTGCAAATGTACCCTAGGCTTATGATATGGATTTCAGTATTTGTATTTGGGGCCATATATTCATATACTAATAAAAATATATCCAAAAAATGATATGCTTGTCATGTATGTATTTGTATTTAATATTTACTTTGGACTTCAGGTTGTATTTAATATTTGCTTTTGGCAAAATTTCATGTACTCTCGATGTAATTTTCATTGGAATTGTTGGAGTTTAATTTCGATAATTTATTGCCAGTTTGGATTTAAACTCTGTTTTCAAAAATTCATGATAAAAAATTCCTAAGCTAATCTTTGGTATTTGGTTTCTAACCCTAATTTAAAAGGAAATGTGGATTGTAAGAATTTAGACATATAACTCGAGCTCTTAAAGGATGTTAAACCAAATATCATTTTGTTGCATTTCCCTTGTTTCTATTTACTGTAAGTGATCAACTTTGGGACAGTGCACAAGGCAGAAAAACATAGATACATACATTGCAAAAACACAAATTTAAACAAATAGAAAAATTTGGGGACCAATATTTGATGTCAAAGAGCAAAATGGGGTAATTTCAAGATCACAATTTGTAGCATAGTACATTTTACAGTAGGCAATGGAACCTCTTGAATTTGGTTTTGGTTTGAACTGGTAAAAATGAATGGTAATGTAAAAAACATATTGGCAACCACCAGAACAACTACGCCATAAGTCACAAAATCACCGGTAACATGATATAAACAAGTTGGCTAACATCAAACATTGACAACAACAACATCATTGCAATCATCTAGCAGAAAAAAGAAAAAGTTCCAAGCAACCATTTCCTGAAGATAGTAAAGGGCACACTACAGCAAAACAGACTTTTAGCGGCGTTTTTTTAGGCTTTTAGCGGCGTTTTAAGCGCCACTAATAGAGCTTATGTGCTTTGAAAACGCCACAAAAACGCCGCTAAAAGTGGCGCCAGTAAAATTTAGCGGCGTTTTTGAGAAAACGCCGCTACAAACCATGACTTTTAGTGGCGTTTAAAAAAACGCCGCTAAAAACATGACTTTAGCGCGCTCTCAACACAAACGCCGCTAAAAACATGACTTTTAGCGGCGCTTTTGAAGTCATGACCTTTAGCGGCGCTTTTCCACAACGCCGCTAAAGGTCATGATTTAGCGGCGCTTTTCCCAAAACGCCGCTAAAGGTCATAACTTTAGCGGCGCTTTTTTACAAACGCCGCTAATTTGGTCATGAAAATAAAAAATTAAAATATTTTCTTCATATCAAAAATTTAAAAATAAAAATTTTGCATTTAGCGGTAGCTTTTTTACAAGCGCCGCTAATTTGGTCATGAAAATAAAAAATTAAAATATTTTTCTTCATATCAAAAATTAAAAAATAAAAATTTTACATTACTATTGGATCTCGATTTGTTTGGTCTTGAAATACCACATTTTATGTCACATCAATCAACATATTTTCCTTCAATAAATGACCAAAAAGGGAAAAAAATACAAAGGAAACCTAGATTTGCTCAGGCGATCATCTACCACATCAGTTGTCTCTACGCACTTCATCGATTTAGCATCTTCTTCAATGCCATTGCTCTTTCGCTCTCCATTTTCCCTAGGAGCTTCACACTCCTTCACCAAACCACCACTTGGTCTTTATGTGAGGAATTGCTCTCTCAGAAGAGAAGGGGATTGGTTGCCAGCCGCAAATCGTGGACAACCCCATTGATATAGTGTAGTAAAATAAAAAATTCAAAGAATAGAGAATTATCCATATCGGTGAGGCTTTAGCAAACAAAGCAAGAAAATTGGAAGTAGAAAACAAGAATATCCGGGTTTGAACTCTTATACGATAGCATTACGGAAGGGGGTAATAATCAAATGTTCACCAAGCACTAGAGAGAAACACATGGATCTACTTCAACAAAGACACAAGTGACAAGCGCATTTCAAAGAAAGTACAAAAATATGCATTTGGAGCCGGAGAAAGACTATCGTTTCTTTAGTAGGTCCCTACCATGACGCCTTCTTTTCCCACCAATGTACATTTCATCTTGAATTAGGTTCCTTGGTTTGTCCAGATTTATTTGATGACAAAGCATTGACACAGTGTTCTGCACCACAAACATAAATTATTGGGAGCATTTGGATAAAAATTTGCACAGAGCCAAGTTGAATATACACATAAAATAAGTGGGCAAAGTCGATCTTACAAGTCCGGTGTTCCACTCTGCAGATCAAGGAAAAAGTCCTTCGCAACTTTGCGTGCAAGCTCATTCCTCCTAAAAATAAATGCCAAAAGAAAATGGAATTGAGAAAATAATCCAATGATAGCATGACGGAAGACACCAAATCCATCAACAACACAATGTTAGAAAATGTAGGACATAAATCCATCAACTTAGTAACAAATTCTTGAACTGAAAATCATGAAATATGCAAGGATATTTAAATCCGAAATTTTTATTAATAAATTCTTGTTTTGATATCGATAATTATGATATCGTAATAAAAACATTAAGTTTGGAAAACAAAATTGGGTAAAAATTAGGTCCATGTTGAACTAGCTCCAACATTTAAGTCTTGAACTGTTTTCACATCAAAATTAAATATTACATAAACATTAAAAATATGTTAAATTATCCATCTTTAAATATGGATGAGAGTATTGAAAATTTTAAACTTATATTTGGACTAAGTCTAATTTTGACAAATAAGAAAAATGTTGATACCATTCATAAATCAAACTCGGTCAGTGAACACCTATACGATAGTTATGAGAGATGAGGCAAGAACTCATTAGAGCTTACCAATCAACCCATATTTTCAAGAAATTAGTTGTTGTGTGACATCCCAATCATACACAGGAAAAAATTAAGCATAGTTCATAAAACAATAAAAAGGATTTGATTAGTATAAATGACATAAAACATTTGGGATTGTTGAAACATCTTGATGTTTTGTAGGTTCTTGAGGCTTAGGTTCAATCAATAGAGTTCTGGATCAAATTATGTTCAACGGACTTTCAACAAAAGCAAAAAAAATAAAAAGAATCTCTTATTTTATATTGCTCGATTCCTCGTTTTTCTTGAAATATCCGTATTTGATATCCTTGTCCAACACATATTCAAACATAAATATAAAATATCGTATCAAATACATACCAATATACCAACACTCATACGTAAATCCGAACAACATAGCTAATCCCACCTATTTTCAGGAAGGGAGGAAGTTTCCATGCAATGTTTAAGATTATTATAATGGATAATTACCGTGAACCCAATCTTCCTCTTGTAGGCAAATGACTTCAAGAAATTTTGCCTATCAAAATATCAAATAGTTTAATTTGATAACAACTAAAGAACTGCGGTGGATTATGTTGCTCGAGCTTTTATTTCTAAAGCATTTTTATTCGATATCTGAATCGACACATATTTGAACATGAGTATTAAGATATTGTTTTCAAATACACTAAAAATTTTAGTAAAAAGAATATACCGTGTTGGACACAAAACTCGAGTGTAAGTGTTGGATATGGGTAATTTTCAACTTTTTTCTCAATTTTTTTATTGTATCTGAAGGGTTTTCGGGGACATATCCCATACCCATGTCCGAAACATGTTGAATATGAATTAGAAAAATGAAAAATATGAATAACATAATTGAAAAACATAGTAAGAAATGTAGAAGAAACATAGATACCATATGATCAAGTTCAAATTCCATGTCGTGTTCAATAGTGTTTGATAACCTTCACGACCACCCCAAAACACATAGTTTTCTCCCCTAGATAGTGTGTCACCTATAGAAAAAAAGATTAACGAAATAGGACACCAATATAATCTACGAATCAAGGAATTAAAAAAGCTGGATCGGAGGTGGGCGTCATTTCTTGGTTCAAGCGGTTAGTTCAACCACGGAGAGATTTTCTTTTAAAAGCAATTTAAAAATTTAAAGGAAAAAACTCATAAAAGAATGAAGGACAAAAATACAGTTCCCTTTTGTTGTTATAAATGATTAAACACCTACCTCCATGGCTTTCTTGACTTGAGTGTAGCATATACATATACACCCAATTCAGAGTGCAAAACAAACATACGGTATTAAGTTCATCGATGGACAAACTAATCACCTTCTTCTATATGTATGCATGCATACATACATACGTGATATACAATAGATATATGCAAAACATCGATTAAGGGCGAACAATGTAGATGATTACCTTGTAGCAGCACCATGCATGTAACGAGGATGCATAAATAGTTGAGCCGTACCCACGATTGGGCGGATATTGTTTCCCGCATAGCATAAAGGAGATGCTTAGAAACAAATACCTTGGCGTTTTTCATACAAGAAAAACTTAAACAGATAAATCTTGAGGCTCAACATGCAAGAATAATTGTTCATACCGAAAGATAATACTGAAATGCTAAATTGTTTTGAGCAATGTGAAATTTGTAGCACGGAATTTTTCATGCAATAATCATACATATATATATGTATGTTGTTACAAAACACGGATAAATAAAATGAATATCATAGACCCCCACTATATGGTTGCTCTGACTCTTCATTTTCTTAAAGCATTCATGTCTAATACCAAAGTTTGACATATTTGGACATAAAACAAGCCCACATAGTTTGGCTTCTATAACAACATGCACAAAACCTATCTCGTGCTATTAAATGTGTGAGTTTCTCACCTACTACAAATCCCATACTACCTCGTAAACCGAAAATCTATAACCCTCTATTGCTATAGGAATACCTTAGTTGACTTGTGCTGTTCGAATCGGCTCATTAACCCTATTACAATAGCTTTAATGGGTGGTTCTTTGCTAGAAACAATGAAATTGACACTTAGTAAACGATGCGAGAGAAGGGTAGTGACATTGATCCACAAGAAACACGGCAAGCTCTTAGATGGGCTAGGACACCATTAGAGGCTATCAACATGATAGCGTAACAAGTTCCCTTCTTGAAAGAATTTACATTTAAACATAACTAAATAAGCGTAAAGAGATCCAATCCAATATTAGGTACTTATTCACCAGATACGAAGTGTTTTAGCAAGTTTCACCACTTCATCCAAGTTTGAATTAGTTTCCTACAACCAAACATGATAAAAATAAAATTGATTGATAGACATTAATCAAAAGCTTTCTAAAGCCGACTTATATCCAAGCATTTGAATATATAAAATAACCCAACTGAAGTGTTTTGCCCTCGGAGCAATGTCTCGATCGTGGAAACACCACTGTCAACACCAAGCTTGTTTATGAATTCAAAGTTGGCTCTCACCGCAATTTGTTTGGAGAAGGATCAAAAGAGTTACATGTTGCATATCGGTATCAATCGATGATCAAAGGTAGGTTGGTAATTAACATTCAAGTCTTACTTCTTTTTGCCATAACAATGGAATTGGTACCATCTTCCCATGGCCAAAATTTCGTAGGTGCACCGAAAGGATCAACACCGGTTCCACGGAATGTATGCCAAAATGCCACATCGAATCTCAACCAGTCCTAAAACGATACCAATCCCTTGTCGTGACCATTAGTGTCCCGAAAAATCTCATAGAAATAGAACCGACCTTTATTTTCTTCCCAAGAATCTCCTCTTCTGCATTATACCATTTATATGCAAATTTATTCTTGGTATAAGGACCCTGCAACCAAAATTAGTGTTGAATATCAAATGTTTGTATAAAGAAAACAGAAGGTTCAACAAATAAGTTAGAAGAAGAAACTAACTTGATCAAGCTTTTCACAATCAAGCTCGTCTTCCAGACTGTTATCGTATCTGCCATAGTTAATCCAAGGTCTTCGCCTCAAAGACCTTGTAATCTTTGTGCTTTCACCCCGACCCAGAAACCAATTGATGCACTAAAAAAATCAGTAAAAAAAAAAGCAATAAAATAGATAAAACCCATGAATTTATTTCCACAAGAGGAAAAGAAAAGAAATCAAAATTTGCAAAAGAGAATATTACTATTACCAAAATCCCAGAAGCAAACCAACGAATTAAGCCAATACGAAAGTAAAGTAAAAATAAAATCTAAGCAAACAGAACTTACGACTTGAAGTTTATCGGAGACGAGAGCTTGGATCTCTTCAAGAATAGCTAGGGTTTCAATTTGGGTCATTTTCTTCTCTTTTTTCTCTTTTTTCCTTAGGGTTTCAAGAAAATGTGAGATATACAAATTGAGATTGACGGGATATTGCTCATTACCTTCCCTTTCTCAGAAAAAAAAAAAGCATCCTCCACGGTTAGGGGACTTAAAATTTAGGGTTTGGAACAAAAATCTGGGTTATAAGGATAGTTTTTTAGCAGAGAAAAAACATCATCGTTATAGGTTATTTTTTTGTGGCGTTTTTACTAAAAACGCCACTATAGTTCTTTTTTATGGCGTTTTTTTAAAAAAAGCCACTAGTATAAATTTTTAATTTTTTTTATTTTTGAGTATTGAACTTTTAATTTTAATTTTTTTTTCAATTTTAATTTTTTTATTTTTTAATTTTAATTTTATTTTTATTTGAATTTAAATTTGAATTTTGATTTTAACCTATATTTTTTATGTTTTTCTTTCAAAATTTTTGTGCTAAGATTATCATTTTTTTTGAATTTTTATTTTATTATATTTTGAGTATTGAATTTTTAACTAAAATATTAAATATTAAATTTTTAAGTTTTAATTTTTAATTTATTATTATTAAAATTTAAAACTTAATTACCAATATCAATTCTTTTAGAAATTTATTTTTCTTTCTTTTACATCAACATTAGTTGTTTACATTTTTATATAAATGACATTTAATTATATGTGTACACCTAAATTTTAATATAGATACATCTTAGAATTATATATGAATTTTGGTTTAATGTGTAATTCTAGATGTGAAATTCTAATTGTGGTTTAAATGTATAGTTGAAACTTTAATTTTGATTTAATCATACACATTATTTTAAAATATAAATACATCAATATATTTTATATTGAATAAATATAAATTTTATGTATGCAATATATAAATAAAAATTGATGTTAACACATTATTTTGGGTCATATAGCTAACACCTAAACCCTAAACCTTAAAATCCTAAACTTAAACCATAAACCCTAAACTTAGAAACCTAACACATTAACCATTTCCCCCAAACCCCTAACCCTAAAACCATAAACCTTAAATCCTAAACAATAAACCCAAACAACAAATTTTAAAACACTAAACCCATACACCAAAATAACAAACCCTAAACCATAAAATTAACATACTAAACATTAAACCCTAAATCAATTTCAATAGCTTAATTTGTAACTTAAATGAAAAATTTTAAATTGTTTAGTTAGCAATTTGTAACTTTTCATAATTAAGTAACTAAAATGAAACTTTCTCATTACTTATAAGTGAATTTATCAAAATAAAATATAATTCAAAGCAAGAATATGAAAAAATATGAAAAACTTTTAGCGGCATTTTTCAAAAGCCGCTAATGCTCGAACCTTTAGCGTTTTCAAAAGCGTAGCTAATCTCAGACTTTTAGCGGCGTTTTTGAAAAGCCGCTAATGCTCGACTTTTAGCGGCGCTTTTTTAAAAGCGCCGCTAATCTCAGAACCTTTAGCGGCGTTTTAAAGCGCCGCCAATGGTCGAACCTTTAGCGGCGTCGAAAAGCGCTAATGGTCGACTTTAGCGGCGTTTTTTAAAAGCGCCGCTAATGCTCGAACCTTTAGCGGCGTTTTTAAAAGCGCGCTAATGCTCAGATCTTTAGCGGCGTTTTCTTAAAAGCGCTAATGCTTGTCTTTAGCGGCGTTTTTCAAAAGCGCTAATTCTCGATTTTTAACGGCGTTTGAGGAAAAACGCTAGTTATCCTTTAGCGGCGTTTTGAAAATAAACGCCGCTAATGCTCATTTTTTTGCGGCATTTTCCTTCAAACGCCGCTAGTGTGTAATATTTGCGGTGTTTTTCTTTAAAACGCCACTAAAAACGTTGTTAAAAGTCTATTTTGGTGTAGTGGCACAAAAAATTACTTGCAAGTTTGTAAAGCAGTCTCTTATGGCGATTCACCAATCAGAATTAAAGACTCCTTTAACTGAGACATGAAATACCTTAAAAGTTAGTGAATTTTTACTATATAGGTAATCAAAATAATGCAGTTTGAACCATACCAAATAATCTATTTCACGTTGATTTTTACATAACATAAATGAAATGCCTAAATGCTAAAATGGAGAGTAAAACTAACATTAAAATGGTCGTCTAAAGGTTTCCAAGGAACCAACCATCATTCCTTGGTGAGATGCCTTATGACAGTACCAATGTAATGAGAATGTTGAACATAAAATCGACAAATTCTTTCCCAGATTACGCAAATAAAACTATTTGGCTAGTTGAGTCAACAAGAAGTTTTAAGCTAATAGTGTTGGCAGCCATGCCTTGATAGATATCGTGTCTAGCCTCTTTACAATGACTAATGGGAACGGATGGCCTAAGAAAATATATAACTACTTCACTCACGATATACTAAAAGACCAAGTCTTTGATTGAAAGAAGAAAGCTCGGAAAAAGAAAAGAGACTTCAACCCTTAGCTTCACTTCAGGGGTTTCCCAGTCTCAAGCCAAAGGAAATGACGTAAGCAAGAAAGGCGATCGGGAAGGATTACAAACCGAAAGAACGTACCCACGATCTACGATAACAACTCGAAAGAAGTCCGCCCGGAAGGTAAGCAACTCACGGAACTCAAAGCACCCTCACACCGACTTTGATTCAACAACAAAAGGTAAGTAGACAAAAATACAAAAGCGAAAAGGGAAATTTATGTAACAAAAAACACATTCGAGAGAAAGGTAAGGAACGAGAAGGGAGAAGGCAAAGAATCGGTTGGAATAAAGAGAATTGAAGGAAAATTAGAATATGGAAAAGCACCCACCGAGAGATCGGAGATAAGTGAAAAATCACCGGAGGAACCGGAGGAAAAATCGGACAAAGAAAAGGGGAAAAAAGAGGATCAGAACATCTATTGGGAAGAAGAAATAAAACAAGGATAAAAAAGTAAAACACCAGGTAAAAGTCCTTCTGCTATGAAAAAAGCTAAAATTTTT
Source organism: Gossypium rotundifolium (assembly GCA_025506655.1). Taxonomy (NCBI): domain Eukaryota; kingdom Viridiplantae; phylum Streptophyta; class Magnoliopsida; order Malvales; family Malvaceae; genus Gossypium; species Gossypium rotundifolium. The sequence goes on along the minus strand of CP106731.1, from coordinate 14,573,878 downwards.
GGCTTTTTCATCTGTGAAAAAGGACTTCTCAAAAGGTGAAAATTTTTCTCCACTGGCCCTTGTTCTTTATTCCTTTTAACTGAAAAGTGCTTTTGGCCAAAAAATTTCATCCCAGATGGAGCGCCGAACGAGGCTTTAGAAAACTAAAAAACCCTAGCCCTTTGAGCCACCACTCCTTGCCACGTCAGCAGATACTTTGCCCGAAGAAACCCGCACCCCGAAGTTTGTCGCTCTGCCACCGTTGCACCAAAATAGCCAAGGCGCGACTCCCGTCATTGCCGTTGACTGCCAGGGGTATCTGCAAAAAGAACGAAAGAGGACAGAAGCAGAAACAGCATAAACAACAAGAAAATACAAAAAAATATAATAAATAGTTTATAATGGCTATAAAAGCCATAGAAACAGATTGTATTAGGAGGGATATTTGAAATAGAAATCGAATACAAACACATTAAGAAAAAGGTGATTTACTCTGTTTTATATTTAGATTCGAAGCAAATAAAAATAATAATAAATAAAACCTTACCTGTCGCTCGGTGTCGCGCCACCGTTAGGGATCTCCTCCGATCACTGAAGCTGCCTAACCCATTAGGGTTTCGTTTAGGCTTCAATAGGAGGGGATACGAAAGGGCGTGCGACAGAAAAGGGTGAAAATCGATTTTTTTCTTTCGGTTTTTTATTTTTAGGCGTTTGCCTTTAAATTTGGATTTTAGAGTTAAAAAGGGGCTAAGAAAGGCAAAAAAAATTTTGACCACCGGAAGCGACTGTCGCCGTCGTCGATGACCGGTGGCCATGGTGAGCACCATGACTTAATTTGGATATGGGAGGATGGAGAGAAAAAAAAGAAGGAAACCTTTAAAAAAAACAGTTTGAAATGAGTTTTATATATATATATATATATATATATTTTAACTTATATAGATTAGGCTAAACAATGTTGTTTCGAAGAAGTCCCGAATGCCCCAAAACGAAACTATTTTGGGGCCAACCCGCCAACCCGACCTGACCCTCCTTAGGATCCATGCGTTTTTTAAAAAGGGGTCTAATTGTTGTTTTGGCCCTTCCGCTTTTTTTCTATTTTCAATTTCGTCCTACTATTTATTTTTTTTATTTTCGCCCTTTTGTTTTGTTTTTTTTTTGTGTGTAATTTAGTCCCTCGACCACTGTGGACCCATTTAGGGGATGACACGTGTCCCAAGGCTTGGAATAATTACCCATTTGGACCCTGCTCCTTTTCGCGCGTCACATTTTAGTCCTTTATTATTTATTTTATCCTGATTTATACTTTTAATTTCATTTAAGTTACGATTAAGTCCTTTATTTATTTTAATCCAGCCTTTTATGAATTGTTTATTTTATTTATTTACTTATTTATTATTCCTTTATCATTTTATATTTTAAATTTATATTATTCATGTTTCCTTGTATTTCCACATTTATTATTATTATTATTATTATTATTATTATTATTATTATTATTATTATTATTATTTATCTTTCTTTGATTATTTATATTAGTATTAGAATAGTAATTATAACATGATTATCGCCATTGTTATTATGAATTGGTGTTTTATTATTATTATAGTTATATCATTGTCATTTACTAGCATGACCTTTTTATTTTTTCGTATATCATCGTTTCATTTTTTTTACATACTTCCATTTTATTTTATTTTGTTACAATCATGCCACGAATCGTGTTTAAATATATTTATTCATTATAAGTTAAATGCACATTGCTTTAAGTATTATATTTGTTTTTACTCGATGCATAAAAAGGGAAAATTTTAAAATTACGGCAATGTTCTATATTTGGAGATTCGAGAAGTTGTGCCCTAACTTACAGGGTTCGACTTTCTTTTTTGAACCTAGATAACTGAACATCCCTTTTAAAACTAAAACATGAGATTTAAATAATAATTAAATAATGAGCAAGCTTATTTTCAAGGATTCGAGATGTCGTGCCTTAACTTACGGAATATGACCTTTTCGTTTTGATTACCTCGAGATACGAAGGCCTCTTACATACGTTTTAATTGTTTTGGTTACCTCGAGATACGAAGGCCTCTTACATACGTTTTAATTTATTTAAGTGATTTTAATTAAAAATAACATTATGCAAAGCAGGATCCTGTTTTAAATTCTCTTCAAATTTTCAGCTCTCGACATAAGACATCAATTAATCAACTAGGTACTAATTTTGGGCATTACGAGAGTGCTAATCCTTCCTCGTGCATAACCGACTCTCGAATCCATTTCCTAGGTTTTTGTAAGCTAAAAATCATCGTTTTAGTGAATCTAAAACTTTTATTAAATGATCAAATTACGAGGTGATCCGATCACACCTAATAAAAGGATCGGTGGCGACTCCATTTCCGTTTTAAAATAAAAGTCGATTTCGAAAAAAAGTTTCGACAAAAGTTTTTGTTTTTGGGTTCAATCAAGAGCTGATATAACTAATAAATTTTATTTACCTTATTTAACATTTTTATTTACTTCATTAATAATAGCCACATTATAATTAAATAATAATATACTCACAATAGTGTATAATTCGTATACACTTTTAATATTTAATATTTACTGTTTTTTGTCACTTTAGTTTTGATTTTCTTTCCACCATTTTGGTTATTAACTTTCTAAATTTAGTCAAATTATTATCTTATAAAAATTAATTATATTATTAAAATTTTAACAGTTTTTTAAAAGAAACGATTTTTTCTTTTTAAATAACCTTTATGCATTTTTAATATTTTATGAAATACTAATAGGAACTGTCAAGTCAATATAGTTAAATTTCTAAGAGTTAGGTCAATTATTTTGTCCAATAAACAACAATTTGACCAATTTTATAAGGTTAAAGATTACAGGTGAAATAGGTGAAAATAAAAATTAGGGTCAAGCAAAATAAATAAATATCATAAGCTAAAATTTTCATTATGTAAAAAAAAATTGTAATCTTTATCCAAGTTATATTTATATTTATTTTCTTTAACTTTCAACCTATATCTTTTTATATGGGTAAACTATCCTATTATATTCTAAATATGGATCATTTTTATTTTAGTCACCTAATTTTTTTGTTAATTTAGTAACCCAAAATAAAAATTAATCAAATAGACCACACTACCTTTAAATGATAACAGAAGATTAATAGTACATTTTCACATTAGTTACTGTAAAATTAAGGTACTATTTGCCTGTCACTCTAAATAGGAGTTGTTCTTATTTTGGTCATCCAAATTTTTTCATACAAATTCACCATTAGTCTTCTGTTACAATTTAACGGTGGATGACTAATTTGATCAATTTTTATCTTATGTTACCAATTTAAGAAAAAAATTGAAGTAATTAAAATTGAAATAACCTCTATTTAGAGTGATTAACGGTATAATTTACCTTAAATAATTTTTTAAAATTATTTTATATAAATCATAAATTGCATTAACTGAAGTTAAAAATATAGTATGATGCATATTCGTTTTTATATTACATGAATTAAAAAGTTGTACTATTAGATGAATTTTTTCGAAGAAAAGACACACTAAAAATTAATTTTATTTTTATGATTTTATCATAAACAATAATATCTTGATATTCTTGAAAGCTATTTTAAATTTTATATATGTCGAAAATGTAATTTATATAAATAAATATTGAAAATATTAACAGTAGTTTATTTTTTGGATTATATTGAAATACATTTTAATATTAATAATTTAGTTTGTCATTTCCGTTTAGGATTGAAGAACATTCCTATCATTTGCTAAGACTCAAATACTGACTTGCAGATAATTTTTCGTGTAATTCAAAATTTTATTCATCCATTTTTCAAAAATTGAGAAATTAATGTAATATATACAACATCATGATTTATGTGGCAAAAGATATGCCCATCTAAATTTTGATTCAAACGGTAGCTTAAATGGTAACATTAACGATGCTAGGAGTTAATCAAATAAGTGGCATTGACATATTTATTTGGATCTCATGCAGGTATCGGCTTAAGTATAGGGCTCTTGTTTTTAATTTTCAGAGTATGGTGGCTTTATAGGATACTGCAGAAAAGAAAATACATAAAACTTAAACAAAAACTTTTGAAAGAAATGGTGGGTTATTGTTTAAAAGAAAAGACGTCTTCAAATGAAGGTGGTCTGGATAAAGCTAAACTCTTCAGTTCCAAAGAGTTGGAAATAGCTACTGATCAATATAATGGAAATAGAATATTGGGTTGTGGTGGTCAAGGCATGGTTTATAAAGGAATGTTGTCTGATGGGAGAACTGTTGCAGTAAAGAAGTCCAAGACTGTAAATGAAGGGTATCTTGAACAATTTATCAATGAGATTTTTATTCTTTCTCAAATTGATCATAGAAATATTGTCAAGTTATTAGGTTGTTGCTTGGAGACCGAAGTGCCCTCCTCGTTTATGAGTCCATCCCTAATGGAACCCTTTTCCATCTCATTCATGACCAAAATGAAGAGTACCCGAGGTCGTGGGATATACGATTACGCATTGCAACGGAAGTTGCGAGTGCAATTTCTTACTTACACTCATCTGCATCCATCCCCATTTATCACCGAGATATCAAGTCTAGTAACTTACTACGTACTAGATGAAAAGTTCCGAGCAAAAGTGTCAGACTTCGGAACATCTAAATCAATCAGCATTGATCAAACTCACTTGATGACTCAAGTGCTTCAGACTTTGGGTACTTAGATCCTGAATACTTCCAATCAAGTCAATTTACTGAAAAGAGTGATGTTTATAGTTTCGGAGTGGTTATTGTCGAGCTCTTAACGAGAAAAAAAAGGTAATCTTGACTGTCGGATCTCAAGAAAAGAGAGGCTTAGTCTCGTATTTTATGTCGTCGAAGGAAGAAAACCATCTGCTGGATATTGTTGATGTTGAAATTGGGAAAGATGGTCAAAAGGATGATGTCGTAACCATTTTTTTGATAAAACAATAAACGACGCAGTCGACTCGGGTTTTGAAAACGAAAAAGAAGGGAGTCGCCACCAATCTTTTTTGATGAGGTGTGATCGGGTCACCTCGTAAAATAGTTGTTTTAATAAGCAGTTTGATTTATCAAAACAACGATTTTGGTCTCTGAAATCCGAAAACGAGTTCGGGAGTCGATTACGACGAGGAAGGATTAGCACCCTCGTCGCCCAAAATTGGTACCAAATTGATTGATCGATGTCCTAATGTTGAAAACTTTGAAATGATTCGAAAATAGATACTTCTGATTTCCAAAACTTGAAGGGATCGAAAAGGACGTTAAGACTCTCTTATTTTCGAAGAGATAAAGCATTATGTCCAGTAAGTTAGGGCGCAATACTTTAGACTCCCAAAACTAAGCTCGCCTTTTAAAACTTGGCTTTATATTTGAAGAGCATCTCCCGTCATTTGTCAAACAAGAAGTCAGAACCCAGTAAGTTAGGGCTCGTTTTCCTGAAGGTCCAAAGTAGGAATATTGGCCCTATTTTTAAAAACCTTATCCGAAGTATCTAGATGTCGAGTCCAGTAAGTTAGGGCACGACATTTCGAATTTCCGGGATTAAGTATTTTATTCGGAGCTTGATTGTGATTTAAAAAAGGTATTCCGTTATTAAGATTGAACAAGAAAAATCGGAACCCAATAAGTTAGGGCACGATTTTCTCAAACCCTTATCTGAAATATCAATTATTTGAAAACTTGATGCATTGGGTAAACCGATATGACAAATAATAAAGGGAAAATTCAATGTTATGCGAGAAAAGAAATACTTGATAATATTGACGAATTAATGACAATAAAGACATAATAAAATAGATAATAATAGTATTATTACACTAGTAATAACAACAATAATAATAATAATAATAACGGTAATAGTACAGTAATAATAATAAAATAATAATAATGATACGAATATATACCAAACAATAATATAGATATAGTAAATATAATGATAATAGTGATAGTGAATATAATAATAATAAGAAGAATAGTAATAGTAAATATAATAATAATGATAATAATAATAATAATAATAATAATAGTAAATATAATAATGATAATAATAATAATATTAATATTAACATAAAATAGAAGTAAAAATGTATAAAACTGTGAGAATTATGTAAGTGAGAATTAAAATATATATAAAATAACATAAATATAAATAGATAAATAAATCAAATAGATGATAATAGTATCAAACTAAGAAAATATATCTTATAATAATGATGATAATAATAATAATAATGATAAAAGAAAATATTAAATAATAGTAATAATAATAAAATTGAAAATAATTAAAAAGGGCTAAATTGCATTAAAAATGGAAGTTTTGGGTCAAATTGTAAATAAAGTAGAGGTTCAGGGCTAGGAAAACACGCGCATAAAAGAAGGGGGCAAGAGGCAATTTTCCCGATGAATAAAAGCCTTGTTTGAGGGAGGGACTAATCGCAAACCGCATGAAATTTCGGGCCAATATTGCAATAACTAAAAATTTGATTTTAAAACATGAAAATGCAGAAAGACCAGATGGCATAATTTCCCCTTTGGCTTAAAAAAAGCGCGGATCCTATCTGGAGGGGGCCGGGTTCGAGTCGGACCAGGTGAAATGACGTCGTTTTGGGCGTTTAAGGCCAGCCCCAAAACGACGTCGTTTTAAGGGGCTATAAAAGGCCTAAAAATCAGAAAAAAATCATTTAACCTGCTTACTTAAAAAAAAAATTTCTCACTTCCCTCTCTTCTCTCTGCAGGTCCAAGGTGGAGGGAGATTTTCGGCGAGCTCCGGTCATCGTTTGTCGCTGGTATGAAATCGCCAGTAGCCATGCATCTGCCATTGGAACCCGAAAAGGTGAGATTTTATTCTTTTTTCTTCTTTTTTTTTTTAAAAGTGATTTAGTATATATATGTATGCTAAAAAAGGAGAGAAAAAGAAAAGAAAGCTTCCGAAAATAATAAGGAAAGTATTACCTCATTTCGACTTTTTGTGTTTGATTTTTTAGTGGTTTCTTTGTGTTATAACAGATGCTTTCTTGTTTAGTCTCAGCTCGTTGCTTTTGGTTTCCTTTTTCTTTGTTCTGAATCTATTTTCGTGTTTTAAAACGCTTGTATTCTCTAATTTTCCTGTTCTTGTTTGAATCTATTTCTTTCTATTGATCGATAAAAAAAGAGGAAGTCCCCTTTTACAAATGAATTGAATCGGCTTATATAGCCATTGTTTACAAACTTTCTGTCATTTTTATTTTTAATGCTTGCAGGTACTTGGCTCGGTGCAAGTGGCTGGCGGTGGAGACCAGTGGCGGTGGACGTGACTTCTGGTCAGGCGCAGAGGGCAAGTGGAGGCGAGGTCGAGAAGAGGCGGAGGCGGAGGCGGGAGGCGCTAGGGTTTTCAGAAACCCTAGCTTGCTGGAAAGAAAAAATGGGCCTGGTGGGCCTCGTTGGCTTTGGCCTAATTTGTTGCAAAACGGGCCGGGCAAATGGCCTCGTACAGCTGCCCCTCTTTGCTCATTGTCGTGTAGCGAGAATGGAGCAAAGACTTTCAAAAGAGACCATTTTTGCCCGGCCTTGCTAAGACTTGACTCATTTAGTGTTCTTATTCTTCAAGTAGCCTCATTCCAATCCACCGCCTCTTGTTGTTTTGATCCCCTCTACCGCTACTTCAGGGAGATAGAACTTGTAGCTCCAATTTATTCTGTTGCGACTTTATGGAGATAAGACTTGTATCCGATCTGCTCCTGTTATTTTCAATCTGATCCCTGCAAACTCGGGGATCACCAGACTGATGTCTTCGATTTGCTTCCTGCAACTTCAAGAATGTCAAACCTGTTATTTTCAATCTGATCCCTGCAAACTCGGGGATCACCAGACTGATGTCTTCGATTTGCTTCCTGCAACTTCAGGAATGTCAAATCTGCTATCTTCAATCTGATCCCTGCAAACTCGGGGATCACCAGACTGATGTCTTCGATTTACTTCCTGCAACTTCAGGAATGTCAAACCTGTTATTTTCAATCTGATCCCTGCAAACTCAGGGATCACCAGACTGATGTCTTCGATTTGCTTCCTGCAACTTCAGGAAGGTCAAATCTGCTATCTTTAATCTGATCCCTGCAAACTCAAGGCCCACCAGACTGATATCTTGATCCGCTCTCGCAACTTCAGGAAGGTCAAATCTGCTATCTTCAATCTGATCCCTGCAAACTCGGGGATCACCAGGTGATATCTTCGATCCGCTCGCAACTTCGGAAGATCAAATCTACTATCTTCAATCGATCCCCGCAAACTCAAGGACCACCGGTGATATCTTCGATCCGCTTCTTGCAACCGGGAAGGTCAAATCATCATTCCTCATCTGTTCCTATAGTGTCCTTTTAAGGATATAACCTGCAGAATGAGTACATACTCATGCCTAATGATTAGGATGCCATGATTGAAATGAGTTAAAATGTTATGAGTATGATTCCTATTCAAGGTGTTATCACTCATTTATCTGTCAAGGTTTTATCTTCGTTTCCCTTGCAGTAACCGTTTTCGCATGAATGACTTGCCCTGTGGAAATTTCAAAGCCCATTTTAGGCCTCGAAATACGGGCCTGCATTGACTTCTAGCTGTCTTCCCCGGGAGTCACAACTCCTACTTGAAGAATACCCGACTTGGTTCGTTTTGGATTCGTTCCTCAGTAATTTAGGGTTTTTGAATCTTTCCTTATCGAAAATTGGCCTGTCATACTTTTTCTAAGTGACCAAGTAACATTATTCACCCTGCCATGATTACTGGATTGGGCGAGGAACTTTGAAGAAATGGTCTCCATTAAGACCCCTTTTCCCAATGTCTTTATCCTGTGTTCGTGGAAATTCTAAACAATTGTCCTATTTTGGTTTCCTATTTTATCTAGAGATTTCCAAAGTAATACATGGAACTTTCCTTTGTGAAATTGGTAGCTCATCAATTATTGTTTCAATGATGGGTAACAATGGTCGATCTCAAAGAGAGTTAAGATGAATTATCTATGAAACAAAAGAAAATTGACTGGGGACATGTCCCTTTCTTACAGAGAAAAGAACTCAAAAATAGTAAAATGAACAACATGGATCAGATGCCCTAGACATCGCCAATTGGGCTTCTATATACAAACTTCAAGAAGACTGCTTTGAGCCTGTCATGTATTTAGAAGACTCAAAGTATTTTGTCGATGCCCCGATATGCAACGTACTTCCTCTTCTGTTGATTCTAGCGCTGCAAGATCGCGAGTGTCCATTCAAAATTTGAGCCGCCCTTTTCGGGTTTTCAACTCAAAAAGCCCTTTGGTCTCAAGGTGCCCTTTTGCGGGTTTTCACCTTGGCCTCTCCGTTTTTTTTTTGAAGTCTCAAAGTGCCCTGCGGGTTTCCACATTGGCCTCTTCCATTTCAAGCAAAGTACTTTTAAGCGAATCGAGTTCACGGATTGGGCAAGCTTTTCCGTCCATCTCGGTCGAGAATCGATGCACCTTCCGAGAAAGCTTTCTTTACCACATACGGTCCTTCCCAGTTCGGCATCCATTTTCCTCTGTAATCCTTTTGTATAGGAAGGATCTTTTTCAGCACGAGGTCACCCTCGTGGAATTCCCTTGGGTGAACCTTTTTGTTATAAGCTCGCATCATTCGCTTTTGGTACATCTGACCATGGCGGATAGCTCTTAATCTCTTTTCTTCAATTAAGTTCAACTGATCATATCGAGCCTGAATCCATTCAGCTTCATCCACTTCACCGACAATACTCAAGAGAAGGTATTTCCACTTCAATAGGTAGAACTGCCTCCATCCCATAGACCAATGAGAAAGGCGTTGCCCCAGTAGAGGTTTGGACAGACGTTCGATAAGCATAGAGCGCGAACGGTAATTTTTCATGCCAATCCTTGTAAGTCTCGATCATCTTCCCCACTATCTTTTTGATGTTTTTGTTGGCCGCTTCCACTATCCCATTCATTTTTGGATGATACGGAGATGAATTGTGGTGTTTAATGTTGAATTGGCTGCAAACTCCCGCTATCGTACTGTTGTTTAGGTTCAATGCGTTGTCTGATATGATCCTCTCAGGCATTCCATATTGACAAATGATTTCTTTCTTCAAGAACCGACTGACTACTGACTTAGTGATGTTAGCATATGAGGCGGCCTCTGCCCACTTGGTGAAGTAGTCGATGACCATGAAGATGAACCGATGCCCATTTGAAGCTTTCGGTGAGATTGCCAATGACATTCATGCCCCACATGGAAAATGGCCATGGGGAAGTCATAACATGTAAAGGTGACGGAGGCACATGAATCTTGTCTCCATAAATCTGGCATTTATGACATTTTTTGGCATAGTTGATGCAGTCTCCTTCCATGGTGGACCAATAATATCCAAACCTCATTATTTGTCTGGCCATTGTGAAACCATTGGCGTGAGTTACACAGACGCCTTCATGGACTTCTTCCAAGATTAACTTAGCTTCGGCGGCATCCACACATCTCAGCAGTACTTGATCTTTCCTTTTCTTGTATAGGACCTCTCCATCCAGGACGTATTCACAAGCTAGTCTTCTCAACGTCCTTTTATTGTTCTCAGTTGCTTGGTCGGGGTACTCATGATTTTTCACGTACCGCAGTATATCGTGGTACCATGGTAGGCCAATTTTCTCTTCTTCCTCAATATTGTAGCAATGGGCTGGGTCCTGATAAATGCTCATTCGTATAGGCTTCATATCCTCATTCTCGTTTATTCGGGCCATGGAGGCTAAGGTGGCAAAGCATCAGCCATCTGGTTTTCATCTCTGGGTAAATAATGGAAAGCGACGTCGTTAAACTCTCTGATCAAATCTTGGGTCAATCTTTTGTAGATGGCCAGCTTTGGAACCCTAGTTTCCCATTCCCTTTTAAGTTGATAGATTACGAGGGCCGAATTTCCATACAATTCTAATACTCTAATTTTGCGTTCGATAGCGGTAGCGGAGACTCATGATGCAAGCTTCATATTCAGCCATGTTATTAGTGTAATCGAAATCCGGTTTGCAAGCAAATGGGTAATGGTCTCCTTTGGGGATATCGAGCGCCCCAATTCCATTGCCACGACATTTGATCTCGTTAAAATTTAGCTTCAAGGATGATCTTCGATGCACCTCTCCAAGATTTACCACATACATCAAATCTTCGTTAGGAAATCGAAGTCTAAAGGCTCGTAATCTTCAAGGGCTCTCTTGGTTAAAAAGTCCCTATTGCACTCCCTTTACCGCTTTTGGTTCACATAGACTATGTCAATTCGAAAGCGTAATCTGCTATCCGCCATCCTTCCGTTCAAAGCGGTAGACTCCATCATGTATTTGGAGGTCTAGCTTGAGGTGAGCCATGTCGTATGATACAACATATACTGCCTCAATCTTGAGTTGTCCAAATCAAGGCACAACATAGTTTTTCAATTGGCGAGTACCTTATTTCACACTCAGTGAATTTTTTACTAAGGTAGTATATTGCCTTCTCTCTTTTTCCCGAATCGTCGTGCTAACCAAGCACACATCCCATTGAATTATCGAGCACTGTCAAATAAAGGATTAACGGCCTACCTGGATGAGGCGGTGTTAATAATGGGGCATTAGACAGGTATTGCTTTACTTTGTCGAAGGTCTTCTGGCATTCTTCATCCCATGTGCCCGGATTGCGTTTCTTAAGAAGACGAAATATGGGGTCACATTTCTCAGTCAGTTGTGAAATGAACCGAGCGATGTAATTTAACCTTCCTAAGAAACCTCTAACTTCTCTTTGGGTACGTGGTGGAGGCAACTCTTGTATGGCCTTGACTTTGCCTGGGTCAACCTCAATCCCCTTTTTACTGACCACGAATCCGAGCAACTTCCCAGACCGAGCTCCGAAGGTGCACTTTGCTGGATTAAGTTTAAGCTAGAATTTCCTCAACCTCAAGAATAGTTTCCTTAAGACCTACACATGTTCCTTTTCAGTTCGGGACTTGGCGATCATATCGTTGACATAAACCTCAATTTCTCTGTGCATCATGTCGTGAAATAGGGTTATCATGGCTCTCTGATATGTCGCTCCCGCGTTTTTTATCCCAAACGGTATCACCTTGTAGCAAAACGTCCCCCACATGGTCACAAATGTTGTCTTATCCATATCTTCAAGATGCATATTTGTTTGGTTGTATCCTGAGAAACCATCCATGAAGGAGAACAACGAATAGCCTGCCGTATTGTCTACTAAGGTATCAATGTGAGGCAACGAAAAATTATAAGGTATCGATGTGAGGCAACGAAAAATTATCTTTCGGGCTAGCTTTGTTTAGATCTATGTAGTCTACACACATTCGTACTTTCCCATCTTTTTTAGGGACAGGGACGATATTAGCCACCCAATCTGAATACTTAACCACTTGCAAGAATCTGGCATTAAATTGTTTCTCGACTTCTTTTATTTTAACAAAACATCCGGTCTCATTCTTCGAAGCTTCTGTTGGACGGGCTTGTATTCTTCTTTTATGGGCAACCGGTGTACTTCGATATCAGTGCTTAATCCGGGTATATCTTGATACGACCACGCGAATACATCCTTGAATTCTTGGAGTAACTCGATGAGGTCTCGCTTGGTCTCTGCCGTGATACAAGCTCTGATCTTCACTTCTTGTCCTTCTCTCAGGTTCACCATTTTCATTGACTCTTTATGCGGTAGGATATGTTTTTCTTCTTGCTCTACCATTCTCAACAAATCTGGAGGCAGGTCACATTCTCTGTCACTTTCAAAATCCTGAGATTCCTCTAAACACATGTCTTGCTCAAAACGGACCTCTGAATCTGTAGTATCATTGCTCATATCATTGATGGCTAGGGACTTGTGATGGGTATCAAGGGACGTACAAAGAATAAATGAATTGAAGGATAACTATTCACATGATATGAATGGGAACAAGAAATGAAAAAAGTTTGTTAGAATTAAAGATGCATTTCATTGGAACAAAATATCCGAACATGAGCCTGTTTCACAAAAGAAATCTCATTGTTTCTAGGCTTAAAACAATGAGTGCGTTCTGAATATTACTCTATATAATCTCTAAAAACTACAGGAAATTCCTCTACAGTCCAATTGATTCCCACGTGACGCCTTCTCCGTTCAACATTGCCCTTCTCCTTTCTTGTTTCTTCTCTATTTCCTTCTTCATTTGTTTTGCATCTGGTTTGAAACCCAAGCTAAAACTGTCTCTCTTCTCTTTTAGCACCGGGATCTGAACTTTCCCTTGGAGATGTTTGCCCAATCCTTTTCCTGGTAGAGCCCTTTTTCCTATCATCATTCGTAGGCCCATCCTCGTGGTCTTGGATAGCTTAGGCACCGGGACTTCATTCACCTCTGAGATAAAAGTAGCATTTACGAACTCTAAAAGAGCATTCAACGGCCTCCTCACTTGTTTCCAGATATGGCGCTTCGTTGGTAATAGTTGCTATGATGTCTTCTTCGGCGTTTATAGTTACGTCGGTTTTACATTACTAGTTTCAGTTTACAGTGCGATGGAGAGGCACGACATCTGCCGAATGAATCCAGGGCCTTCTCAACAAGCAGTTGTAAAAGGGCTTGATGTCCATGACTAGAAAATCTACTTTATATGTGTTGGGCCCGATCAATAATGGCACGTCCATTCTTCCCATCACTCTTCTTTCGGTGCCATCAAATGCTCTCACTATGTTCTAGCATGCTTTCATGTGAGAGCTGTCTATAGGCAACCTTCTCAGTGTAGCCAAAGGTAAGACATTTAAAGCTAATCAATTATCTATTAACACACTCGATGAGTGTATCCCTTGGAACAGTAGTTATGTACAAGGCTTTGTTGATCCCATGCCTCCCGGTGGATTTCATCATCATCAAGTAAATAAAATTGTCAAGACTTATGTTACTAACGAGACGGTCCAATTTATTAACGGATATATCCTTATTAACATAAGTTTCATTCAGTACTTTCATCAGTGATTCACAGTGCACTTCTGAGCTTAACAGCAGGGCTAGCACAGATATCTTGGTGGTTGTTTGCGTGAATCGTTCTACCATCTTTGTACTTCATTGTGTTTCAAGAATTTTAAGAATTCTTTGGCCTCCTCCTCTTTTACGGGTTCATTGACAGGGGCTTCGGGTTCCTTTTTTTGCCCAATCAGCACAGTCTTTGGTTTCACTGGTTCTGCTCATTTGTTCTTAGTGTCGTACCGCTTCCAACTACGCGTATAGGACCATTCATTCTTGACTTCCTCAGAAATGCTAGTGGAGCTTTCTGCCCTTGGTATCATCACATTACAATTGTAGTCCCAGTGTACCTTTTAACTGTCTTTGTAGGGAAAAGAAGCAGGTCTCTGAATTATAATCTTGACCTTCCTCGCACCCCACCTTCCGTGTTTTTGAGATGATAATTCTCGTAATTGACTCAGTGCTTCATCAATTCTTCCTCGGTCACACATACATTCCTTTCCTCTACTCCTTCTTCATAAAACTCCAGTTCCTTATTGTCCATAAGGTTTTGCACCAAGATTCTAAACTGGGCACATTCTTGAATCTCGTGCCCTTTTGTTTTATGGAGTTCGCAGTAGTTTTTTATATACCTCCAGTTTTCCGCAGGATCTGAATCTGTCAATCCTCTCTTTCCCATTTCCTCCCAGACTACTCTCAATGGGGTTTTCACCTCCGTGACGTCCTTCTTGATCCTTTTCACCACCTCCTCACCAATCGTGTTTACCCTTCTACCCTCGTGATTGGGTAGTGGGTTCCCCTTTTTTATCAAATCGTCGAGTGTTATGACCTCCATCTTTATTAGCCTCTCAACTACCTTTTTAAAGGCGAGGCAATTCTCTATCGAATGCCCCGCTACCCTTGCATAGTAGTTGCATTGAACGTTAGGGTCGTACCACTTAGGGTATGGATTTTGCAATGGTTGCAAATAGAACGGGGACACGATATGCTCGTTAAACAAGGTCTGGTATAGCTCATTGTACGTTATTGAAATTGGCGTGAATTGAATTTTTTTGATATTCGGTTTGGTTCCCGATTCCTGTCTTGTCGGACATTGTTGTCCAGAGGTGACTACCTTTGGCCGATTAACCGTGATCTCCTTGTGTGTGCTCACGTTATTTACTTCACCGTCCTTCTTCTTAGGAGCGACCCTCCTAGCGCTTTCTCCTGCCTCGATCTTGCTGATCATCTCTCCTGTCATTACTATGTCGGCAAAGCTTTTAGTCATACTTCCTATCATATGAGTTATGAAAGGGGCCTTCAATGTGTTAATGAAGAGCATGGTAGTATCTTTTTCTAAGAGGGGTGGTTCGACCTGCATGGCGACCTCCCTCCATCTTTTGCGTATTATCCAAACTTTTATTTTGTCTTTTTTCATGCTTTACAAAGTAATTTTATCCGGTGCCATGTCCGTAGCGTGGTCGTAATGCTTTAGAAATGCTTGAGCAGATTTCTTTAGGAACTAATGTTGGCCGACTAATTTGGTTATACCATCTAGCAATTGCACCACTAAACTTTCTTGGAAGCAGTGGATTAAGAGTTGGTCATTGTTCACGTAGTGACCATTCGCTGCGAACATGGTGATGTGGGCCTCAGGCGACTAGTCCTCTTGTATTTTCAAATTCGGGCATTTTAAACTTATGAGGCAGTACTAAATCCGGAACTAGACTTAAATCTTTTGCGTCAATCCCATGATGATGATTGATACTTTCTAGCGCCTTGAATTTTTCTTTCAGCCATTTGTAATGATTCTCTAACTGCCTTGAAGATTCTTCTCTCGACCCCATTTTCTCTACCATATCTAAATTGGGTACAACAGGATTGGCCGGGTTATCTCCTGGTTGGGATCCGGAGCCTGCGTGGAAGCTCATGGGAGGTCTAGCATCGTCCTGCCCTTGTTGGGGCCTGATCGCAACTGGTGGCCCTAGGATATACTCATCAGGCCTTGTTCTTGCATGTGGCGGGGTGAAACCCGGGGGGATGCCTTTACTACTTTCCTCGACCGGAGGCATAGGGCCTTTCCCCTTATCCATTGCCCCGTTCATCATTTGGGCCATTTGGGCCACCATATTCCTCTGGGCCTCCAACATTTGGTCCATCATTTTCTGCTGCAGTTTTAACATTTGCTCTTGCATTTGTTCGTGCATTTTTTTCTGGAATTGTTCGAACCTTTGATCCATTTTCCTGGTTTTAGTGTGCGTTCTGTAGTGATGTTCCGCTTCCACATTTTCCCCTTTCACTTCTTTTTCTCTCTCTCTCTCTTTTTCTGATAATTTTAGCTAATTAGGCCCATTTTTATAAACTTAAATGCATGTAATATGATGCAATGCAAATGCATGAATGCAAGAAGAAGACATCGATTCTGATCAACTTTATTTTAAAAAACTTTATTAGAAGGCAAAACCCTTTACATAAAGCAGATTACAAATATGCTTTCGCCCTAAGGCCTAAGGTTTTGATTTTCCCAAGCAAAGAGATTAGCTCTTGATCATGACCTGGCGGTAGCTCATATCTCACGCTCAATATGTCAGCTTCCGCAGCCAAAATCTGTAAGTGATCAGCTACCTCTCAAATCTGGATTATCGCTTCACCCATGAGGTAGTTCTGGCTTCTAACTTGCTCGCAAGAATGGCGCAGTTCCTCCTCCCAACGCCTTTCTCTTGTTTTCAGAAGCTCAATTCGGAGCTCACTACTGTGTAATGCTGATTCTAGTTCTTCAACCTTACCATTCATTTCTTCAATTCCATTCAGACTTGATTTCAGTTTGCTTTTCGAGTCTTGACTTCGATAGTGGTGTAGAGACCTTCCAAGCTCAGCTATTCTAGCTTTTAGTCCTTTTTTCTCCTTTTAGTTTTCTGTCATGCCCTTCTCTAAGGCCTCTTTTTGCGTGTATTTCTTGAAACTTTCTCTCCCAATTGCTAACTCTGGCTTTTTCCTCTTGGATCTCTTGTCGCCATTACTCTGAAGTTTTCCCTAATCCCGTATTTTTTATCGTCAGACGTATCTTCTTGTATTCCGTCTTCAAGTTATCTCGGTCTTCCTCTACTTTTTATTTTTCTTTTTTGAGTTTCTCAGCCTCCGATTTTTGACCGTCCACCTCTAATTGGAGGAGCATCTTTTCTTTTTCTAGCTTTTCTATCTTTTTTCCAAGTTCCGAACTCATCCGTTCAAAATCTTGTTTCACAATCTCTAATTCCGACAGGACCACTCGTAAGCATTCTTCTCTCGATCGGCGCTATACGGATTTAGCTCGGGAATGTTATCATTGATTCTCCTAACCCTCCATTCATCAGATTCAGGGTCATCCTCGAGGCCTGCGGATAATCTTCTCATTCTATGAATCTAATTCCAAGCACTAGAGATCTCTTTAACCTTTTCTTATAACTCCCCTTCGTATGAGAACTCGCATTGAGCTAGCCAGTATGTCGTTGGTACAACTGTCTTGAACTATCTTGTCTTAGGACCAGCAAAGGGCATATCTTGTGGCACCCCAAATTCGATAGAGGAACCCAGTCGAAATTTCCACAACGATAAAGGACCTTGTCGGGAACCATCCAAGGAGCCTTCCACTCAATGTCGTCTTCTTGAAGGTTTTGAAGGAGTGCTATCCAGTTTTCTTCAGACACATCTTCTCTCCTAGGCGTAGCTACTATCTCTTTCAACGGGGAGCAATTCTCCGACAAAAACTGATAAGACACTTTCTCCACCTTTCAGAAGTGACTATGGAACTAGGCCAATAACAACTGCGCAGATCCGATAAACCTGTCTTCACCTATTCTCTGACATGTATTCAAGGATCTGAACGTTTAGGCCAAGATAGCGGGAACAAGCGTGACCCTTTTATCTAATCGGCCGAATAGATTAATAACTGCTTCGTCAACGTGTCTTAGAGATTTTGAGAAGATCACCAAACCGTAAATACACAAGGCCAAGACGTTAATCTTTTTCTTTGCATCAAGATGCGTTAGGATCAGGTCCCTCAAATATATCCAAGGTATGCATTCACCCCCGCCTGTCTTCTGCATTCTAGCTGAAACCCATTGTTCGCTCTCCCGTGATATTCATCAATTTCCTCGCAAAAGTCGGGCTATTAACTGCTTTGGAATAAGCTTTATCAACTTGAATTCTCAGACAACGTAGCAAGGTCGTGTATTCCTCTACCGTGGGAACCAAATCTACTTTCCTGAATGAGAAAGCTGACTATAAGCGACATTCGAACTCAGTCATTGCTCGGAATAGGTGCTTATCTATTTTGACATCAAGCAGGTATGGTAGATCGCCATAGGTAATATGGAACAACTACTTTGTCTCGTCATCCCACTGGGTCCATATTTCTTTCAACTCTTGGAGTTCATTCTGCGTGACACTGATATTGGTGAAATCCCATAATTCTGACACATATCCCTCAGCTAAGCTGTCCCCTCTTTCTAATTGGCTTTGCTCTTGTAACATCCCTTACCTGTATTCTATGCCGGAACCGAGTACGAGGCATTACCAGACTTAACAATACATTTTGTCAAATTAATTAACACATATACATAATGACTTAGTCAAGCCCCTATACATGCCATAGTTTAAATCATTTGTAAATAAAGATACTCATAGATAGCTTGATAGTGTGAAGCGATCTCCGACGACCTCCAACCCAAGCTTGTTTAGTAAGACTCTGTAACATGGGAAAGAATAGGGGGTAAGCTTATAAAGCTTAGTAAGTTCACATGTAAAAATAATAAGCATTAGCAATGAATTTAGCTTACTACTAAGCTGTCATAACTTGCATAAATAATGCTAAGTTTTTACTTTCCCAACTTACTCATTTGTAGCCTTATCAAAGCCTCAACATGACAAATCCTCACAACAAGTTCTTAAAGTGATACAATAATTAAATCACACGCTTATACCTTATTACTCATATTCACATTAATTTGTCTACTTGAATCACTGTCACTAAATTATTTATTTCTTGAGCTACAGAGCTCCAAATTTCAAACCGCTAATTTTTCTTGAAACTAGACTCATATATCTTTATACCATAAAATTTCCAGAATTTTTGGCTTAGCCAATTAGTACATTTTATTCATTAAAATTTCCTCTGTTTCACTATTCATCTATTCTGACCACTTTTCACTACAAATCAATTTTCTCCTTGTGCAAAATTCAAATGATGTTATAATTTGTTTCATTTGAAACTACACTCATTAAGGAATATAACCATATAAATTATGTCCCAAAATTATTTTTGTACAATTTTAATGATTTTTCCAAGTCAGAATAGGGGATCTCAAAATTACTCGAACTAGTCTCATAAAAATCTAAATATCTCAAAATACAGAATTTCTTTGCTTTATCTGTTTATTTCATATGAAAATAGACTCAATAAGATTTAATTTAATATCTCATTCAATTACTAATTCCATTTCTACCATTTTGTTTATTTTTCAAAATTTCTCTACTGTTGCTGTCCAAAACTGTTTTATTTCTAAATTTCACTCTTTCATGTTTTCTTTATGGTAACTTTCATTGGAACACTTACTTCGTATCAATCTTACCAAAGTTCGATCACATATCGAGCACATTGCTCATAATTTTACACGCATATACTTGCACTTATTCATCACATAATCATATTCAATTACACTTAGTCGTTACATAGCCACATTGTATTTTCACTTAGTCAATTTCCCGTTGAACTCATTGGAATATTAACGGATACATCGGAATATTGCACATAGTGCCACACTTGTAGCCAAAGCTACTTCATATCATTTATCACACATAGGCTCGTTCTCGAGCTATTCATATTCATGGTCTGCTCACACAAGTCTATCGGTCATACGTAACTACTCAGTCTTTGCTCACACAAGTCGTTAGGTATCCGCAACACATGCAAGATTACCCGACCACCGGTAGAACTTATAAGACCAAACACCCGTTTCACATAATCACAATCTCGGTCCGCTTCACAAGCTGCCGGTCAAACGTAACTACTCAAGTGTTGCTCACACAAGTCAGTCGAGTATCCGTAACACATGTCGGATAACTCAACCACCGATAGAACGTATGAGATCAAAGACTGGATCACTTATTTCACTTAGATTTCACATAGGTTTCTAGTGAACATGTCACTCAGATCTATTTTTATTCCTAAGGTTCAACCGGAAATTTCTCACTTGTCTATACTTTGTCAATTAAATCAAATATTCAGCCACAATTCATACCATTTATCAAAATATGAAAACGTAAGTAAAAACGATGCATTATTTACATACAAACTTACATAATTACATTCTCAATCTCATCACATCATCAATTTAACTTATCCTCCCCAAATTATTCTATTCAATACTAAAGTATTAATAACTAAAATTTCAATCTAATATTCAAACTTGCATCATTAAATGCTTATTAAACATATGAACTTACCTCGATACCAAAACGGCCATTTTACCAACTTTCTCGATTTTCAATTTTCCTCCCGTTCTAGGTCCAAATCTCATTTTTTGGAGTCTAAAACATCACATTTCACTTAATTAGTTAATGTACTGTTCAAAACAATCCTTAACTCAACTTTTTCAAAATTTCATTTTTGCCCCTAAAATTTTACATATTTGCACTTTTGCCCCAATACTCGAAAATTAAACTTCAACCCTTATTCTTATGTTTTATAACATGCTGATCATTTTTATCTTCTATGGCAACATCAAATTCTCACTAGTTCACACACTTATGACCAATTTATAACTTTTACAATTTAACCCCTTTTATACGATTTCATCGAAAATCATCTAATAAAACTCGTTTCTCTAATCATAGACATGCATAATATACCATAATTCATCAAAATTCACAATTATTCAACATGGGTCAATTTTAAAATTAAAATCTAGCTCAAAATAATGGTAGAAATAGCTAGACTAAGTTAAGGGATTTTAAAAATCGATGAACATTAAAAAGCGGGCTCAAAAACACTTATTATGAAGCTTGAAAAGCTTGAAACCCTTAGCCATGGAGTCTAGAAATTTTCGGCAGCAACTTGAAGAAGATGAGCAGATTTTTTCTTGTATTTTGTCTTTTATTCATTTAAAACACTAAATGACTAAAATACCCTTAAGACTTTTCTTTCACTTTTGTCCTATTCATGCCCATTTTGTCCATCAAGTTATTAAATGGTCTAATTACCTTTTAAGGCCTCCAATTTAAAACTCATAGAAATTTGACACCTCTAATATATAGAACTCAACTTTTGCACTTTTTACAATTTAGTCCTTTTTACTAAATTGAGTGCTCAAACGTCAAAATTTTGAACGAAATTTTTACGAAATCTTTCCGTAAAATTGTAGACCATAAAATATAATAAAATAGAATTTTACTTGTCGAATTTGTGGTCTCGAAACCATCGTTCGACTAGACCTAAATTTGGGTCATTATAACTCTCCCCTTTTAGGATTTTCGTCCCGAAAATCTTACCGAATGAAGTTTAATATCTTTCTCACGATTTCCAACATCACTAAATAACCCTTTTAAGACGATACTTTTAGAAACACTCATCATCGATCTAAATCCCAATATAACTCATCAATTTCATCAAATAAAGAATCGATACATATTGAAATTATTATACTAATTCCATCAAACGTTCGAAAACAACCCACTAGCATATCTCTTGATCGAAGATTGAGGGAAACCGATACGGAATTCACAATAGTCCCGCCTTATTATCATTTTAATATTATCAACGATATCGTGAATCCCGAATACACTTAACATTCAACTTAATTTCATCGACATATCAACATCCGAATACTGAGTCGAAGTATCGTGTTCATATTCATATGCCCAAAACATTTACTTTAACTCTTTTGGCCTTTTTTTTTCACTTATCATCCTTAATCAAATTAGGGAACAGTTACGGAAAATTGAGTACTTCACTTTCACTTTGCCATAGTATAACTATGGTCTTACGTATGATCACTTATCACTTTCCAAGCCGTAGCCACCCACGGTCTTACACGGATCACATTTATCACTTGTCACTTATCACTGAACAGATAAGTGTAGCTGAAGCTACTACTTATCACTTGTCACTGATCAGAAGTACTCAAATCCGACGTTCCGCTCAATTTGATCATTTAATCATTTTTCGCATTGTCATTTTATTCTCAAATCTAGAGAAAGATTAAACTTATAGTAGAATTTACTTCAACTGTTACTCATCGAAGCACTTAACTATACTGATCCACAATACTCATACAGCCTAAAAATCATAGTGCCATAATAAGACTAACTTCTCAATTACTTTAGTAGATAATGTCCCGGCTGAAAAGAAAACATCTCGATCATGATTGCACTATCTAATTTTGTCATTACTAATCTAATCTTATTCCAATTGCAAACAAATAAAAATTCAGAATAAATTCCAGCAATTACATACTTTAGGTCTCATACCTGCATGAGTTAATTAACAGAGCCTGACCTTTCTTTAACTATAACATTTTGAAATCCGAATGATCTTCATATTAATCTGACATCTTTTCTGCAACTGTGTTCATTTACTAAACCATTCTCAACTCTGATCACATTGTCAGTTAATATACAACTCAACTATTTAGTCTTCCACTTGTAAACCCATTCGATCTGAATTTTATAAATTTTCTTTATAACATACCTCATTGGAAGGGGGTGAACTTGTAACGCCATTGACTTGCCTCTCGTATATTCATGCATATAACTTAACACTCATCAATATATATTTTGTTTCAAGTAACTTAACATGCATACTCATTTTACACAACCTTCCTATCATCTTATACAAACAAGTGCACTTATACTTTCATTCATAAATCTCAAGTAAAATTACTCATAATATTCACTTAATTTCACAGGTTATAGTCATAGCATCATACAAATGCCAATCAAACATGAACACTTATCATAGTATAAACTTTCCTTTCATCTCATCTTTCATATTTCAAAAGAAATTCCTATCCACAATTTATACATCTTCACATAAACATCCTAAACTATTATTCTTTTTTTTTCACGAGTCTCAACTCATCATAAACACACTGTTTGTACTATCAAATTTAGCTCGGTTGAAGTGCGCATCTGTCTAATAAAATAATTTACATCAGTGTCGGGAGTCGTCACACTATCACAACTCATTATGGCATGTATAGCTAGACTCTCACACTCACTATGGTAGTCCGAGAATCGACTAAACCATAGCTCTGATACCACTAAATGTAATACCCCTTACCCGTATTCTATGCCGGAACCGAGTACGAGGCATTACCAGACTTAACAATACATTTTATCAAATTAATTAACACATATACATAATGACTTAGTCAAGCCCCTATACATGCCATAGTTTAAATCATTTGTAAATAAAGATACTCATAGATAGCTTGATAGTGTGAAGCGATCTCCGATGACCTCCAACCCGAGCTTGTTTAGTAAGACTCTGTAACATAGGAAAGAATAGGGGGTAAGCTTATAAACCTTAGTAAGTTCACATGTAAAAATAATAAGCATTAGCAATGAATTTAGCTTACTACTAAGCTGTCATAACTTGCATAAATAATGCTAAGTTTTTACTTTCCCAACTTACTCATTTGTAGCCTTATCAAAGCCTCAACATGACAAATCCTCACAACAAGTTCTTAAAGTGATACAAGAATTAAATCACACGCTTATACCTTATTACTCATATTCACATTAATTTGTCTACTTGAATCACTGTTACTAAATTATTTATTTCTTGAGCTACAGAGCTCCAAATTTCAAACCTCTAATTTTCCCTGAAACTAGACTCATATATCTTCATACCATAAAATTTCCAGAATTTTTGGCTTAGCCAATTAGTACAGTTTATTCATTAAAATTTCCTCTATTTCACTGTTCATCTATTCTGACCACTTTTCACTACGAATCAATTTTCTCCTTGTGCAGAATTCAAATGATGTTATAATTTGTTTCATTTGAAACTAAACTCATTAAGGAATATAACCATATAAATTATGTCCAAAAATTATTTTTGTAAAATTTTTAATGATTTTTCCAAGTCAGAATAGGGGATCTCAAAATTACTCTGAACTAGTCTCACAAAAATCTAAATATCTCAAAATACAGAATTTCTTTGCTTTCTCTGTTTATTTCATATGAAAATAGACTCAATAAGCTTTAATTTAATATCTCACTCAATTACTAATTCCATTTCTACCATTTTTGGTGATTTTTTCAAAGTTTCTCTACTGTTACTGTCCAAAACTGTTTTATTTCTAAATTTCACACTTTCATGTTTTCTTTATGGTAACTTTCATTGGAACACTTACTCCGTATCAATCTTACCGAAGTTCGATCACATATCGAGCACATTGCTCATAATTTTACACGCATATACTTGCATTTATTCATCACATAATCATATTCAATTACACTTAGTCGTTACATAGCCACATTGTATTTTCACTTAGTCAATTTCCCGTTGAACTCATTGGAATATTAACGGATACATCGGAATATTGCACATAGTGCCACACTTGTAGCCAAAGCTACTTCATATCAGTTACCACACATAGGCTCGTTCTCGAGCTATTCATATTCATGGTCTGCTCACACAAGTGTCGGTCATACGTAACTACTCGGTCTTTGCTCACACAAGTCGTCGGTATCCGCAACACATGCAGGATTACCCAGCCACTGGTAGAACTTATAAGACCAGCACCCGTTTCACATAATCACAATCTCGGGTCTGCTCACACAAGCTGTCGGTCATACGTAACTACTCAGTGCTGCTCACACAAGCTGTCGAGTATCCGTAACACATGTCGGATAACTCAGCCACCGGTAGAACGTACGGACCAGCACCCGGATCACTTATTTCACTTAGATTTCACATAGGTTTCTAGTGAACATGTCACTCGTATCCATTTTTATTCCTAAGGTTCAACCGGGAAATTTCTCACTTGTCTATACTTTGTCAATTAAATCAAATATTCAGCCACAATTCATACCATTTATCAAAATATGAAAACGTAAGTAAAAACGATGCATTATTTACATACAAACTTACATAATTACATCCTCAATCTCATCACATCATCAATTTAACTTATCCTCCCCAAATTATTATATTCAATACTAAAGTATTAATAACTAAAATTTCAATCTAATATTCAAACTTGCATCATTAAATGCTTATTAAACATATGAACTTACCTCGATACCAAAACGGTCATTTTACCAACTTTCCCGATTTTCAACTTTCCTCCCGTTCTAGGTCCAAATCTCATTTTTCGGAGTCTAAAACATCACATTTCACTTAATTAGTTAATGTACTGTTCAAAACAATCCTTAACTCAATTTTTTCAAAATTTCATTTTTGCCCCTAAACTTTTACATATTTGCACTTTTGCCCCAATACTGAAAATTAAACTTCAAGCCCTTATTCTTATGTTTTATAACATGCTGATCATTTTCTCTTCTATGGCAACATCAAATTCTCACTAGTTCACACACTTATGCCCAATTTATAACTTTTACAATTTAACCCTTTTATACGATTTCATCGAAAATCATCTAATAAAACTCATTTCTCTAATCATAGACATGCATAATATACCATAATTCATCAAAATTCACAATTATTCAACATGGGTCAATTTTAAAATTAAAATCTAGCACAAAATAATGGTAGAAATAGCTAGACTAAGTTACCTGGATTTCAAAATACGATGAACATTAAAAGCGGGCTCAAAAACACTTACTATGAAGCTTGAAAAGCTTGAAACCATTATCCATGGAGTCTAGAAATTTTCAGCAGCAACTTGAAGAAGATGAGCAGATTTTTTCTTGTATTTTGTCTTTTATTCATTTAAAACACTAAATGACTAAAATACCCTTAAGACTTTTCTTTCACTTTTGTCCTATTCATGCCCATTTTGTCCATCAAGTTATTAAATGGTCTAATTACCTTTTAAGGGCCTCCAATTTAAAACTCATAGCAATTTGACACCTCTAATATATAGAACTCAACTTTTGCACTTTTTATAATTTAGTCCTTTTGACTAAATTGAGTGCTCAAACGTCAAAATTTTGAACGAAATTTTGTGAAATCTTTCCGTAAAATTGTAGACCATAAAATATAATAAAATAGAATTTTACTCGTCGAATTTGTGGTCTCAAACTCATCGTTCGACTAGACCCAAATTTGGGTAATTCTGACTCGACCAAAAGTGACTACCGCATTGTCCTCCACTTTATCAAGGAATTCGCTTTCCATAACCAGCTTTCTAACTCAAAAATAGACCGTGAATCGATGCCTCTTAAAAATGAAAATGACATGCAGAGGAAATAAAACATCATCAATTAGTACCACAGAATGAGATATAAAGCACGTAAAATACACAAACGCCTATCTGGGTAACTGCTAAGGTTCGGCATAGTTCAGCTCGGGGTGGGTTCTTAGGCTCTTTACATGTGGTTGAGTTCTAAAGTTTAAGGTACCCAAACCAGCAGATTCCTCGATCCTCACCCATTATAGGCTCATACGGACCGAGTTCAGTTCAGGGGAATACATTTCCCTATGGCCATGCGGAAGTGAAAACTTCATGAAGACATAGGTACGGATGTATCCCAAAAGCAGTCCACTAGCCCGTGTGGAGGTGAAAACCTCACGAAGGCATAGCTTCTCGCTCCCACTTAAAGGTGTGACCACAACGGTCGTGCAATGCAATGTCAAGTATTACTGAGACCCAATATTGAAAGTGCATTAAAGAAGCATGATTTTTCAAACCATTTTAATCAAAGGACAAAATTAATCAATCTATGGCACGACCCTCGATTCCCCAAGAGAGTCGCCAAGCTGTCGTAACCATTTTTTTGATAAAACAGTAAACGATGCGGTCGACTCGGGTTTTGAAAACGAAAAAGAAGGGAGTCGCCACCAATCTTTATTGATAAGGTGTAATCGGGTCACCTCATAAAATAGTTGTTTTTAATAAATAGTTTGATTTATCAAAACAATGATTTTGGTCTACGAAATCCAGAAAACGCGTTCGGGAGTCGATTACGTACGAGGAAGGATTAGCACCCTCGATACGCCCAAAATTGGTACCAAATTGATTGATCGATGTCCTAATGTTGAAAACTTTGAAATGATTTGAAAATAGATACTTCTGATTTCCAAAACTTGAAGGGATCGAAAGGGACGTTAAGACTCTCTTATTTTCGAAGAGATAAAGCATTTTGTCCAGTAAGTTAGGGCGCAATACTTTAGACTCTCAAAACTAAGCTCGCCTTTTAAAACTTGGCTTTATATTTGAAGAGGATCTCCCATCATTTGCCAAACGAGAAGTCAGAACCCAGTAAGTTAGGGCTCGTTTTCCCGAAGGTCCAAAGCAGGAATTTTGCCCCTATTTTTAAAAACCTTATCCGAAGTATCTAGATGTCGAGTCCAGTAAGTTAGGGCGCGACATTTCAAATTTCTGGGATTAAGTATTTTATTCGGAACTTGATTGCGATTTAAAAAAGGTATTCCGTTATTAAGATTGAACAAGAAAAATCAGAACCCAGTAAGTTAGGGCACGATTTTCTCAAACCCTTAATACGAAATATCAATTATTTGAAAACTTGATGCATTGGGTAAACTGATATGACAAATAATAAAGGGAAAATTGATGTTATCCGAGAAAAGAAATAACTTGAAGAATATTGATTAATTAATGACAATAAATAGACATAATAAAATAGATAATAATAGTATTATTACACTAGTAATAATAATAATAATAATAATAATAATAATAATAACGGTAATAGTACAATAATAATAATAAAATAATAATAATGATGCAGAATATATACCATACAATAATATAGATATAGTAAATATAATGATAATAGTGATAGTGAATATAATAATAGTAATAGTAAATATAATAATAATGATAATAATAATAATAGTAATAGTAAATATAATAATGATAATAATAATAATATTAATATTAACATAAAAATAGAAGTAAAATGTATAAAATGTGATAATTATGTAAGTGAGAATTAAAATATATATAAAATAACATAAATATAAATAGATAAATAAATCAAATAGATGATAATAGTATCAAACTAAGAAAATATATCTTATAATAATGATGATAATAAAAATAATGATAAAAGAAAATATTAAATAATAGTAATAATAATAAAAATTGCAAAATAATTAAAAAAGGGCTAAATTGCATTAAAAATGGAAGTTTTGGGTCAAATTGTAGATAAAGTAGAGGTTCAGGGGCTAGAAAAACACGCGCATAAAAGAAGGGGGCAAAGAGGCAATTTTTCCCAGTGAATAAAACGCAGCGTTTGAGGGAGGGACAGAATCGCAAATCGCGTGAAATTTCTGGGCCAATATTGCAATAACTAAAAATTTGATTTTAAAAACATGAAAATGCGAAAGGACCAGTAGCGCAATTTCCCTTTTGGCTTAAAAAACGCTCGGATCCTATCTAGAGCGAGTCGGGTTCGGGTCGGACCAAGTGAAACGACGTCGTTTTGGGCGTTTAAGGCCAGCCCCAAAACGACGTCGTTTTAAGGGCTATAAAAGGCCTAAAATCGAGAAAAAAATCATTTAACCTGCTTACTTAAAAAAAATTCTCACTTCCTCTCTTCTCTCTGCAGGTCCAAGGTGGGGAGATTTCCGTAACTCCGGTCAACGTCCATGTTTAAATCGCCGGCCATCGTGCTGGCGATTGGAACTCAAAAGGTGAGATTTTATTCTTTTTCTTCTTTTTTTTAAAGTGATTTAGTATATATATGTATGCTAAAAAGGAGAGAAAAAGAAAAGAAAGCTTCCAAAAATAATAAGGAAAGTATTACCTCCTTTCGACTTTTTGTGTTTGATTTTTTAGTGGTTTCTTTGCCTTATAACAGATGCTTTCTTGTTTAGTCTCTTTCCGCTTTTGATTTCCTTTTTCTTTGTTCTGAATCTATTTTCGTGTTTTAAAATGCTTGTATTCTCTAATTTTTCTGTTCTTGTTTGAATCTATTTCTTTCTATTGATTGATAAAAAAAAAGGAAGTCCCCTCTTACAAATGAATTGAATTGGCTTATATAGCCATTGTTTACAAACTTTCTATCATTTTCATTTTTAATGCTTGCAAGTACTTGGCTCGGTGCAAGTGGTCAAGGTGGAGACCAGTGGCGGTGGGCGTGACTTGGTCAGCTTGAAGGTAAGTGGAGGGCGTGGGGAAGGGAGGCGAGAGGCGGGAGCGAGCGCTAGGGTTTTCGAAACCCTAGCTTGTCGGAAAGAAAAATGGGCTCTTTGGGCCTCGTTGGCTTTGGCCTAATTTGTTGCAAAACGGGCCGGGCAAATTGGCTTGTACAGATGAAGTAGTAGCAGTTGCTCAACTTGCGAAAAGATGCTTGAACTTAGATGGGAGATATAGACCAACAGTGAAAGAAGTGGCCATGGAACTCGAGAGACTTAGAACTCGACAAGGTGATTGCATCCACACTCATCAGCTTAAACAAGCTGAGGTCATTGTAAGAAAATCGATTGAGAGTTGGGATTTCACTTCATTCTCAATAGAACATTATCCCAATTGCAGCATAACATCTACATCAGAATCAGATGTTTCATCCACTTATGTTGGAATCCAATTTAGTACAAGATCTCTAAGTTCCTATTCTGTTTCTTTCCTAGTACAAGATCTCTAAGTTTCTATTTTGTTTCTGTCCTACTAATGACTCTAACCTTAATTTGTTCATGAAATTGAATGTTCAAGAAAAGCCACCGTTATTGACAACTGCACTGTCTCTCACACCACCTCTGATCATCAGGGGCGAAGCCAGAACAATTTTATAGGGGACTGGATGAAATTTTAATTTTTTATAGTCTCTATCTTTATAATTTTTAAAGGATTAAATTGAATTTTTATAATTTTAGGGAGGTCAAAGTGAAATTTTCAGGCTTAAGCTTGGGACAATTTTTAGGGAGGGCCGGATGAAATTTTAATTTTTTATAGTTTATATCTTTCTAATTTGTAAAGGATTAAATTGAATTTTCTTAATTTTAGGGGGCCAAAGTATAATTTTACCATTACTAATTTAAAATTTTTAAAAATTTTGAAGGGCCTAAAGAGAAATTTTACCTTTCAGGGGGCCGGGGCCTATGCTAGCCCCTGGCTTTGCCCCTAATATTTTACCTTTACTAATTTAAAATTTTTAAAAAATCTCAAAAATCTAAATAGCAATTTTACATTTTAGAAGAGCGGGCTTATAAAATATATTCTTATATAATTATATATCATTAAAATGATAATTTTATACATTCTTAAATAATTGCATATAAAAAGTGGCGTGCAATGAATTACGGGACATCACATGTATAAATTAGTATATTCATTAGATATAAAAGTTAATAATCACCATCTTTCTGCTGATTTTCATTGTGACATCTTATTTTGGTTTTTCTCTTTCTGTTGGTTTTTTAACTTAGTTCTGTAACCATTTTTTAGCTAATAAGTTCTACTAGGTGTTATTGGCGAAAATATGTCTATAAATAAATTCTATTTGGAGTTTTCCATAGTGGTGGCGGTGACAATAGTTCACTCTATATTATCTAAAAGGATCGGTATAGTATTAGTAATTTTAATTTTGAGTGTTTTTTTGTTGTTGTTTCTTTTAGTGGTTGATTACTATCTTTAATGATTTTTGGTACTACTAATTTAGTGGTCTTGATGTATCTCTTCTCCACTAGACTTTTATTGTGAAAATAGAATTACTATTTCTTTCAAAAAAAATCAAATAGAACTTAATAATTATTCATATAATCCATTGGAAAATGATGGTAAAAGTATCATAAAGGCCTTTATACTAAGAGTTAGATTATATTTTACTTTTATTCGAACAATGGGCAAATTAGTTCCTATAAATTAGATCAAAGAGCAAACTAGTGTTTTTGTTAAAAATTTCGTCTATTTTTTATTAAAAATTGGTTCATATACGTCAACATGATATACACATGGCACGTCACATGCCATTGTCTAGTTATTTTGTCAACCACGTCAACTTTAATAGAACAAGTTGATGGAATTTTGAATAGAAAGGATCAATTTGCTTTTTAATCTAACATACTAGATTTAATTTACTCAGTTTTTGAGTAGAAAAAATAAAATACAATTTGCCTCCTAACAAGGGACCTCCATAGTATTTTTACCAAAAACATAAGTAATAAAAATTGGTATTACAATGATAGGCGTGATTGTTGGGGAAAGGAGACATAAGATGTTGGACCACACTGCCCTCTACTCTCTAACAACCCTCCTGCCATGAAGAATGGTGGATTCATAATGGCGTGGAGCCAAAATGCAATTTACCTCTTTATAAAGGGTCTCTAGAATACTTCTACCAAAACATGTAAGTAATAAAAATTGGTAGTAGAATGAAAGGCGTGTTTGTTGGGGAAAGGAGACATAAGCTGTTAGGCCACACTAGCCTTTACTCTCTAATAACCCTCATGCCGTGAAGAATGGTGGATTCATAATGGCACGAGTTGCATTTTATTCCACATGACCTGGAAGCTTCAGAATAACTTAATTCATAAAGAAGTTTTTTGAACGTATAAATTTTAAATAAATTTATCAATATTCCTATAAGTTATTCTAGTTTACATAAGCCCAAAGAGGGGTGATGGGGTTTTGTTGTATGTTTAAGGAGCTTGTTGTGTTTGCAGTTATAGTAACAGTTATAACAACTTTCTATAACTTATCAATTGTTTGATGGTTAGATTAACTTAAACGTGTTTGAAACGAAAAATTCACTTCAAACTATATAAATTGCGAGATTAAAATTCTAATCCGTGATATTAAACTTTACTCTCTTACAAGTCTAATGTTGAGCAATCATTTGTAATATTTAAACATCGATGCATTTAGCGTCTATTAAAGGAAGATAGCAGTCATATTCTCTTTAACATATGAATGTTTATTATTTTTAAGGTAAATTATTTGGTCATTTTTAAAAAATTTAACTAACTTAATCACTTTATTATTAAATTGAATGGAATGTGCTCATTTCCTTTTATATTTCCTATTTCTTTAATTTTTCTTTTTTTTCCTTTCTTCTTTACATTTTTCATTTTCTCCTTTCTAACTTACAAACCTTAGCTCCCGCTTCCTCTATCAAACCACCGTTGTTGAGCATTGTCATGTCAATGAACAACATCAAAGGACGCTTCTTTTATTTCCCTATTTTTCTTATTTTTCTTCTCTTTACCCGTAATTGCCGCTTTTCACTATTGTCATTCGATGTCTTCTCTGGCGCTACACTGTCGATTTAAACCACCAAAGTGAAGCCCAAAACCTCCTCTTTAGACCTATAGGTTTAGATTTCTAAAAGAAAGTTCAAAAGTTGTAAGGTCACTCTCAAAATTTTAGAATTTCCATGCTGGGCAGGAGCACCAATGACATCATTAAGGGAGGTAGCGGTTAGGATTTTTAGGTTAGAAAAGGGAGAAGATGAAGAAAAGGAAAGGAGATAGCAAAAATAAGGAAAAAGATAAAAGAACAAGGAAAGTGTGGAGTGTGTATCGCATCTTGGACGAAACAGAGTCGATGCCTTGATGAGGAAGAGCCGACGTCTCGATGAAGCGACATGTGAAGTCTCAACGAGCTGATAAATGACGTCACGACGTAACAACATATTCCCTACTAAATTTGGTTTTTTCTCCTAGTTAAACTCTGTTATTTTTTTCAAGTTGAACTTTAATAATTTTAGGAATATTTTAATCATATTAGCCCACAAATTTCAACATATAAATAGAGCTTTTAGCAACTTTGGAGAGATTGATTTAACAACTCAACAAAAGAAAGCAAGAAGAATTAATTTTGTGTTTTAGCCCATGAGCCTTGTATTTTTCAGGATATAGGGGCTTGTTTTGTTTTTCCTCCATCTTTCACTCTTCTTCGGTTATTTGCCGTTTTAGTGAAGTTTTTTTTTTACCTGTGGTTTTTTATTCTCTTTAGACGAGTTTTTCCACTTTAGACGAGTTTTTCCATGTAAATATTTGCATCCAATTTTCTCCATTCATTCTTATTTGTTGCTTAATTCGGGTTTAGCCCAACAGAAAGAAAGAAAAATAAAATAAAAATAAAGATGGACTTAATGTTTGTGTAACACCCCAAACCCGGTCTATGCATTGAGACTAGATTTGGTTTGTTACATGATTCGAGCTATTCTTAAATCTTTAATGAGTTGAAAACTACAATGTTATTTCTGAGGTTTAAAATTTGAAGAGTATTTGAATTTGATAAATATTTGAAAACATTAGTTGAAAATCATTGTGTTATCAAAAACCTTTAAATAGTTTGTTAAAGAATTAACTATAATAAAAAAAATTATAAAAGAATTCCATATACTTGAAAACCCAAATTTATTTTAATAAAACATCATAAAATCACAGCCCATAATTAAAAAGTCCAAAGTTTAGTTTAAATCCCAAACACACATAAAATCCATAAGTTATTTATAGAGGCCCTTATTACAATAATCCATAATAGTAAAAATATACTTATTAAAAGTTCGAGTTTAAATAACCTCTTTTAAAGATGGCCTCCACGAAGTCATCCTCGCCCAAGTCCACATCAATTTCCATTACGAGATGGAAAGAAATTAAAGGGGTGAGTTACTTAGAACTCAAGTGTGTAACTCACTTACCACCATTATTGGGCCGATCATCAAGATATTATCTTTGGGCTTGAGCCCAATTCGTAATTCAACAATATATCATGAATTTAAAACAATTAAAAAATGCATGTAAATTGTAATTCCCAACCCAAACCTAATATCCATCCGCTAACACCCCCGTACCAACCATCACACCTGTGGGGATCAAGTCAACCCACCCCGCCATCACACCAATCGTAGGCATTAAGCCTTTTTTATAATTGTGGCATAGCCACCGAACTAGAGGCAATAAGCCGTTAATGTGGCAGAGCCACCGAACTAGATTTTTGGCAACTGGCCATTCTTCTCTTCATATATCCCACCCCATGCAATCGTGCGTACAAAATATAATCATATAATAATTTCATTTATTTAATTCATAACAATGGTGGGTTTATCATTTCATTTGGCCCATAAACATATTATAGCAATTTGTCTATTTAGCAATTTAGTGGGCTTTGGCCCATTTACCGAACTAGAGTATTTTGGCCCAATTTATCGAACTAGAGTATTTTGGCCCAATTTATCGAACTAGAGTATTTTGGCCCAATTTATCGAACTAGAGTATTTTGGCCCAATTTATCGAAACATCCAATTTACATAATAACAATTAATTTCTCGAGGCGTTTTAGTAATTTTCACGATTTAGTCATTTTACGTATTTTCGTCAAAATATCAATTTTTACGTTTTACCGATCTAATCGTTTTACGATTTACTTCCATACCGAAATTTGACATCCAACCAAAAAATAATGAGTGTGAAATTACACACCTCGTTCTGAGAGTACTAATACTTCTCGCTCCTCGGCACCTAAAACATATTTTGATCCGTTAGACAACTATTTCAGTAAAATAAATCTTAATCGATAATAGATCCAAAATCTTACCCTCTTGATTTTGAATCACTTCGATTTTTGGCTTTTCCTCGTTTATTGATTCGTTAGCCGCCGAGAATCCACCAACGTATAACGGCTCGGAAGTTCGTACTACTTCGAATAATGGACTTCCTTCGGAAGATGGCCCGCAACCCGTGGAAAATCCCTGACCGCCAAACCGCTCTTCGTTTGAATGGGGATTTACGGATCCGCCTCTTAACGTGACTAACCACGCCCTTTTCTTCCCTATTTTGAAAGTCTTCAAGATCCAAAAGAATTTTAGTTAGATCTATAATATCAAATAATACTAGAGATTTTAAAGAGTGGGATTTCCTTACCACAATGAAACGTTTCCAACGTTTCCACGATTCCGCTCACTTGAGTTCCGATCTCGTTATTGCACTAAATAATAACGAAAGAGACGTTATTAGAATGAACGCTATATCAATCCAAAAGACCTCATAAAACCAATGATATTCGCCATGACACTAACAATAAATCGAAAATGGAGAAGAACCCTTACCTATTTCCCACGGTCGAAAGGAAAGGATTGAGAGTGTTGTTTAATTGATGGAAGATTCGCTATGTATGATTAAGGAAAAGAAAATAATTTTGGCTTATAGGCACATTAGCATTCGCTATGGGAGTGTAGATGGAGAGAACTTGATTGAAAAGAAATAGAATACAAGAAAAGATGGTGATGATGTTGCTTTGATTTCAAGGAGATTAGGAGAAAAGAAAAGAAGAAGACAAGCTTTAGGAGAGATGTATATTAAGCAATGGCAAAAAGAAAAGAAAAGGATTGGCTTTTGGTATATGTGATTTTCGGCATTCAAAGAAAAGGTACAACCAAGTACTAAAGCAATAAACAAGAATGACCAAATGGTCAAAATGATCAAGGCTTACCAAAGCAAAATTCGCCAAGGGAGAGATAGGTTGAGAAAATTTGCAAAAATATGCACAAAACTAAAGAAAATGACCAAAACAAAAGACTAATTTTCCTAGCCAACTATCACCAAAATTCGGCCTCCCCTAGCCATATTTCAGTCCATATGCATGGTCCAATGCCATGATTTTGTTTCCAAAATTCTCCTTGATATGTGCCTTATGTCCCCTATCTTTCCTTAAATCTTTGATTCCATGCCATAAGTTAGTTGTTTCCTTAATCCATTGATACACTAACCAAAAATAACATGGTCAACACCTTCCTTATATGTTCATTGTTGACACTTCCTATCCATGAGCGAAAATTAAAACAAAAATTTCATCTAGGTGCTATACAAGGGATTGAACCTCTTCCCTCTTGCTATAACCCATGCGCCAATACCACCATGCCATATGCTCATCTTATGACACTCTTTAGCACATAATTTAACTTAAGTCCTAATGACATTTGTTTCACTTCAATAAATTCTCAATTAATAAATTTTTTTCTTCTCCAAATCATGCTTTACTCCTCTTTATGACTTCAATAAGCACTAAAGTAAAAATAAAATTTTCCTTTAAAACTAAACATCAATTTATGCAATATAATAATACTCGGATTTTTAGGGTGTTACAACTCTACCTCCTTAAAGAAAATTTCGTCCTCGAAATTTACCTGGTTGAAAAAGGTGAGGGTATTGTTGTCGAATTGCATCCTCTGGCTCCCACGTAGCTTCTTCCACTCGTGGTTACGCCATAGAACTTTGACCAACGGCACGGTTTTCTTCCTTAGTACCTTGACATCTCGGTCTAGGATTTCCAACGGTTCTTCTTCAAAAGACAAATCAATTCAGCTCCAATTCTTCTACTGGAGTATAATGTGCGAAGGATCCGATCTATAACGCCTCAACATGGAAACATGAAAACATTATGAATCGATCCAACTCGAAGGTAACTCAATCGATATGCCACCGACCAACACGCTTCAACACACGATAAGGTCCAATGTATCTAGGACTTAGCTTGCCCTTCCTTCCAAATCTAAAGATCTTTTTCCAAGGAGAGACCCTCAAGAAAACCTGATCTCCCACACCATACTCGATGTCCCTTTGCTTCAGATCTGCGTACGACTTCGCATCATCGAGGCTTCTTTCAACCGTGCTCGAATAACTTTTACCTTATCCTCATCTCGGATATCATCTCGGGACCTAACATCCGCCTTTCGCCAACTCGGTCCAACAAATAGGAGAGCGACACTTACGACCATACAATGCCTCGTAAGGTGCCATCTGAATGCTAGGATCGATAAATGTTGTTATACGTGAATTCGCGGTGGTAGATAATCCTCCCAACTAACCTCAAGTCGATTACACATGCTCTTAACATATCTTCCAATATCTGAATTACTCTTTCCGACTGACCATCAGACTGAGGATGAAAAGCCGTACTAAAATTCAACTTTGTCCCCAAGGCTTCATGCAGAGCTTTCCAGAATCGTGATGTAAACCTAGGGTCCCTATCCGATATAATAGATATAGGTACCCCATGCAACCTCACAATTTCGGATACGTCATAGCCGCCAATTTCGCAATGAATAATCCGCATTTAATCGGCAAGAAATGAGCGGTCTTCGTCAACCGATCAACAATTACCCAAACGGAATTTTTCTTAGTAGGTGTTAAAGGTAACCCACTAACAAAATCTATAGTTATCCGCTCCCATTTCCAAAGAGGAATCTTTATCGGTTGTAACAATCAGACGGTAATTGATGTTCGCCTTCACTTGTCGACAAGTCAAACATTTTCCCACAAACTCTGTAATCTCACGCTTCAACCACGCCACCAATATGCTCATGGAGATCTCGATACATCTTATTTCCTCGGGATGCATAGCATAAGGGCTACTATGCACCTCCGTAGAATCGATTTCTGTGTCCGAGTCCTTAGGCATGCATACTCTTCCTCGAAAGCACAACACACCTCCGTGTTTATTCCAAAATCTTCAATTTCACCGTTTTCAACTTGTCAAATAAGGGTCCCAACTTCTCATCCGATGTCTTTTTCCTTGATTTGTTCCACCACGAGGTTTCACCAAGTTCGCTAACAAACCGCCATCCTCATACGACTCAAATGGGCAAACAAAGCTCTTAATTCAGATACCGCCTTACGACTTAACGCGTCGGCTACCACGTTAGCCTTTCCTGGATGGTATTCAATGGAGAAATCGTAATCCTTTAATAATTCTACCCATCTTCTTTGTCTTAAATTCAACTCCTTTTGGGTAAGGAGGTATTTAAGACTCTTGTGATCCGTGTAGATTATGGACTTCTCACCATAGAGATAGTGCCTCCAAATCTTTAGAGCAAAGACAACGCAACTAACTCCAAATCATGAGTAGGGTAGTTTACTTCGTGTGGTCTCAATTGACGAGAAGCATAGGCCACCACCTTTCCATTTTGCATCAATACACAACCTAGACCCGTGTGAGATGCATCACAATATACTGATGAATTCTTTTCCACCTCGGTTGAATTAAAACGGAGCTTCGTCAGATCTTCTTCAATTTCTCGAAACTCTCTTCTTGCTTGCCGGTCCGGATATACTGAGCTCCCTTTCAATGAGTTTAGTTAGGGTGCAAGAATCAACGAAAACCCTCTACAAAACGCCTATAGTATCCACTGCACTAAGAAACTCCGAATTTCACCATCGATGTTGGTGGTTTCCAATCCGAATAGCCTCAATTTTCCGAGGATCCACCCTTATTCCTTCTACCGATACTACATGACCAAGGAAAGTCACCTCCTTTAGCCAAAATTCGCATTTACCAAATTTGGCATACAATTGCTTATCACGTAAGTAGTTGTAATACTATCCGCAAATGCCTGGTCATGTTCCTCCTCATTTCTAATAAACCAATATGTCATCTATGAACACTACCACAAACCGGTCTAAATATGGTTGAAAGACTTGTTCATCATGTCCATAAATGCACTGGTGCATTGGTTAGTCCAAACGGCATCACTACAAACTCATAGTGTCCGTAACGTGTCCGAAATGCCGTCTTATAAATGTCCGCTTCGTTCACCTTAAGTGGTGATAACCACCTTAAATCAATTTTGGAGAAAATCAAGCTCCTTTTAATTGATCAAACAGTCGCCAATTCTCGGCAGAGGATACCGATTTTTATCATCAATTTATTCAACTGTCGTAGTCAATGCACACACGCATCGATCCATCCTTCTTCTTGACGAACGAGTAATGTGCTCCCCACGAGAGACACACTTGGTCGAATAAATCCCGATCCAAAGAATTCTTGAATTTGAGCTTTGAGCTCACCAACTCCTTCTGGTGCCATTCTATATGAGCAATGGACACCGGAGTCGTCCCGAGCAAAAGCTCAATGCCAAATTCTACTTTCCGATCCGGAGGTATACCAGAAGTTCTTCGAAATACATTGGGAAATTCCTTCACCGTCCTCATATCATTCACGGATAATTCTTTGGCATCCAAAGCACGATAAAGGCTAGGAATGCTCTGCACTTTCCGCACCAACTTCTCACTTTTAATGCAGATACCACATTTGCCGATAGTTCCTTCGCTCACCAATCATTATGACTTCCTTATCATCCGAGGTTTTACCGACATTCGCTTTTCAAAGACAATCCAATTCGTCCGATGTTTGACCACCAATCCATGCCCAAAATGAGATCGAACTCACGAAAGGTAGTTCCATCAAGTTTGCTAAGAATACCTCCTCTTGGATTTTTAAGGCACGTCTTTAAATATTTTATTAACATCTACCGATCGTCCCTAAAGGACTAATCACCATCATCTCATTTTCGTAATTTGATTCTAAATTCGTGGTTCCAGATATGGCACTAGCTACGTATGAATGGGTAGAGCCAATATCTATTAAAGTAATATAGGTACATCAAAATGAAGAACGTATCAGTTATTACATCAGTGCATTGCCGTCCTCATGGCGTCTAACCGCATAGACCGAGCCCAGTCATCTTGCATCCGCATTTCCTCTATTACCATTGCCTCGACCGGGTGCATCTTGACCACGACCAGCCCCATTACCACCACGACGACGGTCCACGCCCTCTCGGTGGGCGCTGATTACCTCGCGGTTGTGCATCATTATTACGGACTTCTTGAGTCGTATCCATTCGCCGAGGACAACTTTTGTATCGATGTTCCATTGAACCGCATTTGTAGCATGCGCCGCTTTCCTCCAACATTCCCCAAAATGTCTTTTCCCACACTCGGTGCAATCTCGACTTCGATTATTTGCTACGGGTTCGCTTGAACCGATTCATCATTCCGGTTTCTTCAAATCTCTTTGAAGATCAGATCATTGTGTCTCTCTCTTGTTTCGTAATCTTTCTTGCTCGCTGTTTCGAGTTCTTAGCCTCTTCGCTATTTTGGCCTTCTCCACCGAGTGGAAAAATTTCTAACTTGTTGCGAGCAATCGTAACCCTCACTCATCATTAAGTCCATCTTCAAACGCACGCAACGCTCATGGTCTTGCTACAATTGTCCGCATAGCGGCTCGACGCATAAACTCGCCTTCATATGTCGCCACGGCCTTACTTCCTTGAACAAGATTCGAAATTCCTTCCTTCGAGCATCTACATAGCTCGTCCGACGATTTTCCTTGGAAGGCGACTTTAAAGAATTCCCGATTAATCGCTGCGGCTTGTTGCCTTCTCGAGCAATGAGCCACCAACGACACGCCTCATCTCTCAATAAGGATACACTCCTCTCGGCTTTTGCTCAGTAGTGCATTCCATATCATCCATAATCCGCTCCACGACTTGAGCCAAGATTCACCATATTCGAGCTACACCGAGACTCCTCTAAAACTTCGCATTATTTGCCTTAAGTCGCTCTCAAATTGACCCACGAGTTGTTGGCCCAATTCTAGTTCCAATGACCCTTTCCAAGACTCGTAGCATTGCTTGAGTCAATGCATGATCTTCTTCCATGTGATCGCGTGATCCGCTTTCACTTTCAATTGACGCAAAAGGCCCACTTCCAAAGATATGATTTGGTGCTTGGTAGTAGTACCTCGGCCTCTACCACGGCCACGTCTACGCGCCCACGCACCACGCCCTCTTGTACTCATGATAGCTTGTTCGCTTATCCGATTACAAGTTTTATGAATCGAAATTTTGTTTCGTGTTTATTAACGATATTTTATGATATTTGAGATATAAAGTTATTTTTCGCAACATATCCTATAGTCTCAATCTCACGATTTTCATATCTAAAACTAGAAGTTCTAGAGTGTTCCTATGATCATATCATAGTAATCATTAAGCAATAATACTTACTTGACTTGTTGCTTGGGATGCTTGTGGTGCCATCTCGATCTTTAAAAATATCATTGAGCGTTTTCATACGAAATTATTTTTGAACCCAAACCACGTACCGAAGTTTTTGAAACTGGCTCGATATTACTAAATGTAACACCCCAAACCCGATTCTATGTATTGAGACTAGATTTGGTTTGTTACATGATTCGAGCTATTCTTAAATCTTTAATGAGTTGAAAACTACAATGTTATTTGATGTGGTTTAAAATTTGAAGAGTATTTGAATTTGATAAATATTTGAAAACATTAGTTGAAAATCATTGTGTTATCAAAAACCTTTAAATAGTTTGTTAAAGAGTTAACTATAATAAAAAAATTTATAAAAGAATTCCATATACTTGAAAACCTAAATTTATTTTAATAAAACATCATAAAATCACACCCATAATTAAAAAGTCCAAAGTTTAGTTTAAATCCCAAACACACATAAAATCCATAAGTTATTTATAGAGGCCCTTATTACAATAATCCATAATAGTAAAATATACTTATTAAAAGTTCGAGTTTAAATAACCCTCTTTCGCAGATGGCCTCCACAAAGTCATCCTCGCCCAAGTCCACATCAATTTCCATTACCCGAGATGGAAAGAAATTAAAGGGGTGAGTTACTTAGAACTCAAGGTGTAACTCACTTACCACCATTATTGGGCCGATCATCAAGATATTATGTCTTGGGCTTGA
Source organism: Gossypium rotundifolium (assembly GCA_025506655.1). NCBI lineage: Eukaryota > Viridiplantae > Streptophyta > Magnoliopsida > Malvales > Malvaceae > Gossypium > Gossypium rotundifolium. The sequence continues at coordinate 14,532,281 of CP106731.1, read as the reverse complement.
GCCCAATTTAATTCAACAATATATCATGAATTTAAAACAATTAAAAAATGCATGTAAATTGTAATTCCCAACCCAAACCTAATATCCATCCGCTAACACCCCTGCACCAACCATCACACCTGGGATCAAGTCAACCCACCCCGCCATCACACCAATCGTAGGCATTAAGCCTTTTTATAATTGTGGCATAGCCACCGAACTAGAGGCAATAAGTCGTTAATGTGGCGAAGCCACCGAACTAGAGGCAATAAGCGCTAATGTGGCGAGCCACCGAACTAGATTTTTGGCAACCGCCATTCTTCTCTTCATATATCCCACCCCATGCAATCGTATGCATAAAATATAATCATATAATAATTTCATTTATTTAATTCATAACAATGGTGGGTTTATCATTTCATTTGGCCCATAAACATATTATAGCAATTTGTCTATTTAGCAATTTAGTGGGCTTTGGCCCATTTACCGAACTAGAGTATTTTGGCCCAATTTATCGAACTAGAGTATTTTGGCCCAATTTATCGAACTAGAGTATTTTGGCCCAATTTATCGAACTAGAGTATTTTGGCCCAATTTATCAAACATCCAATTTACATAATAACAATTAATTTCTCGGAGTATGCTGTAATTTTCACGATTTAGTCGTTTTACGTATTTTCGCCAAAATATCAATTTTACGCTTTTACCGATCTAATCGCTTTTACGATTTACTTCCATACCAAATTTGACATCCAACCAAAAAATAATGAGTGTGAAATTACACACCTCGCTAATGAGAGTACTAATCCTTCTCGCTCCTCAAGACCTAAAACATATTTTGATCCGTTAGACAACTATTTCAGAAATAAATCTTAATCGATAATAGATCCAAAATCTTACCCTCTTGATTTTGAATCACTTGATTTTTGGCTTTTCCTCGTTTATTGATTCGTTAGTCACGAGAATCCACCAACGATAACGGCTCTAAGTTCGTACTACTTGAATAATGGACTTCCTTCGAAGATGGCCCGCAACCCGGTGGAAAATCCTGATCGCCAAACCGCTCTTCGCTTGAATGGGGATTTACGGATCCGCCTCTTAACGTGACTAACCACCGCCTTTTCTTCCCTATTTTGAAAGTCTTCAAGATCCAAAAGAATTTTAGTTAGATCTATAATATCAAATAATACTAGAGATTTTAAAGAGTGGGATTTCCTTACCACAATGAAACGTTTCCAACGCTTCCACGATTCCCTGCTCACTTGAGTTCCGATCTCGTTATTGCACTAAATAATAATGAAAGAGACGTTATTAGAATGAACGCTATATCAATCCAAAAGACCTCATAAAACCAATGATATTCGGCCATGACACTAACAATAAATCGAAAATGGAGAAGAACCTTACCTATTTCCCACGATCGAAAGGAAAGGATTGAGAGTGTTGTTTAATTGATGGAAGATTCGGCTATGTATGATTAAGGAAAAGAAAATAATTTTGGCTTATAGGCACATTAGCATTCTGCTATGGGAGTGTAGATGGAGAGAACTTGATTGAAAAGAAATAGAATACAAGAAAAGATGGTGATGATATTGCTTTGATTTCAAGGAGATTAGGAGAAAAAGAAAAGAAGAAGACAAGCTTTAGGAGAGATGTATATTCTAAGAATGGCAAAAGAAAAGAAAAGGATTGGCTTTTGGTATATGTGATTTTCGGCATTCAAAGAAAAGGTACAACCAAGTACTAAAGCAATAAACAAGAATGACCAAATGGTTAAAATGATCAAGGCTTACCAAAGCAAAATTCGCCAAGGAGAGATAGGTTGAGAAAATTTGCAAAAATATGCACAAAACTAAAGAAAATGACCAAAACAAAAGACTAATTTTCCTAGCCAACTATCACCAAAATTCGCCTCCCCTAGCCATATTGCAGTCCATATGCATGGTCCAATGCCATGATTTTGTTTCCAAAATTCTCCTTGATATGTGCCTTATGTCCCCCTATCTTTCCTTAAATCTTTGATTCCATGCCATAAGTTAGTTGTTTCCTTAATCCATTGATACACTAACCAAAAATAACATGGTCAACACCTTCCTTATATGTTCATTGCCGACACTTCCTATCCATGAGCAGAAAATTAAAACAAAAATTTCATCTAGATGCTATACAAGGGATTCGAACCTCTTCCTCTTGCTATAACCCATGCGCCAATACCACCATGCCATATGCTCATCTAATGACACTCTTTAGCACATAATTTAACTTAAGTCCTAATGACATTTGTTTCACTTCAATAAATTCTCAATTAATAAATTTTTTCTTCTCCAAATCATGCTTTACTCCTCTTTATGACTTCAATAAGCACTAAAGTAAAAATAAAATTTTTCCTTTAAAAACTAAACATCAATTTATGCAATATAATAATACTCGTGTTTTTAGGGTGTTACAACTCTACCTCTCTTAAAGAAAATTTCGTCCTCGAAATTTACGGTTGAAAAAGGTGAGGGTATTGTTGCCAAATTGCATCCTCTGGCCCCACGTAGCTTCTTCCACTCCGTGGTTACGCCATAGAACTTTGACCAACGCACGCTTTTCTTCCTTAGTACCTTGACATCTCGGTCTAGGATTTCCTTTGGTTCTTCTTCAAAAGACAAATCAATTCACTCCAATTCTTCTCTGGGTATAATGTGCGAAGGATCCGATCTATAACGCCTCAACATGGAAACATGAAAACATTATGAATCTGATCCAACTCAGGAGGTAACTCAATCGATATGCCATCGACCAACACGCTTCAACACACGATAAGGTCCAATGTATCTAGGACTTAGCTTGCCCTTCCTTCCAAATCAAGATCTTTTTCCAAGGAGAGACCTCAAGAAAACCCGATCTCCACACCATACTCGATGTCCCTTTGCTTCAGATCTGCGTCGACTTACGCCTATCTCGAGGCTTCTTTCAACCGTGTTTCGAATAACTTTTACCTTATCCTCGTCTCGGATATCATCTCGGGACCTAACATCCGCTTTCGCCCAACTCGGTCCAACAAATAGAGAGCGACACTTACGACCATACAATGCCTCGTAAGGTGCCATCCGAATGCTAGATCGATAGCGGTTGTTATCTCGTGAATTTCGCCGGTGGTAGATAATCCTCCCAACTACCCTCAAGTCGATTACACATCCTCTTAACATATCTTCCAATATCGAATTACTCTTTCCGATCGACCATCGACCGAGGATGAAAAGCCGTCTTGAAATTCAACTTTGTCCCCAAGGCTTCATGCGAGCTTTCGAATCGTGATGTAAACCTAGGGTCCCTATCCGATATAATAGATATAGGTACCCCATGCAACCTCACAATTTCGGATCGTCGCATAGCCCGCCAATTTCGCAATGAATAATCCGCATTTAACCGGCAAGAAATGAGCAGTCTTCGTCAACCGATCAACAATTACCCAAACGGAATTTTTCTTAGTAGGTGTTAAAGGTAACCCACTAACAAAATCCATAGTTATCCGCTCCCATTTCCAAAGAGGAATCTTTATCGGTTGTAACAATCCGCACGGTAATTGATGTTCGCCTTCACTTGTCGACAAGTCAAACATTTTCCCACAAACTTTGTAATCTCACGCTTCAACCCCGCCACCAATATCGTTCACGGAGATCTCGATACATCTTATTTCCTCCGGATGCATAGCATAAGGGCTACTATGCACCTCCGTAGAATCGCTTGCTTGTGTCCGAGTCCTTAGGCATGCATACTCTTCCTCGAAAGCACAACACACCCTCCGTGTTTATTCCAAAATCTTCAATTTCACCGTTTTCAACTTGCCGAAATAAGGGTCCCAACTTCTCATCTGATGTCTGTTTTTCCTTGATTTGTTCCAGCCACAGAGGTTTCACCTGAAGTTCTGCTAACAAACTGCCATCCTCATACAGACTCAAATGGGCAAACAAAGCTCTTAATTCAGATACCGCCTTACGACTTAACGCGTCAGCTACCACGTTAGCCTTTCCAGGATGGTATTCGATGGAGAAATCGTAATCCTTTAATAATTCTACCCATCTTCTTTGTCTTAAATTCAACTCCTTTTGGGTAAGGAGGTATTTAAGACTCTTGTGATCCGTGTAGATTATGGACTTCTCACCATAGAGATAGTGCCTCCAAATCTTTAGAGCAAAGACAACGGCAGCTAACTCCAAATCATGAGTAGGGTAGTTTACTTCGTGTGGTCTCAATTGACGAGAAGCATAGGCCACCACCTTTCCATTTTGCATCAATACACAACCCAGACCCGTGTGAGATGCATCACAATATACAGTGAATTCTTTTCCAGCCTCTGGTTGAATTAAAACTGGAGCTTCTGTCAGGATCTTCTTCAATTTCTCGAAACTCTCTTGCTTTTCAGTCCAGATATACGGAGCTCCCTTTCGCAGCAGCTTTAGTTAGGTGCAAAGAATCAACGAAAACCCTCTACAAAACGTCTATAGTATCCACTGCACCAAGAAACTCCAAATTTCAGCTACTGATGTTGGTGGTTTCCAATCCAGAATAGCCTCAATTTTCCGAGGATCCACCCTTATTCCTTCGGCTGATACTACATGACCAAGGAAAGTCACCTCCTTTAGCCAAAATTCGCATTTACCAAATTTGGCATACAATTGCTTATCACGAAGTAGTTGTAATACTATCCGCAAATCTTTGGTCATGTTCCTCCTCATTTCTCGAATAAACCAATATGTCATCTATGAACACTACCACAAACCGGTCTAAATATGGTTGAAAGACTGGTTCATCATGTCCATAAATGCATTTGGTGCATTGGTTAGTCCAAACGGCATCACTACAAACTCATAGTGTCCGAATGCGTGTCCGAAATGTCGCCTTATAAATGTCCGCTTCTTTCACCTTAAAGTTGGTGATAACCCGACCTTAAATCAATTTTGAGAAAAGCGAAGCTCCTTTTAATTGATCAAACAGTCATCAATTCTCGGCAGAGGATACCGATTTTGATCATCAATTTATTCAACTGTCTGTAGTCAATGCACATACGCATCGATCCATCCTTCTTCTTGAGCGATCGTAAGTGTGCTCCCACGGAGACACACTTGGTCGAATAAATCCCCGATCCGGCAATTCTTGAATTTGAGCTTTGAGCTCACCAACTCCTTCTTGCCATTCTATAGGAGCAATGGACACCGGAGTCGTCCCGTGCAAAAGCTCAATGCCAAATTCTACTTCCCGATCCGGAGGTATACCAGAAGTTCTTCTGAAATACATCAGAAATTCCTTCACCGTCCTCATATCATTCACGGATAATTCTTTGGCATCCAAAGCACGATAAAGGCTAGAATGTCCGCACCTTTCCGCACCAACTTCAAACTTTTAATGCAGATACCACATTTGCCGATAGTTTCTTCGTTCACCAATCATTATGACTTTCTTATCATCCGAGGTTTTTATCGACATTCGCTTTTCAAAGACAATCCAATTCGTCCGATGTTTGACCACCAATCCATGCCCAAAATGAGATCGAATTCGTCAAAGGTAGTTCCATCAAGTTTGCTAAGAATACCTCCTCTTGGATTTTTAAGGCACGCCTTTAAATATTTTATTAACAATCACCGATCGTCCTAAAGGACTAATCACCGCCATCTCATTTTCGGTAATTTGATTCTAAATTCAGTTTCCAGATATGGCACTAGCTACGATGAATGGGTAGAGCCAATATCTATTAAAGTAATATAGGTACATCAAAAATGAAGAACGTACCAGTTATTACATCAGTGCATTGTCGCCTCTCATGGCGTCTAACCGCATAGACCGCCCAGCCGTCTTGCATCCGCATTTCTCTATTACCATTGCCTCGACCGGTGCACCTTGACCACGACCAGCCCCATTACCACCACGACTGGTCCACGTCCTCTCGGTGGTCTGCTGATTACCTCACGGTCGGTTGTGCATCATTATTACGGACTTTTGAGTCGATCTATTCGTCGAGGACAACTTTTGTAATCGATGTTCCATTGAACCGCATTTGTAGCATGCTACCGATTTTCCTCCAACATTCCCCAAAATGTCTTTTCCCACACTCGGTGCAATCTCGACTTCGATTATTTGCTACCGTGGTTCGCCTTGAACCGATTCATCATTCCGGTTTCTTCGAAATCTCTTTGAAGATCCGATCATTGTGTCTCTCTCTTGTTTCGTAATCTTTCTCGATTCTCGCTGCTCGAGTTCTTAGCCTCTTCGCTATTTTGGCCTTCTCCACCGAGTGGAAAAATTTCTAACTTGTTGCGGAGCAATCGAACCCTCACCATCATTAAGTCCATCTTCAAACGCACATAACGCTCATGGTCCATTGCTACAATTGTCCGCATAGCGGCTCGACGCACAAACTCGACTTCATATGTCGCCACGGCCTTACTTCCTTGAACAAGATTCGAAATTCCTTCCTTCGAGCGCCTACATAGCTCGTTCGATGTATTTTCCTTGAAGGCAACTTTAAAGAATTCCCGATTAATCATGCGGCTTCAGTGCCTTCTTGAATAGTGAGCCACCACCGACACGCCTCATCTCTCAATAAGGATACAGACTCCTCCGCTTTTGCTCTCCGTGCATTCCATATCATCCATAATCCGCTCCACGCCTTGAGCCAAGATTCACCACATTCGAGCTACACCGAGACTCCTCTAAAAACTTCGCATTATTTGCCTTAAGTCGCTCAAATTGACCCACGAGTTGTTGGCCCAATTCTAGTTCCAATGACCCTTTCCAAGACTCGTAGCATTGCTTGAGTCAATGCATGATCTTCTTCCATGTGATCGCGTGATCCCATTTCACTTTCAATTGACGAAAAGGCCCACTTCCGCATATGATTTGGTGCTTGGTAGTAGTACCTCGGCCTCTACCACGCCACGTCTCGCGCCCACGACCACGCCCTCTTGTACTCATGATAGCTTGTTCGTTTATCCGATTACAAGTTTTATGAATCGAAATTTTGTTTCGTGTTTATTAACGATATTTTATGAGATTTGAGATATAAAGTTGTTTTTCGCAACATATCCTATAGTCTCAATCTCACGATTTTCATATCTAAAACTAGAAGTTCTAGAGTGTTCCTATGATCATATCATAGTAATCATTAAGCAATAATACTTACTTGACTTGTTGCTTGGGATGCTTGTGGTGCCATCTCGATCTTTAAAAATATCATTGAGCGTTTTCATACGAAATTATTTTTGAACCCAAACCACAATGAAGTTTTTGAAATCGGGCTCGATACCACTAAATGTAACACCCCAAACCCGGTCTATGCATTGAGACTAGATTTGGTTTGTTACATGATTCGAGCTATTCTTAAATCTTTAATGAGTTGAAAACTACAATGTTATTTCTGTGGTTTAAAATTTGAAGAGTATTTGAATTTGATAAATATTTGAAAACATTAGTTGAAAATCATTGTGTTATCAAAAACCTTTAAATAGTTTGTTAAAGAGTTAACTATAATAAAAAAATTTATAAAAGAATTCCATATACTTGAAAACCCAAATTTATTTTAATAAAACATCATAAAATCACACCCATAATTAAAAAGTCCAAAGTTTAGTTTAAATCCCAAACACACATAAAATCCATAAGTTATTTATAGAGGCCCTTATTACAATAATCCATAATAGTAAAAATATACTTATTAAAAGTTCGAGTTTAAATAACCCTCTTTCGCAAAGATGGCCTCCACGAAGTCATCTTCGCCCAAGTCCACATCAATTTCCATTACCGAGATGGAAAGAAATTAAAGGGTGAGTTACTTAGAACTCAAGTGTAACTCACTTACCACCATTATTGGGCCAGATCATCAAGATATTATCTTGGGCTTGAGCCCAATTCGTAATTCAACAATATATCATGAATTTAAAACAATTAAAAAAATGCATGTAAATTGTAATTCCCAACCCAAACCTAATATCCATCCGCTAACACCCCGTACCAACCATCACACCGTGGGGATCAAGTCAACCCACCCCGCCATCACACCAATCGTAGGCATTAAGCCTTTTTATAATTGTGGCATAGCCACCGAACTAGAGGCAATAAGTCGTTAATGTGGCGAAGCCACCGAACTAGAGGCAATAAGTCGTTAATGTGGCGAGCCACCGAACTAGATTTTTGGCAACCGCCATTCTTCTCTTCATATATCCCACCCCATGCAATCGTATGTACAAAATATAATCATATAATAATTTCATTTATTTAATTCATAACAATGGTGGGTTTATCATTTCATTTGGCCCATAAACATATTATAGCAATTTGTCTATTTAGCAATTTAGTGGGCTTTGGCCCATTTACCGAACTAGAGTATTTTGGCCCAATTTATCGAACTAGAGTATTTTGGCCCAATTTATCAAACATCCAATTTACATAATAACAATTAATTTCTCGAGGCGTTTCGTAATTTTCACGATTTAGTCGTTTTTACGTATTTTCGCCAAAATATCAATTTTACGCTTTTACCGATCTAATCGCTTTTACGATTTACTTCCATACCGAAATTTGACATCCAACCAAAAAATAATGAGTGTGAAATTACACACCTGCTACCGAGAGTACTAATCCTTCTCGCCTCTAAGACCTAAAACATATTTTGATCCGTTAGACAACTATTTCGTAAAAATAAATCTTAATCGATAATAGATCCAAAATCTTACCCTCTTGATTTTGAATCACTTCGATTTTCGGCTTTTCCTCGTTTATTGATTCGCTAGCCGCCGAGAATCTGCCAACGTATAACGGCTCGGAAGTTCGTACTACTTCGAATAATGGACTTCCTTCTAAGATGGCAACCCGGTGGAAAATCACGACCGCCAAACCGCTCTTCGTTTGAATGGGGGATTTACGGATCCGCCCCTCTTAACGTGACTAACCACCGCCCTTTTCTTCCCTATTTTGAAAGTCTTCAAGATCCAAAAGAATTTTAGTTAGATCTATAATATCAAATAATACTAGAGATTTTAAAGAGTGGGATTTCTTACCACAATGAAACGCTTCCAACGCTTCCACGATTCCCCGCTCACTTGAGTTCCAATCTCCGTTATTGCACTAAATTATAACGAAAGAGACGTTATTAGAATGAACGCTATATCAATCCAAAAAGACCCTCATAAAACCAATGATATTCGGCCATGACACTAACAATAAATCGAAAATGGAGAAGAACCCTTACCTATTTCCCACTCGAAAGGAAAGGATTGAGAGTGTTGTTTAATTGATGGAAGATTCGCTATGTATGATTAAGGAAAAGAAAATAATTTTGGCTTATAGGCACATTAGCATTCGGCTATGGGAGTGTAGATGGAGAGAACTTGATTGAAAAGAAATAGAATACAAGAAAAGATGGTGATGATGTTGCTTTGATTTCAAGGAGATTAGGAGAAAAGAAAAGAAGAAGACAAGCTTTAGGAGAGATGTATATTCGGCAATGGCAAAAAGAAAAGAAAAGGATTGGCTTTTGGTATATGTGATTTTCGGCATTCAAAGAAAAGGTACAACCAAGTACTAAAGCAATAAACAAGAATGACCAAATGGTCAAAATGATCAAGGCTTACCAAAGCAAAATTCGCCAAGGAGAGATAGGTTGAGAAAATTTGCAAAAATATGCACAAAACTAAAGAAAATGACCAAAACAAAAGACTAATTTTCCTAGCCAACTATCACCAAAATTCGGCCTCCCCTAGCCATATTGTCATCCATATGCATGGTCCAATGCCATGATTTTGTTTCCAAAATTCTCCTTGATATGTGCCTTATGTCCCCCCTATCTTTCCTTAAATCTTTGATTCCATGCCATAAGTTAGTTGTTTCCTTAATCCATTGATACACTAACCAAAAATAACATGGTCAACACCTTCCTTATATGTTCATTGCCGACACTTCCTATCCATGAGCAGAAAATTAAAACAAAAATTTCATCTAGGTGCTATACAAGGATTCGAACCTCTTCCCTCTTGCTATAACCCATGCGCCAATACCACCATGCCATATGCTCATCTTATGACACTCTTTAGCACATAATTTAACTTAAGTCCTAATGACATTTGTTTCACTTCAATAAATTCTCAATTAATAAATTTTTTTCTTCTCCAAATCATGCTTTACTCCTCTTTATGACTTCAATAAGCACTAAAGTAAAAATAAAATTTTTCCTTTAAAAACTAAACATCAATTTATGCAATATAATAATACTCGAATTTTTAGGATTTAATGTTTGAGTGATCAATTTAATTGATTTCTTTAACAGTGACCAAATTAACAAAAAAAATTCGGATGATCGAAATAGGAATGACCTAATTTTAAAGTTGCTATAAGGATAATTTACTCCTTTTTAATCTATAATAAAAATTTCAATTCAAATTTAAATTTAAAATATAAAAATATAATTTATTTTTTATTAAACAAATAAATGTAAGCTTAAAATCAATAAAAAACATTTTCCCTTTAAAATACATATTAAATTAAAATTTAAAATATAATTAAATTGATAATAAACATAAAAAAATCAATTTTATTTGTATTAGGTAATCAAATAATTGTATTATTGGAACTCCAGTTAATTGACTTTATTGCGTATCCCCGACGGTAAAATTTGTAAGGGACAGGCTTGACTTAAGTCTATCCAAACAGCGGGTCTTGAACGATATAATTAATACAGATTGTGAAAGATCCCTTCATGTCATATCTACAACTAGCAAATTTTTCCACTTGATGTCGAAGCTTTATAGTGATTGAAACAGCACCAATCCTCTGTTATAAATAACCAATGCCTTTTATTACAATTAACCCCACAAGATCCTTAATTTCAACTATCAATACCATGGCTTCTTTCTTAGTACCATTCAAACTCATCTTCTTCCTCATCTTTGTATTTTTACATGCTTGCTCTTCGTCATCCTCCATAACTTCCATGGAAGCTGAAACTCTTTTAAAATGGAAAGCTAGCCTCGACAACACCACACAAACTTTGCTCTCTTCTTTGTGGGTCGGAAGTAGCCATTGCAATTGGGTTGGAATCACTTGCAACAATGCCGGAAGTGTCACCAATCTACGCCTTGCTGAGTATGATTTGAGATTGAGAGGTACACTTCACCATCTCAACTTCCTTTCCTTGCCTAACTTGATTAGGCTTCACCTTCGAAACAACTCATTGTATGGGCCCATTCCTTCGCACATTGGAACCCTTTCCAAACTCATCTTCCTTGACTTGTCATACAATAACTTCTCAGGACATATCCCATCTGAAATTTGCTTGTTGAGAAGTCTTCAGTTGATCTCCTTAGCAGCAAATAAGATTAGTGGTCCCATTCCACAAGAAATAGGAAATCTGAGTACAATTTCTAATATCTATTTCTATGGTAACTATCTAAGTGGTCCAATCCCTGCCTCTATAGGAAGATTGCATAATTTATACAGGCTTAACCTTCAAAGCAACCGACTCCATGGTTTTATACCTAAACAAGTTGGAACGTTGAGGTCACTTTATATGTTGGACTTGTCAGTAAACAGCTTAACTGGTCCTATACCGGCATCTATAGGAAACTTAAGTAACTTGGTTTATCTCTATTTGTATGATAATTACCTCTCTGGTTCTATCCCCAATGAGATAGGATTGCTTAAATCGCTTTCCACACTGCAATTTTTAAGAAATAATCTCACTGGGGCCATCCCTGCTTCCGTAGGAAACTTGACTGACCTATTCAGTGTTAGGCTGGAGGAAAATGCCATTTCTGGTTCAATACCTCGAGAGATAGGGAGCATGACCAGCTTAACTACTCTTACCCTTTCTCAAAATATGTTTTCTGGATTGATACCTAAAGAGGTAGGGATGCTTAAATCTCTCAGTCTATTGGATCTGTCCAATAACACATTCTCTGGACAAATCCCTACTTCCATAGGAAACTTAAGCAACTTGGTTTATCTTTTTTTGTACGATAACAATCTCAGTGGCGTCATCCCTAATTCCATCGGAAACTTAAGCATCTTGGTTTATCTTTATTTGTACGATAATAATCTCAGTGGCGTCATCCCTAATTCCATCGGAAACTTAAGCATCTTGGTTTATCTTTATTTGTACGATAATAATCTCAGTGGCGTCATCCCTAATTCGATCGGAAACTTGACTAGCTTGTCAGGACTTTCCCTTCAAAACAATAATTTGTCAGGCCCCATTCCTCCTACATTCAGTAATATTACTGATGTCCAATTATCAGACAACCATCTCACTGGTCCATTACCAGAAAATTTATGCCTAGGTGGAGTACTCACTCGGCTTGGAGTGATCAACAACAATTTGTCAGGTCCGATCCCTTCAAGTTTGAGAAGCTGTAAAAGCTTAATCAGAGTTAGGTTGGATGGAAACCATTTGACAGGAAATATATCAGAAGCTTTTGGTATGTATCCACATTTGAATTATGCTTCATTAAGCAACAACAATTTTTATGGCGAACTTTCTCCAAATTGGGGGCAATGTCATAATCTAACAAGCCTACGGGTCTCCAACAATAACATTTCTGGAAAGATTCCATTCGAATTGGGACATGCAACCCAGTTACAAGAACTTGATCTTTCTTCGAATCATCTAGTCGGTGAGATTCCCATGGAACTTGGAGCATTGAAAATGATGACCCGTCTTTTTCTAAGTGGTAACGAAATTTCCGGCAAAATTCCTTCAGAGATTGGACTTCTTTCAAATCTAGAAAGACTTAACTTGGCTTCAAACAATTTAAGAGGGCCTATTCCTGATGATCTTGGAAATTGCTCGAAGTTATTCGATTTGAATTTGAGCAAGAACAATCTCGGAGAGAGCATTCCATCTTCAATAAGCTACATCAATGCTCTTCAAAGTCTAGATTTGAGTCAGAATTCTTTTTTTGGAAATATCCCACAACAGTTCGAAAAGTTACAGTCCTTGGAAACATTGAACCTTTCTCACAATTTCCTCAATGGTTCCATCCCAAAAGCTTTCAATGATTTACATGGGTTAAGATTTGTAAATATATCTTACAATCAATTAGAAGGCCCTATTCCAGACCTTAAGGCATTTCACGAGGCATCATTCAATGCCTTAAGGAACAATAAAGGCCTATGTCGTAACGCCACTGGACTAATGCCTTGCGTTCTTCCTTCTCGAGACAACCATGGTCATACAAAAAGCACCAAACTGATCATTTTTCTTGTGCTTCCACTGTTTGGTGTTCTATTGATTTTGTTGTTTATATTGGTTGCAAGTTTCCTTACTTTTTGCAAGAAAACACCACCAACAAAATCCGGGCCAGTGGAGGAACAAGATGGTGATATTTTCACTATATTGGGATTTAATGGAAGAATACTCCATGACAGCATCATTGAAGCCACTGAAGATTTCAGCTCTGACTATTGCATTGGTACAGGAGGATACGGAAGTGTTTATAAAGCTGCATTACCAACTGGTCAAGTGGTTGCTGTCAAGAAACTTCACCAGTCTGAAGACAGCATACTCATTAACAACTTGAAAGCCTTTGAAAGCGAGATTATTGCTTTATTAGAACTAAGGCATCGTAACATTGTACAGATGTATGGTTTTTGTTCACACCCAAAGCATTCTTTTCTGATTTATGATTTCATGGAAAGGGGAAGCTTGAGAATGGTCTTAAGCAACAATGAACAAGCAAAGGAGTTGGATTGGAAGAAGAGGCTAAATGTTGTTAAAGGATTGGCTAATGCTTTGACTTATATGCACCATGAGCATTCACAACCTATAGTTCATCGAGACATTTCCAGCAACAATGTTCTCTTGGATTTGGACTATGAAGCTCGTGTCTCTGATTTCGGCACTGCTAGGATTTTAAAGCCTGACTCCTCCAATTGGACTTCACTTGCGGGCACCTACGGGTATATAGCTCCAGGTATAAATTAAAATCCTTTTTTTTTTGCTAGAAAAGCCTTTCATCATGTTATAGATACAGTTCTGATTAGTCTTTCTTTTAATGTAGAGTTGGCTTATACAATGCGAGTAGATGAGAAATGTGATGTCTACAGTTTTGGGGTGCTAACGATAGAAGCGCTCATGGGGAGGCATCCCGGCGATCTTCTTTCACATTTGTCATCATCTGCATTGGCATCGACATTGCCATTTATGTCAAATGACCAACATGTTCTACTTAAAGATGTGATAGATCAACGTCTCTCACCACCAGAAATTGAAGCTGCAGAGGGCGTAGTCTCTACTATAAAGATAGCATTTGCATGCTTGAATGGCAATCCCCAACATCGGCCAACCATGCAACAAGTTGCTCAAGCCCTTTCTCGTCAATCCCTTCCATTGTCAAGTCCTTTCTCGACCGTAAAATTGGGAGAATTGTTGGGTCATGTAATTTGCAATGGTTGAGTAAGGTGCTAGAATTTGGGTCATATTCCCAAGTAAGGTATGTATATATGCTTTATATCTACTCTTTTTTTCTTCTTCTTTCAGTTATCTTTTTTTCTCATCTTCGATTTGAAAATCTTTGGCCTTCCAAAAATATAAAGCCTTTGTTGTGAATGAGATGCTTAATCAGACAATCAAGATTTCCTATTTATGAATAAATTAGGTCTGACTCGGGTCTGTAGGAGGATTGCAAGTATTTTCCTAGTTTCACTACTTGGAATAGAAGAAAGCATTGAAGTTGTTGAGTACTTTTCATGTTTGTTAAGTTACTGCTTGTACTCAATTCCCGTTTTAGGTATAATACTTACTGTTTTGTTAAATTCTGTATCATATTTTATCATGTTTGTTAAGTTACTGTTTGTATTCCATTTCAATTTCCTGTATAATATTTAATGTTTTACTCCTTTATTCCATTTGACCAGTGCTTATGGGGCTCGCATGGCTGAGGCTATAGTTTGTTCGGGAGGCTTTATCCTGGCTTTATTCGGCTTAGTGATTGCTGATTGTCGGCAATTGCAAACTGATTTTCAGCACCTTTCGTTAATTCTCTTGGATTCAAGGAGCACCAATTGGCACGAGTAGCCCATATCTTTTTTCTTCGCTTGTTTACATATGTTACTGCTCCATCTTGTTTATGTTATTTTCTTTTCCGCTGATGCTTATGGTGTAACCTCTGATGAAGGGCTTTAGGTAATGGGTGTATGGGGTTTAGCCTATTGGCTGGGGTTAGTTAAGTCCTTTCTCATTGATGGTTTTTTGTTTTGTTGATGTTTGAATATGAGTTCAATTTCAAAAATAGTAATAAAAAATAAAATAAAATTGCTTTGGCCTTCAAAATAAGTAATAATAATGCTTTTGTTTATTCTAAAAGAAAATTAAAGCTTTTGTTAACTTTTATGGGATAAATATATATGGAGTTATCTAAACTTTGATAATTTGTATTTATTTAGTATTTAAACTTTTTTAGACATAGTTAGTATCTAAGCTCGAAATCATAAGTCAAGTTGATATGTTGATGCTTAACTAACACTACTTGATTTTGGTTTGGTTTGTTAACACGTGTATTAAAAATTAACAAAAAATATTTATTTCAAAATTTAAAAAAATAAGAATTTTTTTATTTTACATGCATAATGAATTTGGACAAATAGTTGTCTAGAATCATTTTAAAATTTTAGTAATTTATATTTTTATAATTTGAAAAATAAAATATATATTTAAAATAAACTCTTTTTTATAAAATTTTATATTTTTATTTTAGAATTTCTCTTGAATTTTAGGAATTTTTTTATTTCAAATGCACAATGAATCCAGAATTATATTTTAAATATGCAACTTATTTTTAAAAATAAATTACTATTCTTTTCAATTAGAAAAAATATAAAATTATTAGAGAAACATACATTTGGAATGAACCTAGAGAAATTGTTATCTAAATTCAATTGTATAAAGACAACCATTTATCTAAAATCATTGTACACTTGAAATAAAAATATTAACATTCAGGAAAAATTCTAAAATATAAAAATATAAAATAAAATTTTATAAATACATTTTAAAAATTATATTATTATTTTGACATTATAAAAAATAAAATTACTAAAAATAAGAATAAAACTATAAAAATTATTATACAAATTTAACTTAATCTGAATGACTATTTACCTAATTATAATGAAGAAAAGATCCATATAACCTACATTGAACACCTTTCAAACCATGCCAACAAGAGAAGGTAGCATTTAATCCATCTATTCCCAAAGCTTTCAAGGGTGTCATATCAAACAAGGCTCACCGCACTTCATCAAAAGAAGCGTCAATGGATAGCAAATCAAGATCGAACTGGTCAATCGAAGGAAATTTTTCATGAATAGGAAAATTCCTTGGGATTATAGCCTTCGTATAATAGAAGATTTTGAAGAAGGAAATCATCAGTCCTTTAGATATTCCTCCTCATAACACCACTCATTATTAATCCTCAAAACTTGAATCCGATTTTGACTACGATGAGCCCACGTATGACTGGACGTATTTGGTATTTCTGTCCCCATTAATTTAAAAGCCACATTAGCTCACTTCCTATAGTTCAGTCATCAATCTCCCTTCTAGGGCAGTAAGGTGCCATGATTCTTCGCTTCCTTGCTGTTATACTCCCAAATGTCTCCCTATTCCAATCTTCCATCACATTTTGTAAAGTGATTAATTGTATCCGGAAATGATTCTGATAACAACCATTCACTTTTCACAAGGCCCTTAAAGGAGTTGAGTTAGCCAAACAGAGAAAAATCTGAACAGCCTTTCTCCCTTCTGTTGAAAATGATTACCCAGATCAATCAAGAGCAGCCTACGATCAAACTTGATTTTTTTGCAAGAGAAATACCAACATTTTTGGACTAAATTTGAACTAACTACCATTGGATATAGTGTGGGCTAATCATTCAAAGGTGTGCCTACGACTCCAAGCATGATATTTAATTTGATATTAAATTTAAATTTAATATTTATCATAATAATAAATAAATATTACAGTCGAAATTATTTTTTTTGTTTGGAAATTCGGGCCGATTTTAAAAAAAAAACGGAGTCGTCACCAATCTTTTTTGAAATGCGATTGGGTCACTTTAGAAAACGTTTTGGTCTACGAATTTTAAGAAAACAGGTCCGGGAGTCGGTTACGCATGAGGAAGGATTAGCACCCCGCAACACCCAAAATTGGTACCTTATTAATTGATTAATGCTCTAATATTGAAAATTGGAAGAGATTTTAAAATACGAATCCTTTGGAAAATATTTGGGTAATTGGAATTGGATATCGAAATTTTCTTGTTCCGAAAGGATGAAATATCACATTCAGCACGTTAGGATACGATGTTTCAAACCTTTGACACCAAGATCATTTCATGATTTCCAAAATTCATGCCTTGTCATTTTAAAAAGGGTATTCCATTATTTGGCCAAACGAAAGAACCGAAACCCAGCACGTTAGGGCACGATTCCTCAAATTTCCAAACATGAAATATTGTCTTATTTTTAAAGTTGAGAAAACACGATCAAAATTTTAAAAGGGTATTTAGTCCTTTGGACGAGCGGAAAATTGAAACCCAGCACGTTAGGCACAATCTCTCAAAACTTCCAATAACAAAATATTGTCTTGTTTTTAATTTTAGAAACCGAAACCCAGCACGGTAGGGCACGATTCCTTGAATTTTCAAACACATAACATTGCATTTATTTGAAAAGAATTATGTATCAAGTAAAACTAGTGTAACACAAATTTGTGAAAATAAATTGCAACATTGATATACATAACGGAAATAAGATGGTCGAAAACATAATAACAATAATAGAAAATAAAAATAATAGTAATACTGGTAGGAGTAATGAAAATAATGGTACTAAAAATAATTGTAAGTATAATAGTAGTAATTAGGGGTGAGCAAAACTCGATTCGAATCGAAAAAATCGAAAAAAAATTTGAATTTCGAGTTAAACGAATTGAGTTAATCGAGTTAATCGAGTTATTCGAGTCAACTCCATATTTTTTTTCGAATTTCGAGTTCGAATCGAGTTGAGTTTTCGAATTCGAATAACTCGAATAATTCGAATATCAAACTATAATATTTTACATTTTTACCCCAAACTCCCAAACCTTTTTACTTTTCCCTCAAAACTTTTACTCCTTCCCACTTCCCCCAAAACTTTTACTCCCCTCCAATCCCAACCCCCCAATCTACCCAAAATCCATTTCCCACCAAAATTTTACTCTCCCATTTACTTTTCTCAAAATTTTACTCCCAAAACCCTTAAAATTTTTATTTTCCCCCAAAATTTTTACTCACTCCCACTTTTCCCCTAAAACTTTTACTCCATTCCCATCTCACCTCCCATCTACCCCAAACCCATCCCCCCTCCAATTTTTTTTTAATATTTTCCCTTCAAAATTTTACTCCCCCTATTTATTTCCCCTCAAACTTTTATTCTCCAAAACTTTTTATTTTCCTCCAAAACTTTTTATTTTCCTCCTAAACTTTTACTTCTCACCCTTTACTCTCAAATAAAAAATCAAAATTATCCAAAAAAATCACTAAACATAAATAGTAATAATTTTATTTATATCTACTATTTATATTATTAAATTAAATTTTACATTTTATATTATTTATATTATTAAATTGTTAAGTCATATTTAATATTTATATTAAAATTGATTTATTAATTATGCCAGTAAAATATTTGTGTTAAAATTTTATATTGGTACCAATTTCACATTTTATCTTTAAAATAATTTTTATTAAAAATCACATTTTTACATTTAATATATTTTTAATTCCAAAATACATAGTGACAAGAATCAAGATAATTGAAAGAACTAAACAAGCAAAAAAGCTAACCCAGATATAAAAGATTAATAAATAAATTATTTGGTGTGAAAGTTAATAAAAAATTTTGGTTAAGGTGGACAAATTTTATTACGATATGTGACAAAGGTTACAAGGACCCAAAATTATTTTTTTAAATTTAACTCGAACAAATATATTCGATTCGATTCGATTCGAATTCCATCTCACTCGACTCGATTCGAGGAAATTTCAAATCAAATTAGGATGATAAAATATGATTCGTCAACTCGATTAACTCAAAATTTTTTCATTCGATTCGATTCGATTAGATCGAACGCTCACCCCTAGTAGTAATAGTAATAGTAAATGTAATAATAATAAATAAAGTGATAGTAAAAATTAAAATAGTATTAATAATAGAGTAATAGTAACAATATTAAAATAATAGCAGTATTAATAAAAAATAGTAAAAAATAAAAGTATATTAATAATAATAAAAATAATAAGCATAGTAGTAATAATATATAATAATAAATATAATTATAAGAATAATAATATAATTAATGATCATAAGGTGAAAAGTGGTAATACTAAAGTAATAATAAGAAATGAATATAATTACAATAACAAAGTTAATAATAAATAAAAATAATAATAAATAATAGTAATAATATTAGAAATAAAAAGGTAGAAATAATAAATAGTGATATGATGAACGATAATAAAAATAAGGAATATAAGAAATATGATTAGTAACAATAGTATTATATAAAAAAATTATGGTAATAAAAATGACAATAAGTATAATAATAAATATTAAAAATAATTAATGTAAAAAAAAAATAAAATGGGTGAAAAAAAAGTTGAAATTAAACTAAAAATAAAAGCTTGGGGGCGAATTATAAATAAAAAAAGAAAAAAGGGCTAAATTGCAACTCGCATAGAGAATAGGGACCGAAAACACTATTATTCCAAATTCTTAAAGGTAGTGCCTGAACGCGGACCAAATCGACGCGGCGCATAAAATTTAGGGGCAAATTTAAAAAAATAGAAGAAAGTTGAAGGAGGGATGCAATCAAAACAAGTGCGCAAAGGAAAGGACCAACTGTGCAATTTATCCATTTAGGGTAAAATTGCACCCTTTAAACGGCACCACTTGCTCGGGATTTTAAAACTGAAAAAAAAAAAGAAAATTTTCTTTCATTTCTACCTTCTGCTTCGAAAATTAAAACCAGAACACCCCCCATTCTCTTGTTTTCTAGGGTTTGAGTCCCCTTTTTGCAACGAGCCCCCAATGCGCACTATTAACGACAGCCGGAAGAGAGACGGTAAGATCCACTCTATATCCCTTTCTTTTGATTTGAAAAAAACCTTGTTTATTTTTGAAAGCAAGTGAAACCAGTCTGTGAAAATGGAAAGGGTTTTTAAATACCCTCTCCTCCTATTTTCGTATGTGATAGCAAAGCCAAGGGAAAAACCAAAACAAGACTCGAAAATCAGAAGGTGGAACACCACAATCACCTTGCTTTTTAACTGTTCTCCTATTTCGATCTTATGCGCAAGTTTCTGCTTCTATTCACTGTGTTTGTTTTTTGTAGAAATCGTATGTATTCTTTTCTATTTAAAAAACTGTCCTCTTTATAGTGTTTTACTTTGGCTTTTATAGCCTTTTAGAGAGAAAGAAAAAAAAAACAAAAACTCTGGATTTGTTTGTTGTGCTATTTCTGTTTCCTTCTTTTTCGCAAGTATGACAACGCACGACGCGGAGAAGAGACGTGCTGCATTGGCGTGGCTCTCAGAGCGTGATGACGAAAAGGGTCGGTATTTGGGATCGTTAGGGTTTCCCTTGGTCCCTGATTTACCTTTGCTTTGGGCTAATGTTTAATGAACTGTAATTTTTATTTTTAGACTTTGTTTTGTTAGGCCCAGGTAAGAAATTGGGCCTTACACTTCCCCTCTTTGCTCGTTGTCGTGTAACGAGAATGGAGCAAAGACTTTGAAATGACCAATTTTGCCCGGTCTTGTCGAATCTTGATTTCAATCTACTCCTCTACTACTTATTATTTGTAATCTTCAGCCTGTTTCCCTACTGCTTAGAGGGATAGGGTGGTCTATCATTTTCCAGCCTGTTGCCCTATTGCTTAGGGGGTTAAAGCTCATCGTCTCCGATCTGCTCCACTCCTGCTTAGTGGAGATAAAATCTATAACCTTCAGTCTGCTCCATCGTCGATACATGGAGATAAGACTTGTAGTTTTTCGATCTGCTCCACTCCTGCTCAGTGGAGATAAGATCTGCTACCTCCAACTTGTTACCTTACTACTTAGGGGATTAAGGCTCTTGCCTTCGATCTGTTCCACTCCTACTCAGTGGGATAAGATCTGCTATCTTTAGCCTATTACCCTACTGCTTAGGGAATTAAGGCTCATCGTCTTTGATCTATTCCACTCCTGCTCAGTGGGATAAGATCTGCTATCTTCAGTCTGTTACCCTACTGCTTAGGGAATTAAGGCTCATTGTCTTCGATCTGTTCTACTCCTGCTCAGTGGGATAAGATCTGCTATCTTCAGCCTGTTACCCTACTGCTTAGGGGATTAAGGCTTATCATCTTCGATCTGCTCCGCTCCTGCTCAGTGGGATAAGATCTGTAATCTTCAGCTTATTACCCTACTACTTAGGGGATTAAGGCTTACTGTCTTCGATCTGCTCTACTCCTACTCAGTAGAGATAAGATCTGTTTTCTTTCAGCCTACTCCACTCCTGTTCAGTAGAGATAAGGCTATGATTTTCAGTCTGCTCCATTGTCGATACATAGAGAAAAGACTTTCTGTTTTGATCTGCTTCACTCCTGCTCAGTGGAGATAAGATCAAGTGGCTTAAACCTGCACCATTGCTGATACATGGAGATAAGATTCGCCATTTTTGATCTGCCCCACTCCTGCTCAGTGGGGATAAGATCTGCACTCTTCAGTCTGCTCTATTGCCGATACATGGAGATAAGACTTGTCATTTTTGATCTGCCTCATTCCTACTCAGTGGGGATAAGATCTGTACTTTTCAATCTGCTATATTGTCGATATATAGAGATAAGACTTGTAATTTCTGATCTGCTCCACTCTTACTCAGTGGAGATAAGATCTGCACTTTTCTGTAACTCCTATCAATTTTGCTACATTATCCTCTGGGGAACCTACCTGTAGAATTGATTTCATGGAGTCTATGCTTATGCCAAATGATTAGGACATCATGAAAAATGCTCCTAACCATATGTATCATGAATGTTATGAATGGATGCAAAATGTCATGAGAATGATCCATTTTTAACACTTGGGCTGTCATTGCTTGCTGTTTATTATGAGATATCTCTGACGTATGTATTATTCTTCATCTAGTATTTCCAACAGAGAATCTGAAGATGTCATTACTGCTTAGATCCTTATCTCAAGCGTTTCGAGCCCTTTAAGCCTGGTGAGTTCTAAATAATTATCCTGCTTCAAATTCTTGTATTATTTAGAGATTTTTAGAGTAATACGCAAAACTTCTTTTGTGAAAGCATTATTAGTCCACTAATCGTTATTTCAATGAAAAATGCTTGAAAAAGATCATAATAATGGAAAAGAAAGAAATTAATTGGGAGCATAGCTCGAAACAAATAAGATATCAAATACAATCAAGAAGGAAATTTATTGGTAGTGTATTTTGAAACGAGCAAATTCAGAATGGGTAAGATGGAAACTAGGTGCCCCAAATATCGCAGCCTGAGCTTCTCTGTTCAAACTTCTTGAAGACCATTTAAGCTCAATATGTGTTTAGGGGATCCGGAGTACTTTGTCGATGCCCCCAAGATGAAACATACTTCCTCATTGTTAATTCAAGCGTAGCAAAACTACTGTATGCCCCATCACGATTTGATCATAATTTGAGCCGTCCTTTTCGGGTTTTCGACTCAAAGCCCCTTTGGTCTCATAGCGCCCTTTGCGGGTTTTCGCCTTGGCCTATTTCCTTCTTAAGCGAAGTGTTCCTTGACTGAGTCCGCATTAACTGGGTTCAGTTGACTCTTACCTTCCATCTCGGCTAGTATCAATGCTCCTCCAGAAAAAAAAGCTTTCTTTTCAACATAAGGTCCTTAGGCATCCACTTTCCTCTGAAGTCCTTTTGCATAGGGAGGATCTTTTCAATATCAGGTCTCCTTCATGGAACACTCTAGGGTGAACTTTTTGTTGTAAGCCCGCATCATTTTCTTCTGGTACATTTGACCATGACGGCTATCACTTAACCTTTTTTCCTCGATCAGATTAAGTTGATCATACTGAGATTGAACCCATTCCGCTTCATCCAACTTCAGCTCTGACAAAATTTAAAGAAAAGGAATTTCAACTCCGATGGGCAAGACTGCATCCATCCCATAAACCAATGAGAAAGGTGTTGCCCCGGTGGAGGTCCTAGCCAACATTCGAGAAGCATAGGGGGTAAATGGTAACTAATTTATGCCAATCTTTACAAGTTTCAATCATCTTTCAAAATCTTTTTGGATGGTCTCTTTCTTTTCTTTTCTTTCTTCTTTCTTTTTTTTTTTAATTCGAACTTGAATTTGAAATTGAAATTGAATTTGATGACGGTTGACTTTATAACTTTGCCATAGGAATCGACCTTCACCTTCTTAGTGAAATAATTGATAATCACGAAGATGAATAGGTGTCGACTAGATGATTTTGATGAGATCATCCCCGTAACACTTATGCCCCACGTATAGGAAAAAATAGAGGAAGCATATAAGTCATGTCTTCTCAATTTGGCATTTACGACATAACTGATGCAATCTCCCTTTCATGGTAGACTAGCAGTACCCAAACCTTATAATCGACCTGGCTATCGGAAAACTCTTAGTATGTGCCTTTTCGAACATTCCATAGCCTCCTCGTGCCTAGGCATATCTTGATGCGATTATACAAAGACATCTTTGAATCCTTGGAATAACTCAATGACGTCTCGCTTTGTTTCTGTGGTGGGCAAGGCTTCGATCTTCACTCGCAATGTCCATTGACCCTTTGTACGGTAAAGTCTATTTTCATTTTATTCTACCATCCTTAACAAATCAAAAGATAAGTCGCAATCTCTGTCATCTTAAAAATCCTCAGATCCTTTTAGCCCATATCTCACTCAAAAGGGACTCCGTAACAGCGTTGTTTATGTCATTGATATCCGGAGACCTATTGTAGGCATGAAAGAATATCCAAAGGATGAATTTAAGAGTGGTTTATTTGTATGGCCCGATTATGAATGAAATAAGAAAATAAAAAGGAAAAATATTACCCAGCATGAAACACAAAAATGAAAAAAAGGAAAAACATTGTCTGGCATGAAACACAAAAATGTAATTTTTTATTGAAAATAAGGATGTTTGAACATGAGTCTATTTCACAAAAGATTCTTATTGTTTCTAGACTTAAAACAACAAGTGTGTTTTAAACATTACTCTGTGTTAGTTCTAAAAAACTACAGGAATTTCTTCCGCAGTCCAGTTGTTCAGAACACTTACAGGCTCATAAGGGCGAATGCCCGCCTTCCTTCGGACCCTCTTCACATATGGCGTTGATGTTCAAAGTCTTCATTATGTCTTCAGCAGTTTCTTCATTCGTGTGTAGTAGTGATGTTCCAGGGTCACTATAATACGATATCTAGTTAATAGGGTTCTTTTATTACATTTAATACATATGATGCGATGTAATGTAAATGGATGACCTGTAATGCAAATGCATGGAATGAATGCAAAAAGAAAGAGAAGCATTGATTTTGAATTCAATTCCATTAGAAGAACTTTTCTAGAAAATAAATTTCTTTACATAAAACGGATTACATATGCGGCTTCGTCCCTATAGTCCAGGTGAAGACACCAATCTCTTTCTTCGTATCTGGATGTTACGGTCTTGTCCCATGAACTTTCTCAATAGATGCCTCTACTAGCTCCTTGTTGTTTGGTCCAGGCCATGACTCTTCACTCACTTATCTTCTGCGATGTTCATAAGTTTTTTTAAGAAAGTCGAGACGTAACGGCTCTTGAATAGTCCTTGTCGGCTTGAATCGTCGGGCAAAATCTTGTATTTTTTTGCAGACTATCAGCCTTCTCTCGTTATTTACCTAGACTATATTCAAACGACCGTATTATAACCCACTTTATCAAGTAATTCATTTCCTTATGATAAACTCTTCTATTTAGCAATCGAATATGAATCAACACCTCATTTCTATAATGAGTAAATACAATGTAGTCATAAACAAAAGAAACATGTTAGTATCATACACAGATGGTAAAAATCAAACACCTACCCAGGCGACTACTAGGGTTCAACATGGTTCTACCTAGGGTAAGTTCCTAGGGCTCTCTATATGCGGTTTGGCTCTAAAGCAAGGGTACCTGAACCAGCAGATTCCTCGATCCTCACCTATTATAGGCTTAAACGGACCGAGTTCAATTCAGGGGAATACATTTCCCTATGGCTGCACGGAGGTGAAAACCTCACGAAAACATAGGTACGGATATATCTCGAAAGCGATCCACTATCCTGCACGGAGGTGAAAACCTCACGAAAGAGTAGCTTCTCACTCTCACTTAAAGGTGTGACCACTACGGTTATGCAATATGATGCAAATGTATCCTAAATACTTGAATCGTAACAAACATATACGATGGAAAAAGAAGTCAAAATTAGATTTTAATTTTCAATAAAAGGACATTAATCAATCAATTCTACGGCTTGACTCTCTTATTGGTCCCCAGTGGAGTCGCCAAGCTGTCGAAACCATTTTTTTATTTGGAAAAACAGGCTGACTTTAAAAAAGAAAATAGAGCCGCCACCAATCTTTTTTGAAGTGCAATTGGGTCACCTTAAAAAATGTTTTAATCTACGAATTTTAAGAAAATGGGTCCGGGAGTCGATTTCGCACGAGGAACGATTAGCACCCCGCAACGTCCAAAATTGGTACCTTATTGATTGATTAATGCCCTAATATTGAAAATTGGAAGAGATTTTAAAATACGAATCCTTTGGAAAATGTTTGGGTAATTGGAATTTAATATCGAAATTCTCTTGTTCCGATAGGATGAAATATCACATCCAGCACGTTAGGATACGATGTTTCAAACCTTTGACACCAAGATCATTTCATGATTTCCAAAATTCATGCATTGTCATTTTAAAAAGGGTATTCCATTATTTGGCCAAATGAAAGAACCGAAACCCAGCACGTTAGGGCACGATTCCTCAAATTTTCAAACATGAAATATTGCCTTATTTTTAAAGCTGAGAAAACACGATCAAAATTTTAAAAGGGTATTTAGTCCTTTGGACGAACGGAAAATTGAAACCCAGCACATTAGGCACAATCTCTCAAAACTTCCAAGCACAAAATATTGCATTGTTTTTAATTTTATAAAACATGGACACAATCTTAAAGGATATTTAATGATTTGGTCAAACAGAAATTGAAACCCAGCACGTTAGGGCACGATTCCTTAAATTTTCAAACACAAAATATTGCCTTTATTTGAAAAGAATTATGTATCGAGTAAAACTAGTGTAACACCAATTTGTGAAAATAAATCGCAGCATTGATATACATAACGGAAATAAGATGGTCGAAAACATAATAACAATGATAGAAAATAAAAATAATAGTAATCTTGGTAGGAGTAATGAAAATAATGGTACTAAAAATAATTGTAAGTATAATAGTAGTAATAGTAATAGTAAATGTAATAATAATAAATAAAGTGATAGTAAAATTAAAATAATATTAATAATAGAGTAATAGTAACAATATTAAAATAATAGTAGTATTAATAAAAATAGTAAAAAATAAAAGTATATTAATAATAATAAAAAAATAAGTATAGTAGTAATAATATATAATAATAAATCTAATTATAAAAATAATAATATAATTAATGATCATAAGGTGAAAAGTGGTAATACTAAAGTAATAATAATAAGAAATGAATATAATTACAATAACAAAGTTAATTATAAATAAATTAAAAAATAATAGTAATAATATTAGAAATAAAAAGGTAAAAATAATAAATAGTGATATGATGAACGATAATAAAAATAAGGAATATAAGAAATATAATTAGTAACAATAGTATTATATATAAAAAATGATGGTAATAAAATGACAATAAGTATAATAATAAATATTAAAAATAATTAATGTAAAAAAAGTAAAATGGGTGAAAAATAGAAATTAAACTAAAAATAAAAATTTGGTGGCGAATTATAAATAAAAAAAGGGTTAAATTGTAACTCGCGTTAGAGAATAGGGACCGAAAACACCATTATTCCAAATTCTTAAAGATAGTGCCTGAACGCGAACCAAATCGACGCGGCGCATAAAATTCAGGGGCAAATTTAAAAAAATAGAAGAAAATTAAAGGGGGATGCAATCAAAACAGGGGCGCAGAGGAGAGGACCAACTACGAATTTACCCATTTAGGGTAAAATTGCACCCTTTAAACGGCACCACTTGCTCAGGGTTTTAAAAACTGAAAAAAAAAAAGAAGAAAATTTTCCTTCATTTCTACTTTCTGCTTCGAAAATTAAAACTAGAACACCCCCTTCTCTTGTTTTCTAGGGTTTGAGTCCCCTTTTTGCAGCGAGCCCCCCATGCGCACCATTAACGGCGGCTGGAAGAGAGACGGTAAGATCCACTCGATCTCCCTTTCTTTTGATTGAAAAAACCTTGTTTATTTTTGAAAGCAAGTGAAACCAGTCTGTGAAAATGGAAAGGGTTTTTAAATACCCTCTCCTCCTATTTTCGTATGTGATAGCAAGGCCAAGGGATAAACCAAAACGAGACTCGAAAATTAGAAGGCGGAACACCACAGTCACCGTGCTTTTTAACTGCTCTCCTATTTCGATCTTATGCGCAAGTTTTTGCTTCTACTCACTGTGTTTGTTTTTTGTAGAAATCGTATGTATTCTTTTCTATTTAAAAAACCGTCCTCTTTACAGTGTTCTACTTTGGCTTTTATAGCCTTTTAGAGAGAAAGAAAAAAAAATAAAAACTCTGGATTTGTTTGTTGTGCTGTTTCTGTTTCCTTCTTTTCCGCAGGTATGACAACGCACGACGCGGAGAGGAGACGTGCTGCGTTGGCGTGGCTCGGTGGCGCATGATGTGGAGGGCTGCTGGCGGTGCTGGGATGTTAGGGTTTCCCTTGGTCCCTGATTTGCCTTTGCTTTGGGCTAATGTTTAATGGACTGTAATTTTTATTTTTGGATTTTATTTTGTTGGGCCCTGGCAAGAAATTGGGCCTTATAATTACTATTATTATTATTGTTATTATTATTTAGCTTATAGAAGGAAGTTGAGCAACAAGCTCAACCGAAAGGAAAAACATTAAGTAGAAGTGCATCGATCATGGTCTAGAACAACTTGTACCTACAATGGTGGTTAAGAAAAAGGATGAAATCCCTATATACACCTTCTAGCCATTTTGATTAGAGGGAAAGGATTGAATGAAACAATGACGTCACGTTATTTGTATCTCTTTTTAATAGATTTATGTTACATTAGTATTTTTATCCTGAATTTTAGTATTTTATTTTAAATTTTAGGATTTTAATTTAGATTTAATTTTCTTCAAATTAAAATTCTAAAATTCAGGATAAAATGTTGAAATTCAAGATAAAAATGCTGATGTGGCATAAATCTATTGGAAAGGGATACAGATGATGTGGTGTCACTGTTTCATTCGATTATTTCTTTTTGATTAGAGCGTCAACGATCATATTTGTCGTTTGGGAAAAAGATTGAATGAAACAATAACGCACGCGTCATCTGTATCCATTTCTAATAGATTTATGTCACATCAATATTTTTATCTTAAATTTCAGTATTTTATCCTTATTCTGAATTTCAACAATTTATCCTGAAATTCAGGATAAAAATATTGATGTGGCATAAATTTATTGAAAATGGATACAGATGACGTAACGTCACTTTTTCATTCAATCATTTCTCTTAAATTAGAGCGTCAACGATCACATTTGTCGTTTGTGGAACATGTATGATTTTAATTTGCCACTCCCCCCTCATCCATCTTCGGACCTCTATCCCCGACAACGATAACCCCATGCTTCTATATCCCATTATTTTTTAATTATCATAAATATAAATACTATTTATCTTAATATTTATTTCATATTCATAGTTATTAAATGATTACTTCTTTTATATTTAAAATGTAGGTTTATATATTTTATTTAATATATTGTATTAAATTATGTTTAATATAAAATACATTTAATAATAGCCAACTATTATATTTTCTTTAAAATTGATTTTATAATTTTTTAAAACTGCTTTATAATTTAACTTATCTTATGTAATAATTTTTAAATATTTCACTAATATATACAACACTATTCATATTACAAACAAAAATTAGTGATCGAATTTTTTATTTTTTCATAAATCAAATTTATGCTTTTATATTATTTAAAACATTATTTCCTACCAAAATAAATTATTTAAAGCTTTTTTTCTAAAATTAAAATTATTAGATATATATGATTTCTAAAATTATTAAATCAATAATTTTAATCAATATGTTTCCATTTAAATAATAACAATTTTACAAAACAAAGGAACAACCCGTGTATTGCACCAGATAGAAAACTAGTGTATATATATAATAAGAAAGAAAAGAAGAGAAAAAAATTAAAATATTAAGCTAAATTCGACATCAATGGAAATCGAGGTTTATTTAAATAAATAAAATGAAACTTGTTGACATCAATAGGAGTCAAGGTCCAATTAAATAAATAAAACAGAATTAAATAAATCTACACACATGGGTGTAGAGTTCCATTTAAATAAATAAAGTAGAACTTTATGTCAAAACCTTTTTGAAATCGACTTATATTTTGAAAACAAAAATTGGAGTCGCCATCAATTCTTTTCATAAGTTGTGATCAGATCACATTGCAATTTGATTGCTTTGATAAAAGGTTTGATTTACTAAAACAACGATTTTTGGTCTATAAAATTCAAGAAATGGATTCGGGAGTCAGTTATGCATGATGAAGGATTAGCACCCTCGTTACGCCCAAAATTGGTACCTAATTGATTATTTGATGTCTTAATGCCAAAAATTGGAAATTTGAAGAGAATTTAAAATGCGATCTCTTCGTATTAAGATATTTCAATAGAAAAGGCTTTATTCCAAATTAATCGAGAAGAAGGATCATGCCCCGTGAGTTAGGACATGACACCTTTAGTTTTCGAAAATCAAAATAATCGCCGTTTAAATCGTTACTTAAATCTCTTTTTTATATTTTTGAAATGAATATTCGACGATTTCGGTTTTAGAAAGAAGCCATACTATGTAAGTTAGGAACACGACTTTTCTAATTCTAAAAATAATGAACATTGCCACGATTTAAAAATTTTACCTTTTTTATGCATCGTGCAAAAAAAAACAAACGTAATATTTAAAACGATATGCATTTTACTTATTCGGACATAATATATACATGAATAAATGCTTAAACTTAATGTATGATATGGCGATAGCGAAATAATATAAGATGACCATGTGGGTAGAATATTTATATTAAAATGATAAATAACAAATAAATGGATAAATACTATAGTAACAATAATGTAAATATGGCAATAATAAGAATATTAATTCATGGCTTTAATAACAAAATAAAAAAGTAATTTTAAAAAATAAAAATAAAATGAAAGGAAAGTATAAGTAATATCAAATTTAAATATTTAAAAATAAAAGAATAATAAATAAGTAAATAGGCAAAACAAATAATATTAAATTTAAGTATATGAGAAACATACTTAAAAAAAAAAAAAAATAATGATGACAATATATAAAAATAAAAGGAATATAAACAATAATTTTTAAATATATGAAAGAATAAAGAAATAATAAAGAAATAGATAAATATAAAAGAAAACAATTTAATAAAGACAAAAATACAGGACTAAATCAAAATTTAAATGAAACTAAGGGCATAAATTTTAAAAAATAAATAAATAAATAAATAAATAGACCAATAAGGACTAAAATGTAACACGCTAAAAGGAATAGGGACCGAGAAGGAAAATATCCCGAACTTCCATATGCGCATCATTTGAAAGGACCAAAATAAAAAAAATTAAAATTAAACGGGATAAATTTAAAAATAAAAAGCCAGAAATAAGACTATTGAAAATAATTAAAAAGAGGAAGGACCTAGGGTGAAAATATCCCATTTAAAAACACGCAGATATTGAGGAGGGTCGGGTCGGTAATTGGGTCGGCCTCAAAACGACGTCGTTTGGGCATTTCAGACTGGTGCCGTTTTTGGAAACCTATTTAAGCTAAAAAAACCCCTTCAAAAATTCATTTCTACATAGTTTTAAAAAAAAAAAAAACTAAAACCCCCCTTTTTTTTTTTCTCTGAAATCACCTCAGGGTCCGGCCATTGGCGCCGTCGTGGACCGTAGTGGCCACCGGTTGTCGGCGGCGCCGACTGCCGCCTCCGGTGGCCGAAAAATCTCAAAAATTCCTTTTTCAATCCTTTTAACCCCTTTTAGCCCCGATTTGACG
Source organism: Gossypium rotundifolium (assembly GCA_025506655.1). Taxonomy (NCBI): domain Eukaryota; kingdom Viridiplantae; phylum Streptophyta; class Magnoliopsida; order Malvales; family Malvaceae; genus Gossypium; species Gossypium rotundifolium. Next base: position 14,500,890 of record CP106731.1, on the reverse strand, counting down.
TAAAAAAAACGACAAAAAGACTTGAGAAATTGAAAACCTTTCGGTTCTCTCTCGCTCGACGACGATTCTGCCTTTCATCGGAGGCAATGGCCTCGGCCCTACGCTGCGAAGGATCACGATACAGGTGAGAAAGAGGTTATTTCTTTTCTATTTTCGCAAAAAATAAAATAAACAAACTACCTTTTCTTTTAATTTTTTATTTTATCTTCTATTCTATCTCTCTTTTTGTTCGATTCTTGTATGATTCTATGTATTTGATTCTTTTTATTTCATAAAAAAAAAAAACTCTCACAATCTGTTTTTTTTAAGGCTTTTTTATAGCCGAAAGTTACATTGTTTCTTTATTGTTCTTATTACTATTCTTTGGGTGTTGTTGCTGTTCTTTTCTTCTTTTTTTCTTGCAGGCAGTTGTTGAGGCTGACGGTGACAGAGGAGCAGCGGTGGCAGTCCTCGGGGCACAAGCGTGTTGACACGGCATGAGGAGTGGCGCAAAGAGGCTAGGGTTTCTATTTCTTTTCTGAAACAGTTTAGGCTATTGGGTCTGGGGCCATTAGGGTTTTTCTAATTTTGGGGCTTTCAGGCCTTATAAATTTGGGCTTGTAACTGGACTATTAATGGACTCTGGACTTTAATTATTTTTATTTTATTTACTTTTTCTATTCGGTTTTTTGTATGGCCTGGGACGAAATTGGGCTGTCACACTCTATAGTAATGAGTGTCGAATTTCATTTAAATAAATAAAGCAAGATTCTACATTCATAGGTGTTGAGTTCCTAGATCAGACTTGTTGTATGAGTTTCTTTTTCTTTGTCCTTTTTACAATTCAGAGAAAATTCAATAATTATAAATTTATACTAAACTCAACACCTGTGTGTCGAAGTACTTCTCCAAAAAAAAAAAAAAAAAAAAAAACATGTATTATGCGAAATAACTTTCCCCTAAACCTATTGTCGAAAGGAGCTTGACCTTTTATTTTAAAAACGAAGATGGAATCACCACTAATTCTTTTTATTAAATGTGATCGGATTACTTTGAAACTTAATCATTTTAATAAAAAGGTTAAATTTATTAAAACGGTAGTTTTCGGTCTACAAAATCCAAGAAGTGGGTTCAAGAGTCAATTACGTATGAGGAAGGATTAACACTCTTATAACGTCCAAAATTGGTACTTAGTTGATTACTTGATGTCTTAACGTTGAAAATTGAGAATTCAAAGAGAATTTAAAATATGGCCCCCTCTTTTCATAATGTTATTTGATTAAAATATCGCTAACTATATTAAATTTTATGGAAAAGGCCTTCTTATTTCAAGTTAATCGAGAAGAAAAGATTATGCCTTGTAAGTTATGGCATGATGTCTTGAATCCTCAAAAACAAGAATAATCGCCATTTGATTATTACCTAAGTCCTATGTGTCTTGAATTTTAAAAGGATGTTCGATTATCGATTCAAGGAAAAAGTCTTACCTCATAAGTTAGGGCACGATTTCTCAAATCCTCTAATTAAAGAATATCGTCTTGGTTCTAATTATTTCTTATACATCGGGTAAAAATGAATATAACATTTAATGCGATGTGCAATTAATTTATTTAGGCATAGTACAAAGATGAACAAATATTTAAGCATGTTACGTACTATAGTAATGGTAAGAATAGAACCAAATAACTACGTGGGTAAAAACGAAGGGTAAATATCCTAAATATACCAAAAAATAAAAAAATTACGGAATTGGGCCAATTTTTAGAAAGTTTAGGAAAAAAGTTCATTTCCCATCAAAACGCGTCCTCATCAGCAAAGCGCTCCTACGTGGACGCGCTTTGCTGACGTGGACACAAAGCGCTCCCCAAGGGAGCGCTTCTTTGAAAAATTATTTTAATTTAAAAACTAAATTATAAAAAATAAAAATAAAAATAACATTTTATTTATTTAAAATATTAAAACTAAATTATAAAAATAAAAACAACTTCTTATTTTAATACATATATTAAAATTAAATTACAAAAAAAAAAAATAAAGAAAACTTCTTATTTATTTAATATATTAAAACTAAATTATAATAAAATAAAAATAAAGAAAACTTCTTATTTATTTAATATATTAAAACTAAATTATAATAAAATAAAAATAAAGAAAACTTCTTATTTATTTTATAATTAAAACTAAATTATAATAAAATAAAAATAACTTCTTATTTTATTACATATATTAAAATTAAATTACCAAAAATAAAAATTAAAGAAAACTTCTTATAGTTTTAATATATTAAAACTAATTTACAAAAAATAAAAAATAAAGAAAACTTCTTATTTTATTACATATATTAAAATTAAATTATAATAAAAATTAAACAATTTCTAATTTATTAAAGATATTAAAATTAAATTACAATAAAAAATTAAACAACTATTATTTTATTAAATATATTAAAACTAAATTACAATAAAATGAAAAATAACTTTTATTTTATTAAAAATTTAAATTAAATTATATACAAAAAATAAACAACTTCTATTTTAGTGAAGATATTAGAATTAAATTACAAACACAAATAAAAAACAATTTTTATTAAAAATAAAAAATAATTACAATTTAAAATAAAAAACCGATCCGAATCAATGTTGATCTTGCATTGAATTAGTGCCACAGGGGCGGTCGTGATTCTGTATTGGATTCCTCCTTCTTCTAGCTTGGCGGGGTCGTGGAACCTCAAGGGATTCAGGTTCCTCCGTACTGGTCAGTTGTGGGTGTTGCGAGGATGACCCACCTTGATAAAATAACGACCGGAGGTGTTTGCATAAACCACGGCGGGGTGTCAATCCGTATGGCGAAGGAGGTGGTAGAAAGAAGTACTCCTCGTGGCGCCTCGTGATCCTCACGCGATGATGGCTTCAAGATCGGTGGCCGTAGGAGTAGTCGGAACGGACTCGAACCCGACCATGCATTCCAACTGGGTGGGGCGGGAAAAGGAAACATAAGCGGGTTAGGATACATATAAGGAGTAAGTACGACTTTTGGCATAAAGGGTGAAGGTGTGATGTCGATGTCGTCGGTTGAACTGATGGGCGGTGGATTGTGTGGTATTGTTGCTAGGCCCGATGGTCGTGTCGTATTGTTGATGGCCCCGTGTCATCACCCCTTCTCCTTGGATTTAAGGGGCCCCGACGTTCCCTTTATTAATGAAGTTGTCGTCACCTCTCTCCTTCTGACAACAGATACGGCTTACTATGGATCCTAAACTATGGCATGTATTTCGGCACGCATGCTAACTCAGGGACGATGATCGGTTCCTGGATAGGTAAGTAGTCATACCGATTCTCCCACGTCTCGATATGTTCTGACCAAAATCTTGGCCAATCCATGTGCAATTGTTGTAAGTCCACTTTGTGCTCATCATCGAACACCTCAGGTGGCACGAGAATCGGTTGCTGGAATCCAAATTGTCGCAGAACCTGATTTGACTGGTGCATCTCCATGGTCGCATAGGTGATCAATGGGACCTTCGCGTGCCAACAGTTTGGATTTTGAAAGAACTCCTCTGGAATTACTGCCCGAATTGTCGAATCCTCATACGGTGTCCATTGAAACTATATTAACATTACAAAAATATTAGTTATATACATAATACTAAACACTAAATATGAAATACTAAATTATAAATATGAAATTCGAAACTTACTTGTGATTCCGACCGTTTGTCCAATAGAAGCCGTATATCTTCAAGCGAGGTAGGTATTCCAGCATGACTCGCCGAATGGTTCCACCTAATTAAATAAATTTTTAGCATACAATTATACTATAAATCTATGTAATAATTGTAAAATATAAATTAAATTTACCTCGTTATCAGTGGGAATGAATATGGTTGGTTGAGTCGAGGACGTAAAAATGGAAATCGAAACCATGCCCATGACTGCAGTAGTGATAGGCAACCTCCAATTTTCGCTTTACTCGGCCGTGTCGCCCCGCACATCTCCCTATACAACCTCGATAGCACGGTAGACCCCCAACTCAATTCACCGGCTGCTCTAAAATCAACAAGTTTCAGCAGCCATCTCAAGTGTACGAGGTTTCTAGAAAGGTCCAGCATCAGATAGCCTCCAATTATCTGAAGAATGTATGCCCGAGCATGCCGTATTCTCTCTATTTCGGTTGAACCCTCATTCTACTCTGGGAATGTGTCTCGTAACCAGGCCATCTCGATCCGACCTCTATGAATTTTATCCGGAATGGCACCCAGAAGCTCGTAGTATACGGCCATCCAATCACCAGAAGTTGCGGACCCGGTGACTACCGACCCGTCCACCGGCAATCCCAATTGCAACTACACATCTTCCAGAGTGATGGTACACTCTCCACATGGAAGATGGAAAGTGTGCGTCTCGGGTCTCCACCTCTCTATCAACGCACTGATCAAAGGCGGCTCCAACTTGAACCCCCGGCCTATCGTCGCCACGTGCAAAAACCCTCTTCCCGCAGGTAATTCTCGATCAACGGCGATGTGGGACCATGCATGTTGCGAATATAACATTGCAACACCCGATCTACAGACTGTTTGTAAAATTATAAAAAAATTAATTAAAATTGCATAATTGTAAAAAATATTAAATAATATTGAAAAATTAAAATTAAAACTTACCATTTGCATTTGCTTGACGGAGATGTGCTTGTTGTCTAGACGAAGTAATTCCCCGGCCATTGTAATACGATCGAAAATTTTAAAATTTTCCAAAAAAAAATATATTAAAAAAATTAAAAAGGACTTTTTTGTAAATAGTAAAGGACTATTTTGAAATTTGAGAGTAAATTTCAAGGACTTTGAGAGAAAATTGAGAGAAAATTGATAGAAGGATTAAAGTGTGAAAAAAATAAAAGGGTTGGGGGTTTTTATAGGAAAAAATTTTGACTGTTGGGCCTTTTGACCGTTGGCCCAACAGTCAAAAAAATTTTGACCGTTGGCCAGCAAAGCGTGCCCCTCATGGACGCGTTTTGATGGGAAATGGCCATTTTCCGTAAATTTTCTAAAAATTGGCCTAATTTCATAATTTTTTATTTTTTTTGGTATATTTAGGATATTTACCCAAAAACAGAACTATAATATAGCAAAATAATAGTGAGAATAAAATAATAGTAATAATGCTAATAAATAATAATACATATCGTAATAGTAATAATAATATTAATCAATGATGGTAACAATAAATAATTATGAAATGATTAATACAAGATTTAATGAAAAAATAAAAAATGAAAAAATGAAAGTATAAAACAAAAAAATGTAAATTAAAGGGAAAAATGTAAATGACATAAATTAGAAATGTTAAAAATAAAAATAAAAAAAAAACAAAGAAGGAAGGGTTGAATTAAATAAATGGACTAAATTAAGATTTAACAAAATTTAAAGCATGGATTGCAAAAAAAAAAAAAAAAAAGGGAAATAAATGACTAAACTGAAAATATAACCAAATTTAAATCCTAAATTATAAGAAAATAGAACATAAAGGATAAAATTAAAATGGGAAGAAACATATAGGGACTCAGAGGGAAAATATACCAGCTCGATGTCATTCCCGTGGGTCAAGGGACTGACTTGTAAATAAATTAAAATTCAAAGGGTGAAATTAAAACAAAAAAAATAGTACGAAATCAAAAAGGGGCAAAAAACGGAAGGACCAAAGTGGAAATTAGACCCTCCCCTTAAAAACACGCGGATCTTGGATGGATCCGGATAGGGTTAGGCTTGAAACGACGACGTTTTTAGGGGCTATATAAGTTTTAAAAAATGATTAAAAAAACTCATTTTTTACATCAGTTTAAAAAAAAAAAAAAACTTTCCCTTTTCTTTTTTTTTTCTCTCAAACCCTTCATCATTTGGCCATAGGGTCGTCGCAGCTCTGCCACGACCACCGGTCATCGGCGACAACGATGGTCGCCTCCGGTGGCTGGAGTTTACGAAAAGACCTTCTTTTTTACTCTTTCGACTCCCTTAACCTAGATCTAAGGCTAAATACCCCTGAAACCCCACCAAAATTCCTAAAAATCCTAGGGAACCCTTTAGTTTCTCTTCTCTGACAAAGCCATCGACAACCCCAATAGGTTCGGAAACCTTTTGAGTCGGCGAGAAGCCTCCCACGATAGCGGTGAAAGAGGCAGCGACAACTGGTAAGGTTTTCAATTTTTTTTTATATTTTTCGAAAGAAAAAAAAAACACAATGAACTATCTTTTTCAAGAACTTTTTTTTTTTTTGTATTCTCCTCTTCCTTTGTGTTACATAATGGTTTCGGCTTTATAGCCGAATATTACAACATATTTTCCTTTTGTTTTTTTCCCTTTTTTTTTTCTTTATCTTTGCCTCTACCTCTGTTCTTTTTTGCAGGTGGTGGCGTGGCAAAGGGGTGCAAACCTGTTGATGTGGCGAGGCTGCAGAGTTGAAGCTTTTTAGGGTTTTGGGTTTTTTTTTTTTTGTGTGTGTGTGTGCTAGGTTTTTGGGCTTGGGCTAAGGTGTATTGGGTATTTAGGGTTTTGTTAGATGGGTTAACAAATTGGGCTTGTGTAGGTTATTTGGATTTGTAAGTGGACTCATTATTTGATGTGTTTATTTGTTTTGGATAAAATGGGCCTCAACACCTATTTTAATATATAGTATTAAAATCTATAATATCAATTTAAAAACTAAAAAATTATAAATATTCAATAAAAATACCAATTTAGACTAAATATAGTTTCAAAATGTGGGCAAATATAAGTGTTACTAGTTAAACTCTGTCATGATATATCTATCGCAAGAAATCAAAACTAGAAATATTCTATTAATAGTAATAATGTGTTGAACAACATCATCTAGTTTTATTCGATAGTTACTCTTAGCACTAATTTTTTGAACAATCTAATTATAGGTTTTGATTACATCTGCTCTTCCCCTCCTAAATTCATAAATAAGAAAAAATGCGTTTCAGTGCACACGAACTTATATTTTCTTGTACTAACAACAGTACCTATATCAGTCAAGTTAATACTTAATCAGTTATTCTTAGCATCCGAACAATTTCCAATATAACAAATACGAGGAAAATATTTCATAAAACTCCCACTTGAAAAAGGTATTGGGAATCAAATATTGTTTTCTTTAGAAAAAGCCATACCATGTGTTTTCATTAAAAGCATAGTTTCTAGGAATGATCATAACATCCAACAAATCTAAAATTAAATATACTTTTGAGATTATATACTCGTTGGATCCTGCCATATTAAATTCCAATAATATTGATTTGGATAATTTATAATCATTTTATGTAGACTTTTACCTTTACGTGTTTAGGTTGCTTTATTATTATTATTATTATTATTATTATTATTATTATTATCGTATATCCATGTTATGTCAAAAATTATCAAGCTTATCGATATAAATAGCTCTTAATTTTGTACGAATATCATACGATGATTGAAGTTATTATTTATTTAAGGGATCGGATATAATTTTAATATACTTTTCATATATTTATCAAAAGAATAAAATTATAGCTTTTCTGCTTTTTAATACAATCTTTTAATACTTATTTATATAACTTTTAATAAAAATATATAAAAACTGTTTTCTCACTCATAATTAAATTATAATAAATTTAGAGGATAGATATTCAATCCGAATAAAATATTCACAAAAGTAAAGAAATTCTAAATAATTCATATTCAAGCATTAAAATTTATATTCGTAACACGAATATCAGATAAATAGTAATTAAAATATTATTATTTAAATATTATTTAAATCTGAATATGAAAGAAAATTAAAATATTCGTAAATATCCTAATCTATAATATACATTGCGATTTTTAGTAAAAGAATCTTTTACACATATCACCAAAAATATTTAAAATTTTCCAGTAAAAACAATAAAAGTATTTAGTGTCTTAATTTTATTAAAGAAATTATATGATTTTTTCCTTTAATTTCAAAAACTTAGATTTTGCTTCATTTATATTTTCTTATAATTTTAAATGAATATCATTAAAAGTTGATAATAAAAAATGTTACATGTTGCCCACTAAGGTGTAAATGGGGAAAGGGAATAGAAAAAGGGGACAAGGGTTTCTTATCCTATCAAAAGAACATGATTATTCTACCAAAACAGAAAAAAACATAATTATTAGCTCCATAAAGATGTTAGAAATTGATTGATTGACCATAGAACAATATGTACATTATACTAAAGTAAACACTCATAACAAAAGCTCTTGAAAAATGCAAATCCTGATCATTGTTGGTAGTAAAGTATAGAATGTGAAAGACCCATTCACAACTTGGCACCTTCTCAAACTTTAGGTTGAAGCTTCCTAGTGATTGAAACTGTTGTAATATTGTTGTCCATGATACCCAATGTTGTTCATTCCAGTTTACAGCAAAAGACTCAAAATCCCATGGCTTCTTTTGCAATACCATTCAAAATCATCTTCTTCCTCCTCGTTGTCCAGCTTCGGTCTTCCCATGTTTTCTCTTCATCCGCCATTAACCTTACTGAAGCTGAAGCCCTTCTAAAATGGAAAGCTAGCCTTGACAGCAACACCCAAACTATGCTCTCAACCCTGTGGGTCGGAAGCAGCCATTGCAACTGGGTTGGAATCACTTGTGATAAGGTTGGAAGCATCACCAATCTTAGCCTCGCAGGGTATGGTTTGAGATTGAAAGGTACACTTCACAATCTCAACTTCCTTTCCATTCCTAGCTTGATTAGCCTTAACCTTCAAAACAACTCACTATATGGGTCCATTCCGTCCCACATTGGGAACCTTTCTAAACTTGTCTTCCTTGACTTGTCCTACAATAATTTCTACGGTAATATTCCATCTCAAATAGGAATGCTTAAATTTCTCATTGAGCTTAAGCTGTCTAAGAATAGTTTCTATGGGCCAATTCCTCCAACGTTCAACAATCTTACTTATTTGCAGCATTTACAGTTAGGACATAACCATCTCACTGGTCCATTGCCCAAGAACATATGCATAGGGAGATCACTCGCATATTTTGGAGCTATGAATAATAATTTGATAGACCAGATCCCATCAAGTTTGAGATATTGCAAAAGCTTATATGGAGTTAGGCTTGAAGGAAACCACTTAACTGGAAATATATCAAAAGCCTTTGGTATATATCCAAATTTGAGTTTCATTGCATTAAGCAATAACAGATTTTATGGCGAACTTTCTCCGAAATGGAGCCAATGCCATAATCTGCAAAGCCTACAGATTGCCAATAATAACATTACTGGAAAGATACCACTTGAGTTGGGACATGCAACTCAGTTGCAAGAACTCAATCTCTCTTCAAATCATCTAATCGGCGAGATTCCCAAGGAACTAGGAGCATTGACAAAGTTGTCCCGTCTTTCGCTAAGTGGTAACCAACTGTCGGGTAAAATTCCACTTGGTATTGGACTTCTTTCAAATCTAAGACAACTTAACTTGGCATCAAACAAGTTAAGTGGATCTATTCCTGACCAACTTGGAAATTGCTCCAGATTACGGAACTTGAATTTGAGCAGGAATTACCTTAGAGAGAGAATTCCATTTTCTATAAGCTACATAAATGGCCTTCAAAGTCTAGATTTAAGTCATAATTCACTTACCGGAGGTATCCCACGTCAGCTTGGAGAATTACATTCCTTGAAAATATTGGACCTTTCTCACAATTTACTCAAAGGTTCCATCCCAAAAGCTTTCAGGGATTTGCATGGTTTGACAATTGTGAACGTATCTTTCAATCGATTAGAAGACCTTCAGGCATTTCACGAGGTTTCATTCGATGCTATAAAGAACAATAAAGGCCTATCGAGTAATGCCACAGAACTAAGGCCTCATTTTGTCTCTTCTCGATCAAATTATGGTCTTAAAAAGGGCACCAAAGACTTCATTTTAGTTGTGTTTCCAAACATTGGTGGTCTACTTTTGCTACTTATAATGGTTGCAACTTTTCGTAGGTTTTGTATGAAGACTCCAACCAAAAATTCCGAGTCAACGGAGGAAGAAAATGGAGATATTTTAACTGTATTGGGATTTGATGGAAGAATACTCCATGATGAAATCATTGAAGCCACTGAAAATTTTAGCTCCAACTATTGCATTGGTTCAGGAGGATATGGAACTGTTTACAAAGCTACATTACGAACCGGTCAAGTGGTTGCTGTGAAGAAATTTCACCAATATGTAGATAACATTCTCAACAACTCGAAAGCCTTTGAAAGCGAAATTGCTGCTTTACTAGAAATAAAGCATCGTAACATTGTGCAGATGTATGGCTTTTGTAAACATCGAAAGCATTCTTTTCTGGTTTTTGAGTTTGTAGAAAAGGGGAGTTTGAAAATGGTCTTAAGCAACAATGAACAAGCAGAGGAGTTGGATTGGAAGAAGAGGCTAAATGTAGTTAAGGGATTGGCTAATGCTTTGTCGTATATGCATCATGACTGTTCACAACCTATAATTCATCGAGACATTTCCAGCAACAATGTTCTTTTGGATTCGGATTATGAAGCTCATGTCGCAGACTTTGGCACAGCTAAACTTTTAAAGCCTGACTCCTCCAATTGGACTTCACTTGCAGGCACCTCCGGGTATATAGCTCCAGGTATTGACTCATCTTTTTTCCCTAAAAATTCTTTCAACATGTCATTTATTCTATTAGAATTCTTAATTTCTCGTACATTTTTAACTCAGTAGACATAGTTCAAATAGCATCAACGTCACTAGTATATATTTTTATGTAGAGTTGGCCTATACAATGAGAGCAGATGAGAAATGTGATGTATATAGTTTTGGTGTGCTAACACTAGAAGTTTTATTGGGGAGGCATCCTGGTGATCTTCTTTCATCGGTATCGGCATCTATGTCAAATGACAAACAAGTTTTGCTTCAGGATGAGATAGACCCACGTCTCCCACCACCAAAAAACCAAGTTGCAAAGGACATAGTCCCTACTATAATGATAGCAGTTTCATGCTTGAATAGTAATCCCGAACTTCGACCCACCATGAAGCAAGTTGCTCAAGCCCTTAGTTGTAAGTCTCATCCATTGCCAAGCCCTTTCTCGACCATAGACTGCCATGGCTAACTAAGGTGCTACAGTACAACTCATATATCTAGGTAAGGTATTCATATTTTCCTCTTATCTACTCTTTTGATCTCTCTTTCTTTCAATCATCTTTTATTTAATTTGGATGTTCAGAAGTTCCTACTTGTGAATAAATTAGGTCAGCACCATAACAGGATTGCAAGTATTTTCCTAGTGTCACTTCTTGGAGTAGAGGAAAGCGTTGGAGTCGTCGAGTATTTTATCACGTTGGTTGGTCTCAATTTCTTTAATGAGAGAGTGTTTTATATGTTATATATCAATAAAAATTTTATTATAATGAGAATTGAATCCAACATATTACTACACATTAACTAAAACATTAATTAACTTTTTACATGAATTTTAAATAAAGTAATATACGTTTGTTGAGTTACCCTTTGTAGTATATTTCAGTATCATAAATAATGTTTACTATTTTATTTCTTTTTTTCACTATGCAAAAATTTATTCAATTAAAATATACTACAAAGGGTAATGTGTTTTTGAAAATTAAAATTTTGTTTCTATCTTTTATTTTATGGAATTTAATCTTTTTATTGTTCAAATTTCAAAATTTAAATCAAATTATTAATATTTTAATTAAATTTATTACTATGATTTTTTAAAATTACTCATTTGATAGTTTTGTAATTAAAATAATAATTTTATAATTAAATTAGTGTTAATTCGATGAAACTAAATTTTAAAATAAAAATTAAATTCAATAAAATAAAATAAAATATATGAAATAAATTTTATTTTTCGAAAAGGAAAAACACTTAAATCATATCTATTAACGTCTAAAAATGTCAAGATAACAAAATGGAATCACCTTTGTCGGTCGACGTATCCTTGGGAGCAATTAAAAAGAATAAACTGTTAGCTCCATTAAAACATTAGAAATTGATTGATTGGTAGGCGTTGACCCGCTGACCATTGAAAAGTATGACTCCTTTGAAATATTGTGAAGAAAGTGAATAAATATTGGAAGAGTTTGTTTTTGGCATAATGATTTTTTCCTCCCCAATTTTTTTTTTTAAAAAAATTATTTAAATTTTATTTAATTTTTCACTTTTAACCATATTTTAAATAATTTTAATGATTTTTTTTATTGATTGTACCACAGGTAGTCACAGACTTGATCGGGTCGGTGGATTGGGAGCTCGGTCATACTATTTATTAGCTTTATTATCATTAGTATCACAAGCCTATTTCCAGTAATTTCAAGATATGCAATGTTGTAGGATAATAATTGACATATTATGTTTTACAACTGTTAACTCTTTTTAGTTTTGCTTTAAAATTAAATTTCGAAATAATGTGATTTAAAAAATAATCAAGGTAGTTTCTCGGACTTGATTTTGTTGTCTAGGTCAAGTATAGAATGTTACACATTTTAAGGTAATTTAATAAAAAATATAAGTTTAAGGACTAAAATTAAATAACAAATTAATATGACTTTTTATGAAATTGAAATGTCAAATAAATTGTTAGACTTTTTTTTTAACTTATAAACATGAATTGATTTGAGATTAAATATTGTAACAAGAATATATGTGTTGCAAAAATTATTTATTTTACCTATTTGATACTAATTAACTATCGATTATAAAACAGTAACAAGAAAAAAAAACATAATTTTTTAATAAATGGATTGATTAACCATAAAGTCAAGTAATTAATTAATGTTGAGAGGTAGCAGTGAAAATGATTGATGAGCCCAAAAAAACAAAAGGAAAATCTTATGATATGACATTTAAGGACTTCATTAATAAGTCAATTCAACAAATGATTAGTTCATTTTTAAATACAAACTATAATAATTAAATTGAAATTGAAATGAAATTTAATTTTGATTGGACGAAATAACGTAACTCAATTTTATAGTATTATCCCAAACATTGTTCATTGCTTATCCTGTTTAGAGTCTACCAAACATCAGGTTTTGCAGCTTGCAGAGTCTTCTTCTTATTTGTTTTTCAATCTCCTCATCTTCTTCTCTATCCTTTCAAAACACTTGCTTTCTCTCACTTCTCTAGATCTCCGATAACGCCTTGCAAACTTTGGTTAAACTTTGGTTTGAAATTTGTTAGAGGGTTCACCTCATAAACACACGGCACTGGTTCAGGCACTGAAACAGACCCGCTTGTTGTTCCTAATGAACATAGCTTGGAGGACCTTTCAAATCTAAATTTGCCTCCCTCAATTCTACCCTTCTAAGAAACTCAAGTAAAGAAACTAACGTTTTCTGTATTAACAATTATAACTTGACTTGATACATTGGTGACTGAAATTTATATACTAAGGATGATAGTTTCTATTAACTACTTAGCTTAACAGCTGGATAACAACTTGTAACTGAATTATATTCTACTACTCTAACATGCATCCACCTTCTCGATCGGTAGCACCTAGAGAAACTGACAAAAGCGAACAAATGATGACATAGAAAATGGCTTAGTGAGAATGTCAGCTACTTGGTTACAAGCAGGAACTTCGCCAACCGTAAGAGTCCCATCGGTAACTCTCTAATGAACAAAAAACAAGTCAAGCTCAACTTGTTTAAATTTGGAGTGAAAAATTGGATTTGCCGCAACTGCAACTGCACCAAAGTTATCACATCAGACAGCAAGAGTATCAAAAGACTTAACTTGCAACTCCTGGAGTAGAAAGTAACCAAGTGACTTCACTAGTAGCAGCAGCAAGACTCTGATACTCGGCTTTTACAGTGGAGCGTGAAACCACTTGCTGCTTCTTAGACGACCATGAAATATGAGTCTGTCCAAAATACACACAATACCTTGACGTAGACTGACGGTCATCAAAATCCAAACCGCAATTGGCATCGGCATATGTGGAACTATTGGAGTGTGCATGAATTAACAAACACGATTTACAACATATATATCAGGGTGAGTAAGAACAACGTACTGTAGAGCACCTGCAAGACTGCGATACTCAGATGGGTCACTCAGTCTCTCTCCATCATCTTTTGACAAAACTGCTGAACTCACCTTAGGAGTATGAACCTTCTTTGCATGTAACATCGAGCAACGGGCAAGAATATCACGAATATACTTCTTCTGACACAGATCTATACAACCAATGGAAGATCTAGTAACTTCAATCCCAAGGAAATAATGGAGACTACCTATATCTTTGAGAGAGAACTCTGCATTCAACGTCCTAACTAAGGTATCAATGGCAGCAGACTTATTGCCGATAATGATTATATCATCAACATGCACAAGAATATACAAAATAGAGTTAGGCGTAACCCTCACAAATAAGGACGCATCAGCCTTAGAAACCAGAAAGCTAGAATTGACAAGAAACTACCTAAGTTTATCAAACCAAGCCTGTGGAGCTTGTCGAAGACTATATAAGGCCTTCTTCAACCGATACACCAATGGTCTGCCAACCGAATCACACTGAACAAACCCTAGAGGTTGATGCATGAATACCTTAGTATCAATATGACCATTTAAGAAGGAATTATTCACATCAAACTGGCGAAGTGGTCATCCTTTTGAAACAGCAATAGAGAACATTACCCTAATATTGGTCGATTTGACCACTGGGCTAAAAGTTTCTTTAAAATCATAGCAGTACCTGTGAACATCCCTTAGTAACTAATCGTGCCTTCCTGTGATTAATGGACCCATCTGGATTCCACTTAATCTTAAATAACCACTTGCATCCAATATCCTTCCGACCAGGACGTAGAAACACAATATCCCATGTTGAATTTAACATAAGTGCGTCATACTCTGCTTGAACAGCTACCTTCCACTCTGGTTGAGCCAACGCCTCCATAACAGAGCATGGTTCAAAATCAACAGCCTCTGTAGTAAAAATCTTGGGTTTAAAAATTTTGGCTTTTGACCTAGTTACCATAGCATGAGTATTGGTAGAAGGATTAACAGGATTTGGTGGAGATACTGATGAGGACGAATGAGGTTTTATGGCCTCAATGTCAACACGTGCTTGTAAATCAGATGAAGTTGAACCACTATCAGGCTACCCGTTGTCAACACTTGCTGTGTCAGGTCCGGAGAAGACAATGGAACCAGAGAAGACTGATGAGAAGGTACAAAAGTCAGAGAAGAGGACACCACAATGATAGGCACAAATGTGACACCTTAAGTGGAACTAAAAGTGGTAGTCACCGCCGAAGAGGTAGACAAAAACCGCTGCTCATCGAAGCTAACATGACGAGATACGATAACTTTCCCATCAGGAATGAGGTAATAATACCCTTTATGCTGAGAACTGTACCCTAAATATGTGCACGGTTGAGACAAAAATCTAGTTTATGTTGTGAATACTGTTGTAAGTATAGAAAGCAGCAACAGCCAAAAACTCTAAGATGATCGTACTTTGGTTCATGTCCGTAAAGCTTTTAATAGGGAGATTGATTTTGAAGAACTGGAGTAGGAAGTCGATTTATGAGATGAACGGCACTACAGAAAGCATATCCTCAGTGTTGCAGAGGAAGATTAGCCTGGGCTAAGAGTGTGAGCCCGATTTTTACAATATGACGATGCTTGCGCTCTACGACCCCATTCTATTCAGAGGTACGAGGACATGACAACCGATGAATAATCCCTTGATAAGCTAGAATGGAGGCAATGTTCGATACTCCCGCCCCAGTCACTTTGAAACTTCTTAATGGACTTTCCCAACTGAGTAGCAACCATTTTCTAGAATTGACGAAAACAGTCAATCGCTTGGAATTTTGTTTAATCAAATATACCCAGGTAAACCTATTATACATTTCCATATAGGAAACATAATACAAATTTCCTTCACAATCAATAGACGCTGAACCCCAAAGATCAGAAACAATAAGTTCAAACAGCTCTACATACTCAGTAGATGAATAAGGAAATGGCAACTTATGAGCTTTGCCTTTTTGACATGCAACACAAATACTAGAAAGAGCATTTTTATTAGTGAAAATTCCACATTTATTCAGAACAGTATTAACAATTTTAGCCGACAGATGACCCAGCCTACAGTGCCAAAGAGTGAAGTCACCGGAACTAGGGAAACCATCTTGAAGATCCACATGATGAACAACTGAATCCATAGGTGTTGAGACAGGAGACACGACCGAAAAATGATAGAGGCCCTCACGAACTTTGCCTCACAACAAGATGTCCTATGTCTGGATGTCCTTTACCACACAATAGGATGGATGAAATTTGAAGAAAACGTTGTTATCCTTAGCAAATTGTGGCATGAGAGTAAATTCTTGCGAATGCTAGGAACACATAGCACATTAGTCAATCGTAACAATTTGGAACTAGTAGAAATAACCACATCTCCAACAGACTGAATTTCAGATGATAGCCCGCTACCCATTAAAAGTTTAGAGGTACCTGAATATGGAGCGGTGGCATTCAAATTTGCAGCATCCTGACAGACATGATTTGATGCACCCGAATTCGGAAACCATGATGTGGTCTCGACCGGCGTACAAACAAGTAGGTCGACACTTCCAAAGCTAGAATCATATCGAGAAGCATCAGAAAAATTTGAAGCATGGAAGTCGGGAATTCGAGGCAACCCAATATCCTAAGAATTATCAACATCAAACACTCTAGCACGAGGCTTTGTATGCCATGGAACGTTAGGAGGAGCATTCAGAATAGACCCATCAATAGTAACAAAATTTGTCACTGGATACCCAAGAGACCGTTGAGAGACATGAGCCGATCCAGGTTGTTGAGGCAAAGGGCCATTAAAATTTGGCCTATTAAAAGTCGGCCTATTAAAATTCGGCCTGGGCATATTCGGCCCAAAGAATTTTGTGACCCATAAGCCGAATAACTTGGCATACCCACATTCGGCCCAACATTTGGCCTGCTACTATCAATAAAGGGCTGACACAATATGGACCCACAAGAGTCTGACCAAACGAATGTTGACCAACATTTTGACCAAAGTCATGGAAAATTTGAGGCCTTCTATTCGGCTGAAAAGTTTAGCCTTCATCTTCACCATTAACATGCACACCATGATTCACAACCCCCAAATCTCCCGTTAGCGGCAATCACCGCCGGAGTAGCATCATCACGATAATAGCGGTAGTAACACTTTTGCGCTATGTGACCGAACCTGGAGCAAATCTGACATTGGATACGCTGTCTGAAACCCCTACCACGACCGCGAGATTGCGATTGACCACCATGAACACCGATCTCCTCCAATGGTGACGGCGGTTCTTCCACTAAATTCGCCGCAAACGAAACCTCATGAATCGCCCGAGCATGCCTACTCTCGCACTCAAGAAGAGTATCAACGACACGGCAGAGAAGTAAGGAGGTTGAAGAGAGAGAGACCGACGAGACCACACCCTCGTATTTGGAACGAAGATAGACAATGAGCACTTGTGTTTGCTCCGCCTCGGAGATCGACAAGCCCAACGCTTCTAAGAGGGCACACAAACTTTTGACCTTCGTTACATACATCTAGATCGAGAGAGTACCCTTCTTCAATGAATGAAGATCGTGTCTCAATCTGGACTGTTTGGCATCGGTATCGACAGCAAATATGGTTGTGTCAGTCATCCATACATCCGACGCTGTCTTGATATCTATGAAGGAATGAAGATGAGAAGAGTCGATCACCGACAACAGCCATGACGTAAGGAGATTGTCTTGCTGAGAGAAAACAGAGTAAGATGGATTAGGAACGAGATTACCATCAATACCTTGAACAAATCGGACTGGTGTCGTGGTTGAGCCATCAAGAAAGCCGGCCAAGTCATATCTAGCAAGAATAAGCCGGATCTATTTCTGCCATTGAAGGAAAGTATGATCAACAAGTTTGACCACTTCGTGACGAGGAAAGGAATGGACAACTCATTCGTTGGAGAATGGAGAACCATGTGGCTCTACAGAGTCGGTATCAGAGGACTGAACGGTAGCCATGGCCGAGGATCACTCAGGCGACTGATACCATCTAAGAAACTCAGGTAAAGAAACTAATAGCATCTAAGAAACTCAGGTAAAGAAACTAACGTTTTTTTGTATTAACAATTGTAACCTGACTTGATACATCGGTGACTGAAATTTATATACTAAGGATGATAGTTTCTGTTAACTACTTAGCTTAACAGCTGGATAACAACCTGTAACTGAATTATATTCTACTACTCTAACAACCCTTGTTGATTGCTTCATTAATGGCTTCTTCATCCTTAGAATTACGCTGTTTCTGAGGTTAGAGTAGCTTGTAGTCTTGTCGAATATGGTTCGACACCATTTTTGAACCAAATGCTTGGCAAATTCTCGATTGGCAGTGGCTTCCTCGTCTGATTTTGAAAGAAACATAATGACTTTACCAAGCTCACTCTTCTTCAACTGCTCCCTTCCATCTTCTAAGCTGATATCAACAGGCATCACCTGAGTTAAGATATTCAAAATGGAAGATCGAAGAGTGGCGTTCGGTAAGCTTCCATCGGGAAGAGGCTCCAGCCAACTCTTCAACAAAGTTAAGACCCCATGATCCAAAAACTCTTGTCGCAGCTTTTTCTTAGAGAGAAAGTCAGTAAGAAGATGCAACATTTGGATCTTTCTAATAGCGGGTTTGTTTTGGATGTTAAGCTCAATATCTTCTGTGGCAGCAACCTCCATTTGAGCCATTACTTTCTCAACAAGTAATCTAATTCCCGGAGAACTTGTTTCCTCCATCTTCTTCATTCTCTTAACCTTATCGAACATCGCCTCGATCTCTGCATCAGTATCAGATTTATGACAAATTTGTTCGTCTTTCTGGTCTTGACCATCCGAGTTAAGCCAACCCCACATCTCCTCCTAATCACTGGGTTTTTAAAGCTTTATCTTGTTGGTTTTAGGGAAATCGTGTTGCACGATCTCACGAATGTTGTCGGTTTCTTCCTCCATGGATGATTTCTTCTTGACTAGTTTTCCTCTAGGTTTCGAAACCTCCATCAATGCTAAAACTTTGAATCCTAGTAATGCTTTGGTGGTGAAGTTCTTTTTAGGTTTCAAATGAATGATGTTGTATGTCATATATATATATATAATAGTTAACCTGATAGGATGTAATGAAATTCTATTTTTAGTTGGAATCCTAGTTGCAGTTGGATTCCATATTACAAATCCTAGTAGGAATTTGAGTTGAATTAATTCTATAGTTGCAATTGTTTCTTTTTAACTTACTGTTATTTCAACGTACAAATTTCTGATTTTTCATGGATCAAAAAATACATCAGACAGGTTTGGATAAAGAATTCAGAACTTAAATTTCATTAATTAATAGTTATTTTGATATAATTTTTAAAATTATCCTTATCACAAATTTAATTTAAAATTTGATTTCATTAGAAATTTAGAATCCCAGTTGAATTTGGGTTTTAAGATGTAATCTTATTTTTATTAATTATCCTAATAGGAAATGGATTTCATGATGTAAACCCTAATAGAAAATCTTTGGATATGCATTTTATCGAGGTTTTCAATAAAATAAAAGTTATATATAAAATTCTCAAATTTAAACAATTCATTATATATATTAGTTAAATAATTCTTTAATTTATTACTTTCATTAATGCTATTAATTTTAGTTAAAAGTAATTTATTGAAAAAAAATTCAATAGAAATTATATATATTCTGACTTTAGCTGATTCAAATAATAAATACTAATAGGTGCTATTAATTAAATTTGGATAGAAATTATATATATTCTGAGTTTAGTTTCAAATAGTAAGTATTAAGAAGTGGTATTAATTAAATTTGCTGGTCATAGCTGATACATCCAGGGAACGTCAAGCAAGCATTGACAAACAAAAGGAAGCAAATTATGTATCATAAAGGTTTTAATGCGTTGTTGAGAAAACTAAAAATATCTTATCCCTATAAAATAACAAAAAGAATAGTAAGTAGGGTCAAATCTTCAGGGACTGAATTTACACAAATTCATATTCCTCGAAACCCTAGGTAGAGTCGTGTCCAAGAAAAATGGCATACCTAAAAAAAACTGAATTAAAAGTTTGGTTGAATTGAGATTGCATAAATTGAAATTGAAATTGTAAAAATAAACAGAGTTGAGAAAGGAGATTTTTTGATGGAGAGATTTTAGCCTCCGGTTATCTCAATCCTCATTGGGTTCAATCCTAGGCTTTTAGGTGATCCTTCTCGAACAGAAAAAGCTAGTTATAGTGGAAGATGACACCTACGACCACTAACTCCACTTAGATTTTAGACTTACGATTTAGAGGAACCTGACTCTATCTAGCCGTCACTTTTGTGAGATCGGCCTACACTAGATCATCACTTCTCAATGGCAAATGTCACGCCATTTTGTCTCTTGGGCTCGACAACTACTAACGCAGTAAACTAACGAACCGACTGTGCAACCTTCCCAAAACATACAAAGCGGACGTCTTTGCACAAGATGAAAAGATCTCTTTTGAAGGGACATGGACGAAAGCGTCAGTCTCGTAGTACAGAGAAATGATGAATATTAGTTGAGAAGGCTAAGTGTGGATTCTAATCCTCATGATGCGGTCATTGAGAGCACCAAAAATATCCTATCCCTAATAAATAATGAAAAAGAATAGTATAAGGGAAGTAGGGTCAAATCCTCAGGGACTGGATTTGCACAATGCTTGTTCCTCGAAATCCTAGACAAAATCGTGCCCAAGAAATCCTGCGTGCCTAGGAAAAATAAAAAGACAAAATTAAAAGAAAATAGAATTTAAAGTTGATTGAAATTGTAAAATTGAATAAATTGCAAAAATTAAAATAGAGAACAATAAACAGAGTTTGAGAGAAAATAAATTTTTATGGAGAGATTCCAACCTCCGGTTGTCTCGATCCGCCTTGGGTTCAATCCTCGACTTTTAGATGATCCTTCTCAATAGAATAAGCCAGTTATAGTGGAAGAGGACGCCTACGGCCACCAGCTCCAAGAATTTAGACTTACGATTTAGCGGAACCTGACTCTAGCAAATAATCGGTTTGTGGGATCATCTTATGCTAGATCATCATTTCTCAATGGCGAATCCCACGCCATTTTGTCTCTTGGGCTCGCCAACCTCTGACATAGTAAGCTAACGAATCGACTGTGTAGCCTTCTCAAAACATACAAAGTGGCCGCCTTTGCACACATTGAAAATATCACTTCTTAAGGGACATGGACGGAAGCCTCAACCCCGTAATGTGGAGAAACAATGAATATTCGTTGAGAAGGCTAAGTATGGATTCTAAGCCTAAAAAACCTTTTTTTTTGGGAA
This sequence comes from Gossypium rotundifolium, assembly GCA_025506655.1. Taxonomy (NCBI): domain Eukaryota; kingdom Viridiplantae; phylum Streptophyta; class Magnoliopsida; order Malvales; family Malvaceae; genus Gossypium; species Gossypium rotundifolium. The sequence continues at coordinate 14,479,520 of CP106731.1, read as the reverse complement.
CTTTGACAACCTTCGGCTAGACAAATTTAGTGGCTCATGGTTGTTATGGAAAAGAAAATGAATCTTATGAAAATGGAAATTTTATTGGGAAAATATGGAAAGAACAAAAGGCTAAACTTTTTTGAGAGAGAGTGTTTACAGAAAAGATGAGTGAAAATTGAGTCACTTCATCCCCTATTTATAGTGCTAAGAAAGTTAATCTAGTCCTAATTAAATTCCAAAAGATAAATACAAATAATTAAAGATAAATAAAATAAATCCTAAAATTAAATAATCATAAATAATTATCCTAATATAATTGGAATTAAAATAGAGTCTTGTGATATAAAATCTCTTTTTTTGCACTTTAATCCTTGTGTCTTCCATTCTTACATTTTTGGCACCACATTTTTCCTTATGTTGCATGTTGGTCTATTTTATCTTCAATTTAACGCTTTTTGCCCCTAAAATTCCTTTTTTGCCTCCAATTTAGTCCTTACAAGATAAAAGACCATAAATAGCTCAAATTAGTGGGATCATACTCAAAATAAATATGCAATTAACACATAAAATATGTCGTCCTAGAGTATTATCACCTCATGAACCCTTTGTTGGGAATATCAACAACTTTGGCTAGATGAATTTGATGGCTAATGCTTTTTGGGGGAAAAGAAATAAACTTAATAAAAATGGAATTTTATTGAATAAATGAAAGGAACAAAAGCTAGAGCTTTTTGGGAGAATGAGCTTATACAGAAAAGATGAGTGAAATTTGTGTCACTCTATCCCCTATTTATAGTACTCAGAAAAACTAGTTTATTCCTATCTAAATTCTAAAAGATAAATAAATATAAAACTAAAATTAAATTGATAAACCATAATATATACATATTTTAAACCTGCATTTAGCATACTTTTGGATGATTTATCCCTTTAATTGTGGAATTTGATGGTCCTAATCCTTTGTTTTCACGTTTTATATTTAGGAGAGCATAGGAGGATGAAAAGAACGAGAAACGGGCCAAAAAAGAAGAAAATAGGCCAAATTAATGAATCAACATGGCCTGGAGTTCACCACACGCTCGTGCCTCATTAGCAGGCTCGAACACGGGCCTAGGCTCGAATCACATGGGTGTGTTACACGGGCGTGTCCCTGCTGTGACTCGTCTTAATTCTACGCGGAAAAGGATACTTAGAGGCAAATAAACACATTCTGAAGTCTATATAAACGCCCTAAATATGACCTAAAAAGGGGGAGGTAGCCTGAGGCAGCCAGAGAGGGCTGAATACAGGGAATTACTCAAAGAAAGCCAGTTGATCCATCTCGAAGCCAGAATCACTCTAAACATTGAGGATTTCTCCTTCAATTCCTTCAGGGGTTTTAGGGTTTTCTTTATGTTTTGTTATTTTTCTTCTAAGATGTATTCTTTTATAAGCATGAACTAAACCCTTAAATACCTAAGTGGGATGAAACCTAAGACGAATCTTGTTATTGTTTTCTGAACTATATGATAAATACTTGATTTGTTCTTGATTATGTGTTCTTAATTCTTACTTTAATATTCCAGGATATTGATTTAAGTATTGATGTGCTTATTCAGAGGAGCAAAAGTCATTGTTTAAGAGTAGATCTAGAGTAATTAAGTGGAGTTGATCGCACTCCTAGAAATAGGATGACGAAAATCTATCGGATTAGGGTCAAACCTAATAAGGAGTCCATAGATCGAGTTAATGCAACACTAGGGGTTTTAATTAGAAAGATATTTCAATTAATCAACCTAGGATTAGACGTTAGTAGCATCGAAAGAGGTATTAATATAAATTAGGGAATCTTACGGATCAAGTCAAGTGAATAAATCGTCTGGTTCAGAGTTAAATAACAAGTGAAGTCTAGGTGGATTCTTCCTCGGGTATTGTCTTGATCAATTGATTTTTCCCAAAAGTATTTTCCCTATTCATTATCTGTGTCTTGACATCCTTAGCTTAGTAATTAGTTAAATAAACATTAATCAATTTTATTTTAGGCTATATAATAAAAAGAGAGTCAGTACTAGTACTTTTGGTTCCTTTGGGTTCGACATTCCGGTCTTGCCACTAAGCTATACTACTGTTCGATAGGTGCGCTTGCCTCAATCGTGGTGATAGTTAGTTTCTAGGCTCGATCATTCATTGTATAAATTTTAAGACTTATCACGGACACGATCAAGTTTTTGCGCCGTTGTCGGGGAACTGAAATATTAAGAACACTAAATTTTTATTACTTTAGCCATATTTTATTTATTTTTTGCAATTTACTTTTACTTTTATTTTTTATTTTAACTTTGCTAATTTTTCTTTTATTTGTTCCTGGCAGGTACCTCTAGTTTATGACTAGAAGGAACCAAATAGGACCCTTAATTTACGATAGTGATATTGAAGGTACTGTTAGCAGAAATCATAGAGAAATAAGGTGAAGCTTAAATTACATAGAAGAAGAGCAAGAAGACGAAACCAATACTACCGAAGAGATGGCTGATAACAATCCGCTATCTCTTGTAGTTGCTGTAAACTCGGTGAATCAAAATCCTGCTCCTCGTACTATGTATGGTTATGCTAAACCTAATTTAACAAGAGCTAAATCGAGTATTGTTAGGCCTGCTATAGCTACTAATAATTTTTAACTGAAACCTAACACTATATAAATGATTCAACAATTTGTTCAATTTGATGGTTTGCAGGACGAAGACCCAAATACTCATTTAGCAAATTTTCTAGAATTCTGTGATCATTCAAAATAAATGGCATTTCTGATGATGCCATCCGTATTCGATTATTTCCCTTTTCTTTGAGGAATAAAGCCAAATAGTGGTTGAATTCTCTTTCATGAGGGTCAATCACTACATGGGACCAAATGACCGAAAAATTTTTATTAAAATATTTTTGGCTGGCCAAAACGGCCAAGTTGAGGAATGATATCTCTTCTTTTGTGCAGATGAATCTAGAAACACTATATGATGCAGGTGAGAAATACAATGATTTGTTGAGAAGGTGCCCTCACCATGTGTTACCTCTATGGCTTCATGTTCAAACCTTCTACAACGGTGTGAACCCTTGACTAGACAATTAATTGATTTAGCCACCGATGGAACCCTGAATAACAAAACTCCTGAAGCGGCCTATGAGTTTATACAAAAGATGTCACTAAACAACTATCAGTGGCAAGTTACAAGGACAAGGCCAACAAAAGTAGCCGGAGTTTTCAACCTCGACGCAGTAACCATGCTATCAAATCGGTAGAGATGTTAAATAAAAAGATTGATGGTTTGTGTTCTTTGCAGGTACATCCGGTAATGCAATGCAAAATAAGTGGAGGTGTGGCGAATCCTGGTACCCACCCTACGGACATGGCATGGAAAACTAGTAGATAAATTATATTGGTAATAATCCTCAACCTCAAAATAAACCTTACAGTAACACTTACAATGCAGGTTGGAGGAACCATCCAAATTTTTCATGGGGTGGCCAAGAAAATCAAAGACAGCAACCTTCTCCAGGTTTCCAACAACAACGCTACCAACAAGAGAAGAAGCCGAACCTCGAAGAGATGCTAACTAAATTTATCGTGGTGTCAAAACCAATTTTCAAAACATTGAAACAACACTAAAAAATTAGCAAGCATCAATTCAAGGGCTCGAAAACCAATTAGGTCAGCTTGCCAAGTTGATCTCAGAAAGACCACAAGGTAGCTTGCCAAGCAACATTGAAACTAACCCAAAAGAGCAACTTCAAGCCATTATCGCTCACGATAGTGAAGGGTTAGACGAATCAAACCCGAGACAAGAACCTGTGGTAAGTAAAGGTAAGGTTGAGGTAAGCCAAGAAAAACTAAAATCGGTAATTAAAGAGTACCAGCCTCGAATATCATACCCCAATGCGATGAAGAAAGACAACGTGACGAACAATTCGGTAAGTTTCTTAAACTTTTGAAGAAATTACATATTAACTTACCGTTTCTTAAAGCTCTTTCACAGATGCCAGATTCAAGGAAATTTTTAAAAGAGCTTTTGATAAATAAACGGAGGTTAGACAAGGCATCGCATGTGGAGCTGAACGCAGTGTGCTCAGCAATTTTGTAAAATAAACTACCATGAAAATTAAAAGATCTAGGAAGTTTTACAATTCCATGTTTAATTGGTAGTATCTATTAATAATGCTTTAGCTGATTTAAGGGTAAGCATAAATGTTATGCCTTATAAAATGTTTAAACAACTAGGTCTAAGGAAACCCAAACAAACTAGGATGAGCATTCAATTAGCTGATAAAATTACTAGAATTCCTAGGGTATAATCGAAGATGTACTAGTGAAAATTACAAATTGATATTCCCAGTAGACTTTGTTGTTTTAGACATGGATGAGGACAATACGGTTCCTTTAATTTTAAGAAGGCCCTTTCTAGTAACTTTCAGATCTAAAATTGATGTTGGTACAGGTGAACTCACACTTCGTGTAAGTGACGAAACGGTCACTCTTCAAGCTCTTGACTCGACTAGGACATTGAGTGATAAAGGTGAGAACATAAATTCTATTGATAACCAATTGGTTCAACCTTCTTCATAGGAAACACCACGAAGCTACACAACTGAACCTGATCCTAGACCCGTGCCGATAAAAAAATAACTCATGGGGAATGAAGACTTCAGGTCGATGATCTAGACGAATGGAAGACACATTTCAAGAAGAAACTAAGAATACAAGAAGGAAACCAGGGAATCTCCAGACAAGCTTATAGGAACAGCAAATCACTTCAAAATAGGAGATCAGGTATTGTTGGATAAGAAAGACCTTCGAATCACCAGTTCAGACCTTAAAACGGACGAAGAAATCCCTTTCACGGTACTGAATATCTTCCCATATAGAATAGTCAAAGTAAGTAATCCCATATTCGACACTTTTAAGGTAAACTTCACTCGACTCAAACTATATAATGATAGCATTAGAAAGGATTTTCAACTCCTCAAACCACCATGATTATGCGAATGAGAGGTAAGTCTAGCTTAAGACTTTACACGAGCGCTTCTCGGGAGGCAACCCGAACACTAACCCCATTAATTTTCATATTTTTATTTATACTTTTAGCACCTAACTACAAACTAACCAAGTTAATAAAGTGCAGGTTTCCATACCCACACGGCCTTGCACACGGCCGTGTGGGCACCACACGTAGGTGAATGGGCGTGGCCATAGACGTGTGGTAACAAGATAATTTTTTCCCAAAACACGGGCTATAATAAATTGCCACAGCCGTGCGATGCGACCGTGGCTAACACTAATTAAACCACACGGGCATAAAACCTCAACACAGGTGTGGAAGAAGCGAACGAACAGCCCTATAGCTATGTGATACGGCCGTGTGATCTAACACACCCATGGCAAGCAGGCGTTGGGATGTACCAGATATCAACTTTCTATTTAAAACCTCACCCCTCTCCTCACCTACTCCCCAATCTCCTCTTCTTCCATACCCTTTAAGCTTTCTTCCTTTTATTTTCCTCCTTTTCCATCTTCGCCATCACTTCCATGTCGAAGAAATGAAAGGATCCTAGCCCAGTCTCCTTGTGCGAGATCGATCTACATAAGTTCATGCCGGCCGCTTCATTAAATTAACAAGATAATGACCTTTGAGTCTATTTACTTTTTCTTTTTCTTTTCTTTTCTTTTCTCCTTTATTTTCCTTCTCTTTATCTCTATTGTACTAAATCTATACTATTATATTTTGATTTTGTTTATTTAGGTTTTTCAAGCTGCTTGGGAATCACATTATCACGACCCTAGTAACCACCAACACCACCGCTTCCTCCTCCAACTCGGCCCGAATTTCTCCCGTTTCTTTTCTTTGACTTCATCCAAAAATTCAGGAAGTTTCACTTCTCTCCCTATCTTTTGATTTTCTTACAATATGATTATTATCTATCTTTGTACATTGAGGGCAATGTACATTTTAAGTGTGGGGGGTGAAGTTTATTTAGAAAAGTTCCTAAATTTTGCATTATTCTCAAATCCCTGAATTAGTTTTTGTTTTTAAGTGTGGAGAGGTGTCAACAATACTCTCCTTGAATGATGTCCTTATTCTTAAGTAATTTTCTCATATCACTAATTAGAATGAAACTTCTGTTGATTTATGATTTTTATTGATATGTTTTGGATTAAGTCATAGTTAATTGTGCATTGATAATTTAAACTTTAAGATACTAGAGAATCAAGCATGATAAGTCTATTTTTAGAATTAAAAATTTGCTAGGCTGTTGACCTAAATTTTGAATATTACCTTGAAGTTTGACATTTGCAAGGTTATCATCAAAAGCCATAATTTTTGTGAGATTTTGAGCCTCAAGAGCATACATTTTTCATACTCACTTTATTGATTATGAGTGTGTCAACATTGATTTGTTATTCTAGAACTTGCTTCAATTATACATTTCGAAACCACACTTTTGATTTGATATACAGAGATGATAAAGGCACTTAGGATTTAACCCACTTACTCCACTAAAAGCCTACCCTCATAATTAACCCTAGTGAACCCCTTTGATCTTAACAAACCGTTTCTTGACTCACCCATTAATATTAACCTAAAACCCATCTTGTATTTGTTATCACCATTTCTCTTAGCTACCCTTATATCGAGAATTTATTTGATCAGTTGCCTAACTAAATTCTTTATTTCAATTGTTAAATTCTAAATATTTGATTTGTTCTTAAAAAAAAATTGAAGTATATTCATTATTAGTTCTATGTTAATTGAGCTTATACGTTTAATTTCCACTTCTTGAGAAGAAGCTCGTTTTATGAAATTTCAGTTGATATAATTATTCGAGTCTTAGTTCATCCCTCTAAGTTAGATAATTTATCAATTCAATCTCTATTCTAACCCTTTAACTCAGCCTTTATCCACACCTTTAACCCAAGCCCTATTACAACCCTTTAAAGATCTTTTGATTTGTGTATCATCTCATTTTATAGTGGTGGAGATTTGATTTTCATGCAAGCTTATGGTAATAACTTTTAGGTTTGACTGATGAGTGCTTTATTTTGAACCTTAAACACTTTGAGTGATTTGAGTGAATCTTTAGTGAGTATGTTAATCCTTGTCAGTTTTGGATTAAAGGTAATTATTTAGATAAGGGGAAACACCTATATCTTTCATGCTACAAAAATATATGACTTTGATTGTTTGAATCTTTAGGACTCTTCGAGTTAAAGTATCCATGTATATATTATCTATGAATTATGATGAGACACGGTTGATGAGAATTATGAACTAAGGGAAGTTAATTCTAATTGTGAGTTGAGATTTTTGGTTGAGGACAAGCAAAAGCTTAAGTGTGGGGGTATTTGATAAACCGTAATATATACATATTTTAAACTCGCATTTAGCATACTTTTGGATGATTTATCCCTTTAATTGTGGAATTTGATGCTCCTAATCCTTTATTTTCACGTGTTATACTCAAGAGAGCATAGGAGGATGAAAAGAATGAGAAACAGACCAAAAATGGAGGAAATAGGCCAAATTAAGGAATCAACACGGCCTGGAGTTCACCACACGGCCGTCCCTCTTTAGTAGGCTCGAACACGGGCCTGGGCTTGAATCAAACGGGAGTGTTACACGGGCGTGTCCCTTCCGTGACTCATCTTAATTCTACACAAAAAAGGATACTTAGAGGCAAAGAAACACATTCCGAAGTCTATATAAACGCCTTAAGTATGACTTAAAAAGGGGGAGGTATCTTGAGGCAGCCAGAGAAGGCTGAATATAGTGAATTACTCAAAGAAAGCTAGTTGATCCATCTCAAAAGCCGAAATCACTCTCAAGACTGAGGATTTCTCCTTCAATTCATTCAGGGGGTTTTAGGGTTTTCTTTATTTTTTTTATTTTTCTTCTGAGATGTATTCTTTTGTAAGCATGAAATAAACCCCTTAAATACCTAAAGGGGATGGAACCTAAGATGAATCTTGTTATTGTCTTCTGAATGTAAGATAAATACTTGATTTGTTCTTGATTATGTGTTCTTAATTCTTGCTTTTATATTCCAGGATATTGATTCAAGTATTGATGTGCTTATTTAGAGGAGCAAAAGTCCCTGTTTAAGAGTAGATCTAGCATAATTAAGTGGATTTGATCGCACTCCTAGAAATAGGACGATGAAAATCTGTCGAATTAGGGTCAAACCTAATATGGGAGTCCATAGATCGAGTTAATCCAACACTAGCGGTTTTAATTAGAAAGAGATTTCAATTAATCAACCTAGGGTTAGATGTTAGTAGCCTCGAAAGAGGTATTAATATAAATTAGGGAATCCTACGGATCAAGTCAAGTGAATAAATCGCCTGGTTCAGAATTAAATAACAAATGAAGTCTAGGTGGATTCTTCCTCGGGTATTGTCTTGATCAATTGATTTTTCCCAAAAGTATTTTCCCTATTCATTCTCTGTGTCTTGGCATCCTTAGCTTAGTAATTAGTTAAATAAACATTAATCAATTTTATTTTAGGCTAGATAATAAAAAGAGAGTCAGTACTAGTACTTTTGGTTCCTTTGGGTTCGACATTCCGATCTTGCCACTAAGCTATACTACTGTTTGATAGGTGCGCTTGCCTCAATCGTGGTGATAGTTAGTTTTAGGCTCGATCATTCATTATATAAATATTAAGACTTATCACGGACACGATCATAAATCTAAATAATAATCTTAACAATAGTCCTAAGATAATTAAAATTCAAATAGAGTCTAATGTTTATAAAATCTCTTTTTTGAACTGTTGCCCCCAAGTCTTTCACACTTTATATTTTTGGCACCACTTCTTTCATATTTCGCATGCTGGCCCACTTTATCTTTAATTTCATGCTTTTTGCCCTTAAATTCCTTTTTACCTTCAATTTAATCCCTACAAGATAAAAAAGCATAAATAGCTCTAATTAGTAGGATTATACTCAAAATAAATATGTAATTAATACATAAATATATGTCATTCCAGAGTATTATCAAATTCCCCCTACTTAGTCCATACTTGTCCTCAAGTATGGTTCCTATCCACCGCGTAATTTAGATTTTACCATGAAAGAAGTATCACTGCAAAGTTTTATAAAGTTTAGGCATAATGCATACAAAAAATAAAGATAACCTTTAGCTTGCTTTAAGTAAAACTGAAAAAGTATTCTAATTTATCATACATAAATCAAAATCAACTGGGATTATTTCATGAAAATTAGGTAATTTACTAAAATTACCAAGGCACCCTATTTATTTCCACTCTTAGTCCCCAAATGCAATATTATTAATACAATTTCTTTTTTTTTCTTTTTCTTTTTTCTTAAGAATATATTGAACCTTTTGACGCGAAGAGAGATGACAGCCAAGTAGCCCACTCTGATTACTTATCCCAAATGCTCCTAATTTATTATAATTATATATATTTTTTCTTTTTTTAAGAATATATTAAACCTTTTGATGTGAAGAGAGTTGACAACCAAGTACCCCATCCCGGTTACTTAGCCCAACACATTCTTAATTTTTTTTTGTTTAATTCTGGTTAGCGGAGTTTTACCTAACACGTCACACAACCTTTTGATGCGAAGTAGGATGGCAACCCAAGCACCCTACCCTGGTTACTCAGTCAGTCATGTTTTAAGCTGCACTAATAACCACGAAGGCATCAAAATTTATTATTATCATTAAAAAGAATTTTAATTTTGAAGGACTAGAAAAAACAATCAAGTGTCAAAAATAAGTTTCGGCGACCACCTAACAGTCATGAACATAATTTTAGCATGCAATTGTATTAAGTATCCTCTTTGCATTTAGAATTATTCGATTTTACTAAAAGCAAGATAGGGTCAACTCTATTAATTATAATTATTTTAGCTTGATTGAAATAAAACAATGGAGATGAAATCAAACTAGTAAAATTGTAACACCCATTGCCCGTATTCGAGCTGGAACAGGGTTTGAGGCATTACATAGCTAATCTTGCTTAAACATCTAGAATATAGTTATAAAATTTCATTTAACCCCATCGCTCGTACATATTCGACCTAGGAGGCCCTAAACATACTTCCGAGAAGTATTGGAATATTTTCAGGAATTTTCATGAGTTTGAGAAACTTTTCACGAGATCGTGTGGTGAATTAAATCCCAAGTGTAAGGTGCAGACTCCACGCACTGCGTGCATGCCCATGTGCTAGCCATGCCTCTCACAAGTTCTGGACCCACGCCTGTTTGTTTACCTATGTGGACAATTAGCAGTCTATATACCAAGCCCTTGCCACCCTAGAATGCAAACATACATAACTTCCATTCAAACAATACAACTCCTATCTTATAAGCAAGTCTAAGAACTCATTCCAACATACAAGATAATTAAAAGGACATACACTTCATGAATTTCATCTTTATTAAACAAAAGAGTTTGCCAAGTATTTGCCTAACTCATAAGGCCATTTACAAAAATGACTTTTAATGACTTACATAGTCAACACTTTGACTAACAATTACAACTTAACAAAATACTCAAGTTCTATACATGCCATACTCAAAATAAGTCTAAAATTGTTATACCAAAGTGCTGTCGATAGTGTGATTTCCGAACTCCTACGTCCATGATCCTCGAGTTACCTTGGCAATACTACTAGAAAGAAGAGCAATAAAAATGGGGTAAGCATAAAGCTTAGTAAGTTTGCATGGAAATAAATAGCAATAATAAGCTCGTAAAATAATCCACCCACGGTATTAGCTAATCGTTCATGAGTCAAGGCTCCTTGATAATACTTACTTACAATTGCCCTTATCTAGCACATATCGTGCCACATATCGAAACCGATTCTTCGTGACTCATTTTCGAGTACCTATATTCACTCATTCACATGACTTAAACATCCTTCAGATTTCTACTTTTAAGTTCATCTACTTATGCCACTATTCGTCAGGAATAGTCAAAGACGTGTGTTTATCGACATTACTGTAAGTATAAAGCCAATGTCACATCCTCGAGGTGGTCTTATATGGAGTCACCTCTAAATGCCAATGCCATATCCCGTATATGGTATTATATGGGATGACCTCTAGGTGCCAATGCCATATCCCGGATATGATATTATATGGGATGACCTCTAGGTGCCAATGCCATATCCCGGATATTGTCTTATATGGAACTTCCTATCATGTATCGATGCCAAATCCTGAATATGGTCTTATACAATTTTCATATTCATTACCGAAGACATATCCCGAATATGGTCTTATACGAGATCTCAACTCGGTGCCGAGGCCCTGTACTAGACATGGTCTTATACGGGACCTTATCTATTTCATATCTCAATGATAACATTTCTATAATCAATATGGACCATTAGGACTTTAACATATCATTCACATTAACTACTCAATTTAGTAGTGCATCATGCATTAATATAATGCCAAGCATTTCTTAACATGCTAATATAAATGTTGCTTAAATTACATACAAACTTACCTCAATTTCAAAATGAGCTAGTTGTCGATCTAATCCGAGACTTTGTTCTTTCCCCGATCGAGGCGGGTCCTCTGTTCTTCTTGCTCTATAATAGAAATTTAACTCATTTTAATCACTATATTAATAAAATTATTTCAATAATCATGTGTAGGAAAAATTATAATTTTGCCCCTAGACTCGGAAATAAATTCTAATCACATTTCTACCTTCAACAAGCCTAGGTGAAAATTTAATGCTCTTAAAGCTATCATCAAAAATCAATATTTCACATATTTACTACAAATTGCAACCTTTTCATCAAGGTCCAATTAGGTGTTTCCAAGACAACATCTTTCACAAAAGTTGTTCATCTAACAACTAAGACTCAATTTCTTCCATAAAAATGCAGCAAATAACTAAGATAGCTCTCATGGTAGAACTCTAAACTTTTCACAATATTGCACAATAGTCCCCTCATATGAAAGCTTAAGCTTTAGGGGTCTTAAAAGTACAATTATCTTCAAGAAAAGTTCACTAGAACACTTACTTATGAAGAGATGAGTGTGCTGAAATTTTTGAAGCTTTCTACCCCCTATTTGCTGCTAATTTTCGGTGGAAGAGAAAAGAAGAAAAGATGATATCTTTTCTCTCATTATTTTATTAATACAAGTCAAATAAATCACAAACTATCACCAACTTTGATCAACATTGTCCATCTTTGTCTCCTATGGCCGGCCATGCTAATTTTGGGGGTCTAATTGCCTTTTAAAGACCTCCAATTAACAATTTATGGCTATTTGGTACCTTTAGCCTATAGAATGGAACTTTTACATTTTATGCGATTTAGTCTTTTTCACGATTAAACATGAAATCGCTAAAATTAAAGGACCAAAATTTTCATGCACATATGCTATCATGTTCTAACTCATAATATAACATGAAAATAAATTTCTCAAATATCGGATTAGTGATTCCGAAATCACTATTCTGACTAGCCCCAAAATCGTGCTGTTACAAAAATCATAACTAACTCAATAGACAAGAATCATGCTCACAGGTCAAACAGTGGGCAATTTCTGGTCAAAATCTTGGGCATGAAAAAGGGTAAGATATACTAAAAAAAGTAAATGTGAGCAGAAACGAGCACAAGGTAGCAGCAATAGTAACATAATAACAACATGTAAAATGACAGAAATAATGAGGAATGCCTCCCTACTTAAAAATCATTGTCCTCGATTTGAAAGAAAATGGAAAAAAAAAAATAGTTGAAAGTAAAATGGTTTAGAAAAACTCCCCATGTAGTCATTGTCGCTCATGCATAGCTGCAAGAAGGGGAAGGTTTGGTGTTACGTGGAGGAGAGAAAAGAGGGAAAGGCTGCGGCGCGGCTCCTATTCTCATTCTTTCAAGATGTAGTTCCATTTTTAATTTTTCTTCTCGTCGATTTTCTTAGATATAAGAAGAGGATAAAATTTATTAACAAGTAAGAAAATAGAAAATATAAATATAAATAAAAATGATTAATGAACCCATGAAACAAAAAAGGAAAATCTTGAGACATGGCACTTAACGACTTAATTAACAAGTCAATTCAACAAATTATTAACTCAAATTTAAATTCAAATTATAATAATTAAATTTGATTAGATGAACAACATAATTCAATTTTTATAGTATAATTCGAAACAATCCTGTAGGCTATAATTTATGAGTACCAAGGAACAGGGACGAAGGTAGGAGGCTGGCATGGGCCCCGACCCCCCTAAAATGTAAAATTGTTATTTTGGTTCTTAGAATTTTTTAAAATTTTAAATTTGTAAAGGTAAAATTGTATTTTGACCCCCCTAAAATTATAAAAATATAAATTATAAAAAATTAAAATTTTATCCAAATTTCTAAAAATTATTCTGCCCGCCTCCCAAGGACCCCTGCCAAGGAACAAGTTTAGAGTCTACAATACGTGCTCATGTCATGTCTACTTCTTTTTCCACTTCATGTTGAAGCTTCCTAGTGATTTAACCTGCTCTAACATTGTTCTAAATACACCTCTCCATGATACCCAATGTTCTTCATTCTAATTGACAGCAAAAGATCTTTAATTTGAACTATCAATCAAAGCCATGGCTTCTTTCTTATTACCATCCAAACTCATTTTCTTCCTCTTCTTTCTATCTTCCCCTGTTTTCTCTTCTTCATCCACCATATCGTCTACAGAAGCTGATGCTCTTCTACAACACCACCCAAATTATGCTCTCTTCTTTGTGGATCGGAAGCAGCCATTGCAACTGGGTCGGAATCACTTGCGATAAGGTTGGAAGCATCACCAATCTAAGCCTCACAGGGTATGGTTTGAGATTGAGAGGTACAGTACATAATCTCAACTTCCAATCCTTCCCTAACTTGATTAGGCTTAACCTTCACAACAACTCACTGTATGGGTCCATTCCACCCCACATTGGTAACCTTTCTAAACTTGTCTTCCGTGACTTGTCCCACAATAATTTGCATGGGTCAATACATCATGACCTATGGAAGCTTAAATCTCTTACAGAACTTGTGTTGCGTGAGAATCATTTCTCTGGTTCAATCCCAGCTTCCATGCTTGAATGGCAACCCCTAACTTCGGCCAACCATGCAGCAAGTTCCTCAAGCCCTTAGTCGTCAGTCCCTTCCTATACCGAGCCCTTTCAACAGCATAAAATTAGAAGAACTACTGGGTGATGTAGTCTGCAATGGCTAACTAAGGTGATACAGTATCAAACATATTTCTAGGTAAGGTATGTAAATTTGCTTTATATAAACTCTTTTTATCTGTTTTTCCTCCAATTATCTCTTATTTCTCTGCTTTGTTTTGAAAATCGAGAAAGCATTGTAATAATAAAGGCTTTGTTGAGAATGAGATGCTTAAACACTGAACTTGGATGTAGAGAATGGGAGGGTAGCAGGATTGCAAGTATTTTCTTATGTCACAGCTTGGAATAGAACTGTAGAAGAAAGTGTTGCGGCTGTTGTTGTGGATTTTATCAAGTATCTTAAATTTCCTCCGTTTCAATGTCATGTGTGATGTTTGTTTTATTTTGTATCCTATTTTATCATGTTTGTTATGTTATCCTCTGTACTCCATTTCACTTTCTATATAATATTTAATGTTTTATTATTGTACTGTACTGATGTTTCGACCGAAACCGAAGGGAAGTAGGAAGGATGTATCGGCAAAGCCTGATGGTTTGGGCATAGATTTTCCCCCCTGTTTTGGTTCGTTTTCTTGATTAATGAAGCTTATGAGTTTTACTTCAAAATAGTTGCATTGACCTACTAAATTAATTTATAATATTAAAGTTTCTGTTAATCTTTGTTTTTTTTTAAATTCAAAACTACTGCAACTCTCAATAAAATTATTCTTCATATAATTTAATTTTTTATATCCGTTTTAAAATTGATATTTGAGATTCGTGATTGCTCTAATTTCATTTGAACTATGTTTCGATTTCATGTATAATATTTCTTTCTATTTATTCTATATATTTTCCCATGGCTTTGATAATAATAAAAAAATATTTTTTGTTAAATTTTAAAACAATAATTAAATAACAAAGCTATTACATTAATAATAATATTACATTTTAACTCTTATAAAATTTATAATTTAACTTTGCCCTCCAAAATAAAAATTAACTTCACCCTTGTTTTTATCATTTTGCAAATGAACCTTTTGTTTAGAGTTGAATTGCAAATAAAAATAATTTTATGGCATTTTAAATAGTAAATGTTAACTATATTACTATTTGATCTTATTTGATTCTTTTTTATATTAATTGATTTAATAGTAGAAGAATTAATTTGATCTAATCACTACAAGATAAGGTTTTAGCAAGTACTTTCACCAAGAACCTTTGTTTCTAGAATTTTTTTTAAATATGGAAAAGAAAAAAATTATCTTTTATAATCTCAAAAATATCCTCAACAAAATGCACGTAATGACAAATTAAAAGAACTAAATTATTTCCGTAAAAAAATTAGTTGACAGTAGAGTCAACATATTAATTAATACAAATGAAAACGAAAATAAAAAGTAAATTTTATGAACCATTCTCATCATATTATTTATAATCTCTTCTAATTAAAATAATATATATTATTTTTAATTTGAAAATTTAATTCAAATGTAAATATGATATGAAAAAGAAGATAATTTATTATATTTTAATTTGAAAGGATAATAAATAATGTGATAGAAAAGGAATTGCTTGTTACTGTTTATATTATGTTTTAATTTGATGTATAATATTTACTATTTTATTAATAAGTTACTATTAGATTAAATAATAATAATATCTTTTGTTAATGTTTTTTTTATTCAAAACCATATTCAGTAGAGCAAAATGGAGACGAAAACTTGCTAAATTACATGCTAAATCAGTGAAATGCTTGCTTGAATTCATCAAACTTTTCTCTTTTTCTTGTTGAATCGATTCGCTTTTGTTGGAGTTCTCAAGTCATCGTTGGATCAGTATTCAAATTTGCGGAGAATATAATAATAGTATTTGTTTACATTAAGAAGTTCATTGAGGTTGACATCGAACAGCAGGTTTTGCAGCTTGCAGAGTCTTCTTATTCGATTTTTTCAATCTCCTCATCTTCTTCTCTATCCTTTCAAAACACTTGCTTTCTCTCACTTCTCTAGATCTCCGATAACGTCTTGCAAACTCTGGTTTGAAATTTGTTAGGGGGTTCACCTCATAAACGCAAGGTGCTGGTTCAGGCACTGAAACAGACCCGCTTGCTGTTCCTGATGAACATGGCCTGCGACGACCTTCCAAATCTAACTCTGCCTCCCTCAATTCTACCCTTGTCGATTGCTTCATTAATGGCTTCTTCATCCTTGGAATTACGCTGTTTCTGAGGTCAGAGAAGCTTGTAGTCTTGTTGAATATGGTTCGACACCAGTTTTGGACCAAATGCTTGGCAAGTTCTCGATTGGCAGTGGTTTCCTCTTCTGATTTTGAAAGAAACATAATGACTTTACCAAGCCCACTCTTCTTCAACTGCTCCCTTCCATCTTCTAAGCTGATATCAACAGGCATCACCTGAGTTAAGATATTCAAAATGGAAGACCGAAGGGTGGCGTTTGGTAAGCTTCCATCGGGAAGAGGCTCCAGCCAACTCTTCAACAAAGTTAAAACCCCATGATCCAAAAACTCTTGTTGCAGCTTTTTCTTGGAGAAAAGTCAGTAAGAAGAGGCAGCATTTGGATCTTTCTAATAGCGGGTTTGTTTTGGCTGTTAAGCTCAATGTCTTCGTCGGCAGCAACCTCCATTTGAGCCATTACTTTCTCAACAAGTAAACCAATTCCCGGTGAACTTGTTTCCTCCATCTTCTTCCTTCTCTTAACCTTATCGAACATCGCCTCGATCTCTGCATCAGTATCAGATTTACGATGGATTTGTTCGTCTTTCTGGTCTTGACCATCCGAGTTAAGCCAACCCCACATCTCCTCCAGATCGCTGGGTTTTTGAAGCTTTCTCTTGTTGGTTTTAGGGAAATCGTGTTGCACGATCTCACGGATGTTGTCGGTTTCTTCCTCCATAGATGATTTCTTCTTGACCAGCCTTCTTCTAGGTTTCGAGTCGTAGTGAAGTTTTTGTTAGGTTTCAAATGGATATGATGTTGTATGTTATATATAAATAATAGTTGGATGAAATTGTGTTGTATATGGAATCTGAGTTGAATTATATTTATCCTAAGAGGAAATGGATTTCATGATAGAATTGGAATCCTTGTTGGAGTTGGATTTCATGTTATAAATCCTAGTACAAGTTTGATTTAGGTTGATTTTTAATCGTTTTTGTTTTTAAATTTTGATTTTGTTGGATATAAATTTATTATTTATGTGGATAATACAATATATTTAATATAAAATATATGTTATCCCAAGCAATTCATGATTTTTAATAATGGGATATACCAAATATTTAAATTAATTTAATTTATCTTAAATGCATGACTACAAAATTTTATAGAGGTTTTCAATAAAATAATAGTTGTACATATAAAAAACCCTTAAATTTAAATAAGTCCTTGATAAATAGTTCTTTAATTGATTACTTTCGGTCATTATTTTTATTTTTCACATATCATTATTTCATTCATTACAACTATTTAATTTAATTTTTTAGTAAACAACCAAATATAAAAGATTAAAACTCTTCTAATTTTTCATTTTCACATAACATCTACTAGAAAATTAAAGGTAATTCGAGACCTTATAAACACCCTTTAATTATTCTTTTATATTTCTATGAAACTCTTGAACTCATATGTATTAATCTGAGTTTCATGTTAAACTAATTTAAAATCCATAGTTAATTTTATTTGATTGAATAATTTGTTAGTGTTAGGGTTAACGTTTTAATCTATGACATATGCTTCTATTTTGAATCTCACCACACAACTCAATTCACCTCGCTAATGAATAACTTATATATATTACCATTGACACCCATGAATCAAAACCCCACCTTAGTCCGTCTTGTACATAATTTTTAATGGGCAAATCGCATTGGTAATCACCTAATTATCAATAAATTTTTTATCACTCAATTATGAAAAATTACAAAATAGTTATCCAATTATTCGACTTTTTCTATTTTGGTTACTAGTCGTTAAATGGCTAACGGAAAGAAGACATGTCTGCTTTTAAAACTTGACATAGCAGCAATTTTAACCTCCAATGTTTACATATTGTATAATTTGTTCATTGTTACAAATTTATTTTTCTTTATGACCCTTTTATTTAAAAAGTTAAAAAATGAATTTCTCAATTAAATTTGATAGAAAATATTAAAAAAAAAAATAGAAACACCCAAAAACCCAACATCATAATTTTCATATTTTCTCATTCTTTTCTCTTGGTACTTCTATTCCTCACTGTTGGATTGAACACTAGAAGTTGAGATGACTCGATTTTTGCCAATTCACTCTTCAACAATTTGAAGTATAAGTGAAAAACCACGTTAGTTTGCCGAGAATATCAATTGACTATTTGATAGCAAGTTGATCTACCATTGTCAATTGTCGAAACCATTTTTTTCGAGTTTAAAAAAAACAGGGATCGACTTTAAAATATATATGGAGTCGCCACCGATCTTTTATTCGAGGTGTGATCGGGTCACCTTGAGATGGATTATTTTAATAAAACATTTTGATTTATTAAAACAATAATTTTGGTCTAAGAAATCTAAGAAAATGGGTTCGGGAGTCGGTTACGTACGAGGAAGGATTAGCACCCTCGTATGCCCAAAATTGGTATCAAATTGATTAACTAGTGCCCTTATATTTAAAATTACGACCTTCTTTGACCCATTTGAAGATACTCGAGTTTTAAGATTCTCTAGTTCCGAAGGAAAAAAATATCACATCCAGCACGTTAGGATGCAACAATTTAAGTCTTCGAATTCTAAATCATCCCAAAATTCTTAAAACTCATGTATTGAGATTTTGAAAGGGTATTTCATTATTTGGGATCAAACGGAAAATCGAAACCCAGCACGTTAGGGCACGATTTCTCGAATTTCCAAATACAAAACATTGCCTTGTTTTTAATTTAAGAAAACATGAATGAAATTTTAAAAGGATATTTAGTTATTTGGTCAAATGGAAAATCGAAACCCAACACGTTAGGGCACGATTTCTCGAATTTCCAAACACGAAATATTGCCTTGTTTTTTAATTTAAGAAAACAAAGATGAAATTTCGAAAGGATCTTTAGTTATTTGGTCAAACGAAAAATCAAAACCCAGCACGTTAGGGCACAATTTCTCGGATTTCCAAACACGAAAACATTGCATTATTTTTAAAGCTGAGAAAACACGAATGAAATCTTAAAAGGATATTCAATTATTTGGTCAAATAAAAAACCGAAACCCAGCACGTTAGGGCACGATCTCTCAGATTTTCAAACACGAAATATTGCCTTATTTTAGAACTAAAAAAACATGAATGAAATCTTAAAAGGATATTTGGTTATTTGGTCAAACGAAAAAAACCGAAACCCAGAACGTCTAGGCACGATCTCTCGGATTTCTAAATACGAAACATTGCATTATTTTAAAAACCTTTGAATGGAATGATTTTAAAAACTTGAATGACATTAAACTCGATTTTTTAACAAATAAATTACAATGGAATGATAATATACAAAGCAAAGTAGCAATACATATACCAAATATTACAATAATGAATCGCAAATAATTAATGGTTACAAATTAAAAAATATAATCCATACAATGGCAAACAAATAAACATCTAATTTAAAATATATGTATGAATAAAAAGTATGAAAGTAACATAGAAAAATAAATAATATCTAGAGCTATCTAAAACATAATATTTAATATTAATTTTAAAAGGAATAATTAAAAATAAGCAAATTAATTAAAAATAATTAAAAGACTATATTGAAAATAGAGCAAAATTAAAGAGCTAAAGCAATAAATTAAAAGAAATAAAAAAAGACTAAAATATAATGCGCATGAATTAAAAGGGTCTAAAAGCGCAATTTACCCGAGTTACTAAACGCATCGTTTAAA
Source organism: Gossypium rotundifolium (assembly GCA_025506655.1). Taxonomy (NCBI): domain Eukaryota; kingdom Viridiplantae; phylum Streptophyta; class Magnoliopsida; order Malvales; family Malvaceae; genus Gossypium; species Gossypium rotundifolium. The sequence goes on along the minus strand of CP106731.1, from coordinate 14,459,468 downwards.
TAGGAGCTAAATTAAAACTGTGTAAAATTAAAATAAAATAAAATAAAACTTAATTGCATAACAAATTAAAAAAGGAAGGACTTAAATAGCAAATAACTCATTCTCATAAAACACGCGGATCCTTCCCCTGGGTCGGGTCAAAGCGCGGATATAGAGGGTTTAAACGGCGCCATTTTGAGGCCACTTAAATAGGCCTAAAACAACGTCGCTCCAAAGGCCTATAAAAGGAAAAAAATTGTTTAAAATTAATTTCTGCTGCATTTAAAAAAAAAACAAAAAAAAAGGAGGGGATTTTCTCTGCTAGGGATTTTTAGCCCACTCGCCGTCACGGATCGCCGCAGTCGGCTCCGCCATGCACGGCGGCCGGAGTCCAAAAGGTGAGTTTTTTCTCTATTTTTTTCTTTATACTATTGATGTATATATAGTTTAAAACAATATAAAAATATTTATATATATGCTATGCCAGTTTCGCAAAGAAGAGAAAAAAATGTAAAGAAAAGAATAAAACAAAAGAACCTTGCTGAGTTTTTTTTCTCTGTATTCATATTCTTTTTGTATATTAGCTTCCATCTGTAAAAAAAATACAGATTTACATCAGGCATTATATAGCCGAAACGAAAATAAAAAATACAAAGTCCCTTTTTCTTTTTTTTTTTTTTTATCTCTTCTCTGCTGGCTTTTTTTGTTTGTTTTGCAGGTAAACGTCGTGAAGGCCGTTGCTCGAATGCCTGGCTGGCATGGATGCCCGAGTGACGTAGAGAGCGGCGCGGTGCGCGTGTAGAAAGGCTGCGGCACTAGGCGACCCTAGAATCTTCTACGGTTTCTAAAATTTTCAAAACATTTGGGCCACCAGGGCCTACTCTACCTCTGGTATTGAATCTGTTTTAGACTGGGTTGGTTTGGGTAATGATTTTGGGCTTGTATTTGGGGTTTGGCATTGGGCTTGATGTATTCTTGGACCGCTGTTATTAAATTATTGATTTTTTATTTGGTTTTTATTTGGTTTCAAATGGGTTAATATTAGGTTAATTGCGCCCGGGAGAAATAGGCCCGTTACAGCTGCCCCCTTTGCTCATTGTCATGTAACGAAAATAGAGTAAAGACTTCAAAACAGAGGGCCAATTTTTCCCGGTCTTGTCGAATCTAGACTTCTCTCGGTGCTTTTCTTCTTCGAGTAGCTTCATTCCATCCCACTGTATCTTCATGGGTATAAGAACTAGCACTTCGATCCAATTCAAGAAAATTAGACTTGTAGCTTCAATCTACTCTGCCGTAACTTCAAGGAGATGAAATTTGCTATCTTCAGTCTACTCCGCTGCAAATTCAGGGAGATGAAACTTTCTATTCAGTTCGACCTACTGCAACTTTAGAGGTATAGGATTCATCGTTTTAATCCGCTCCACTGCAACTTTAGGGAGGTAGGATTAACTGTCTTCAGTCTGCTCCATTGCAACTTCAGGGAGATAAGACTTGTGACTTTAACCTGTTCCACTATAACTTTAGGGAGATATGGTTTGTTTTGATATGCTCTACTACAACTTCAGAGAGATAAGATTTGTAATTTATAGTTTCAATCTGTTCCATTGCAACTTCAAGGAAATAAGATTCGCTATCTTCAGTCTGCTCCACTGCAACTTGAGGGAGATAAGACTTGTATGGTAAATTCAATCTGACCTACTGTAACTTTAGAGGTATAGGATTTGTCATTTTAACCCGCTTCACTGCAACTTCAGAGAGATAGGATTAACTTTCTTCAGTCTACTCCATTGCAACTTCAGGGAGATAAGACTTGTGACTTCAACCTGCTCCACTGCAACTTTAGGGAGATAAAGTTTGTTTTGATATGCTCTACTGCAACTTTAGAGAGATAAGATTTGTAATTTATAACTTCAATCTGTTCCACTACAACTTCAGGGAGATAAGACTTGTATGGTAAATTCAATCCAACCTACTATAACTTCAGAGGTATAGGATTTGTCATTTTAACCCACTCCACTGCAACTTCAGGAAGATAGGATTAACTGTCTTCAGTCTGATCCATTGCAACTTCAGTGAGATAAGACTTGTGACTTCAACCTACTCCACTGCAACTTCAGGGAGATAAGTTTTGTTTTGTTCTGCTCTACTGCAACTTTAGAGAGATAAGAGTTGTAATTCATAGCTTCAATCTGTTCCACTACAACTTTAGGGAAATAAGATTTGCTATCTTCAGTCTGCTCCACTGTAACTTCAGGGAGATAAGACTTGTGGATTCATCGATCATGTTACACCGTCCTCTAGGGAACATGACCTGTAGAATCGATTTATGGAATTATGCTTATGCATAATGATTAAGATGCCACGATCGGAATGAATCAAATGCTCCTAGCTAAATGTATTATGGATGACATTTGCATGAATGCAGAATGTCAAGAGAATGATTCTTTGTAGAATGATTAGGATGCAAGGATCAGATTGAATCGAATGCTCCTAACTAAACGTGTTTTGCAGAATTTCATGACAATGATCCCTTTTTAAAAGCTTATGATTGACATTGCTCATTATTCGTCTAGGTGGTATCACTGACGTAATATCCTGTCTTCTTGTTCAACTGACATTTTTTACAGCAAATTTGAAAAAATGGTCACTATTTAAAGTTTCCTTGTAAATTCGAAGAAATGGTCACTGTTTAGAGTTTCCTTCTCAAACATTTCCAACCCTTAGGCTTGGTGAGTTCTAGATAAGAGTCCTACTTTAGGTTCTAGTATTATTTAGAAATTTTAGAGTAATATGCAAAACTCCTTTTGCAAAAATATTACTAGTCCATTAATCATTACTTCAATACAAAATGCTTGAAAATAATCATAAATGATGGACAAAATGAAATCTGAAAAGAATAAGTTAATTAAAGGAAGCAAACATTGCTGGAATACAAAATGATTAGGGGACAAGATAGGTGCCCCGGATATCGCAGCCTGAGCTTCTCTGTACGGACTTTCCGAAGACCATTTTAAGCTCAAAATGTGTTTAAGAGATCAAGAGTACTTTGTTGAAGATCCAAGACGTAACATCCCTCCTCCTTCATAATTCAGGTATGGCAAGATCACCTCATGCCCCAGCGTTGATTACAATTTGAGCCGCCTTTTTCAGGTTTTCGACTCAAAACCCTTTTAGTCTCAAGGCGCCCTTTGCGGGTTTTCACCTTGGCCTCTCCATTTTCCATTTCATCAATTTTTTTGAGAATGTCTCAAAGTGCCTTTGCGGGTTTTCATTTTGGCCTATTTTCTTCTTCATGTATAGTACTTCTTGACTGAATCCGAGTTTATAGGATTGAGTAAGTTTTTTCCATCCATCTCAGCTAAGATCAGTGCTCCTCCAGAGAAAGTCTTTTTCACCACATAAGGTCCTTCCCAATTTGGCATCCATTTCCCTCTAAAATCCTTTTGCATAGGGAGAATCTTTTTCAAAACAAGGTCTCCCTCGTGAAATTCTCTTGGGTGAACCTTTTTATCGTAAGCCCACATCATTCTCTTTTGGTACATCTGACCATGACGGATAGCCCTTAGCCTTTTTTATTCAATCAAGTTCAACTGATCGTATCGAGACTGGACCCATTCGACTTCATCTAACTTTAGCTCTGACAAGACTCGAAGGGAAGGAATTTCAACTTCGATGGGTAACACTGCCTCCATTCCATAAACCAATGAGAAAGGAGTTGCCTCGGTGGAGGTCTTGACTGATGTTCGATAAGCATAGAGAGCAAACGGTAGTTTCTCGTGCCAATCTTTATAGGTTTAAACCATTTTCCCCACAATCCTCTTAATTTTTTTGTTGGCTACTTCCACTGCACCATTCATTTTTGGGCGATACGACGACAAGTTGTGGTGTCTGATCTTGAACTAACTACAGACCTCCGCTATCTTACTGTTGTTCAGGTTGAGTGCATTGTCTGATATGATCTTCTCAGGCATCCCATATCGACATATGATTTCCTTTTTTAAGAATCTGCTAACTGCCGAGTTAGTGGCGTTCGTGTATGAAATAGCCTCTACCCACTTAGTGAAGTAATCAATGACCACAAAAATAAGTCGATGCCCATTTGAATCTTTCAGTGAAATCGGTCTAATGACATCCATGCCCCACATAGAGAAAGGCCATTGAGAAGTCATAACATGCAGGGGTGAAGGAGACACATGAATATTGTCCCCATAAATCTGGCATTTATGACATCTCTTCGTATAGTTGATACTGTCTCCTTCCATAGTTGACCAATAGTATCTGAATATCATAATCTATCTAGCCATTGTGAAACCATTAGCATGCGTTCACAAACACCCTCGTGGACTTCTTCCAAAATTTTCTTAGCTTCAACAGTGTCGACACATCTTAACTGTACCTGATCCTTTCTTCCTTTATACAGGATCTCTCTGTCTAAGACATAGTCACAGGCTAGTCTTCTCAATGTCCTCTTTTCGTTCTCGGTCGCTTGTTCAAGATATTCGCGATTTCTCACGTATCACAATATATCTTGCTACCAGGGGTGATCATCTCTTTCTTCTTCCTCCACATTATAACAATGAGCTGGTGCCTCGTAGTTACTCATTTGAATAGGTTTTACATCCTCTTTTTTGCTCACCTTAATTATGAAAGCCAAAGTAGCCAAAGCATCAGCCATGTTTTCGTCACGTAGGAGATAATTGAAGGTAATGTCATCAAAATCTTCAATCAACCCCAGAATTATCCTTCGATAATTGATTAATTTGGGGTCTCTTGTCTCCCATTCACCTTTCAGTTGGTAGATCACTAGTGCAGAATCTCCATATACTTCCATCGCTCTAATTCTGCATTCTATGGCAGCATGGAGTCCAATGATACATGCTTCATATTCTGCCATGATATTTGTACAATCAAAATCCAACTTGCATGTGAACGGATAATGATCTCCCTTTGGGGATACTAAGACTGCCCCAATTTTATTGCCTATAGCATTTGATACTTCGTCGAAGTTCAATTTCCAAAGGTGATCTTTTGTAGCAATTTTTTCAGTAGTTGCTACATACATTAATTCTTCATTGGGAAAGTCGAAGTTCAGGGGCTCATAATCTTCTAGAGCTTTTTTGGCCAGAAAATTTGCTACTGCACTTCCTTTCATAGCTTTTTAGCTCACATAAACTATGTTGAATTCAGAGAGGAAAATTTTCCATCTAGCCATTCTTCCATTCAAAGCAGTTGACTCCATCATATATTTTAGAGGATCCAACTTCAAAATTAGCCATGTTGTATGGTACAGCATGTATTGCCTCAACCTGCGAGTCGTCCAAATCAAGGCACAACACAACTTCTCAATTTGCGAATATCTCATCTTACACTCAGTGAATTTCTTACTGAGGTAGTATATCATCTTTTTTCTTCTCCCCGAATCATCTTGTTGACCCAGTACACACCCCGTAGAGTGATCAAACATTGTCAAGTACAAGATTAGTGGCTTATCTAGGCAAGGAGGTGACAAGATTGGAGGGCTTGACAAGTACTGTTTGACTTTATCAAAAGTATTCTGACATTCATCATCCCACACACCTGGATTATGTTTCTTCAGAAGATGAAATATGGGATCACATTTCTCAGTCAATTATGAAATGAACCGAGCAATGTAATTTAACCTCCCAATGAAACCTCGAACTTCCTTTTGAGTGCGCGGTGGAGGCAATTCTTGTATAGCCAGGACCTTGTCTGAGTCAATCTCAATTCCCTTCTCGCTGACTATGAAGCCTAACAATTTTCTCGATCTAGCTCCGAAAGTGCATTTTGTAGGATTGAGCTTTAATTGGAATTTTCTCAGTCTCAAGAATAACTTTCTTAAAACTTGGATATGTTCAACTTCTGTTCAGGACTTTGCAATCATATCATCGACATAGACATTAATCTCTTTGTGCATCATATCATTGAATAAGGTCACCATGGCCCTTTGATATGTCGCTCCTGCATTCTTCAACCTGAATGGCATCACCTTATAACAAAATGTACCCCACAAGGTTATGAATGTGGTCTTTTCCATGTCTTTGGGATGCATTTTTATCTGATTGTATCTAGAGAAGCTATCTATGAAGGAAAACAACGAAAAGCCTGCTATATTGTCTACTAGAGTGTCAATGTGAGGCATGGGGAAATTGTCTTTCAGGCTGGCCTTATTTAAATTTCTGTAATCTACACACATTCGTACCTTCCCGTCTTTCTTAGGGACAGACACAATGTTGGCTACTCATTTTGAGTATTTGACTTCCTGCAAAAATTCGGCATCAAACTACTTTTTAACTTCTTTTATTTTCAGCACGATGTCTGGCCTCATTCTCCTGAGCTTCTATTTAACCGGCTTGCAATCCTCTTTTATGGGGAGGCGATGCAAAACGATTTCAGTGCTTAACCCTGGCATATCTTGGTATGACCACGCGAGTACTAAAGTAACTCTATGAGGTCTTGTTTCGTCTCTTCAGTTATGCACGTTCCAATCTTCACTACCTTTCCCTCTTCCAAGGTCACAATCTCTACTTTTTCTTCATGAGGTAGAATTTTCTTTTCCTCTTGTTTTACCATTCTTAACAAGTCCGGAGATAAGCCACAGTCTATGTCATCTTCAATGTCCTCGGATCCCTCTAAACACATGTCTTGCTCAAAAAGAGATTCTAAATCCGTAATAGCGTTACTCATGTCATTGATATCCGGGGACCTGTTGTAGGTACAGAAGAATATACAAAGAACGAATGAATTTGAGAATAACTATTTGTACGGTATGCTTATGAATGAAATGAAAGAATGATTTAAAATAAAAGTCCAAGAAAAAACAATGAAAGAATGAAAGAATCTAAAAGAACGAGAAGATTTTTATTCAAAATAATCTCAAGTATGTATTTCATAATGAAATTTAGACATAAGCCTATTTCACAAAGGAATGCTTATTGCTTCTAGGCTGAAAGCAAAAAGTGTGTTCGGAACATTACTCTGAGTAAGCTCTAAAAACTACAGGAATTTTTTCTGCAGTTCAATTATTAAGAACACTCCTAGGTTCGTAAGGGCGGATATCCAACAAGGTCCCCCTTTTAGTGATTTCTTTATGTATGGCATTGATGTGCACATTTTCCAGCATTTTCTTAACATTTTCTTTAACTCTTTCACAAAACTCGATCTCTTTATTGTCCATCAGACTTTGTACCAAGGCTCTGAAGTCTGTGCATTGTTGGATCTCATGCCCCTCTTCATGATAGAACTCACAGTAGTTCCTGAGTTTTCACAACTTCCTTCAGGATCTGGCATGCTCAGCCCCCTTTTTACCATCTCTTTCCAAACCCATCTCAAATGAGTTTTTACTTATGTGATATCAGCCTTGATTTTTCTCCCTGTCTCCCCATCAATCGCATTTACTCCACCATTAGTGTGATTAGGTAGCGGATTATCAGCACTTGGTGTATCATTGATAAACCGTAAAAGTGACATATTTTAGGCCCACATTTAGTATGCTTTTGGATGGTTTAGCCCTTGATTTATGTAAAAAGGTGCTCTTAATCCTTTCTTTTCATGATTTTACTCAGGAAAGCACTCGAGGATGAAAAGAACAAGAAACGGGCTTAAAACGGGCCAATTTGGGCCAAAGAGGAAATCGACACGGCCTAGACTTCAAGCCACACGGTCGTGCCTTGACAATTTACTAAGACACGGCCATGCCATAATTTACACCGCCGTGCTCCAATCAATAGAATCGAGACACGACCTAAAGATAATTTACACGGGCGTGTACCATAGCCGTGTCCCTGCCGCAGAAAAGAGCAATTCTACTCGGAATAGGATACTTTGAGGCAAAGAATAAACACCCCAAACCCGGCCCACGAGCCTTCATCGGATCTGGTATGTTCCCCGGTGTAAACCGTTTCAATTCATTTGTTACTTAGGAAAACTTGTGTGATTTGGAAGGAAGATCGTTTTGGGTTGGGCTTGAGTTGAAAACAAGTTTATTTCATTATTAAAAATCCTTTACTTTAAGTGACAAAATGTTTAGGCTTCGTTTAAAAAATAGATTTACTTAATCTTTTAAATAAATATTTGTAAGCTTAATAAATAAAAACAAAATAAAATAATTCTACTAAGGCCTTATTACATCAATAATTCCCAAAATTTAAATTGAAAATACTTAAAGTAAAATAGTCCAAATAAAAGAAATCTGAACTCCACATGGCCTCCACTAAGCATCTGCCGGCCCGGTCCATCACTGATCGTCACCTGAAAAATAATCCCACAAGGGGTGAGTCAAACAGACTCAATGTGCAACCAACACTAAAATTTAATAGATTTAGGCATATCATACATATCATGTTCACATAATAATCAAAGATAATGATGCAATCCCGAACCCAAAACCTAGATGCCATCCGCTACACATCCTCGTACCAACCTGCACACCGTGGTGACTACTAAGTCAACCCTCCATCCGCTACACACCATCAAAGGCAGTCGCTGCAGTCGACGTGCTCGTTGCCCATATAATTTGTGGCATAGCCACTAGATTAAATAATTGTGTCATGAGACACCACATTTAGATAATGTAACCGAAGTTACCACATTCAGATAATGTGACCGAAGTCACCACATTCAGATAGTGAGACCGAAGTCACCACTTTCACTTTCCCTTTTTCATATAACCCGAATGCCCCATATTATTCATATCATGCATATCATACTTAAATTCACATTCATGTCACTTTTCACATGTTAAATATAACATATTTCGTAATCCTAGTAGGAGTAGGAAACGTACCTGAGTACTTTGTACCGTAACACGGTACCTTAGCCATATTCCCATTCTTATAAACAAGCACATATCAAATATTGCCATAAAACATATTAAGAATTAGTGTAGAATACACACCTGATTTGCTTAACGAATTCCTTGAAATCCCAAAAAAAAACCGATCTATTACTTTAGATTTTTTTAAGTCCCTACATTCGGCCAACATGGTAATATTTGGCAAAGGCCTATTCGGCCAAACTTAGTGTTTTCTTTTAAAGCCTAATCGGCAATAACCCAAATCCCGAAGGATTTATGTAGTCAACTTCTTACCTTTGGTGCCAATTTGATGACTATTCAAATCCCAAATCATCGCTATGCTTTTTCTTGTATTCGCCAAGCATTGAATCACTTAAATGATTAGTTTCGGCTTTTTAAACGATTATCAAATAGATCTAGGTATCAAATCAGGCCTTGGCCGAACATACTTATGTGCTTACCTTCCAAATCTAATATCCCAAATTGGATCCTTGCTTCCTTAATACTGTCGAAAACCCTTGAATGTTGAAATCCCGGAGAACTCCTCTTTCTCTAGTCGACACCACCTAAATCCCGAAATTCCCTTCCATAGTTTCGGCCAAAATACAATATGAGGGATTAGTCCCTAAATTTCGACAAGCTTAAAAAGAAAAGAATGGAAATCGAGTCTAGATCTTACCCTTACTTGGAGAAATCGACAGCACTTTTACTAGAACCCTTAGCACTATTTGGCTATGGCCCTGATATGTATCACAATTTCGGTTCTTGAGGCTTAGTGGGAAATCGACTAGGGCTATTGGTACCTTTGGCTTTTGATTGTGTTTATAATAGAAGAAGAAAAGAAAGAGAAGAAGAGAATAATGGCGAGAGAATTTACAGAGGAAAGAAAGAAAAGTATGGAGAAATTTGCTAGAGAATTTAGCAGAGGCTTCCTGAAGAGAAAAGAATGAATGAAGAATGGCCTTATTTTCCTTCTATTGCCGAAATTCCTAGGCTAGAGTCCCCTACTTGGCCACCACTCTTCCTATGTGATAAATTTTATCTTTTATTTATCACCTTAATTAATCTCATCAATAATCCATTTAAAGTAATCTAATATTAAATCTATTATTTATCCCCTATTTAGCCAAAATTTTAAAGGGAATAAAACTCCTCTTTAAGAGCCATAATGCCGTCCACCTCTCGCTTCGAAGCAAAATAAAATTTCTTTTATTTGCTTCCCAAGTGACTCGATCCCTGGCCCAAATATACAAGCTTGTGGCGTCACTTGCTGGGCTTTTAATTGGTGCCTTCAAGCCACTTTGACAAGCCTATTTGTGTGTCAAATCCTTCCTATTAATTTCCTTAAGCCCACCTTGCCTTAGTTTCCTCTTAAGTTTCCAAAATGTTCACCTTCCTCTTTTAACTTAGGTTTCCAAAATGTTCACTTTCCTCTTTTAACTTAGGTTTCCAAAATATTCACTTTCCTCTTTTAACTTAGGTTTCCAAAATGTTCACTTTCCTCTTTTTGAAACTTAGCATTTCTAAATCATTTCTTACATTTCCAAGTTTCCAAAAATGTTCATAATACATTCATAACACATAAGACATGTTATTTCGTACAATTAAATCGAAATGCATAGGCCCTTTTCAGGATGTTATAGTTCTACCCCCTTAAAATAATTTCATCCTCGAAATTTCCTAGCTAAAATAATTGAGGGTATTGCTGTCGCATTGCCTCCTCTGGTTCCCACGAAGCTTCTTTCGATCCATGATTGCGCCATAACACCTTGACTAGTCGAACTGACTTCCTTCGTAGCACTTTCACATCATGTTCCAATATCTGAATTGGCTCTTCCTCGTAGGATAGGTCTGGCCTTAGCTCCACTTCTTCAACTGGTACCATATGAGATGGATCCAATCGGTAGCGATGTAGCATGGATACATCGAATACGTTGTGCATCTGCTGCAACTTCGATGGCAACTCTAGCTGATATGCCACTGGCCCAACTCACTTTAGTACTCGATAGGGCCCTATAAACCTTGGGCTTAACTTCCCTTTCCGACCAAACCTCATCACCTTCTTCCAAGGCGAGACTTTCAGAAACACTTGGTCTCCTACTTCAAACTCAATTTCCTTCCGCTTGAGGTCGGCGTAAGACTTTTTCCTATCAGAGGCTTCCTTTAACCGTGCTTAGATTATCTCAACCTTCTCTTTAGTTTCTGCCACCAACTCTGGTCCCAAAACTCGACGTTCTCTTAACTCAGTCCAACAAGTAGGAGTTCGACACTTCCGACCATACAATGCTTCATTTGGTGCCATCCGAATGCTAGTATGATAGCTGTTGTTGTAGGCGAACTCTGCTAAAGGCAAGTAATCCTCCCAACTTCCTCGAAAATCCATCACACGACCTCTCAACATATCCTCCAACACTTAGATTACCTGCTCGATCGCCCGTCGATTGTGGATGAAAGGTCGAGTGAAGTCCAACTTAGTGCCTAAAGCTTGATGAAGTGCCCTCCAAAATCGAGATGTGAACCTTGGGTCTCTATCCGAAATAATTGACATCGGCATTCCGTGTAACCTTACAATCTCTGCCACGTATAATTTGGCTAACTTCTGAAGGGAATAATCCACTCTTACCGGGATGAAGTGTGCGGACTTAGTCAAATGGTCCACTATTACCCATACCGAGTCCTTCTTAGTAGGCGTAAGGGAAGCCCACTAACGAAGTCCATGGTAATTCTTACCCACTTCAATCATGAAACTCGATTGGTCAAGCAATCCCGATGGAACTTGGTGTTCACCTTAACTTGTCGACATGTCGGACATTTTCCCACAAATTCAAGAACTTCCGCTTAAAATCGTGCCACCAAAATTGTTCTCTTAAATCTCAGACAACTTAGTGCCTCCGGATGCATAGCATAAGGGCTACTATGCGCTTCAAGAATCCTCTGTCTTAACTCCTCATCCTTCGACATACAGACTTTTCTTTTGTAGCACAATACTCCTTCATCATTAACGCCATAATCCTCTAACTCTCCGTTTTTACTTGCTGTAACTTAGCACTTAGGTCCTTATCAGTCAACTATTTTCTTTTCACCTCATTCAGCCATGTGGGTTTGATTTGCAACTCTGCCAACAGGCTTCCATCATCATACAAACTTAAGTGAGCGGATATAGCCCTTAGATCTGACACAACCTTCCAACTTAGGGCATCAGCTACCACATTCGCCTTGCCCGGATGGTACTCTATCGAGCAATCATAATCCTTCAATAATTCCACCCACCTTCGCTGCCTCAAGTTCAACTCCTTCTGAGTCAACAGATACTTAAGGCTCTTGTGGTCTGTGTAAATCACTGACCTTTCTCCATAGAGATAGTGCCTCCACACCTTAAGGGCGAAAACCACTACTGCCAATTCCAAGTCATGGGTTGGGTAGTTAACCTCATGCGGCTTTAACTGCCGAGATGCATATGCGACTACCTTTCCGTCTTGCATCAATACGCAACCCAAACCTGTATGGGAAGCGTCACAATACACTGTGAATTCCTTTCTTGCCTCTGGCTGAATCAATACTGAAGTTTCCGTTAAAACCTTCTTAAGCTTCTCAAAGCTCTCTTGCTGCTTATCCGACCATACAAAGGGTACTTCCTTCCTCAACAACTTTGTCAAAGGCGCGGCTATAGACGAGAACCCTTCCACAAACCTTCTATAATAGCCTGCCAAACCTAAGAAACTTTGGATCTCAGCCACGGACCTAGGTGGTTTCCAATCCAACACTGCTTTGGTCCTCATAGGATCCACTCTTATTCCCTCTACGGATACCACATACCCTAAGAATGCCACCTCCTTGAGCCAAAATTCACACTTGCTGAATTTGGCATAGAGCTTCTTCTCCCTTAACACTTGCAGCACAACTCGGAGATACTCATCATGCTCCTCTTCAGTCTTAGAGTACACCAAAATATCGTCGATGAACACAACGACGAACCTATCCAAGTAAGGTTGGAAAACTCGGTTCATCATATCCATGAATGTGGCTGAGGCGTTTGTCAACCCGAACGGCATTACCACAAACTCATAGTGGCCGTATCTTGTCCTAAAGGCTATCTTATGGATATCTACCTCCTTCACTTTCAACTGGTGATATCCTGACCTTAAGTCGATCTTCGAGAACACTGCCGCCCCCTTAAGCTGATCGAACAAGTCATCGATCCTTGGCAAAGGATACTTGTTCTTAATGGTCAGCTTATTCAACTGACGATAGTCTATGCACATACGTATAGTTCTGTCCTTCTTTTTCACAAATAGGATCGGTGCTCCCCACGGAGACATACTGGGCCGGATAAACCCACAGTCAAGCAATTCCTGGATTTGAGCCTTGAGCTCAACTAACTCTTTTGGCGCCATTTGGTATGGAGCGATTGACATAGGAGCTGTTCCCGGTAGCAAGTCTATTCTAAATTCCACCTCCCTATCTGGGGGTATTCCTTGAAACACATCCTCAAAGTCCATTACCGTTCTAACTCTATTGACACCTTCCTCCTTTCCATCCAAAGCACTTACGAAGGCTAAAAATGCCTCACACCCTTTACGAACCATCTTTTTAGCCTTAAGCACCGAAACTACATTAGACATGTGGTTTCTTCTTTCTCCGATCATTACCACTACTTCATCCTCCGGGTCCTTAGTTCCATTTGTTTAGCCACACAATCTAACACGGCTCGGTGCTCTACTAGCCAGTCCATTCCAAGTATGAGTTTAAACTCACCAAAGGGTAGTTACATTAAGTCAGCCCGAAAGTTCACTCCTTGAATCTCTAAAGGTACATTCCGAAAGATCTTATCCACCACTACAGTTTGGCCTAATGGGCTAACTACCGTCATCTCCCTATCGAAAGTTTGGAGTATAGGCCTAGTGTTTCAATTACACTACAGACAACATAAGAATGGGTCGGGCCCACATCAATTAAGGCATAATAAGGCTTGCCATAAATAAAGAACGTACCGGTTATGACGTCCGGTGTGTCTCCATCCTCCCTTCGATGAACCGCATAAACCAAACCCGGCTACCTTGCCTCAGTATTAGCAGTTCCTCTATCTTGTGTTCCACGTCCTCTGCCGGCACCATTACCTCTGTTATTCGAACCACGACCTCATTAAGGCTGCTGTCCTCCTCTACCAGCCTAATTAACATTCTGAGCTGCTGATCGACTTTCATCTGGCTTTTTAGGACAATCTTTGAGCATATGGTCCTTGGACCCACACTTAAAACATCCTTCCATCTTTTTCCAGCACTCCCCTAAGTGCTTCTTTCTACAATGATCACAAGGACGATACTGCCATCCTGTACTAGCTTGCTGACCCTTCGGCCCATCAGTTTTGGGCCTTTTCTACACATTTCCCGATGATCCTGACGACCCATAACCCCTCTTGGGTCTATTCCTATCAGAGCTCTGCTTAACCGAGTCATTGATTTACTCGGCTACCTTAGCCTTTTCTACTAACGCGAAAAACTCCCACTCCTGATGTGGAGCTATCAATAACCTGAGGTCATCCCTTAAACCATCTTCAAAATGGACACATCGCTCATGTTCCGTAGCCACTACTCCTCGAGCATATCAGCTTAACCTCAAAAATTCAGCTTCATATGCTGCTACCGACTTGTTCCCTTGAACCAACCCCAGAAAAGCTTTCCTCTGCTCATCAATATATCGTGTCGACATACTTTTTCCGATATGCCTCCTTAGCATACTCCCGTGTCGATCCTCAAAGCGACACCATCCCTCACTGTTAACCACCATTGATACGCTTCATCGCGTAGTAGTACCACCATTCCTTTCAACTTCTCCTCCGGGGTCAGATCGAGCTCATCCATAATGCGCTCGGTTGCTTCCAACCAGTATTCAGCTGTACTGGGTGCCACACCGAATACTCCACGGAACACTTCAGCTCCGTTGGCTCAGAGTCGCTTGGGTATAGATTTACGAGCTCAGATTTCCACCCACGCCACCACCATTTCAAAACTCGCAAAGATAGCTGCGAACAAGATTATCCCCGTCGAGCTTACGCCGACATCGACGGTTGGGGTAGTGGTGGCGGTGGTAACTCATTGTTAGACCCTTGACCTGACCTAACGGGTTCCGACACAGTCATTCTTCCTCTACCACGTCCATGACGACCGCATCCTCTAGAACTCATATCTAACGACGCGCTTTAATCTGATTAAGAAAGTTTTTATAAATTAGCCTTTATTCCACTGATTAACCGCGAAGAAGTTTTATGAAAAGAATTTTAGGAGTGGTTCTTTCGTATTCATACATGCACACAGTCTTCACATTCATACATTCATCAATCAATTATGAACTTCCGTTCATTCAGAGAAATGTTGTAGTTTTCATTGTTGTTGTTTTTCCACTACCCAGGGGTATTTTCGTAATTTATCTTATAGGGATATTTTTGTAATTTGTCAAATAAGGTTCCTTAGTGATTTTGTCAAAAAGTATTTTGGAAATTTTAAAATTCTGGGGCTTTTCGGTAAATTTGGAAATTCCAGGGGTATTTCGATAATTTTGAATTTCGAGGGTATTTTGGTAATAAACCAGGGTAGATTTGTAAAGTTTCATAATTCAGGGATATTTCAAAATTTGCAAAACTTTGAGAGTTCTTTTTGAGAAATTTATTTTCCAAAACGATGAAGTTGCGAAAGATTTTTAGGAATCAGGGTCATTTTGGAAATTTTGGTAGGTTAGGGGCAATTTTGTAATTTTCCAAAATCAAGGTATTTTTGATATTTGGCAACTTAGGGTTTTTGGACATTTTATAAAGTATTGAAATTTTGATGAGAATTGTGGGTATTTGAAATTTTCATAAACCAATGGCATTTTTGTAATTTTACCACTAGGGGTATTTTAGTAAATTTGTAAATCAGAAATATTTCAGGAAAATTTATAAAAATAATCTTTTCAAATCAAGAGAGTAATTTAAAATTTTTAAAACTAGGGTTTCCATGAAATTACGGCTAGTCCCTTTCGGGTTTTAGTTAGGGGTTTAGCCCGTGTGTAAGTCCTCTTGGTTAGGGTGAACCGAGGCTACGCACTGTAGGATTCAAGTGAGAGGAGGTGAGTCACGGATCGCTTAAATACCAAGCTCCCACCGAAACCAATCCTAGACATGCGCACCATGGTTACCACACCCTAACTCAGCGACTTAACCACATGTTTGTTTAATTGTGCATTAGAGTCTTATGTAATTGTTGGGGTATACTAATCCTAGGGTTCAAGTACTTAATCTCTATTCTACGTTTCATTTTTACCCTTCTACAAATCATAATATAAATCACACAATGGGTAGAAGTACTTGCCTGGTGGACTTCGGGTCGGAGACTTAGTGGGCCATGCCAGAAAAACCTGCTTAATTCACAAAAATTCTTTTTGGGCTTATCTTGGAAAACATTTTAGGCCTTAAACCCAAGGCCGAGAGTTTAAAACTGGGCTCTGATACCAAACTAAAATACCCCAAACCCGGCCCACGAGCCTTGATCGGATCTGGTATGTTCCCCGGTGTAAACCGTTTCAAATTCATTCGTTACTTAGGAAAACTTGTGTGATTTGGAAGGAAGATCGTTTTGGGTTGGGCTTGAGTTGAAAACAAGTTTATTTCATTATTAAAAATCCTTTACTTTAGGTGACAAAATGTTTAGGCTTCGTTTAAAAAATAGATTTACTTAATCTTTTAAATAAAGATTTGTAAGCTTAATAAATAAAAACAGAATAAAATAATTCTACTAAGGCCTTATTACATCAATAATTCCCAAAATTTAAATTGAAAATACTTAAAGTAAAATAGTCCAAATAAAAGAAATCTGAACTCCACATGGCCTCCACTAAGCATCTGCCGGCCCGGTCCATCACTGATCGTCACCTGAAAAATAATCCCACAAGGGGTGAGTCAAACAGACTCAATGTGTAACCAACACTAAAATTTAATAGATTTAGGCATACCATACATATCATGTTCACATAATAATTCAAGATAATGATACAATCCCGAACCCAAAACCTAGATGCCATCCGCTACACATCCCCGTACCAACCTGTACACCGTGGGGACTACTAAGTCAACCCTCCATCCGCTACACACCATCGAAGGCAGTCGCTGCAGTCGACGTGCTCATCGCCCATATAATTCGTGGCATAGCCACCAGATTAAATAATTGTGTCATGAGACACCACATTCAGATAATGTAACCGAAGTTACCACATTCAGATAATGTGACTGAAGTCACCACATTCAGATAGTGAGACCGAAGTCACCACTTTCACTTCCCCTTTTTCATATAACCCGAATGCCCCAAATTATTCATATCATGCATATCATACTTAAATTCACATTCATGTCACTTTTCACATGTTAAATATAACATATTTCATAATCCTAGTAGGAGTAGGAAACGTACCTGAGTACTTTGTACCGTAACACGGTACCTTAGCCATATTCGCATTCTTATAAACAAGCACATATCAAATATTGCCATAAAACATATTAAGAATTAGTGTGGAATACACACCTGATTTGCTTAACGAATTCCTTGAAATCCCGAAAAAGAACCAATCTATTGCTTTAGATTTTTTTAAGTCCCTACATTCGGCCAACATGGTAATATTTAGCAAAGGCCTATTCGGCAAAACTTAGTGTTTTCTTTTAAAGCCTAATCGGCTATATCCCAAATCTCAAGGATTTATGAAGTCAACTTCTTACCTTTGGTGCCGATTTGATGACTATTCAAATCCCAAAATCGCTGCTATGCTTCTTCTTGTATTCGGCCAAGCATTGAATCACTTAAATAGATTAGTTTTGGCTTTTTAAACGATTATCAAATAGATCTAGGTATCAAATCAGGCCTTGGCCGAACATACTTATGTGCTTACCTTCCAAATCTAATATCCCAAATTAGATCATTGCTTCCTTAATACTGTCGAAAACCCTTGAATGTTGAAATCCCGGAGAACTCCTCTTTCTCTAGTCGACACCACCTAAATCCCAAAATTTCCTTCCAAAGTTTCAGCCAAAATACAATATGAGGGATTAGTCCCTAAATTTCGACAGGCTTAAAAAGAAAAGAATGGAAATCGAGTCTAGATCTTACCCTTACTTGGAGAAATCGACAGCACTTTTACTAGAACCCTTAGCACTATTCGACTATAGCCCTGATATGTATCACAATTTCGGTTCTTGAGGCTTAGTGGGAAATCGGCTAGGGCTATTGGTACCTTCAGTTTTTGATTATGTTTGTAATAGAAGAAGAAAAGAAAAGAGAAGAAGAGAATAATGGTAGAGAGAATTCGGCAGAGGAAATAAAGAAAAGTATGGAGAAATTTGCTAGAGAATTTCGGCAGAGGCTTCCTTGAAGAGAAAAGAATGAATGAAGAATAGCCTTATTTTCCTTCTATTGCCGAAATTCCTAGGCTAGAGTCCCCTACTTGGCCACCACTCTTCCTATGTGATAAATTTTATCTTTTATTTATCACCTTAATTAATCTCATCAATAATCCACTTAAAGTAAACTAATATTAAATCTATTATTTATCCCCTATTTAGCCGAAATTTTAAAGGGAATAAAACTCCTCTTTTAAGATCCATAATGTTGTCCACCTCTCTGCTTCTGGAAGCAAAATAAAATTTCTTTTATTTGCTTCCCAAGTGACTTGATCCCTGGCCCAAATATACAAGCTTGTGGCGTTACTTGCTGGGCTTTTAAGTGGTGTCTTCAAGCCACTTTGACAAGCTTGTTTGTGTGTCAAATCCTTCCTATTAATTTCCTCAAGGCCACTTGCCTTAGTTTCCTCTTAAGTTTCCAAAATGTTCACCTTCCTCTTTTAACTTAGGTTTCCAAAATGTTCACTTTCCTCTTTTAACTTAGGTTTTCAAAATGTTCACTTTCCTCTTTTAACTTAGGTTTCCAAAATATTCACTTTCCTCTTTTTGAAACTTAACATTTCTAAATCATTTCTTACATTTCCAAGTTTCCAAAAATGTTCATAATACATTCATAACAAATAAGACATGTCATTTCGTACAATTAAACCGAAAATGCATATGCCCTTTTCAGGATGTTACAAAGAAACACATTCCAAAGCCTATTCAAACACCCGAGTGGGAATTATACTTGAATTAGGATACTTATGGGCCAAGTAAGGCATCTCAAAGTCCACATAAACACCCAAGGGTGTAACTTAAAGGGGAGTTCGGCAGAAGCCTTCTACCATGGCTTTTGTCGGGGTGGTTACGTAGGCCAAGGAGCCGAGCCAGAAGGCTAACTTTGTGGGAATTACTGGAAGATAGCCAGTTGATCCATCTTAAGGAGTCGAAATTCTACTCAAAACGGTGGATTTCTCCTTCAATTCCTTCAGGGGGTTTTATGGATTTCTTATGTTTTGTTTTGTCTTTTCTCTTAAGATATTTTCTTTATTCATTATGAGCTAAACCCTTCAGATACCTGAAGGGGATGAAACCTAGATGAATCTTGTTATTATTTTCTGAATTATATGATAAATACTTAGTTTGTTCTTAATTATGCATGCTTAATCCAAATCTGATGTGTTTAGGTGGAGGAGGAATAGACCCTGCTTAAGAGTAGATCTAGCATAATTAAGCGGAGTTGATCGCACTCCTAGAGATAGGGTGACGAGATTTTGTCGGATTAGGGTGAAACCTAATATGGGAGTCCATAGATCGATTTACTACTATTCTAGAGGGTTATTATAAGAGAACGAGAGTTCCACTAATTAACCTAGGGTTAGACGTTATTCACCTCGAGAGAGGGTTTAATATACGTTAGGGAGTCTTACAGATCAAACTAAGTAAATAAATCGTATGGTTCAGTGTTAAATAACAAGTGAAGTCTAGGTGGATTCTTCTTGAGGGTATCATCGTGATCAACTGAGTTTCTCTTCTAGTTATTTTCCAATTCATTCTTTCTATCTTTGCGTCTTTAGTTTAGTATTCGTAATTTAGAATAAAACAACTTCATTTATTTTAGGCTAAATAATAAAAAGAAAGTTAGTATTAGTACTTTTAGTTCCTTTGGGTTCGACAATCCGGTCTTGCCTAAGCTATACTACTGTTCGATAGGTACACTTGCCTTTAATCGTTGTCAGAGTTAGTTTTCAAGTTCGATATTTCTCTTTATAAATTTTAAAACTCAACAAAATAACGATCAATCATCAAATTTTACAATGCCCATTTTAATAAGTCTTTCAACGACTTTTTTAAAGGCAGTGTAATTTTCTATTGAATACCCTGAAATTCCTGCATGGTAATCACATTGAACATTTGTATCGTACCATTCGGGGTACAGGGGCTACAATGGTGTTAGGTAGAAAGGGAACACCACGTGTGCGTTAAACAAGTCCTGATATAGCTCTCAGTACGTCATTGGGATATGAGTGAACTGAAGCTTTTCTGTACTCGTCCTTTGGTTAGATTCCTGCCTTGGAGGAGTTTGAAGGCTAGCGGTTGTCGTCCTTGGTTGGCTGATGGTGATTTGCTTTGAATAGCCCTTGTTGTATACTCTCACATTGTTTACTCCATTTTCTTTCTTTATCGGGGCTGATCTTTTGGCGCTTTCCCCCTCATCTATTTTACCGCTTCTCACAGCATTTTTGATCATTTCACCGGACATCACTATGTTCGAGAAACTCTTCATGGCGCTCCCCAACATATGGTTGATAAATGGGGCTTTCATGGTGTTGATGAAAAGCATGATAGTTTCTTTCTCCAAAAGAGGTGGCTGGACTTGTATGTCAACCTCTTTCCACCTTTGTGCATATTGCCGAAATCTCTCGCTTGGTTTCTTCTCAATGTTTTGCAAGGTAATTCTATCAGGGGTCATGTATGTTAAGTGATTGTACTGCTTCATGAATGCCTGTGCTAAATCCCTCCAAGAACTAATTTTGGTACGGCTTAATTGATTGTACCATTTGGATGCTGCTCCCACCAAACTGTCTTGGAAGTAATATATTAGCAGTTGGTCATTGTTAACATATCCAGTCATTCGGCAGCAAAACATGGTTATGTGAGCTTCGGGGCAACTAGTCCCATTGTATTTTTTAAATTCTGGCATCTTAAATTTGTGGGGAAGTATTAGATCTAGCACCAAACTCAGATCTTTAGCGTCGATTCTATGTTGCCTATCGGTGTTTTCCATGGCCCTGAATTTGTCCTCTAACCATTTGCATCGATCCTCTAACTATCTTGGTAATTCAGACCTTGCCTTTTCCTTTCTGCTGCCTCATCAAAGTCGAGAATACAACATTAATTGGGTGATCCCCTAAGTTAGAACCCGATCCCGCTTGGAAGTTTGCCAGTATCGAAATACCCTCTTGAAATTGTTGAGGTTTAACTGTGAAGGATGTTTTTCGTGGGTACACCTCAGGATGTGTCGGGGTAAAACCCGGAGGATATAGTGGTTCCTCATTATCTTCACCAGTGTTAACCATGGGGGTCTTTCCTTTGTCTATTCCTCTCGCCAGTAGTTGAGTCAATTGAGTCATCATACTCTTTTTTGATTCCATCATTTGGTCCATTATATCCTGCTGGATCTTAGCAAACTGCTCTTGTATTTCCAGTTGAAGTTTATCTTACATCTCCCTTTAGAGTTGTTCCAGTCTTTCTAATCTCTGATCCATGTCTTTCGTCTTAGTTCGGGTACCGTAAGGATGTTTGGTTTTGTTGGTGTCCAGGTTAATGCTGAAATTATTTTAACCAATCAGGGTCTTCTCATAAAATCTAATGCACATGATGTAATGGTATGTGAATGCATGAAATGAATGTAAAGAGGTGTCGATTTTGACTCAATTTCCTTTAGAAAACTTTACTAGAGGGTAAAATTCTTTACATGAAACGGACTACAAATATACGGATAACAGTATTGTCTTCCGTTTTATCAAGAAATTCGCTCTTCATGTCACGCTCTCTAATTTAGTAATTGAACATGTATCGACCCTCTTTCAAATATGAAATGACATATAATGCAATCATAACCCAAAACAAAACGAGGAACATTAATACAAAGTAAAAGCAAGCAAGAAAGAAACAAATAGAGCACTTATTCGGATGGCTACTATGGTTTATCACGGCACTATCTAGGGCGGGCTCTTAGGGTCTTTTACATGTGGTTCGAGTTCTAAAGTTGAGGTACCTGAACCAACAGATTCCTCGATCCTCACCCATTATAGGCTCATACGGACCGAGTTCGTTCAGGGGGACACATTTCCCTATGGCTGCACGGAGATGAAAATCTCACGAAGACATAGGTACGGATGTATCTCGAAAGCGGTCCACTATCCTGCACGGAGGTGAAAACCTCACGAAGGAGTAGCTTCTCACTCACACTTAAAAGGGTGTGACCCGGCAGTCATGCAATATGATGCAAAAACATTCTACAAGACTCAAACCACAATAATCACAACAATATGAATGAATGCAATAATAGGATTGTAATTTTTTCAAATCAAATTTTCAATTTTCGACAAAAGGACAGAAATTAATCAATTTTACGGCTTGACTCTCTTTTGAAACGATCCCCAGTGGAGTCACCAAGTTGTCGAAACCATTTTTTTTGAGTTTAAAAAAACAGGAATCGACTTTAAAATATATATGGAGTCGCTGCCAATCTTTTATTCGAGGTGTGATCGGGTCACCTTGAGATAGATTATTTTAATAAAACATTTTGATTTATTAAAACAATAATTTTGGTCTATGAAATCTAAGAAAATAGGTTCGGGAGTCGGTTACGTACGAGGAAGGATTAGCACCCTCGTACGCCCAAAATTGGTACCAAATTGATTAACTAGTGCCCTTATATTAAAATTTAAAAGATTTAAAATTACAACCTTCTTTGACCCATTTGAAGATACTTGAGTTTTAAGATTCTCTAGTTCTGAAGGAATAAAATATCACATCCAGCATGTTAGGATGCAACAATTTAAGTCTTCGAATTCTAGATCATCCCAAAATTCTTAAAACTCATGTATTGAGATTTTGAAAGGGTATTTCGTTATTTGGGATCAAACGAAAAATTGAAACCTAGCACGTTAGGGCACGATTTCTCGAATTTCCAAACACGAAACATTGCCTTGTTTTTAATTTAAGAAAACATGAATGAAATTTTAAAATGATATTTAGTTATTTGGTCAAACGAAAAATTGAAACCCAGCACGTTAGGGCACAATTTCTCGAATTTCCAAACACAAAATATTGTCTTGTTTTTTAATTTAAGAAAACATGGATGAAATTTTGAAAGGATATTTAGTTATTTGGTCAAATGAAAAATCGAAACTCAGCACGTTAGGGCACGATTTCTCAGATTTCCAAACATGAAACATTGCCTTATTTTTAAAGCTGAGAAAACACGAATGAAATCTTAAAAGGATATTCGGTTATTTGGTCAAACGAAAAATCGAAACCCAGCATGTTAGGGCACGATCTCTCAGATTTCGAACACGAAACATTGCCTTATTTTAGAACTAAGAAAACATGAATGAAATCTTAAAAGGATGTTCGGTTATTTGGTCAAACGAAAAAAACCAAAACCCAGCACGTTAGGGCACGATCTCTCAAATTTCCAAACACGAAACATTGCCTTATTTTAAAAACCTTTGAATGGAATGATTTTAAAAACTTGAATGACATTAAACTCGTTTTTTTAACAAATAAATTACAATGGAATGATAATATACAAAGCAAAGTAGCAATACATATACCAAATATTACAATAATGAATCACATATAATTAATGGTTACAAATTAAAAATATAATCCATACAATGACAAACAAATAAACATCTAATTTAAAATATATGTATGAATAAAAAATATGAAAGTAACATAGAAAAATAAATAATATCTAGAGCTATCTAAAACATAATATTTAATATTAATTTTAAAAGGAAACAATTAAAATAAGCAAATAATTAAAAATAATTAAAAGACTATATTGAAAATAGAGCAAAATTAAAGAGATAAAGCAATAAATTAAAAGAAATAAAAAAAGGACTAAAATATAATGCGCATGAATTAAAAGGGACTAAAAGCACAATTTACCCGAGTTACTAAACACAGCGTTTAAATAGGAGCTAAATTAAAACTGTGCAAAATTACTGGGCAAAATTAAAATAAAATAAAACTTAATTGCATAACGAATTAAAAGCGGAAGGACTTTAATAGCAAATAACTCATTCTCATAAAACACGCTGATCCTTCCCCTGGGTCGAGTCAAAGAGCAGATCTAGAGGGTTTAAACGGCGCCGTTTTGAGGCAACTTAAATAGGCCTAAAACAACGTCGCTCCAAGGGCCTATAAAAGGAAAAAAAATTTGTTTAAAATTTATTTCTGCTGCGTTTTAAAAAAACAAAAAAGGAGGGGATTTTCTCTGCTAGGGTTTTTTAGCCCACTCGTCGTCGCCGGATCGCCGCCATCGGCTCCGCCATGCACGGCGGCCGGAGTCCAAAAGGTGAGCTTTTTCTCTCTTTTTTTCTTTATACTCTTAATGTATATTTATATAGTTTAAAACAATAAAAAATATTTATATATATGCTATGCCAGTTTCGTAAAGAAGAGAAAAAATGTAAATAAAAGAATAAAAAAAAGAACCTTGCTGAGTTTTTTTTCTCTGCATTCGTATTGCTTTTTGTATATTAGCTTCCGTCTGTAAAAAAAATACTGATTTACATCAGGCTTTATATAGCCGAAACGAAAATAAAAAATACAAAGTCCCTTTTTCTTTTTTTTTTCGTTATCTTTTCTCTGTTGGCTTTTTTTGTTTGTTTTGCAAGTAAACGTCGTGAAGGCCGTTGCTCGAATGCCTGGCTGGCGTGGATGCCCGAGTGACGTGGAGAGGCGCGGTGCGCGTGTGGGAAGGCTGCGGCACCAGGCGACCCTAGAATCTTCTAGTGTTTTCGAAATTTTCAAAACATTTGGGCCACTCGGGCCTACGCTACCTCTGGCATTGGATCTGTTTTAGACTGGGTTGGTTTGGGTAATGATTTTGGGCTTGTATTTGGGGTTTGGCATTGGGCCTGATGTATTCTTGGACTGCTGTTATTAAATTATTGATTTTTTTATTTGGTTTTTATTTGGATTCAAATGGGTTAATATTAGGTTAATTGGGCCCGGGTGAAATAGGCTCGTTACATCAATCATGTTATTTGTACCCCTTTTCGTATAATTTTAGCTTGTTTAATAGCAAATTTAAGTCAATTTAGTAATAAGTTATGTTTTTACGGTTTAAATAGCTAAATTATGATTTCTAGTAGTTTTATCGTAGTTTATATTTAAATAAGGTTTTGTGACTATGTAGGATGAATCCAAAGCTAAAAATACAACTTTTGGACGAAACTATTGTCGGTGTCGCGACATTAGGGCATGGAAGTCGTGACATTGAAGACAGACACAAGAACAAACTCTTGGAAGCAACTGCCGCGAATGTTGCAACATGAAAACTTGAAAATTGCAACATTGGTTCCATGTTGTGACGAGGAAGGTACTCCACGTCGCGACGTTTCTCTGTGCATGGCAATTGCGATTTCAAGGGCAGATCAGGGTCTTTTCTAATTTAATGCCCTAATTGTTGTATTAAATGGAAGGGCTTTTTAGTATTCAAACTCTTACCTATATAATTAACTTTGTAATCAGAATTAAGGGGAACTTTTGGTAGATTTTAACTTTAGTTTTTTAATAGACTAGATTTTTATGATATTTTCTTAATTGAATTTATCTATTTCAAAGTTTCGACATTGCGAGCGGAGAATGTTCCAAGCACATGCTTTAATCTCGATTTATCATTGAGCATTCACTCCATTATTCTCTTTATTTATATCTATCTCGTTAATGGATTAATTAAATGTTTATATAAATAGAAGAATAAAGCTTATGCTTTCATAAATATCTTGCATGTGTCGATTGTTTAATTGATTAAATAATTATGTGATTATTTATCTTAGATTGGTTTTTTATTCAAGTTTGTTAAATATCTCAGTATATTACGATTGACGACCCTAATATAATATTTAGGCAGATGAGACAGAAAGGGTATTCTGTTACGTAAGCATACATTTATTGAACTTGTATTGAGAGGTGAGACGAAAAGGGTATTCGTATGCCTAAGTGAGACTGACAGGGTATCTTAGGTTATAACTCTTAGTGAGGATGAGATTGAGAGGGTATTCTTAATTAAGAGTGGTAAATAACTCAATTAAAGTAAATGTTGGCTTAATTGATAATTAATTATTTAATCAACCAAGGTGAAGTAGTTCACCTCATTTAAATAAGGAATAAGAAGTTCCAATAGTTTTAACCCTAGGTGTAGTTTTAATTTATTAATTTTCTTGAAATTTTAATCATATGTTCGCACTATTAATTTTTAGCATGTCTAGACTAGTACTTGTTTTAGGAATAATTAATTTAGTAGTAATTTTCACCAACCCAGCAATTCCCTAGTTTATGAACAATTAATTTAGTAGTAATTTTCACCAACCCAGCAATTCCCTGGGTACAATCCTCAGCATATTTCTAGTATTTCATTGTAATTAACTATATTATAATTTGACTTGTACATTTACAGGCACCACACTTATTTCTATATTTTTAATTGCATTATTCTAAGCTCTGGTACACACATGCCCGGGCGCGATCACAAGTTCAATCACAAAATTGTACAAACAATAAAACATAAAAAAAATAGCAAACGTAGAGAGAGATCTGCACACAATCATTTACTTCAATAGTTCGAGAACAATCATACTCTACAAAGTGTTGCTCAGTGAATGGTCTCTTATTCTTCAATTGGTCCAACCACCTATTGGTGTAAGTCCAAACTACCCTTCTACAAGATGTATTTGCAACCCCAATAGCTAATCACAACTAGTTACAACCACTCACCCAAACTTCACTTAGAAAGGTTTAATTCACTCATAATTAATGCTTAAGAGTGGGTGCAAAAACAAATAGAATAATTAGTCATAATAGGAATTTGCAACTCTCTACATAAAAAAAAAAAAACAAGTACCTTAAATGTACAAAGTATTGCCTATTTATAGGCATCCTACCCAATAATGATAAATGTCAAGAAATCTGGATAAAATTGACTTCTTGTGTGCTTCATAATCAATCAATAGACTCCTAAGCCAATCAGAAAATCCATCCTTCAAAATAGCCATTGGCGATGTCTTGAAGAGATAGAATTTAAACCAAGTTGAATTCTACTTCAAAACCTTCACACGGTACTTCTCTTGATAATTTCGTTGTTTTAGAGCAAGAATGATGTATTTCATGAGGCCTATTTGTTTTAAAAACAAGAACAATAAAAACGGCCAACACATAAAAATATTTAGGTTGTCTTACATTATGACCAAGTCCATCAGGTATATGGACAAACCTTGTTGGATAGTCATGGTCCTAACAATCTCCCTCTTTTAGCTTTTTGATTAAACTTTAAACAAATGGACGTATGCTACTCCCCTATGTACAAAAGCTCCTTAACAATAACAACCAATCAATTTAATCAAGGCATGCTAGCAAAATACAAAGATCATTCATCACCATTCATTCGATCATCAATAACAAAACAAAAAGCAAGATGATCACAAAGAGTTCAAAGAATTTTCAATTCTACAACAACTGCAAATATGTCCCCTAATACTCCCCCTTTCTCAAATTGTCCTTAAGCACAAAAAAATAGAGAACAAAACACTCCAACTCCCCCATTTCCCATATATCTCCCTCTTTTTGACAAAAAGCTCATTAGGCTATCAAAGTGTCTATTCAATGTATAGATAAACTCAGAACCCTATGTGATGGCCTAATGGTCAAGGGTGTTTATCGCCTTAGGTGTGGCTTGGATTCGAGTCGCGTTAGTCGCGTTTATTGTTTGGGCTTTGATCTGTTATTGTAATTCACCATCAAACATGTACAGATAAACTCGGAGAGTTGAGTCCTTTTGGCTATAGACCACTAGATATCAGTAGTTAGGGTGTCTACCTCACTACGAAGCAAAGCAAGAAGTTGTTGTTTCTGAGCCACTTTAACTAATTTACTAATTTTTAGTAAATGGTACAAAATGCAATCTAACTAATTTTTTAGTAAATAGTACAAAATGCAACCTAACACCTAGTACAAGAGCCCCCACGGTACTTTTACCTAATTTTGTCTTAATTTTTTTTTTTTACTTTCCAATCTACATAGGAGAGTTACTTCCCTACCTTTTATTGTGGGAATTACATTACCATGTTTATGGAAAAATAACTCTAAATGGGTGGAATTAAAAAAAAAAAACTCTAATCGAAAAGTTAGATTATGAAGAAAGTAAATAAATTTTAACATAGCAAATATTGGAATCACTTTCCAACTAATTAAATTTCTAAGGAAGTGATCACTTTCTATCATAATAAATGCTACTTAATTGTTAAACTTATTTAGTTTCAACTATTCCTCGATACTAAAATTTCACAATTTAAAAAGTATAGGGTTAAGAAAAATCAAATTAGAGGACATACACTAAAATCTTCAATTTTACACATATTATAATACTAATAACAAAATTTAGCCTAACATATTTGATTGTTATCATTTAGACTAGGATTAAAATTTTAGAATTTGGAAAGTATAGAGACTAAAATTGACCAATTGACTAAAACCGGCCAAATTAAAATATATGAACTAAATCTACAACTTATACATAGTACCAGGACTAATAATAGAATTTAGCCAAATTTAAAAACAAAAAATTAAAATATAAAATTGAAAATGGATTCAAATTTCCAAAAGCGAACTCATTATTATCGTATTAAAATGGATTTGAATAGCAGATTCATATATTCAAATATGTTATCAAAAAAAGTGAAATTGGGTAATGGATATCCAAAGGTTAACTTCAGATCAGCTATGAATAGTTAATTTGAGATTTGTATAATAGGAAAATTGTCACATTGATACCTTGAGAACTTTTTTGGTCGGATTGAGACATATGTACTTTCATTCCACCTATTAGCCTTATCCAACTTCAGTTTTCGAAATTTAAGCATTTCATAATATTATGAATCTTTATATTTTTAACATTTTTTTGCATTTTAAAAATTTTAAAACTAATTATTTAAAATGATCTTTCTTTTATTTTTTAAATTAGGTTCTTTTATAATTTTCCTATTTTAGTTTTTTGGGAAATTTTTATTATATTTTTCATTTCTTATCATTTTAAAAATGAATAAATTTGAAAATGGGGATTTTAGATAATTTTATTTTTTAAAAATTTTATGACTTTTAATTTTTTTAAAAAATTAAGCATGATTACATTTTAAAAATATATTTGTAATTTCATCAAATAAATTCTAAATTTCAGATTTTTAAAATATATATTTAAAATTTTAAGGAACTTCTTGCATTTTTTTATGATTTTTAATAAAATTTTCATTTATAATGACTATGTGGCACCAAATTGATTTTTTGTTAAACTATTTCCAAGGTCACTCAATTATTATTAAGTTTACCCTTTGGTCATTCAATTTCAAAAAGTTACAAATTGATCATTGAACTATTCAAAAGTTATCATTTAAGTCATTGAGCTATTAAGTTGTGAACATACGTCGAATGTAGGACTGAAAAATTTATAATTTGATCATTCAACTATTAGTAAGTTTATAATTTGGTCACTCAATTTCAAAAAGTTACAAGCTGCTCACTGAACTAACTTTACAAGTTTATACTTTGGTCTCTCAATCTTTGCACCACTACTCACTAACTTGATAATCCAAACAATATCAATAACAACTCAAGCCCCAATCCTACAAAGCCATTATTGACCCCATGCCTCACCTCTAATCCAACCAACTCAGCAACCTTTCATTCTTAACCTACTCATCATTTACCTTTCAGCCAAAACCATAACCCAAGAAAAATCCACAATCAAGCTATTCACACACTCTTACCTCAAACCAACAATCAAATATTATTACAATCAGAATCGACGCAAACAAGAATACAAATAAAAACAAATAAAACAAAAAGAAAGTCTTTTATTTTAATGAGCCCTAAATAGGACATACAAAAACAAATGGATATAATAAAATTAGTGAAAAAAGAATAAAAATATAAAATATGAAGACTCAAACATACCAAATTCAACTAGGAGTTAGTCGAAAATTTCCAAGAGAAGTAAGCTAAAAAAAGTCAAAGAGAAAGTCTCACTGAAAAAAGGAACATATTGGAGTTAGGCAACCATTTGATGATGGTGGATGGAGATCGGAGAGCTTTTCCATTAGGGCTTCGGGTTTAAGTCAACAAAGTTTTGAGCCATTTCAAGAAAAAATTAGACCATAAAGTTGAAAGAGGAAACAAAAAAGCTCTAGTTCGATGTGTTTCTTTGTTAGAGGAGGAGATCGAATGGTGGTGAGATCACTGGAATACAATTGTGAGGGAAGTTGAAAGAGGAAACACTAAAACTTTTGAAATTGAGTGGCCAAAATGTGAACTTACTAATAGTTGTGTGACCTTAAGTATAGTTTACCCTATGATGAACGGTGAGTTAATGGCTATAATTGATGTTCATTAGCAACTTAAGCTCCTACTTACCTGCGGTTAGTATAAAAACAATAGTGGTAATGTGATTAGATATTATAACAATACTGTAACGTGAGACAAAAAGAAAATTAAATGCACTGAGTAAAAAAGCCCTTAATAGCCTTACGATCAACTTGTAACTTTTTAAATAATTTAATTTTTAATTTATAACTTTTTAAAATTGAGTAAAATCGAGTGATCAAAATATAAACTTATTAATAATTGAGTGAAGTTAGGTGTATCCTCATGTACTTATAAGATGTGAGATTTGTACGAGTTGTGCTTGTTCACATATGCAAACAAACAATGAAGTGATAACAAGAAGCAAGACAAGAACTAAAATTTGGACCAAAACAAAGTACAAAAAGCCCAATTAAACATCAACTGACCCAAATTTCGCAGAACTGTGAGACCTATGAGAACTCAAAGAAACTATAGACTGAGACAACAACTACTTTAGATCACTCAAAGTCCCAGTGTTTTTCAAGGGTTTTGAGAGTTCTTAAATCATACATTTACATCCTCTTCCACTCCCTCGATATGATCCTTTAAAAGAAAAGAAAAAAAACCAAATCCAAACCAAACCAAACCCAGAATTTGCAGCAAATCAATTATGGCGACCATGCCCGCATCCGCGTCAGATCTGTTGAAGTCCTTCAAACTCAAAACCAAGCAACAAGAACTCTTGATCCGAGTCTCCATCCTCTGTCTCGTCTACATCTTAGCATTCATCACTCGTCTCTTCTCTGTCCTCCGTTATGAATCCATGATCCATGAATTTGACCCCTACTTCAATTATCGCACCACTCTTTACCTCACCGAGAACGGCTTCTACGATTTCTGGAATTGGTTCGACTATGAAAGCTGGTACCCTTTAGGCCGAATCGTCGGCGGCACCCTTTACCCCGGTCTCATGGTGACCGCCGTTCTCATTTATCGCATCCTCCGTTTCCTTCGTTTCGCCGTCCATATCCGCGAAGTCTGCGTTTTAACAGCTCCGTTTTTCGCTTCCAATACGACCCTCGTCGCTTATTTCTTCGGGAAAGAAATCTGGGATTCCGGCGCCGGTCTTGTGGCTGCCATTTTGATCGCCATTTGTCCTGGTTACATATCCAGGTCCGTGGCGGGTTCTTATGATAATGAAGGGGTCGCCATTTTCGCTTTGCTTTTCACGTTTTACGTATTCGTGAAGGCCGTTAATACGGGATCGTTGGCTTGGAGCTTGGCTTCGGCGTTTGGTTATTTTTACATGGTTTCAGCTTGGGGAGGATATGTTTTTATTATTAACTTGATCCCACTTTATGTGCTGGTGCTCTTGATTACTGGGAGGTATTCAATGAGATTATATGTTGCATATAATTGTATGTATATTTTGGGAATGTTGCTTGCAATGCAGATCCGCTTTGTCGGGTTTCAACATGTGCAATCCGGTGAACATATGGCCGCCATGGGCGTCTTCTTCTTGATGCAGGTTCTGTTATTTCTAGCTGTTTCTTGCAGTCGATTTAATGCATTTTGGTAGTATTGTAGTTGTCTAAGCAA
Source organism: Gossypium rotundifolium (assembly GCA_025506655.1). Lineage (NCBI taxonomy): Eukaryota > Viridiplantae > Streptophyta > Magnoliopsida > Malvales > Malvaceae > Gossypium > Gossypium rotundifolium. The sequence continues at coordinate 14,427,540 of CP106731.1, read as the reverse complement.
TTAGTGCTTGATAAATGTGTATATTTGTGCTTACATTGAACACGGCTTGGAAAATTAACTAATACAAGATCAAAACACAAAAATGATACATGGATGTTTCTATATATGAACATGACAAGGATTCACAATTTGCCATGCCTGAGGGAAAGCATAAACTGAGGAAAATTTCTTTTGCAATGTATGCTTTGGTCTTTTTTAGTGGAAATAGTGTTCTTGATCTTCAAAATTTGACGTAACATAGAAAAGAAACATTGGTTTTCGATGGAAACTGTCTTCGAGTGGTATTGCTCTGCTTGATGTGTTTTCTGTACTTTCTGCATCCAGCTAGTGGCGAACTCTGCAAGTAGGAAAAAATTAGTTTTACATGTAATGATAAAATGAAAGTGGTTTGCGGGTTTGTTTTGTGATTCTATCTGTCTGAGCGTTGAGCTGGTAATGGAAAGTTGCATTAATCATGTTTGGATTACTTGTGTAGGTTTTCTACTTTTTAGATTGGGTGAAGCACATGCTTAGTGACACAAAATTGTTTCAAGCTTTCTTGAGGATCACCGTGACTTGTGCAGTCGCTGTGGGTGGTATTGCTTTGGGATTAGGCATGGTATCCGGTTATATTTCACCTTGGACAGGAAGGTTTTACTCTTTGCTGGATCCAACATATGCCAAGGATCACATCCCCATCATTGCATCTGTCTCTGAGCATCAGCCAACAGCGTGGTCATCTTTCATGTTTGATTTCCATATCCTGCTTTTCCTTTTCCCAGCTGGTCTTTATTTCTGCTTCAAACGGTTGTCTGATGCCACTATATTTATCGTCATGTATGGTCTGACAAGTATGTATTTTGCTGGTGTTATGGTTCGGTTGATTCTTGTTGCTACACCCGCAGTTTGCCTTATTAGTGCTATCGCTGTTTCCGCCACTGTGAAGAACTTGACTGTGCTGTTGAGGTCGAAGAACAAGGTTGTCCAAACTGGTTCCACTAAGAGAAGTGGCGGTTCACAGTCCTCTTCTAAGGTAACATCTCTCTGCCAGTCTCTCTCACACACGGATAGATTTGCTTTAGTTTTACTGCTGGTATAATCCCTCTCTTTGTTGTTTGACATCAATCTGCCTATGTTGCTCTGACTTTTCATTTTTGATAAAAGTACTCATGTCTGGTACTCATATGGATACATATACAGAAATGGGTATGGGTTATGATATTCCAAGGACCCGCTAAATACATGGAAATCTTGGAAAGTAATGGGTATGGGGTTATGATCTTCCAAAGACCCGCTAAATACATGGAAATCTTGGAAAGTGAACATACCTGTTCTCACACATATTAGTTTAATAGTTTTACCTGTTCTCACACATATTAGTTTAGTAGTTTTCATTTCTATCCATAGTATTATGTTAATGAATCTTATTTATTTTCTGAGTAGGCTTTACTTGATCAGTCCCAGCCTTTCCAGAAAAATGGGGCGATTGCACTGCTCTTTGGTGCCTTTTACTTGCTCAGTAGGTATGCTACCCACTGTACATGGGTCACTTCAGAAGCTTACTCATCTCCTTCAATTGTACTGGCTGCAAGAGGTGCCCATGGGAATAGAGTTATTTTTGATGATTATCGTGAGGCTTACTTTTGGCTTCGGCAAAATACTCCTCAAGATGCCAAGGTGATGTCTTGGTGGGATTATGGGTATCAAATCACTGCCATGGGAAACAGAACTGTTATTGTTGACAACAACACTTGGAATAATACGCATATAGCTACTGTTGGGCGTGCTATGTCATCTTATGAAGATGAGGCAATTGAGATAATCAGATCACTTGACGTTGATTATGTATTAGTTGTCTTTGGAGGTGTTACGGGGTATTCCTCCGATGACATTAACAAGTAAGACATGAAATTACTATTGTTTTATCCATTATTTTTGTGTTCTGTTTAGTGCCACTTCATGCATTGTGTGAAAGTGCCTTGAATGGTTAACGCTCTTTGTTCTTTGCTTCAAATCACGGAAACTCATTTTGTTCATACTTGGACAGTTGGAATGATAGATGTAGTCTGATTAAATGGTTAATGTGCATCTGTACCTTTAAAGTATGGTAATTAACAGAGGATCATTCTGTGTATGCATGGTATGCAAACATAAGAAATTGTATGAAAATCTAGCTCTAGCGTTTAATGATTATAGCTTCTTTTTCTTTAAAGTATGAAGGAGGATGCATTCTTGGACTTTGATCAATAGGTGTACTTAATCATTCTTTGCAAATCACAACTGTATGCCTTACTTTTACATGTAACCCTTGCCAATCCTCCCAACAAGAGCGAAACGAAGAGGAGAAAAAAGAAATAGGAAATCGTACTTGTTTTGAGTGTATAAAAGTGGTCTTCTACTCTCTCTATGCTAATGCAGTCGCTATATTCTTTTGTTTTGGGTTTCCCGAGTTCCACTTTTAATCTTTCCTGAATTTGTTGAGTGCAATTATCATATTCTAATTACATATTATTGGGAAATAGATTTTTGTGGATGGTGAGAATCGGAGGTGGAGTCTTCCCTGTAATCAAGGAACCTGATTACCTCGTTAATGGTGAATATCGTGTTGATAAAGGCGCTGCTCCTAAAATGTTGAATTGCCTCATGTAAGTTTTCTAGGTTATTACTTCTCTCTCGATTGGGGCATGTGTGTATATCTATTCAGTATTTGGTATAAGGATTTTGGATGTTGAGAAATCTTTGTTTATATATGTTTATTACTATGGCTAGGTACAAGCTATGCTACTATCGGTTTGGAGAGATGATGACGGAATATGGAAAACCGCCCGGGTAAGTTTAGCATGTTTGAACTTGTTGGTAATAGACATGTACACATGTATGTAGGTATGTGGATATAATGTTAAAAAGATCAGGCCAGAAGTTGCACCAATCAGACCTTTAGTTTAAACGGTTGGTTTGATTCATATTTTAATGTTTAAACACTAATTTAATCTACAATTAATTTTAAATGTAGTTGATAGTTAAGGAAAAGAAATGCTTCTGGGTTAATGGCTTAGTCTTTAATATAAACTAAGATTGAAGGTTCAAGTCTCATTTTTTATCGGTTCTTATACAGTCACCGGATTGGACAGGCCATGGTTTTTGGTTGATTGGCTAGTCTGGTTAGGCTTTTTATTCCATAATCTATGCATCTATAATTGCCTTGTAATATTGCAGCTATGATCGTGCACGAGGTGTCGAAATTGGAAATAAAGATGTTAAACTCGAGCATTTGGAAGAGGCATTTACGACATCGAACTGGATTGTTCGTATTTATAGAGTTAAACCACCAAATAATAGGTGGTAAGAATATATGTCTCTCCATCCAACTCTCTGCAGATCCTGAAAAAGGACAATGCTAGTTTTCAATGGTGCTTGAGTCTTGGAATTGTAGATTTAGCTTTAGCAACAAATCAAAATTTTCTTGAGACCGAGTTGTTGACATTGTTCCAGGCTACCAGGTTCTTTAGAACCTTATTTTTTTTTTTTGGTTTCTTATTTGGTCAAATTTTTAGAACCCCATTTTTGCAGATTATATAAATTTGCATACTTTTAAGTCTTAAACTTTTTAAGCTTTTAGTGTATGGATGATATAACATCGCAGGTGGTTGAACCGACATAAATTTGGCTGAACCAGTAACAAACCGGTTTTATATACTTATTTAGAATTTGTGCTTATATTTAGTGAGATTTGAATTTGTAATCACTTAGTTTTATATTAAAATTTGTACATCAAGTAAAATACATATTTTTGTTAAACTATATAATATTTATTTATAGCTTAAAAAATATTAAAATAGTTGGTTAAACCCATTTTCACAAAATTGAAAGTTTGATTGGTTGTATGAATGTTAAAGAAATTGATGTTTTCAATATGTTGACATCTTGGGAAACATTAACATTGGTACATTAAACATCATTTGCCAAGTTTGGTCAAACTTTACTTTTAAATAATAGTTGGATTAATATTTAGTACTTGTTAACATCAATTAAACCTCTTCATTAACACTTTTCATCTTTCACTATGTTCATTGTTAAAACCAATTGATGAATCAACCTATAATTTGCCCTCATATTTTTAATTAAAAAATTATAAAATGTATAAAAATTATAAAAATATTAAATATTAAAATTAATATAAAAGTATAAATTAAAAAAAAACCATAAAAGCTTATAAACATATAAAAATTTAAAATATATATAATGAATTCTATTTTTTTATAAAACTAATAAAACATATTTAAAATTTTATAAAAGCTTATAAATAATACAAAATTATAAAAACATTAAAAATTAAAATTAAAAATTAAAAAATTCATTTCAACTCTTAAATTCATAATGAACACATTACATCGACCAACTATTGAATAATAGAATAATCTCCAAATCGTAATTGTAAAACCCTCTTTTTATATTGATAAATCATTATTTTTATTTTGAAATTTTTATCTCCAAACTTTTAAGAAGAGTACGATGGTCTGGAACTTGAAAAGTTGAACATTGTTTGCTAAGTATTATATGATATAAAGTATTTTTGATACAATTAGATATTAATAAACTAAAATTTAATTATCTAATAGTTGTAAATGGTAGCATATGTCAGCATAAAAAATTTTGACCAAGTATTTCGGAACTGGATTGGTGGTCAAACTGGTTCAATCAATTCGATCGGTCCATCCAGTTCAATCCAATAAATCATTAAAAATAAAAAATATATACATTAAAAAAATAAATAAATTGGTTCAATTGCCCAGTTTAGCCGGTCCACCCTGATTCTAGGGTCAATCGGTCAAATAACTTTAATCGGATCGATATTCTTGTCGATTCCCAGTCCAACTAAGTCTCATTAGCCAACCCGAGCCAATTCAAACAACATTGGTTTTGACTACTTTTTCTATTATCTAACGATAAATCTAATGTCACGTATTCATTTTAATTTTAAAGGTTTATTTTTTAAAATTTAAAAAAATTTAACTTTACCATTCCAACCAATTATTTTAAAGTAAATGGTTAAATAAATAGTATATTGAATTTAGATATCATTGTAGACAAGAGATTCTTTACATTGCCAGCCAAGCAAATATTTCAGTATCCAAATTCTCCAATTCATTCTACTTAGTGGCTCCAATTTTCTAGTTCTAAAAAAAGCTCTAAATTTCATCCATGAAAGCTATAAAAACCCTTTGTTCACTTCACCACCTTCATCATCATCATAAAAGCAGTTTCAGTTTTAACTTCTTACCACAAAGAACTCATTTTCTCAATCACTTCAAATCATTTTCTTTTGGGAAATGGCTTCTAATGTTAAAGCATCAACTGCTCTTTCTTTCTCTTAATCTTCTTTTCTTTGCTTTTGTAAGCTCTCACAATGTCGAAAACCCTGTTGTTATTCGTCTTGGAGATATGTTCCCTAATGGCAGTAACATTCACGGTCAATCTGGTACATGCAATCCCCAAAACCTCGGTGTGTGTCTTGATCTGTTGGGTTTGGTGGATATTAATCTCGGAAACTCACCTTCAAAACCATGTTGCAGCTCGATTGAAGGATTGGTGGATCTTGAAGCTGCAGTTTTCCTTTGCACTGCTGTCAGAGCCAATGTGTACTTCGGCATTCACATCAACCTTCCTATTTCATTGAGCCTCTTACTCAACTGTGAAAGAAGAGTTGCTACTGAATACATTTGCGGTCCATGAATGACGTTCTTCCCCGATATTTGAATGTTGTTTGATTTTATTTCATCTTGAAGTTGTCATTGTTTATTTATTAGATTCTATATGTTTCTTTTCTGATTAAGTCTTTGTACTGTTGCTTTTAAATTGAGGAAAGCTTTTCAACCTTTCTTACAATTTCTTTTGGCAAGATTCCCTTTCATTTTTATTCTAACAAAGTAAAAATATTTAAAATAACTACTGATCATTCTCATATTAAAAAGGATAGGGGTGACGTGAAATCATAGTTTTATACCATCCTTTTTCCTTATGAGAACTTTTTGACTTGAGATATACTTTGTTTTTGTATTATTATATTATTATTTATTTTTAAATTCTATCATTTACTTTGCATTATAAATATACTTTTGGATATAACAGGGAAAATTGAGATGAGGGAATGGGACAAATAGGGCATTTAGGCAGAATGATTATAGATGTTAAGATGTTGTGGACCAAGAATGTGCTATTAACAAGACCGAAGGTCAGGGTTTGAGTCAATGGCATATGCGCCAATTTGGAGATATGAAGCTACTAAATAAAAGGGCTTAATAAGATAGCAGGCATGATGAACAGCACATCCACCAAGGATAATGTCTCATTGATTCGTCAAGCCAAGCTAGAATTGAGGGATCTACATGATAAGCAAGAAACTGACTAGAAGCAGAGATCAAGAGTAATCTGGCTTCGTGAAGGGGGATAGTAGAGCGAAAATTGTTCATGTCTGGGCTTGCAAAGGCGGAAGCGAAATTTCATGGAGTGATTACAGGATGGTGTGCGGGTGTAATTGAGCCAAACCCGAATATTGTCGAGCTCAACATTTGGCTTAAGCTCAATTAAACATCTATTTTTAAGTTTGAGCTCGATTCGGAATATATTTGAGCTATTCAGGCTCAAGCTCTATTATAAGTTTGTTTATTAATTTTTGTACTCAAAAGCTCAAACTTGACTTGCTAATTAACTTTAAAGTTAATAATTTATATTAGGGAAAATATAGCAATCTAATAATATAAAATTTTGATAAGACTTACAAGCGGCACAAGTATTACTAAACTTAGATTTGACTTGATCAATACTTCGAGTTGTTTAAGTTCAACTCTAAAATTATCAAATGGATTGTGAATCTTTTTGAATCGAACTCGAGTAGTTTGCGAGTACCGTCTTATTCATACCTATATTGATGGAAATTTAGTAAAGGATTTTTGCTTTTTTATTTGGAAACGGTTGGACTTCAAAGGAAATTCCGAATCCTGCATTACACAAGAGATGAACAATGCTCTTTGCAGGAATTGTCTAGAGCCTTTTCAAGATGGAACGTAAACCGACCTACAGTGGATTTTTAAGTTTTTTTAAAAATTATAAAATAATATAATATTACTTTTTTGGACCACGTAAAAATTTCTAGTTGAATTCTGACCGGCTAAACTTTTTTGTCTTTTCCCTGGTTACGATAGTATGTCTACTTCTTTTGAACTTGTTATGTTATCGGTCTAGAGATTGTCAAATATTGTATTTGCATATACATGCTGACCAAACTGTCATAGTTCTAATTTTCAGAGATAAATCGAAAATATAAAACCAACTTTAGACCCATTAGCCCTTTTGTACCTTGATCTTCAAAATTTTAGTCTACAATTCTTGTTAACATATATAAATACATCCTTCCGCATTATATTAGCCATAACCAAAGTACCTCTGTCCCTGATAGAATGATTACTGATAATGTCATAGCAGCTCATGAACTTATGTACTATCTTAGTTCTTAGAAGATCCAAAAACGATTCTAACGAAGGTTTTGCGTTATAGGATATTGGTGGTTTGAAATGTTAGATTTGTAAAATAAATTTGAAATAAAACTTAAAACTATAAACCGGGATCTATCATGTCAAATCATTAAAAAATAAGTCAAGAACAAAACTAGATGCGGAAGCATACTTGAATCCATGAATTTCTTGATGTTTTATAGAATTTTGAGGATTTGATCTTCCAAATTAGCACACAAGAAATTTAGAGAATATCTACTCTCTCTTTCCTAATGATGGGATATTATAAAAGATATCTTGTGTATAATTTGGAGACCAAAACCCTAATATTTATAACCTTAGCATATTAGTTCTAATCAAATTCTAATTAGCCCATCATTAATTAGAATTTGATTAGAACTCAATTACTATAGTATCTACACATATTTGACCCATACTTTATTTAATAATTAAAGCCCAATAAAATTTTAACCAAATTAGATCACTTTTAATTTGGGCTAACCTATCATGATAGTAAATAATAACATGTAATTACTCTTATTATATATGTAATGTCCATATTTTCTACAATCTCCCACTTGGGCTACATATATATACTAATTACTCTATAATTACATGTCATTATATAACCTTATGAGCTCAAAATTTTACTATCATATCCAAAAGGTATTTCGAACAATCTCGTCCATTAATTATGTCAACATAGAACCAAGGCGACTTTCGTTACATATATCGTAACTAAATCCATCCATGATCACGTATATTAACACAACCAAATGACATAGATCAAGTATGGATGTGTAGCATGAAAATTACATGCAATATGATCTAAACATGCCTATTTCCAACTGGTCCTCCTTAGTGAGATCAAACCTTACCAAAATCAGAGTGTGAAAAAACCAAATAAACTTTATTTCTACAGAAAATAAACTTAATATCTTTAAACTGAAATAACTGAAAATGTGTCTATAACATAAAAGCATTTAAAAATACAAACTCCCACTAAAATCAAATATCCTTTAAATGACATAACACCCATATGAGTACTGTGCTCTTATACAACCTTAGGTGTAGCTCCTTAGTAAGCGGATCTGCAATCATGGAGTTTGTCCTAATATGCTTTATAAGCACCTAACCACTCTGGACTTTTACTTTAACAACCAGAAACTTAAAGTCTATGTGTTTTTACTTTGATGTGCTCCTGTTGCTATTGGAATAAAAGGCTGCAAATTGCTTACACAATTTGCACCTTAGTGACAAAATCTTGTATCCATATTCCATCAAAATTGGAATCTATATACCTGATGATCTCTAATTGATTAGACCTTTGAATGTGAGCATGTAATCTTTTGTTCTCTGAAAATACCTTATAACCCTCATGGATGCTATCCAATGGTCGAAACCAGGGTTGCTTAAAATATCTGCCTAACACCTCAATAGTGTACACAATATTCCAATGTATACAAACCTGAACATACATTAGACTTTCTATAGCTAAAATGTAAAAAATCTAATGCATTTTTTTGTAATCTCAAAATCATTCATAGGGCATTGATTGAGGCTATACTTATTATTGACAAGCAGTATGTCATTAACATATAGAACCAAATATAGAACCTTACTCCCACTAAACTTATGGTATATACGATTATCAATAAAATTCATCTCTAAACCGAATGAGATAATCATTTGGTAAAATTTGTAATATTATTGACGAGAAGTTTGCTTAAGCCCATAAATCAAGTTCTTTGCAAATCATTAACTTTGCATCATTTGACACAAAAATTTCTAATTGCACCATATAAATGTATGATCAATGTTACCATTGAGAAACCATTAACTTAATATTCATTTGATGTGGCTTAATGTCAAAATATTCCACTAAAGCCATTATAACCATTTCTCTAGTGGACCTTTTTAATGACATTCATTCCTGAGGTTGTTGAGTTTGTTCTTCTAGAACAATTACCTCATCTTGAATAAGGAGTTGTTCAACATTGTCTTATTGAGGTTCTAGATTCACTTCTTAATCAATAATAGGTATGAGAAGCTAAACATCACCAAAAGTGATGTAGGAACTTAGTTAAAATCCAATTCCTCCTCAAAAGCAATGTCTCTAACATTATTTCTCCCCCCAAACTCAACATCCTCAAAAAATGTTGCAGTTCCCGTCTAAAAAATATTCCTTATTATGGGATCATAAAATTTATAGCCCTTAGATCACTCAGAATTTCCTTAACCCTTATACTTTATAGACATCAAAGAAGTCAGAAGTGATGTCATTTCAACATTATCGTTTTTTAGCAAAACGTTTCTTGATTTCGTCAAGGAAACTTTGACCTGAGTAATCTTTTTAGATTCTTTGCCCCTAAAGGCTTCTGAAATGTTGTACTTCATGATCATTAGACTCATGCAATTTGAACGATCCCACCTCTCAAAATCTCTTTTAACATAGGGTGTTTTCCATTATGAGAGGTGGGGGTTGTTCTCCCCTTAGTGCAATGTTTATGTTCACACAACCAAACACTATAAGTAAGTGCCTTTTCCATTCATTGAAATTAATCCCATTAAGCATGGGTACATAATTTATATTAGCAGATATTATGGTAGTAGAAGATGAATTAGCTGAATATAGAACAAAGAATAAAAAAAATAAGCTCACATCAATATTCATAAGTAAACAATAAATTTAGGATAATGGCTAATCCCATCTCAAGATACCAAACAGAACATTAATATCAAGTCTTTGGACAGTAATATTAGCAGTAAACGGTACTCTTGTTGTAGTAATCAAACATTGACAATAAATTATGTCAAAAAATTAAATAATCTTTGGACTAACTTATTGCTCACATAAAATACTTTATAATTGTCACACATTTATCACCATAGATGTCGTTGAAATTCTGCCAAATATTAACTTACTTTTGGGTTAATTAATAAACGCATGAATCTCAAAAACATATAATCATCTTGATATTTTAAATAAACTAATGTACACAAAAGAGGTCACTTTGGCGACATTTTGTTTCAACTAACCTATTTAAAATACTAGACATCCTTAATTAAAACCTAAAGTGTAACACCCTAAACCTGTATCCGTCACCGGATTAGGGTTACGGGCATTACATTACCTCACCCAAGCTTTGAGTACTCTTTAGGAACCAATTTCATGATCAAGGCATAACCAATTTTAACTATCATTAAAATGTGTATATATATAGACCTATTCCATCTAATATCAAACATTCAATTTTCATAACATCATTAATATCATAACCATCAACCAAGGACTAATTACAAGCAATTAACAATTTACTAATTGCTAGGCCCTTCAAACCCGAATATCAAATATGCTTATAATGCTTACCCATTTATTTCATTCCTAAAATCGTCAAAACCTTCAAAACCCATCTCAATTGTATATACATATTTCACTTTTATCTAAGACATTTCTCACTTCACTTACCCATAATTTTAATAACTAACTCAAGCAATTCATTTAGCATCAATTTCTAGCCATATTCGGCAATGACCTTATAAACAAGGGTATTCGATCATTTCATGATAACATTTTTGTCAATTCATTTTGTTTCTATGTCTTTAACCATTAATGCATACAAGCCAAATCTAGCTTTCACCATTCAAATATCATATAAGCAATTAGATCATATCATATAAACAACATTGAATACCATTCATCATCCCAAACAAATCTATAATACTTTAACCAAGACCGAATTCGTGTAAGCTCAAATGACTTAACCTTTAGCCATCTTCGCATGGCTTTTATATACATTCCAACCAAAAGAAATCAAGAGAAATCAAGCTTATACATGCCATAGTTTCTAAGATTTAACTCTAAGGAAAGATACCAAAATAGGTGATAATGAGTTTGACTTCGACAGGATCCCCGAGTGTGAGCTTCGACTTTAAAGATCTATACCATGAACAACAATTACACAACGGTAAGCTATATAAAGCTTAGTAAGTTATAAGCCAATGAGGTAAAATATCTATATACAATCAATTGAATAGTTTGTAATTTATTTAAACATAACATAGATTAGAATGCAACATTCGTACACATAATGTATACATATCATCGTTAATTTATAATGTATCTAATTGGTCACCAATTAAATTCAAACACTTCCATGTTAAATGTCCATAACAAAATAGCTTACTCGATTTACCTCGATAATGAACCATAGTATAACATATAAATACCTGACACTCTCGCTTATTATACCTTCATTGAGTCTTTTCTTCCTTTAGGAAAATCTGAAAATTTGTACACGTAGTACAAGTCCGTAACGTATCGCTCCCATAGAGCCGTTACTTAACATTTTCCGCACACACAGTGCCACTTCCCGTAACGTATCGCTCACATAGAGCCGTTCTTAACATTTTACCACACACAGTGCCACTTCCCATAACATATCGCTCACATAGAGCCGTTACTTAACATTTTCGCACACACAGTGCCACTTCCCATAACGTATCGCTCACATAGAGCCGTTACTTAACATTTTCGCACACACAGTGCCACTTCCCGTAACGTATCGCTCACATAGAGCCGTTACTTAACTTAAACACCTAATTATTTATTCAATCCAAACATAACAAATTTCATACTCATGTATGTATATACAATTATCTAATAACAACAATTCAATTTCCACATCTCATACTTCCACATTCGGCACAAACCAAATACATATACACATAAATGTATTATTAACCATACATTTAGTACTAATGTCCATCTCAATTCATATTCATGTTTAACTCCTTTATAAAACATATATAAATACATATACATTCAAGGCATTCCATGTATCCACACTCATCCTTATGTATATTATTCAACTAGCATTCGGTTAACCTAAAAAAAATATATATTTGTCTCATACCCAATCGGTTTTAGATACAATATAATTGAAACCTTAAATTCCTTTGCACATATACATTTGTTTATAAAAAATCACTCAATTAAACCAATTGCTTATAACTTACCTTGATAGTTGAAGGGTAAAGATGTTCCGATTACTCGTTTAATTTAGCTTTCCCCCGATCCATTTCCAATTCTTTCCTTCCTTAATCTAAAACAAGGTTCGAAAAGAGTCTATTCAAATAAACTTCATTCATTTTAATTCGTAACACATGATTGTACCATTCTTCTAATCTATCATTCATAAATTTGAAATTTTTACAACTTAATACTATTTCTTCTCATTCATTCGAACATATAAAAATTTATACACCTTTGAGCTATGGCCGAATACCCCTCAAGCTCATTTAAGTCCCCTTATAACACTAAAATTTATCATAATACATAACATATCAATTCACCAATTTACCCCTCTAGTTTCAATTTCTTGCGATTTAGTCCCCACACATAAAAGACAAAAATTACATGGAATTTGAGCTAACTCCTTGAGGACCGAATTTTCTTCCTCCTTAAACAAGTCTATTTATACCATCTATTCTTACATTCGTACCCTCAACAACTCATTTTCATAATTTAAGTCACCCTACATCCATTTCTTCTAAGTTTCCTACTCAATTCATATTGATTTCAAACATATGCTTATTATTCTTCCATCAACACAAAAAAAAAAAAAAAATCAAAGTATGCATCCATGGCTGAACCTATAACATGCTCCCAACTCTAAAATTTTCTCATGGGTTTGATAATATTTAGAGTAACAAACTCAAAAATGTGAAAAACTACCAAAAACCAACTCAAATACTTACCTCCAAATGGCATGCAAATAGCCGAACTTTGAAAGCTTAAGTCCCCCCTTTTTCTTTGTTAGATTCGGCAATGAAGAACAAGAAAGATGAAAGATGAATATTTCCTCATTCTTTTATGTATTTTCTTATTTTAATCATTTATAAGCTTTTAATATAATCCCACTTTCTAAAAGAAAATAATAAAAAAATAAGAAGTCATCATCATGCCATCCACTTATTTAAATTTTGGATAATTTGACATGCAAGTCCATGCATGCATGAAACAAGTCAATTAAATCCTCCCAATTTAAATAATGGCTACTTTTACCTCTTAAAAAATTTAATTCTTTTTCTTAATTTAATCACACGAATAAGAAAATTTTCTCATAAAACTTTCACACATGTAAATTCACATATATTTATCACAGAAAATACATTTAAATTATTATTTGAACTCGGATTCGGGGTCCTGAAACCACCGTTCTGATTTGGGTCAAATTGATTTATTCTGAGACTCCCCTCGTGGATTTTCGTCCCCGAAAATCTTATCGTTAAACAGAGTTGGATATTATTGCTTCATTGAATCCTCAGGCTCTCATGTAGCCTTTTCTAATTCAGAGGGCAACCTTAATCTATAAGCAACAGGTCTGACACGTTCAATGATCTCATACGGTCTGATGAACCTCGGACTTAATTTGCCTTTACGTCCAAATCGAAGCACTATCTTTCACGGAGAAACCTTCAAAAATACCCGATCTCCGATCTGAAACTCTAAGTCTTTACGTTTCAAATCCGTGTATGGCTTTTGTCAATCTGATGCAGCTTTTAAACTATCTCAAATCAATGCCACTTTCTGTTCAGTTTCTATAATCAAGTTAGCCCTGTGTATCTTATTATCATTGAGTTCAGTTCAATATAGTGGTGTACGACACTTACGATCGTAGAAAACTTCATAGGGTGCCATTTTGATACTAGATTGAAAGCTCCTATTATACACAAATTCAATCAGAGGCAAATATTGTTCCCACGTACCCTCAAACTCAAGAACGCAACATCTCAACATATCCTCGAGTATTTGGATAACACGCTCGGATTGACCATCCGACTAAAGGTGAAAAGCCGTACTGAAATATAACCTGGTACCCAAAGCATCCTGCAGTTTCTTCCAAAACCGCGATATGAACCTTGGATTCCTATCTGAAACAATAGAGATAGGCACTCCGTGTAACTGTACAATCTGCGATACGTACAACTCAGCCAATTTATCAAGTGAGAGATCTATACGCACTGGAATAAAATGAGCCGATTTCATCAATCTATCAACGAAATCCATAATAACTCGATCCCACTTCCACTCAGGTATCATAATCGACTGAAGTAGTTTCGATGGCATTTGGTGCTCAGCTTTCACTTGTTGAGACACTAAACACTTCGACACATAGTCTGAGATGTCTAGTTTCATACCATGCCACTAATAATACTGTTTCAAATCGTTATACATTTTCGTGCTACCCGAATGCATCGATAATCTACCACTATAAGTTTCATTACAAATCATTTGAATCAATTCAGGGTTCTTCAGTACACAGATCTGATTCTTGAACCATAAACATCCTTCAGCATTAATCTAGAAGTCTGAATCCACACACGAGCCACAATGAACTTTCTTTGCTTTCAATTTATCATCAACCTCTTGGGCTTCTCGAATCCGTTGCTCAAACCATGGTCTCGCTTTCAGCTCAGCAATGATCGCACCATCTTCAGTCATAGCCATACCCGCATTCATTGCTCGTAAGGCAAATAGTGACTTTAGGCTAAGTGCATATGCAACTACATAAGCATTTCCCGGGTGATAATCAATCACGGGCTTGTAATCTTTCAATAATTCTAACCATTGTTGCTCTCTCAAGTTTTGACCCTTTTGAGTCATTAAATACTTTAGACTCTTATGATCCGAATAGAAGTGGCATTTCTCACCGAAAAGATAGTGACGCCATATCTTCAAAGCAAAGACTATAGCGGCTAACTCAAGGTCGTGCGTTTGATAATTTCTCTCATGCGATTTCAATTGTCCCGAGGCATAGGCTACGACTTTACCCCCATGCATCAATACACAACCGAGTCCATTTAAAGATGCATCACTAAAAATAATGAACTCTTTACCTGACTCTGGCTGAACGAGTACCGGAGCTTCCGTTAACAAAGTCTTCTGACACTTTTTAGACCACTCAAATTTATAAATTTTTCTGTTATTGAATTTGAATAAGTCTCCTTTATTTGAGGAGTTTAGTTTCCATTTTATTTGCTGATTTTTAGGCTTATTTTTTGATTTTTTTGGTTGTGAAGACTACTATATAAATGCTGTACGCATTCAATATATAAAATCAAGTCTTCAATTATTTTCTCTCTAAAAGCTCCCTTTCTCTTCTTTCACTTAAAATCTCCCAATCAACCATTAAATTTGTGTTCAAAACACCAACAGTTTGGTAATCAGAGCTATCTTCTTAAGGGATCTGTGAGGTTATTTGTTTAAAATGGAAGGAGAATCAAGTTTTTCGATTCTTTGCACCACCGGTCTTGATGGAGACAATTATCGATGTGGGCGATTCGTATGGAGACTTACACGGAGGCTTTGGATCTTTGGGAAGTCTGTAGAAGAGGATTATGTTGTCCCTCCACTTCTAACAAATCCTCTTGTAGCGCAGTTAAAGCACGAAGGAGAAGAAGACAAGAAAATCAAAGGCAAAAGCTTGCCTATTTGCATCAGTATCTCAAATGATTTTCACACGAATAATGTCCCTAAAATCGGCAAAGGAAATCTAGGATTATCTCAAGGCTGAGTATGCAGGAGATGAGAGGATTCATGGAATGAAAGTCTTGAATCGATCGGGGATTTTGAGTTGCGAAGTTGAAGGAGTCCAAGTCGGTGAAAGAATATTTTGACAAACTCCTCGGCATTGACAACAAGGTGAGATTGCTTGGTTTCGAGTTAAACGACTCTAGAATCGTGGAAAAGTCTGCTGGTCCTTTGTTCCGGAGAAGTTTGAAGCCACCATTACTACTCCGGAAAACACCAAGGATCTCAAAATTTCTCTTGCAGAGCTCTTGAATGCTTTACAAGCACAAGAGCAAAGAAGGTCCATGAGGCAAGAAGGGGTGATTGAAGGTGCCTTACCTGCCAAGCATCAAGACAACGGCAAGTATAAAAAGAAGAAAAATTTCAAAAACCTGTCGACAAGTGGAGGATCATCAGGCAATTATCAGAAGAGCAAAGGTGAAGGTGCCAAGAAATCCTACCCACCTTGTCACCATTATGAGAAGAAAGATCATCCACCATTCAAGTGTTGGAGAAGACCGAATGCCAAATGCTCCAAATGCAATCAACTTGGACATGAAGCTGTGATTTGCAAAGTTAAAGGTCAAGTGCAAGAAGTAGATGCACAGGTGGCTGATCAAGAAGAAGAAGATCTATTGTTCGTGGCTATTTGTTTCTCAGGCAGAGAATCAAGTGAGAGCTGGTTGATTGATAGTGGGTGCACAAATCACATGACATACAACAAAGAGCTCTTCGAAGAGATAAGAAACACTGAAATCAAGAGAGTGAGGGTCAGAAATAGAGAACACCTAGAGGTTAAGGGAAAAGGCACAGTAGCTATAACAAGCTATGAAGGTACAAAGTTCATTTGGATGTTTTGTTTGTACCTAAAATTGATCAAAATCTCTTAAGTGTTGGTCGATTCTTGGATAAATGCTTTAAAGTGCTATTTGAGAATAAGCAGTTCTTGATCAGAGATGCTAGTGGCAAAGGCTAGTTCAATGTCAAAATGTAGGGAAAAAGCTTTGCTCTTGATCCAATGGAGAAGGAGAAAGTGGCCTTTAATTCGAGCGATTACACTGAGACTTGGCACAAAAGACTAGGGCACTTTCATCATCGAGGATTGCTTTAGATGCGATTGAAGAAGTGGTTGAAGGGCTCATGAGCATTGATGGTGACAAGCTTGACAAAAGGCGAAGTTGGCATATTTGTTGGGTATAGCACTATATCTAAAGCTTATAGGGTCTTTCACCACACACCTTGGAAGTGTTATTGTGAGTCGTGATGTTCATTTTGTTGAAAATGAGCAATGGAACTGGAAGATTCGCCCAAGGTGGACCGATTTCTAGTGCACCAAATAATTTTATCATTGGCGACAAGTCGGAAGAACACGAAGACGAAGACCAAGATGTTTTGATGATGATACACTGTCGAGGCACAAAGGTCGCTATCGATATTTATCAAAGGCGTAATGTAGCTATTTGTGAGCTGCGAGGTTCGATGATGCAAAAGATCAACATTGGATGGTTGCAATGCGGAGGAGCTTTCGATGATAGAGAAAAACAAAACATGGGAGCTGGTTGATCGACCCACAGACGGGAAGGTAATTGGAGTAGGATGGGTGTTTAGAACCAAACTAAATCTCGATGGTTCGATCAACAAATTCAAAGCAAGACTTGTTGTGAAGGGATATGCACAAGTCTTTGGAGTTGACTATTCGAAACATTTGCACCTATTGCCGGGCTTGACATCGTAAGATTGTTGCTTGCTTCTTGCTCAAAAAAAAATGGAAAGTATTCCAATTAGATGTTAAATCTGCATTCTTGAATGAAGTCTTGCAAGAAGAAATTTTTGTCGAGCAACCTGAAGGTTTTTTAAGTAAAAGCATTTCAACATCAAGTTATACTTTGTTCAAGAATTTCAAAAGAATGGCGATGTGTCTCTTTGTTATTGCAAATCGAAGATCAAATTGCAGATATCTTTACCAAACCTCGCCACTTAGCAAGTTTGAAAATTTCAGGAAAAAGGTTGGAGTTTGCGACATCTAGACAAGGAGGAGTGTTGAGATTACATGCTTATATTCTTTGCCAATTAAATTTTTACATTATTGAATTTGAATAAGTCTCCTTTATTTTAGGATTTTAGCTTCCATTTTATTTGCTGATTTTAGGCTTATTTTTGATTTTTGGTTGTGAAGACTACTATATAAATGTATGCGCATTCAATATATAAAATCAAGTCTTCAATTATTTTCTCTCTAAAAGCTCCCTTTCTCTTCTTTCACTTAAAATCTCCCGATCAACCATTAAAGTTGTGTTCAAAACACCAACAATGTGTACCATAATGGCGAGAATCACTCATGGTCATCCCGGTACATGCAATCCCTTAAATCTCGGTGTATGCTTGATGCATTGGGTTTGGTGGATGTTAATGTCGGAAGCGTACCTCTGAAACATGTTGCGGCGTGATTGAAGGATTGGTCGATCTTGAAGTGCAGTTTGCCTTTGCATCTTTGTCGAGCCAATGTGTTGGGCATTGGCATCCGACTTCCTATTTCATTGAGCCTCTTACTCGAGAGCGTGGAAGAGAAGTAGCTACGAAAACATTTGCGACCCTTAAATAGCCTTCTTCCCACATTGTTTGCTTTAATTGTGTCTTGACGTTTCCGTTTTTATTTGTTCCATTTTTATGTTTCCTTTCGATTAAGTCTTTGTATTGTTGCTCATGAGTTGAGGAAGGCTTTTCAACCTTCCCTTTCTTTTTATTCTAAATAAAATGAAAATATTATTTGAACAAAATATTCTATTTTATCATAATGAGTTTCAATGGGTGTTTTTAGAGGGAAAAATCTTAATTAATATTTTCAACATTATTTTTAATGTTATATCACTACCAAGTGGATTTTTTTATTTCAAAGTGTCAAACCACTAAATTTAATACAAGAATTTTAATAGTGGTGACTGTTGGACTTGGATTTCTAAATTCATAAAATCTAGATACTATATTCCTCAAAATAAAATTAGCAGACTAAGCTCGTAATGCACAAAGCATATAGATACTTAAAGCATATTTTAACTTTCCAATTTTTATTTTAAAATTTGATACAAACAATTAATCAATCCAACGCGAAGCGTGGAAACCATACCAGTTAGTGTAAAAATATTGATCGCGTATATTTTTATTTCAACTTTTTTTCTAAATATTCAGATATACATATTTTACTTGAAATCCTATTCTAAAGTGCAATGTTATACATAAACTTTGATTTTGTGTAATTTGATTTGATTCAATTTTTATAAATCACTAGCACCATTAGCAATGTAACACCATTTTATATGTATATGTTGCATACACAAATATGTATATTTATGTGACATTAAATAAAATAAATCGATCTATTTATTTCTTTAAATGTATATAGTTGAATTAAAATCAAAGTTTCAAGTACACATTTAAACCATGATTAAATTTTCATGTGCATAATTTCACCAAATTAAAGTCGATGTATCAAAATGCACGTTGAATCAAATTTCACGTACAATTTTGAGTTTTATCCCTTTATTTAGAGATCAGCTACATTAAATATCTATACTTATTTCAAGTGTTTTACTGAGTTGGTGTGTAATGTGGCTTCCTATTTAAGCAATCAATTAAAGAAAGAAAAGTGCATGTGTTGAGCAGAGGGAAAGAAAACATAAAAAACGGTAAATACACTTGTAGTCACCTAGGTAAATTTCTCGATTTTTTTTTTTCCTTTTCATTTTTCACCTAACTATTAAAACTTAAAAAATGGTCATTCAACTGTTAGGCTTTTTCTTTTATGGTCACCATCCACTAAATGGGAAATGGGAAGATAATGTGGCGGATAATAAAATTGACAAATAAGAAACTTTAAACCTCAACCTTTATACATCGTGCCAAATTAGTCTTGATTCTAAAAATTTAACCCTCAATGTCATTATGTAATTTGGACTTCTTCTTCTTTTTTCAATTTTTCAATTCTTTGTGACCCTTTCACCTAAAAAGCTAAAAAAAGATATAAATCCATCAACTAAATTTGATCGGAAATATAACAAAAACACTCAAAAACCCAATAAGAAAATTTTCATCTTTTCTTTCTTTCAAAATTAACCCTCAATGTCACAAATAAAAGTAAAATTGCAAGAGAGAAATAGAGACCTAATTACACAATGTTTAAATGTTGAAGGTTAAGATTTTGGGATCAAGACTATATTGACACATGTAGAAATGTTCAGGGTTAAAGTTGCTATTATGCCATCTGTAAAAGATGTCAAGTTATCTTTTCGTTTGTAATTTAACAGCTGGTGACCAAAACAGAAAAATTTGAATAATTGGGTGACCAAAAAAGAAAATGTCGAATAGTTGGGAGATCATTTTGTAACTTCTCGTAGTTGGGTGACCATGATAACTCTCATATTTAGAGTTATTTTAGTATAATTTTTATAGTATTTTAGGAGGTAAATTGAGCATCTAGGTTAAGTTTTAGTACATTTTATAGTTATTCTGATTAATTATATTTTATTTGAGTTTTATCATTTTCAGAATTAGTTTGGATTCATGTGTTATCTTCCTCTCTATATTGTAGGTGTCGGATGAAGAATGGAGGGCTTGGAGCACAGGGTAAAAAATAGTGAAGAGAAATCATCTGCTCCACCAAACTTGATTCAGTGTGGTGGAGCACAATCTTCAATTAAGAATTTCAGATAGCAAGCAGCCCACTCCACTGCGAATTCTACGTCTGGTGGAGCCAAGCGATTAATACCCTAAAAATAGAGGGTGACATGATTAAGCGGAAAAGGAGAGGAAAATGAGTGAAAAAACAAAAAGAGCTTGGAGCCTAAGGAACAATTCTCTGACATAAAGAGGAACTTCAACCTTGCAAAGACGAGAGAAAAAAGAGACCTGGAGCGCTTGGCTTTAGTTCGACGATTATTTTTATCTCTAGATTACTTTCTTTCTACTTTTTTTTCAAAGCAAGTTTATTTTGAGTCTCTTCTTGTGATGTTTTTCCAACACAAACAATAAATAAAATCTATTTTCTTGGAATGATGATGAATCATACTTTTTAGTTAATTAAATATTTTCTCTTCAATTGTTTCAATCTCTGTTAATTATTTATTCAGCTTTATGCTTATTTAAGCTGTTTGTTTGGCCACCAAGTTGTATTAATTCGGTGATCTTTATTTGTCGTAGAAGTGAAAAATTAAGGTTTAGATCAAGACTAAATAGATTATGGTTAACTTTAGTAGCGCTGACGAATGAGTTAATTTACAGCTAGGATAGGAATATACCTGATGCGCAAATCAACCCAATAAGTTTTTCCGTAGTGCCTTTGCTCGGTTTGCCTAGCATAGGAATATAGCTGGTGGGGGAAGGGGGTTAACTTAGCTAGGTACTGGGAGGTCTAGTTAATGCCACCGAATCATATGTTAATAATTATATAGACTGAACAATTGAATGAGAAATAATTGATTAACTGAATTTGGTAAATTAGAATTCCAAGAGCTTTCAAAATTGATTTAGAAACTTAGTAATTTTCTTCTTCTTCTTCTTTTTTTGTAGTTTAATAAAGTCTAATTAATTCCTTTAGTTTAACTTTAGTAGTAATTAGAATTTCTTTTCTTGATCTAGATGAGATAAGATTGGATAATTGGTATTTATAGCAGCTTAGAATTTGGTCCTCATAGGAACGGTATCATCTTATCACTTTTTTACGTGATCAGTACGTGCACTTACATAACAAATTTTCTCACATGAAACCAGAAAAGAAAATAACTAGTAGTGGATTGACTACCAATATTGTTTATCACACCATTACTCCCGATGAGCAGGTCAAAGATTAATTTAACATATATATATTTATGACAGAAACCTTAATTAGGCCATTCATGTCTGCAAATATATATATACATATATATATTTACAACGTTGTACTCATGTTACTAATTAAATCGATTAAAGATTCCTTGTGATAAAGATATCATCCATCATAGACGTGGGAGAATTAGATATATATATATATATATATATATATATATATATGTATATAGTTGCCAGCCAAACAGATACTCCAAGATCCAAGATTCTCCAATTAATCCGACTTAGTGCCTCCCATTTTCTAGTTCTAAAAAAGCTTCAAAGTTCATACATTCCAGCTATAAAAACCCTTTGCTCCCTTCGCCACCTTCGTCGGCAGTTTCAGCTTAATTTCTCACAACAAAAAACTCATTTTATCAATCACTTCAAATCATTTTCTTTTGGGAAATGGCTTCTAATGTTAAAGCATCAACTGCTCTTGTTCTTTCTCTTAACCTTCTTTTCTTTGCTTTTGTAAGCTCTCACAATGTTGAAAACCCCGTTTTAATTCATCCCGGAGATGTGTACCATAATGGCAGAATCACTCATGGTCATCCCGGTACATGCAATCCCCTAAATCTCGGTGTATGCGTTGGCCTGTTGGGTTTGGTGGATGTTAATGTCGGAAACGTACCTACAGAAACATGTTGCAGCGTGATTGAAGGATTGGTCGATCTTGAAGCTGCAGTTTGCCTTTGCACTGCTGTCAGAGCCAATGTGTTGGGCATTGGCATCCACCTTCCTATTTCATTGAGCCTCTTACTCAGTAAATGTGGAAGAGAAGTAGCTACGGAATACATTTGCAGCCCTTAAATAGCCTTCTTCCCCTCATAATTGTTTGCTTTAATTGTGTCTTGACGTTTCCGTTTTTTATTTGTTCCATTTTTTATGTTTCCTTTCTGATTAAGTCTTTGTATTGTTGCTCATGAGTTGAGGAAGGCTTTTCAACCTTCCCTTTCTTTTTTATTCTAAATAAAATGAAAATATTATTTGAACAAAATATTCTATTTTATCATAATGAGTTTCAATGGGTGTTTTTAGGGGGAAAAATCTTAATTAATATTTTCAACATTATTTTTAATGTTATATCACTACCAAGTGGATTTTTTTATTTCAAAGTGTTAAACCACTGAATATAATACAAGAATTTTAACAGCGGTGACTGTTGGACGTGAATTTCTAAATTCATAAAATACGGAGACTAGATTCCTCAAAATAAAATTAGTAGACTAAGCTCGTAATGCACGAAGCATACAGATACTTAGAGCATATTTTAACTTTCCAATTTTTATTTTAAAATTTGATACAAACAATTAATCAATCCAACGCGAAGCATGGAAACCATACCAGTTAGTGTAAAAATATTGTTCGCGTATTTTTATATTTCAATTTTTTTCCTAAATACTCAGATATACACATTTTACTTGAAATCCTATTCTAACGTGCAATGTTATACATAAACTTTGATTTTGTGTAATTTGATTTGATTCAATTCTTATATATCACTAACACCATTAGCAATGTAACACCATTTTATATGTATATGTTGCATACACAAATATTTATATTTATGTGATGTAAAATAAAATAAATCGATGTATTTATTTCTTTAAATATATATAGTTGAATTAAAATCAAAGTTTTAAGTACACATTTAAACCACGATTAAATTTTCATGTGCACAATTTCACCAAATTAAATTCGATATATTAAAATGCACGTTGAATCAAATTTCACGTACAATTTTGAGTTTTATCCCTTTATTTAGAGATCAGCTACATTAAATATCTATACTTATTTCAAGTTTTTTACTAAGTTGGTGTGTAATGTGGCTTCCTATTTAAGCAATCAATCACTACATCAAAACAGACTTTTAGCGGTGTTTTTGGGCATTTAGCGGCGTTTATAAGCGCCACAAAAAGTATTTTGGGCTTTTCCAAGCGCCACAAAAACGCTAATACTACATATTGAAATTTTATGGCGTTTATCTATAAAAACGCTAAAGATCGACCTTTAGCGGTTTGTAATGTAATAAAAGTGCCGCTAAAAGTCGCTAAAGGGGCTTTAGTGGCGCTTTCCCAAAAGCGCCGCTAAAGTCGGGCTTTAGCGGCGCTTTCAAAACGCCACTAAAGTCAGGGCTTTAGCGGCGCTTAAAAACACCGCTAAAAAGTCTTTGGGCTTTCAAAACGCCGGTAGCTTTCATAAAAGCCGCTAAAAGTCAGGGCTTTAGCGGCGCTTTACCATAAAAACGCCATAAAAATTTCTTGAGATTTAGCGGTGCTTTTGTACAAACGTCGCTAATTTGTCTGATTTAAAAAATAAAATTTTTCAATATTATACCCTCCGCACTAAAACCAACCAATAACGGTATATAATTTCAGCAAAACAGCAAAATTAGCATAAAAATCACACGAATTACATTAATTCTAAATGATACTTGAAATTTAATAAATTAAATGAATGATAATCGAAAATATTGTAACAATAATGTTAAATGTAATAATGTCAAAACTTCTTACAACGAAAAACCGAATGTCTAATATGGCGTTTTTGCATTTCTTTGAAACATCGCATCATATCTTTGAAAAGTGGTCTTTGGAGCTCTTCAGTATTTTACATTACGCTCTCTGCTAGCATCGATCTTGCCTCTGCCTCCTCGCATTGCTTCTTGCCTCTCTCATTCTTCTTGCCTCCCTTGCTTGTGCTGCTTCAGCATCCGCTCTAAGTTATTCTTTGGAGTTCTTCATATTTTCTTTGAACATCGGTAATTTGCTGCCTCTGCTCAACCGTGCTCTCTTGCATCTGAGCTATCTGGTTTTGTAGCCTATGAACTTCAGCACGAGATTGACCCCCGGAAGGCATGTACTGCTGGGAGGCGGATCCAAACATTCTGGTCAACCGTGCTCTCTTGCATCTGAGCTATCTGTTTTCCATGTTATCGTCACTAACATTCTGGTTGAAAGCAGTATGAGAATACCCCAGATTCATCGATGAAGATGCTCCCTAGATGTAGACTCGCCATGAAAAACCATATTTTGTACCCCGGACAAAACCATCAACAACTAGATGTTCAGAGACCACTTCACGATAATGCCGATTAATATTGCAACACTTCTTACACGGGCAAAGAATCATATTCTCTTGGCTTGCATTTTGAAATCGAAATTCGAAAAGTTTCTACTCCATTTCGATAGCCGTTGCTTACCCTTGACAATTTCATCTAACTCCTATCCATTTCAGTAGTTGTTGAAGTCTAAAGTTGACAATAAATTATACTGGCTAAATTGTTAATTAATAATTTATGTAAGTAATTTATGAAATTTGATATTAAAATTAGGTAAGTTATGTATTCTTTAAGATTCATCGTACGTGGCATTGTTACACCTAGGGAGGATCCGTTATATCTGACAGTGAGATATAAGGCAACCCGTCAGGTTTCCAGCCTATATACTTTGAATCTTTTTCTTAAATTTATACAAGTTTTATGTAAGTTATGAAGTTTGATATTAAGGAAAAATTATGTAAGTTATGAAATTTAATCGTCAACTTATGTAATTTATGAAATTTGATATTAAAATTAGGTAAGTTATGTATTCTTTAAGATCCATCGTACGTGGCATTGTTACACCTAGGGAGGATCCGTTATATCTGACAGTGAGATATAAGGCAACCCGTCAGGTTTCCAGCCTATATACTTTGAATCTTTTCTTAAATTTATACAAGTTTTATGTAAGTTATGAAGTTTGATATTAAGGAAAAATTATGTAAGTTATGAAATTTAATCGTCAACTTATGTATTTTATGAAATTTGATATTAAAATTAGGTAAGTTATGTATTCTTTAAGATCCATCGTACGTGGCATTGTTACACCTAGGGAGGATCCGTTATATCGGAGGTGAGATATAAGGCAACCCGTCAGTTTCCGACCTATATACTTTGAATCTTTTCTTAAATTTATACAAGTTTTATGTAAGTTATGAAGTTTGATATTAAGGAAAAATTATGTAAGTTATGAAATTTAATCGTCAACTTATGTAATTTATGAAATTTGATATTAAAATTAGGTAAGTTATGTATTCTTTAAGATCCATCGTCGTGGCATTGTTACACCTAGGGAGGATCCGTTATATCGATGATGAGATATAAGGCAACCCGTCGAGTTTCTAACCTATATACTTTGAATCTTTTCTTAAATTTATACAAGTTTTATGTAAGTTATGAAGTTTGATATTAAGGAAAAATTATGTAAGTTATGAAATTTAATCGTCAACTTATGTAATTTATGAAATTTGATATTAAAATTAGGTAAGTTATGTATTCTTTAAGATCCATCGATGCGTGGCATTGTTACACCTAGGGAGGATCCGTTATATCGACAGTGAGATATAAGGCAACCCGTCAGGTTTCCAGCCTATATACTTTGAATCTTTTTCTTAAATTTATACAAGTTTTATATTAACTTAAAATTTTAGTGGTTAAATGTTATAGGTTAGTGGTTAAGGGTTAGGGGTTAGGGGTTTGGGGTTTAAGGTTAAGGGTTTAAGGGTTAGGGGTTAAGGGTTTGGGGTTTAGGGTTTAGGGTTAAAGGTTAAGGGTTTAAGGGTTAAGGGTTAAGACTTAGGGGTTTAGGGTTTAGGGGTTTAGGGTTAAAGGTTAAGGGTTAGGGGTTTAGGGTTTAAGGTTTAAAGATTTAGTGTTTAGGAGTTAGGGATTTAAGGTTTAAGGGTTTAGGGTTTATAGGTTAGGGATTTAGGGTTTAAAGGTTTAAGGTTTCAATGGTGTAGGGTTTTAGGGTTTAATAAATGTTACATTATTTTGATATTTAATTTGGTGTTTCGTTAAGATCCATCGTACGTGGCATTGTTACACCTAGGGAGGATCCGTTATATCGACGATGAGATATAAGGCAACCCGTCAGTTTCGACCTATATACTTTGAATCTTTTCTTAAATTTATCTGATTTGATATTAACTTAAAATTTTAGTGGTTAAATGTTATAGGTTAGTGGTTAAGGGTTAGGGGTTAGGGGTTTGGGGTTTAGGGTTAAGGGTTTAAGAGTTAAGGGTTAGGGGTTAGGGGTTAGGGGTTTGGGGTTTAATGTTAGGGGTTAGGGGTTTAAGGGTTAAGGGTTAAGACTTAGGGGTTTAGGGTTTAGGGGTTTAGGGTTAAAGGTTAAGGGTTAAGGGTTTAAAGTTTAAGGTTTAAAGATTTAGTGTTTAGGGTTAGGATTTAGGGTTTAAGGTTTAGGGTTTATAGGTTAGGGATTTAAGGTTTAAAAGTTTAGGGTTTCAATGGTGTAAGGTTTCAGGGTTTAATAAATGTTACATTATTTCGATATTTAATTTGGTGTTTCGTTAAGATCCATCGTACGTGGCATTGTTACACCTAGGGAGGATCATTATATCGATGGTGAGATATAAGGCAACCTGTCGGGTTTCCAACTATATACTTTGAATCTTTTCTTAAATTTATCTGATTTGATATTAACTTAAAATTTTAGTGGTTAAATGTTATAGGTTAGTGGTTAAGGGTTATGGGTTAGGGGTTTGGGGTTTAGGGCTAAGGGTTTAAGGGTTAGGGGTTAGGGGTTAAGGGTTTGGGGTTTAAGGTTTGGGGTTTAGGGTTAGGGGTTAAGGGTTTAAGGGTAAGGGTTAAGACTTAGGGGTTTAGGGTTTAAGGGTTTAGGGTTAAGGGTTATGAGTTTAGGGTTTAAGGTTTAGGGTTTAGGGTTTAAAGATTTAGTGTTTAAGGGTTAAGGATTTAAGGTTTAATGGTTTAAGGGTTATAGGTTAGGGATTTAGGGTTTAAAGGTTTAAGGTTTTAATGGTGTAGGGTTTGGGGTTTAGGGTTTAAGGTTTAGGGTTTAGGATTTAAGGTTTAAGGTTTAAAAGTTTAGGGATTTAGGATTTATGGTTTAAGGATTTTAGGGGTTTAAGTTTTAGGGTTTTAAATTTTAAGAAAAGCTTTATGTAATTACGTTTAATTAGTTTTTGTATTGACTTATTGGTTGTTTAATTCAAGATTTGTAATTTAAGTAGCTATGTCATGTTATATTTAATTTCTTGGACATCGATTAATTTATTATTTGATGTTATATATATTCATTTCATTCACCATAGTGTAATTGATTATATTATGTTATGATGGATTCATTATAGATATGATAGAAATCACCTTTTTTGACAAACTTCAAATCTTAGAAAATATGAAAATGATACAAAATTAATATGATAAAATTCTACTATAAAACTCATAAAACCAAACAAAACCGAGATTGAAACTAACCTCAAATGCTTTGGAAAGTTGCAACAAAGACTCGACAACCTTAGAACCTTAGAACCGTGATGATGAAAGTAGTGAAATTAGTAGACTTAAGCGGAAGGACAATGAGAATCATGCAAAGAGGATCAAATTATGAATCCTCCAATAAATTTTGTAACAACAAATCAAACATATCATTATTCCATCAAAATCAAATGCGACAAAACTTAACACCCTCATATGGTTTCACTCAATACTCTCAAATTGTCATTTAACTCTCAAGATCAAAACATAGCATGATATTACCATAGGCTTGCAAATGAATCAAATCTCCACAACTACATGAATATGATGCAAAAATCAAAGGGGCTTAACAAGGGTTGAAACTGGGCTTAGGTAAAGTATGTAAAAGGAAAATTTTAAAATTTTCACAATCAAGACAAATAGTTAGTTACTTACGTAACAACACAAAATACACTATAAAAAGCTTTGAAATTTATTCCCATATCTTATTTAAGCACTAAGGATTTTGGAGAAGTAACATTTAACAATTTAGTTGCTTTAGCAAACATTTCCCCAAATATTCTCTCTTCATTAAAGGAAAAAGCTTCAATTCTTTTTTTTTTCTTTTTTTAAACTAAGAATGTACCATGCAACACTTTCCCTCTTGTCTCATTAAAGTTAGAAAAATGGGGGTAACAAATAAAAGGCTTTGGGTTAAACATTGTGTTAAAAACAAAGAAAATGGAAAATAGGCTCAAATCGGCTAACTAAAAGGAAAACAGAAGGGCAGGTCTTTCAAGAGTCTAAGAATTGGTTAAACCTAATATCCCTTATAAAATTAAAGCATCAATCCAAAAATGTTGTCTCAAAATGCATTCACAAGCAAGTTCTAGAATAAACACAATAAGTTTGACACACTCAACAAAAACAAAAGGAGAAAAGTATAATGAATAGCTCTTAGGCTCAAAACTCACTAGGCGTTTAATGCATCAAGTCTTGTGCACTTTTCTTTATGAAAGATCTTTATGAAAGAAATTTTGCATGTGTGAAAGCTTAAATTTACTACAGTATCAGACCTAACAAACATGCAAATAAGCAAATTTTACTTCAAACAACAGAATCATGCATTGTTGGATCCCACAGAATAAACAAGTTTAAACAAGTTTAAACATTTTTAAACTTCAAGTTGATTGAATAGCACGAAATTTAAGAACAATTTCAGGTTCTATCTTTTCTTTTCCTTTTACTATTAGTTTCTTCATTATATAAAAATGTGAACTCAAATCTAATATTTTCTAAGCTCTAACCGGTTCCAAAACTATGCCTGTTCAATCTCGAGCATATGAACACAAAATCTTATAAATAAATTAAAAGAAAATATCTAACCAAATATGAACTTTATGAATTTAACTTTTAAATGGAATATAACAAGGTTTATTATTATTATTATTATTTTTAAATTAAAGTTAATCATCAACATAATTTTTACATTTTACTTTAATTTGTTATGTACAAATTACTTATGTACAAATTTTTAGTGCAAATATAAATGGCTTATAATATGATAAAAAACATATAACTTAAGTTCAAACCAGTTGAAATAATATGATAAAAAACATATAACTTAAGTTCAAACCAGTTGAAATAATTGACAAACCACAAACATACAACTTAAGTTAAAACCAATGCTACAAACATATAACAGTCCCAATACAAACAACATAAGAAATTTAGCACAGTACTATCATTTTCATGAGGGTGCAATGTGAATTCAAACACACACAAAAAAGAAAATAAAAATCATTATACTATACATCCAAAAGCATCCACAGCTTCAAATCAAGATCCAACAACCAAGTATTAAACCACCATAATAAAAGCAACAACATTCATCATGACCTTTCACAAATATTTTAAAAAGGATGGAGACCCTCTCCATTTGTTTTCACACCTTCAGCAACAATAGATCTATGGAGAGTGAATGATATTTGAATATGATATCAATACATAGAAGCCTTCAGCAAGTGAATTGATAATTTACCAATAATTAATTTATAATTCTTCTATAATTTAATAAACATCTAGCAAGTGAAGTATTTTCATTACCTGTAGTTCATGAAACCACTGCTTATTGACTTATTGGCTACTAAATTGACTTATTGGGGCTAAGTATGCTTGGGGAATGGCTCCATGAACTGTTTGCAATAGATATTCAGCACCTGAACAAAGGCTAATATCATTGAAAAATAATCAGAAATTTTCAAAATAATAAGACAAATAATGCAATGACTTGAAAAATTTATAAATTAAAGGGAAAAAAACAATGACAACTATCACCTACTTTTCTTTGTATTTTCATTACCTATAGTTCATGAAACCACTGCTTATTTTATATTTACTATTTATTTGAAAAGTTGGCCACAATATAAAATTTTGCTTTTACCTCTTTTAATATTTCAAGCTTCTTTTCTCTGTTATTCCCGAGTTTCCCGTTTCTTCTCCAAATATGGCTAAATACTTTTGAGACAAAGCTGCAAATACAACAAGACATCCCAAACATCAAAATATAGTGTAAAACACCCGAAGGAAAATGAGCAAGCCACAAGCCCCAGAATAAGGGAAAAGCCAAAATTCTCAATTGAATGTAATAAAACAGGGCATTCAATTCAGAATCTGAACCAAGATGACCCCCACTATCAGCTATTCAAAGAATTCGCAGTTTGGGAAACAATTCTCACTATAATGAATGTAATAAAACAGGAAAATAATACAATGCCCACAAGTCCCCATCTCATAAGCAGTCATCCAACCCACAGCAATTAAAAGAATATTTTTTCTCACTATAATGAATAATCCCACCTCACCCTCACCCTTCTGACAAAAGCAGACTTTTAGCGGCGTTTTTGGACATTTAGCGGCTTTATAAGCGCCACAAAATTATTTACTACGCTTTTCAAGCGCCACAAAAACGCCGCTAATACTACGCCATGAGGAAATTTTATGGCGTTTATCTAAAAACGCTAAAGATCTCGATCTTTAGCGGCGTTTTTATAAGCGCCGCGTTAAAAGTCGGAGCCATTAAGCGCTTTCTAAAAACGCCGCTAAAAGTCAGGGCCATTAGCGGCGCTTTCACAAAAAACGCCGCTAAAAGTCAGGGCCTTTAGCGGCGCTTTCCCAAAACGCCGCTAGTCGAGGCCTTTAGCGTAGCTTTCCCAAAAACGCCGCTAAAAGTCGAGTGCCTTTAGCGCTTTTTCAAAAGCGCATAAAAAATGTGACCTTTAGCGGCGTTTTTCCTAAAACGCCACAAAAATAATGACCTTTAGCGGCGCTTTTTCCTAAAACGCCATAAAAATTTCTTGAGATTTAGCGGCGCTTTTCTACAAAGCAGCTAATTTGTCTGATTTAAAAAATAAAATTTTTCAATATTATACCCTCTCCGCACTAAGAACCAACCAATAACATTATATAATTTCAACATAAAATAGCAAATTTAACATAAAAATCACACGAATTACATTAATTCTAAATGATACTTGAAATTTAATAAATTAAATGAATGATAACGAAAATATTGTTCAAATGTAATAATGTCAAAATTTCTTACAACGAAAAACTAAATGTCTAAGATGGCGGTTTCTGCATCTTTGAAACATCTCGCATCATATCTTTGGTAGTCTTTGGAGCTCTTCGTATTTTCTGTTTTGCTCGCTAGCATCGATCTTGCCTCTGCCTCCCTCGCATTGCATTTGCCTCTCTCTTCTTCTTCTTTGCCTCCCTTGCTTGTGCCGCTTCGCGATCCGCTCTAAGTCATTCTTTGGAGTTCTTCATATTTTCTTTGAACATCGGCAATTTCTTGCCTCTGCTCAACCGTGCTCTCTTGCATCTGAACTATCGGGTTTGTAGCCTTTGAACTTGAGACGAGATTGCCCCGGAAGGCATGTCTTCTGGGAGGCGGATCCAAAATATTGGTCGGGTAACTCGAGATCCTTTAATTGAACCCGACCATACCTTTCAAGACCAAAAACATCGGTGATAATTCTATTAATAATCTGATGAAAGATTAACAGAACTATCGGTTGAAGCGATCGTACCTTCGGGACCCAAAACATCTGTAATAATTACATTATCAATCTCCTCAAGATTAACAGAACTATCGATCAAGCAATGCTTCATACTCGCCTTCTTCTCCTTTAGTTTATCCTAATAAATCAATGAAAGAGTTAGAAAGGAAATATATAAATAAGAAAGAATGCAACATAATTTAACATTATAAATTTAAAACTATAAACGATGAATTAAACTATTATAATTAAATGGTAGAAATATTTATAAAAAATAAAATATTATTAAGTAAATATACCAAAATTTACTGCAGACGGATGTCATCGGAGATCCATCCTTCTTTCTATCGTAATGTCAAAAAGTTGAACGCGTCCAACTTTTGACCGATCAAAGTTTCCTACATTTTAGCAGAAAAATATAATTTAATAGTATAAAGTAATTAATATTTGTGAAATTAATAAATTATATTACCTCGGCGTCATTACACAAGCAAAACTTCTAGAACTCCGCCGTGTTCGTGAATTTTTGTTTCATCTGCTTGCTTATCCCAACTCGCTCACGGTCCTACATAATGCAATTTGAATTATATATATAGTAAATACTATAAACCAAATAATTTATACGATTTTAGATGTACGTAATACCTCTCCTTTTGTGAATTCCAAAATCTAACTTGATCTTCCCATTGGTACCTCAACATTCCCGGTGGAACATTTCTTAATTTTTCGTCGAGGCTTATCTCTTTCTTGAAATATTGTTTTTTGAGGGTGCTTTTATTGTCTCTCCATTTTTTACCCAATGTCTTCTTAACATAGTCATCAGAGACCTCTAAATTAAATCTACCCTGAAGAAAAAAATTAATATAAATGAAAATTAAATAAAAGTATTATAAATTACAATCACGTTTTATTACCTTAATATTCTCGAGGGCCTGATTTTTGTTGGCATCAGGCATCTGATGCCATGATTCGTAGTTAATGGGCAACATATTGGAATTTCGTGCTAAAATGCCCAAATAGCCTCCTAACAGTCGAGCTTCAGATCCAACAGGCTGGCCATCATTGTTTCTCCTTACTTTAACACGATCGTTAGGCTCTAAGTCGTATAAATCTTGAAGTAATGTCGCCCCGACCTTTGCGTCCCACCACCTTAATTTGAAAAATAATATATTATTATATTAAAATTAAAAATGAATCAATAATAAAATTCAACATGCATGTAAAATAAACTTAACATTACTTTGAAATTCTCCATGCTCGTCATCTATGTCCAAGAGTAGAAGATCCAACAAGCATTTCTTTGTTCACTACTATTAGGTTCTTACGGATTTGGAGTTTCATGGACAATATTTAAACCTCGTAATCGTCTTCTAGGCATTTTTCTGCGATACACATGAAAATTATATAACATGACCAACATAAAATTATATTATTACATATAAATAATAAATCGTTAAATCTTACTACATCATATTTCGTAAATATCTTCGCCCACATCTGACGAACCCATTGAAATTGTTGACTAGTACTAGGGATATTTTCGGTTAAGTCTTGTTACGGAAAAGGCAAAGTTTACGATCTTTCGACTATGTCATCTCTACTTCTTCCGCCAGCGTCGAAGAAGTCTCTAGG
Source organism: Gossypium rotundifolium (assembly GCA_025506655.1). Lineage (NCBI taxonomy): Eukaryota > Viridiplantae > Streptophyta > Magnoliopsida > Malvales > Malvaceae > Gossypium > Gossypium rotundifolium. The sequence continues at coordinate 14,393,661 of CP106731.1, read as the reverse complement.
GTGTTTGAAGTACAACGTACCAACCCTTATCGGTTGGATCTTAGAGTAAAAACTTGTTTAACTTGAGAAGAAAACACATACGGCTCGTCCATCGGTTGTTCTCGGTGTGAATTAATCGAGAGAAATTTACCATTGTAAAACCATATTGATCGTTTTTAATTCATGAGTAGTATTCACATCAGCCCAATCACCTCGAAATAGGACAACTTTGCATTTACCGTAATAATCCAACTCAATGATGTCGATAATAAGTCCGAAATATTCCAAATTCCCTCGACCGGATTCTTGTCCCTAGCACTAGCATAACTTGTAATCGAAGAATTAACAACAATTCTGCAATTTTGAGTTCTCCTCAATCTCTCGCGATACCTTGTATGAAATCTGTATCCGTTGATGAGGAAGCCACTATATCTTTTAACTATTCTGTTTGGACCTTGTGAAAGCCATTTAACGTCGTCATTTACTTCATTCGACTCAAACCTATTCATTGAAAGTAAATCGAGTAATTATGAATATTATTAGAAAATATTGTTACTTGTCAATGAAAATTTAAATTGCATACCATTTGGCTTAACCATTCATGGAATGATTCTGCGAACAACTTATTAATTTCTCGTCGATTTAATCTTGAGATCGTGAGCGAGCTCTCAATATTTGTTTGTCGACTACGGAAAAAAAGGTTTGACTTTGTTAGAAGACAAACAAATCATAATTGATGAGTATTTTATCAAATTGTAGAACGTACTTAGAAATTGAGCCATTGAATCGTGATGAAAAGAACGTGTCGATGTGCTTGGACCCACGATCTATCGTCTAATTACGTAATTTTGACTCTGCCGATCGGTTCTCAAAACTTTGAAATAAATAAGTTTCAGCCAAATTATGATCGTGAGCCCAGCATTTCTACTTGGTGCATTCATTCTTGTTTCAACATCTTCCAAATACCTCGAGCGAAAGTCATACATTCCTCCGCCAAGTATCCTCGGCAATTGATCCTTAGGATAACGCTTATTGCGAAGATGACTTCAATTTGGAAAGGAACCTAAACACGATATGCAATATTATCAAAAGTTGGAAATAAAGGCATTTAGTGAATGAAGGAATATTTTGCAAATAAAGTAAGACCTTTCAATGGGATACATCCATCGAGAAAGCAGGTCCACCAAGAATTGCTTCATGCGGAGATGAATTAACAAGTGCACCATGATAGTGAAGAAGGAAGGCGGGAATATCTTCTCCAGTTGCATAAAGTTAATGCGGCTCGATCTTGTCTCTCAAGTTCTTCAACATTCAAAACTTTACCACAAATGACTTTCATTATATTTGGAGTTCAATTACGAGGAGCCGTCACCTTTTTGACATACAACACCGCAAAGCAAGCTGGCGATAAGTCTTGCATCAATATGTGATAGTCATGCGATTTTAAGCCATATAATCTTGATCCTTAAGACTCACACATCGCGATATATTTGATGCATACGCATCCGGACCTTTATATCCTTCAACACCGCATGAGAATACTTCTTTCTCCGTCTTGACATTGAAAAAATAGCGGTGACAATCGATATTTCATATTCGGAAGTGCTGGGGATGAAGCTCACGCCAATTCCATGTGGACTAAATCAAGTCTACTAAAGATTATCTTCGATTTTCCATCGACATTCAAAATAGTCCCAATGATGTTCTCGCAGACATTTTCTCTATATGCATGACATCAAGGTTATGGCGTAAAGGCGATGCTCCCAATAAGGCAACTCGAAAAAAATACTTCTTTTTTCCATAAGTCGACCTCATTAGGATCATCCTCTTCATCGATTCATCATCGATTCATCCTAGATCCTCTTTTCTATGCGGGTTTTAGGTTGATTCATCTTCCATAAATGAAATTCATATCTTTCAACATTAACAATATTTGGATCCACCGGTGCTGCGAAGGAGCTGATCTAAACTCTTGATACCATCAAATTGAGCACTCGAAATCTAAATGTATGATTTTCCGGTAACCACAAGCGATGCCCCATGTAAGAAAACTTCTTCCCATTATATAACCATTGCGAACATGTGCAAAGACAACACGGACAAACATAACGTCCTTGGTACTCCAACCGGATAAATTAGCATAAGCGGAAAGTCGTTAATAGTCCACATTAATGCCGCATGTAAATTAAAGTTCTCTTTCTCATTGCATCGAATGTCCGAACACCAACCCATAGTTGTTTTAACTCGTCAACAAGTGGCTGCAAATAGACGTCAATATCATTCCCCGGCCCTTTCTCTCCAGGTATAATCATAGACAAGATAAAAGAAGATTGTTTCATGCAAACCCATGGAGGCAAATTGTAGGGAACAAGCACCACAGGCCAAGTACTGTACGTTGTGCTCATAAGTTTGTAAGGGTTAAATCCATCGGATGCTAGCCCAAGCCTCACACTCGCGAGGATCGCTTGCAAAGCTTGGAAATTTAGAGTCAAAACATTTCCAAGCTAAAGAATCTGCGAGGATGCCTTAACAACCCATCATCGGTTCGTCCATCACGGTGCCACGTCATTGATTAATTGTCTTGGGCGACATGAAAAGCCGTTGAAGCCTCGGTATTAGGGAAAATATCACAAAATCTTAAGCTGGCTGCTTTTTGATTATGTACCATGTTCGTCCTCGTTAGTCTCTCGTATTTCTATGAATCCAACGGATTGGCGCATACATGACAACCTTTGTTGGTTTATGCGGTCGCCTAATACAACATGCGATCATTTGGGCAATGTGAATTTTATTGTATCCAAGGCCCAAATCCTTTATCAATTTCTTCATGTCTTTGGAAGATCGAGGATTTTTGCAAGCGGAACATTTCTTGCGATAACTCTAACAGCATTGTGGCGAGTTTCGGTCCACCCACCCAAACATTTCAAGTGAAAAAGGCGAATCTGAGAATGACAGTTTGGAAAATTTTGATCCTTCATACGATTCTTCATTCATTTCATCAAGTAGCGTAGAACCTCATGACTTCTTCATTTGGTTGTTCATCGGTACACTTCTTTCCCTTGGTGAAAGTATTTCCTCCAAAATTGTGATCATCGGTTGCACCCAAGTCAGGTGGAAATGACCCGAAACCATCACTGCGCATATTAAAAGCATCCGCAACATGTTTTGCATGTTATCGTCACTAACATTACGGTTGAAAGCGGTGAGAAAACCCAGATTCATCGATGAAGATGCTCCCTAGATGTAGACTCACCATGAAAAACCATATTTTGTACCCGGACAAAACCATCAACTACTAGATGTTCGTGAGACCACTTCACGATAATGCCGATTAATATTGCAACACTTCTTACGGGCAAAGAATCATATTCTCTTGGCTTGCATTTTGAAATGCGAAATTCAGAAAAGTTTCTACTCCATTTCGATAGCCGTTGCTTACCCTTGACAATTTCATCCAACTCCTATCCATTTCGTAGTTGTTGAAGTCTAAAGTTGACAATAAATTATACGGCTAAATTGTTAATTAATAATTTATATAAGTAATTTATGCAATTTGATATTAAAATTAGGTAAGTTATGTATTGTTTAAGATCCATCGTACGTGGCATTGTTACACCTAGGGAGGATCCGTTATATCTGACGGTGAGATATAAGGCAACCCGTCAGTTTCCAACTATATACTTTGGATCTTTTCTTAAGTTTTATGTAAGTTATGAAGTTTGATATTAAGGAAAATTATGTAAGTTATTAAATTTAATCGTCAACTTATGTATTTTATGCAATTTGATATTAAAATTAGGTAAGTTATGTATTGTTTAAGATCCAAATGCGTGGCATTGTTACACTAGGGAGGATCCGTTATATCGACGATGAGATATAAGGCAACCCGTCAGTTTCGACCTATATACTTTCGATCTTTTCTTAAGTTTTATGTAAGTTTGATATTAACTTAAAATTTTAGTGGTTAAATGTTATAGGTTAGTGGTTAAAGGTTAAGGGTTGGGGTTTGGGGTTTGGGGTTTAGTGTTAAAGATTTAAGTGTTAGAGGTTAAAGGTTAGGGTTAAGGGTTTAGGGTTAGGGTTTAGTGTTAAAGGTTAAGACTTAAGGGTTTAGGGTTTAGAGGTTTAAGGTTAAGGGTTAAGGGTTTAGGGTTTAAGGTTTTAGGAATTAAGGGTTAAGGTTAGGGTTAAGGTTTGGGGTTAAGGGTTTAAGAGTGAGGGGTTTAAGGGTTAAGGGTTTAGGGTTTAAAGGTTGCGGGTTTAAGGTTTAAGGTTTAAAGGTTAGGGGTTAAGGGTTAGTGGTTTAGGGTTTAGGGTTTAATGGTTAAGGGTTAAGGGTTTAAGGGTTAGGGTTTAGGGTTTAGGGTTTAGGGTTTAGGGTTTGGGGTTTGGGGTTTGTAGTTTAAGGTTTAGGGTTTGGGGTTTTGGGTTTACAATTTAAGGTTTAGGGTTTAGGTTTTTAGGATTTAGGATTTAGGGTTTAAGGTTTAGGGTTTAAGGGTTAAAGGTTAGGGTTTAGGGTTTAGAATTTAGGGTTTGGAGTTTAGGGTTTGGGGTTTATGGTTTGGGGTTTGGGGTTTGGGTTTAGGGTTTAGGGTTTAGGGTTTGAATTTTAGGGTTTGGGGTTTGGGGTTTGGGGTTTAAGGTTTAGGGTTTAGGGTTTTAAGGTTTAGGGTTTATTATAATCTTTATTATTATCTTTATTATTATTATTATTATTATTATTATTATTATTATTATTATTATTATTATTATCATCTTTATTATTATCTTTATATTTATTATTATCTTTATCTTTATGTTTATTATTATTATCATTATTATTATTATCTTTATTATTATCTTTATCTTTATTATTATCTTTATTATTATCTTTATTATTTTCTTTATTATTATTATTATTATTATTATTATTATTATTATTATCTTTATTATTATCTTTATCTTTATGTTTATTATTATTATCATTATTATTATTATCTTTATTATTATCTTTATCTTTATTATTATCTTTATTATTATCTTTATTATTATTATTATTATTATTATTATTATTATTATCTTTATTATTATCTTTATCTTTATTATTATCAAATTAATATTATCTTTATTATTTTCTTTATTATTATTATTATTATTATTATTATTATTATTATTATCTTTATTATTATCTTTATATTTATTATTATCTTTATCTTTATGTTTATTATTATTATAATTATTATTATAATCTTTATTATTATCTTTATATCTTTATTATTATCTATATTATTTTCTTTATTATTATTATTATTATTATTATTATTATTATCTTTATTATTATCTTTATCTTTATTATTATATTTATTATTATTATATATAACAAGAATTAAATTTAATATATAACAAATTTATAACATTTTTTAACAATTAAATTTTATATTGTGTTTATGTTAATCTTTATATCATTCCATACCATTAACTTAGTTAAATTAGAACCAAGTTGTTAATGTACCTTGATGTATTTTTTGTTGACATTTGGTGATAAATCAACTTAACCAAGTGTGCAAGTTTAGTTTAGTTTAGTTTCAATGTAAGTAGTGGTAATAGGTAGATGTTTAGGTGAAATTTGTTTGTTTTTATCACCTATTATATGTAATGGCGTTATGCATCAATTTGAAGTTAATGAAAATACACATTTAATTTGATCAATTTACGTGAGAAAAGGGATATATATTCACAAAGCTGTTTAACAACCTCCGACAACCAACAACATATAAATAATAATAATAATGATGTCATACTGTTAAGTTATTACCGTCAAATCCAATCCAACAGTTGCAGGACCGGTAGGAAGCGATGGCGACAAAGAAACAACATGAGATCAATTTACTGCATACAAATATATATTAAAAACGTATATTAAAGGAATAACTTAAGCATAAACAATTAGAAAGAGATTGGGAATACGAGAAAAAGAAAAGGAAAAAAAATGTTACCAAGAATATCTAACGGTCTACTTACGAAAACACCTCAAAAGTTATAATTTGATTTGACAAGCGAAGACAAGATCTGTGGAAAGTGCATGTAGTAATATATCAAGAAGAGCAATGACATATAACAGTGAAAATGTAAAGCAATCCAAATTAGAAAGCGAAAGATCACAAACATAATATTAGAATTCATAAAGCATACAAGTAAACTTATCTAGTCTACCATAAGCTAATAATAACTTTAAATCATGAAAGCGAAACAAAGAGAAAGTGCGAAATCTGATGCATCTAGACATAGCGATATATTTGAGCCAAAGCGACATGACAATTTTATATTAGGCCTTAAAACAAAGGTCAACTCACAAGACCTGACTAAAACAACATCTCCAAGACAAAAGCAGTGGATAAATGACCATAGCGATAACTATCCGGGACCATGACGACTTATGAAAGAAGGAATTCTTCCATTACCGGTTGAGGATTTAGATGGCGTATTTATTAGAAATATTTTAAATCTGAACTATTTATAAAGCGGTCAGCACTTCTCATCATATTTTATCAACTTCAAAACTCCCTTCAAAGTCCAAACATGCCATTTATTGAGATTTGAAATACCACGATCAAGGCAATACATTCATTACGTTCAAGTTATTCAAGGCTCCTTTGGACAATACGATCGAGAACATGGAACTTATAAGTACAAGGGATCCTTGCGGGCTCTGACCAACCATGGCTAAACAAGATTACATAAGTTGAGAAATTGACTTCATATACTTAGGAAAACACATGTAAATGCACTTATAAGTGTATAAGAAGTGTGGCAGCTTCAAGCTCAACCAAGAAATTCTCCACTCAATTTACATATAAATTGTCCTCTTAAATGAACGAGGAACCATGTATGGGAACACTTTGAAGCTAATATAAAATTAAATATTGGAGACTCAAAAGAAATTTTCAAAATTGATTCCTTTCAAAGCGATACCCGAAGCAGAAACCGACCAAAAGGAATATTCACTGCGGAAGGCTAACCTACAATTTCGATTTGATATTGAAGATAAAGGAAGCGGAAAAGAAAAGCAATCTTATCTGGTCCATACACCTTTGTTCTAGGAACTCGAGACACAAGGTGCATGTATATGCGAGAAAAAGTGTAATACACGGGTTTAAGGTCGGACATTAGTTAAAATTATTTGGCTTGAAGTTAAACTTCCCAATCAACTTAACATGCTTACGAGAGTTTGTAGATATATATTATATATAGATTTAACCATGGATGCATTAGAAGAATAGCTTTCCTCTGAAACCTATAGATTAAAAGTTTGCAAAGAGGAAATTAGAAATCTAGCACGATCCAACAAAAGGGCAACTCGAAGTTACATATCAGATAGAGCCCTATTCAATGCGGTATGTATTGCGGTATGCATTAACTCCTAAAAACCAAAATGGGAAACATAATATGACAATCAATCTTAATACACAATACCAATCAACAAAAAGGGCACCAAAATAATTACAAATGTACATGCTAAATTGTCACTAAACAACCAACAAACGATAAGTTATCTTACAGTGGTTAAGTTGAGGAGGCAAGGAGAAAGAGAGGTAAAGCTTGAAGGCGAAAGGCGTTGGTGGCGGACGAAGAGAGGTGGAGCCGTGGAGGACGAAACAGACTAAAGCAGCGAGGATTTCACACTTTAGGGAGAAATCAAGGAGAAATCAAAGAAATGATGGGAAATCAAAGAAATCAAGGATTTGGACTAAAACTTTAGGGATTTCAGAAGGGAAATTTCTTTCGGCAGAGAAATGATGGGGAAGGAAATTGATCAATCGGGTTTAAGGGTTGGGGAAATGGGCGAGAGCAAAAGCAGCGTTTACACAAAAAAAAATACAAGATTTGCGGCGTTTTCAAAATAAGCGCCACTAAAAATGGGAAACTACATCGTTTTGATTAAAATTACATACATATGTTTGCGGCGTTTTGGAAAGCGCCGCTATATCCTATTGCGGCGTTTTCAAAATAAGCGCCACTAAAAAATGGAAACTACATCGTTTTGATTAAAATTACATACATATGTTTGCGGCGTTTTTGAAAGCGCGCTATATCCTATTTATTAGCGTTTTCAAAATAAGCGCCACTAAAAAATAGGAAACTACACGTTTTAATTAAAATTACATACATATATTTGCGGCGTTTTGAAAAGCGCTATATCTAACTTCTTGCGGCGTTTTATAAATAAGCGCCACTAAAAAAATGGTAAACTACGTCGTTTTAATTAATATTACATACCCATACTTGCGGCACTTTGCGAGCGCGCTACATATAACTTATTGCGGCGTTTTCAAGATAAGCGCCGCTAAAATATTGAAAACTACGTCATTTTAAATAAAATACATAAACATATTTGCGCGTTTTTTAAAAGCCACTATTCTCAATTTTCATTTTTTATTTTCACTTATTTTTATTTTCACATATTTTTACTTATATTATCATTTTTTTATTTTTAATTTTAAATATTAAACTTTTAAAAAATTTGAAATTTTTCAAGATTTTTATAATTTTAAACTTTTAACAAAACTATATTTATCTTATTATATATACATGCATGTAATATCCTCATCTTATTTCAACCTATATTTTGAGTAAGAAATATTACATTTAAATACAACCATCGTTTAATTTAAATATTTATTTAAACACTTCATTTTAACATATTAATTTAAGCTTATTTGAAGTTTTTCAAATCATTTCTATACTTTCTTTTACAGTTTACAAATATTGGTAGGGTTTAATTTGGATCAAAATAGAGTTTACAAATTGAATTCAAGTCGCCAATGTTAGTGTAGTACAAAATATATATTTTAATATTAACCATAAATCCTCGTGAGAGATTTTGATTTGGATTTTGGGCCCTAAACCTAAACTCTAAATCCTAAACTCCTAAACTTGAACCATAAACCCTCTAAAATCAAAAACCTAGCTAACACATCAACCATTTCCCTAAACCCATACACTATAATCTATAAACCTTAAACCTAAAACCCCAACCCATCAACCCAATACCGCTAAACACTAACATATATATTAACCACTATACAATAAACCCAAACACATTCACTATTCTTAAACCCTAAATAAAGCCCTTATGAGAGATTTAGGTTTAGTGATTTTGGGTCTTATAGCTAATACCCTAAAACCTACATCCTACACCTAAACCCTAAACCCTAAACCCTTATAAACTTAAACCATAAACCCTAAACTCAAAACCCAACACATTCACCATTCTTTCTAAACCCACGACCTAAACCTATAAACCCTAAACCCATAAACCTAAATCCTAAACCCAAAACCCAAAACCCAAAACCCATAACCCATTAACCATTTCCTCCTAAATCCTTAACCCTAGACCTTAACCCCTAACCATTAACACTTAAACCTTAATTAATAGGTAATTAAGCCTTAAACCTTAAATTATTTAGATAAGTTTTGAATATTATACAATATTTCTTTCAATATTTTAATAAATTTAAATAACATTTAAATATATATAAATTAAGCTTATCTATTATCTTTTAAATAATGTAAAGTATAATTATAATTTGGTATAATTATCGCTTATATTCACAAATTTGGAATTTGGTCAATATGCTTTTATTTTTAGGAGTTTAATCTCGTTGTTTTTCTTATTTATCAATTTAGGTTCAACGATATTAACACTCATGAAACCCTAACACATGCATCCCCCTAATAAACCTTACACTCTAAACTATATATATATATATATATATATATATATATATCAATTTAATATTTTCAAATTAATATATATCTTTTACGATTATGTAATAAATTATTTAATATATCATTATAAAAAATCCAAAAAATTGGTAAAGAAAAGACTTATAGCGGCGTTTTTCAGAAAGCACCGCTAAAGGTCGGACTTATAGCGTTTTTTGTAAAAGCGCGCTAAAGTCGGACTTATAGCGGCGTTTTAAGAAAGCCGCTAAAGTCGAGACTTATAGCTGCGTTTTTAGGAAAGCGCTAAAGGTGGACTTATAATGGCGCTTTATAAAAACGCCGCTAAAGGTCGGACTTATTACGGCGTTTTTATAAAGCGCCGCTAAAGGTCGGACTTCTGACGGCGTTTGATAATAATCGCCGCTATATATCATTTTAGCGGCGTTTGTTAAATAAACGCCGCAATTATTATTTTTAGCGGCGGTTTCCTTAAACGCCGCTTATGTATAATAATTGCGCGTTTTTATTTAAAACGCCACTAAAACGCCGCTAAAAGTCATTTTTTGTAGTGTTCCCCTTCTTTCACATTACACCATCCGTTCCTTCCTCTTTCTAAGATGAGCCGACAAATTGAGAGAACCAAACAACAAAGAACTAATACTAGTCGATAACAAAGATCCAAACCTATATTACATTCACTTGCATGTTACCTTTTAGAGAATCGAGATGTGCCAATGTCGACGGATCCGACGAAGAGAGGTAAAGCTTGAAGCCGAAGGAGCGTTGGTTTAGACGATAATAGTGGAGCCGTGGAGGACGAACAGATTATTGATCTGATGAAGTTCGATGGTGGCGGACTGAAGAGAGGGGTGACAGAAACTAAACCTTTAGAAATTTAGGGATTTTAGAAGAAGGGGGAAATGAATTTCAGAAGAAGCCTTGGGGAAATTGAGTCAATTGGGTTTAAGGGTTGGGGAAACTGGAGGAGAGCAAAACGGCGACGTTTTCACTAACACAATTCAAGAATTGCGGCGTTTATAAAATAGCGCCACTACAGACATACCTATTGCGGCGTTTACAAAACAAAATGCCACTAAAATATACAAAACAATGTCGTTTAACTTACTGCGGTGTTTACCAAACAAACGCCACTAAAATAGACAAAAACTACGTCGTTTTATTTACATTACACAAACATATTTGCGGCGTTTTTTATAAGCGCCGCTATATCCCAGCTTTTTGCGGCGTTTTCAAGAAAAACGCCACTAAAATAGACAAAAACTACGTCGTTTTATTTACATTACACAAACATATTTGCGGCGTTTTTTATAAGCGCCGCTATATCCCAGCTTTTTGCGGCGTTTTCAAGATAAACGCCACTAAAATAGACAAAAACTACGTCGTTTTATTTACATTACACAAACATATTTGCGGCGTTTTTATAAGCTACCGCTATATCCTGACTTTTGCGGCATTTTCAAGATAAACGCCACTAAAATAGACAAAAACTACGTCGTTTTATTTACAACACATAAACATATTTGCGGCGTTTTTTACGAAAACGCCACTATTCTCATTTTTAATTTTTTTTTCATTCTTTACTTATTTTTTTCTTTCACAATTTTTTCTTGATATTATCATTTTTTTAATTTTAATTTTTAAAATTTTGAATATTAAACTTTTAAAGAAAATTTGAAAATTTTGAAGATTTTATAATTTTAAACTTTTTAAGAAAACTATATTTATCTTACTATATATACATGTAATATCCTCTATCCGATTTCAACTTATATTTTGAGTAAGAAATATTACATCCAAATACAACCATCGTTTAATTTAAATATTTATCTAAACACTTCATTTTAACATATTTAAGCTTATTTGAAGTTTTTCAAAACATTTCTATACTTTCTTTTAGAGTTAATTTGATTTTAGGGTTTTTAATTTGGGTCAAAATAGAGTCAATGTTGTAATGGTACCTACGATAGGCGAGAATATTCAATGTTGTGACACCGAGTGGTGTAGTGAAATGGCATTTAATTATATGTATATACACCTAAATTTTGATATAGCTACATCTTATTTAGAATTATATATATATATGAATTTTGGTTTAATGTGTAATTCTAGATGTGAAATTCTAATTATGGTTTAAATGTATAGTTGAAACTTTAATTTTGATTTAATCATACACGTTATTTTAAAATATAAATACATCAATATATGTTATATATATATTTTTTAAAATAATAATTTACACTTATCTTATATTGATTTATATTCTAAAAAATCCAAGATTAATCCCTAAATCATAAACCCTAGACCTTAAATATTATATATATCATAAACCAGAAACACTAAAACCTAAACAACAAACTCAAAACCCCAAAACATAAATCTTAAACCATAAAACTCGAACCATAAACTCTAAACTGCAAACCTTAAACCATAATCTGAGCCTAAATTGGGAATTCATGTGGCCAATGTTAGTGTAGTACAAAACATATATTTTAATAGCTAACACATTAACCATAAATCCCTCATGAGGCCGGGATTTCGGTTTAGATTTTGGGCCATATATAAACCCTAAACTTCAAACCCTAATTAAACCCTAAAATCCTAAACTTGAACCATAAACCCTAAAATCAGAAACCTAACACATCGACCATTTCCCCTAAACCCATAAACTATAATCTATAAACCCTAAACCTAAAACCCTAACCCATTAACCATTCCCCCAAAACCCCTAATCACTGACAGTATTTAAACCTTAATACTTGGTAAACACTAACATATTAAACACGATACAATAAACCCAAACAATAAACTTTAAACCACTAAACCCATACACCAAAATTACAAACCCTAAACCATGAAATTAACCAAAATAACAAACCCTAAACCATGAAATTAACATATAAACATTAAACCCTTAATCAATTTGAATAGCTTAATTTGTAACTTACATGAAAACTTCTAAATTGTTTAGTTAGCAATTTGTAACTTTTCATTATTAAGTAACCAAAATGAAACTAACTTTTCATAATTAAGTAACTAAATGAAACTTTCTCATTGCTTCTAAGTGAATGTATCAAAATAAAATATAATTCAAAGCAAGAATGAGGAAAAATATTAAAAACTTTTAGCGGCGTTTTTACAAAAGCGCCACTAATACTCAAACTTTTAGCGGCGTTTTTACGAAAGCGCCGCTAATACTCAGACTTTTAGCGGCGTTTTCCTAAAGCGCCGCTAATATCGAACTTTAGCGGCGTTTTCCTAAAGCGCGCTAATAATCGACTTTAGCGGTGTTTGTCCTAAAGCGCCGCTAATACTCGACTTTAGCGGCGTTTGTCCAAAGCGCCGCTAATACTCGACTTTATCGGTGTTTTCCAAAAGCGCTAATACTCTGACTTTTAACGGCGTTTTTCCAAAAGCGCCGCTAATACTCTGACTTTTAGCGGCGTTTTTTCAAAAGTGCCGCTAATACTCATACTTTAGCGGCGGTTTGAAATTAAACATATTATTTCTCCTTTAGCGGCGGTTTTGAAATAAACGCGCTATTCCTCATTTTTTTTTGCGGTTTCTTCCAAACGCCGCTAATGTATAATATTTGCGGCGTTTTTCTTTAAAACGCCACTAAAAACGCCGCTAAAAGTCTGTTTTGGTGTAGTGAATTAAAGAAAGAAAAGTGCATGTGTTGAGCAGAGGGAAAGAAAACATAAAAAACGGTAAATACACTTGTAGTCACCTAGGTAAATTTCTCGATTTTTTTTCTTTCAAAGTGTTAAACCACTGAATATAATACAAGAATTTTAACAGCGGGGACTGTTGGACGTGAATTTCTAAATTCATAAAATACGGAGACTAGATTCCTCAAAATAAAATTAGTAGACTAAGCTCGTAATGCACGAAGCATACAGATACTTAGAGCATATTTTAACTTTCCAATTTTTATTTTAAAATTTGATACAAACAATTAATCAATCCAACGCGAAGCGTGGAAACCATACCAGTTAGTGTAAAAATATTGATCGCATATTTTTATATTTCAATTTTTTTCCTAAATTCTCAGATATACACATTTTACTTGAAATCCTATTCTAACGTGCAATGTTATACATAAACTTTGATTTTGTGTAATTTGATTTGATTCAATTTTTATAAATCACTAACACCATTAGCAATGTAACACCATTTTATATGTATATGTTGCATACACAAATATTTATATTTATGTGATGTAAAATAAAATAAATCAATGTATTTATTTCTTTAAATATATTTAGTTGAATTAAAATCAAAGTTTCAAGTACACATTTAAACCACGATTAAATTTTCATGTGCACAATTTCACCAAATTAAATTGATATATCAAAATGCACGTTGAATCAAATTTCACGTACAATTTTGAGTTTTATCCCTTTATTTAGAGATCAGCTACATTAAATATCTATACTTATTTCAAGTTTTTTACTGAGTTGGTGTGTAATGTGGCTTCCTATTTAAGCAATCAATTAAAGAAAGAAAAGTGCATGTGTTGAGCAGAGGGAAAGAAAACATAAAAAACGGTAAATACACCTGTAGTCACCTAGGTAAATTTCTCGGTTTTTTTTTTCTTTTCATTTTTCACCTAACTATTAAAACTTAAAAAATGGTCATTCAACTGTTAGGCTTTTTCTTTTATGGTCACCAGCCACTAAATGGGAAATGGGAAGATAATGTGGCGGATTATAAAATTGACAAATAAGAAACTTTAAACCTCAACCTTTATACACCGTGCCAAATTAGTCTTGATTCTAAAAATTTAACCCTCAATGTTTTTACATTGTGTAATTTGGTCTTCTTCTTCTTTTTTCAATTTTTCAATTCTTTGTGACCCTTTCACCTAAAAAGCTAAAAAAAGATATAAATCCATCAACTAAATTTGATCGGAAATATAACAAAAACACTCGAAAACCCAAGAAGAAAACTTTCATCTTTTCTTTCTTTCAAAATTAACCCTCAATGTCACAAATAAAAGTAAAATTGCAAGAGAGAAATAGAGACCTAATTACACAATGTTTAAATGTTGAAGGTTAAGATTTTTGGGATCAAGACTATATTGACACAATGTAGAAATGTTCAGGGTTAAAGTTGCTATTATGCCAACTGTAAAAGATGTCAAGTTATCTTTTTGTTTGTAATTTAACAGCTGGTGACCAAAACAGAAAAATTCGAATAATTGGATGACCAAAAAAGAAAATGTCGAATAGTTGGGAGATCATTTTGTAACTTCTCGTAGTTGGGTGACCATGATAACTCTCATATTTAGAGTTATTTTAGTATAATTTTTATAGTATTTTAGGAGGTAAATTGAGAATTTAGGTTAAGTTTTAGTACATTTTATAGTTATTCTGATTAATCATATTTTATTTGAGTTTTATCATTTTCAGAGTTAGTTTGGATTCATGTGTTATCTTCCTCTCTATATTGTAGGTGTCGGATGAAGAATGGAGGGCTTGGAGCACAGGGTAAAAAATAGTGAAGAGAAATCATCTGCTCCACCAAACTTGATTCAGTGTGGTGGAGCACAATCTTCAATTAAGAATTTCAGATAGCAAGCAGCCCACTCCACTGCGAATTCTACGTCTGGTGGAGCCGAGCGATTGATACCCTAAAAATAGAGGGTGACATGATTAAGCGGAAAAGGAGAGGAAAATGAGTGAAAAAACAAAAAGAGCTTGGAGCCTAAGGAACAATTCTCTGACATAAAGAGGAACTTCAACCTTGCAAAGACGAGAGAAAAAAGAGACCTGGAGCGCTTGGCTTTAGTTCGACGATTATTTTTATCTCTAGATTATTTTCTTTCTACTTTTTTTTTTCAAAGCAAGTTTATTTTGAGTTTCTTCTTGTGATGTTTTTTCAACACAAACAATAAATAAAATCTATTTTCTTGGAATGATGATGAATCATACTTTTTAGTTAATTAAATATTTTCTCTTCAATTGTTTCAATCTCTATTAATTATTTATTCAGCTTTATGCTTATCTAAGCTGTTTGTTTGGCCACCAAGTTGTATTAATTCGGTGATCTTGATTTGTCGTAGAAGTGAAAAATTAAGGTTTAGATCAAGACTAAATAGATTATGGTTAACTTTAGTAGCGCTGACGAATGAGTTAATTTACAGCTAGGATAGGAATATACCTGATGCGCAAATCAACCCAATAAGTTTTTCCGTAGTGCCTTTGCTCGGTTTGCCTAGCATAGGAATATAGCTGGTGGGGGAAGGGGGTTAACTTAGCTAGATACTGGGAGGGTCTAGTTAATGCCACCGAATCATATGTTAATAATTATATAGACTGAACAATTGAATGAGAAATAATTGATTAACTGAATTTGGTAAATTAGAGTTCCAAGAGCTTTCAAAATTGATTGAGAAACTTAGTAATTTTCTTCTTCTTCTTCTTTTTTTGTAGTTTAATAAAGTCTAATTAATTCCTTTAGTTTAACTTTAGTAGTAATTAGAATTTCTTTTCTTGATTTAGATGAGATAAGATTGGATAATTGGTATTTATAGCAGCTTAGAATTTGGTCCTCATAGGAACGGTATCATCTTATCACTTTTTTACGTGATCAGTACGTGCACTTACATAACAAATTTTCTCACATGAAACCAGAAAGGAAAATAACTAGTAGTGGATTGACTACCAATATTGTTTATCACACCATTACTCCCGATGAGCAGGTCAAAGATTAATTTAACAGATATATATTTATGACAGAAACCTTAATTAGGCCATTCATGTCTGCAAATATATATATATACATATATATATTTACAACGTTGTACTCATGTTACTAATTAAATCGATTAAAGATTCCTTGTGATAAAGATATCATCCATCATAGACGTGGGAGAATTAGATATATATATATATATATATATATATATATGTATATAGTTGCCAGCCAAACAGATACTCCAAGATCCAAGATTCTCCAATTAATCCGACTTAGTGCCTCCCATTTTCTAGTTCTAAAAAAGCTTCAAAGTTCATACATTCCAGCTATAAAAACCCTTTGCTCCCTTCACCACCTTCATCGGCAGTTTCAGCTTAATTTCTCACAACAAAAAACTCATTTTATCAATCACTTCAAATCATTTTCTTTTGGGAAATGGCTTGTAATGTTAAAGCATCAACTGCTCTTGTTCTTTCTCTTAACCTTCTTTTCTTTGCTTTTGTAAGCTCTCACAATGTCGAAAACCCCGTTTTAATTCATCCCGGAGATGTGTACCATAATGGCAGAATCACTCATGGTCATCCCGGTACATGCAATCCCCTAAATCTCGGTGTATGCGTTGGCCTGTTGGGTTTGGTGGATGTTAATGTCGGAAACGTACCTACAGAAACATGTTGCAGCGTGATTGAAGGATTGGTCGATCTTGAAGCTGCAGTTTGCCTTTGCACTGCTGTCAGAGCCAATGTGTTGGGCATTGGCATCCACCTTCCTATTTCATTGAGCCTCTTACTCAGTAAATGTGGAAGAGAAGTAGCTACGGAATACATTTGCAGCCCTTAAATAGCCTTCTTCCCCTCATTGTTTGCTTTAATTGTGTCTTGACGTTTCCGTTTTTTATTTGTTCCATTTTTTATGTTTCCTTTCTGATTAAGTCTTTGTATTGTTGCTCATGAGTTGAGGAAGGCTTTTCAACCTTCCCTTTCTTTTTTATTCTAAATAAAATGAAAATATTATTTGAACAAAATATTCTATTTTATCATAATGAGTTTCAATGGGTGTTTTTAGGGGGAAAAATCTTAATTAATATTTTCAACATTATTTTTAATGTTATATCATTACCAAGTGGATTTTTTATTTCAAAGTGTTAAACCACTTGAATATAATACAATAATTTTAACAGCGGTGAGTGTTGGACGTGAATTTCAAATTCATAAAATACGGAGACTAGATTCCTCAAAATAAAATTAGTAGACTAAGCTCGTAATGCACGAAGCATACAGATACTTAGAGCATATTTTAACTTTCCAATTTTTATTTTAAAATTTGATACAAATAATTAATCAATCCAACGCGAAGCGTGGAAACCATACCAAGTTAGTGTAAAAATATTGATCGCTTATATTTCAATTTTTTTCCTAAATACTCAGATATACATATTTTACTTGAAATCCTATTCTAACGTGCAATGTTATACATAAACTTTGATTTTGTGTGGTTTGATTTGATTCAATTTTTATAAATCACTAACACCATTAGCAATGTAACACCATTTTATATGTATATGTTGCATACACAAATATTTATATTTATGTGATGTAAAATAAAATAAATCGATGTATTTATTTCTTTAAATATATATAGTTGAATTAAAATCAAAGTTTCAAGTACACATTTAAACCACGATTAAATTTTCATGTGCACAATTTCACCAACTTAAATTCGATGTATCAAAATGCACGTTGAATCAAATTTCACGTACAATTTTGAGTTTTATCCCTTTATTTAGAGATTAGCTACATTAAATATCTATACTTATTTCAAGTGTTTTACTGAGTTGGTGTGTAATGTGGCTTCCTATTTAAGCAATCAATTAAAGAAAGAAAAGTGCATGTGTTGAGCAGAGGGAAAGAAAACATAAAAAACGGTAAATACACTTGTAGTCACCTAGGTAAATTTCTCGGTTTTTTTTTCTTTTCATTTTTCACCTAACTATTAAAACTTAAAAAATGGTCATTCAACTGTTAGGCTTTTTCTTTTATGGTCACTAGCCACTAAATGGGAAATGGGAAGATAATGTGGCGGATTATAAAATTGACAAATAAGAAACTTTAAATCTCAACCTTTATACACCGTGCCAAATTAGTCTTGATTCTAAAAATTTAACCCTCAATGTTTTTACATCGTGTAATTTGGTCTTCTTCTTCTTTTTTCAATTTTCAATTCTTTGTGACCCTTTCACCTAAAAAGCTAAAAAAAGATATAAATCCATCAACTAAATTTGATAGGAAATATAACAAAAACACTCGAAAACCCAAGAAGAAAACTTTCATCTTTTCTTTCTTTCAAAATTAACCCTCAATGTCTCAAATAAAAGTAAAATTGCAAGAGAGAAATGGAGACCTAATTACACAATGTTTAAATGTTGAAGGTTAAGATTTTTGGGATCAAGACTATATTGACACAATGTAGAAATGTTCAGGGTTAAAGTTGCTATTATGCCAACTGTAAAAGATGTCAAGTTATCTTTTCGTTTGTAATTTAACCGTTGGTGACCAAAACAGAAAAATTCGAATAATTGGGTGACCAAAAAAGAAAATATCGAATAGTTGGGAGATCATTTTGTAACTTCTCGTAGTTGGGTGACCATGATAACTCTCATATTGAGAGTTATTTTAGTATAATTTTTATAATATTTTAGGAGGTAAATTGAGCATTTAGGTTAAGTTTTAGTACATTTTATAGTTATTCTGATTAATTATATTTTATTTGAGTTTTATCATTTTCAGAGTTAGTTTGGATTCATGTGTTATCTTCCTCTCTATATTGTAGGTGTTGGATGAAGAATGGAGGGCTTGGAGCACAGGGTAAAAAATAGTGAAGAGAAATCATCTGCTCCACCAAACTTGATTCAGTGTGGTGGAGCACAATCTTCAATTAAGAATTTCAGAGAGCAAGCAGCCCACTTCACTGCAAATTCTACGTCTGGTGGAGCCAAGCGATTAATACCCTAAAAATAGAGGGTGACATGATTAAGCAGAAAAGGAGAGGAAAATGAGTGAAAAAACAAAAAGAACTTGGATCCTAAGTGTAACAGCCCAATTACGACCCTAATCGGAACGGTGGTTTCGGGATCACTAATCTGATCCGAAAAATTTTATAATATTATTTATGCTTTCGTGCGTAGTAATTCTGAATGAGCATGTGTCGAAATTTTGAGTTTTTTTACTTTGGTATGCCTAAATTAAAAAGGAAGGATCAAATGGTTAAAGTAGTAAAAGTAGTACATATAAAACTTGAGGGGTAAATTGAATTGTTTTGCATGCATGGGAGGACTTGCATGTCAAATTGCCCACCTTTAATGTTAGTGGACGGCAATGATGATGGAGAAACAATTTTTAAATGTTTTATGATTTAATTATTACATTTTAAGTATATTAAAATAGATATTAAATTGATAAAATAAGGGAAAATTTGTGTGAAATTCATTTTCTCTCACTTTACTCATCTTCTCCACCGATTTTCTTTCAAAGAAAAGAAAGAAATTGAATCTCCATTGTTCGGCCTTTGCATGTAGTGACAAGGTAAGAGATTGAACTTTGTTTTAGCAAATATTTACATAATTGAGTGAGTTACCTTGAATACCATGAAAACCATGTTGAAATTTTGAGAGTTAAGCATGTATAGTTTCGGCAATGGAGGAGTATTTCTTTTGGGTTGTGTGTTTGATGAATACAAGATTTATATGAGAAAGAGAATTAGATGGAAAGGGTGAATAATGGTTTAAATTGTATGCAATGCAATGGAAATTATTTTGAGTTGAGCATGGAGGTATCTTTATATTCGCAAAAAAACGTTTCGAGTGAGTATACATATGGAATTATTAGTGTTTGTTTGGTTATACTTATATATCAAAATATATGTATGTATTGAAATAGTATATTTGGTTTTTAGAAGATAAATTGTATTAGAAATTATTTATAATAAAATTTCAAAAGGGTTAAAAAGCAAGTAAATAAAAAATGAAATGAATTGATATAAGGGTTAGGGGTATTCGGCCCTTAATAAGAATTAGTTAATTCTTGATATTTGGAGTTTTAATGCTTTGAGGACTTAATTGAAAAAGGTGTGAATTTTAAGAGTAAGAAAGTAGAATTTATAAATGTTGTGGTTGGATTAAAATTTGGGACGTGTAGGGACTTTAATGAGCTTAAAAAGGATCGGCCTTAGCTCATTAAGGTATAAATGGACATGTTTTGAACAAGTAGCGATTTTGTATTAATTTGTTCATGTATGACATATCAAGGACGAATGGATAATTTGTCCTTTATTTTGCGTATGGCTAAATTGAATAGAATTGTATTCAATGAGTTCAAATTTATAATTGTTTAGATCAAGCTTCTAAGGAAAAAGGGTTGGATAATGGAAAAGCCTGGTTGAACGAGTGATCAAGAAGTTCTATCTATTTCATCTAAGGTAAGATTTAAGTATTTGGACTAATATGAATTATCCTCATATTACAATGCAAATGTTTGAGTGACACATTTTAACTTTTATTTTAAATTGTTGAATAAGGCATGTGAACTACCATATGTGGCAATCAAATAGGGTTGATAAGTGCATATACATAGGTATAACTATTAAATAAGTGAGGTACTAAAAATATACCAATTCGTAGTAAGAGATGGATATGTATGTGTTTATACAAGGAAGTAGGGCATTTGGGTATGTGTAAATGTATGTATAATTTGAATGATGCCAATAATGACATGGTAACTATAAGTGTAGTCACCGAATTTTACTAGTACCATGATCATGTATTATGTGTGTGGTTATACATTTGATAGATGAGATATGAAATAAAATAAGTGAATAATAATAATGTAATCGAGAGTTACATTATTTAAGTGTTTAGCCGAATGCATATGTAATTTTTATGAGATTGATTATGGTGGTGACTAAGTGGCCATATTTAAGTTTGATCTTAATCATCCTATGTGAAAATTTTATAGCTAGTTCTACGTGTGCGGAAAGGTTGAGTAACGGCTCTATGTGAGCAATACGTTACGAGGTGGATTAAGTAACGGCTCTGTGTGAGCGATACGTTACGAAGTGTGATTAAGTAACGGCTCTGTGTGAGCGATACATTACGAGGTGTGATTAAGTAACGGCTCTGTGTGAGCGATACGTTACGAGGTGTGATTAAGTAACGGCTCTGTGTGAGCGATACGTTACGAGGTGGATTAAGTAATGGCTCTATGTGAGCGATACGTTACGAGGTGTGTTTTAATGCTTGGCTCGTGTGAGCGATACGTTACGAGGTGGTTAAAAGATCAAGTATGAATAAGATTTATTAGAGAATTGTTATAGCTAATGATTTTATGCGTAGGCAATTGTACGAGTGAATTATCATGATTTATAGCAAATGGTTAGGTTTGGAAGGGTAAGTACATTAAGGGTAAGTGTTATGCTATTGAAATGAGACGTGAGTAACCTAAATGTTAAGTTGATGAATTAGTGAATGTATATGACATGTATGTTCATTATTTCTCATGCGAAGGTGATATACAGAATGTATTATAGGTATATGAGGATGAAAAAGTTTAACTCTTAAATGGAGTAATAATTATAGTATATTAATTTAAGTAGGTTTGAATACTTGGTGCAATTATTTTACATATGCATGTGATAATAATTTGCATAAACTTACTAAGCTTCATATAGCTTACCGTTGTGTTTGTTTGATTGAGTATAGATTTTGAAGCAAGCTCATATCCGGGATCCTTGGCGAAGTCAAGCACACTATCAACTACTTTTGGTACTTTATTAGAGTTGATCTTTTTAAAAAAAATGGCATGTACAGTTTATAATACCCTTTTGAGTTCTTTTTTTTTTTTTTGGGATTTGGATGTATATAAAAGCCATGTGAAATGGCTAAATCTTGATATGTCGGACCTATATGAATTCGGGTTTAGTAATAGTTCACTACCAAAGTATAGTTCATGATGTGTTACAAATGGTATTAATAAACATGTATTGTGCCTTGGTAGTTAATATGAGGTATACGAATAGTTAATAAATTTGTAAATGATGGCATAGTTGTTTGTAGAGTCAAAATGTGAAAAATTTGCCGTTGTAGTATGTTCGAATATGCATGTCTGTTCGGGTTTGGGTATGGTTTAGTAATGCTTCATGAACCGTTCTGGCGACAGTTTCGGGTTAAAGGGGCATTACATTTGATTGGTATCAGAGCTATAGTTTAGTCGATTCTTGGACTAACGTAGCGTATGTGGGTCTAGCTATACATGCCAAAGAAATTATAATGTGATAGTGTGATGACTTCTGGCGGTGAAATGTGTTTATTTTTCTTATATAGTGAATGGATCCTGATCCTGAACGAGCTTTAGCCGACGATGTCGAGAGTGTGGTGCTGTTCCCGTGCAAGGGACCGCGCTGGAAGAATCTCAACCTGCTGCGAGTGGCCCAGATGAGAGGGTAAAGCAGGCCTTCCATAATATGATGAACGATTGGTTCAGCCATTACTTACGAACCACTCCGACTGTTCAACTACCTCAAGATCCGAATCTACCCCCAGTAACACCTGTAGTACCTCCAGTTTCTAATCTTGACAGAGTAACTAAACCTCTGGTTGACCGTATTAGGAAACACAGGGCTCAGGAATTTAGAGCCGAGGATGACGATGATGCGGAGAGAGCTGAATTTTGGCTCGATAACACCATTCGTGTATTCAACAAAATGTCCTGCACCCCCGATGAATGTTTGAAGTGTGCTATATCCTTGTTACGGGATTCTGCCTACTACTGGTGGAATACGCTCGTGTCAGTTGTTCCGAAAGAAAGGGTTATCTGGGACTTCTTTCAAGTATAATTCCGTAAGAAATATATAAGCCAGCGCTTTATTGACTCTAAGCGCAAAGAATTCCTCGAGCTCAAACAGGGTCGCATGACTGTATCCGAATATGAGCGCAAATTTGTGCGACTTACTCGCTATGCTCACGAGTGCGTTTCGTTAGAAGCTGCTATGTGCCGGAGATTCGAAGATAGTTTAAACGAGGATATAAAGCTTCTGGTTGGTATTCTGGGAATTAATGAGTTCGTTGTGCTGGTTGAATGAGCTTGTAAAGCTGAAGAACTGGGATAGGAAAAACAAAAAGCCGAGTTTGAATCTAAAGACACTCGGAAGAGGTCCGCAAGTAAATTTTCATAGTTGTCTATGAAGAAGTTTAAGAATGACGATGGTCGATTCAAGCCTAATACTGGGATTTCTATACGAGAACGGCCGCCAGTGAGTTCTCGGGCTACATCAGTTGCAAGTGTGGATAATGAGAAATTGAGCAAACTAGAGTGTCAGCAGTGTGGCAAGTGACATCATGGAGAGTGTCACTACACCAAATCAGACTTTTAGCGGCATTTTAGTGGAGTTTTAAAAAAAACGCCACCAATATTACACAATAGTGGCGTTTGAAGGAAAATGCCGCAACAAAGCGATCAATAGCGGCATTTTTTATAATAAACGCCGCTAAAAACGATATATAGCGGCACTTTTGAGAAAACGTCGCTAATGTTCCGACCTATAGCGGCGCTTTTGAGAAAACGCCGCTAATGCTCTGACCTATAGCGGCGTTTTTGAGAAAACGCCGCTAATGCTCTGACCTATAGCGGCGCTTTTGAGAAAACGCCGCTAATGCTCTGACCTCTAGCGGCGCTTTTGAGAAAACGCCGCTAATACTCCGACCTCTAGCGGCGCTTTTGGGAAAACGCCGAAAAATATTTTTTTATTTCAAAACAAAAACGACGACGTTTTAATTGCAAGGTGAATATGAGAAAAAAATAGTGGCGTTTTATACAAAAAACGCCGCAAAATGTATCTTTAGCGGCCATTTTAACAAAACGCCACTAAATATTTTCTTTCAAAATAGAAACTACGCCGTTTTAATTACAGTGTAAAAATGGGATAAATTTAGCGTTTTTTTTATTCAATCTATTTCAAAGCATAATTTTTATTTCAAAACAAAAATGACGTCGTTTTCATATAAATATAAAAAGTGTAAAAAATTTGAGGCGTTTTTTTTATTCAATCTATTTCAAAATAAAAAAAAGCGTTGTTTTGATCATTTTGTAATAATTCAATTTTAATTTACGTTGAGTGTTGAAAATTTTTGCCTTAGTGTTAAGGGTTTAGCATTTAGGGTGTAAGATGTGGGTAGTATGGTTTAGGGGTTAATGTTTATACTTTAGTGTTTTAGTGGTTTAGAGTTTTTGATTTAAGGTTTAGTATTTGTGGTTATAAGGTTTATATTTGTAAGGGTTTATGATTTAGTGTTTTATGGTTTATGGTGTTTACGGTTTAGAGTTTATAAAGGTTTGTGGTTTAAGGTTTTAGTTTTAGAATGTTTTAGGGTTTAGAGTTTAGAGTTATGTATTTAGAGTTTTATAGGGTTTAAGGGTTTAAGGCTTGTAGTTTAGGGTTTAGGGTTTAGGGTTTAAGGTTAAGGGTTTAGGGTTTAGGGTTTAGAGTTTAGGGTTAATGGTTTTATGGTTCAAGATTTAGAATTTAGGGTTTAAGGTTTAGGGTTTAGGGTTATAAGGTTCATAATTTAGTGATTTAGGGCTGAGGGTCGAGGGTTTATGGTTTAAGGTTTATAAGTTTAAAATGTTATGGGTTTAGGGTTTAGATTTCAAGATTGAAGGTTTAAGGTTTAAAGTCTACGATTTAATGTTTAGGGGTTATTGGTTTAGGATTATGGTTTAAATGCTATGGGTTTAGGGTTTCTGGTTTAGGTGTTAGATGTTAGAAGTTTAAGTGTTAAGAGGACGGAGGTTAGGGTTTAGGGGTTAATGGGATAGTTAGGTGTTTAGGGGTTATATATTGCATACATATATAAAAAGTTATATTTATTCAATATAAAAATATATTGATGTATTTATATTTTAAAATTAAAATTAAAGTTGAAAAAAATTAAAATTAAAATTTGAAAAAAATTAAAAGTAAAATTTTATATGTTAATTTAAAATTATAAAAAATCTTCAAAAAATTATGAAATTTTGTTAAAAGTTCAATATTCAAAATTTTAAAAAATAAAAATTCAAAAAATGATAATCTAAGCACAAAAATTTTGAAAGAAAAAAAAAGTAAAAAATGAAAAAAATTAAAATTGAGAATAGTGGCGTTTTCATAAAAAACGCCGCTAATATGTTCCCCGAGACTGAAAACGCATGGCGTTTTATCATGATTTTAGTGGCGTTTTAACAAAACGCCGCAATATTATATGTTATAGTGGCGTTTGTTAAGAAAGCGCGCAAATTATTGTTTATTTTTTAGTGGCGTTTAACAAAAACGCATAATAGTATATGTTATAGTGGCATTTGTTAAGAAACGCCGCAAATTATTTGTTTATTTTTAGTGGCGTTTAAACAAAACGCCGCAATAGTGTATATTATAGTGGCGTTTGTTAAGAAACGCGCAAATTATTTGTTTATTTTTAGTGGCGTTTTATCAAAAATGCATAAAGGTGGGATATAGCGGGCTAAACCAAAACGCCGCAAAAATGTTCTCATACTTTAATTAAAACAAGCATTGTTTTATAGTTTTTTAGTGGCGTTTTTAGATAAATGCCGCAATATGTATGTTTTTAGCGGTGCATTTGATAAACGCCGCAATGCTTGAATTATTTTAGGAAAAACATCGTGTTTTGCTCTCTAAAATCCCTAAACTGATTTTGCATCTCCGATTTTAGTCCTCTAAAATCTCCGATTTGGTAATCTCACATTGCTGGTTTTTTCTGGGGTCTAGCTTTTTAGTCCTCTCCGATTTCCATCTTGATTTTGCATCGTAGGCGAGATTAATCGCTGTCCGATTTCCATCTTGATTTTTCTGAGGTAATCTTAATCAATAATTCGATTTCTTTATTTATTTGTTGTTTGGGTTTGGTTTGGATGTGGTTAGTTATTTTTCGATTTGTATGTTGTTTAAGTTTGTTTGCTGAAAACAATGTTACAAATGAACTTTCCCCCTGAAATATGAACCATTACCCCTTTTTTTTTTTAGGTCTCATACTGAAAAAAATTGGATGATGAGTAAACAACCTTTTTTCTTTTTTGTTATTTAATCGTGTTGGTTCCTTTCAGAATGCAGTTGTTCTAATTTGAGTGGAAGTAAATGCAGGTTTAAGTTGTATTTGTGGGTTGTATAAAATTCATCAATTTCTGTAAATTTGTATAACCCCCCCAAAATGTTGAACAGAGTAAGTTGCGTGAAATAGAAGTGTGAACCTAATAAAATATTGAAACAAACCCATTTCTTCTCTGTTGAAATGAAAGAAACTTAAATGTAATATATGAATAGGAGGCTAACAGCATTTATTTTCTTGCTGTCTACAAAGATTTCGATTACTCGTTTTGTTTGAGTAATCATTTAGCATGGGAGGAATAACAGTTGTCCTATTCATATGTTTCTTTAATGCATGGGAGGAATACATAACTTTTGTCTTGCTCAAATATTTCTAAGTATAAGAAAAATGGGAGAAGTCTCTCATTTTCAGTGATATTTTTCTTCATCCTGTTCCAATCCTAGTTAAAACTTTACGTATCTTATTGCTTTGCTCCAGTATAGACCTTAGGAAGTTCTTAATTTTGATTGGTTCAAGGGCATGAGAAGAAGACATATAGCAAATTGATATAATTTTTAATTTCACTATGGATTTTTCGGTGATTACACTGTGGTGTTTGGGGGCAGACTATATTTCTGTGTCTACTTTAGCAATCAGGCTCCATTGCTAAGAGAGACCATAAGTTTCTTGCACAAATGTTTCTAGTTTTTGTAACCATATTCATCCAATATTTATGTTATAACAAAAGAAAATAGGGACTTATCTCCAAGCTTTTTAAGCTGGTTAGCAGAGAGGACTTATCTCCAAGTTTTTTAATCTTTAATCTTTATCCTATCATTATAATTGAGTTCTTCATTTTACATTCTTTTTGTTCTAGTTAATTATAATAAAGAATGTGATTGTAATGCATTCTGTCTTTTGGTATTTTATGGTGCTTTAGTGTTCTAATGCCAAATATGTGAAGATCATTAAGTTGTTGTGTGTCTAGATACAAGCTTGTATGAATATAATTATATTTTAATTAGATACCTATACAAGTATATTTATATTTCAATTAGTTGCACTCTTATTTATTGGTGTTGGAATAATTTAGTGTTTTATTACTAATCGCTTTTAATTTTATGCCTTTTTGACTTTTTTGCCATAAGCTCTTGGGAACTTGGTGTCTTGTCCTCATTGTTTAAGCGATGACTTTGTTTTTCATAAGGCCTTCGGTTTTGGTCGAAGCTTGACATTTGGTTTTGGATTTACCCTTCTCATTCGTACTCGGCACTTTAGGAACAATTCGTGAGTACCCTTCTCATTCTCATGACCATCTTTTTATGTCTATGCTTGCTATTATATATGGATGCTTGCTATATCATACAACCGTCGACTTTGGACAAATTCAATCTAACCTAACCTCAAGATAAATTCAATCCAAAGCCCAAAAATCTCAATTTATAATTGAACAATCATAATAAGTATTAATAATTAATATAATTTTATAATATTACTTAAAATAAAAATAAAATGTAAATAAATGACTATATTTTTTGAAAGTGTTTCATAAGCATTGTATACTTATATTAAAAATTTATTAATAGGAAAAATAATTAATAATAATTTTATTATATTAAATTATAAAGTGAAATAATTTTTAGAAATATCAATTTAATACAAATAATTTGAATACTATAATTATATATGTATAAAAAATATATAAAAATAATAATTATTAAAATATATAAAATTAAGCTTTAATAATAATATAGTAATATATTATATAACTATTATAAAAATTTAAACCGATTACCTAAACCCGACCTTAAACCAATACTAAATTGATATATTACTAATACATAATACAATAATGTATTATAATGTATTAGTATTACTAACACAAAATATAACATATAATTATTCCTAAAAATATTAATACATATATAACTATTATTATACTATAGATTATAATAAAATATATAGTATTAAGTGATATTATAATGTTTAATTATCGATGTATATATATAAATTACTAATTTATTATATGATATGATATAACACTATATAATATAGTAGGAGGGATAATTTTCAAATACACGAAAAGTATAGAGACTTATAGCATATTTCAACCAATATAATAGTAAATAATAATATTTAATAATATTTATTTTCTAAGCACCTCACAACATCTCAACTTACCCAATCTAAAAGAATACAAAATTTATCTAAAAGATAGTAATAACTTTTCATGTATTTGAATTCTATTATTTTATATTTAAATTGTAATAATTGAATTATTTGCTAAGTTGTATTTGTGGTTTATGCTAAACCCTAAAAACTTAAAGCACTAAACCGTAAACCTTAAATATTAAATCCTAAACCCTAAACTTTAAACAATAAACCCTAAATCTTAAACCCTAAACACATAAACCCTAAAACCCTAAACTCTAAAACCATAAACCCTAAAACTATAAACCTTAAAACATTAAAATCCTAAACCCTAAACCCTAAACCATAAACCTTAAACCCTAAACCCTAAACCATAAACCCTAACCTCTAACCCTTAACCCCTAAACTCGTAAACCTTGAATCCTAAGAACCATAAAGCCTTAAACCCTAAACTTTAAACCTTAAAACCTTAAACCCTAAACCCTAAACCCTAAAGCCTTAAACAGTAAACCTTGAAACCATAAAACCATAAACCTTAAACCTTAAACCCTAAAACCCTAAACCTTAAACCCTAAAACCCTAAAACCTTAAAATCATAACACCATAAACCCTAAACCCCAAACCATAAACCCCAAACCTTAAATCTTAAACCCTAAACACTAAACCTAAAACCTAAACTCCAAACCCTAAACCCTAAACCATAAACCTTAAATCCTTAAGACTTTAAACCCTAAACCCTAAACCCCAAACCCTAATCCATAAACCATAAACCTTAAACCCTAAACCTTAAACCTTAAACCCTAAACCATAAACCTTAAAACCTTAAACCATAAAACCTTAAAACCTTAAACACTAAACCATAAACTCTAAAACCTAAACCATAAACTCTAAAACCCTAAACATTAAAATTATAAACCTTAAAACCTTAAAACCCTAAACTTTAAACCCTAAACCCTAAACCTTAAACCCTAATTTTGAGATCAAAATTTCATAAATTACATAAGTTTACGATCAAGTTTCATAACTTACATAATTTTAAGTTAATATCAAACTTCATAACTTACATAATACTTGTATAGATAAAAGAAAAGATTCAAAGTATATAATTTGAAACACGATGGGTTGCCTTATATCTCCTTTATTAGATATAATGGATCCTCCTAGGTGTAACAATGCAGCGTATGATGGATCTTAAAGAATACATAACTTACCTAATTTTTAGATCAAATTTCATAACTTACATAAGTTTACGATTAAATTTCATAACTTACATAATACTTGTATAGAAAAATAAGATTCAAAGTATATAAATTTGGAAACTCGACGGGTTGCCTTATATCTCATTTATTAGATATAATGGATCCTCCCTAGGTGTAACAATGCAGCGTATGATGGATCTTAAAGAATACATAACTTACCTAATTTTAAGATCAAATTTCATAACTTACATAAGTTTACGATTAAATTTCATAACTTACATAATACTTGTATAGATAAAAGAAAAAGATTCAAAGTATATAAGTTGGAAACCTGACGGGTTGCCTTATATCTCACTGTTAGATATAATGGATCCTCCCTAGGTGTAACAATGCCGCGTATGATGGATCTTAAAGAATACATAACTTACCTAATTTTAAGATCAAATTTCATAACTTACATAAGTTTACGATTAAATTTCATAACTTACATAATACTTGTATAGATAAAAGAAAAAGATTCAAAGTATATAGGCTGGAAACCTGACGGGTTGCCTTATATCTCACTGTTAGATATAATGGATCCTCCCTAGGTGTAACAATGCGCGTATGATGGATCTTAAAGAATACATAACTTACCTAATTTTAAGATCAAATTTCATAACTTACATAAGTTTACGATTAAATTTCATAACTTACATAATACTTGCATAGATAAAAGAAAAGATTCAAAGTATATAAGTTGGAAACTGACGGGTTGCCTTATATCTCACTTTATTAGATATAATGGATCCTCCTAGGTGTAACAATGCGCATATGATGGATCTTAAAGAATACATAACTTACCTAATTTTAAGATCAAATTTCATAGCTTACATAAGTTTACGATTAAATTTCATAACTTACATAATACTTGTATAGATAAAAGAAAAAGATTCAAAGTATATAGGCTGGAAACCTAACGGGTTGCCTTATATCTCACTGTTAGATATAATGGATCCTCCCTAGGTGTAACAATGCCGCGTATGATGGATCTTAAAGAATACATAACTTACCTAATTTTAAGATCAAATTTCATAGCTTACATAAGTTTACGATTAAATTTCATAACTTACATAATACTTGTATAGAAAAAATAAGATTCAAAGTATATAGGCTGGAAACCTGGCTGGTTGCCTTATATCTCACTGTTAGATATAATGGATCCTCCCTAGGTGTAACAATGCCGTGTATGATGGATCTTAAAGAATACATAACTTACCTAATTTTAAGATCAAATTTCATAACTTACATAAGTTTACGATTAAATTTCATAACTTACATAATACTTGTATAGATAAAAAAAATAAGATTCAAAGTATATAGGCTGGAAACCTGACGGGTTGCCTTATATCTCACTGTTAGATATAATGGATCCTCCCTAGGTGTAACAATGCAGCGTATGATGGATCTTAAAGAATACATAACTTACCTAATTTTAAGATCAAATTTCATAACTTACATAAGTTTACGATTAAATTTCATAACTTACATAATACTTGTATAGATAAAAGAAAAAGATCTGAAGTATATAGGCTGGAAACCTGACAGGTTGCCTTATATCTCACTGTTAGATATAATGGATCCTCCCTAGGTGTAACAATGCCGCATATGATGGATCTTAAAGAATACATAACTTACTTAATTTTAAGATCAAATTTCATAACTTACATAAGTTTACGATTAAATTTCATAACTTACATAATACTTGTATAGAAAAAATAAGATTCAAAGTATATAGGCTGGAAACCTGATGGGTTGCCTTATATCTCACTGTTAGATATAATGGATCCTCCCTAGGTGTAACAATGCCGCGTATGATGGATCTTAAAGAATACATAACTTACTTAATTTTAAGATCAAATTCCATAGCATTATTTACATAAATTATTAATTAACAATTTAGCCGTATAATTTATTGTCAACTTTAGACTTCAACAATTACGAAATGGATAGGAATTGGATGAAATTGTCAAGGGTAAGCAATAGCTATCGAAATGGAGTAGAAACTTTTCTGAATTTCGCATTTCAAAATGCAAGCCAAGAGAATATGATTCTTTGCCCGTGTAAGAAGTGTTGCAATATTAACTGGCATTATCGTGAAGTGGTCTACGAACATCTAGTTGTTGATGGCTTTGTCCGGGGGTACAAAATATGGTTTTTTCATGGAGAGTGTACATCTAGTGGAGCATCTTCATCGATGAATTTGGGGTATCCTCATAGTGCTTTCAATCAGAATGTTAGTGACGATAACATGAAAAACATGTTGCGGGATGCTTTTAATATGCGATGATGGTTTGGGTCATTTCCACGACTTGGGTCCAACCGATGATCATAATTTTGGAGGAAATACTTTCACCGAAGGGAAAGAAGTGTACCGGATGAGCGACCAAATGAAGAAGCGGTGAGGTTCTACACGTTACTTGGTGAAATGAATGAAGAAGCGTATGAGGGATCAAAATTTTCCAAATTGTCATTCTGTATTCGTCTTTTTCACTTGAAATGTTTGGGGGTGGACCGAAAACTCGTTGACAATCTTTGTTAGAGTTTCTGCAAGAAATGTTCCGTTTGCAAAAATCCCTCAATCTTCCAAAGACATGAAGAAATTGATAAAGGATTTGGGCCTTGGATACAACAAAATTCACGGTTGCCCAAATGACTGCATGTTGTATTGGGGCGACTGCATAAACCAACAGTGCTGTCATGTATGCGACCAATCCCATTGGATTAATAGAAATACATAGGATGGTAACGAGGATGAACATGATACACAGTCAAAGAAGCAGCCAGTTAAGATTTTGCGGTATTTTCTGCTAATATCGAGGCTTCAACGGCTTTTCATGTCGTCGAATACAACTGAATCAATGACGTGGCACCGTGATGGACGAACCGATGATGGGTTGTTAAGGCATCCTGTAGATTCTTTAGCTTGGAAATGTTTTGACTCCAAATTTCCAAGCTTTGCAAGCGATCCTCGGAGTGTGAGGCTTGGGCTAGCATCCGATGGATTTAACCCTTACAAACTCATGAGCACAACGTACAGTACTTCACCTGTGGTGCTTGTTCCCTACAATTTGCCTCCATGGGTTTGCATGAAACAATCTCCTTTTATCTTGTCTATGATTATACCGGAGAGAAAGGGCCGGGAATGATATTGACGTCTATTTGCGACCACTTGTTGACGAGTTAAAACAACTATGGGCTGGTGTTCGTATATCTGATGCAATGAGAAAAGAGAACTTTAATTTACGTGCGGCATTAATGTGGACTATTAACGACTTTCTAACTTATGCTAATTTATCGGTTGGAGTACCAAGGACGTTATGCTTGTCCGTGTTGTCTTTCGTGAACATGTTTGGAATGGTTATATAATGGGAAGAAGTTTTCTTACATGGGGCATCATCGGTGGTTCTGAAAAATCATACATTTAGATTTCAGAGTGCTCAATTTGATGGTACTGAAGAGTTCAGACCAACTCCTTCGTAGACCGGTGGATCCGAAATATTGTTAATGTTGAAAGATATGAATTTCATTTATGGGAAGATGAATCAACCGGCAAACCCGCATAGAAATAGAAGATCTAGGGATGAATCTGATGATGAATCTGATGAAGAGGATGATCCTAATGAGGCGGACTTGTGGAAAAAAAGAAGTATTTTTTTCGAGTTGCCTTATTGGGAGCATTAGATTTTACGCCATAATCTTGATGTCATGCACATAGAGAAAAATGTCTGCGAGAACATCATTGGGACTATTTTGAATGTCGATGGAAAATCAAAAGATAATCTTCAGAGTCGACTTGATTTAGTCCACATGGGAATTCGGCATGAGCTTCATCCCCGAGCACTTCCGAATATGAAATATTGGTTGCCGCCTGCTATTTTTTCAATGTCGAAGACAGAGAAAAAATTATTCTGTACGGTGTTGAAGGATATAAAGGTCTCGGATGCGTATGCATCAAATATATCGCGATGTGTGAGTCTTAAGGATCGAAGATTATATGGCTTAAAATCGCATGACTATCACATATTGATGCAAGACTTACTGCCAGTTGCTATGCGGTGTTGTATGTCGAAAAAGGTGACGACTCTTGTAATTGAACTGTCAAATATAATGAAGGGAATTTGTGGTAAAGTTTTGAATGTTCAAGAACTTGAGAGACTACAAGATCGAGCCGCATTAACTTTATGCAATCTGGAGAAGATATTCCCGCCTTCCTTCTTCACTATCATGGTGCACTTGTTAATTCATCTCCCGCGTGAAGCACTTCTTGGTGGACCCGTTTTCTATAGATGGATGTATCCCATTGAAAGGTCTTACTTTATTTGCAAAATATTCCTTCATTCAGCTAAATGCCTTTATTTGCAACTTTTGATAATGTTGTATATCGTGTTTAGGTTCCTTTCCAAATTGAAGTCATACCGCCGCAATAAGCGTTATCCGGAAGGATCAATTCTTTGAGGGCTACTTGGCGGAGGAATGCATGACTTTTCGTTCGAGGTATTTGGAAGATGTTGAAACAAGAATGAGCAGACCAAGTAGAAATCTTTGGGCTCACAGATCATAATTTGGTGAAACTTATTTATTTCAAAGTTTTGAGAACCGATCGCCAGAGTCGAAATTACGTAATTTGACGATAGATCGTGGGTCCAAGCACATCGACACGTTCTTTTCATCACGATTCAATGGAACCATTTTGGAAGTCGTTCTACAATTTGATAAATACTCATCAATTATGATTTGTTTGTCTTCTAACAAAGTAAAACCTTTTTTACCGTAGTGAGTACAAACAAATATTGAGAGCTCGTTCACGATGTCGAAGATTAAATCGACGAGAAATTAATAAGTTGTTCACAGAATCATTCCATGAATGGTTAAGCCAAATGGTATGCAATTTAAATTTTCATTGACAAGTAATAATATTTTCTCATAACATTCATAATTACTCGATTTACTTTCGACTCAATAGGTTTGGAGTCGGAATGAAGTAAATGGCGACGTTAAATGGCTTTCACAAGGTCCAAAGCAGAATAGTTAAAAGATATAGTGGCTTCCTCATCGGCGGATCTGATTTCATACAAGGTATCGCGAGAGATTGAGGAGAACCCAAAATTGCGGAATTGTTGTTAATTCTTGATTACAAGTTATGCTAGTGCTAGGGACGATAATCCGGTCGAGGAATTTGGAATATTACGGACTTATTATCGACATCATTGAGTTGGATTATTACGGCAAATGCAAAGTTGTCTTATTTCGAGGTGATTGGGCTGATGTGAATATGGCTCATGAATTAAAAGCGATCAATATAGCCTTACAATGGTGAATTTCTTTCGATTAATTCACACCGAGAACAAGCGATGGACGAGCCGTATGTGTTTTCTTCTCAAGTTAAACAAGTTTTTACTCGGAAGATCCAATTGATGAGGGTTGGTACGTTGTACTTGAAACACCCCTAGAGACTTCTTCGACATTGGCGGTGGAAGTAGAGATGACATAGTCGAAAGATCGAAACTTTGCCTTTTCGAACAAGACTTAAGCGAAAATATCCCTAGTACTAGTCAACAATTTCAATGGGTTCATCGGGATGTGGACGAAGATATTTACAAAATCGATGTAGTAAGATTTAATGATTTATTATTTATATGTAATATTATAATTTTCATGTTGGTCATGTTATATAATTTAACTATTTTAAATGTCCTATTATTGTTGTTATTTGTTACTAAAATTTTGAACTATTTTATGTGTATTGCGGAAAAATGCCTAGAAGATGATTACGAGATTTAAATATTGTCCATGAAACTCCAAATCCGAAGAAGCTAATAGTAGTGAACAACAAGCAGGTTGTTGGATCTTCTACTCATCGGATGTCGTAACCATTTTTTTGGTAACGACGACAAAAAGGAGGACTCGACTTTGGTTTTTGAAAACATAAAAAAGGAGCCGCCACCAATCCTTTTTGATAAGGTGTGATCGGTCACCTCATAAAGCGATTGTTTTTAATAAGCAGTTTGATTTATCAAAACAACGATTTTGGTCTTGCGAAATCCGAGAAAATGGGTTCGGAAGTCGGTTCACATACGAGGAAGGGTTAGCACCCTCGTCGCCCAAAATTGGTACCAACATGATTAATTAGTGTCTTGATGTCGGAAGTTTGAAAAGGTTTTAAAATACGGATCCTTTTAAAAGATATTAGGATATTCGAGATCTCTTTGTTTCGAGAGGTACAAACATCACATCCAAAGACGTTAGGACATGATATTTCTAACCTTCGTAATCAAAGTTATCTCATGATTTTCTGAAGTTTATCAAAGGGTGTTTAGTGATTTAGTCAAGCGGAAAATCGCAACCCAAAGACGTTAGGGCACTATTCCCAATTCCTAAATACAAAACATTGCCTTTATTTTAAAAACCTTTAAATGGAAGGTAGCAACTTTGCAAAATGCCTCGTGTCGGGTCAAATCGAGAGAAGGTTCGAGTCAAAACTTGAGATTTCTTTGATCCGAAAAGATATAAACATCACATCCATTCGTTAGGGCGCAATGTTTTAGTCTCTCGTAATCAAAGTCGTCTCGTGATTTGCAAAACTTCGTAAAAGGAATGCTAAGTAATTTAGTTAGACGGAAAATCGCAACCCAGCACGTTAGGGCACTATTTTCCGAATTCCTAAACACGAATCATCACCTTTATTTTGAAACCTTAGAATGAAATAGGATGATTTTCAAAACTACATTTTACGTAGTAATAATATAAAATTAAGAAAGATAAGCGTAGATATAAATAGATGAATGTAAGAGTGCAAATAATAATATTAAGATAATGATACGAAATAATGATAATACCATCGATATGAATAATACATGGGTCACATTAGTGGTAACAGAATAATAAAATTAGTGGTAAAAATTAAATAATAAAGTAATAATGAAAATGAGATAATGGTAATAATACAAAATAATAATAGTAAAATGTATCATATATATATATATATATACACATATATACTTATATATGTACATAATAGTAGCAAGAAAGAATGGTAAAAAATTTATTTAATAACAATAATAATATTATAATATATATGCATTATCTGAGTGGCAAAATTTATATGATATAAACTTGATAATATACAAAATAATTTAATATGTAAAATTGGCTTTAGTATGATAAAATAATATATTAATGTAATATAATATAATGGGATATGATGTAATATAACATAATATAATATAGTATAATACATAGTATAATAATAATAATGATAATAATAATAATAATAATAATAATAATAATAATGATAATAATAATAATAATAAGTGAATAATATAGTAGTAATAAAATATATTAAATAATGGCCAAGAGGCCTAAATTGTGAATTAATTAAAGAGGGATTAAATTGAATTAAAAATGAGATTTTGGGGTTAATTTGGAATAAATCGGAGAGGAGTGGCCTTTTTAAGGCGCGTGGAAAATCGAGGGACCAAAGGGCAATTTTAGAATATTAAAAGCGTAAGTGTTGAGGTGGACTAACTCATAAATCTGCTCGAAATTTTTGGGCCTATGTATAATAATGAAAAACTTGATTTTAAGAATAAAAATGCGGAAGGGCCATTTTCGCAATTAGACCCAAAAAAAAAACACGCGGATCCTTGGAGGCGGGTCATCTTGTGGTCATAGAGTGAGCGACGCGTCGTTTTGAGGCCTTGAATCAGCCCCAAACGAGCCGTTTGAAATTCCTATAAAACCCAATTTCCTTCATTTTTTTTTCACTGCTGACAAAAAAAAAAAGGTCTCTTCTCTGCTTTTCTCTGCGAGAGGGAGGGGGGGACTCGGTCGGGCTCCGTCAGATGGCCAGCCGTCTTGGCATCGGCATGACCACCCACCGCCTGATGGTGAAATTTCAAAAAGGTTAGTTTTTTTCTTTTTTTTTTGTGTTTATTTACTTTCCTTTTAGTATTCCTATTTTATCGTGCATAAAAAGGATAAAGCAGATTAAGTAAAATGAGGAAAATAAGCGAAAAATCGAATACCTTGGGCCTCCGATCTTGATTTTAATACTTTGGTTCTTTGATTTTGTCTCCTTTGGTATACAGTTACCTATTTGTTAATATTTTTATCTTTGGTTTTTGGTTGCGATTGGCTTTCTGTTTTATGAAAACTTCTCTGCTCTTGTATTGATGGTTTAAAAGGATAAAAAACAGATCTCTAAAAAACCCCCTCTTTTTACAACAGAATACAAATCGGCTCTTATAGCCCTCCTCAATTACTTGCTGTCTCTTCTTATTTAATGCTTTGCAGATGCTGGTGGCCAAGTGGGAAGGGCGGTGGCGAGGACGGTGGACAAGACGCCGTCGGTCGAAGGCCAGGGTCGAGGGATGGCGAGATGGCGCAAGTGGCCTAGGTTAAGCGATTTAGGGTTTTTCTTTTTTTGTTTATTTTCTTCTTGGGCTTTAGTGGGCTAGGGTTGGTTTGGTGGTGGGTTTGGGTTGTAATTGGGTTTAAAAATGGGCTTGGGTTTCTTGTATTGGTTTTTTTTTTTTGGGTCTGGTTGTAAAAAAAGTGGTAGGAAAATGGGCTCTATAGTTGCCCTCTTTGCTCATTGTCGTGTAACGAGAATGGAGCAAAGATTTTCTAAAACCCATTTGCCGGGAACTGCCTTGAGCCTCGACTCCTTTTGTAGCTTTATTTCGTCCATCGCATCTTGTTGTTTTGATCTGCTTCACTGTAGCCTTGAGAAATGAGATTTGTAGTGATCTGCTCTATTGCGACTTCAGAGAGATATAAAAACGAAAGTGCTTTTTGATCTGCTTCCTGCAACTTCAGGAAGTTTAAATCTGTTATCTTCAATCTGATCCTTGCAAACTCAAGGATCACGGTGATATCTTGATTTGCTTCGCAATTTCGGGAAGGTCAAATATCTTTCTTCAATCTGATCCCACAAACTCGGGGATCACCGGTGATGTCTTCGATCCGCTTCTTGCAATTTCGGAAGGTCAAACATCTTTCTTCAATCTGATCCTTGCAAACTCGGGGATCACGGTGATGTCTTCGATCCGCTTCCGCAACCGGGAATGTCAAATCGTTATCTTCGATCGCTTCTTGCAACTTCAAGAAGGTCAAATCTACTTTCTTCGATCCGCTTCTTGTAATTTCAAGAAGGTCAAATATGCTATCTTCAATCTGATCCCTGCAACTTCAGGGATCACTAGACTGATATCTTTGATCTGCTTCCTGCAACTTCAGGAACGTCAAATCTGCCTTCTTCAATCTAATCCCGCAAACTCGGGGATCACGGTGAATCTTGATCGCTTCCGCAACCGAGGCGTCAAATCGATCTCTTTGATCTACTCCACTGCATACTCGGGGAGGCGAGATCGCTCATCATCTTGTCCTTTTGAGGGCGTAACACGTAAAATGAATACATACTTATGCCTAATGATTAGGATGCCATGAGTATGATGAGTCAGAATGTTATGAGTATGATTCCTATTTAAGGTGTTATCACTCATTTGTCTGTCAAGGTTTTATCTTCGTTTCCCTTTCAGTGACCGTTTTCACATGAATGGCTTGCCCCTGTGGAAATTTCGAAGTCTATTTTAGGCCTCAGAACACAGGTCTGCCTTGACTTCTAGCCGTCTTCCCTGGGAATCACAACTCCTACTTGAAGAATGTTCGACTTGGTTTGTTCGACTTTCGACCATTTAGGGTTTTTGAATCTTTCCCTATCGAAAATTGGCCTGTCATACTTTTCTAAATGACCAAGTAACATTATTCACCCTGTCACAATTGCTGAATCGGGCGAGGGACTTTGAAGAAATGGTCTCCACTGAGACTCCCTTTTTCCAATGTCTTTATCTTGTGTTCGTGGAAGTTCTTAAACAAATGTTACATTTGACTTCTGTTTTATCTAGAGATTTCCAAAGTGATACGTGGAACTTTCCTTTGTGAAGTCGTTAGTTCATCAATTATTGTTTCAATGCAGCATGTTTAATGATGGATAATAGTAGGTCGATTTCAAAGAGAATCAAAATGAATTTATTTATGAGACAAAGAAAATTGATTGGGGACATATCCCTTCTTTTGTTCTGGAGAAAAAGAACTCAAAATTGGTAAAATAAACAACATGAATCGGCGCCTAGGCATCGCCGATTGGACTTCTACATACAAACTTCAAGAAGACTGTTTTGAGCCTGTCATGTGTTTAGAAGACTCAAAGTATTTTGTCGATGCCCCAATATGCAACGTACTTCCTCTTCTGTTGATTATAGCGCTGCAAGATCACGAAGTGTTCGTTCAAAATTTGAGCCGCCCTTTTCGGGTTTTCAACTCAAAAAGCCCTTTGGTCTCAAGGTGCCCTTTTGCGGGTTTTCACCTTGGCCTCTCGGTTTTTTTTTTCTTCGAAGTCTCAAAGTGCCCTTTACGGGTTTTCACCTTGGCCTCCTCCATTTCAAGCAAAGTATCTTTTCACTGCATCGAGTTCACGGATTGGGCAAGCTTTTCCGTCCATCTCGATCGAGAATCGATGCACCTCCGAGAAAGCTTTCTTTACCACATACGGTCCTTCGATTTGGCATCCATTTCCTCTGTGATCCTTTTGTATGGGAAGGATCTTTTCAACACGAGGTCCCTTCGTGGAATTCCTTAGGCGAACCTTTTTGTTGTAAGCTCGCATCATCCGCTTTTGGTACATCGACCATGACGGATAGCCCTCAATCTCTTTTCTTCAATCAAGTTCAACCGATCATACCGAGCTGGATCCATTCAACCGTCCAACTTCACTTGAGACAATACTCAAGAGAAGGTATTTCCACTTCAATAGGTAGAAGCGCCTCCATCCCATAGACCAATGAGAAAGGCGTTGCCCGAGAGAGGTTGGACGGACGTTCGATAAGCATAGAGTCGACGGTAATTTTCATGCCAATCCTTGTAAGTCTCGGTCATCTTCCCCACTATCCTTTTGATGTTTTTGTTGGTCGCTTCCTTTGCCCCATTCATTTTTAGACGTCTGAGGGACGAATTGTGGTGTTTAATATTGAATTGGCGCAAACTCCGCTATCGTCTTGTTGTTTAGGTTCGGTGCATTATGCGATATAATCCTCTCGGGCATTCCATATCGACAAATAATCTCCTTCTTCAAGAACCGTGACCGTGACTTAGTAGCGTTAGCATACGGGCGCTTCTACCCACTTGGTGAAGTAGTCGATGACCACAAAGATGAATCGATGCCCATTCGATGCCTTTGGAGATATTGGCCCAATAGCGTCCATGCCCCACATGGAAAATGGCCATGGAGAAGTCATAACATGTAAAGGTGACGAAGTACATGAATCTTGTCTCCATAAATCGGCATTTATGACATTTTTAGCATAGTTGATCTGATCTCCCTCCATGGTGGACCAATAATATCCGAACCTCATTATTTGTGCGGCCATTGTGAAACCATTAGCGTGAGTTCCACAGACACCTTCATGGACTTCTTCTAGGACTAACTTAGCTTTGGCGTCACACATCTCGTGACACTTGATCCTTCCTTTTCTTGTATAAGACTTCTCCATCCAAGGCGTAATCACGTGCTAATCTCCTCAACATCTTTTTTCATTCTCGATTGGCTTGATCGAGGTACTCACGATTCTTCACATACCGCAATATATCGTGGTACCATGGTGGGCGATTCCCTTTTCCTCGACATTGTAGCAATGGGTGGGTCTTGATGAATGCTCATTCGTATTGGCTTCATATCTTCGCTTTCATTTATTCGGACCATGGAAGCGAGGTGGCGAGCATCGACCATCGATTTTTCGTCCCTAGGCAAGTAATTGAAAGTGATATCATCGAACTCTTTGACAAGTTCTGGGCCAATCTTTTATAGATAACCAATTTTGGATCCTGGTTTCCCATTCTCCTTTGAGTTGATAGATTACGAGGCGGAATCTCCATAGACTTCTAATACCACGATCTTGAATTCGATAGCGGTAGCGGAGCCCCATGATGCAAGCTTCAGTATTCACCATATTATTAGTGCAATCGAAATCCGGTTTGCAAGTGAATGGATAATGGTCTCCTTTGGGGATATCAGATCGCCCCAATTCCATTGCCACGGCATTTGATGCCCCATCAAAATTTAGTTTCAAGGATGGTCTTTGAGGTACCTTCTTTAATGTCCGCCACGTACATCAAGTCCTCATTAGGAAATCAAAATCTAAGGGCTCATAGTCTTCAAGGGCTCTCTTGGCTAGAAAGTGCGCTATCGCGCTCCCTTTTACCGCCTTTTGGTTCACATAAGCGATGTCAAATTCAAAAGCGAGGATCGCCACTGGCCATCCTTCCATTCAAAGCGGTAGATTCCATCATATACTTAAGGGATCTAGCTTTGAGATGAGCCATGTCGTGTGATCTGACATGTATTGCCTCAACCTTGAGTTGTCCAAATCAAGGCACAACATAATTTCTCGATTGGTGGGTACCTCATTTCACATGCGGTGAATTTCTTCTTGAGGTAGTATATGGCTTTTCTTTCTTCCCGATTCATCATGTTGACCTAGCACGCATCCCATCGAATTATCAAATCTTGTTAGATAAAGGATGAGGGCTTGTGCGGTTGAGGCGATTAATATCTGGGGCTGAGGACAAATATTGTTTCACCTTTTGAAGGTCTTTTGGCACTCTTCATCCCACGTGCAGGTTGTGTTTCTTGAGGAGGCGGAATATGGGATCACATCTCTCGGTCGGTTGTGAAATGAGCCGAGCGATGTAATTGACCTTCCTAAGAAACCTCTAACTTCTTTTTGGAGTGCGTGGTGGAGGTAATTCTTGTATGGCTCGACTTTATCTGGGTCAACCTCCATCCCTTTTTCACTGACTATGAATCCAAGCAACCTCCCGGACCGAGCTCCGAAGGTACACTTTGACGGTTAAGCTTCAATGGAATTTTCTCGACCTCAAGAACAATTTTCT
Organism: Gossypium rotundifolium; assembly: GCA_025506655.1. NCBI lineage: Eukaryota > Viridiplantae > Streptophyta > Magnoliopsida > Malvales > Malvaceae > Gossypium > Gossypium rotundifolium. The sequence continues at coordinate 14,350,788 of CP106731.1, read as the reverse complement.
CAAGACTTGCACATGCTCTTCTTGATTCGGGATTTGGCGATCATATCATCGGCGTAAACCTCAATTTCCACATGCATCATGTCATGGAATAAGGTTACCATGGCTCTACGATATGTCGCGCTGCATTTTTAGCCCAAATGGCATCACTTTATAGCAAAGCGTTCCCCACATGGTTATAAGCGTTGTCTTGTCCATGTCCTCGGGATGCATTTTATTTGGTTGTACCAGAAACCATCCATGAAGGAGAACAACGAATATCCTGCTTTGTATTGTCTACTAAAGTGTCGATGTGAGGTGCGAAAATTGTCCTTGGTGGCCTTGTTCAGTCTCTGTAGTCCACGCACATTCGTACTTTTCCGTCTTTCTTGGGGACGGGGACAACGTTAGCCACCCAATCAAGTACTTGACCACTTGTAAGAACCGGCATTGAATTGTTTCTCGACTTCTTCTTTTATCTTTAACAAGGCGTCCGGTCGCATTCTTGAGCTTCATTGGGTGGCTTGCATTCTTCTCTTATGGGCGATCGATGTCTTGCAATATCGATCTTAGTCGGGCATATCTTGAGTACGACCATGCGAACACATCCTTGAATTCATGGAGTAATTTGATGAGGTTCACTTTGGTTTCATGATGAATACAAGCTCAATTTTCACCTCTTGCCCTCTCCTAGGTTCACCGTTTCTCTGAAACTCTTTATGGGGTATGATCTTTTTCTTCTTGCTCTACCATTCTCAACAAATGGAGGCAAGTCACATTCGTGTCATTTCCAAAGTCCCGAGATTCCTCTGAACACATGTCTTGCTCAGCGAGACCCTTGAATCAGTAGTGTCATAACTCATATCATTGATGTCTAGAGACTGTAATGGGTATCGAAGGGTGTATAAAGAACAAATGAATTTGAGGACAATTATTCACATGATATGAATGAGAACAAAGAATAAATGGTAAAATGTAAAATAAGAGGATACTTAGTAGAATTGAAGATGCATTTCATTAAAACAAAATGTCCAGAACATGAGCCTATTTCACAAAGGAAATCTCATTGTTTCTAGGCTTAAAAACAACAAGAGTGTTACGAATATTACTCTGCAGAATCTCTAAACACTACTGAGAAATTCTCTGCAGTCCAATTGTCTAACGTGCTTCCGAGGTTCATATGGGCGGATGCTGACAGATTTCTTTGATCAGTCTCCTCATCACGTATGGCATTGATGTGAGGACATTCCCTCAGGAGATTCTCTTCCGGGTAAATCATTCCTCCCGTCTGAAGGTGCGAGATATGTGGGAGAATGTCATCGGTTCCCACTTAGCGTCTTCTCCATTCGATCGGCCTTTCTCCTTTCTTGCTTCCTTTCCATCTCTTTCTTCATCTCATTTAGCATCGGTTTGAAACCTAAACCAAAGCGATCCATTTTTTCTTTCGACATTGGGGCTGGACTCTCCTTGGAGATATTTGCCCAATCCTTTTCGGGTAGGGCCCTTTTCCCCTTGTCATTTGCGGTCCCATCACAGTAGTCTTGGATAGTTTAGGTGTCGGGACTTTATTTCCTTCGAAATGAAAGTCGCATTCACAAATTCTAACGACAGAAAGGAACATTCAATGGTTTCCTCATTCGCTTCTAGGTATGGCGCTTCATTGGTAACGATTGCTATGATATCTTCTTGACGTTTATAGTTACCGGTAGATTTTACATTACCAATTTCAATTTACAGTGCGATGGCGAAGGTCACCCCATTGAATGAATCCAGGCCTCCTAGTAGCGATTATAAGAAGGCTTGATATCCATGACGGAAAGTCTACCTCATATGTATTCGGCCCGATCAATAATGGTATGTCTATTCTCCCCATCACCTTTCTTTCGGTGCCGTCGAATGCTCTCACTATGTTTTGGTAGGATTTCATATGAGAACTATCTATCGGCAACCTCTTGAGTGTGGTTAGTGGTAAGACATTTAATGCTGACCCATTATCTATTAGCGCACTTGGCAAGGTGTACCCCTTACAACGGGTGGTTATATGCAAGGCCTTCGTCGATCCCATGCCTCCGGAGAAATTTAAATCATCATTGAAGTAGATGAAATTATCGGCGCTTATGTTATTGACGAACGATCCAACTTGTTGACGGATATATCTTTAGTAACATAGGTCTCACTTAGCACTTTCATTAATGCTTGGCGGTGCGCCAGACTTAAAGTAGCGCTAACACAGAGATCTGGGCTGGTTATGCATGCGGTTGTTCCACTACTTGTATTCTTTGTGTTTCAAAATTTTAGGAATTCTTTAGCCTCCTCCTCTTTATGGGCTCATTAATAACGGCTTGGGTTTTTTTCACCTTGATCGACCACGACCTTGATTTTGCGTTCCGTTCTCCTATTTTCGGGATCATAACGCTTTCCACTTCGCGTATAGGAACCTTCATTTTGACTTCTTCTGAAATACTAGTGGAACCTTGCGCTCCTGGTATTGTCACATTGCAGTTATAATTCCAAGGCACCCTTTTACTATCTTTGTAAGGAAAAGAAGCAGGTTTCTGAATTGTGATTTTTGGTCTTCCCTGTGCTCCGCCCTCTGTGTTCCGCGAAATGATGATTCTCGGGTAATTAACTCTGGGTTTTGTCAAATCTTCTTCGGTCGCGCATATTTCCTCTTCCTCTTCTCCTTCTTCATAAAACTCCAATTCTTTGTTGTCCATGAGGCTTTGCACCAAAATTTTAAACTCGGCACATTCTTGGACCTCGTGCCCCCTCGTCTTATGGAATTTACAGCAATTCTTCATATGTCTTCCGCTTCCGTAGAATCGACTCTATCAATCCTCTTTTGCCATTTCCTTCGGACTATTTGCAATGGGGTCTTCACTTGGTGACATCCCTCTTGATCTTTCTCACAATCTCCTCACCGATCGCGTTCACCCTTTATCCTCGCGATTGGGCAATGGGTTCCCTTTCTTACCAAGTCATCAAGCGCTATAACACCCATTTTGATTAGCCTCTCAACTATCTTTTTGAAGGCGAGACAATTTTCTATCGAATGCCCTCTATCCGGCATGGTAGTCGCGGTCTTGCGTTTGAGTCGTACCACTTAGGGTATAGAAATTTGCAATGGTCATAAATAAAGCAGGGACACGATGTGCTCATTGAATAAAATTTGGTATAGCTCTTTGTATATGATTGGAATTGGCGTAAATTGGATTCTTTCAGTATTTGGCCTTGTGTTGGACTCCTGTCTAAAGGGCTCTGATGATCGGGGTCACAGTCCTTGGCTGGCTCACAGTGATAGGCTTTGAATAACTTTTACCTATATTGTTTATATCATTCTCCCTCTTCTTCGGGGCCGTCTTTCTAGTACTTTCTCCAGCCTCTATTTTACCGCTTCTGACCGCATTCTCAATCATTTCCCCTGACAGCACAATATCAGAAAAACTTTTCGTGGCACTTAGAGCATGTGATTAATGAAGGTGCTTTCAGCGTATTGACAAACAACATGGTTGTCTCTTTTCTAAGTGGTGTTTGAACTTGTGTGGCTACTTCCTCCACCGTTGGGCATATTGCTGAAACTTTCATTTGGCTTTTCTCCATATTTTGGGCGTAATTCGATCGGGAGCTATATCGACTACATGCCGTATTGTTTTAGGAAGGCTGTGCTAGGTCTCTCCATGACTTGATCTGAGTGCAATTTGGTGATTGTACCATTTGGCGCGACCCGGCCAAACTATCTTGAAAACAATGAATAAGTAGTTGATCGTTATTAACATATCCGCCATCCGTCGACGAACATCGTGATGTGCGCTTGAGAACAAGCTGGTCCCATTGTATTTTTCAAAATCTGGGGTCTTGAACTTCGGCGGAAGCACGAGGTCTGGGACTAGGCTCAAATCTTTAGCGTCTACCCCGTAGCGATGGTCAGCAGTCTCTATTTCCTTAAACTTTTCTTCTAACCATTTGCATCGATCCTCGAGTTGTCTGGGCAGGTTCGCCTTCACCTTATCCATTTCAGCCATTTCATCAAAGTCGGGGACTATAGGATTAGCGGACCTTCTCAGGATTAGTGCTGAACCGGTGAGGGAAGTGTCTTGGCATTGCGGTCTCATCCGGCATTGTGGCACGATAACAAAAGCGCTCTTTGGGGACATATTTACGGTGGTGCTTGGGTATTTGGCGGGGTGAATCCGGAGATGGCGAGGTCGTCATTATTCCACGAGCTAACAATGACGCCCTTTCCTCGTTCGTTGGTCAATAGTTGAGCCGGTGGCTTATCATGTTGTTTGGGACTCTGCATTCGTTCCATCATATCTTGTTGCATCTTGGCTAATCGTTCTTGCATCATTCTTGTAATTCTCTTTGCACTTGCTCTAGTCTTTCAATCCTTTGATCCATGATTTTAGTTTTTCCTCGCGTATTGTAGTGGTGTTCGAGTGCTTGTCATAATTTAAGGTTCTTTTGTAAGTTTTAATGCACATGATGCAATGTAATGCTAATGCATGTAATGTATGCAAAAAAAAGCGTTAATTCGATTCAATTTCCATTAGAATAACTTTTCTAGAAAACAAATTTCTTTACATAGAATAGATTACATATAAGGCCTCGCCCTAATACTTAAGGCCTTGACTTCTTCAAGAAGCTTAGCTAACTCTTGTCCTTGCTCGACTTTGATTCATAAAACAAACTTAGTACATCGGCTTTGACTCTAAGGGTTGCAAATGCTCGCGACCTCTCGCACTTGAGCCACGGCTTCCCCATGATGTAATCCGATCTCGACTTGATTACGGGAGTGATGAAGTTGTTGCTTCAGCGCTCCTCATTGACTTGAGCTCCACCGTAGCTCACAACCATGTAAGCAGACTCTAGCTCCTCGATTCTCCTTTTCATTTCTTCAATTTTACCGGGCTAGCCTTTAATTCAATTGCAGAGTTGCGGCTACGGTACTGATACAAAGATCTTTCCAATTCTGCCACCCGAGCCTTTAATTCTTCTTTCTCGCTTTGGGTTTCTACCAAACTTCTTTTCAGGGTATCTTCTCGAACTTGGGTATCTCGGAGTTCCCTTTCCCACCGACTGGCTCTATGTCTTTCCTCTTTCAGTTCTTGACGCCATTGCTCCGACGTTTTTCCTAATCCAGCCATTTTCATCGACCTTCGCAGCTTCTTGTAGTCCGTTTTCAAACTGTCTAGATCTTCCTCAGCCTTATTTTTCCCTTTTCTCAACTTTTCGGCCTCCAGCTTCTGGATGTCAACGTCCAATCCTAGCTGCATTTTCTCTTCTTCTAATCGTTCTATCTTTTTCCCTAATTCGCATTCCTTTTCTCAAAATCTTGTTTGATGATTTCGAGCTCTGATGGGATTACCTGTAGGTGTTCTTCCATTGATCGAGCGTCTTCCTGGCCTGGTATGGGAATGTTGTCGTTGATTCTCCGGCTCCTCCATCGGTCGTATTCGGGAGTTGTCATCGGGTTTGCGGCAAACCTTTTCATTCTATGAGTTTGACCCAAGCGCTTGCTATTTCACGAACTCTTTTCTTACAATTATCCCTTTGTATTCAAATTCACCTGAATTAGACCTTGTGTTCTGGTATAAAGCTGTCTCGATCTGTCTTGTCTCAACACAAGGAGAGGAGCATATCAAGCGGCTCCCACACTCCCAACAGAGGAACCAGTCAAAATCTCCACATCGATATAGTATCTCATCGGGGATCATCAAAGGAGCTTTCCATTCCACGTCTTCCTCTTGCGGGTTTTGCGAATTGTCATCCATTTTTCTTAGTAAGATCGTCTCGCCTTGGTGTGGTGCTAATTCCTTTAGCGGAGAATAGTCCTCGGAGAAGATCCGTCCTGGTGCCTTTTACATTTTCCAAAATGATGTTGAACCATACTAGCAAGAGCATGCACAACCGGTGAATCTTCCTTCGCCCGCTTCTTCTTGACGCACTTAGAGACCGAAAGTTTGGCGAGTGCGAGGAGCAGGTGTGACTCTTCTATCCAACTTTGTCGAATAGATGCGAGGCGCCTCATCTACATGCCCTAGAGCTTTAGGAAAATAATCAATCCATAAATGCTCAAGGCAAAGATGTCAACCCTTTTCTTCACATCCAAGGTGTGCTATGATCAAGTCTCTCAAATTTCTCCGGGATACACTTACAATCTCCTTTTTGCTTTATCCGTCTTGCAACCTTTGCTCACTCATTCCGTAATATTCATCGACTTTTTAAGAAGGTGGGAGCGTTAAGCGGTCTTGTATAGACTTTGTCGGCTTGAATTTTTGAACAGCGAAGTAGAGTGTGTATTCTTCTATAGTAGGCGCTAGATCCACTTTTAGAAAGTAAAATAGCTATAAGCGGGATTCCAAAATTGGGCCATAGCTCGAAATAGGTCTTTGGTCTACCTTGATGTCGGCGGATATGGCGAGATCTCCGTAATGTGATAAAATAATTGCTTGATCTCATGATCCCATTGACCCCATATCTCTTTCATCTCTTGCAGATTATTTTGGGTGACAACGACTCGCGTGAAGTCCCATAATTACGACACGTGCCCATACGCAAGGCTATCACCCTTTTCTTCTTTGCAGTCTCGGCCCATATCCGGACGGCCGCATTGTCTTCCACTCTATCAAGAAACCCCCTTTCCATGATAAAGCTATCTATTTGGGCAATTGAACGTGAATCAACACCTTTTTGATGAAGATGCCATGCAAAAATGAAAATGAAGCAAGTTAATATTTCATACATAGTAAGCAAAGAATAAAAATACCTAATCTGGTAACCACTAGGGTTTGTACGGCTCTACCTAGGGTGGATTCTTAGGGCTTACTATATGAGGTTCGATTCTAAAGTAAGGGTACACGAACTAGCGATTCCTCGATCCTCACCCATTATAGGCTCATATAGATGAGAGTTCGATTCAGGGAATACATTTCCCTATGGTGCGGAGATGAAAATCTCACGAAGACATAGAATGCGGATGTATCCGGCGATTCACTATCTTACGGAGGTGAAAACCTCACGAAAGAGTAGTTTCTCACTCCCACCTAAAGGTGTGACCACGACGGTCATGCAATGCAATGCGGAAAAGAAACAACATATAGTAAAAGAGATCGTAATTTTCAAATTGCACTTTCAAACTTCAGACAAAAGACAAAAAATAATCAATTTATGGCTTGACTTTTCAAAAAGTCGTCCCCGATTGGAGTCGTAAGTCGTCGTAACCATTTTTTGGTAAGCGACAAAAAGGAGGACTCGACTTTGGTTTTTGAAAACATAAAAAAGGAGCCGCCACCAATCCTTTTTGATAAGGTGTGATCGGGTCACCTCATAAAAGCGATTGTTTTTAATAAGCAGTTTGATTTATCAAAACAACGATTTTGGTCTTGCGAAATCCGAGAAAATGGGTTCGGAAGTCGGTTACATACGAGGAAGGTTAGCACCCTCGTCGCCCAAAATTGGTACCAACATGATTAATTAGTGTCTTGATGTCGGAAGTTTGAAAAGGTTTTAAAATACGGATCCTTTTAAAAGATATTAGGATATTCGAGATCTCTTTGTTTGAGAGGTACAAACATCACATCCAAGACGTTAGGACATGATATTTCTAACCTTCGTAATCAAAGTTATCTCATGATTTCTGAAGTTTATCAAAAGGGTGTTTAGTGATTTAGTCAAACGGAAAATCGCAACCCAGCACGTTAGGGCACTATTCCCCGAATTCCTAAATACAAAACATTGCCTTTATTTTAAAAAACCTTTAAATGGAAGGTAGCAACTTTGCAAAATGCCTCGTATCGGGTCAAATCGAGAGAAGGTTCGAGTCAAAACTTGAGATTTCTTTGATCCCGAAAAGATATAAACATCACATCCGATTCGTTAGGGCCAATGTTTTAGTCTCGTAATCAAAGTCGTCTCGTGATTTGCAAAACTTCGTAAAAGGAATGCTAAGTAATTTAGTTAGGCGGAAAATCGCAACCCGAAGACGTTAGGGCACTATTTTCGAATTCCTAAACACGAATCATCACCTTTATTTTGAAACCTTAGAATGAAATAGGATGATTTTCAAAACTACATTTTACGTAGTAATAATATAAAATTAAGAAAGATAAGCGTAGATATAAATAGATGAATGTAAGAGTGCAAATAATAATATTAAGATAATGATACGAAATAATGATAATACCATCGATATGAATAATACATGGGTCACATTAGTGGTAATGAGAATAATAAAATTAGTGGTAAAAATTAAATAATAAAGTAATAATGAAAAATGAGATAATGGTAATAATACAAAATAATAATAGTAAAATGTATCATATATATATATATATATATACATATATACTTATATATGTATATAATAGTAGCAAGAAAGAATGGTAAAAAATTTATTTAATAACAATAATAATATTATAATATATATATGCATTATCGAGTGGCAAAATTTATATGATATAAACTTGATAATATACAAAATAATTTAATATGTAAAAATTGGCTTTAGTATGATAAAATAATATATTAATGTAATATAATATAATGGGATATGATGTAATATAACATAATATAATATAGTATAATACATAGTATAATAATAATAATAATAATAATAATAATAATAATAATAATAATAATAATAATAATGATAATAATAATAATAATAAGTGAATAATATAGTAGTAATAAAATATATTAAATAATGGCCAAGAGGCCTAAATTGTGAATTAATTAAAGAGGGATTAAATTGAATTAAAAAGCGAGATTTTGGGGTTAATTGGAATAAATCGGAGAGGAGTGGCCTTTTAAAGCAGCGTGGAAAATCGGGGACCAAAGGGCAATTTTTGAATATTAAAAGCAGCGTGTTGAGGTGGACTAAATCGCAAATCGCTCGAAAAATTTTGGGCCTATGTATAATAATGAAAAACTTGATTTAAGAAACTAAAAATGCGGAAGGGCCATTTCGCAATTAGACCCAAAAACAAAACACGCGGATCCTTGGTGGGTCGGGTCTGTCTTGTGGTCATAGAAGTGAAGCAGCGTCGTTTGAGGCCCTTGAATCGAGGCCCCAAACGACGCTTGTTTGAAATTCTATAAAACCCAATTCCTTCATTTTTTTTAATTTGCACCCAAATAAAAAAAGGTCTCTTTTCTCTTTTTCTCTGCGAGGGCAAGGGGGACTCGGTCGGGCTCGTCAGATGGTGGCCGTCTTGCAGCCGTGTTGCCACCACCACCCGCCATGGTAGGAATTTCAAAAGGTTAGTTTTTTTTTTTTTTTTGTGTGTTTATTTACTTTCCTTTTTAGTATTCCTATTTTATACGTGCATAAAAAAGGGATAAACAGATTCGTAAAATGAGGAAAATAAACGAAAAATCAGAATACCTTGGGCCTCCGATCTTCGATTTTTAATACTTCGGTTCTTTGATTTTGTCTCCTTTGGTATTCTGGTTACCTATTTGTTAATATTTTTATCTTTGGTTTTTGGTTGCGATTGGCTTTCTGTTTTATGAAAACTTCTCTGCTCTTGTATTGATGGTTTAAAAGGATAAAAAGAGGAGAGAAAAAACCCCTCTTTTTAGAGAATACAAATCGGCTCTTATAGCCCTCCTCAATTACTTGCTGTCTCTTCTTATTTAATGCTTTGCAGATGCTGGTGGCCAAGTGGGAAGGGCGGTGGCGAGGGCGGTGGACAAGATGCCGTCAGTCAGAAGGTCGAGGTCGGGAAAGGCGGATGGCGGATGGCGAGCAATGAGAGTTAAGCGATTTAGGGTTTTTTTTTTTTTTGTTTATTTTCTTCTTGGGCTTTAGTGGGCTAGGGTTGGTTTGGTGGTGGGTTTGGGTTGTAATTGGGTTTAAAAATGGGCTTGGGTTCTTTGTATTGGTTTGGTTTTTTTTTTTTTGGGTCCTGGTTGTAAAAAAAAGGCGGGCCGGGAAAATGGGCTCCTACACCGGACATAGATGACGAGCCTGGAGAATTTGAAAGTTATGTTAAGTTTATTTTACATGTATGTTGAATTTTATTATTGATTCATTTTTCAATTTTAATATAATAATATATCATTTTCAAATTGAAGGTGGTGGGACGCCAGAGGTCGGGGACATACATTACTTAAAGATTTATACGACTTAAAGCCTACCGATCGTGTTAAAGTAAGGAGAAACAATCATGGGCACCTATTGGATCCAAGCTCATTGTTAGGAGGCTATTTGGGCATTTTAGCATGAAATGCCAATATGTTGCCCATTAACTACAAATCATGGCATTACATGCCCGATGCCAACAAAATCGAGCTCTCGAAAATATTAAGGTAACAAAACGTGAATGTAATTTATAATACTTTAATTTAATTTTCATTTATATTAACTTTTTATACTTTTTTCTTGAGGTAGATTTAATTTAGAGGTCTCGATGGCTATGTTAAGAAGACATTGGGTAAAAATGGAGAGACAATAAAAGCACTCTCAAAAACTATATTTTAAGAAAGACATAAGCCTCGACGAAAAATTAAGAAATGTTCCACGAGAATGTTGAGGTACCAATGGGAAGATCAAGTTAGATTTTGGAATTCAAAAAGGAGAGGTATTACGTACTTCTAAAATTGTATAAATTATTTGGTTTATAGTATTTACTATATATATAATTCAAATTGCATTATGTAGGACCGTGAGCGAGTTGGAATAAGCGCAGACGAAATGTAAATTCACGCTTACAGCGAGTTCTAGAAGTTTTGCTTGTGTAATGAGGTCGGTATTATAATTTATTAATTACATCAAATATTAATTACTTTATACTATTAAATTATATTTTTACGCTAAAATGTAGGAAACTTTGGTCAAAAAGTTGGACGCGTTGACTTTTTGACATTACTATAGAAAGAAGGATGGATCTCAGATGACATCCTAAGTGCGTAAATTTTGGTATATTTACTTAATAAAATTTTATTTTTTATAAATATTTCTAATTTTTAATTATAATAGTTTAATTCATCGTTTATAGTTTTAAATTTATAATGTTAAATTATGTTGCATTCTTTCTTATTTATATATTTCGTTTCTAACTCTTTCATTGATTTATTAGGATAAACTAAAGGAGAAGAAGGCCGAGTATGAAGCTTACCGCTTCGATCGATAGTTCTGTTAATCTTGAGGAGATTGATAATGTAATTATTATTGAGATGTTTTGGGTCCTGAAAGGTACGATCGCTTCAATTGATAGTTACATTAATCTTTAGTATATTTTAATAGAATTATCACCGATGTTTTGGTCTTAAAAGGTATGGTCGGGTTCAATTTAAAGGATTTGGTGTTACCCGACCTAATATTTTGATCCGCCTCAAACAATACATGCCTTTCGGGGTCAATCTCGTCTTTGAATTCAGAGGCTACAAAACCGAGATAGCTCGGATGCAAGAGAGCACGATTGAGAGAGCGACAAATTGCGATGTTCAAAGAAAATATGAAGAACTCAAACAACAACTTAGAGCGGATGCGAAGCGGTAGCAGAAGGGAGGCAAAGAAGAAGGCGAGAGAGGCGATGGCGGTGAGGGAGCTAGAGGTAGCATCGATGCTAGCGAGCGTAATGAAAATCTGAAGAGCTCCAAGGCAGACTTGAGATATGATGCGAGATGTTTCAAAGACTCATTGAAACCGCCATCTTAGACATTTAGTTTCGTTGTAAGAAGTTTTGACATTATTACATTTAACATTATTGTTACAATATTTTCGGTTATCATTCATTTAATTTATTAAATTTCAAGTATCATTTAGAATTAATGTATTTGGTGTGATTTTTATGCTAAATTTGCTGTTTTGGGTTGGAATTATATACTGTTATTGGTTGGTTTTAGTACAGGAGGGGTATAATATTGAAAAAATTGTACTTTTTGAAATCTATACAAATTAGCGGCGTTTGTATAAAAGCGCCACTAAATGTCAAGAATTTTTCGCGGACTTTTAGTGGCGTTTTTGGGAAAAGCACCGCTAAAGGCCCTGACTTTTAGCGGCGTTTTTGGGAAAAGCGTCGCTAAAAGCCATGACTTTTAGCGGCATTTTTTGGAAAAGCGCCGCTAAAGGCCCTGACTTTTGGCGGCATTTTTGGAAAAGCGCCGCTAAAGGCCATGACTTTTAGCGGCGTTTTTTGGAAAAGTGCCGCTAAAGGCCCTGACTTTTAGCGGCATTTTTGCATTTTTAAAAGAAACGCCGCTAAAGGCCATGGACTTTAGCGGCGCTTTTCTCACAAACGCCGCTAAAAGTCATGGTCTGCAGCGGCGTTTTTTTTCTCATAAACGCCATAAAAATTTTTGGCAGTTGTATTGGCGGCGTTTTTTGTGGCGCTTAGAAAAGCGCCGCAAACACTTTTAGTGGCGCTTATAAACGTCGCTAAATGCCCAAAAAAATGCCGCTAAAAGTCTATTTTTCTGTAGTGTGTTGGGGTAAATCTATTTCTCACACGTGTTATAAGTGTGGCTCACAGGATCACTTTATTCGAGATTGCCCGGAGACCGCTAGAAGGGCTACTGTTCAGAATACGAGATCGAGCGGTGCTACGGCCCGAGGTAGATCATCTCGTTTTGGGGGAGGTAGGAGTGGTGCACAGAGGGGGGCTTCAGATGCGCTTGTTTGATCAGATGCTCGTGTACCAGCTAAAGCTTACACCATCCGTACTAGGGAGGAGGCTTCATCCCCCGATGTCATTACCGGTATTTTTACTGTTTTTGATACTAATGTAACTGCTTTGATTGACCCCAGTTCAACTCACTCATATGTGTGTGAGACATTTGTATCTAGTAAGACTCTACCTGTTGAGTCTACTGAGTTTGTGATTCGGGTTTCAAACCCTTTGGGTTAGTGGGTATTAGTTGATAAAGTATACAAGAATTGTCCCTTAATAATTCGAGACTTGTGTTTTCTGGCCGATCTGATGCTATTACCTTTTGATGAGTTTGACATTATTCTCGGTATGGATTGGTTAACAATTCACGATGCAGTAGTCAATTGCAGACGGAAGACTATTGATCTAAGGTACAAGAATAATGAGATAATTCGAATCGAATCAGGGGATTTGAATGGATTACCGGCTGTTATATCTTCGACGTCAGCTCGGCAGTATTTGAGACAGGGTTGTGAAGCTTATCTTACATATGTGGTTGACAGCAAGGTAACCGAAAAGAAGATTGAATCAGTACCGGTTGTTTGTGAATACCCTGATGTATTTCTGGAAGAATTATGGGATTACCACCTACTCGTGAAGTAGAGTTTGGGATCGAGCTAGTACCAGGGACTACCCCGATTTTGATAACTCCGTATAGAATGGCAGCGACTGAATTAAAAGAATTAAAGGATAAGTTACAAGAATTGTCAGATAAAGGTTTTGCTCGACCCATTTTTTCTCCCTGGGGTGAGCCCGTTCTATTTGTGAAAAAGAAGGACGGAACTTTGAGAATGTGTATCGATTATCGACAGCTCAATAAAGTTATCGTAAAGAATAAGTACCCGTTGCCACGTGTCGACGATTTATTCGATCAACTTAAGGGAGCTACAGTGTTCTCAAAAATTGATTTGAGGTCGGGATATTATCAGTTGCGAGTTTGGGAATCGGATATACCAAAGACTAATTTTTGGACAAGATATGGCCACTATGAATTCTTAGTGATACCGTTTGGGCTCACTAACGCCCCGGCAATTTTTATGGACTTGATGAATCAGGTATTCAGGCAGTATCTAGATCGGTTCGTGGTTGTTTTTATACAAGATATACTAATCTATTGCGAGATGAAATTGAACATGCTGAGCATTTGAGGTAGGTGTTGCAGATTTTACGTGATAAGCAATTGTACGCGAAATTTAGCAAGTGTGAGTTCTGGTTGAGTGAAGTCAATTTTCTGGGACATGTTATTTCAGCGTCGGGTATTCGTGTTGACTCGGGTAAAGTTTTCGCAATACTTGATTGGAAATCTCTGCGAAATGTTTCTGAGGTTCATAGCTTTTTGGGGTTAGCCGGATATTATAGACGCTTCAAGAAAGGGTTTTCTATGATAGCATCTCTGATGACAAAGCTACTTTAAAAAGATGTAAAGTTTGAGTGGTTGGAAAAGTGTCAGAAGAGTTTTGATCAACTGAAGACCTTCTTGATGGAGGCTCCAGTACTTGTTCAGCCAGAATCGGGTAAGGAGTTTGTTGTTTACAGCGATGCATCTTTAAATGGACTGGGTTGTGTATTGATGCAAGAAGACAAAGTCGTAGCATATGCCTCGAGACAGTTGAAACCGCATGAGAGGAATTACTCGGTTCATGATCTTGAATTGGCTACTATAGTCTTTGCTTTGAAGATATGTCGTCACTATTTATTTGGTGAGAAGTGTCACATCTGTTCAGATCATAAGAGTCTAAAATATTTAATGACTCAGAGGGACTTGAATTTGAGACAGCGACGCTGGTTAGAGTTGTTGAAAGATTATGAGCTCCTGATTGATTATCACCCAGGAGAGGTTAACGTTGTGGCAGATGCTTTAAGTTGGAAATCATTATTTGCTCTTCGTGCATTGAACGCACATATGGCTATGTCAGATGATGGTTCGATAGTAGCCGAATTAAAAGTAAGACCGTTGTTTATTCAACAAGTTAGTGATGCCCAGAAAGTTGACAAAGATTTGTTGGCAAGATGAGTTCAGTGTGAAAGTAACGTTGAGTTAGAGTTTCGGGTTGATGAGAATGACTGTCTGAAATTCAAAGACCGATTATGTGTTCCAAGGAATATGGAATTGATTCAAATGATATTAAATGAGGCTCATAATAGTAGACTGTCGATTCATCCGGGTAGCACAAAAATGTATAACGATCAGAAATAGCATTATTGGTGGTACGGTATGAAACGAGACATTTCAGACTATGTGTCAAAGTGTTTGGTGTGCCAACAAGTGAAAGCTGAGCATCAAGTGCCATCGGGACTACTTCAGCTAATCATGATACCAGAATAGAAGTGGGATCATGTTACGATGGATTTTGTATCGGTTCTACCCTTGACTTCGAGTAAAAAGGATTCAATTTGGGTAATAGTCGATAGATTGACGAAATCAGCCCATTTCATCCTGGTACGCACAGATTTCTCACTTGATAAATTGGCGGAGTTGTACATATCACAGATAGTACGGTTATACGGAGTACCTATTTCTATTGTGTCGGATAGAGACCCAAGATTCACATCGCGATTTTGGAAGAAGTTACAAGATGCTTTAGGAACTAAGTTACACTTCAGTACAGCTTTTCATCCTCAATCAGATGGTCAATCCGAGCGTGTTATTCAAATACTTGAGGATATGTTGAGATGTTGCATTCTCGAGTTCGGAGGTACGTGGGAGCGATACTTACCTTTGATTGAATTCACTTATAATAATAGCTTTCAATCTAGTATCAAAATGGCTCCTTACGAGGCTTTATACGGTCGTAAATGCCGTACACCATTGTTCTTGACCGAGCTCGGTGAAAATAAGATACATGGGGTTGATTTGGTCAAAGAAGTTGAGCAGAAAGTGGCTGTAATCTGCAATAGTTTGAAAGCAGCCTCGGATCGTCAAAAATCTTACGCAGACTTGAAACGTAAGGACATTGAGTTCCAGATAGGCGATAGGGTGTTTTTGAAAGTTTCACCATGGAAAAAAATAATTAGATTTGGCCGTAAAGGAAAGTTGAGTCCGAGATTTATTGGGCCGTATGAAATTATTGAGCGTATCGGGCCAGTGGCGTATAGATTAAAGTTACCCTCTGAGCTAGACAGAATCCATGATGTGTTCCATTTGTCAATTCTTCGACGATACAGATCCGATCCTTCTCGTGTGATTAGTCCAGCAGAAATCGAGATTCAGTCTGATTTGACTTATGAAGAGGAACCGATTCGCATATTAGCTTGTGAAACGAAAGAGTTGCGGAATAAGAAAATAGAGCTAGTTAAAGTACTATGGCTTAAACACGGGGTTGAGGAAGTAACCTGGGAGACTGAGGAATCGATGAAAGAACTTTATCCGCACTTATTCGTCGGTAAGATTTTCGAGGACAAAAATTTCTTTTTAGGAGGGGGAGTTGTAACAGCCCAATTACGACCCTAATCGGAACGGTGGTTTCGAGATCACGAATCCGAGCCAAAAAATTTTATAATATTATTTATGCTTTCGTGCGTAGTAATTCTGAATGAGCATGTGTCGAAATTTCGAGTTTTATTACTTTGGTATGCCTAAATTAAAAAGGAAGGATCAAATGGTTAAAGTAGTAAAAGTAGTACATATAAAATTTGAGGGGTAAATTGAATTGTTTTGCATGCATGGGAGGACTTGCATGTCAAATTGCCCACCTTTAATGTTAGTGGACGGCAATGATGATGGAGAAACAATTTTTAAATGTTTTATGATTTAATCATTACATTTTAAGTATATTAAAATAGATATTAAATTGATCAAATGAGGGAAAATTTGTGTGAAATTCATTTTCTCTCACTTTACTCATCTTCTCCATCGATTTTCTTTCAAAGAAAAGAAAGAAATTGAATCTCCATTGTTCGGCCTTTGCATGTAGTAACAAGGTAAGAGATTGAACTTTGTTTTAGCAAATATTTACATAATTGAGTGAGTTACCTTGAATACCATGAAAACCATGTTGAAATTTTGAGAGTTAAGCATGTATAGTTTCGGCAATGGAGGAGTATTTCTTTTGGGTTGTGTGTTTGATGAATACAAGATTTATTTGAGAAAGAGAATTAGATGGAAAGGGTGCATAATGGTTTAAATTGTATGCAATGCAATGGAAATTATTTTGAGTTGAGCATGGAGGTATCTTTATATTCGGCCAAAAATCGTTTCGAGTGAGTATACATATGGAATTATTAGTATTTGTTTGGTTATACTTATATATCAAAATATATGTATGTATTGAAATAGTATATTTGGTTTTAGAAGATAAATTGTATTAGAAATTATTTATAATAAAATTTCAAAAGGGTTAAAAAGCAAGTAAAAAAAAATGAAATGAATTGATATAAGGGTTAGGGGTATTCGGGCTTTAATAAGAATTAGTTAATTCTTGATATTTGGAGTTTTAATGCTTTGAGGACTTAATTGAAGAAGGTGTGAATTTTAAGAGTAAAAAAGTAGAATTTATAAATGTTGTGGTTGGATTAAAATTTGGGACGTGTAGGGACTTTAATGAGCTTAAAGAGGATCGACCTTAGCTCATTAAGGTATAAATGGACATGTTTTGAACAAGTAGCGATTTTGTATTAATTTGTTCATGTATGAAATATCAAGGACGAATGGATAATTTGTCCTTTATTTTGCGTATGGCTAAATTGAATAGAATTGTATTCAATGAGTTCAAATTTATAATTGTTTAGATCAAGCTTCTAAGGAAAAAAGGTTGGATAATGGAAAAGCCTGGATGAACGAGTGATCAAGAAGTTCTATCTATTTCATCCGAGGTAAGATTTAAGTATTTGGACTAATATGAATTATCCTCATATTACAATGCAAATGTTTGAGTGAAACATTTTAACTTTTATTTTAAATTGTTGAATAAGGCATGTGAACTACCATATGTGGCAATCGAATGGGGTTGATAAATGCATATACATAGGTATAACTATTAAATAAGTGAGGTACTAAAAATATACCAATTCGTAGTAAGAGATGGATATGTATGTGTTTATACAAGGAAGTAGGGCATTCGGGGATGTGTAAATGTATGTATAATTTGAATGATGCCAATAATGACATGGTAACTATAAGTGTAGTCACCGAATTTTACTAGTACCATGATCATGTATTATGTGTGTGGTTATACATTTGATAGATGAGATATGAAATAAAATAAGTGAATAATAATGCAACCGAGAGTTACATTATTTAAGTGTTTAGCCGAATGCATATGTAATTTTTATGAGATTGATGATGGTGGTGACTAAGTGGCCATATTTAAGTTCGATCTTAATCATCCTATGTGAAAATTTTATAGCTAGTTCTATGTGTGCGGAAAGGTTGAGTAACTGCTCTATGTGAGCAATACGTTACGAGGTGGATTAAGTAACGGCTCTGTGTGAGCGATACGTTACGAGGTGTGATTAAGTAACGGCTCTGTGTGAGCGATATGTTACGAGGTGTGATTAAATGTGGCTCGTGTGAGCGATACGTTACGAGGTGGATTAAGTAACGGCTTTGTGTGAGCGATACGTTACGAGGTGTGTTTTAGTAACGTCTCTGTGTGAGCGATACATTACGAGGTGGTTAAAAGATCAAGTATGAATAAGATTTATTAGAGAATTGTTATAGCTAATGACTTTATGCGTAGGCAATTGTTCGAGTGAATTATCATGCTTTATACCAAATGGTTAGGTTTGGAAGGGTAAGTGTTATGCTATTGAAATGAGACGTGAGTAACCTAAATGTTAAGTTGATGAATTAGTGAATGTATATGATGTATGTTCATTATTTCTCATGCGAAGGTGATATCTGAATGTATTATAGGTATATGAGGATGAAAAGTTTAACTCTTAAATGGAGTAATAATTATAGTATATTAATTTAAGTAGGTTTGAATACTTGGTGCAATTATTTTACATATGCATGTGATAATAATTTGCTTAAACTTACTAAGCTTCATATAGCTTACAGTTGTGCTTGTTTGATTGAGTATAGATTTTGAAGCAAGCTCGTATCTGGGATCCTTGGCGAAGTCAAGCACACTATCAACTACTTTTGGTACTTTATTAGAGTTGATCTTTTTTTTAAAAAAAAATGGCATATATAGTTTATAATACCCTTTTGAGTTCTTTTTTTTTTTTGGGGATTTGGATGTATATAAAAGCCATGTGAAATGGCTAAATCTTGATATGTCGGACCTATGTGAATTCGGGTTTAGTAATAGTTCACTACCAAAGTATAGTTCATGATGTGTTATACTCGGTTTTAGTTCGAATGGTATTAATAAACATGTATTGTGCCTTGGTAGTTAATATGAGGTATACGAATAGTTAATAAATTTGTAAATGATGGCATAGTTGTTTGTAGAGTCAAAATGTGAAAAATTTACTGTTGTAGTATGTTCGAATATGCATGTCTGTTCGGGTTTGGGTATGGTTTAGTAATGCTTCATGAACCGTTCTGGCGACAGTTTTGGGTTAAGGGGGTGTTACACTAAGGAACAATTCTCTGACACAAAGAGGAACTTCAACCTTGCAAAGACGAGAGAAAAAAGAGATCTGGAGCGCTTGGCTTTAGTCTGACGATTATTTTTATCTCTAGATTATTTTCTTTCTACTTTTTTTTCAAAGCAAGTTTATTTTGAGTTTCTTCTTGAGATGTTTTTTCAACACAAACAATAAATAAAATCTATTTTCTTGGAATGATGATGAATCATACTTTTTAGTTAATTAAATATTTTCTCTTCAATTGTTTCAATCTCTGTTAATTATTTATTCAGCTTTATGCTTATTTAAGCTGTTTGTCTGGGCACCAAGTTGTATTAATTCGGTGATCTTGATTTGTCGTAGAAGTGAAAAATTAAGGATTAGATCAAGACTAAA
This sequence comes from Gossypium rotundifolium, assembly GCA_025506655.1. Classification (NCBI taxonomy): domain Eukaryota; kingdom Viridiplantae; phylum Streptophyta; class Magnoliopsida; order Malvales; family Malvaceae; genus Gossypium; species Gossypium rotundifolium. Next base: position 14,331,250 of record CP106731.1, on the reverse strand, counting down.
TAGATTATGGTTAACTTTAGTAGCGCTGACGAATGAGTTAATTTACAGCTAGGATAGGAATATACCTGATGCGCAAATCAACCCAATAAGTTTTTCCTTAGTGCCTTTACTCGGTTTGCCTAGCATAGGAATATAGCTGGTGGGGGAAGGGGGTTAACTTAGCTAGATACTGGGAGGGTCTAGTTAATGCCACTGAATCATATGTTAATAATTATATAGACTGAACAATTGAATGAGAAATAATTGATTAACTGAATTTGGTAAATTAGAGTTCCAAGAGCTTTCAAAATTGATTAAGAAACTTAGTAATTTTCTTCTTCTTCTTCATTTTTTGTAGTTTAATAAAGTCTAATTAATTCCTTTAGTTTAACTTTAGTAGTAATTAGAATTTCTTTTCTTGATCTAGATGAGATAAGATTGGATAATTGGTATTTATAGCAGCTTAGAATTTGGTCCTCATAGGAACGGTATCATCTTATCACTTTTTTACTTGATCAGTACGTGCACTTACATAACAAATTTTCTCACATGAAACCAGAAAAGAAATTAACTAGTAGTGGATTGACTACCAATATTGTTTATCACACCATTACTCCCGATGAGCTGGTCAAAGATTAATTTAACATATATATATTTGTGACAGAAACCTTAATTAGGCCATTCATGTCTGCAAATATATATATATATATATATATATATATTTACAACGTTGTACTCATGTTATTAATTAAATCGATTAAAGATTCCTTGTGATAAAGATATCACCCATCATAGACGTGGGAAAATTAGATATATATATATATATATATATATATATAGTTGCCAGCCAAACAGATACTCCAAGATCCAAGATTCTCCAATTAATCCGACTTAGTGCCTCCCATTTTCTAGTTCTAAAAAAGCTTCAAAGTTCATACATTCCAGCTATAAAAACCCTTTGCTCCCTTCGCCACCTTCATCGGCAGTTTCAGCTTAATTTCTCACAACAAAAAACTCATTTTATCAATCACTTCAAATCATTTTCTTTTGGGAAATGGCTTCTAATGTTAAAGCATCAACTGCTCTTGTTCTTTCTCTTAACCTTCTTTTCTTTGCTTTTGTAAGCTCTCACAATGTCGAAAACCCCGTTTTAATTCATCCCGGAGATGTGTACCATAATGGCAGAATCACTCATGGTCATCCCGGTACATGCAATCCCCTAAATCTCGGTGTATGCGTTGGCCTGATGGGTTTGGTGGATGTTAATGTCGGAAACGTACCTACAGAAACATGTTGCAGCGTGATTGAAGGATTGGTCGATCTTGAAGCTGCAGTTTGCCTTTGCACTGCTATCAGAGCCAATGTGTTGGGCATTGGCATCCACCTTCCTATTTCATTGAGCCTCTTACTCAGTAAATGTGGAAGAGAAGTAGCTACGGAATACATTTGCAGCCCTTAAATAGCCTTCTTCCCCTCATTGTTTGCTTTAATTGTGTCTTGACGTTTCCGTTTTTTATTTGTTCCATTTTTTATGTTTCCTTTCTGATTAAGTCTTTGTATTGTTGCTCATGAGTTGAGGAAGGCTTTTCAACCTTCCCTCTCTTTTTTATTCTGAATAAAATGAAAATATTATTTGAACAAAATATTCTATTTTATCATAATGAGTTTCAATGGGTGTTTTTAGGGGGGAAAATCTTAATTAATATTTTCAACATTATTTTTAATGTTATATCACTACCAAGTGGATTTTTTATTTCAAAGTGTCAAACCACTAAATTTAATACAAGAATTTTAATAGCGGTGACTGTTGGACTTGAATTTCTAAATTCATAAAATACAGAGACTAGATTCCTCAAAATAAAAGTAGCAAACTAAGCTCGTAATGCATGAAGCGTACAGATACTTGATCAGTACGTGCCCTTTGTCAAAACCATTTTTTTTATTAGGGTTTGAAAAAGGGATCAACTTTGAAAATAAAAAATGGAGTCGCCATCGACCTTATTTTGAGGTGTGATCGGATCACCTTGAGATGGATTGTTTTAATAAAACATTTTTGTTTGAAACAATAATTTTGGTCTACGAAATCTAAGAAAACGATTTCGGGAGTCGATTACGTAAGAGGAAGGATTAGCACCCTCACAACGCCCAAAATTGGTACCAAATTGATTAATTAATGTCCTAACGTCGAGATTTTGAAAGATTTTAAAATTATGACCTTCTTTGACTCTTTTGAAGATATTTGAGTTTGAATATTAAGATTCTCTAGTTCCGAAGGAATAAAATATCACATCCACCACATTAGGATGCAACAATTTAGGTCTTCGAATTCTAGATCATCCCAAAATTCTCAAAACTTATGCATTGAGATTTTAAAAGGGTATTTCATTATTTGGGATCAAACGAAAAATCGAAACCCAGCATGTTAGGGCACGATTTGTCGGATTTCCAAACACGAAATATTGCCTTATTTTAGGACTAAGAAAACATGAATGAAATCTTAAAAGGATATTCGGCTATTTGGTCAAACGAGAAATCGAAACCCAGCACGTTAGGGCACGATCTCTCAGATTTCCAAACACAAAACATTGCCTTATTTTAGAACTAAGAAAACACGAATGAAATTTTAAATGGATATTTGGTTATTTGGTCAAACAAAAAATCGAAACGCAGCACGTTAGGGCACGATCTCTCGGATTTCTAAATACGAAATATTGCCTTATTCTTAAAGCTTTGAACAAAATGATTTTTAAAATCACGAACGATATTAAAACATGACTTTTTAAGCGAATAAAAATGCGATCGAATAATAACATACAACGCGAAGTAATTATTTACAAGTGAAATGCTACATTATTACATAACAATAAATATAAAATAAAAATTACTATACACATAATTACAATAATCAATCAACATGACATCAATGATAGACAATATAATTTAAAATAAGGTACATTGGTCTAAAATAATAATATATAAAACGAGAAAATGAAACATGCATAAGTATAATTTATGTAACGCACATTTGGAACAAACAAAATAATTTTAAACCAAGTCTTTAACATAAACGATTTTGGCAGATTTAAGAGAATATATAAAAATATAAACGGATTTTAGAAACATATGCACATGGAGTAATGAGATTTTAAAATATATTAAAATGAGTATTATAGAATTTGAATCAAAAGATGTATAAAAACTGAATAAAATCCAAATGAATAATAAAAATTTTTACCAATGAAAATATAAAAATAAATGAAGTAATTTGAAATAATATATCGAAAGATTTCATTAAGGAACGAACAACGAATAAATTAAAAAAATAAAAGAATTACATCCATTAAAACAAGATAGGACTAATTGAAAAGATGTACAAAATTCATGTGCAAAATTAAGAAAATAAGAACACCTAGATGGCTTAATTAAAATGCGACGAAACAGGGAAGGATTGAACGTGCAAATGTTCCTTCAGGGACTGAAACGCGCGGATCTACTCCGAAATCGGGTCAGGTCATCGGTTTCTTCTACACGGCGTCGTTTAAGGGCTATTGCAATGAGTCTAAATGGCGCCGTTTCTTTAATAGACTTAAAACCAGATTAAAACAGACCAAATCCCCTCTAAGCCTTTCTAAAACGAAACCCTAAATCCCTTTTTCCTTTCTCCCTTTTTGATTTTGTTCTCCCCCGCAGAGAAATCCCCTTTCAGCCACTACAACGCCATGACTATCGGCAATTAGTGACCCATTTAGGTTCGATCGACCGATCTCCTTCAAACTAGACCCAACCCTAGCTCGAAGACCGCCTTTGTTTCAATTTTGACGAAAAAGGCAATCCGTCGATTCAACTATCGCAGGTAAATCCCCTTTTTTTTTTACGTAGAAAATGAAAGAAAAAAGACTATACAAATAGATTCAAAGAAAAGAACAAATAAGAAAGATGAGATTAAAAGAAACCTTTTTGAATCTTTGTTTCTGATTTCTATTCCAGTATTCTCTGTATGCGTAATAATAATGTGCGTATTTGAAATCGTGAAGCCCCTTACATTCGGTGGCTTTTTGTTTATATAGCCGAAAAAGAAAAAGAAAAAAAACGTAAAAATACAATGCTATTTTTCTATTTCTTTGTATTTGCTGTTGCTTTCCTTGTCCTTTTTGCAGGTACGGCGCTCCAGCTGTGGCAGTGTACGGAGGCTTGAACACGTGGACGTGGCGACGTACATGTGGGGCGCGTGTGAGGGACGAGGTAGCCCAATCGTCCAGCAGGGGCTGCGGTGCTATAAAACTCCAGAAACCCCTAGGGTTTCTGGATAGGTTGAAACTTTTTGGGCCTTTTGGGTCTGGGGCCTGTTGGAATCGGGCTTAGTTAGGTATTGGGTTTAAAGTGGGTTATGATTTATTTTATTGGAATTGGGCTGATGTATTTTAATAGACTTTGAATTTTTTGTGTTTTATTTTTTGGTTAATTGGTTATAAAATGGGCCCGGGCATAAATTGGGTCTTACAGCTGCCACTCTTTGCTTATTGTCGTGTAACGAGAATAGCTCAAAGACTTCAAAAAGGGCCAATTTTGCCCGGTCTTGCCTCTTTCAGTGCTTTTCTTCTTCGAGTAGCTTCGTTCCATCCCGCTGCATCTTCAGGGGCCTGAGAACTAGCACTTCAACCAACTTAAGGAATTTAGACTTGTAGCCTCAATCTGCTCCACCGCAACTTCGGAGAGATAAGATTTGCTATCTTCAGTTTGCTCCACTGAAAACTCAGGGATGCCAAACTAGTATCTTTGATTCGCTTCACTGCAATCTCAGGAAGACAAGATCTGCTATCTTCAATCTGCTCCACTGCAAAATCAGGGATGCCAGACTAGTATATTCGATCTACTTCGCTCAAGAGGGCAAGATCTGCTATCTTCGATCTGCTCCTGCAACTTCAGGAATGTCAGATTTGTATCTTCGATCTACTTCACTCAAGAAGACAAGATCTGCTATCTTTGATCTGCTCCTACAACTTCAGGAATGCCAGATTTGCTATTTTTTAGTCTGCTCCACTGCAAACTCAGGGATGCCAGACTGGTATCTTCGATCCGCTTCGCTCAAGAAGGCAAGATCTACTATTTTCGATATGCTCCTGCAACTTCAGGAATGCCAGATCTGTATCTTTGATCCGCTTCGCTCAAGAAGGAAAGATTTGTTATCTTCGATCTGCTCCTTCAACTTCAGGAATGCCAGATTGGTATCTTTGATCTGCTTTGCTCAAGAAGGCAAGATCTGCTATCTTCTATCTGCTCCTGCAACTTCAAGAATGCCAGATTTGCTCCTTTGATCTACTTCGCTCAAGAAGGCAAGATCTACTACTTTCGATCTGCTCCTACAACTTTAGGAATGCCAGATCTGTATCTTTGATCCGCTTCGCTCAAGAAGGCAAGATCTGCTATCTTCGATCTGCTCCTGCAACTTCTGGAATGCCAGATCTATATCTTTGATCCGCTTCGCTCAAGAAGGCAAGATCTGTTATTTTCAATCTGCTCCTGCAACTTCAGGAATGCCAGATTTGTGAATTCATCGATGTTGCAACACCGTCCTCTAGGGGACCTATCCTGTAAAATCGATTTTATGTGTTTATGCATATGCAAAATGGTTAGAATGCTATGATCAAAATGAATCAAATGCTCATCAATAATTGATATTATGGATGACATTTGCATGAATGTAGAATGTAATGAGAATGATCCTTTGTTAAATGTACAGCGGTTAGGATACAAAAATCAGAATGAATCACATGCTCCTAACTGGATGACATTTGCATGAATGTAGACTGTCATGAGAATGATCTCTTTTTTAAAACATTTAAGGTGTCATCGCTCATTGTTTATCAAGGTTTTATTACTGACGTATTGTGCTGCCATCTTGTTCGGATGGTATTCTTGACAAAAAACCTGAGAAAACAAATATATCATGCTCAACAGATTTGCCCCACTGTAACTTTACGGTTTGTCTCATTGTGACTTAGGGGTATAGGATCTGAATCTTTTCCCACCCATCCCACTGCGACTTCAAAATGTAGGATTTTTTTCTTCTTCAATCCATTACATTGTTATTCAAAGGTATAGGATCTGTATCAGCTTCCATTTATCCCACTATAACTTGGGGGTATAAGGTCTGCAGCTTGTTCCATCAACTGATCACTCCTCGGGTGACCCAACCAGATGTATATGCATGATGCTCGCATGAATGCAAAATATTTTTTTCGATAATGATTCCCCTTTTACACTTGGGTTAACATTGCCCATTTCTCATCAAGATTGTATCACTGACGCAATACCTTGTCATTTCGTTCAATCACTATTTTTTATCGTTGTTTTGTCGAGTTTTAAAATTTATAAAGAGAATGATCGAACCTGAAAACTAACTCTGACAATAATTTAAGGCAAGTGCACCTATCAAACAGTAGTATAGCTTAGGCAAGACCGGATTCTCGAACCTAAAGGAACTAAAAGTACTAATACTAACCTTCTTTCTATTATTTAGCCTAAATATTAAGTGATTGGTTGTTTAATCTAAAACTAACTGATTACTAAGCTAAGATTCAAAGACAAAAAGAATGGATTGGGGAAATAACTTTTGGGAAAACTCAGTTGATTAAGACGTTACCCTTAGGAAGGATCCACCCAGACTTCACTTGTTATCTAACACTGAACCAGATAATTTATTCACTTGGCTTGATCCGTAAGATTCCCTAATTTATATTAAACCCTCTCTCGAGGTGAATAATTTCTAACCCTAGTTTGATTAATTGAAATCTCTTTCTAATTAAAACCCCTAGAGTCGCATTAACTCAATTTATGGACTCCCATATTAGGTTTCACCCTAATTTGACAAAATCTTGTCACCCTATCTCTAGGTGCGTAATCAACTCTGCTTAATTATGCTAGATCTACTCTTAGGCAGGGACTTTTGCTCCACCACCTAAGCACCTTCAACTTGAATCAATATCCCGAAAATATTAACAGAAGAATTAAGCTCACATAATTAAGAACAAATCAAGTATTTATCATATAGTTCAGAAAATAATAACAAGATTCGTCTTAGGTTTCATCCCCTTCAGGTATCTGAAGGGTTTAGTTCATAGCAATAAAAGATAACATCTCAGAAGAAAAGATAAAACAAAACATAAGAAATCCCTAAGACTCCCTGAAGGAATTGAAGAAGAAATCCGCCGTCTTGAGTAGAATTTGGCTTCTTGAGATGGATCAACTGGCTATCTTTGAGTAATTCCCACAAATCTAACCTTTCTGGCTAGGCTCCTTGGCCTAGCTCCGCTAGCTCCCACCGGAAGGTTATGCTTAGGGTGTTTATGTAGGCTCTTGGAATGCTTTATTTGGCCCCTAAGTATCCTAATTCAAGTATAATTCCTACTCGGGTGTTTGAGTAGGCTTTGGAATGTGTTTCTTTGCCTCTAAGTATCCAAATCTGAGTGAAATTACTCTTGGTCATGGTAGGGACACGGTCATGTCACACGCCCGTGTGAATCGATTTCAGGCCGTGTTCAATCTTGTTGATGAGGCATGGCCGAGTATTTCGAGATCTAGTCCGTGTTCTAGTAATTTAATGAGGCACGGCCGTGTGGTCTTGGGCCCAGGTCATGTCAATTTCATGAGTTGGCCCAATTTGGTTCGTTTTGAGCCTGTTTCTCGTTCTTTTAGTCCCTAGGTGCTTTCCTGAGTATAAAACATGAAAAAAAAGGATTAAGAGCACCTTTTTACACAATTCAGGGAATAAATCATCCAAAAGTATGCTAAATGTGGGATTAAAATATGTTACTTTTACGGTTTATCAAATACCCCCCACACTTAAGCTTTTGCTTGTCCTCAAGCAAAATTCTCAACTTACAATTAAAATGAACTTTCCACAATTCATAATTCTCATCAACAATGTCTCATCATAATTCGTAAACAATTCATACATGGATAATTTAACTCAAGGACTCCTAAAGATTCAAACAATTCTAAGTCATATATTTGTAGCATGAAAACATAGGTATCTCCCCTTATCTAAATGATTACCTTTAATTTAAAATTGAAAAGGACTGGCATCCTCACTAAAGATTCACTCAAATCACTCGAAGTGTTTAAGGTTCAGGAAAAAGCACGCATAAGTCGAACCTGAAAAGTTAATCCTATAGGCTTGCCTGAAAATCAAATCTCCACCACTGTAACATGAGATGATACATAAATCAAAAGGTCTTTAACAGGGTTGTAACGGGACTTAGGTTAAAGGTGTGGATAAAGGCTAAAACAGAAGGTTAGAATTGAGATTGACCTAACAAATTACCTAACTTTAAAAAAAATAAACTAATAACCTGAATAATTACATCGTATGAAAAATTAAAATACTAATAATACGAGCTTCTTCTTCAAGATGCTAAATTTAAACGTACAAGCTCTTAGAACATAGAACTAATAATGAATATACTTCAGTTTTTTTTTAATTAAGAACAAATCAAATATTTACATATTATAAGAAAGAACTTTATCAACTGAAGTAAAGTAATTAGGCAACTGATCAAATCAATTCTCGATAGAAGGGTAGTCAAAGGAATGGTGATAGCGGGGTTTTGGGTTAATATTAATGGGCGAATCAAATAAAAGGGTTGTTAGGATCAAAGGGTTCACTAAGGGTTAATTGTGAAGGTAGGCTTTTTAGTGGAGTGAATGGGTTAAAACCTAGGTGCCTTTATCATCTCAGTATATCAAATCAAAAATATGGTCTTGACATGTATAATCGAGGCAAATTCTAGAATAATAATTCAGTGTTGACACACTCATAATCAAAAAAAGTGAGCACGAAAAAGAATATATGCTCTATAAGGCTCAAAATCTCATAAAAATTATGGGTGTTTTTTTACATCAATCCCTGTAAATTTCAAACTTCAAGGTAATATTCAAATTCAGTTCAACAACCTAAAAAATTTTTAATTCTGAAAAATAGACTTATCATACTTGATTCTCTAGTATCTTAAAGTTTAAATCATCAATGCACAATTAAACATGACTTAATCTAAGACATATCAATAAGAATCATAAACCATCAGAAATTTCATCCTAATTAGTAATATGAGAAAATTACTTAAGAACTAGATATAATTCAGGGATTTGAGAATAATGCAAAAAGTTAGGCACTTTTACCCCCCCACACTTAAGATGTACATTGCCCTCAAAATACAAAGATAGATTTAGAGGAGGAGGAGGTGGTGTTGTGGTGGATGCCAACAGTCACTAAGAATAGGTAAATGGACTAAGGAGTCCTTATTGTTGGATGGTTTGCAAGGTGGGTGTGATTCTTAAGGATATGGTCACACTGGTGGTGGTCGTGGTGGCGTGATTCCCAAACAGCCTTTAGAACCTAAAACTAAGAAACTAAAGTAAAATAAATTAAATTAAGCAGAAGAGAAGTAAAGATAAGGAAATTGAAGAAAAAGAGAAAAGAAAAATAGAACTAAAAAAGTCTCGAAGACCCTTGGCGTGTTGGAGGGTTGAAGCAGCCAGTATGAACTTATGTAGATCGGTCTCCCATAAGGAGATTGTGTTTGAATCCTTCCACTTCTTTGACATAATTATGGTAGAGCAGGGGCTTTGTTAGGAGAAGAATGATGGGGATGAAAGGTAATGAGTAGGGGGTGAAAAGAGGGAAGGGTGGGGGAGTTTAAATAAAGTTTAGATTTCTGGCACCTCCCCACGCCTATGGACTTTGGGCTTGTCGATTCACACGGCCGCCTCGCACGGCAATGTTGTGAGATGTGTTGTTTCCCTACACCCATTTTTTTAGACTGCCACGCCCATTTTTGAGAAGTCAGTGTCGACCACGGTCGCGTCATACGGCCGTGGTGTTCTGTCGGTGCCCGTGGGGTAGTGGTTAGAGTCCGTGACTCAAAGATTTGATTCCTTCTGACTTGTACCTCTTCTGCCATTGTCAGTACGAAGATTTTGTACTTCCACACGGCCACGGCCATGACCGTGTGTAAGGCTATGTGACTTGGGAATCTGTGCTTTTGGTTAGTTCACGACTAGGCATTCAGAAAGAAGAAAATAAAATAAAAAAAGAACATAAAAAATGTAAAGTACTTAAAGTTAGTACTCTGGTTGCCTCTCGAGAAACGCTCTTTTAAAGTCTTAAGCCGGACTTTCCCTTTGTTTGTATAATCATGGTGGTTTGAAGGTTTGAACATCTTTCCTCATGCTGTCGGTTTTATTTTCATGATAAAGTTTAAGCCGAGAAGCGTTTACCTTAGAAGTGCCAAATGTTGGATTGCTTACCTCGACTGTTCCGTATAGGGTGATATTGTGTACCTCAAGAGGGATTCCTTCAGTTGTAATTGGGCCTGATGGGATGATTCGAGGATCTGCTTTGTTCATCCATACCTTATCTCCTATTTTGAAGTGATTTGATGTTCCTATGAACTTTTCTGGGGGCTCCTTCGATTTTACTTCGTGTGGTTCCGGTTCTTCTTTAAAGTGTGTTTTCCACTCGTCTGGTTCATCAACCTTAAGGTTTTGTTCCTTATATATTTTTTCTTTATTTGCATGAGGTCTATGATCCGGCTCAGGTCTGCGGCTTTGTGGTGGATCCTGTGGTGAAAGGTGAACAAATTGGTCATCAATGGAATTTACTTTCTTACCTTCATCAATTGATATCTTGGTCGAGTCAAGAGCTTGTAGACTGATCGATTGGTCACCTACACGAAGAATGAGTTCTCCTGTGCCAACATCAATTTTAGTCCTGGCGGTTGCTAAAAAGGGTCTTCCTAAAATTAAAGGAATAGAATTATCCTCATCCATGTCTAAGACAACAAAATCTACTGGGAAAATGAATTTATCAATTTTTACGAGAACATCTTCGATAATGCCCATAGGAATTCTAACAGTTTTATCATCTAATTGTATACTCATCCTAGTTTGTTTGAGTTTCCCTAGACCTAGTTGTTTAAACATTTTATAAGGCATGACATTTATACTTGCCCATAAATCAGCTAAGGCATTATCAACAGTTAGTCTACCAATTAAACATGGAATTGTAAAACTCCCTGGATCTTTTAGCTTCCGTGGTAGTCTATTTTGTAGAATTGCTGAGCACAATGCATTTATCTCCACATGCGACTCCTCATCTAACTTACTGATAAACCGTAAAAGTAACATATTTTAACCCCATATTTAGTATGCTTTTGGATGATTTAGCCCTTGATTTATGTAAAAAGGTGCTTTTAATCCTTTCTTTTTATGTTTATACTCAGGAAAGCACCCGAGGATAAAAAGAACACAAAACGAGCTTAAAACAGAGTAATTAGGCCTTAGCAAGAAATCAACACTGCCTGGCACAAAGCCTGCACAACCGTGTCTTGACATTACCTAGAGCACGACCTCAACTACGCAACACATGGCCGTACAGCACCTATTGATCACACGGACGTGCCTGGTGATCTACATGGCCGTGCCCAAATCAACAGACCTGAAGCACGGCCTGAACCTCAACTTACACGGCCGTGCCTAAAATGACAAAATCAAGGCACGACCTAACCCTGAAATTACACGGGCGTGTGCCATCGGCATGCCCCTGCCGCGGGAATGAGCAATTTCACTTGGAATTGGATGCTTGAAGCCAAATAAACATAATCCTAAGTCTACTCCAACACCCTAATGGTAATTCTACTTGAAGGAGATACTTAGGAGTCAAGTATAGCATCCCAAAGCCTATATAAACAACCCATGGTAGACATTAAAGGGGAGCTTTTTGGAGAGGCTTTTGCCGAAGCATTCATCTTTTAGGGAGTCACTTAAAGATAGCCAGTTGATCCATCTCAAGAAGCTGGAGCTCCATTCAAGACGGAGAACCTCTCCTTCAATTCCTTCAGGGGGTTTTAGGGAGTTCTTATGTTTTGTTTATTCTTTTCTCTTGAGATGTTTTCGTATTTAGTTATGAACTAAACCCCTCAGATACCTGAAGGGGATGAAACCTATGATGGATTTTATTATTTGACTTCTAAATTATATTATAAGTACTTGGTTTGTTCTTAATTATGTTGCTTAATTCAATCTGATGTGCTTAGGTGGAGGTGGAATAGACCCCGCGTAAGAGTAGATCTAACATAATTGAGCGGAGTTGATCGGATGCCTAGAGATTGGGTTACGAGATTTTGCCAAATTAGGGTGAAACCTAATATGGGAATCCATTAATCGATTTACTGCTTCCTTAGGGGGTTATTATAAGAGAACAAGAGTTCCACTAACTAACCTAAGGTTAGACGTTATTCGCCTCGAGAGAGGGTTTAATATAGGTTAGGGAGTCTCACAGATCAAGCTAAGTAAAGAAATCATATGGTTTGGGGAATAAATAATATGTGAAATCATAGGTGGAGTCTTCCTGAGGGTATCGTCTTCATCAACTGAGTTTTCCTAAAGTCTTTCTCCCATTCATTCTTTTGTCTTCGCATTTAGTATTTCATTAGTTTAATAATCTAATCACTCCATATTTTAGGCTAAATAATAGAAAGAAAGTGAGTAGTAGTACTTTTAGGTTCCTTTGGGTTCGATAAGATATTCTTGCCTGAGCTATACTACTGTTCGATGGTGCTTGCCTCTATTGTTGTCGTGATCGGTCTGAGTTTGGTCACTCTTTTATAAATATTAAAACTCGACTGTTTGACATGATCAAGTTTTTGGCGCCGTTGCCGGGGAACTCTAAAATATTAAGAAAGCTCTATTTCTATTACTTTAACCATTATCTTTACTTTTAATTTTCTCTTATTTTTATACATATATCTTTGTTTTTCTAAAATTCTTTCTTTCTTGTCATATCAAGCACCTCTAGTTTATGACTAGAAGAAATCTGAGAGGACCATTAGAATACGAAAGTGACATTGAGGCTACCACTTGCAGAAATCGCAGAGAAATTAGATGAGCCCTAGACTATCAAAGAGAAGAACAACAAAGATAAAATCCTACTGAAGGGATGGACGAGAACAATTCACCCAATGTGCAAGAATAGGATGCTCCGCGTACTATGTATGATTATGCTAAACCTAATTTGACAGGAGCAGAATCTAGTATTGTTAGGCCCGCTATAGCTGCTAATAATTTTGAATTAAAGCCTAACAAAATACAAATAATTCAACAATTTGTTCAATTTGATGGTTTGCAGGATGAGGATCCAAACACTCATATATCTAATTTTTTAGAATTCTGTGATACCTTCAAAATAAATGGCATTTTTGACGATGCCATACGTCTTCGGTTATTTCCTTTTCATTAAGGAACAAAGCAAAGCAGTGGTTGAACTCGTTACCACGAGGGTCAATCACCACATGGGATCAAATGACCTAAAAATTTCTTTTAAAATATTTTCCACCAGCCAAAACGGCTAAATTTAGGAATGATATATCTTCTTTTGTGCACAATGATGCAGAAACATTATATGATGCATGGGAAAGATATAAGGATCTCCTAAGGAGATGTCCACACCATGGATTACCTTTGTGGCTTCAAGTCCAAACTTTCTACAATGGTGTGAATTCTCCAACTAGGCAAATGATTGATTCATCAGCCGGTGGAACTTTGAACAACAAAAATCCTGAAGCGGATTACGATTTTATTGATGAGATGTCGTTAAACACCTATCAATGGAAAATTACAAGGGCTAAACTGACAAAATCAGCCGGAGTTTTTAACATAGACGCAGTGACAATGCTGTCGACACAGGTGGAGTTAATGAATAAAAAGCTTGATAATTTATGTTCTTCACAGGTACATCTAGTCATGCAATGCGAAGCAAGTGGGAATGTGGCGAATTCTGAGTACCCACCTTACCAACAAGGAACAGAAAATGAGTAGACAAACTAATAGGTAACAATTTCAGATCTAATAATAATCCTTATAGTAACACTTACAATCCAGTTGGAGAAACCACCCAAATTTTTCGTGGGGAGGACAAGGAAATCAAAGGCAGCAACCCACTCCAAATTACCAAAATTAGCCCTATCCACAGGAAAAGAAGCCGAGTCTTGAAGAGATCCTGAAAAAGTTCATGGCAGACACATATGCCCGTCTCCAAAGAACTGATATAACACTTGATTACCAAGGAATATCGATCAAAGAAATCAAGGAACAAGTCGGGGAAATCACTAGGTCCGTAGGGCATCTCACAAAGCTTGTTTCAGAACGTCAACAGGGACGTCTACCAAGCAACACAAAAATAAACCCAAAAGAACATATACAAGCCATTACATCTCAAGAGGAAACAAAGGTAGACAAGCCCACCTCAGTACAAGAAACCAAGGAAGAAATAGGTAAAATAGAGGTAGCATAAGAAAAATCGGTAATTAAAGAGTACCAACCTCAAATACCTTATCCCGAAGCAGTGAAAAGAGATGATTCAGAGGAACAATTTGGTAAGTTTCTAAAACTTCTAAAGAAATTACACATTAACTTACCTCTTCTTGAAGCTCTTTTTCAGATGTTCGACTCAAGGAGATTTTTAAGACAGCTCTTAATGAACAAACGCAAAATAGATGAAGAGCACCATGTGGAACTTAACGCAACATGCTCAGCAATGCTACAAAACTGACTACCGCAGAAATTAAAAGATCCAGGGAGTTTTACGATTCCATGTTTAATTGGTAGTTTAACTATTGATAATGCGTTAGCTGATTTAGGGGCAAGTATAAATGTCATGCCTTATGCATTGTTTAAACGACTAGGTCTAGGGAAGCCCAAACAATCTAGGATGAGTATCCAATTGGCTGATAAAACTGTTAGAATTCCTAGGGGCATTATTGAAGATGTTTTAGTAAAAATTGATAAATTCGTTTTCCTAGTAGATTTTGTTGTTTTAGACATGGATGAGGAAAATTCAATCCCTTTAATTCTAGGAAGACCTTTTCTTGCAACTTCCAAGACTAAAATTGATGTTGCCACAGGAGAACTCATACTTCGTGTAGGAGATGAATCAGTCAATCTTCAAGATCTCGACTCAGCCAAAACAACAGAAGATGAAGGTAAGAAATTTGTTTCAATAGATAATCAAATTATTCAAACTTCATCGCAGGAAACATCACAAAGCATCAGAACTGAGCCAACACAAAATCTTACGATCAATAATTTAGAAGAGTAGAAGATATACACCAAAGAAAAGCCAGATCCACACAGAGTAAAACCTAAGGAACCACCAGAAGAGCTCATAGGGACATCGAATCATTTTAAAACAGAAGATCAGGTGCTATTAGACAAGGCCAATCCCTACATCACTTCAATAGACCTAAAGAAAAAGGAAGAAATACTCCTTCAGGTACACGATGTTTTCCCATACGAAACAGTCGAGGTAAGCAATCCAATATGTGGAAATTTCAAGAACGCTTCTCGACCTAAACTTTTTCACGAAAATAAAACTGTCAGTAAGAGGGAAAATATTCAAACCTTTAAACCTCCCTAAAATTTTCAAGGTCTAGGACAGTCTAGCTTAAGACTATAAACGAGCGCTTCTCGGGAGGCAACCCGAGCACTAACTCTTTTTATCTTTCAAAATTATTTTTTTTCTTTTCTTTCCTTTTCTCTTCTCTCTCCATATCTAAAACAAAGATGTAGGTTTCCAGGCCACACGGCCTTACACACGACCGTGCCCGTGGTCGTATGGACCACCAGAACCACCACACTGATAAAGCAGAGCCGTGCAAGTCAGTCCAACACCCCCCCAACGTCACGGATCCAACCACCCACAGCACGGGCACCGACAAAAATAGCACGGCCGTGCCTCACAACCGTGCTAAGATACTGACTTATCTAGCACGGGCAGACCACGCCCGTGCATTCCAACAATGCTCTTATACTGGCTTTTTAGGAACGGGCGTGCAACCCAACAAAACGGGCGTGGAAGAACAACACACCCCACAACACGGCCGTGCGATACGGCCGTGTGATTCGACACACCCTCAGTACACGGGCGTGGGAGCGTGCCAGATTTGAAATCCTATTTAAATAGCCACAGCCCTTCCTCTCTTTCCCATCTTCTTTCTTATTCTTTCTTTCTCTTTTCTTTCAAATTTTTTTTCCTACTCATAGAAACGGTCCAAGACTCTTGAGCAACACAAAGACCATGCTGAAGAAACGTAAGCATCATCTCCTCAGAGGAGACCTCTACATGAGTTCATGCCGGCAGCTTCACTTAATTGACACGCCAAGGGTCTCGAAAACCTTTTCGATTTTATTTTTCTTTTCTCATATCCTTTATTTTCCTTATCTTTACTTATTTCTTGCTTAATTCAATTTATTTCATATTAATTTCTTGGTTTTAGGTTCTAAAGGCTGCTTGGGAATCACGCACCACAGTCTTCGAGGTCGCGTCCACCTTGCGAACCATTCAACAATAAGGACTCCTTAGTCCATTAGTATTTTCTTTTAATTTCAGTTTTCTTCGTAGTCTCATTCATTTTATTTCCTTAATCTTTAATTAGATTATTAGTATAGTATTATTATTTCCCTAGATCTCTTGGCTATATCTTCACAGGCTACCCAATTTCTTCATCTAGCAAATTGCTTCTCGGTAGCCACTCCACCAGGCCCATAGAAAACACCATCACCGCCACCAAAGACGCCAAGGATCATTTAGATTTCAGGGAGTATTACTTTCCCCACTTATCTTTTTGATTTGGCACATAAATATCATTATCTATCCTTGTACATTGAGGGCAATGTATATCTTAAGTGCGGGGGTAATAGTGCCTAACTTTTTCCATAATTCTCAAAACCCTGAAATTAGTATTGATCTTAAGTATTTTTCTCATATTACTAATTAGAATGAAATTTCTAATAATTTATGATTTTTATTGATATGTTTTAGATTAAGTCATAGTTAATTGTGCATTGATGATTTAAATTTGAAGGTTACTACAGAATCGAGCATAGTAAGTTTACTTTCTAAAAATTAAAATTTATAGGTTGTTGAACCTAATTTGAGTATCACCTTGAAGTTCAAAAGTTACAAGGATTGATGTAAAAAACACCCATAATTTTTTGTGAGATTTTGAGCCTTATAAGAGCATATACCCTTTTTCGTGCTCACTTTAATTGATTATGAGTATGTCAACTTTGAACTGTTATTCTAGAACTTGCCTCGTTTATACACGTCGAGACCACATTAATGATTTGATACACTGAGATGATAAAGGCACCTAGGTTTTAACTCGTTCACTCCACTAAAAAGCCTACCTACATAAATAACCCCTAATGAACCCCATTGAATCCTAACAACCTTTTTATTGGCTCACCCACTAATATTAACCCAAAATCCCTTTATATTTGTTATCAACATTCCTTTGACTACCTATTTATCGAGAATTGATTTGATCAATTACCGAATTAGGTTATCTCAATCACCAAAGTTCCTTCTATTATGTTTATTTTGATTTGTTCTTAAAAAAAATCTGAGTATATTCAATATTAGTAGTATAATAAAAGAGCTTAGAGCATTTAAAACTCCAATTGTTAAAGAAAAAGCTCATATTAAAGTATTTTCAAAATTTGAGTGATGAAAATATTCTTATTATAGAGTAATTATCAATAGTAGATATTGTTAGTTTTTCATTCGATGTAAATATTCATATTTAAGTTCATTATTTTTAGATTAGGTAATTAGTCAATTCAATCTTGATTATAACCTCTAATGCAGCTTGTATCCACACCTTTTAACCCTAGCCCCGTTACAACCCTGATTAAAGACCTTTTGATTTGTGTCTCATCTCATATACAGTGGTGGAGATTCGATTTTCAGGCAAGCCTATGGGATTAACTTTTCAGGTTCGACTTAGAGTGTTTATTCTTGAACCTTAAACACCTTTAAGTGATTTGAGTGAATCTTTTGTGAGGATGTCAATCCTTGTCGGCTTTGAATTAATGGTAATTACTTAGATAAGGGGAGACACCTATGTTTTCATACTACTACAAAGGTATGACTTATCATAATTGAATCTTTAAGGTTCTTTGAGTTGAACTATCCATGTATAAATTATCTATGAATTACGATGAGACATTGTCGATAAGAATTATGAATTATGGAAAGTTCGTTTTAATTGTAAGTTGAGAATTTTGCTTGAGGACAAGCAAAAGCTTAAGTGTGGGGGTATTTGATAAACCGTAAAAGTAACATATTTTAACCCTATATTTAGTATGCTTTTGGATGATTTAGCCCTTGATTTATGTAAAAAGGTGCTTTTAATCCTTTCTTTTCATGTTTATACTCAGGAAAGCACCCGAGGATAAAAAGAACACAAAACAGGCTTAAAAAGGAGTAAATGGGCCTTAGCAAGAAATCAACACGGCCTAGCACAAAGCCTGTACGACTGTGTCTCGACGATTACCTAGAGCAAGGCCTCAACTACGCAACACACGGCCATGCAGCACCCATTGATCACACGAACGTGCCTAGTGATCTGCATGGTCGTGCCCAAATCGACAGACCTGAAGCACATCTTGAACCTCGACTTACACGGCCATGCCCAAAACAACAGAATCAAGGCACGATCTAACCCTGAAATTACACGGGCATGTGCCATGGGCGTGCCCCTGCCGCAGGAATGAGCAATTTCACTCAGAATTGGATGCTTTAAGCCAAAGAAACATAATCCTAAGTCTACTCCAACACCCTAATAGTAATTCTACTTGAAGGAGATACTTAGAAGCCAAGTATAGCATTCCAAAGCCTATATAAACAACCCAAGGCAAACATTAAGGGGGAGCTTTTTGGAGAGGCTTTTTGCCGATGCATTCATCTTTTAGGGAGTCACTTAAAGATAGCCAGTTGATCCATCTCAAGAAGCCGGAGCTCCATTCAAGACAGAGGACCTCTACTTGGGGTTTTAGGGAGTTCTTATGTTTTTTTTATTCTTTTCTCTTGAGATGTTTTCGTATTTAGTTATGAACTAAACCCCTCAGATACCTAAAGGGGATGTAACCTATTATGGATTTTGTTATTTGATTTCTAAATTATATGATAAGTACTTGGTTTGTTCTTAATTATGTTACTTAATTCAATCTGATGTGTTTAGGTGGAGGAGGAATAGACCCAGCCTAAGAGTAGATCTAGCATAATTGAGCCCCTAAAGATAGGGTTACGAGATTTTGCCAGATTAGGGTGAAACCTAATATGGGAATCTGTTGATCGATTTACTGTTTCCTTAGGGGGTTATTATAAGAGAACGAGAGTTCCACTAATTAACCTAAGGTTAGACGTTATTCGCCTCGAGAGAGGGTTTAATATAGGCTAGGGAGTCTCGCGGATCAAGCTAAGTAAAGAAATCATATGGTTTGGGGAATAAATAATAAGTAAAATCATAGGTGGATTCTTCCTGAGGGTATCATCTTCATCAATTGAGTTTCCCTAAAGTCTTTCTCCCATTCATTCTTTTATCTTCGCATTTAGTATTTCATTAGTTTAATAATCCAATCACTCCATATTTTAGGCTAAATAATAGAAAGAAAGTGAGTAGTAGTACTGTTAGGTTCCATTGGGTTCGATAAGATATTCTTGCCAAAGCTATACTACTGTTCGATAGGTGCACTTGCCTCTATTGTTGTCGCAGTCAGTCTACATGTGCGATCACTCTTTTATAAATATTAAAACTCGACTGTTTCACACGATCACTTACGCTTGTTCGTCCAGAGTTGTTTTAAAAATTTCCTCGAATCTGGCATTTGTGATAGAGCTTCAAGAAGTGGTAAGTTAATATGTAATTTCTTTAAAAGTTTAAGAAACTTACCGAACTGTTCCTCTGTATCGTCTCTCTTCAACGCTTCGGGATAAGGTATGCGAGGTTGGTACTCTTTGATTACCGATTTTGGCTTTTCTTGTGTTGCCTCAACTTTACCTTCTTCTACCTCGCTTTCTTGTATTGAATTGGGTTCATCTAACTTTACATTTTCCTGAGCTGTTATGGCTTGGATTTACTCCTTTGGGTTAATCTCGGTGCTGCTTGGTAGACGCCCTTGTGGTCGTTTGGACATTAACTTTGCAAGTTGTCCAACTGACTTTGTAACTTCCCCGACTGGCTTAGTAAGTTTCCCAACTTGGTTCTTGATTCCTTCCATCAATGTTTGTTGGTTTTTAAGTGTCGCCTCAGTGTCTTGGAGACTATTTTCTGTGGCTGCCATGAATTTTGTTAACATTTCTTCGAGGTTCGGCTTCTTTTCTTGTGGATATGGCTGATTTGGGAAATTTGGAGGAGGTTGTTGTCTTTGATTTCCTTGAATTCCTTGACCGCCCCATGAAAAATTTGGGTGGTTCCTCCAACTTGGATTATAAGTATTACTATAAGGGTTATTATTAGATCTGAAATTATGACCTATATAGTTCATCTGTTTGCTTTCTGTGCCCGGTTGGTAGGGTGGGTACTCAGGATTCGCCACTGTTCCACTTGCGTCGTACTGCATTACTCAATGTACCTGCGAAGAACACAAACTATCAAGCTTTTTATTCATCATCTCTACCTGTGTTGAAAGCATGGTTACTGCGTCAAGGTTGAAAACTTTGGCTGATTTTGTTGGTTTTGTCCTTGTAACCTACCACTGATAGTTATTCAGTGACATCTCTTCAATAAACTCGTAGGATACTTCAAGAGTTCTGTTGTTCAGGGTTCCATCAGCGGCTGAATCAATTAGTTGCCTCGTTTAGGGGTTTACACTGTTATAGAAAGTTTGGACTTGGAGCCATAAGGGTAAACCATGGTTCAGCCACCTTTTCAAGAGATCCTTGTATTTCTCCCATGCGTCGTATAATGTCTCTAAATCCATCTACATAAAAGAAGAGATATCATTTCGTAATTTGGCCGTTTTGGCCGGTGGGAAATATTTTAATAAAAAATTTTGGTCATTTCATCCCATGTAGTGATTGGCCCTTATGGTAACGAGTTTAACCACTATTTGGCTTTATTTTTTAATGAAAAGGGAATTAACCGAAGACGTATAGCATCATCAGAAACGCCATTTATTTTGAAGGTATCACAAAACTCTAAAAAATAGCTATATGAGTATTTGGGTCTTCGTCCTACAAACCACCAAATTAAACAAATTGTTGAATCATTTGTATAGTGTTAGGCTTTAATTCAAAATTATTAGCAGCTATAGCAGGCCTAACAATACTCGATTCTGCTCTTGTTAAATGAGGTTTAGCATAATCATACATAGTACATGGAGCATTGTTTTCTGCCACATCTTATGGTGGTGGGTTATTCTCGTCCATCCCTTCAGTAGGATTGGATCTGCCTTCTCGCTCTTCTTCTGTGTAATTTAGGGTTCACCTAATTTCTCTGCGATTCCTACGAGTGGTAGCTTCAATATCATCGTCGTATACTAGTGGTCCTTTCGGGTTCCTTAAAGTCATAAACTAGAGGAACTGTGCTGGAAAAGAAATGAAGTAAATTAGCAAAGTAAAAAAAAAAACTAAAAAAAAAGTAAAATAAAAGTAAAAGTAAATTGCAAAAATAAAAATAGTGGCGAAAGTAATAAAAATAGAGCTTTCTTAATATTTTAGTTCCCCGGTAACGGTGCCAAAAACTTGATCGTCGTTTTGTTGAGTTTTAAAATTTATAAAGAGAATGATCGAACCTGGAAACTAACTCTGACAACGATTTAAGGCAAGTGTACCTATCGAACAGTAGTATAGCTTAGGCAAGACCGGATTGTCAAACCCAAAGGAATTAAAAGTACTAATACTAACCTTCTTTCTATTATTTAGCCTAAATATTAAATGATTGGTTGTTTAATCTAAAACTAACTGATTACTAAGCTAAGATTCAAAGACAAAAAGAATGAATTGGGGAAATAAATTTTGGGAAAACTCAGTTGATTAAGACGATACCCTTAGGAAGAATCCACCTAGACTTCACTTGTTATCTAACATTAAACCAGACGATTTATTCACTTGACCTGATCCGTAAGATTCCCTAATTTATATTAAACCATCTCTTGAGGCAAATAACGTCTAACCCTAGGTTGATTAATTGAAATCTCTTTCTAATTAAAACCCTTAGAATCGCATTAACTCGATCTATGGACTCCCATATTAGGTTTCACTCTAATCTGGCAAAATCTCGTCACCCTATCTCTAGGTGCGCGATCAACTCCGCTTAATTATGCTAGATCTACTCTTAGGTAGAGAATTTTGCTCCACCACCTAAGCACATTCAACTTGAATCAATATCCCTAAAATATTAACACAAGAATTAAGCTCACATAATTAAGAACAAATCAAGTATTTATCATATAGTTCAGAAAACAATAACAAGATCTGTCTTAGGTTTCATCCCCTTCAGGTATCTGAAGGGTTTAATTCATAACAATAAAAGAAAATATCTCAGAAGAAAAGATAAAACAAAACATAAGAAATCCCTAAAACCCTCTAAAGGAATTGAAGGAGAGATCTATCGTCTTGAGTAGAATTTTGACTTCTTGAGATGGATCAACTGGCTATCCCCGAATGATTCCCGCAAATCTGGCTTTTTTGGCTTGGCTCTTTGGCCTAGCTCTGCTAGCTCCCCCTTGAAGGTTATGCTTAGGGTGTTTATATAGGCTCTTGGAATGCTTTAATTGGCCCCTAAGTATTCTAATTCAAGTATAATTCCTACTCGAGTGTTTGAATAGGCTTTGGAATGTGTTTCTTTGCCTTCAAGTATCCAAATCCGAGTGAAATTCCTCTTAGCCACGGTAGGGACACGATCATGGCACACGCCCGTGTGAATCGACTTCAGGTCGTGTTCGAGTCTGTTGATGGAGGTACGGCCGTGTGAATCGTGGTTAGGCCGTGTTCTAGTTAATTTTTGAGGCACGACCGTATGGCTTGAAGTCCAGGTCGTGTCGATTTCCACTTTGGCCCAAATTGGCCCGTTTTAAGCCCGTTTCTCGCTCTTTTCGTCCCTAGGTGCTTTCCTGAATATAAAACATGAAAAGAAAGGATTAAGAGCACCTTTTTACATAAATTAAGGAATAAATTATCCAAAAGTATGCTAAATGTGGGATTAAAATGTATAAACCCAATTTGCTCGGCCCATATACAAACAAACCCATATAACCCCAAACGAAAATTAACCCTAAACCCAAGACCTAAATTACCGTAGCCCAAAACCTAACCAGCCCAAACCTAAATAAAAAAAAAAACAGAAAAAATAAAACCTAACCCTAATGCAAGTGGCGCCGCAACCTAGGGCCACTTGCTCTGACATTCTGACTCCACCGGCCACCGCCCACGTTGCGTCTCCACCGCCCAAGAGCACCTACAAACATTAAAAGAGAAATGATAGAAAGTTTGTAAAAAGGGCTATATAAGCGATTTAAACCAAAGGTAATGGGGACCCTTTTTTTTCTTTTTGATCAATAAAAAGCAGTAAAGAGATTATTAGCAAAAGATTGGCAAACACAAAACAACGAGATCCGAACACTAAAAGAAAGAGATTTGAACAAAACAGAGGTCGAAAAGGTGATTTTTTTTAACTCTTAAATTTTAATTTCTTACTACAAATCCCTTTTATTGCGCAAATATACAAAATATATATATATATAAACTCGTAAAAACATAAAATAAAAAAGAACGAAAAAAACATACCTTTTGTGAAATTTCGGCCACTGTGTACGGTGGCTGGCGACGGTTACACGGTGATCGGCGATGGCACCGACGCGACGGAGGACGGCGACCGGAGCTGGCCGGACTCCCCCCTCTGCAGAGAAAAAAAAGAGAGAAGGAAATTTTTTTTTTAAACAGACAGCCAAATGATTTTTTTTCTGGGTTTTGGGCCTTATATAGCCCCTTAAAACGACGTCGTTTTGGGGCTGGCTTTTAACCCCCAAAACGACGCTGTTTTACTCTACCCGACCCGAATCCGACCTACACCCTAAGAGGATCCGCGTGTTTTTAAACCAGAGGGGAAATTGCACTTTTGGTCCTTCCGCATTTTTAGTATTTCAAATCAAATTTGCAATATTCGCACATTAGCCCTGAAATTTTGCATGGTTTCGCGATTTGGTCCCTCCCTCAAAGCGCTGCGTTTAATTCACTGGGTAAAATTGTGCCCCTCGTCCCTCACCATTTCACGCTGCTTGATTCAAATTCCCATATTATTTATTTCATATAATTTGTCCCAAAACTTTTATTTTTAATGCAATTTAGCCCTTTTTTTAATTATTTTACAATTTTTATTATTATTACTATTATTTAATATTTTATTTTATCATTATTATTATTATCATTATTATAAGAGATATTTTCTTAGTTTAATACTATTATCATCTATTTGATTTTATTTATCTATTTATATTTATGTTATTTTATATATATTTTAATTCTCACTTACATAATTATCACATTTTATATATTTCTACTCTATTTTTATGTTAATATTAATATTAATATTATTATTATTATTATATTTACTATATTTATATTATTGTATGGTATATATTTTGTATCATTATTATTATTTTATTATTATTCTGTACTATTATTATTATTATTATTTACTCTTTTTACTATCATTATTACTATTATTGCTATTTTATTATTATTTCTATTACTCTTATTATTGTATTATTACTTGTATATACTTACTATTATTATTATTATTATTATTATTATTATTATTATTATTATTATTATTATTGTTATTGTTATTACTAGTGTGATAATACTATTATTATCTATTTTATTATGTCTATTTATTGTCATTAATTAAATCAATATTATCAAGTATTTTTTTTCTCGCATAACATCGAATTTCCCTTTATTATTTGTCATATATCAATGCATCAAGTTTTCAAATAATTGATATTTCAGATAAGTTTGAGAAAATCGCCCTAACTTATCGGTTTCGATTTTTCTTGTTCAATCTTAATAACGGAATACCTTTTTAAATCGCAATCAAGCTCCGAATAAAATACTTAATCCCGAAAATTCGAAATGTCGCGCCCTAACTTACTGGACTCGACATCTAGATACTTTGCAAGGTTTTTTTAAAAATAGGGCAATATTCCTAATTTGGACCTTCGGAAAATGAGCCCTAACTTACTAGGTTACATTTTCTCGTTGGAAAATGACGGAGATCCTCTTTAAATATAAAACCAAGTTTTAAAAGGCGAGCTTAGTTTGAGAATCTAAAGTATTGCGCCTAACTTCATTGGACATGATGCTTTATCTCTTGAAAATAAGAGAGTCTTAACGTCCCTTTGATCCCTTCAAGTTTTAGAAATCAAAAGTATCTATTTTTGAATCATTTCAAAGTTTTCAACATTAGGACATCGATCAATCAATTTGGTACCAATTTTGGGCATATCGAGGGTGCTAACCCTTCCTCGTGCGTAACCGACTCCTGAACTCGTTTTTTGGGTTTCGTAGACCAAAATCGTTGTTTTGATAAATCAAAATGTTTATTAAAAATAACTATTTTACGAGGTGGCCCGATCACACCTCATATCAATAAAGATCGGTGGCAACTCCCTTCTTTTCATTTTTTTTAAAAACCCGAGTCGACCGTATCGTTTACTATTTTATCCAACATATGGTTACGACAGCTTGGCGACTCCACTGGGGACTTCGAGAGTCAGGCCATAGATTGATTGATTTTTGTCCTTTTGATTAAAATGGTTTTGAAAAATCATGCTTCTTTTAATGCACTTTCAATATTGGGTCTCGTAAATACTTTGGCATTGCATTGCACGACCGTTGTGGTCACACCTTTAAGTGGGAGCGAGAAGCTATGCCTTCGTGAGGTTTTCACCTCCACATGGGCTAGTGGACTACTTTCGGGATGCATCCGTACTTATGTCTTCGTGAAGTTTTCACTTCCGCATGGCCATAGGGAAATGTATTCCCCTAAATCGAACTCGGTCCGTATGAGCCTATAATGGGTGAGGATCGAGGAATCTACTGGTTTGGGTACCTCAAACTTTAGAACTCAACCACATGTAAAGAGCCTGAGAACCCACCCCGAACTGAACTATGCCGAACCTTAGTAGTTACCCAGATAGGCGTTTGTGTATTTTACATGCTTTATATCTCATTCTGTGGTACTAATTGATGATGTTTTATTTCCTCTGCATGTCATTTCCATTTTTACGAGGCATCGATTCACGGTCCGTTTCTGAGTTAGAAAGCTGGTTATGGAAAGCGAATTCCTTGATAAAGTAGAGGACAATGCGGCCGCCCGCACATGGTCAGAGCAAAGCCAATTAGAAAAAGGGGACAGCTTAGCTGAGAGATATGTGTCAGAATTACGGGATTTCACCAATATCAGTATCATGCAAAATGAACTCCGAGAGTTGAAAGAAATATGGGCCCAGTGGGATGATGAGGCAGAACAGTTGTTTTATAGTACCTACGGCGATCTACCATACCTGCTTGATGTCAAAATAGATAAGCACTTATTCTGAGCAATGACTCAGTTCTGGAATGCTGCTTATAGCTATTTCTCATTCGAGAAAGTAGATCTGGTTCCCACGGTAGAGGAATACACGACCTTGCTTCGTTGTCCGAGAATTCAAGTTGATAAAGCTTATTCCAAAGCGGTTAATAGCCCGACTTTTGTGAGGAAATTGATGAATATCACGGGAATGAGCGAACAATGGGTCTCAGCTAGAATGCAGAAGAAAGGAGGGGTAAATGCATACCTTAGATATATTTGAGGGACCTGATCCTAATGTATCCTGATGCAAAGAAAAAGATTGACGTCTTGGCCTTGTGTATTTACGGTTTGGTGATCTTCCCAAAAGCCCTAAGACATATTGACGAAGTAGTTATTAATCTATTCGGTCGATTAGACAAAGGGGTCACGCATGTTCCCGCTATCTTGGCCGAAACCTTCAGATCCTTGAATGCATGTCGGAGAATAGGTGAAGGCAGGTTTATTGGATGTGCACAGTTGTTATTGGCCTGGTTCCATAGTCACTTCTGGAAGGTGGATAAAGTGTCTTATTGGTTTTTTCAGAGAATTGCTCCCCGTTGAAAGAGATAGTAGCTACGCCTAGGAGAGAAGACGTGTCCAAAGAAAATTGGATAGCGCTCCTCCAAAATCTTCAAGAAGACGACATCGAGTGGAAGGCTCCTTGGATGATTCCCGACAAGGTCCTTTATCATTGTGGAAACTTCGACTGGGTTCCTCTACTGGGAATTTGGGGTGCCACTGCATATACCCCTTTGCTGGTCCTAAGACAGTATAGTTCAAGACAGTTTGTACCAATGACATACAGGGCTAGCTCAATACGAATTCTCATACGAATGGGTGAGCTATAAGAAATAGGTTAAAGAGATCTCTGGTGCCTGGAATCAGATTCATAGAATGAGAAGATTATTCGCAGGCCCGAGGATGACCCCGAATACAGTGAATGGAGGGCTAGGAGAGTCAATGATAACATCTCCGAGCCAAATCCAAAAGGCACCTGATCGAGAGAAGAATGCTTGCGAGTGGTCCCGTCATAATTAGAGATTGTGAAACAAGATTTTGAATAGATGAGTTCAGAACTTGAAAAAGGATAGAAAAGCTCGAAGAAGAAAAGATGCTCCTCCAATTAGAGGTGGACGGTCAAAAATCGAAGGCTGAGAAACTTAAAAAAAATGAAAGGTAGAGGAAGACCGAGATAACTTGAAGACGAAATACAAGAAGATGCGTTTAACGATAAAAAATGCTGGATTAGGGAAAACTTCGGAGCAGTGGTGACAAGAGATCCGAGAGGAAAAAGCCAGAGTTAGCAATTGGGAGAAAAAGTTTCAAGAAATACAAACGCAAAAAGAGGCCTTAGAGAAGGGCATGACTGAAAACCAAAAGGAGAAAAAGGGACTAAAAGCTAGAATAGCTGAGCTTGGGCGGTCTCTGCACCACTATCGAAGTCAAGACTTGGAAAGCAAACTGAAATCAAGTCTGAATAGAATCGAGGAAATAAAGGGTAAGGTTGAAGAGCTAGAATCAGCATTACACAGTAGTGAGCTCCGGATTGAGCTTCTGGAGACAAGAGAAAGGCATTGGGAGGAGGAGCTTCACCATTCTTGCAAGCAAGTTAGAAGTCGGAATTACCTCATGGGTGAAACGATAATCCAGATGCGAGAGGTAGCTGATCACCTGCAGACTTTGGCTACGGAAGCTGACATATTGAGCGTGAGATATGAGCTACCGCCGGGTTATAATCAAGAGCTAATCTCTTCGCTTGGGAAAATCAAAACCTTAGGCCTTAGGGCGAAAGCATAATTGTAATCTGCTTTATGTAAAGGGTTTTGTCTTCTAATAAAGTTTTCTAAAATGAAGTTGATCAGAATCGATGTCTTTTTCTTGCATTCATGCATTTGCATTGCATCATATTACATGCATTTAAGTTTATAAAAATGGGCCTAATTAGCTAAAATTATCAGAAAAAGAGAGAGAAAAAAAAGGAAGTGAAAAGAGAAAATCTGGAAGCGGAACATCACTACGGAACACACGCTAAAACCAGGAAAATGAATCAAAGGTTTGAAAAATTCCAGAAAGAAATGCAGGAACAAATGCAAGAGCAAATATTAAAACTCCAGCAGGAAATGAGGGACCAAATGTTGGAGGCCCAGAGGAATATGATGGCCCAAATGGCCCAAATGATGAACGGGGCAATGGATAAGGGGAAAGGTCCTATGCCTCCGGTCGAGGAAAGTAGTGAAGGCGTCCCCCCGGGTTTTACCCCGCCACATGCAAGAACAAGGCCTGAGGAGTATATCCTAAGGCCACCAGTTGCGATCAGGCCCCAACAAGGGCAGGACGATGCTAGACCTCCCATGAGCTTCCACGCAGGCTCCAGATCCCAACCAGGAGATAACTCGGCCAATCCTGTTGTACCCGATTTAGATATGGCAGAGAAAATGGGGTCGAGAGAAGAATCTTCAAGGCAGTTTGAAACACCCCAAACCCGACCCACGAGCCTTGACCGGATCTGGTATGTTCCCCAGTGTAAACCGTTTCAAATTCTTTTGTTAATTAGGAAAAACTTGTGTGTTTTGGAAGAAAGAGTGTTTTGGGTTGGGCTTGAGTTGAAAACAAGTTTATTTCATTATTAAAATCCTTTAGTTTAGGTGACAAAACGTTTAGGCTTTGTTTTAAAATAAATTTACTTAATCCTTGAATAAATAAAAGTTTGTAAGCTTCATAAATAAAAGCAAAGTAAAGTAGTTCTACTATGGCCTTATTACATCAAATAATTCCCAAAAAAATAAATAAATTAAAAGTACTTAATGAAATAAAAATCAAAACTAAATAAATTCCTTGCTGTGCATGGCCACCTTTAAGCTCCTGCCGACCCGGTCCATTACTGATCGTTGCCTAAAAAAAAGGTCCCCACAACGGGGTGAGTCAAACAGACTCAATGTGTAACCAACACTAAAATTTAGCAATTTAGGCATATGTTCACATATTACATGCATATTCATATAACAGATAGAAAATAATGATGCAACCCAAACCCAAACCTATATACCATCCGCTACACATCACCCATACCATCCTGCACACCGTGGGGACTACTAAGTCAACCCTCCATCCGCTACACACCATCGAAGGAAGTCACTGTAGTCGACGTGCTCATCGCCCTTATAAAATTCGTGGTCTTAGGTCACCACATTCAGAATTTGTGGTCTCAGGTCACCACATTCAGTTATCGTGGTCTTAGGTCACCACATTCAGATTTCGTGGTCTTAGGTCACCACATTAACTTCCCCTTTTCATATAACCCATATGCCCCATATTACACATATCATGCAATATCATACCTTAATTCACATTCTTATCACTTTTCACATGTTAAAAATAACATATATTCATATTCCTAGTAGGAGTAGGAAACGTACCTGAGTACTTTGTACCATAACATGGTACCTTAGCCATATTCACATTCTTATAGACATGCACATATTATTTATTACCATAAATCTTATTAAAAAGTAGTGTGGGGTACACACCTGATTCGCTTAACAATTTCACTTGAATCCCGAAAATCCGATCTAAAACCTTAGATCTCAAGTTCCTACATTCGGCCAACCTTAATATGTTAGCATAAAGCCTATTCGGTTATAAAACCAAATCCTAGTTGGATTTGTACACTTAAATCCTACCTTGTTGCCGATTGACTTAAGAATCAAGTCCTGAAACCTTGTTGTATTCCTTCTTGCATTCGGCCAAACATTAAATTATACCAGAGGTTAGTTTTGGCTTTTTATCAATTATGGAATAGATCTAGTTATCAAAATAGGCCTACGGCCGATTGTATTTAGGCACAAACCTTGCGATTTTCGAATCTCAAAACTCACCGAATAACTAGGGAACACGCGGCCTATGGTGTACCTTCGGAAAAAGAACTTCTCCTTCCTTGTAATCGGCTGATCCTTAGATCTATTAACTTGTTAGTTTCGGCTATTTTGAATAAATATAAACTAGATCTAAACACCAAAAATAGGCCTTGGCCGAATATTCCTTACCTTAGATCTTGGAAGATTTCTTCCTTCTGGTCGACTTATGGACGATCTCAAGCCTTCTTTCCAAGTTTCAACTAACACAATAATGGGGTTAGATTTCCGGTTTGGTTAATCCTAAAAGAAAAGGATGAATCAATGAGATCTTACCCTTACTTTGAAGAAATCGACAACCCCTTTGTTTTAAGTCCTTCAAAGATTTGGCCTGAGACTTAAAGAATAGTCGGCTATGAGCCCCTTCTATATTCGGCTTCAACAAGAGTAAAAAGAGAAAGGTATAAGGCCTTAGGGAGAATCGGCAATAGTGGTCCTTTAGGAAGAGATTTAGGCTAGAACAAGTTAAAAGAAAGAGGAAAGAAAGTGACAAGTTTTTGGAGAGAAAAGAGTAATGAAGGAGAGGCTAAATGATGTTATGAAATTCGGCTACTCCTCCCTCCTATTTTTGGCCGAAAATACCAACCCAAGGAGTCCCCCAATCAGCCAACTCTCCATATCTTGATAAATTTATCTTTTAATT
Organism: Gossypium rotundifolium; assembly: GCA_025506655.1. Taxonomy (NCBI): domain Eukaryota; kingdom Viridiplantae; phylum Streptophyta; class Magnoliopsida; order Malvales; family Malvaceae; genus Gossypium; species Gossypium rotundifolium. Next base: position 14,300,267 of record CP106731.1, on the reverse strand, counting down.
ATCACCTTAAGAAAATAATCCCAACAATTTATCCCTTGTCTAGCCGAATTTTAGTAAAAATTAAACTCATCTTGTAAGTGTCCCTCTTGCCATCCACCTCCTTTGCTTCTTGTAGCAAAAATAAAATCCTTTATTTGCTTCCCACGTTGTTCTAACCTAGGCCCATTTGCATAGCTTGTATGCCACCCACGGGCCTTAAGTGGTGCCTCCAAGCCACTTAAACAAGCCTATGTTTGTGTCAAATTTCTTCTATTAATTTTCTTAAGGCTACCTTGTTTTAGTTTCCTCTTTTACTTAACATTTCTAAATCATTTCCTTACATTCCCAAGTTTCCAAAAATGTTCATCATACATTCATAATACATAAGTCATGCCATTTAGTATAATTAAATCAGAAATACATAGGCCCATTTTCAGGATGTTACAGTTCTACCCCCTTAAAATAATTTCGTCCCCAAAATTGTCGGGCTAAAATAAATGAGGGTATTGCTGTCGTATTGCCTCTTTTGGCTCCCACGAAGCTTCTTAGATCCATGATTGCGCCCACAACACTTTGACTAGGGAACCGACTTCCTCCGTAATATTTTCACGCCTCGCTCCAAAATCTGAATCGGCTCTTCCTCGTAGGATAAGTCCGCCTTAGCTCCACTTCTTCAATGGTACCACATGAGATGGATCCGATCGGTAGCGACGTAGCATGGATACATGGAATATGTCGTGCATCTGCTGCAACTCGGGTGGCAACTCCAACTGATAAGCCACTAGTCCAACTCGCTTCAACACTCGATAGGGTCCTATAAACCTTGGGCTTAGCTTCCCTTTCGACCAAATCTCATCACCTTCTTCTAAGGCAAAACCTTAAGAAATACTTGGTCTCCCACATCAAATTTAATCTCCTTCCATTTGAGATCTGCATACGACTTTTATCTATCGGATGCTTCCTTTAACCGTGCCCGAATTATCTCAACCTTTGCTTCGGACTCTGCCACTAATTTTGGTCCCAAAACTTGATGTTCTCCTAATTCTGTCCAACATGTAGGAGTTTGACACTTCTGACCATACAGCGCTTCATAAGGTGCCATTCGAATACTTGCCTGATAGCTGTTGTTGTAGGCAAACTCTGCTAAAGGCAAATACTCCTCCCAACTTCCTCTGAAATCCATCACACAGCCCCTCAACATATCTTCCAATACTTGGATTACCCGTCCGACTGTGGATGAAAAGCCATAGTGAAATCCAACTTAGTGCCTAAAGCTTGATGAAGTGCCCTCCAAAATCGAGACGTAAATCTTGGGTCTCTATCCGAAATGATAGACACTGGCACTCCATGTAGCCTCACAATTTTCGCCACATATAATTTATCCAATTTCTGAAGAGAATAATCAACTCTTACTGGGATAAAGTGCGCGGACTTGGTCAAACGGTCCACTATTACCCATACCGAGTCCTTCTTAGTAGGCGTAAGGGGAAGCCCACTAACAAAGTCCATGGTAATTCTTTCCCACTTCCACTGCGGAATCTCGATTGGCTGAAGCAATCTTGATGGAACTTGGTGTTCAGCCTTAATTTGCTGACACGTCAGACATTTCCCCACGAATTCAGTAACTTCCCGCTTAAGATCAGGCCACCAAAACTGTTCCCTTAGATCCCTGTACAGCTTGGTGCCTCCGGGATGCATAGCATAAGGGCTACCATGCGCTTCCCGAAGAATCCTTTGTCTTAACTCCTCGTCCCTCGGCATACAGACCTTTCCTTTGAAGCACAATACTCCCTCATCACTAACACCATAGTCCTCTAACTCTCCGTTCTGTACTTGCTGTAGCTTAGCACTTAGGTCCTTATAGCCAACTGTCCCTCTTTCACCTCATTCAACCACGTCGACTTAACTTGTAATTCTGCCAGCAGACTTCCATCATCATATAAACTCAAGTGTATGAACATTGCCCTCAGATCTGACACAACCTTTCGGCTTAGGGCATCCACCACTACATTCGCCTTGCCCGGGTGATATTCTATCGAACAGTCATAGTCCTTCAGCAATTCAACCCACCTTCGCTGCCTCATGTTTAACTCCTTCTGAGTCAGCAAATACTTAAGGCTCTTGTGGTCTGTGTAGATCATCGACTTTTCACCATAAAGGTAGTGCCTCCATACCTTAAGCACGAAAACTACTGCTGCTAATTCCAAGTCATGCGTCGGGAGATTCACCTCATGTGGCCTCAACTGTCGGGACGCATATGCGACTACCTTCCCGTCTTGCATCAATACGCAACCCAAACCTGTATGGGAAGTGTCACAATACACCGTAAAATCCTTTCCTGCCTCAGGCTGAATCAACACTGGAGCTTCCGTCAATACCCTCTTAAGCTTTTCAAAGCTCTCCTGTTGCTTATCCGTCCATACAAAGGGTACTTCCTTCCTCAACAACTTTGTTAAAGGCGCGACTATTGACGAAAATCCTTCTAGGAACCTTCTGTAATAGCCTACCAATCCTAAGAAACTACGAATCTCGCCACCGACTTAGGTGGTTTCCAATCCAACACCGCTTCAATCTTCTTAGGATCCACCCTTATTCCTTCAGCAGACACCACGTGTCCTAAGAAAGCAACTTCCTTAAGCCAAAATTCACACTTGCTGAATTTGGCATAAAGCTTCTTCTCCCTCAATACTTGCAACACAATCCGGAGATGCTCATCATGCTCCTCCTCAGTCTTGGAGTACACCAAAATATCGTCGATAAACACTACGATGAATCTATCCAAGTAAGGTTAGAAAACCTAGTTCATTATATCCATGAACGCGGCTGGGGCATTGGTCAACCCAAACGGCATTACTACAAACTCAAAATGGCCGTATCTTGTCCTAAAGGCCTTCTTATGGATATTCGCCTCCTTTACCTTCAACTGATGATATCCTGACCTTAAGTCAATCTTTGAGAACACTGCCGCCCCCTTAAGCTGATCGAACAAGTCATCAATCCTCGGCAAAGGATACTTGTTCTTGATGGTCAGCTTATTCAACTGACGATAATCTATGCACATTCGCATAGTTCTGTCCTTCTTCTTCACAAATAGGACCGGTGCTCCCCACGGAGACACACTGGGTCAGATAAACCCACGATCCAGTAATTCTTGGATTTGAGCCTTGAGCTCAACCAACTCCTTTGGTGCCATTCGGTATGGAGCGATTGACATAGGAGCTATTCCCGGTAGCAAGTCTATTTCAAATTCTACCTCCCTATCTGGGGGTATTCCTGGTAATTCCTCTGGGAACACATCCTCAAAGTCCCTTATAGTTCTAACTCCACTGACACCTCCTTCCTTTCATTCTAACGCACTTACAAAGGCTAAGAACGCCCTGCACCCTTTACGAACCATCTTTTTCACCTTCAATGCCGAAACTACGTTAGACAAGTAGTTTCTTCTTTCTCCTATCATTACTACCACTTCATCTTACGGGGTCCTTAGTTCCATTCGCTTAGCCAAGACAATCCAACACGGCCCGTTGCTCTACTAACCAGTCCATACCAAGTATGAGGTCAGATTCTCTGAAGGATAACTCCATTAAGTCAGTCGGAAAGCTCACTCCTTGAATTTCTAGGGATACACTCCGAAAGATCTTATCCACCACTATAGTTTGGCCTAATGGGCTTACTACAGTCATCTCTCTATCAGAAAGTTCAGAGTCTAGGCCTAGTGTTTCCACTACACTACATGCAACATAAGAATGGGTCGAGCCCACATCAATAAGAGCAAAATAGGGCTTGCCATGAATGAGAAACGTACCGGTTATGACGTCCGGTATGTCTCTATCCTCCTTCCGGTGAACTGCATAAACCAAACCCGGTTGCCTTGCCTCAATATTAGTAGCACCTCGACCTGGTGTTCCACGTCCTCTACCATTTCCTTGATTATTTGGACTACGACCTCACTGAGGCTGTTGTCCACCTCTACCAGCCTAACTAACATTCTGAACTGCTGGCTGATTCTTATCTGGTTTCCTCGGGCAGTCCTTGATCATATGGTCCTTTGACCCACATCTGAAACATCCACCTGTCTTCTTCCAACATTCACCCAAATGTTTCTTTCCACACTGATCACATGGACGATACTGCCCTCCTGCCCAACTTGCTGACCCCGTGGCCTATCAGCTCTGGGCCTTTTCTGCACATTTCTTAACGATCCTGACGATCCATAACCCCTCTTGGGTCTATTCCTATCAGAACTCTGCTTAACTGAGTCCTTGATTCCCTCGGCTACCTTAGCCTTTTCTACCAACGCGAAAAACTCCCGCTCCTGATGTGGAGCTATCAATAACCTGAGGTCATCCCTTAAACCGTATTCAAAATGGACATATCGCTCATGTTCCGTTGCCACTACTCCTCGAGCATATCGGCTTAACCTCAGAAATTTAGCTTTATACGCAAGCATCGACTTGTTCCCTTGAACCAGCCCTAGAAAAGCCTTCCTCGCTCATCAATATATCCGTCCCCACATACTTCTTCCGATATGCCATTTTAACATATTCCTGTGTCGATCCTCACCGTGGCACCATCCCGAACCGTTAACCACCATTGATACGCTTCATCGCATAGCGGCGCCACCATTCCTTTCAACTTCTCCTCAGGGGTCAGATCGAGCTCATCCATAATATGTTCGGTCGCTTCCAACCAAGATTCACTCTCACTGGTGCCACACCGGATACTCCACTAATACTTGACTCGTTGGCTTGGAGTCACTCGGTGCAGATTACGAGCTCAGATTCTCCAAAGACCACCACCATTTCAAGAACCCGCAGCATATAGCCTGCGATATCGCATCATCCCCCGTCTGAGCTTGCTACTCGACACTAATAGTTGGGGGTGGTGGTGGCGGTGGTAACTCATTGTCAGACCCTTTACCCGATCTAACGGGTTCTGACACAGTCATTCTTCCTCTACCGCGTCCATGACGATCGCGTCCTCTAGAACTCATATCTAACGATGCGCTTTAATCTGATTTAAGAATTTTTTATGAATTAGCTCTTATTCCACTGATTATCCACGAAGAAGTTTTATGAAAAGAGTTTTAGGAGTGGTTCTTTCGTATTCATACATGCACACAGTCTTTACATTCATACATCCATCAATCAATTATGAACTTTCGTTCATTCAGAGAAATATTGTAGTTTTAATTGTTGTTGTTTTTCCACTATCCAGGGGTATTTTTGTAATTTACCCTACAGGGGTATTTTCATAATTTGTCAAAATAAGGTTCCTTGGTGATGTTTTCAATAAGGGTATTTTGGTAATTTTTTTAAAATCCTGGGGGTATTTCGATAATTTTGAAATTACAAGGGTATTTTAGTAATAAACCAGGGTAAATTTATAAGTCTGAATAAATCAAGGGTATTTCAAAATTTGCAAAACTTGAGGGTTCTTTTTGAGAATTTGTTTTCCAAATCGGTGCTGTTGCAAAAATTTTGAAAATCGTGGGTCGATTCGTAATTTTGTAACTTGGGGTATTTGGTAATTTGTAGGGTAGGGTAATTTTGTAATTTTTTCTAAAATCGTGGTATTTTTATTTTGCAAATTAGGTTTTTGAACATTTTATAAAGTAATGAAATTTTGATAAGAATTGTGGGTATTTAAAATTTTTATAATCCAAGGCATTTTGTAATTTTACCACTAGGGCATTTTGTAAATTTGTAAATCGAAATATTTCAAGAAAATTTATAAAATAATCTTTTCAAATCAATAGGGTAATTTAGAAATTTTAAAACTAGGGTTTCCATAAAAATACGGCTAGTCCCTTTCGGGTTTTAGTTAGGGGTTTAGCCCGTGTGTAAGTCCTCTTGGTTAGGGTGAACCGAGGCTACGCACTGTAGGATTCGAGTGGAGAGGAGGTGAGTCACGCGGACTGCTTAAATACCAAGCTCCCAATCAAACCAATCCTAGACATGCGTACCATGGTTGCCACACCCTAACTCTACGACTCAATCATGTGTTTGTTTAGTTAGGCATTTAAGTCTTATGTTTTGTTGGGGTATACTAGTCCTAGGGTTCAAGTGCTTATCATGCTAATCTCGCTCCATTCCATTTCTACCCTTCTACAAGTCATAATATGAATCACACAATGGATAGAAGTACTTACCGGTGGACTTTGCCTGAGACTTAGTGGGCCATACCGTAAAAATCGCTTAATTCACAAAATCTCTTTTGGGCTTAACTTTGAAAACATTTTGGGCCTTAAACCCAAGGCTCTGATACCAAATTGAAACACCCCAAACCCGGCCCACGAGCCTTGATCGGATCTGGTATGTTCCCCGGTGTAAACCGTTTCAAATTCTTTTGTTAATTAGGAAAAACTTGTGTGTTTTGGAAGAAAGAGTGTTTTGGGTTGGGCTTGAGTTGAAAACAAGTTTATTTCATTATTAAAATCATTTACTTTAGGTGACAAAACGTTTAGGCTTTGTTTTAAAATAAAGTTACTTAATCCTTTAATAAATAAAAGTTTGTAAGCTTCATAAATAAAAGCAAAGTAAAGTAGTTCTACTATGGCCTTATTACATCAAATAATTCCCAAAAAAATAAATAAATTAAAAGTACTTAATGAAATAAAAATCCAAATTAAATAAATTCCTTGCTATGCATGGCCACCTTTAAGCTTCTGCCGACCCGGTCCATTACTGATCGTTGCTTGAAAAAAAAAAGGTTCCTACAACGGGGTGAGTCAAACAGACTCAATGTGTAACCAACACTAAAATTTAGCAATTTAGGCATATGTTCACATATTACATGCATATTCATATAACAGATAGAAAATAATGATGCAACCCAAACCCAAACCTATATACCATCCGCTACACATCACCCGTACCATCCTGCACACCGTGGGGACTACTAAGTCAACCCTCCATCTGCTACACACCATCGAAGGCAGTCGCTGCAGTCGACGTGCTCATCGCCCTTATAAAATTCATGGTCTTAGGTCACCACATTCAGAATTCATGGTCTTAGGTCACCACATTCAGTTATCGTGGTCTTAGGTCACCACATTCAGATTTCGTGGTCTTAGGTCACCACATTAACTTCCCCTTTTCATATAACCCATATGCCCCATATTATCCATATCATGCAATATCATACCTTAATTCACATTCTTATCACTTTTCACATGTTAAAAATAACATATATTCATATTCCTAGTAGGAGTAGGAAACGTATCTGAGTACTTTGTACCATAACATGGTACCTTAGCCATATTCACATTCTTATAGACATGCACATATTATTTATTGCCATAAATCTTATTACACACCTGATTCGCTTAACAATTTCACTTGAATCCCGAAAATCCGATCTAAAGCCTTAGATCCCAAGTCCCTACATTCGGCCAACCTTAATATGTTAGCATAAAGCCTATTTGGCTATAAAACCAAATCCTAGTAGGATTTGTACACTTAAAACCTACCTTGTTGCTGATTGACTTAAGAATCAAGTCCCAAAACCTTGTTGTATTCCTTCTTGCATTCGCCAAACATTAAATTATACCACAAAGTTAGTTTTGGCTTTTTATCAATTATGGAATAGATCTAGTTATCAAAACAGCCTATGGCCGATTGTATTTAGGCACATACCTTACGATTTTGAATCCGAAACTCACCGAATAACTAGGGAACACGCGGCCTATGGTGTACCTTCGGGAAAAGAACTTCTCCTTCCTTGTAATCGGCTGATCCTTAGATCTATTAACTTGTTACTTTCGGCTATTTTGAATAAATATAAACTAGATCTAAACACCAAAAATAGGCCTTGGCCGAATATTCCTTACCTTAGACCTTGGAAGATTTCTTCCTTATGGTCGACTTATGGACAGATCCCGAAGCCTTTTTTCCAAGTTTCAACTAACACAATAATGGGGTTAGATTTCCTGGTTTTGGTTAAATCTTAAAAGAAAAAGGATGAATCTGAATGAGATCTTACCCTTACTTTGAAGAAATCGACAACCCCTTTGCTTTAAGTCCTTCAAAGATTCGGCCTGAGACTTAAAGAATAGTCGGCTATGAGCCCCTTGTATATTCAGCTTCAACAAGAGTAAAAAAAGAAAGGTATAAGGCCTTAGGGAGAATCAGCAATAGTGGTCCTTTAGGAAGAGATTTGGCTAGAACAAGTTAAAAGAAAGAGGAAAGAAAGTGAGCGTGTTTTGGAGAGAAAAGAGTAATGAAGGAGAGGCTAAATGATGTTATGAAATTGGCTACTCCTCCCTCCTATTTTTGGCCGAAAATACCAACCCAAGGAGTCCCCAATCGCCAACTCTCCATATCTTGATAAATTTATCTTTTAATTATCACCTTAAGAAAATAATCCCAACAATTTATCCCTTGTCTAGTCAATTTTAGTAAAAACTAAACTCATCTTGTAAGTGTCCCTCTTGTCAGTCCACCTCCTTTGCTTCTTGTAGCAAAAATAAAATCCTTTATTTGCTTCCCACGTTGCTCGAACCTAGGCCCATTTGCATAGCTTGTATGCCACCCACAGGCCTTAAATGGTGCCTCCAAGCCACTTAAACAAGCCTATGTTTGGGTCAAATTTCTTCTATTAATTTTCTTAAGGCTACCTTGTTTTAGTTTCCTCTTTTACTTAACATTTCTAAATCATTTCCTTACATTCCTAAGTTTCCAAAAATGTTCATCATACATTCATAATACATAAGTCATGCCATTTCGTATAATTAAATTAGAAATACATAGGCCCATTTTCAGGATGTTACACAATTGGAGGATCGTTGCAAATGGTTGGAAGAAAAATTCAAGGCACTAGAAAGTATCGATCATCATCATGGGATTGATGCAAAAGATTTAAGTCTGGTTCCGGATTTGGTGCTGCCTCATAAGTTTAAAATGCCTGAATTTGAAAAATACAGTGGGACTAGCTGCCCGGAGGCCCACATCACCATATTCTACAGGATGATCAACTCTTAATCCACTATTTCCAAGAAAGTTTAGTGGGCGCAGCTGCTAGATGGTATAACCAGCTTAGTCGGGCCAACATTAGTTCCTGGAGAAATTTGGCTCAAGCATTTCTAAAGTATTACAGCCACGTTACGGACATGGCACCGGATAGAATTACTTTGCAAAGCATGGAAAAAAGACAAAATGAAAGTTTTAGACAATACGCGCAGAGGTGGAGGGAGGTCGCCATGCAGGTCCAACCACCTCTCTTAGAAAAAGAGACTACCATGCTCTTCATTAACACCCTGAAGGCCCCTTTCATAACTCATATGATAGGGAGTACGACTAAAAGCTTTGCCGACATAGTAATGGCAGAGAGAGATGATCGAACATGCCATAAGGGCAGCAAGATCGAGGCAGGAGAAAGCGCTAGGAGGGTTGCCCCTAAGAAGAAGGACGGTGAAGTAAATAATGTGAGCACACACAAGGTGATCACGATTAATCTGCCAAAGGCAGTCACCTCTGGACAACAAGGTCCGACAAGACAGGAATCGAGAACCAGACCGAATGCTGAAAAAATTTCAATTCATGCCAATTCTAATAACGTACAAGGAGCTATACCAGACTTTGTTCAACGAGCATATCGTGTCCCCGTTCTATTTGCAACCATTACAACCTCCATACCCTAAGTGGTACCACTCTAACACTCACTGCGATTACCATGCAGGGGTAGCGGGGCATTCGATAGAGAACTGCCTCGCCATTAAAAAGGTAGTCGAGAGGCTAATAAAGATAGAGGTTATAACACTCGACGATCTGATAAAAAAAGAGAACCCACTACCCAATCACGAGGATAGAGGGGTAAACACGATTGGTGAGGAGGTGGTGAAAAAAATCAAGAAGGACGTCACGGAGGTGAAAACCCCATTGAGAGTAGTCTGGGAGGAAGTGGCAAAGAGAGGATTGACAGATTCAGATCCTGCAAAAAATTGGAGGCATATAAAGAACTACTGCGAACTCCATAAAATAAAAGGGCACGAGATTCAAGAATGTGCCCAGTTTAGAATTTTGGTGCAAAACCTTATGGACAACAAAGAACTGGAGTTTTATGAAAAAGGAGTAGAGGAAAGGAATGTATGTGTGACCGAGGAAGAATTGACAAAGCCTAGAGTCAATTACCCGAGAATCATCATCTCGCGAAACATGGAAGGTGGGGTGCGAGGAAGGCCGAAGATTATAATTCAGAAACCTATTTCTTTTCCCTACAAAGACAGTAAAAAGGTACCCTAGGACTACAATTGTAATGTAATGATACCAGGGGCGGAAAGCTCCACTAGCATTTCTGAGGAGGTTAAGAATGAAGGGTCCTATACGCTTAGTGGGAAGCGTTACGACCCTAAGAACAAAGGAGCAGAACAAGTGAAACCAAAGACTATGCTGATTGGGCAAAAAAAGGAACCCGAAGCCCCTATCAATGAACCCATAAAAGAGGAGGCCAAAGAATTCTTGAAATTCTTAAAACACAGCGAGTACAACGTGGTAGAAAAGTTACGCAAACAACCAGGTCGGATATCTGTGCTAGCCCTGCTGTTAAGCTCAGAAGTGCACCGTGAAGCACTGATGAAAGTACGAAATGAAACTTATGTTACTAAGGATATATCCGTTAATAAGTTGGACCGTCTGGTTAGTAACATAAGTGCTGACAATTTTATTTACTTCAGTGATGATGAAATCCCACCAGGAGGCATGGGATCAACAAAAGCCTTGCACATAACTACTCGTTACAAGGGATACACTTTGCCGAGTGTGTTAATAGATAATGGATCAACTTTAAATGTCTTACCTTTGGCTACACTGAGGAGGTTGCCTATAGACAGCTCTCACATGAAAGTATGCTAGAACATAGTGAGAGCATTTGATGGCACCGAAAGAAGAGTGATAGAAAGAATGGACGTACCATTATTGATCAGGCCTAACACATATGAAGTAGATTTCCTAGTCATGGACATCAAACCCTCTTACAACTGCTTGTTGAGAAGGCCACGATTTATTCGCAGCGGTCTTGTCCTCGCCATCGCATCCTTTGTCAGGGAAGCCGGTAATAGAAAACTGATTAGTAACTATAAACGCTGAAGAAGACATCATAACAACTGTTACCAATGAAGCGCCATATTTAGAAACAAGTGAGGAGGCCGTTGAATGTTCCTTTCAATCCATAGAGTTCGTAAATGCTACTTTCATCTTGAAGGGGAATGAAGTCCCGGTGCCTAAGCTATCCAAGACCACAAGGATGGGCCTACGAATGATGATAGGAAAAAGGGCTCTACCAGGAAAAGGATTGGGCAAACATCTCTAAGGAAAAGATTAGATCCCGATGCTGAAAGAGAAGAGAGACCGTTTTGGCTTAGGTTTCAAACCAGATGCAAAACAAATGAGGAAGGAAATAGAGAAGAAACAACAAAGGAGAAGGGCAAGGTTGAACGAAGAGGACGTCAAGTGGGAATCAATGACATTCCCCCACATATCTCGTACTTTCATGTCAGGAGGAATAATCTATCCAAAGAATCTTCCTCACATCAATGCCATACACGACGAGGAAATTGATCAAGGAAACCAGTTGGGCATTCGCCCGTACGAACCTGAAAGTGTTCTAAACAATTGGACTGCAGAGGAATTTCCTGTAGTTTTTAGAGATTATATAGAGTAACATTCAGAACGCACTCATTGTTTTAAGCTTAGAAACAATGAGATTTCTTTTGTGAAACAGGCTCATGTTCGGATATTTTGTTCTAATGAAATACATCTTTAATTCTAACAAACATTTTCTCATTTCTTGTTCCCATTCATATCATGTGAATAGTTATCCTTCAATTCATTTATTCTGTGTACATCCTTTGATACCCATCACAGGTTCCTAGCCATCAATGATATGAGCAACGATACTACAGATTCAGAGGTCCGTTTTGAGCAAGACATGTGTTTAGAGGAATCTCAGGATTTTGAAAGTGATAGAGAATGTGACTTGCCTCCAGACTTGTTGAGAATGGTAGAGCAAGAAGAAAAACATATCCTACCGCATAAAGAGTCAGGGGAAATGGTAAACCTGGGAGAAGGAAAAGAAGTAAAGATCGGAGCTTGTATCACGGCAGAGACCAAGCGAGACCTCATCGAGTTACTCCAAGAATTCAAGGATGTATTCGTGTGGTCGTATCAAGATATGCGGATTAAGCAATCGATATCGCGATTACCGGTTGCCCATAAAAGAAGAATATAAGCCCGTCCAATAGAAGCTTCGAAGAATGAGACCAGATGTTTTGTTAAAAATAAAAAAAGAAGTCGAGAAACAATTTAATGCCGGATTCTTGCAAGTGGTTAAGTATTCGGATTGGGTGGCTAATATCGTCCCTGTCCCTAAAAAAGATGGGAAAGTGCGAATGTGCGTAGACTACAGGGATCTAAACAAGGCTAGCCCGAAAGACAATTTCCTATTGCCTCACATCGACACCTTAGTAGACAATACGACGGGCTATTCGTTGTTCTCCTTCATGGATGGTTTCTCAGGATACAACCAAATAAAGATGCATCCTGAAGACATGGATAAGACAACATTTGTGACCATGTGAGGAACATTTTGTTACAAGGTGATGCCGTTTGGGCTCAAAAATGAGGGAGTGACATATTAGAGAGCCATGGTAACCCTATTTCACGACATGATGCACAGAGAAATTGAGGTTTACGTCGACGATATGATCGCCAAGACCCGAATTGAAAAAGAACATGTGCAGGTCCTAAGAAAACTAGTCTTGAGGTTGAGAAAATTCTAGCCAAAACTTAATCCAGTAAAGTGTACCTTCGGAGCTCGGTCTGGGAAGTTGCTCGGATTCATGGTCAGTAAAAAGGGGATTGAGGTTGACCCAGACAAAGTCAAGGTCATACAAGAGTTGCCTCCACCACGTACCCAAAGAGAAGTTAGAGGTTTTTTAGGAAGGCTAAATTACATCGCTCGGTTCATTTCACAACTGACTGAGAAATGTGACCCCATATTCCGTCTTCTTAAGAAACGCAATCCGGGCACATGGGATGGAGAATGCAAGAAGACCTTTGACAAAGTAAAGCAATACCTGTCCAATGCCCCAGTATTGACACCGCCTCATCCAGGTAGGCCATTAATCCTTTATTTGACAGTGCTCGATAATTCAATAGGATGTGTGCTTGGTCAGCACGACGAGTCGGGAAAAAGAGAGAAGGCAATATACTACCTTAGTAAAAAATTCACTGAATGTGAAACAAGGTACTCGCGAATCGAGAAACTATGTTGTGCCTTGATTTGGACAACTCGAAGATTGAGGCAGTATATGTTGTATCATACGACATGGCTCATCTCGAAGCTAGATCCTCTAAAATATATGATGGAGTCTACCGCTTTGAACGGAAGGATGGCCAGATGGCAGATTCTACTTTCTGAATTTGACATAGTCTATGTGAACCAAAAGGCAGTAAAAGGGAGTGCAATAGCAAACTTTTTAGCCAGTAGAGCCCTTGAAGATTACGAGCCTTTAGACTTTGACTTCCCTAACGAAGATTTGATGTATGTGGCAAACACTGGAGAGGGTGCCTCAGAAGATCATCCTTGGAAGCTAAATTTTGACGGAGCATCAAATGCCGTGGGCAATGGAATTAGGGCAGTTCTGATATCCCCAAAAGGAGACCATTACCCATTTGCTTGCAAACTGGATTTCGATTGCACTAATAATATGGTTGAATATGAAGCTTGCATCATGGGTCTCCGCGCCGCTATCGAACGCAAAATCAGAGTATTAGAAGTGTATGGAGATTCTGCCCTCGTAATCTATCAACTTAAAGGGGAATGGGAAACCAGGGATCCAAAGCTGGCCATCTACAAAAGATTAGCCCAAGATTTGATCAGAGAGTTTGACGACGTCACTTTTCGTTATTTACCCAGAGACGAAAACTAGATGGCTGATATTTTGGCCACCTTAGCCTCCATGGCCCGAATAAACGAGAATGAGGATATGAAGCCTATACGAATGAGCATTCATTAGGACCCAGCCCATTGCTACAATATCGAGAAAGAAGAGAAAACTGGCCTACCATGGTACCACGATATACTGCGGTACGTGAAAAATCGTAAGTACCCAGATCAAGCAACTGAGAACGATAAAAGGACGTTGAGAAGAATAGCTTGTGAATATGTCCTGAATGGAGAGGTCCTATACAAGAAAAGGAAAAATCAAGTGCTGCTGAGATGTGTGGATGCCGCTGAAGCTAAGTTAATCCTGGAAGAAGTCCATGAAGGTGTCTATGGAACTCACGCCAATGGTTTCACAATGGCCAGACAAATAATGAGGTTTGGATATTATTGGTCCACCATGGAAGGAGACTGCATCAACTATGCCAAAAAATGTCATAAATGCCAGATTTATGGAGACAAGATTCATGTGCCTCCGTCACCTTTACACGTTATCGACTACTTTAGGAATGACATATCTTCTTTTGTGCAGAATGACACAGAAACATTATATGATGCATGGGAAAGATACAAGGATCTCTTAAGAAGATGCCCACACCACGGATTACCTTTGTGGCTTTAAGTCCAAACTTTCTACAGTGGTGTGAATTCTTCAACAAGGCAAATGATTGATTCATCAGCCGGTGGAACTAGGCAAATGATTGATTCATCAGCCGGTGGAACTCTGAACAACAAAACTCCTGAAGTGGCCTGCGATTTTATTGAGGAGATGTCATTGAACACTTATCAATGGCAAATCACAAGGGCAAAGCCGATAAAATTAGCCGGAGTTTTCAATATAGATGCAGTGACAATGCTGTCAACATAGGTGGAGTTAATGAATAAAAAGCTTGATAGTTTATGTTCTTCGCAGGTACATCCAGTAATGCAAAGCGAAGCAAGCAGGAATGTGGTGAATGCTGAGTACCCACCCTACCAACCAAGAGTAGAAAATGAGCAGACAAACTATATAGGTAACAATTTTAGATCCAATAATAATCTTTATAGTAATACTTATAACCCAGGTTGGAGGAACCACCCAAATTTTTCGTAGGGAGGACAAGGAAATCAAGGAATTCAAAGGCAGCAACCTCCTCCAAATTATCAAAATCAGCCCTACCCACAGGAAAAAAATCAATCCTTGAAGAGATGCTGACAAAATTCATGGTAGCCACAGAATCTTGACTTCAAGAGACTGATACAAACCTTGATGAACAACAGAAGTCGATGAAACGACTCAAGAATCAAGTTGGAGAACTTACTAGGTCAGTGGGACACCTCACAAAGCTACTTTCTGAACGCCAACAAGGATGTCTACCAAGCAACACAGAAATAAACCCAAAAGAGAAAATCCAAGCCAATACAACTCAAGAGGGTACAGAAGTAGATAGACCTACATCAGCGCAAGAAAAGAAGGATAAGACCGAGGTAGCTCAAGAAAAGACAAAATCGATAATCAAAAAATACCAACCTCGCATACCTTATCCCGAAGCATTGAAAAAAGAAGATTCAGAGGAACAATTCGGTAAGTTTCTAAAACTCTTAAAGAAATTACATATTAACTTACCTCTTCTTGAAGCTCTTTTTCAGATGCCCGATGCAAGGAAATTCCTAAGCAAGCTCTTGACGAACAAACGCAAAATAGATGAAGAGCACCATGTGGAATTAAATGCAACATGCTCAGTAATGCTACAGAATAGGCTACCACAAAAACTAAAAGATCCAGGGAGTTTTACGATTCCATGATTAATTGGTAGTTTGACTATTGATAATGCGTTAGCTGATTTAGGGGCAAGTATAAATGTTATGCCTTATGCATTATTTAAATGACTAGGTCTAGGAAGCCCAAACAAACTAGGATGAGTATTCAACTAGGCGATAAAGCATTAGAATCCCTAGGTGCGTTATTGAAGATGTTTTAATCAAAATCGATAAATTTGTTTTCCCAGTAGATTTTGTTGTTTTAGACATGGATGAGGAAAATTCAATCCCTTTAATTTTAGGAAGACCTTTTCTTGCAACTGCCAAGACTAAAATTAATGTTTCCACAGGAGAGCTCATACTTCGTGGAGGAGATGAATCAGTCAATCTTCAAGCTCTCAACTCAGCTAGAACCACAGAAGATGAAGGTAAGAAAGTCGTTTCAATAGATAATCAAATTATTCAACCTCCATCGTAGGAAACATCACGAAGCATCAAAACTGAGCCAACACAGAAGCATACGATCAACAATTTAGAAGAGCAGAAGATATACACCAAAGAAAAGTCGGATCCACACGAAGTAAAACCTAAGGAACCACCAAAAGAGCTCATAGGAACATCTAATCACTTTAAAATAGGAGACCAGGTGCTGTTAGACAAAGCCAATCTTCACATCACTTCAACAAACTTGAGGGCAAAGTGAGAAATTCTTCCCAAGGTACACGAAATCTTCCCCCACAACACAGTCGAGGTAAGTAACCCAAAATTTGATAAATTCAAGGTAAATGCTTCTCGACTCCAACTTTATCATGAAAATAAAATCGCAAGCATGAGGGAAGATATTCAAACCTTTAAACCTCCCTGAAATTTTTAAACATGAGGACAGTCTAGCTTAATACTATAAATGAGCGCTTATCGGGAGGTAACCCGTACATTAACACTATTTATTTTCAAATTTGTTTTCAGTTTCTTTTCTTTCCATATTTCTTTCCTAAGTATTTAGTTGGAAACTAAAACAAAAGTGCAGATTTCTAGACCACACGATTGTGTCTGTGGCCGTGTGGACCACCGAAACCACCACACTGACAGGAGCAGGGCCGTGCAAGTCAGTCCAACCACTCCCCGACGTCACGAGCCCAACAACCCTAAAGCACGGGTATCGACAAGAACAGCACGGGCGTGCCTATGAATCGTGTGAAGCTACTGACTTTCTCAAAACGGGCGTGGCTGACTAAGAAACGGGCGTGTAAGAAGCAACACGCCATTAGCCACGGCCGTGCTAGGCAGCCGTGTGAATGGACACACCCTCGACACACGAGCGTGGGAACAAGCTAGATTTGAAATTTTATTTAAATCCCCACAGCCTTCCCTTCTCTCCCACATTCCTTCTTCCTTCTCTTCTTTCAAATTTTTCTTCGTATTCATAGAAAAGATCCAAGACACTTGAGCAACACAAAGATCATGCCGAAGAAACGTAAGCATCATCTCCTTAGAGGAGACCTCAACATGAGTTCATGCGGGCAGCTTCACTTAATTGACACGCCAATGGTCTCGGAAACCTTTTTGGTTCTATTTTTCTTTTCTCGTCTCCTTTATTTTCCTTATCTATACTTCTTTTCTGCTTAATTTAATTTATTTCATAGTAGTTTCATGGTTTTAGGATCTAAAGGCTGCTAGGGAATCACACACCATAGCTTTCGAGGTCACACCCACTTCGCAAACCATCCAACAATAGGGACTCCTTAGTCCATTAGTCTTTTCTTTCAATTTTAGTTTTCTTCTTAGTCTCCTTCTTTTTATTTCCTTAATCTTTAAATTTATTATTAGTATATTATTATTTCTCTAGATCTCTTGGCTATATCTTCACAGACTACCCAATTTCTTCATCTAGCAAATTGCTTCTCGGTAGCCACTCCACCGGGCCCATAAAAAACACCATCACCGCCACCAAAGATGCCCGGGATCATCCAGATTTTAGGGAGTATTACTTTCCCCACTTATCTTTTTGATTTGGCACATAAATTTCATTATCTATCTTTGTACATTGAGGACAATGTACATCTTAAGTGTGGGGGAGTAAAAGTGTCCAACTTTTTGTTTTATTCTCAAATCATGAATTTAGTCTTGATCTTAAGTATTTTTCTCATATTATTAACTAGGATGAAATTTCTATGATTTATGATTTTTATTGATATGTTTTAGAATAAATCATAGTTAATTGTGCATTGATGAATAAATTTGAAGAATACTATTGAATCAAGCATGATAAGTCTATTTTTCAAAAATAAAATTGATAGGTTGTTGAACTAAATATGAATATTACTTTGAAATTTGAAATCTATAGGATTGATGTCAAAACACCCATAATTTCGTGAGATATTGAGCCTTATAGAGCATATATTATTTTTCATGCTCACTTTTATTGATATTGAGTGTGTCAACTTTGAACTGTTATTCTAAAACTTGCCTCGTTTATGCATGTCGAGACCACAATAATGATTTGATATACTGAGATGATAAAGGCACCTAAGTTTTAACCGTTCACTCCACTAAAAAGCCTACCTACATAAATAACTCCTAGTGAACCCCGTTGAATCCTAACAACCATTTTATTGACTCACCCACTAATATTATTCTAAAATCCCTTTGTTTTTGTTATCAAAATTCTTTTGACTACCCCTCTATCGAGAATTGACTTGATCAATTGCCAAATTAGGTTATTTCAATTATCAAAGTTCCTTCTATTAAGTTTTTCTTAGTTTGTTCTTAAAAAAAAAATCCAAGTTTATTCAATATTAGTAGTATAAAAGAGCATTAAACTCCAATTGTTGAAGAAAAAAGCTTGTATTAAAGTATTATCAAATTTTAAAGTGAAGAAAATACTCTTTATTATAGAGTAATTATCAATAGTGGTATTATTACTTTTATTCGATGTAAATATTCATATTTAGTTTATTATTTTTAGATTAGGTAATTAGTCAATTCAATCTCAATTTTAACCCTCTGATTCAGCCTTTATCCACACCTTTTAACCCAAGCCCCGTTACAACCCTAATAAAGACCTTTTGATTTGTTTATTATCTCATATATAGTGGTGGAGATTTGATTTTCAGGCAAACCTATGGGATTAACTTTTCAGGTTCAACTTTTGAGCGCTTTTTCTTAATCCTTAAACACTTTGAGTGCTTTGAGTGAATCTTTAGTGAGGATGTCAATCCTTGTCGGTTTTGAATCAAAGGTAATTATTTAAATAAGGGGAGACACCTATGTTTTCATGCTACAAAATCATGACTTATCTCGTTTGAATCTTTAGGGCACTTCAAGCTAAATGATCCATGTATAAATAATCTATGAATTTTGATAAGGCATTGTCAATGGGAACTATGAAATTTGGAAAGTTCATTTTAATTGTAACTTGAGAATTTTGCTTGAGGACAAGCAAAAGCTTAAGTGTGGGGGTATTTGATAAACCGTAAAAGTAACATATTTTAATCCCACATTTAGTATGCTTTTGGATGGATTTATCCTTAATTTATGTAAAAAGGTGCTCTTAATCCTTTCTTTTCATGTCTTATACTCAGGAAAGCACCCAAGGATAAAAAAGACACAAAACGGGTTTAAAACTGACCAAAGTGGGCCAACCCAAGAAGTCGGCACGGCCTAGACTTCATGCCACACGGTCGTGCCCTAATATTTAGATTGCACATGGTCACACCCTGATTTACATGACCGTGCCTCATCGACAAAAATTCCAACACAGCCTGACCCCGATGTACACGGTCGTGCCCCAATTGGCAGACTCGAAGCACGACCTCTACCCAGATATTACACGAGCGTGTCATAGCCGTGCCTAAATCGATAGGATGGAGACACGGGCTGGACCACAATTTACACAGGCGTGTCAAGGTCGTGCCCCTGCCACGGGAAAGAGCAATTTCACTTGGAATTTGATGCTTGGAGCCCAAGAAATGCAATCCTAAGTCAACTCAAACACTTAGGACAAATTTCACTTGAATTACGAGTACTTAGGAGCCAAGTAAAGCATCCCAAATGTCTATATAAGCAATCCAAGGCAGCAATTCAAAGTCGTCAGGTTTTAGAAGAGTTTTCTGCCAAAGCTTTACTCGTTTAGGGAATTACTTGAAGATAGCCAGTTGATCCATCTCGAAGAGTCGGAATTCTACTCAAGATGGAGGATCTCTCCTTCAATTCTTTCAGGGGGTTTTAGGGATTTCTTATGTTTTGCTTTATCTTTTCTCTTGAGATGTTTTCTTATTTTAGTATGAACTAGATCCTTCAGATACCTGAAGGGGATGAAACCTATGATGGATTTTGTTATTTAACTCTTTCAGTTTATATGATAAATACTTAGTTTGTTCTTAATTATGTTGCTCAATTTAATTTGATGTGCTTAGATGGAGGAGAAATAGACCCTGCCTAAGAGTAGATCTAGCATAATTAAGCGAAGTTGATCAGGCGCCTAGAGATAGGGTTACGAGATTTTATCGGATTAGGGTGAAACCTAATATGGGAGTCCATTGATCGATTTACTGCTTCCTTAGGGGGTTATTATAAGAGAACGAGAGTTCCACTAATTAACCTAAGGTTAGACGTTATTCGCTTTGAGAGAAGGTTTAATATAGGTTAGGGAGTCTCACGGATCAAGCTAAGTAAAAGAAATCATATGAATTGAAAGTTAGATAATAAGTGAAGTCATAGGTGGATTCTTCCCGAGGGTATCATTTTTATCAACTGAGTTTTCCAAAGTCTTTTCCCAGTTTATTCTTTTGTCTTTGCATTTAGTTTAAGTATTTCATTAGTCTTAGATAAGTTAATTAATCACTCCATATTTAAGGCTAAATAATAGGAAGAAAGTGAGTAGTAGTACTTTTAGGTTCCTTGGGTTCGATAAGATATTCTTGCCAAAGCTATACTACTGTTCGACAGGTGCACTTGCCTCTATCGTTGTCATAGTTAGTCTACAGGTTTGATTATCCTTCATAAATTTTAAAACTAGACTGTTTTGCAGCAATCAATTTCTCTCGTTCATCTTTTTCGGGATTTTCTTAAAAGCCAAAATCCCTAGATCTCATCTCCTGTGATTGCCGAATTCCTTTTGTGGTGTCTGCTTGTGCCGAATCTTGAAGAAAACTAAAGGTAAGTGTCGATTCGCAAGATTTCAATCTTTTTTCGGCTTATAGAGATCTTAGCCGAATGGCTATATGGTTAACTAATCGAGTGTTTTCTCTCATTTGCGACATTCCGGGATTTGAAGGAGATTCAATCGCTTAGATTTCTAAGCCAAAGTTCAGTAGCACTCCGATCGTATTACTTTTGGGATTTCAAGGTAAGAAGATCTATTAATTTAAATGTATAATTCGGGTAAAACACTAACCCTTGGCCGAATATAGGAGAGGCCTTATCTTCGCGTTCTTCTGGCTTTTGAGCAAAGTTGTAAATAGAAGGCAGTAGATCCGATTAGCGTGGGTATTGACATAGAGGGTAGTCCTATGCATTAATCAGGTGTGTAACATTCTCACACCATTTGGATTGCCTATTAGTATATGCTTATAAATCTGTTATATTCTGTTAAATGCCAAAATACCAGCATGGCTGTTGAAAACCAGAGGAGGGTAAGGTGAATCACCAGGTTAGTGATCTCTGTCATTCTAAAGTGAATGGTTTTGTTGATTTGATATGATAAACATGTATACCGGTTTCTGTGATTGCACGGGGTTGGGTGATTGATGAAAGAGGAAGTGTTCTGTTGTAGTGACTTTTGCCATGTTTTGTTGTAGTGGATTTTGCCATGATCTGTTGTAGTGGCTTTTGCCATGATCTGTTGTAGTGGCTTTTGCCATGATCTGTTGTATTGGCTTTTGCCATGATCTATTGTAGTGGCTTTCTCCATGATCTGTTGTAGTGGTTTTTTGCCATGATCTGTTGTAGTGGATATTGCCATGACCTGACAATGAGCAGCTAACTGCAGCATGACTGCCATCGATGGTGTGTGACGGTGTGGGTTGATTGTAGAAATCCCCAATGGTGTGATCGGCAGGTAAGGGTGGTGTGTAGCGGATGAAAACCTAGGATTGGGTTGGGCTTTGCATAATTCCTAATATATTATATTTTGTTATCTGTTCTGTGGGGCTAAGGCCCAGTTTGATGGTGCACGAGGGTTGCACACTGAGTCTTGTGACTCACCCTATTATTTAACATTTTTTTCCAGATAGCACTTAGTGCATCGGACCGGGCTAGAGGGGAGTGCAAGGTGGCCATGCAAGAGTCCGAATTATTATAGCAAAGACGCCATTTACTTAAATTTCCCTTCAAAATGTTAAATTATTTTGGGTTTTATATTTTATTGTAATAAGGCCATGGGCCACTAGCTTTATATTTTTTTTCTGTTTTATTTTGGGCTTTTATTATTACACATTTAGATTTTACGTTTTAATTAAACTAAGGCATGTACTAAATTTTAGTTTGTTAATTCATAAAGGCATCATATAAAATTTACATCTTTTATAAATTATCAAATCATTAAGTTTTCCGGAATACATGTTTAAACTCGACAAATGTTTTCCAAAAATGAGACATGTCTTACTAAATCTTCTTAGTGACATGCCAGATCCGGTCGTGGTGTTTGGGCTGGGTTTGGGGTGCTACAAATTGGTATCAGAGCCCAGTTCAAAACTCAGCTTTGGGTTTTTTAGGCTCAAAACATTTTCTAAAGATGGGTTTCAGAAATATGTAATACAGGATTGTTCTCTCGGCATGGCATCTGCGTATCCGACCCAAGTCTGCCAGGTAAGTATTCTAAACCATTGTGTGTTATGTATGCGGGCTTAATGGGCCATAGGTTAGCAAGATAGAAATTATTGGACCCTAGGCCTAGCTTACACCAAACAATAAACTCCATAAAACTTAATCTAATTAAACATGTCCGTGAACAAGTCACTGGGTTAGGGTGTGGTAACAGGCATACGCGTGTCTAGGATTGGATCCAGGGAGAGCTTGGTACTTAAGCAGTCCTAGTGACTCACCTCCTCTTCTTTGGAATCCTACCTGGTGCGTAGTGTCTGCTCACCTTAGCCATGAGGACTTGTTGATGGGCCAAAATTTATAATTAAAACCCGAAAGGGACCAGCCACCCTATTTTTCAAAATTACTAAAATACCCCTAGCTTTGTAAAATTTCTGAAATACTCTTGATTTGTAAAAATTTCCCAAAATACCCTAGATTTGTAAAAATTACCAAGATTTGTGAAATTACCGAAATACCCCTAGATTGTAAAATTTTCAAAATACCCCCTATTTTGTAAAACCACCAAGATACCCTATTTTGAAAATTACAAAAATACCCTTGTAGGATAAATTATGAAAATGCCCTAGGTAGTGAAAGGACGAAAATGCCCCTAGGTGATGAACGTAAGTTTGTGAATGCCCTTTGTATGCTGATTGTGAATGTATGTGATTCTCTGAATTAGGGTAGTAGACTTGAGACTGAACCTTCACATATAGTTCTGAATTCGAAATAACCACTATCAAACTACTTTTTCATAAAATTGTTCGTGGATAATCAGTGGAAAGAGTTAATAATTCATAAAATTTTCTTAAATCAGATAAAGGCGATATTAGGACGATGAGTACAAGGGGTAGAGGACATCCGCCGTGTGGTTGTGGTAGGGGTAGGATGACCGTGTCCGAACCAGTAGGGTCTGGCCACGGGTCAGGAAATGAGATGTCAGATCTGCCAGCTGTGGAGGGAGAATTTTAGGACCAAATGGGTGGAGATGATGCAGTGTCTCAGGCGATGCTGCGGGTCCTTGAAAGAGTGGCTAGAGTAGGCACGGGTTTAGGAGCTCGGAAGTCTGTGTCTGAACGACTCCGAGCCAACGGAGCAGAGATGTTTAGGGGAGTTTTTGGCGTAGCCCCTAACATAATTGAGTATTGGTTAGAGGCAACTGAGCGCATAATGGATGACCTTGACTTCACTATGGAGGAGAAATTGAAGGGGGTCGTGTCTCTTCTTTGAGAAGAGGCCTATCAGTGGTGGCTTACGGTGAATGAGGGTACTCCCGCAGATCGTATTGATTGGTACTTCTTTAAGGAGTTGTACCAAGGAAAGTACATCGGGGCCAGCTATGTGGATGCACAGAGAAAGGCATTCCTAAACTTGGTGCAAGGAAGTAAGCCTGTGTCAAAATATGAAGCTGAATTTCTGTGGTTGAGCCGTTACGCTCGAGGGATTGTAGCAACTGACTATGAGCGTTGCGTGCTATTCGAGGATGCACTAAGGGATGAATTGAGGGTACTAGTGGCACCACAGCGAGAAAGGGACTTTGCGGTTTTGGTCGAGAAAGCTAAAATATCTGAGGAGGTGAAGCGGACTGAGAAGCAGAATAAGGATAAGGATCAAAATCAGAATAAGAGGAATTTTGGGCCATCGGGATCATCTGGAAATTTTTAGAAAAGGCCTAGGTCTGATAGGCCAGCTCGTGCTCCGACGGGTCAAAATCGATCATGTCATTCGTGTGGGAAGGTGCATTATGGGGAGTGTAGAAGGAGAACTGGTGGATGCTTTAGGTGTGGATCCACGGAGCATATGATAAAGGACTGTCCACAAGTGGAGCGAGCCTGACCATGGACGAGGTTTCGATCGAGTTAGGAGAGGTGGTCAGCCAATACCGAGGGGTCGTGACGCGGCCAAAGGAGGAAATGGATTCGGTCGGGGTCGTAGAGCACCTGGTAGGGGTGCTGGAAATGTAGACCCAAGGCAACCGGGTCTAGTCTATGCAGCACATCGAGGGAGGATGGTGCCGCACCAGACGTCATAACCAGTACGTTTCTTATTGCTAATAGCCCATACCTTGCTTTGATTGATATTGGGTCAACACACTCCTATGTTGCATGTTTGCTATCTGAGACCCTAAGTTTAGACTCTGAAACAACTACTATGAAGATGACTGTGGTTAGCCCTCTAGGACAATCTAGGGTAGTGGACAAACTGTTTAGGGACGTACCTTTAGAGACCCAAGGAGTAGTGTTCCCGGTAGACTTAATGGAATTACCGTTTGGAGAGTTTGACCTTATTTTGGGAATGGATTGGTTGACTAAACACCGTGTTAAGTTGGATTGTGAGACTAACCACATGGTGTTGAGTACCCCAGAGGGCGGGGAGGTGGTTGTGTTAGGAGGAAGAAGGAATTATTTGTCCAACGTAGTGTCCACATTAAAAGCTGTTAAGATGATTCAAAAGGGATGTAACGCGTTTCTAGCCTTTATCAGTGCTTTAGATGTTAAAGAGGTGATTGTCGATGAGGTTCGAACAGTCAAGGATTTCATAGATGTCTTTCTTGAGAAATTGCCAGGATTACCCCCAGATCGCGAAGTGGAGTTTAGAATAGAGCTACTTAAGCACAAAGACTAGTGTCTATTACTCATGCATGCATAGGCCAAGGAGTGGTGGAACTCAAAGCCCAGATCCAAGAACTGCTGGATCGTGGATTTATCCAACCGAGTGTGTCTCCATGGGGAGCCCCGGTCCTATTTGTGAAGAAGTAGGACGGATCCATGCGTATGTGTGTGGACTACCGTCAATTGAATAAGTTGACAGTTAAGAACAAGAGTACCCACTGCCAAGAATCGACGACCTGTTCGATCAGCTCAAAGGAGCTTCGGTCTTTTCTAAGATTGACTTAAGGTCGGGATATCATCAGTTAAGGGTAAAGGAAGGAGACATTCATAAGACGGCGTTTCAGACTCGGTATGGTCATTACAAATTTTTGGTGATGCCGTTCGGGTTGATGAATGCGCCAGCGGCATTTATGGATATGATGAACTGGGTATTTCAACCATATCTTGATCGATTCATCGTGGTGTTTATCGGCGATATCCTGGTTTACTCCAAGCCCGAGGAGGAGCACGATGCATATCTTCGTGTGGTGTTGCAAATTTTGAGGGAGAAGCAGTTGTACGCAAAGTACAGTAAGTGTGAGTTCTGGCTGAAGGAAGTGACTTTCTTAGGGCATGTAGTTTCTGCAGAGGGAATTAGGGTGGACCCTCGGAAGATAGAAACCGTATTGGATTGGAAACCGTCGAAGTCTATGGCGGAAGTTCAAAGTTTTTTGGGTTTGGCCGGGTACTACAGAAGGTTTGTTGAAGGGTTCTCATTGATAGCGGCACCTTTAACTAAGTTGTTGACGAAGGGAGTATCGTTTGTATGGACTGAAAAATAGCAGGAGAGCTTTGAGAAGATGAAGAGAATCTTGACGGAAGCGACAGTGTTAATTCAGCCAGAGGCTGGAAAAGAATTTACCGTCTACTGTGATGCGTCACACACGGGTTTAGGATGTGTGTTGATGCAAGATGGAAAAGTTGTTGCATATGCGTCTCAACAGTTGAGACCGCATGAATTGAACTACCCTACGTACGATTTAGAATTGGCGGCGGTAGTGTTTGCTCTGAAGATTTGGAGGCTCTACCTATATGGGGGAAGTCGGTTATTTACACGGACCATAAGAGCTTGAAGTATCTCCTTACCCAGAAGGAGTTGAATCTGAGGCAACGTAGGTGGATTGAGCTCTTGAAGGACTATGACTGCTCGATTGAATATCATCCAAGTAAGGCTAACGTGGTAGCAGATACGCTGAGTAGGAAGGCAATAGCGGATTTGAGGGCGATGTTCGCTCATCTTAGTCTGTATGAGGATGGAAATTTGGTAGTTGAGCTCCAAGTAAGACCTATGTGGACAAGTCAGATCAAAGAGAAGCAACTTCTAGACGATGTTTTGAGTGCTTGACTCTGGCAAGTGCGAAGTGGTGAAGTAGAGGACTATAGTTTGAATGGTGATGGAGTCCTGTGTTTTCGTAAGAGACTTTGTATGACAAAGGATGTGGAGTTAAGGCAGATGATTCTTCAGGAGGCGCATAGTAGCCCTTACGCTATGCATCCTGGAGGGGTTAAGATGTCTGAGGATTTATGAGAGCACGGTGGCGGTGTCCAAGCAAGAGATAACAGAATTCGTGAGTAAGTGTTTGACGTGCCAGCAGGTGAAAGCGGAACACCAGTTGCCTTCGGGGTTGTTACAGCTGGTAAAGATTTTGTAGTGGAAATGGGAGAGAATCACGATGGATTTTGTTAGTGGGTTACCCCTTACGCCCACTAAGACGGATTCAATTTGGGTGATTATGGATCGACTGACCAAGTCTGCTCACTTCATACCGGTTTGTGTCGACTTTTCTCTGCAAAGGTTGGCTAAGCTATATATGGCTGAAGTGGTGAGACTGCATAGTGTACTTGTGTCGATTATATCGGATAAAGACCTTAGGTTCACGTCACGGTTCTGGAAGGCTCTGCATCAGGCAATGGGAACAAGGCTAGACTTTAGCACCGCTTTTCATCCACAGACTGATGGTCAGTCTAAGAGGGTAATTCAAATCTTGGAGGATATGCTAAGGGGTTGCATCATCGATTTTAGGGGAAGCTGGGAGGAGTATTTACGTTTGGTAGAATTCGCGTACAATAATAGTTATCAATCTAGTATTCAGATGGCGCCTTATGAAGCGTTATACGAAAGGAAATGTCGTACCCTAACTTGTTGGACAAAGTTGGGTGAGCGTCAGGTGTTAGGCCCAGATCTAGTGTCAGAAACGGAAGAGAAAGATAGGTTAATTCAGGCTCGGTTGAAGGAAGCATCTGATCGGCAGAAGTAGTATGCAGATCTTAAACGGAAGGGGATGGAATTTGCAGTAGGAGATCAAGTCTTCTTGAAAGTATCACCGTGGAAGAAGGTAATGAGGTTTGGTTGGAAGGGTAAACTAAGTCCCCAGTTTATTGGGCCTTATCGGGTACTGAAACGCATGGGCCCAGTGGCTTATCGATTAGAGTTGCCTTCAGAGTTGGAGCAGATACATGACGTGTTCCATGTCTCGACGCTAAGACGTTATCGTTCTGATCCATCGCACGTTGTGCCGGTGGAAGAGATTGAAGTAAGGCCAAATTTGTCTTTTGAGGAGGAACCAGTGCAAATCTTGGATCGAGACGTAAAAGTGTTGAGAAGGAAGTCCATCCCTTTGGTCAAGGTTTTGTGACGAAACCACGGTGCAGAAGAAGCGACATGGGAACCAGAGGATGTTATGCGACAATAGTATCCCCATCTCTTCTGATCAGGTAAATTTCGAGGTCGAAATTTATTTTAAAGGGGGTAGAACTGTAACATCCCGAATTATTGGGCCTATGCATTTTATGTGATGTATGCTTAAAATGTTAATTTGAGGTTTAGAGGTGCAAATTGGGCTCAGGAATGGGCCGAGGTCTTGGCTAGGTATTTTGTTTAGAGACTATTGGGTTTAAAGAAAGTATTGAGAGTGTAATAGGCATAATGGGCTTGTGGCCCAGGAACAAGAGGCGCAGTAGGAGGGAGCTATAAGTGGCGCCAATAGGCAAAGGAAGGGGGCCCTAGTGTGGCGCTTGGAGCCCAAAGAATTGGGCCAATTTCAGCAGCCCAAGGAGAGCTAGGGGGAGGCAATGTGGCTACAAAATAGGGGATTTCATGTTTTAAATTATGTGGATATAATGCTGATAAAGGGGAAGTAGTGGTGTGGTGTAGGTCTCTGTTGGATGAGTGTTCATTAAGGATAAGGGATAGAATGATAAGAGTGATCTCTTGTTGCGAGTTGGTGAAAATCAAACAGGAGAGGGGAAAAATCGATTCAAGTATAGGCAAGGGGTGTGCGAATTTTCTATTGTGTTATCTGAAAATAGCCTCAAGCTTTCTCTCTTTTCGGCAAACTAGAATCATCTTTTCTTTTTATTTTCTTTTCTTCTGTCAGAAACTGAAACCCTTGCAATTTACCTTCTCTTCTCTTGCAAACACTTTGGCCGAATCTCTCTATCTACTTCCTTGCCCATCTTTTCAATTCCTAGTTCTTCCAAAAGTTGAAAACGCATCAGCATTTCTCTCGTTCATCTTTTTGGGGATTTTCTTAAAAGTCGAAATCCCTAGATCTCATCTCCTGTGATTGCTAAATTCCTTCTGTGGTGTCTGCTTGTGCCGAATCTTGAAGAAAACTAAAGGTAAGTGTCGATTCGTGAGATTTCAATCTTTTTTCGGCTTATAGAGATCTTAGCCGAATGGCTATATGGTTAACTAATCGAGTGTTTTCTCTTATTTGCGGCATTTCGGATTTGAAGGGGATTCAATCGCTTAGATTTCTAAGCCAGAGTTCAGTAGCATTCAAATCGTATTACTTTCGGGATTTCAAGGTAAGGAGATCTGTTAATTTAAACGTATAATTCAGGTAAAACACTAACCCTTGGCGAATATAGAGAGGCCTTATCTTCGCGTTCTTTCAACTTTTGAGCAAAGTTGTAGATGTAAGCGATAGATCCGATTAGCGTGGGTATCGACATAGAGGTAGTCCTATGTATTAATCGGTGTGTAACATTCTCACACCATTTGGATTGCTGTTAGTATATACTTATAAATCTATTATATTACATTAAATGTCAAATACCAAAGATGGTCGTTGAAAACCCGATGAGGGTAAAGGCGAATCACCAGGTTAGTGATCTCTATCATTCTAAAGTGAATGGTTCTGCTGATTTGATATGATAAACATGTATGCCAGTTTCTGTGATTGCACGGGGTTGGGTGATTGATGAAAGGGAAAGTGTTCTGTTGTAGTGGCTTTTGCCATGTTCTGTTGTAGTGGCTTTTGCCATGATCTGTTGTAGTGGCTTTTGCCATAATCTATTGTAGTGGCTTTTGTCATGATCTGTTGTAGTGGCTTTCGCAATGATCTGTTGTAGTGGCTTTTTGCCATGATCTATTGTAGTGGCTATTGCCATGATCTGACGATGAGTAGCTAACTGCAGCATGACTGCCATCGATGGTGTGTAGCGGTGTGGGTTGATTGTAGAAATCCCCAATGGTGTTATCGGCAGGTAAGGGTGGTGTGTAGCGGATGGAAACCTAGGATTGGGTTGGGCTTTGCATAATTCTTGATATATTATATTTTGTTATCTGTTCTGTGGGGCTAAGGCCCAGTCTGATGGTGCACGAGGGTTACACACTGAGTCTTGTGACTCACCCTATTATTTAACATTTTTTTCGAGGTAGCACTTAATGCATTAGATTGGGCTGGAGGGGAGCGCAAGGTGGCCATGCAAGAGTCCGAATTGTTACAGCAAAGACGCCATTTACTTAAATTTCCCTTCAAAATGTTAAATTATGTTGGGTTTTATATTTTATTGTAATAAGGCCATGGGCCACTAGCTTTATATTTTTTTTGGTTTTATTTTGGGCTTTTATTATTATTATACATTTGGATTTTACGTTTTAATTAAACTAAGGCATGTACTAAATTTCGGTTTGTTAATTCATAAAGGCATCATATAAAATTTACATCTTTTATAAATTATCAAATCATTAAGTTTTCCGGAATACATGTTTAAACTCGACAAATGTTTTCCAAAAATGCGACATGTCTTACTAAATCTTCTTAGTGACATGCCACATCCGGTCATGGTGTTTGGGCCGGCTTTGGGGTGTTACATCTTCAATGTTCGACTCCTCTTCCTGTTGGTGAGGTGGTTGTTGAAAATCTAGAGGGAGTTCCGGTCTTTGGCTATTTTGATCGTCCCACGAGAAATTGGGATGGTACCTCCAACATGCATTATAAGTGTCATTATAAAAATTATTTTGTGGTCTAGAATAGTTATCCGTATAGTGAGCTTGCTCGTTTTCCATGCCATATCCATAGGGTGGATACTCAAGATTCGCCACGCCTCCTAAATTTGAATCATATTGTATTTCTGGGTGTACCGGCGAGAGACTATACAAACCATCAATCTTTTTATTCATCATCTCTAACTGATTAGATAACCTGGTGACCACGTCGAGGTTGAAGACACTGGCTGCTTTAGTAGGAATTGTCTTCATTACTTGCCACTGATAATTATTCAGTGCCATCTTTTCTATAGACTAAAATTATCTGTCAAAAGCAAAATAGAGGAAAAATTAGCAAAGTAAAAAATAATAATAATAATAATAATAATAATAATAATAATAAATTGCAGAAAATAAAAAAATGGCTAAAGTAATAAAAATAGAGCTTTCTTAATATTTTAGTTCCCCGGTAACGGCACCAAAAACTTGATCGTTGTTTTTTCGACTTTTAAAATTTATAAAGAGAATGATCGAACTTGGAAACTAACTTTGACAACAAATTAAGGCAAGTGCACCTATCGAACATTAGTATAGTTTAGGCAAGGTCGGATTGTCGAACCCAACGGAACTAAAAGTACTAATACTAACCTTCTTTCTATTATTTAGCCTAAAATAAATGAATTTGTTTAATCTAAATTAACTAACTACTAAGCTAAAGAAGCAAAGACAAAAAGAATGAATTGGGGAAATACTGTTGGGAAAACTCAGTTGATTAAGACGATACCCTTAGGAAGAATCCACCTAGACTTCACTTGTTATCTAACTTTGAACTGCACGATTTATTCACTTGACTTGATCCGTAAGATTCCTAATTTATATTAAACCTCTCTCGAGGCTAATAACGTCTAACCCTAGGTTGATTAATTGAAATCTCTTTCTAATTAAAACCCCTAGAATCGCATTAACTCGATCTATGGACTCCCATATTAGGTTTCACCCTAATTTGGCAAAATCTCGTCACCCTATCTCTAGGTGTGCGATCAACTTTGCTTAATTATGCTAGATCTACTCTTAGGTAGGGACTTTTGCTCCACCACCTAAGCCCATTCAACTTGAATCAATATCCTGAAAATATTAACACAAGAATTAAGCTCACATAATTAAGAACAAATTAAGTATTTATCATATAGTTTAGAAAACAATAACAAGATCCGTCTTAGGTTTCATCCCCTTCAGGTATCTGAAGGGTTTAGTTCATAACAATAAAAGAAAACATCTCATAAGAAATGATAAAACAAAACATAAGAAATCCCTAAAACCCCCTGAAGGAATTGAAGGAGAGATCCGCCGTCTTGAGTAGAATTCCGGCTTCTTGAGATGGATCAACTGGCTATCCCCGAGTGATTCCCACAAATCTGGCTTTTCTGGCTCAGCTCCTTGGCCTAACTCCGCTAGCTCCCCCTTGAAGGTTATGCTTAGGGTGTTTATATAGGCTCTTGGAATGCTTTAATTGGCCCCTAAGTATCCTAATTCAAGTATAATTCCTAGTTGGGTGTTTGAATAGGCTTTGTGATCGTTGTTTTGTCGAGTTTTAAAATTTATAAAGAGAATGATCGAACCTGGAAAATAACTCTGACAAAGACTTAAGGCAAGTGCACCTATCGAACAGTAGTATAGCTAAGGCAAGACCGGATTGTCGAACCCAAAGGAACTAAAAGTACTAATAATGAACTTCTTTCTATTATTTAGCCTAAATATTAAGTGATTAATCTAAAACTAATTGATTACTAAGCTAAGATTCAAAGACAAAAAATGAATTGGGTAAATAACTTTTAGAAAACTCAGTTGATTTAAGACGATACCCTTAGGAAGAATCCACCTAGACTTCACTTGTTATCTAACACTAAACCAGACGATTTATTCACTTGACTTGATCCGTAAGATTCCCTAATTTATATTAAACCCTCTCTCGTGGTGAATAACGTTTAACCTTAGGTTGATTAATTGAAATCTCTTTCTAATTAAAACCCCTAGAATCGCATTAACTCGATCTATGGACTCCCATATTAGGTTTCACCCTAATCCAGCAAAATCTCATCACCCTATCTCTAAGAGCGCTATCAACTCTGCTTAATTATGCTAGATCTACTCTTAAGCAGGGACTTTTGCACCACCACCCAAGCACATTCAACTTGAATCAATATCTCAGAAATATTAACACAAGAATTAAGCACACATAATTAAGAACAAATGAAATATTTATCATATAGTTCAGAAAACAGTAACAAGATCCGTCTTAAGTTTCATCCCCTTCAGGTATCTGAAGGGTTTAGTTCATAATGATAAAATAAAACATCTCAGGAGAAAAGATAAAACAAAACATAAGAAATCCCTAAAACTCCCTAAAGGAATTGAATGAGAGATCCGCCGTCTTGAGTAGAATTTCGGCTTCTTAAGATGGATCAACTGGCTTCCTTCAAGTGATTCCCACAAATTTGGCCTCTGGCTCGGCTTCTTGGCCTAGCTGACTACCTAACTGACCGCCCTCTTTCAGGTTACACTTAGGGTCTTTATAATTGAACGTGCAAATGTTCCTTCAGAGACTGAAACGCACGGATCTACGCCAAAATCAGGTCGGGTCATCGGTTTGTTCCACATGGCGTCATTTAAGGGCTATTGCAATGAGCCTAAATGGCGCCCTTTCTTTAATAGCTTAAAACCAGATTAAAACACCAAATCCCCTCAAAGCCTTTCTAAAGCGAAACCTTAAATCACCTTTTGCTTTCTCCATTTTCGATTTTGTTCTCTGCCGCAAAGAAATCCCCTTTCGGCCACTACAACGCCACGACTATCGACGATTAGTGACCCATTTGGGTTTGATCGACCGATCTCCTTCAAACCAGACCCAACCCTAGCCTCGAAGACCGCCTTTGTTTCGAATTCGACGAAAAAGGCAATTTGTCGATTCAACTATTGCAGGTAAATCCCCTTTTTTGTTTTTTTTTTTTTTTGCGTAGAAAATGAAAGAAAAATACTACAGAAATAGATTCAAAGAAAAGAACAAATAAGAAAGATGAGATCAAAAGAAACCTTTTTGAATCTCTGTTTCTGATTTCTATTCCGGTATTCTCTGTATGCGAATAATAATATGCGTATTTAAAATCTTGAAGCCCCTTACATTCGGTGGCTTTTTGCTTATATAGCCGAAAAGAAAAAGAAAAAAAACATAAAAATACAATGCTATTTTTCTATTTCTCTATATTTGCTGTTGCTTTCCTTGTCCTTTTCGCAGGTACGGTGCTCCAACTGTGGCGGCGTACGGAGGCTTGAACGCGCGGACATGGCGACGCACATGTGGGGCGCGTGTGAGGGGCGAGGTAGCCCAATAATCCAACAGGGGCTGCGGCTCTATAAAACTCCAGAAACCCCTAGGGTTTTTGGATAAGTTGAAACTTTTTGGACCTTTTGGGTCCGGGGCCTGCTGGAGTCGAGCTTAGTTCGGTATTGGGTTTAAAATGGGTTATGATTTATTTTGTTGAAATTGGGCTGATGTATTTTAATGGACTTTGAATTTTTGGTGTTTTATTTTTTTGTTAATTGGTTATAAAACGGGTCCGGACATAAATTGGATCTTACACACTTACATAACAAATTTTCTCACATGAAACCAGAAAAGAAATTAACTAGTAGTGGATTGACTACCAATATTGTTTATCACACCATTACTCCCGATGAGCAGGTCAAAGATTTTAACATATATATATTTGATGACAAAAACCTTAATTAGGCCATGCATGTCTGCAAATATATATATATATATATATATATATATATATATATTTACGACGTTGTACTCATGTTACTAATTAAATCGATTAAAGATTCCTTGTGATAAAGATATCATCCATCATAGACGTGGGAGAATTATATATATATAGTTGCCAGCCAAACAGATACTCCAAGATCCAAGATTCTCCAATTAATCCGAATTAGTGCCTCCCATTTTCTAGTTCTAAAAAAGCTTCAAAGTTCATACATTCCAGCTATAAAAACCCTTTGCTCCCTTCGCCACCTTCATCGGCAGTTTCAGCTTAATTTCTCACAACAAAAAACTCATTTTATCAATCACTTCAAATCATTTTCTTTTGGGAAATGGCTTCTAATGTTAAAGCATCAACTGCTCTTGTTCTTTCTCTTAACCTTCTTTTCTTTGCTTTTGTAAGCTCTCACAATGTCGAAAACCCCGTTTTAATTCATCCCGGAGATGTGTACCATAATGGCAGAATCACTCATGGTCATCCCGGTACATGCAATCCCCTAAATCTCGGTGTATACGTTGGCCTGTTGGGTTTGGTGGATGTTAAT
This sequence comes from Gossypium rotundifolium, assembly GCA_025506655.1. Lineage (NCBI taxonomy): Eukaryota > Viridiplantae > Streptophyta > Magnoliopsida > Malvales > Malvaceae > Gossypium > Gossypium rotundifolium. Next base: position 14,265,572 of record CP106731.1, on the reverse strand, counting down.
GTCGGAAACGTACCTACAGAAACATGTTGCAGCGTGATTGAAGGATTGGTCGATCTTGAAGCTGCAGTTTGCCTTTGCACTGCTGTCAGAGCCAATGTGTTGGGCATTGGCATCCAGCTTCCTATTTCATTGAGCCTCTTACTCAGTAAATGTGGAAGAGAAGTAGCTACGGAATACATTTGCAGCCCTTAAATAGCCTTCTTCCCCACATTGTTTGCTTTAATTGTGTCTTGACGTTTCCGTTTTTTATTTGTTCCATTTTTTATGTTTCCTTTCTGATTAAGTCTTTGTATTGTTGCTCATGAGTTGAGGAAGGCTTTTCAACCTTCCCTTTCTTTTTTATTCTAAATAAAATGAAAATATTATTTGAACAAAATATTCTGTTTTATCATAATGAGTTTCAATGGGTGTTTTTAGGGGGAAAAATCTTAATTAATATTTTCAACATTATTTTTAATGTTATATGACTACCAAGTGGATTTTTTATTTCAAAGTGTGAAACCACCGAATTTAATACAAGAATTTTAACAGCGGTGAATGTTGGACTTGAATTTCTAAATTCATAAAATACAGATACTAGATTCCTCAAAATAAAAGTAGCCGACTAAGCTTGTAATGCACGAAGCGTACAGATACTTAGAGCATATTTTAACTTTCCAATTTTTATTTTAAAATTTTATACAAATAATTAACCAATCCAATGCGAAGCGTGGAAACCATACCAGTTAGTGTAAAAATATTGATCGCGTATTTTTATATTTCAATTTTTTTCCTAAATACTCAGATATACATATTTTACTTGAAATCCTATTCTAATATGCAATGTTATACATAAACTTTGATTTTGTGTAATTTAATTTTGATTCAATTTTTATAAATCACTAACACCATTAGCAATGTAACACCATTTTATATGTATATGTTGCATACACAAATATTTATATTTATGTGACGTAAAATAAAATAAATCGATGTATTCATTTCTTTAAATATATATAGTTGAATTAAAATCAAAGTTTCAAGTACATATTTGAACCACGATTAAATTTTCATGTGCATAATTTCACCAAATTAAAGTCGATGTATCAAAATGCACGTTGAATCAAACTTCACGTACAATTTTGAATTTTATCCCTTTATTTAGAGATCAGCTACATTAAATATCTATACTTATTTCAAGTGTTTTACTGAGTTGGTGTGTAATGTGGCTTCCTATTTAAGCAATCAATTAAAGAAAGAAAAGTGCATGTGTTGAGCAGAGGGAAAGAAAACATAAAAAAGGGTAAATACACTTGTTAGTCACCTAGGTAAGTTTCTCGTTTTTTCTTTTTTTTTTCATTTTTCACCTAACTATTAAAACTTAAAAAATGGTCATTCAACTGTTAGGATTTTCCTTTTATGGTCACCAGCCACTAAATGGGTAATGGGAAGATGATGTAGCAGATTATAAAATTGACATATAAGAAACTTTAAACCTCAACCTTCATACACTGCGCCAAATTAGTCTTGATTCTAAAAATTTAACCCTCAATGTTTTCACATTGTGTAATTTGGTCTTCTTCTTCTTTTTTCAATTTTTCAATTCTTTGTGACCCTTTCACCTAAAAAGCTAAAAAAAGATATAAATCCATCAACTAAATTTGATCGGAAATATAACAAAAACACTCGAAAACCCAAGATGATAATTTTCATCTTTTCTTTCTTTCAAAATTTACCTTCAATGTCACAAATAAAAGTAAAATTGCAAGAGAGAAAGAAAGGCCTAATTACACAATGTTTAAATGTTGAAGGTTAAGATTTTTGGGATCAAGATATTTTGACACAATGTAGAAATGTTCAGGGTTAAAGTTGCTATTATACCAACTGTAAAAGACGCCAAGTTATCTTTTCGTTTGTAATTTAACAGCTGGTGACCAAAACAGAAAAATTTGAATAATTTGGTGACCAAAAAAGAAAATGTCGAATAGTTGGGTGATCATTTTGTAACTTCTCGTAGTTGGTTGACCATGATAACTCTCATATTTAGAGTTATTTTAGTATAGATTTTATAGTATTTTAGGAGGTAAATTGAGCATTTAGGTTAAATTTTAGTACATTTTATAGTTTTTCTGATTAATTATATTTTATTTGAGTTTTATCATTTTCAGAGTTAGTTTGGATTCATGTGTTATCTTCCTCTCTATATTGTAGGTTTCGGATGAAGAATGGAGGGCTTGGAGCATAGGGTAAAAAATAGTGAAGAGAAATCATCTGCTCCACCAAACTTGATTCAGTGTGGTGAAGCACAATCTTCAATTAAGAATTTCAGATAGCAAGCAGCCTACTCCACTGCGAATTCTACGTCTGGTGGGGCCAAGCGATTAATACCCTAAAAATAGAGGGTGACATGATTAAGCGGAAAAGGAGAGGAAAATGAGTGAAAAAACAAAAAGAACTTGGAGCCCAAGGAACAATTCTCTGACACCAAGAAGAACTTCAACCTTGCAAAGACGAGAAAAAAAAGAGATCTTGAGCGCTTGGCTTTAGTTCGACGATTATTTTTATCTCTATATTATTTTCTTTCTACTTTTTTTTCAAAGCAAGTTTGTTTTGAGTTTCTTCTTGTGATGTTTTTTCAACACACAATAAATAAAATCTATTTTCTTGGAATGATGACGAATCATACTTTTTAGTTAATTAAATATTTTCTCTTCAATTGTTTCAGTCTCTGTTAATTATTTATCCAGCATTAAACTTATTTAATCTGTTTGTCCGCCACCAAGTTGTATTAATTTGGTGATCTTGATTTTTCGTAGAAGAGAAAAATTAAGGTTTAGATCTAGACTAAATAGATTATGGTTAACTTTAGTAGCGCTGACGAATGAGTTAATTTACAGCTAAGATAGGAATATACCTGATGCGCAAATCAACCCAATAAGTTTTTCCGTAGTGCCTTTGCTCGGTTTGCCTAGCATAGGAATATAGCTTGTGGGGGAGGGGGATTAACTTAGCTAGATACTAGGAGGGTCTAGTTAATGCCACTGAATCATAGGTTAATAATTATATGGACTGAACAATTGGATGAGAAATAATTGATTAATTGAATTTGGTAAATTAGAGTTCCAAGAGCTTTCAAAATTGATTGAGAAACTTAGTAATTTTCTTCTCTTTTTTTTTTGTAGTTTAATAAAGTCTATTTAATTCCTTTAATTTAACTTTAGTAGTAATTAGTGTAACAGCCCAATTACGACCCTAATTGGAACGGTGGTTTCGGGACCACGAATTTGGGTTAGAAAATATATATATATATATATATTTTCTTACTATTTACTTATGTTATGTGCTTAAGCATATTCTAAAATATGATAAGTTATTTTATTCATATGGATGCTTAATTTAAATCAAGGGATTTAATTGTTTAATAAGAAAAGTATCTTATATTTTATTAAGGGGTTCAATTGAATTGTTTTATTTCATGAATGGATTGCATGGTAATTACCCAAAAGCTTGTTGGGTGGACGGCATAATGATGGATATGGGTAATTTACCAAAAAATGCCCAAAAATTTGAAAAATTACAGAAATGGGCCAGTTTGTAGAAAATTTACGGGAAAGGGTTATTTCCCCAAAAACGCGGCCCACGTCGGTGAAGTTTTGGGGATAAAACTAAAAGCGGCATACATGAGATACGCTTTTGCCACCTCAGCAAAAAGCAGCGTCCACATAGGCGCGCTTTTCGAGGTGGCAAAAGCACGCCCCATGTATGCCGCTTTAGCCCCAATCATCATATTTTTTTGACCGCTGGCTCCCAACGATCGGGAAAAAAAGTATAAAACCCCCACCCTTTATTTTTTCACATTTTTTCTCATTTCAATATTTTCTCAATATTCTCTCAATTTTCTCTCAATTTTCTCTCAAGGTCCTTGAAATTTACGCTCAAATTTCAAAAATAGTCCTTACTATTTACTGAAAAAGCCCTTTATAATTTTTTAATATATTTTTCAAAAATTTTAAAATTTTTATCGGATTACAATGGTCGGGAATTACTTAGCTTAGACAACAAGCACATCTCTGTCGAGCAAATGCAAATGGTAAGTTTTAATTTAATTTTTCAATATTATTTAATTTTTTTCAATTATGCAATTTTAATTAATTGTTAATTTTATAATTTTTAAATAGTCATAGATCGGGTGTTGGAATGTTATATTCGCAACATGCATGGTCCCCATCGCCCTTGATCGAGAAATTACTCGCTGGAAGCGGGTTTTGGCACGTGGCCACGATAGGCGGGGTTCAAGTTGGAGCCGCTTTGATCGGTAGCGTTGATTGAGAGGTGGAGACCCGAGACCCACACTTTCCATCGCCATGCGAGAGTGTACCATCACTCTAGAAGATGTGCAATTGTAGTTGAGATTACGGTGGACCGGTCGGTAGTCACCGGTCCGTAACATCTACCGATTGGATGGTCGTATGCTACGAGCTCGGGTGCCATTCGGATAGAATTCAAGGAGCTCGGATTGATATGGCGTGGTTATGAGACACATTCCTGAGCCAAACGAGGGTTCGATCAAGTAGAAAGAATACGGTATGCTCGGGCATACATTCTTCAAATAATTGGAGGCTATCGATGGGACCTCTAGAAACCTCGTCCACCGAGATGGCTCACGAAACTTGTTGATTTCAGCGACGATGAATTGAGTTGGGGTCTGCCGTCTTTGTCGAGGTTGTACCAGAGATGTCTTGGGCGACGCGACCGAGTAAAGCAAAATCGGAGGTTGCCTATCACTACTGCATCATGGGCATGGTTTCGATTTCCATTTTTACGCCCTCGAATCGACCACCCATATTCATTCCCACTGATAACGAGGTAAATTAAATATTATATTTTACAATTATTTCGTAGATTTATAGTATAATTGCATGCTAAAAGTTTATTTAATTGTGGAACCATTCGGCGAGTCATGTTGGAATACATAACTCGCTTGAGGATATATGGCTCCTATTGGACCAAAGGTCGGAACCACAAGTAAGTTTCGAATTTTGTTATTATAATTTAGTATTTTGTATGTAGTGTCTAATATTAGGTATATAACTAATATTTTCGTAATGTTAATATAGTTTCAATGGACACCGCATTGACGATTCAAAAATTGAGGCAAGAATTCGAGGAGTTCCTCCAAAATCCGAAGCAGTTGCACGTAAAGGTCCCATTGATCACCCACGTGACCGTGGAGATGCACCAGCGGATCGGGTTCGTGGCAATTTGGATTTGGCAACCGATTCCTGTGCACGGAGGTGCTCGATGATGAGCACAAAGTGGACTTACGGCGACCACACACGAATTGGCCAAGATTTTGGTCGAACATATCGAGACGTGGGAGAACCGATATGACTATATACGACCGGAACCGATAGTCATTCGGAGTTAGCGTGCGTCTTGGAGTACATACCATGGTTTAGGATCCATGGCAAGTCGTATCTGTTGTCGAAGAAGAGAGGCGACGGCAACTTCAGCGGCGAAGGGCGTCGGGCCCCTTTAAATCCAAGGAGAAGGGGTGATGAGGCGAGGCCATCATCGGCGCAAACCGATACCACCGGCCCAAGAATGCCCCTACGATCCTTCGGGCCTATCGATTCACCGACAACACCGATATCACAAAGATCTACCCTTCATGCCGGTCGTACCCTTCCCTTATATGTATCCTCCTAACCCATATATGTTTGATCTCCCACCCTAGCTCAGTTGGAGTGCATGGCGGGTTCGAGTCCGTTCGACTACTTCACTGGCCACCGATGGTGAGGTCGACGTCACATGTGGGTTCGGAGGAGGCGCCGTCGGGAGCACTTCTTTCCGCCAGCTCCTTCTCCGTTCGGGATGCGATCACCCCGCCGTGGTTTATGCAAACACCTCCGGTCATTATTTTATCAGTGGGTCACCATCGCAACATCCGAACTGCACTCCACCGCCGGAGGAACCCGATTCCGCCCAAGGTTCCACGACCCAGGAAGCCGAAGAAGGAGGAATCCGGTAATACAGAATCACGATCGCCTGTGTGGCACCTTGGTTCCCACCCCAAGATCAAGACTAAACCCTAAACCCCTAATTTGAGTTATTGTAAATTAATTTATAATTTGAGTTTAATTTTTTTGTAATTAAGGTTTAATTTTTTGTAATTAAGTTGTAATATATTTAATAAAATTTGAGTTTGCTTTTTTTATTGTAATTTAATTTTATTTATTTATTTAATTTTAATACCTTTGACAAAATAGAATTGGTTTAATTTTTTTTGTAATTAAGTTGTAATATATTTAATAAAATTTGAGTTTAACTTTTTCCTTATAATTTAAATTTTTAATTTATTTAAATTTTAATACCTTTGACAAAATAGAATTGGTTTAATTTTTTTTTTGTAATTAAGTTGTAATATATTTAATAAAATTTGAGTTTAACTTTTTCCTTATAATTTAATTTTTAATTTATTTAAATTTTAATACCTTTGACAAAATAGAATTAGTTTAATTTTTTTTGTAATTAAGTTGTAATATATTTAATAAAATTTGAGTTTTACTTTTTCTTTATAATTTAATTTTTTAATTTATTTTAATTTTTTAATAAAATAAAAGTTATTGTACAAAAGTTCATCGTTTTCCTCCAAAAAATAAATATTACATAGCCGCTTATGGGACAAAAGACCTAAGAACACGGTCAACTATTTCGATTTGGACCATGACAAACTTGTTGCTTGCGAGATGTATGGCCAAGTTCCTACACCATCCGATGGCCACTTAAAGTAGACGTGCTTTGGTTGCTTGTTTCTCATGGGGATATCCATATTGTGTCCGCCAACAATACCTGCTCTGTCAAAGGAATATTACATGGTGGTAGCTTGCGCCTTAGGCGTTATCGCCGTTTTCTTCGGCGCTAACCAAAAATCGATGTAATCGGCGGATGACGTTCCTTCGTAATGTAATTTATCTCGTGTCATATGCCCAAAACGGTCTTTATTGATCTCATACCGTCAAGATCTCGTGAAAACGGTCTTTAATATATCGTTGATAGTGAATATTACATACCACTCTTCAATTGAGAAGAAATTGAATATTGCAAACGAAATTATATCAATAGACATTTCATACCCATATCGGTCACTTGTTGTTTTTGTCTTTTAGATCGATGTTGCCCATAGTAGTTGGATGAAACATGCCTCAGGCAATATCGATGGTGTGTGCGATGCCACATGCTTCCCTGGTGTTCTATTGCCGCAAGTATTCCAGGGCCCCGATCCGATATAACGCATATGTCAGGTTGGGGGCAAACATGCCTCCTTAACCTAGATAGGAAGAAGTCCCAGTCATCAGCTGACTCCCCCGGTGTTATTGCGAATGCAATCGAAAAGATTCTTTTCACAGCCATCTTGTGCCACAACTAGCAATAGCCGATGCATATATCTACTATACATAAAGGTACCGTCAATTTGTACCAATGGCTTGCAATATTTAAAGGCATCTCAGCATTGCTTAAATGTCCAGAACAGACGCTTGAACAATGCGCATCCACGGAGCAGACGATCGTTGTAGTACGCAGTTCCGTTTCAAGGTCTCGTGTCGCTGGGACATATCTCTCCAAAGACTGACACCATCGCCACACTTCATTATATGAAGTGTCCTACCCACCGTAACTTTTCTAACGCATTCGCTTGGCTATCCAAGCCTTTACAGAAGAGGCGTGTACCCCAATTGGCTACGAATACTGCCAATTAAGGCCGGCACGGTAGTCTTGGGATTGGCCTTCACCGTTGGGATTATTAGGTCAGCCAACATGTCTGAATCCATCTTCGGATGATCTTGTGTTACACCTGTCAACGAAGTATGTTAAACAATGCAACATTACATATTATTACTGTTATTCGAAATCACTGAACACATAGTGGTACTATACCGGTAAGACATGTATGTCGACCTTTGTACTTTTTTATCTCCCACAACCCTGTCCTTTCCTCAATGACGCCATGATTTTCCATGAACATGTGCCATCTTGCACTGCACACTTCGCCTCGAACTTATCGAACTTGGATTTAACCACATTGTAGTTAACCCCGTTCTTAATGATGTACTGTTTCAATGCAGCAAGAAAAGTATTCTTGTTGGAAAACTGGTTACCAACTTTAATTGGTCTGAATCCAACGAAGAATCTGTACGGTCACGCGTCCGGTGTGGTAGTTCAGGAAACTCCAATGCATCATCTTGAGATAGATCGACATTATGCATGTGGGCTGGAGGCGAGCACGCCCTAATAGCTGATCTTCTTCTTCTTCGTCTGAACCACCCTCAACGTCTTCAGGTACAATTGGAACAGGCTCGGTTCAGAAAATAATCTAACTTCTGCACCGTCGGGCCCTGGCTCCAGAGGTGGATCCACATCGGATTCATCGTCTGACCCTCCATAACCTGTAACAAATGAGGGCCCCTCACCGGTGGATGTCGTCGAGAGTACATCATCCCTCCTTAAACATCTTTCATAAAGATCCCAATCGTATGTGAATTGCCAACCACTAGAAGTTGACGACGTCCTCCAATACATATTTCTATCATCGGACGTCGAATGACGGATATGCATGTCCCATCCACTAGCCGAATATCGTGTAGGGGTTATGTTTTCCATACTACGACCGCACACGGGCACTTCTGTGTTTTGCCTCCCACTTACAGAGTGTCGGCTTGGGGTCATGTATTCCCCTCGAACGGCAGTAGATGTCGAGGTCGCAGAAAGATCACTTGGAGATGAAAATTCTATATATACCTTGATATAGGGTGATCTACTGGCAAGATGAGTCTCCACCATTGCCTCAAAGCCCCGAGCACCTTTGATGTCTAATAACTCATATCTCACTGGATCAACCGAGGCGCAAAATCTATACTTAATACACTGAACTTTCATTGGCGTTGTTCTGAATATTTTACGCCTAATTCTTTTACGAAGTTCGACCAAATAGATCTTCCGATTAAAACTCAGTCGCGCTGTGTTCTCCGATAAGAAAACAACGCCATTTTCGGTGTCACGAACTTCACCGTCGTAGTAAATAACAGATTAATACGCTCACTCATTTTCAATTTTTTCCTTTTGCCTCAATTTCCTTATGCAACTTGAGAATGAAATTTGGTGATTTATAGCCTAATTTTTTCGGAGACTCATCAGAGAAAAAAGCGCGCCCGTGGGAGCGCCAAGACGCATCTTGACAAAGGCACCTCTGGAAGCGTTTTGGCCACTTGTTTGTTCGTAAACGTCTCCTCAAAATTATTTTTTGGAGACTATCAGAGCAAAAAGTGCGTCCACGGGAGCGCTTTTTAGTACGCATCTCGACAGTGTATCCTACCGGAAGCGTTTTTGGCCTTGTTTGTTGTAAACGTCTCCTCAAAATTATTTTGCCGGAGACTATTGGGCCAAAAACTTCAAAAAAAATTTCATAGAGAGGGTAGGGCAAAAACGCGTCCACGTTAGCGCGTTTTTGAGGGAAACTAACCAAATGCGCCCACCGGGAGGCGTTTTGTCCACCTCAAAGAAAAGCGCGCCTACGTGGACGTGTTTTTGCTGAGGTGGACAAAAATGCCTCCCCATGGGCGCGCTTTTGGTCAGTTTCCCCCAAAAACTCGCTGACGTGGATGCATTTTTGGGGGAAATGGCCCTTTCCCGTAAATTTTCTACAAACTGGCCCATTTCCGTAATTTTTCAATTTTTTTGGTATATTTTGGATATTTGCCCGATGGATATATATGTATATTTTATGTAATTGGTTAGTAAGTGGTGTAATATTAATATTTTAATATTAGATTAAGAATAATGAAAACATAAAAATGTGAGTGGATGTTTATCTTCCATACATTTTCTTCTTCATTGCCGAATTTTGACAAAGAAAAAGGGAAACTCAAGCTCTCATCTTTCGGCCTTTTGAATGTTCATCTAAGGTTAGAAATTTATCATGATTTTGTAATTTGATATATTTTTGAGTTAGTTACTTTGAATATTAACAAACCCATGTGGAAATTTTTATTTTGAAGCATGTTTAAAATTCGGTTTTGATGAATGTTGGTGATTGTTGCGTTTAATGGAAAAATAGAAATATATTCTTGTAGATTAATATGTTGAAAGTATGGAAAAATTTAGGTAGAATGGAGGGTAATGGTTTAAATTTTGAAAATGAGTAGTTGAAAGATTGTAAGGTGAAATAATTAGTTGATATTGATGTATGAGACCCTTAGAAGGATTCGGTCCTAAAAGATGTTGGACAAATTTTGAGTAATTCATGAATATTGCTTTAGGGACTAAATTGTAGATATTATAAAAGTTATGGGTAAATTTATAAATTTTCTAAAGTATGTGGTTATGGGTCAATTGAATAGAAATTATTTTTAAATGAGCTTAATTGAACTCTATTCTAGACCAAGGACGGAAAGAATCGGAATCGGATCGGAGTAAAGCTAAATTAATCGAGTAGCCGGAAGATTTTTACCCTCTCAACTACCAAGTAAGTTTATAAGTAATTAAATTTAAACCAAGTAATTCTTATAGTAGAATACTTACTCTCAATCGAAAATGTGTGTGTGTGTATATATATACACACAAATTTTTATTGCCGAATGAGACATGGAACTTAATTGTGTTGGCTGATCGAGATGTATCAAGTACATATAATTGGTTATTAGATATTTTGATTTGTGGAATTGAGTATATTGGTAGTAAATTGCGAAAGTAATATAGTATGGAAATTCATTATATATATATATAATTGATTTAGAAAGGAGCTAAATATGAATATGTAATGAGATGGATATTTGTACCTAATGTATGATTAATAATGCATATTTGTGTATATGTATTTGGGTTGTGCCGAATGTGAAAGTATGACCTATGGAAATTGGATTATTGTTATTGGGTAATTATATATATATATACACATGAGTATGAAATTTTGATATGTTTGGATTGAATAAATAATTATGGGTTGATTAGTATTTAATTGTGGAATATGAAGTGAGCAATGGTAGTGATTGAATAAATAACTACACGTTTAGCTGAGTAACAGCTCTATGTGAGCGATACGTTACGGGAAGTGGCACTGTGTGTGCGAACATGTTATGTAACGGCTCTATGTGAGAGATACGTTACGAAAAGTGGCACTGTGTGTGCGAACATGCTAAGTAACGGCTCTATGTGAGTGATACGTTACAGGAAATGGCACTGTGTGTGCAGAAAATGCTAAGTAACGGCTCTATGTGAGCGATACGTTACGGGAAGTGGCACTGTGTGTGCGGACATGTTAAATAACAGCTCTATGTGAGCGAAACGTTACGTGTTTGTACTACGTGTGCGGGTTTTTAGATTTTCCTAAAGACGGAAACACTTAGTGCAGGTAAACGGAAGTGTCAGGTATTTATGTTATATGATAGTTCACTTTCGATGTAAATCGGGTAAGTTATTTTGTGTGGAAATTCAATATGTGATTACTTGGATTTATTTGGTGACTAAATAGGTATGATTTTGATTGATGATGATATATTATGTGAATGAATGTTGCAACCTAATCCATGTTTGAGTTAAGTAAATGAGAAACTGTTAAGTTGCTTGTATATAGAAATACTACCTTTTTGCTTATAACTTACTAAGCCATAATAGCTTACATGGTGTGTTTGTTATAACATACCATAGGTGTTTCAAAGTCAAAGCTCAAGCTCGGGAATCCCTGTCGAAGTCAAGCATACTATCAACTATTTTGGTACCTCTTTTAAGAATGAACTTAAGAACTATGGCATGTATAGGCTAAAATTATTTTTGAGTTGACTCAACAATATTTTGGTGAATGTATTTATATATTAAAATGCCATGCGAAAATGGAGAAATTCCTATGACTTTGGTTGATTGATTCTGTTTTGTTTAATCATACATGTATGGTTGTATTATAGGTTCGGCTTAAGCAGGTTTTAAAAGAAAATGAAAGGGTTGGTTTGATGTTATTAAATATGAAGTATTCGTTTTGAGCATATCACATTTATGGTATTATGAAATGTGATGCATTAGTATATATATATTCGGTCATGTCTAAATCTTAATGTTATGGTATTTGTTAGTATGGAAATAAATTACATGAAGTATATATATATGTTCATGGATAATGAAATGGGTGAATGCTTTGGATAGTTGGTATTGAAATTCTGGTACCTTAGATTCGGTTAAGAGGATTTTTGCCATGTGTGTATATTTGGCATTAGTTGACAACTTGTTTCGGTAACGCAATTATGCGATTATGCATGTGTGGTTATTATAACTTAATGACCAAATATTTGATTTAAATTTCTTTCATGCGAAGTTGGTAATATAGATGTGTGATATATTCATTAAGTTTTAATCTTACTATGGTAGTGTAACTTTATCAATAGTATATTCGAATATGATAGTGAAATTTATAGATAATGCTCGTAACCCTAATTCGGCGACGGATACGGATTAGGGGTGTTACAATTAGAATTTCTTTTCTTGATCTAGATGAGATAAGATTGGATAATTGGTATTTAGCAGCTTAGAATTTAGTCCTCATAGGAACGATATCATCTTATCACTTTTTTACTTGATCAGTACGTGCACTTACATAACAAATTTTCTCACATGAAACCAGAAAAGAAATTAACTAGTAGTGGATTGACTACCAATATTGTTTATCACACCATTACTCCCGATGAGCAAGTCAAAGATTTTAACATATATATATTTATGAAAGAAACCTTAATTAGGCCATGCATGTCTGCAAGTATATATATATATATATATATATATATATATATATATTTACAACGTTGTACTCATGTTACTAATTAAAACGATTAAAGATTCCTTGTGATAAAGATATCATCCATCATAGACGTGGGAGAATTAGATATATATATATATGTATATAGTTGCCAGCCAAACAGATACTCCAAGATCCAAGATTCTCCAATTAATCCGACTTAGTGCCTCCCATTTTCTAGTTCTAAAAAAGCTTCAAAGTTCATACATTCCAGCTATAAAAACCCTTTGCTCCTTTCGCCACCTTCATCGGCAGTTTCAACTTAATTTCTCACAACAAAAAACTCATTTTATCAGTCACTTCAAATCATTTTCTTTTGGGAAATGGCTTCTAATGTTAAAGCATCAACTGCTCTTGTTCTTTCTCTTAACGTTCTTTTCTTTGCTTCTGTAAGCTCTCACAATGTCGAAAACCCCGTTTTAATTCATCCCGGAGATGTGTACCATAATGGCAGAATCACTCATGGTCATCCCGGTACATGCAATCCCCTAAATCTCGGTGTATGCGTTGGCCTGTTGGGTTTGGTGGATGTTAATGTCGGAAACGTACCTACAGAAACATGTTGCAGCGTGATTGAAGGATTGGTCGATCTTGAAGCTGCAGTTTGCCTTTGCACTGCTGTCAGAGCCAATGTGTTGGGCATTGGCATCCAGCTTCCTATTTCATTGAGCCTCTTACTCAGTAAATGTGGAAGAGAAGTAGCTACGGAATACATTTGCAGCCCTTAAATAGCCTTCTTCCCCACATTGTTTGCTTTAATTGTGTCTTGACGTTTCCGTTTTTTATTTGTTCCATTTTTTATGTTTCCTTTCTGATTAAGTCTTTGTATTGTTGCTCATGAGTTGAGGAAGGCTTTTCAACCTTCCCTTTCTTTTTTTATTCTAAATAAAATGAAAATATTATTTGAACAAAATATTCTGTTTTATCATAATGAGTTTCAATGGGTGTTTTTAGGGGGAAAAATCTTAATTAATATTTTCAACATTATTTTTAATGTTATATGACTATCAAGTGGATTTTTTATTTCAAAGTGTTAAACCACCGAATTTAATACAAGAATTTTAACAGCGGTGACTGTTGGACTTGAATTTCTAAATTCATAAAATACAGATACTAGAATCCTCAAAATAAAAGTAGCAGACTAAGTTCGAAATGCACGAAACGTACAGATACTTAGAGCATATTTTAACTTTCCAATTTTTATTTTAAAATTTGATACAAACAATTAATCAATCCAACGCGAAGCGTGGAAACCATACCAGTTAGTCTAAAAATATTGATCGCGTATTTTTATATTTCAATTTTTTTCCTAAATACTTAGATATATTTTACTTGAAATCCTATTCTAATGTGCAATGTTATACATTTTATAGTTTTTCTGATTAATTATATTTTATTTGTGTTTTATCATTTTCAGAGTTAGTTTTGATTCATGTGTTATCTTCCTCTCTATATTGTAGGTTTCGAATGAAGAATGGAGGGCTTAGAGCACAGTGTAAAAAATAGTGAAGAGAAATCATCTGCTCCACCAAAATTGATTCAATGTGGTGGAGCACAATCTTCAATTAAGAATTTCATATAGCAAGCAGCCCACTCCACTGTGAATTTTACGTATGGTGGAGCGAAACTGTAACACCCTAAACCCGGCGTAGATGTTATTTCCAAACCTGGACAAGGTACATCAACACATTCTAAAAACTAATTTGAAAATCTGGCTTGGACTAAATGAGTCCATCCATCCAATCCCACCAGTAAGTGGTGGTATGCTCATACCACTCTTAATTATGCAGTTGAACTGCCAGACAGATATTGTAACATCCTTAAATAGAGGCTATTGTGTTTGAGCTTCTTTGCATGTGTGTGGCTGTTGTGTTAATTATTTGTGGTGTTGTAAGATCTAGTTATAAGTTTAGAGTAGGCCTGAGTTGCAGGAAATTTATGTTTTTAAGTGTTAGTCAAAGGGAGCTGAAGGAGCTAGGGGTTAAGTATAATTCATGGGGGATTTAAGCACAAGATTGGGCTTGGAAAAGTGGCAAGGAGGTGCCACTTAGGGCCCTGTGATTGATGCCACATGCAGGGAAGGGAGAGCTCAGGTTCGAGCAGCAGAAATTCCACTTTCTGCTTATTGTTTTGACTCCAAGGAGGAAGAGTTGTGCTCAGCACAAACTCTGTCAGAAAAGCATTGATTAGATCAAACTCATTTGAATGATTGGCCAGGAGTGATTCAGGGAATTTTGACGAAATTTGAACTCTTGATGGAAGAGGAGTAAACGGTTGAGAGGCTGAGTAAGGGGGTGCCGAATTTCCTTAGGCACCTAGTTGTGCATTTTCGGCTAGTATAGGTCCTTGTTCATCTAGTGAATCAAAAGCCGAAAACCCCTAGTGAGCATTGCCGATTTCCCCAACTCTCTTTTTCTTTCTTCTCAAAGCCGAAAGTGCCCATCTCCTCCCTTTCATCTTTTTCTTTTCTTCTCTCAAACTCTAGTGCTGAAATCCTCTCCACCTTCCTTTGCCAAATTCCCTCTCTTCCATTTCACTTTCTTTTTCTTTCTTTTTTCCCCCACTCTAGCCGAATCTCCCTCCATCACCTAACACTATTGTCAAAATTTCCCTATTCTCTTCTTGTTTTGCTTTGGCCGAATAATAATCAAGCTTAGATCTCTACTTCAGGATTTCTTCAATCGATTTTAAGGAGGTAGGTGTTCATGGCCGAATATCTTTTATTTCATTTCTCTTCTCTTTGTGGTTTCTCATGAAAGTAGAAGCCGATTTTGGCATTTGTTAGCAAGGTTCTAACCATTCATAGGAACCGATTTCTTCTAGGCTCTTGGGACTTTGGTAGCAGTCGATCTAAGCCTCTATTCTCTAACAATCGGATCTGGTAAGTCAAGTGGTAAGGATATCTACGTTGGTACATTATTCTTTAAGTTGTTGAAAAGCCAAAGGCTATTGAGACTAAGCTTTATTGGTATGGCCGAATGGCCTTGTTAATGATTTTGCGATTGGCCGAATGTAGGGAAGGAGATCTAGTGCGGTAGATCGGGTCTTTGGGATTTAGTGCTTGCGTTAGTTCCAGGTGTGTAACTTACACACTTTATAACTAAGTAAATATATTAATAACCTGAATATGTTAAAAGCCGAAAATTGTATAGATCTTGATATGATACCGTAAGGGTATGAGCAAGGATTCGGGTAAGTCCGTTTCGATATGATTTGCTATATGATGCTTAATACCATGATCTATGATATATTTTCTATATGATTCATAATAATGCATGATGGCATGATTTGCATAAGTTTTGCATTGTGATGGGTGATATGAGAGGAGGGGGAAGTTGATATCCGTGCCTTTGGGACACCAGAGGTTTGGCACCTCTAGTGGTTTGGTACCACAGATTATTTTCTGTCTTTGGGACACCAGAGGTTTGGCACCTCATAGCGACTCGTCCCAGTGGCTTAGTACCACAGTGGGTTGGCCCTAGAGTTGTTTTATCGGGATTGTCACTAGTGATTTGGTATCACACGTGGGTTGGCCCCACACTTGGATTATTGATATTTCGTGACTTTGGGTCACCAGTGGTTTGGTACCACATTTTTATTGGATATCATGACTTTGGGTCACCAGTGGTTTGTCACCACCAGTGGTTTGGTACCACACGGGGTAGAAACGGAGTATGGATGGCTAGGTTTGGGTGCATTATATGTATTGCTTGGTTATAATTTGTGTAAGTATGTTGCATTATTTGAGAGGAGGATTTATGCACTGAGTCTTGGTGACTCACCTTCTCCTTATCTTTTCGGTGACTCAGAATTATGGATGAGGAGCCGGATGGACTCAAGGTGGCCCATGCATTAAAACATTAGGTTTTACTTGGATTTTGAATTGGGTAACTATTTCATATTTCGTTTTATTTATTATTTGGGTATTGTAATAAGGCCTTTTAAATTATGTTTTGAATTATTTATATGTTTTGGATTTGATTTCGAACATGGTTAAGTGAACTATTTGATTAATTTAATAATGTGAGTGCAAGGTTTTCTAAACTACAAAGCGCAATGGTTTTCAAAACCTTACCATCGGGTAATACAAATCACTTGATAATAAATGACAACTTAATTGTTTTCGACAACTCAAACGGTTTCCAAATTAATCATTTGGGTTTCCTTTAAAAATTTACAAAAAGGTTTTCTAATCTATGGATCGGCAAATAAGTTTTAAAGATTTATTTTTGGGATTTCAAAGTAAACCATCAATTTTTAACTAGTCATGCACCTGATTTCTACAAACATAGAGCAACAAAGAGTTTTCCACAAAATTTAATCGAAACTCGATTTTCTTTAAAACGTTTTCCTCTGTGACATGTCAGATTCGGTCGTGGTGTGTTGACCGGATTTGGGGTGTTACATTTTTGTTATCAGAGCCAAGTTCAAAGGCTCGGCTATGGCCCTGAGGCCCAAAAAGGTTTTAAAGTATGGTTCTAAAATATTTTGTTTGAAAATATATGGTTTGAGAAGCATGGCACCGAGTCTCCGGCACCAATCTGCCCAGGTAAGTATTTCTGACATTGTGTGAATTATATGCGGGGAGAATGGGTATTTCGGGATCGTAGATTAGTAGAATAGGAATCATTGAACATTAGGAATAGCTTACTCCAACATAAATAGCATAAGACTTAATGATCCACAAAACAAACCTGTGAGTACGTCACTGAGCCAAGGGTGTGGCAACCGTTGTGCGTATGTCTAGGATTGGATTCAGGGGGGAGCTTGGTATTTAAGCAGTCTTAGTGACTCACCTCCTCTCCACTCGAATCCTACCTGGTGCGTAGTGACGGTTCACCCTAGCTAAGATGACTTATTCACAGGCTAAACTTCATAACTAAAACCCGAAAGGGACCAGCTATCTTGTTTTGATAACACTTTAAACCTTGGTTTTGAAATTACCATGGTATCCTTGATTTAGGAAATGACCAAAATACTCCTGATTTGAAAAATGACCAAATTACCCCTTATATGTAAAATTACCAAAATGCCCTCAATGTGGAAAACTGTCGAAGTACCCCTGAATTGAAAATTTTTAAAATACCCTTATTTTGTAAAACCACCTTGAACCATATTTAGGAAAAAAATTTGAAAATACCCCTGGATTATGAAAAATTACGAAAATACCCATGGTTTGTGAAATTACCAAAACACCCTCCGATTTCGGGAAATTTTTGAAAATATCTACGATTTGTAAAAGTTTTTGAATTAACCTTATTTTAATTACTAAAATACCGATAGGTTAAAATTACGAAAATACCCCCGAGTAGTGAAATGACGAGAATACCCCTACAAGTGGAATGAGGGTAGGGAATTGAACTAAAAACTGTGTGATGATCGAAAGAACCACTAGCAAATTTCTTTACATAAAACTTATTCGTGGGTAATCATTGAAACAGAAGCTAATTCATAAAAATCTCTTAAACAGATAAATCGCAACTATAGACATGAATTCTAGGGGACGTGGTCGTAATGTGCGTGGCTGTGGTAGAGGCCGAATGACCGTGTCGGAGCCCGTTAGGTCTGGTCAAGGGTCCAAAAATGAAATGCCACCACCACCAGCCACTAATGTGGAATATCAGGATCAGACGGGGGATGATGCAGTATCACAGGCAATGCTGCGGGTTTTGGAAAGGGTGGCTGGAGTAGGTGGAGGCATGGGAGCTCGAAAGTCGGTACCTGAGCGACTCCGAGCTAATGGAGCTGAGTTTTTTCGTGGAGTATCTGGTGTGGCACCCAATACTACTGAGTATTGGTTAGAGGCGATGGAGCAAATCATGGATGACATGGATCTGACTGCTGAGGAAAAATTGAAAGGGATAGTGTCGCTTCTCCGGGATGAGTCATACCAGTGGTGGCTCACGATTCGAGATAGTGCAGTAGCTAATGATCTCACTTGGGACTATTTTAAGGTAGCTTATCAGAAGAAGTATGTCGGGACCAGCTATATTGATCTTGCAATGAAGGCGCTTCGAGGTCGGGTTCGGGGAGTAAGTCTATCTCGGAGTACGAGGCAAAATTTTTAAGGTTGAGTCGGTATGCTAGGGGCATCGTGGCTACAGAACATGAATGATGTGTCAGGTTTGAGGATGGATTGAGAGATGAGCTGAGATTACTGATCGCTCCACAGCAGGAGCGAGAGTTTGCTGTGCTGGTGGAAAAGGCCAAGGTAGCTAAAGGAAAAAGGAGTCTGTAAGACAGAATCTGGATAGGAATAGACACAAGAGAGGTTTTAGATCATCGGGGTCGGTCGGTAATCTACAGAAAAAGGCTAGACAGAGTGGGCCGAATCAATCTGGAAGGCCTACTGCTACTAATCAGGGACCAGCGCAGTGTAATTGATGTGGGAAATCTCATTGGGGAGGATGTTGGACTGGTGGAAAGGGATGTTTTGAGTGTGGTTCACTGGATCATCGTGTGAGGCACTGTCCACGTAAGTTAGCTAGGTTTCAATCGAGGGTCAGGGTCGTGCTCAATTCAGAAATGAGGGACCACCTCCGCAGAGGGGCCGTGGTGCTGCTAAGGGAGGTAATGGCTCGGGTAGAGGCCGTGGGATGCCAGGCAGAGGGGCAGGCAACACTGAAGCAAGACAGCCTGGGTTGGTATATGCAGCGAGACGTCAAGAGGAGGGCGACGCACCAGATGTCATAACCGGTACGTTCCTAATCTTTGGATTACCGTATATTGCTTTGATTGATGTGGGTTCGACGCATTCGTACATTGCTAGTAGCATAGTAGAGACCATGAACCTAGACTTTGAAATTACTTCTAGGGAGATGACAGTAATTAGCCCTCTAGGTCACTCTGTAGAAGTAAATAAGTCAGATAGGATGTACCCCTAGAACTTCAAGGGTAGTGTTTGTAGCTGATTTGATGGAACTGCCGTTTGGGGAGTTCGATCTGATTCTTGGGATGGACTGGCTGGTAAAATACCAAGCAAGTTTAGATTACGTGGCTAAGCGCATGGTTTTGAGAACAGCTGAGGGTGAAGAAGTGGTGATGATAGGTAAAAGGAGAGATTATCTATCCAACGTGGTGTCGGCGTTGAAGGCTGAGAAGATGGTTAGGAAAGGTTGTGAGGCGATTTTGGTTCGGGTGTGTGCTTTAGAGGCTAAGGAGGTTGCTGTAAAGGATGTCCGAATAGTAAAAGAATTTGCTGACGTATTTCCAGAGGAACTTTTGGGTCTACCTCCAGACAAAAAGTTGAATTTGGTATAGATCTGTTACTCAGAACTGTGCCAGTATCTATTGCCCCGTATAAAATGGCGTCGAAGGAATTGGTAGACCTGAAGGCTCAGATTCAGGAGTTGTTGGACCGAGGTTTTATCCGGCCAAGTGTTTCACCTTGGGGAGCGCCGGTACTCTTTGTCAAAAAGAAAGATGGTACAATGCGAATGTGTATAGACTACCGCCATTGAACAAGTCGACGATCAAAAACAAGTATCCGCTCTTGAGAATAGATGACTTGTTCGATCGACAAGGGGCATCAATTTTCTCAAAGATTTATTTAAGGTCTGGGTATCATCAGCTAAAGGTGAAAGAGGCTGATATCCACAATACGGCATTTCGTACTCGGTATGGGCATTACGAGTTTCTGGTGATGCCGTTCGGGTTAACCAATACACTGGCAGCATTCATGGATTTGATGAATCGAGTGTTTCAGTAGTACTTGGACCAATTTGTTGTAGTATTTATAGACGACATATTGGTGTACTCAAGGACGGAGGAGGATCATGATGCGCATTTGCGAGTAGTGTTACAGATACTGAGGGAAAAGCAGTTATTTGCCAAGTTTAGTAAGTGCGAGTCCTGGCTTAGGGAGGTGACTTTCTTAGGTCACGTAGTGCCCGCTGAAGGGATTAGAGTGGACCCTCGCTAGATTGAGGCGGTGTTGGATTGAAAGCGCCTAGGTTGGTGGTGAAATTCGAGTTTTCTAGGTCCGTAGGTATTAGGAGATTTGTGGAAGGATTTTCTCTGATCGCGACACCGTTGACTAAGCTATTGAGGAAAGGAGTTCCATTTGTGTGGTCAGAGAAACAGCAGGAAAGCTTCGACAAGTTGAGGAAGATTTTGACGGAAGCTCCAGTACTGGTACAGCCTGAGGCAGGAAAGGTATTCACGGTCTATTGTGATGCATCCCATACTGGCTTGGGATGTGTGCTGATGCAAGAAGGGAAAGTAGTGGCATATGCATCTCGACAGCTGAGACCGCATGAGGTTAACTATCCGACACATGACTTGGAGTTAGCTGCAGTGGTTTTCGCTCTGAAAATATGGAGACACTATTTGTACGGAGAGAAGTCGATAGTTTACACAGATCACAAGAGTCTAAAGTATCTTCTGACTCAGAAGGATTTGAACTTGAGATAGCGTAGATGGATTGAGCTGTTGAAGGACTACGATTGTTCGATTGAGTATCATCCGGGCAAGGCTAACGTGGTGGTAGATGTGTTGAGCCGTAAGATGGTAGCGGACTTAAGAGCGATGTTTGCTCATCTTAGCTTGTATGATGATGGGAGTTTTTGGAGGAATTGTAGGTTAAGCCGACTTGGGTTGAGCAGATCAAGGAGAAACAGTTAGTGGATAAGGGCTTGAATGCTCGGAGGTTGCAAGTTCAGAATGGTGCTGTAGAGGGTTATAGTGTGTCCAGTGATGGGGTATTATGTTTCCAAGGGAGAGCTTGTATGCCGAAGGATGTCGAGTTAAGACGGAGGATTCTTCAGGACACACATAGTAGCCCATACGCTATGCATCCTGGAGGTAGCAAGATGTACCGTGATTTGCGAAGCGATTACGGTGGCTGTATGAAGCAAGAAGTGGTGAGTTTGTGGGTAAGTGTTTGACGTGCCGGCCGATCAAAGTCGAGCATCGACTTCGTCGAGTTTACTTCAGCCGGTAAAGATTCCTCAATGGAAGTGGGAAAGAATTACCATGGACTTTGTCAGTGGGCTACCCCTTACGCCTAGTAAGAAAGACTCAGTCTAGGTGATTGTCGATTGTTTGACCAAATCAGCTCATTTCATACCGGTAAGGGTTGATTATTCACTTCAGAAGTTAGCTAAGTTGTATGTGGCTGAGATAGTGAGGTTGCATGGTGTGCTAGTATCAATCATCTCGGATAGGGATCCAAGGTTCACGTCGAGGTTCTGGAGAGCTTTGCATCAGGATTTGAGAACGAGGTTGGACTCCAGCACAGCTTTTCACCCGCAGTCTGACGGACAGTCAGAAAGGGTTATACAAATCCTAGAGGATATGCTAAGGGGTTGTGTTTTGGACTTCAGAGGCAGCTGGGAAGAATTTCTACCATTAGCTGAGTTCGCATACAATAGTAGTTATCAGGTAAGCATTAAGATGGCACCTTATGAGGCGTTGTATGGTAGGAAGTGTCGCACACCTACATGCTAGACAGAGTTAGGTGAACGTCAGATGTTAGGTCCAGGGTTGGTTACTGAGACCGAGGATAAAGTTAAGTTGATTAAGGCTCGTTTGAAGGAAGCTTCGAACAGGCAAAAGTCATATGCTGATCTTAAGCGAAGAGATATAGAGTTTTTCATGGGTGACAAGGTCTTTCTAAAGGTCTCGCCATGGAAGAAGGTGTTGAGGTTCAGAAGGAAAGGCAAGTTAAGTCCAAGGTTTATTGGCCCATATAAGGTGTTGAGACGAGTGGGACCAGTAGCCTACCAGCTTGAGCTGCCAGCAGAGCTAAGTTAGATACACGATGTGTTCCATGTCTCCATGCTCAGGTGCTATCGTTCAGATCCATCGCATGTTGTAGCAGTGGAGGAAATTGAGGTAAGTCCTGATTTGACCATAGAGGAGGAACCAGTACAGATCCTAGATCGAGATGTGAAAGTTTTGCGCAAGAAGTCGGTCCCATTAGTGAAGGTGCTATGGCGAAACCATGGAGTGGAGGAAGCTACATGGGAACCAGAGGATGTGATGAAACAGCAATACCCTCAACTATTTTGACCAGGAATTTCAAGGCCAAAATTATTTTTAAGGGGGGTAGAACTGCAACATCCTTAAATAGAGGTTATTGTGTTTGAGCTTCTTTGCATGTGTGTGGCCGTTATGTTAATTATTTATGGTGTTGTAAGATCTAGTTATAAGTTTAGAGTAGGCCTGAGTTGCAGGAAATTTTTGTTTTGAAGTGTTAGTCAAAGGGAGCTGAAGGAGCTAGGGGTTAAGTATAATTCGTGGGGGATTTAAGCACAAGATTGGGCTTGGAAAAGTGGCAAGGAGGCGCCAGTTAGGGCTCGTGATTGACGCCACATGCAGGGAAGGGAGAGCTCAGGTTTGAGCAGTAGAAATTCCACTTTCTGCTTATTGTTTTGACGCCAATGGGGAAGAGTTGTGCTCAGCACAAACTCTGTCATAAAAGCATTGATTAGGTCAAACTCATTTGAATGATTGGCCAGGAGTGATTCAGGGAATTTTGACTAAATCTGAACTCTTGATGGAAGAGGAATAAACGGTTGGGAGGCTGAGTAAGGGGGTGCCGAATTTCCTTAGGCACCTAGTTGTGCATTTTCGACTAGTATAGGTTCTTGTGCATCTAGTGAATCAAAAGCCAAAAACCCCTAGTGAGCATTGCCGATTTCCCCAACTCTCTTTTTCTTTCTTCTCAAAGCCGAAAGTGCCCATCTCCTCTCTTTCATCTTTTTCTTTTCTTCTCTCAAACTCTTGTGCCGAAATCCTCTCCACCTTCCTTTGTCGAATTCCCTCTCTTCCATTTCACTTTCTTTTTCTTTCTTTTTTCCCCCACTCTAGCCGAATCTCCCTCCATCACCTAACACTATTGTCAAAGTTTCCCTATTCTCTTCTTGTTTTGCTTTGGCGAATAAGAATCAAGCCTAGATCTCTTCTTCGAGATTTCTTCAATCGATTTTAAGGAGGTAGGTGTTCATGGCCGAATATCTTTTATTTCGTTTCTCTTCTCTTTGTCGTTTCTCATGAAAGTAGAAGTCGATTTCGGCATTTGTTAGCAAGGTTCTAACCATTCATAGGAACCGATTTCTTCTAGGCACTTCGGGACTTTGGTAGCAGTCGATCTAAGCCTCTATTCTCTAACAATCGAATTTGGTAAGTCAAGTGGTAAGGATATCTACGTTGGTTCATCATTCTTTAAGTTGTTGAAAAGCCGAAGGCTATTGAGACTAAGCTTTATTAGTATGGCCGAATGGCCTTGTTAATGATTTTGCGATTGGCCAAATGTAGGGCAAGGAGATCTAGTGCGGTAGATCGGGTCTTCGGGATTTAGTGCTTGCGCTAGTAACAGGTGTGTAACTTACACACTTTATAACTGAGTAAATATATTAATAACCTGAATATGTTAAAAGCCAAAAATTGTGTAGATCCTGATATGATACCGTAAGGGTATGAGCAAGGATTCGGGTAAGTCCGTTTCGATATGATTTGCTATATGATGCTTAATACCATGATCTGTGATGTATTTGCTATATGATTCATAATAACGCATGATGGCATGATTTGCATAAGTTTTGCGTTGTGATGGGTGATATGAGAGGAGGGGGAAGTTGATATCCGTGTCTTTGGGACACCAGAGGTTTGGCACCTCCAGTGGTTTGGTACCACAGATTATTTTGTGTCTTTGGGACACCAGAGGTTTGGCACCTCATAGCGACTCGTCCCAGTGGCTTAGTACCACAGTGGGTTGGCCCCACAGTTATTTTATCGGGATTGTCGCCAGTGATTTGGTATCACACGTGGGTTGGCCCCACACTTGGATTATTGATATTTCGTGACTTTGGGTCACCAGTGGTTTGGTACCACATTCTTATTGGATATCGTGACTTTGGTTCACCAGTAGTTTGGCACCACCAGGTTTGGTACCACACAGGGTAAAAACGGAGTATGGATGGCTAGGTTTGGGTGCATTATATGTATTGCTTGGTTATAATTTGTGTAAGTATGTTGCATTATTTGAGAGGAGGATTTATGCACTGAGTCTTGGTGACTCACCTTCTCCTTTATCTTTTCAGGTGACTCGTAAATTGCGGATGAGGAGACGGATGGACTCAAGGTGGCCCATGCATTAAAACATTAGGTTTTACTTGGATTTTGAATTGGGTAACTATTTCATATTTTGTTTTATTTATTATTTGGGTATTGTAATAAGGCCTTTTAAATTATGTTTTGAATTATTTATATGTTTTGGATTTGATTTCGAACATGGTTAAGTGAACTATTTGATTAATTTAATAATGTGAGTGCAAGGTTTTCTAAACTACAAAGCACAATGGTTTTCAAAACCTTACCATCGGGTAATACAAATCACTTGATAACAAATGACAACTTAATTGTTTTTGACAACTCAAATGGTTTCCAAATTAATCATTTGGGTTTCCTTTAAAAATTTACAAAAAGGTTTTCTAATCTATGGATCGGTAAATAAGTTTTAAAGATTTTTTCCGGGATTTCAAAGTAAACCATCAATTTTTAACTAGTCATGCACCTGATTTCTACAAACATAGAGCAACAAAGAGTTTTCCACAAAATTTAATCGATAACTCAATTTTCTTCAAAACGTTTTCCTCTGTGACATGCCAGATTCGGTCGTGGTGTGTTGACCGGGTTTGGGGTGTTACAGATATTGCCGTTTAATCACTAGAATTTACAATAATACTACCAGAATGCACTTTTTTCATCACATATCAAAACCCAGCCTGATGCACATGCATAGTCAAACTATCATATATTCATAACACATGTAATGTATGACATGCATAAATAAACATATTGATCATATCATATCATATCATATGGTTTATTTAGAATTAATCCTACTTATAATGCTTTCTAAGCATACTCGTACGTAACGTATAGAATTTATGCCTTTATAGCCCTACAAAAATACCTATGGGTCCAATTTTAGAGTCCCTTAATCGACACCAAATCGTGCCTTCAAATTGACCAAAAAGGCCCATACGACCCAACAAGCCAGCCTGTGTGGCCGGAACGACCTACCTATTCAGACCGTGTAATGTCACACATCTGTGTGCTCCACACGATCTGGCACACGATTGACCGCATGCACATGCGGTGCGTGGCGATCACCACGGTAGTGTGACGAGTGCGCTTTTGAAAACAATCTCTATTTTTGGGTTTTTCCGAATTATAGTCTAGTTTTCGGGTTAGTTTCACACATCTAATGATAATTTTGATCAACCACTGTAAAAACCCAAAACCCGACCTAGAAGTTATCGAATCTCGGAGGTTACATTGATCATCAAAGTGATCTGAAACAATTTAACAAATGAGTTGTTAAAATCTTTTACGAACACAGTTATTAAAATCAAACTAAACCGTTTAGCCCTTTTAGGATTCAAAACAGAGAATTCAAGTCACGTCGAAGGCGTTTGAAAGTGAAGTTTCGAGTTTCTAGAATTCAAAACAAAACTATTTATGAAAATCCAAAATTTGATTATACCACAGTCTATATAAATGTTTACATTCCTAAACAGGTCACAAATTTAAAAAGTCTGAAAAGTCATTTTATTAGTCCATATAAAACATATCACTCCAAGACCTCTGGCATGCCAAGTCCAGTTACAGAAAATGAAGGTACCTGCAAAGGGATAAACTAAAGGGTGAGCTACATGAGCTCAGTGTGAGTTCAAAAATGATAGAAAAACAAACACCAAAGTGTCACAATAAAAAAATATCTCAATGGCAATCCGATATACGAATAGTCATCACAAACAAATCAAACGTATTAGTACTGAAACACCTCGATCTATAAACAATTAGTCTCGCAATCAGACAGATAGACAGACAAAATGTGAAATGAATGCAACAAGTAATAAAAAAACTCACCCGTCCAACCAAAACACCTTTCCATCCCCCGATCACATCCCAAAAGAGTTGTTTAAGCTTACCCAACCAAACACACCACATAGGACCTCGAAAGGCCCATCCAACCCTACACACCATGTATGTGGACTAAGCCACTCAGATAATAATACGCAGCAAGGCTGGCGTATATACAGTACAGTGCATTGCAGTAAACTGCTGTACCAATAAGTTACAATTAAACTGCTAGATTAGAATCAGTCTTCCTTCTCTTCACAACCCCTAAAAAAGCTTAATGCAAATGCAAAATGCACACCATTTGTAGACAGACTTACAGAAACAAAATACGAAATCAGAAATGCACACATTCAAATACCCAGAATCATAATCAGATATAACATAACATCAACTAACACTCAACTGAATTACTTAATTAGAGCTATGATTGCGAATAACACACAAGTCTAGGTCGAAACAAAGTCCCGACCACCCTTACTTGGACCTAACCAAGGGTTGGAACACACAGAATCATAATCAAAACAAAAATAGACACAGGACAAAAATTGGCGAAATAGGGCCACACGGCCCGGATAAAGTGCCCAGGTCGTGTGGGGGGTCTACATGCCCATGTGAAGGCCACACACGCCCGTGTGGAGGGGACAGATGCCAATGTGGAGGGGACACACACCCGTGTGAATAGCCCCTCTAACTCACTGTCAAAAAGTGCTAAAATTAAGTGCAGAGTAGACACGGCCGTGTGGAAATCTCATACGCCCGTGTGAAAATCAACAAAATCTCCAAATCGTACCCACATGGTCGTGTGGCCAGGCCATGTGGTACCAAAAATCGCTAAAAACCCTAATTTCCATTTCACACTGCTGTGTGGACCGCCCATGTGCAGCACACACCGGTTTGGCCACCTGTGTGGTCACGAACCACACTAGAACAGGCTAAAAATCATGGTAACGGTCCCCAACACTTGCTAACTCAAAATTATACCAGATTTTACAAAATAGCATGCAATCCAATACCCAAAATCAACAGTTTCAGGAACACACAAGAAGTTGTCGAATTCCATAGAATTTAACAACAATTCGATACCGAAATTGAACAGTTTTAGAACACACACCTTAGAATACGAAAACAAGCACCGAGAACTACTTGATTCAATCACCAAACCATTCAGAAACCTCAATTATACATGCAACTAAACTATTAGAATTCAATCCAACAATGTAAATGAAATCGAAGCAATTGTTCCTTTAATTCCAAAGACAAAACTTACCCAATTTTGCACTCAATCAAACGTAACACACAAGGACAATCAGCCAACAATGTCGATACTAAAACCTAAAATTCGTTTGGAGAATAAAAATACGGTGGTAATTAACTCACCAACAAGGAAAGAAAGAAAGGTAGAAGAACCAAAAAGAATAGCAAGAACGTGGAAAAAGAGAGGAAACCAAAAAAAAAATAATGAAAAAGAAAGTGTAAAAGAATTTTAGAAACAACTTTTTTTCCAAAAATAAAAATAGAATAAAAAATAACATAAATAAATATATATAACTTAAAAAATAAAAATCAAATAAAATTAATTTATCAAACACACATGAGGATTTGAACCCAAAACCCAGAGGTAAACTAACACACACCCAACCACCAAACCAGCAGGCTCATTCTAACATTAAAATGCGAAAATCAACCCAATTGCTCAACCTACTCACTGACTCTAAACACAAATCTCAAAACTTCTAACCCCAAATTTCGGGGTGTTACAACCACACAACAGCGCACTCCAAAACCGACATACGACATCAAATCACATCGATTACAAACACACATTAATCCAAAATTTCACTTTAAAACACTCCTTTTTCTAAAAGAAAACAGTCCCTAAAATGATGTTCAAGCACTTATTTCATAGAAACAGCATCGAAACAACAACTACTCCGTTGGAGGATTTCAATTCTCACACCCTTTGCCCAATCAAAAACCATGAGAACACTTAACACATCGTAGAACGAGAATTAAACACTAATAACTCAAATCTTGCTCAAGAACAATTTAAAACTTAATAACAAAAAATAACAAGACATTACTTACACTTATCTTGGATTAGATTGAAATAAGAGAGTCAAAAAGTAGTCCCACAATGACTTAATGGCATGAACAAAAAATTTTATAGGAAAAGAAAAGTGAAGAAACTCAAGAAAAAAGGAAGAAAAGAATAAAGAATAGGAAGAAAACCTAAGAGAAAAGTGGGGGTTGGACAGTTGGGAATTGAGAGCAAAATTAGGAAGTTAGCTAATTTCAAAAATAAAATAAAAATAAATTATCCACATACTAAACCACCAAATTTTTATAGAATTCAAATTGAACTCTACTTCTAACAAATAGCCAGAAACAAAAAGTATCCCTCAATTGTGTATAGTAGGATTCAAACACAAGACTTAGAGGTAAACTAAAACCTAACCACTAAACCATCAAACTTATTTTTTTATGATTTGCATGGAAATAAGATTTAAGTCAATTGATCAAGGATAGGGGTTGAGTCAAAATTAAAAAAAATTCAACAGAAATGACTCAAACCCAAAATCTCTCTCACACACACAACCACAACACTCATCCACTAAACTAAATTCAAATAGTTTATCATTCCAAACTTAAGAAAATTAGGGTGTTACATTTCTTATAACAAAGAACTCATTTTCTCAATCACTTCAACTCCTTTTCTTTTCCGAAATGGCTTCTAATGGTAAATAAGCCTATTTCACAATTGAGTTGATGCCCAATTAACTTGTGGCACTAACTCACCCTAAGACTTTTATTTAAATATAATATAAAAGCATGAAAAGATTTAGCTTGTCCTTAGAAAAAAATTATTATTAGTTTATTTAGACTGAAAGGGTAAATAAGCTTTTTTACAACTAAAATTGTGCCATGTTAACTCATGATACTAACTCACTCAAAAATTTTATATTTAAGTGTGTATATATATAGAAACAATGCAGGTGAAAAATCGGTTAATAACATTGAAATGTATAAAATATTTTTTCAAAAACATTTATTGACATGGTAAAAAGAAGTTTTATTAATATTGGTGGCATAAGTACAAATATTGACTTATGTAAATTTTTAATGATTTTATTAAAAATATAAAAGACAAATTCCCTCATTAGAATATAACTTATTTATACACGTAACAGCAATTAACTCCCTAACCAAATTGGTGCCTGATTGACTTATTAAACTAACACGGCCAGGGTTTAAATAACAGTGTCAAAACCATTTTTAAGTTTTTTTAAAAAACGGGGCCAACTTTAAAAACGAAAATGGAGTCGCCACCATCTTTTTTCGAGGTGTTATCGGGTCACCTTGAGATTAATTGTTTTAATAAAAAATTTTGATTTATTAAAATAATTATTTTGGTCTACAAAATTTGAGAAAACGGGCTCGGGAGTCTGTTACGCATGAGGAAGGATTAGCACCCTCGTAACGCCCAAAAATTGGTACCTAATTGATTAATTAATGTCCTAATGTCAAAAATTTGAAAAAATTTTAAAACACGATCCTTTTGATTTTTAAAACTTATGTCCTTTAATTTTAAATGGACATTCAATTATTTGGATTTTAAAAGAAAAATCGAAACTCAATAAGTTAGAGCACGATCTTTCGAATTTTCCAAACACCGAATATCCTTTGCTTTTTAGAAATCCTTGCCTCGAGATGATAAAATGTCGCATCCAGTGAGCTAGGACACAACATCTTAAATTCCCGAGAATAGGTTTTTTATTTAAAAATTCATATGTTTAATTTCAAAAAGGGTACTCAATCATTTGGATTTAATGAGAAAAATTGAAACCCAGTAAGTTAGGGCACGATGTTCTCGAAACTCCCAAATATCGAATATTGCCTTAAAATAAATAAAATAAAAGTGTGAAAATAAAATAAATCTCTATACAAAAATAATAAATAAACGAATAAAATAAAAAGAATAATTAATAATTAAACAATTAAGTGGATAAATAAAAAGGTTGAAAAAACAAATATGAAAGAAGAATAAAATAAGAACAAACCATAGAAAATAAGAACGCAAGAGGGAGAGAAATTTGAGTGAATGCTATCAAGCATTCTTATTGCTTCCCCAAAACTCAAGTGTGTTTTACAATGAAGGGAGAAGCCTCTATTTATAGTTGAGCCTCCCCAAATCCAACGGTACAGATCAATTACATCAACGGCTAAGATTAAAAGATATCTACAAATTAAATCTCTAAGATTACAAAATCATATCTTCTAAGATTGCATACCTTATCTTCTAAGATT
Organism: Gossypium rotundifolium; assembly: GCA_025506655.1. Lineage (NCBI taxonomy): Eukaryota > Viridiplantae > Streptophyta > Magnoliopsida > Malvales > Malvaceae > Gossypium > Gossypium rotundifolium. The sequence goes on along the minus strand of CP106731.1, from coordinate 14,234,578 downwards.
GCATACCATATATTCTAGGATAGCATATGATATCTAAGATTTGCATATCATATCTAAGATTGCATACCATATCTTCTAGGATTGCATATCATATCTAAGATTGCATATCCTTGAAGATTGTATTTCCATATATGTCAAGCTTGTAGATGGACCTTCAATCTTTTCAAGTAATGTGCCATTCCGATCGGGCCAAATGATATATTTTGGACTGGACTTGGACTATGTTTTATTATTATTATTTTGTATGGTTTGTGGGCCCTGGCAAATTGGGCCTATTACAACTGCCCCTCTTTGCTTATTTGTCGTGTAATGAGAATGAAGCAAAGACTATAAAAGGACCAATTTTGCCCGGTCTTGCCGATCTTGACTTTTTGGTCCTCGTCTTCTTCAAGTAGTCTCTAACCCAACTGCAATTTCAGAGGTATCAAACTATATGTTTGACGCCTTCAATTTGCTTTGCGATATCCACTATCTTTAGTCTACTCCACTGCAAACTCAGGGAGACGAGACTGATGTCTTCAGCCTGCTCCACTACTGCTCAGGGAGATAAGGCTCACCGTTTTAGTCTGCTCTATTGCTAATACATGGAGATAAGACTTGTAATTTTTAGTCTGTTCCACTACTGCTTAGGGGGTAAGGCTGGTGGTTTGAATCTGCTCCCCTACTACGCCGGGAAGATAAGATTCGTCATCTTCGATCTGCCCCACTGCTATCTCGAGGAGACAAGACCTACCATTTTTAATCTATTCCTTGCTACATCAAGAAGATAAGACTATAATCTTCAGTCTGCTCCCTTGCTACCTCAGGAAGATAAGGCTAGTGGCTAAAATCTGCTCCCTCGCTACATCAGGAAGATAAGATTCACCATCTTCGATCTACCTGACTGCAATCTCGAGGAGACAAGATCTACTATTTTTAGTCTACTCCCTTGCTACATCAGGAAGATAAGACTATAATCTTCAGCCTGCTTCTTCCTAACTCAGAAAGATAAGGCTAGTGGCTAAAATATGCTCCCTTGCTACATCAGGAAGTTAAGATTTGCCATCTTCGATCTGCCCTACTGCTATCTCGAGGAGACAAGATCTACCATTTTTAGTCTGCTCCCTTGCTACATCAGGAAGATAAGAATATAAACTTCAACCTGCTCCCTTGCTACCTCAGGGAGATGATCGCTGCAAAATAGTCTAGTTTTAATATTTATAAAAGAGTGATCGAACCTGTAGACTGACTGCGACAACGATAGAGGCAAGTGCACCTATCGAACAGTAGTATAGCTCAGGCAAGAATATCTTATCGAACCCAAGGGAACTAAAAGTAATACTACTCACTTTCTTTCTATTATTTAGCCTAAAATATAGAGTGATTGGATTATTAAACTAATGAAATACTTAAAATAAATGCAAAGACAAAAGATTGAATTGGAGAAAGACTTTAGGAAAACTTAGTTGATAAAGACGATACCCTCAAGAAGAACCCACCTATGACTTCACTTATTATTTATTCCTCAAACCATATGATTTCTTTACTTAGCTTGATCCGTGAGACTCCTTAACCTATATTAAACCCTCTCTCGAGGAAAATAACGTCTAACCTTAGGTTAATTAGTGGAACTCTTGTTCTCTTATAATATCCCCCTAAGGAAGCAATAAATCGATCAATGGATTCCCATATTAGGTTTCACCCTAATCCGACAAAATCTCGTAACCCTATCTCTAGGCGCCCGATCAACTCCGCTCAATTATGCTAAATCTACTCTCAGGTAGGGTCTATTCCTCCTCCACCTAAGCACATCAGCTTGAATTAAGCAACATAATTAAGAACAAACTAAGTATTTATCGTATAAATTCAGAAATCAAATAACAAAATCCATCATAGGTTTTATCCCCTTCATGTATCTGAAGGGTTTAGTTCATAACTAAATAAGAAAACATCTCAAGAGAAAAGATAAAACAAAACATAAGAAATCCCTAAAACTCCCTGAAGGAATTGAAGGAGAGATCCTTCGTATTGAATGGAGTTTCGACTTCTTGAGATGGATCAACTGGCTATCTTCAAGTGACTCATAAAAGATGAATGCTTAGACAACGAGCCTCTGCCCGCAAAAAGCTCCCGTTTAATGTCTGTCTTAGGTGTTTATATAGGCTTTAGGATGCTATACTTGGCTCCTAAGTATCTCCTTCAAGTAGAATTACTATTAAGGTGTTTGAGTAGACTTAGGAGTATGTTTCTTTGGCTTCAAGCATCCAATTCCAAGTGAAATTGCTCATTCCCGCGGCAAGGGCACGCCCATGGCACACGCCCGTGTAAGTCGTCTTCTAGCCCGTGTCTCTATTCTGTTGATTTAGGCATGACTATGGCAAACCCGTGTAAGTCAGGGTAAAGGCCGTGCTTCAGGTCTGCCAACTGGGGCACGGTCGTGTACATCAGGGACAGGCCGTGTTGGGCTTTTTGTCGACAAGGCAGTCATGTAAATCTAGGTGTGACCATTTCTAAATAATTATCGAGGCACGACCGTGTGGAATGAAGTCCAGTCGTGCTGATTTCTTGGGTAGGCCCAATTTGGCCCGTTTTAAGCTTGTTTTATTTCTTTTTCGTTCTAAGGTGCTTTCCTGAGTATAAGACACGAAAAGAAAGGATTAAGAGCACCTTTTTACATAAATCGAGGATAAATTCATCCAAAAGCATACTAAATGTGGGATTAAAATATGTTACTTTTACGGTTTATCAAATACCCCCACACTTAAGCTTTTGCTTGTCCTCAAGCAAAATTCTCAACTTACAATTAAAACAAACTTCCCACAATTCATAATTCCTATTAATAATGCCTCATCATAATTCATAGATAATTTATACATGGATAATTTAATTCAAAGATTCAAACGAGATAAGTCAGATTCAAACATAGGTGTCTCCCCTTATCTAAATAATTACCTTTGATTCAAAATCAATAAAGACTGACATCCTCACTAAAGATTCACTCAAATCACTCAAAAGTGTTTAAGGTTCAAGAATAAGCACTCTAAGTTGAACCTGAAAAGTTAATCCCATAAGCTTGCCTGAAAATCAAATCTCCACCACTGTATATGAGATGATACACAGATCAAAAGGTCTTTAATCAAGGTTGTAACGGGGCTAGTGTTAAAAGGTGTGGATAAAAGCTAAATTAGAGGTTATAATCAAGATTGAATTGACTAATTACCTAATCTAAAAACAATGAACTAAATATGAATATTTACATCGAATGAAAAACTAATAATACCTACTATTGATAATTACTCTATAATAAGGAGTATTTTGATAATATTTTAATACGAGCTTTTTCAACAATTGGAGTTTAAATGCTCTAAGCTCTTTTGTATACTACTAATATTGAATAAACTTGGATTTTTTTAAGAACAAACCAAAATAAACATAATAGAAGGAACTTTGAAATAACCTAATTCGACAATTGATCAAATCAATTCTCGATAAAGGGGTAGTCAAAGGAATGTTGATAACAAATACAAAGGGATTTTGGGTTAATATTAGTGGGTGAGTCAATAAAAAGGTTGTTAAGATTCAATGGGGTTCACTAGGGGTTATTTATGTAGGTAGGCTTTTTAGTGGAGTGAACGGGTTAAAACCTAGGTGCCTTTATCATCTCAATGTATCAAATCATTAATGTGGTCTCGACATGTATAAACAAGGCAAGTTCTAGAATAATAGTTCAAATTTGACACACTCATAATCAATTAAAGTGAGCACGAAAAAGGGTATATGCTCTATAAGGCTCAAAATCTCACAAAAAAATTATGGGTGTTTTGACATCAATCCTTATAAATTTTGAACTTCAAGGTGATACTCAAATTAGGTTCAACAAGCTATCAATTTTAATTTTAGAAAGTAAACATATCATGCTCGATTCTCTAGTATCCTTCAAATTTAATCATCAATGCATAATTAACTATGACTTACTCTAAAACATATCAATAAAAATCATAAATCATTAGAAATTTCATCCTAATTAATAATATGAGAAAAATACTTAAGATCAAGACTAATTTCAGGGTTTTGAGAATTATGCAAAAAGTTAGGCACTATTACCCCCACACTTAAGATGTACATTGCCCTCAATGTACAAAGATAGATAATGAAATTTATGTGCCAAATCAAAAAGAGAAGTGGGGAAAGTAATACTCCCTAAAATCTAGATGATCCCTAGTGTCTTTGGTGGCGGTGATGGTGTTTTCTATGGGCCTGGTGGAGTGGCTACCGAGAAGCAATTTGCTAGATGAAGAAATTGGGTAGCCTGTGGAGCTATAGCCAAAAGATCTAGAGGAATAATAATAATATACTAATAATAAATTTAAAGATTAAGGAAATAAAAAGAAGGAGACTAAGAAGAAAACTGAAATTGAAAGAAAAGACTAATGAACTAAGGAGTCATTATTATTAGATGGTTTGTGAAGTGTGTGTGACCTCGAAGGCTTTGGTGTGTGATTCCCTAGCAGCCTTTAGAACCTAAAACCAAGAAACTAATATGAAATAAATTAAATTAAGCAGAAAAGAAGTATAGATAAGGAAAATAAAGGAGACGAGAAAAGAAAAATTAAACCGAAAAGGTTTTCAAGACCTTTGGCGTGTCAATTAAGTGAAGCTGCCGGCATGAACTCATGTTGAGGTTTCCTCTAAGGAGATGATGCTTACGTTTCTTCAGCATGATCTTTGTGTTGCTCAAGTGTCTTGGATCTTTTCTATGAATAGGAAAAAAATTGAAAGAAAAGAGAAAGAAGGAATAAGAAAGAAGATGGGACAAAAAGGACGGGCTATGGGGATTTAAATAGGATTTCAAATCTAGCACGTTTTCACGCCCGTGTACCGAGTGTGTGTCAATTCACACGGCCGTATCACACGGCCGTGTTGTGGGGTGTGTTGTCCTTCCACGCCCGTTTTGTTGGTTTGCATGCCCGTTCCTAAAAAGCCAGTATAGGAGCACGGTTGGAATGCACGGGCGTGGCCTGCCCGTGCTAAATAAGTCAGTATCTTAGCACGGCTGTGAGACATGGCCGTGCTATTTTTTTTGGTGCCCGTGCTGTGGGTGGTTGGATCTGTGACGTTGTGGGTGGTTGGACTGACTTGCACGGCTCTGCTCTGTCAGTGTGGTAGTTTTGGTGGTCCACACGGCCACGGGCATGGCCGTGTGTAAGGCTGTGTGGCCTGGAAACCTGCATCTTTGCCATAATTGTAGAGAGAGAAGAGAGAAAGGAAAAGAAAAGAAAAGAAAAATAATTTTGAGAAATAAAAAGTGTTAGCGCTCGGGTTGCCTCCCGAGAAGTGCTTATTTATAGTCTTAAGCTAGACTGTCTCAGGCTTTGAAAATTTAGGGAGGTTTAAAGGTTTGAACATTTTCCTTCTTACTAACAGTTTTATTTTCGTGACAAAGTTTAGGTCGAGAAGTGCTTACCTTGAAATTGCTGAACATTGGATTGCTTACCTCGACTATTTCATGTGGGAAAACATCGCGTACTTGAAGGAGTATTTCTTCCTGTTTCTTCAGTTCTATTGAACTGATGTAAGGATCGGCTTGATCTTCTATTTCAAAGTGATTTGATGTCCCTATGAGCTCTTCTGGTGGTTCCTCAGGTTTTATTTCATGCGGATCCGGTGTTTCTTTGGTGTGTATCTTCTACTCTTTTAATTTGTTGATCGTACGATTTTGTGTTGGCTCAGTTTTGATGCTTTGTGATGTTTCCTGTGATGAAGGTTGAATAATTTGATTATTTATTGAAACGACTTTCTTACCTTCATCTTCTGTGGTTCTGGCTGAGTCGAGAGCTTGAAGATTGACTGATTCATCTCCTACACGAAGTATGAGTTCTCCTGTGGCAACATCAATTTTAGTTTTGGCAGTTCCACGAAAAGGTCTTCCTAAAATTAAAGGGATTAAATTTTCCGCATCCATGTCTAAAACAACAAAATCTTCTGGGAAGACGAATTTATCGATTTTTACTAAAACGTCTTCAATAATGCCCCTAGGAATTCTAACAGTTTTATCAGCTAGTTGGATACTCATCCTAGTTTGTTTGGGCTTTCCTAGACCTAGTCGTTTAAACAGTGTATAAGGCATGACATTTATACTTGCCCCTAAATCAGCTAACGCAATATCAATAGTTAAACTACCAATTAAACATGGAATCGTAAAACTCCCTGAATCTTTTAATTTCTGCGGTAGTCGATTTTGTAGCATTGCTGAGCATGTTGCATTAAGTTCCACATATTGCTCTTCATCTATTTTGCATTTGTTTGTTAAGAGCTGTCTTAAAAATTTGCTTGAGTCGGTCATCTGAAAAAGAGCTTCAAGAAGAGGTAAGTTAATGTGTAATTTCTACGTCATTCTGCACAAAAGAAGATATATCATTCCTAAATTTAGCCGTTTTGGCTGGTGGAAAATATTTTAAAAGAAATTTTTCGGTCATTTGATCCCATGTGGTGATTGACCCTCGTGGTAACGAGTTCAACCACTGCTTTGCTTTGTTCCTTAATGAAAAAGGAAATAACAGAAGACGTATGGCATCGTCAGAAACGCCATTTATTTTGAAGGTATCACAGAATTCTAAAAAAATTAGATATATGAGTGTTTGGATCCTCATCCTGCAAACTATCAAATTGAACGAATTGTTGAATCATTTGTATTGTGTTAGACTTTAATTCAAAATTATTAGCAGCTATAGCGGGCCTAACTGTAACAGACCGAATCTGACCCTAATCGGAATGGTGGTTTTGGGACCACGAATCTGGGTCTGAGAAGTATTTTAATATTATATTTTGTGTCTAATATGTGTGAATTAATGTGTGTGAAAGTTTTGTAGAAAAATTTTATCGTTTAAGTGTTTAATTTGACAAAAAGGATTTAATCGCGTAAAGCGTAAAAGTTGCTTACTAAAGTGAAAAGTACTCAAGTGTCAATGGCTTTTTGATATGATGCACTAAAAGGGCAATTTGTCCATTTTATATGTTAGTGGCCAGCCATAGACAACATTAACCTTATATTATATTGTTTAGTTATTTTATAATAAAGATTAAAATGGTAATTAAATAATAACTTAATATAAATGATAACAAAACACAAATGAAAGATGAATGTTCATCTTTTTAGTCTTGACCGAATGCATGCAAAGGGGAAAGGAAAATAGAAAAGCTTGGTTCGCTTTTTTTTTTTGAATCAAAAATTAAGGTATGTGATTAATTCGATTTTTGTTAATTTATACATTTTTGAGATCGTTGCTTCGAACCGTAACCGATCCATATTGTAATTTTTAAATCTGAGCATGTCTAAGGTTCGGCCATTGACATTGTTATATGATAATTGATGTTTGATGAATTTAAATTTAAGATAGGATTAAGATTGATAAGTTTTATATTGAAGTTTTGGTAAAAATTGAGTAAATAGGACTAATTTGTGAAAATAAAATTTTAGAGGGGCTTATTTGTAAAATGAATGAAAGAAAGGGGCTTGTGAGGTCCCTAGGAACATTCGGCCTTTGAGTAGTATGAGGAAATTTTGTGTATTTTGTGTTTTATGCAAATAGGATTAAATTGTAAAAATGTGAAACATTAGGGGTAAAATAGTAAATTGCATATTTATGTGTTTTGGGACTAAATTGAAGTGAAATGTACTTGAATGAGATTATTTTTGATATGTCTAGATCAAGAACGAAGAAAATCGAATTTGAATCGGGGAAAGACGAAGGTTCTTGAATAATAGGTTTAAGTCGTCCGTTGTCAATCGAGGTAAGTTCTTAAGTTTAAGTACAATAAAGAGATAATTATGAAATTGTTGAATGATATTATTTAATTCATTTGAGTAGTGAAATAGATGATAGCCGAATGTTAAGGGCATATATTGGACTAAATGTGTTTTGAATTTGAAATGAAAACTAGTACATATGATATGATAAGTGATTGTGGTTTATGTACATGAATTGGAAATGATGTAAGGGTTAAGATTTTAAGTTGATGAATTATTGATGTGTTATTCGGGCTTATAGCCTAGCAGGCCTTGTGCTGGTGTGTTATTCGGGCTTTTAGCCTTGCGTGCCACGTCTTGGGTGAAACAATTCAGCTTATTGCTAGCGTGCTTAATGCTTGATTAACTTCGGACCTTGAGTCCAAAGAAAGCCTAATCTTGGTGAATGTGATTTGAGCTCTAAGTACATGAGAATCGAGTTACAAACATATCAAGAAATTTTAGCTTTGAAACATGAATCATATTAATTCGACAGGGAGGTACGTATTTCATAGTCATGTTACTCAATAAAATGATGAACAAGTACACGAGAAAATGAATGTCTTATACATTGATTTATTAGAGATGTATGAATATATATATATACATGTTATATCATGTGATAGCAAATTCTTGAAAGCATGAATGGATTAAATCGATTGGATAAGCATATGTTATGTACATATGTCTTTGATATACTTGATGATTGGTGTATATGAGTAAGAAAGGTAAAGCTTTTGTATTAAATGCATCAATGATATTCAGTTACTTTGACTTTATAGGTAAAAATTATGTATTACTTATGTTGAATTGGTGATAGAAGATATTGAATTGAATGGTTGGATGTATGTTATATATATAAGTATATGTTTTCTTAAGACTTACTAAGCTAGCAAGCTTACCGTGTGTGTGTTCTTGTCTACCTTTGTTTTATAGATCTTTGATTCAAACTACGGACTCGAAGGATCATCCGAGAAGTCAATCGCACTATCAAATCTTTTGGTATACCTAACTTAGTTTAATTCGAAAGGCATGTATAGGTTAGACTAAAGTGTTAACTATGAGATTTTGGGTGTTGTATATAACTATAATATAGCCTTGCGAAAAAGGCTTAGTTCCTCTGGATAAAAATTAAGTTCTATATGGTAATGGCTTGCATGATAATACTATGGATGTATGATTTTGTTCATGGCTTAGTTCATGTTTGAAAGAAAATCGAATGGACATATATATATGGTGTGGTAATTGATAATGTGTTTAGATAATAAGTTGAAGTAATGGATGTTTATAGGTTAAAGCATGTAGTATATTAACTTGATAATATGATTAATATAAAATTTGATGTTTGTATTATTGATATAGAATTTGGTAATATAGTCAAGTTGATCCCATGATATATTCGGAAATGATGTATTGTATGTTAGGTTTAATTAGATTTAGATCAATGAATTGTAAATTGAATGTGGTAGAGATTATTTATACTCAGTATGGAGTTGTGATGTGGGATCATGCATATCTCTTTTGGACAAATTGCCATTTTATGCACGCTTATAATAATGAATAAGTTATATACTTAAGTCAAGAAAAGACATAGGATTAGTGTTTAAATTGTAAATTTGAGAGTTCATGTTTGTATTATATGAATAAATCATTATAGTTATGCCTACTTGAAAATGCTAGTTTATTTCAATGCATGTGAATTGAGTGGCAAAATCGTTCGTCAGATGATAAATAGATGTTTGGTGAAATGTACGGATTTTTTTTTATATATGTTAGACAAGTAAGGTATAAGAAAGTAATTATTTAGCCGAATGTATCAAAGAAACTGAAAGATGTTGTATAGTTGACTGTGATAAATGAATTATGCTCAATAATGCCTCATAACCCTAATCTGGTGACGGACACGGGTTAGGGGTGTTACACTAATAATACTAGATTCTATTCCTGTCAAATTACATTTAGCATAATCATACATAGTACGCGAAGCATTATGTTCTTGTACATTTGGTGGATTGTTCTCGTCCATCCCTTTAGTAGGATTGGATCTTTGTTGTTCTTCTCTTTGATAGTCTAGGGCTTGTCTTATTTCTCTGCGATTTCTGCGAGCGGTAGCCTCAATGTCACTTTCGTATTCTAATGGTCCTTTCAGATTTCTTCTAGTCATAAACTAGAGGTACCTGATATGAAAAGAAAGAAAGAAATTTAGAAAAGAACAAAAACAAAAATATACGTATAAAAGAGAAATTTAAAAATAAAAATAATAGCTAAAGTAATAGAAATAGAGCTTTCTTAATATTTATGTCCCCCGGCAACGGCGCCAAAAACTTGATTGCTGCAAAATAGTCTAGTTTAAAAATTTATAAAAGAGTGATTAAACCTGTAGACTGACTACGATAACGATAGAGGCAAGTGCGCCTATCGAACAGTTGTATAGCTCTGGCAAGAATATCTTATCGAACCCAAAGGAACCTAAAAGTACTACTACTCACTTTCTTTCTACAATTTAGCCTAAAATATGGAGTGATTGGATTATTAAACTAACAAAATACTTAAACTAAATGCAAAGAAAAAAGATTGAATTGAAGAAAGACTTTAGGAAAACTTAGTTGATAAAGACGATACCCTCAGGAAGAATCCACCTATGACTTCGCTTATTATTTATTCCCCAAACCATATAATTTCGTTACATAGCTTGATCCGTGAGACTCCCTAACCTATATTAAACCCTCTCTCGAGGCGAATAACATCCAACATTAGGTTAGTTAGTGGAACTCTCGTTCTCTTATAATAACCCCATAAGGAAGCAGTAAATCGATCAATGGATTCCCATATTAGGTTTCACCCTAATCCGGCAAAATCTCGTAACCCTATCTCTAGTCACCCGATCAACTCCACCCAATTATGCTAGTTCTACTCTTAGGTAGGGTCTATTCCTCCTCCACCTAAGCACATCAGATTAAATTAAGCAACATAATTGAGAACAAACTAAGTATTTATCATATAAATTCAGAAATCAAATAACAAAATCCATCATAGGTTTCATCCCCTTCAGGTATCTGAAGGGTTTAGTTCATAACTAAATAAGAAAACATCTCAAGAGAAAAGATAAAACAAAACATAAGAAATCCTTAAAACTCCCTGAAGGAATTGAAGGAGAGATCTTTCGTCTTGAATGGAGTTCTGACTTCTTGAGATGGATCAACTGGCTATCTTCAAGTGACTCCTAAAAGATGAATGCTTCGGTAACGAGCCTCTGCCCCCAAAAAGCTCTCGTTTAATCTCTGCCTTGGGTGTTTATATAGGCTTTGTGATGCTAAACTTGGCTCCGAAGTATCTCCTTCAAGTAGAATTACTATTATGGTGTTTGAGTAGACTTAGGAGTATGTTTCTTTGGCTTCAAGCATCCAATTTCGAGAAAAATTGCTCATTTTTGCGGCAGGGGCATGCCCATGGCACACGCCCGTGTAAGTCGTCTTCTAGCACATGTCTCTATTTTGTTGATTTAGGCAAGACTGTGGCACGCCCGTGTAAGTCGGGGTAGAGGCCGTGCTTCGGGTCTGCCAATTGGGGCACGACTATGTACATCGGGGACAGGCCATTTTGGGCTTTTTGTCGATGAGGCACGGTCGTGTAAATCGGGGTGTGACCGTGTTCTAAATAATTATCGAGGCACGGCCGTGTGGAATGAAGTCCAAGCCGTGCTGATTTCTTGGGTTGGCCCAATTTGATCCATTTAAGCCCGTTTTGCGTCTTTATCATTCTAAGGTGCTTTCCTGAGTATAAGACACGAAAAGAAAGGATTAAGAGCACCTTTTTACATAAATCGAGGATAAATTCATCCAAAAGCATGCTAAATGTGGGATTAAAATATGTTACTTTTACGGTTTATCAGGAGATAAAGTTGGTGACTTGAATCTGCTCCATCGTCGATACATGAAGATAAAATTTGCCAAATTCGATCTGCTCCACTACCGCTTAGGGAGATAAGATCTGTGAATTTTCAGTCTACTTCCTTGCTACCTCAGGAAGATGAGACTACAAACTTCAACCTGCTCCCTTGCTACATCAAGAAGATAAGGCTAGTGGCTAAAATCTGCTCCCTTGCTACATCAGGAAGATAAGATTCGGCAAATTTGATCTGCTCGCTACCGCTTAGGGAGATAAGATCTACAATCTTCAGTCTGCTTCACTACTATCTCGAGGGGACAAAAGCTGAACTTTTAGTCTACTTCCTTACTATTTTAGGAAGAATTCAATCTTCAGTCTGCTCCACTACCATCTCGAGGGAATAAAATTTGAAATTTCCAATTTGTTTCCTTACTATCTCAGGAAGACTTCAATCTTCAGTCTGCTCCACTACCATCTCGAGGGAACAAAATCTGAACTTCCCAATTTGCTTCCTTACAATCTCAGGAAGACTTCAATCTTCAGTCTGCTCCACTACCATCTCGAGGGAACAAAATTTAAACTTTTCAATTTGCTTCCTTACTATCTCAGGAAGACTTCAATCTTCAGTCTGCTCTACTACCATCTCGAGGGAACAAAATCTGAACTTTCCAATATGCTTCCTTACTATCTCAGGAAGACTTCAATCTTCAGTCCTACCATCTCGAGGGAGATAAGACTGATGGCTTAAATCTACTCCGCTGCTTCGTGGAGATAAAATTCACCATTCGATCTTGTTCCACTACTGCTTAGGGTGACAAAATCTATAATCTTCTACCTATTCCCCTACTGGTCAGGGAGATAGGACTGGTGGCTTAAATCTATTCCACTATTGCTTAGGGAGACAAGATTTGTCGTTCGATCTTGTTCCACTACTGCTTAGTGGACAAGATATACAATCTTTGACCTATTCCCCTGCTGGTCAGGGAGATGAGACTGGTGGCTTAAATCTATTCCACTACTGCTTAGGAAGACAAGATTTTTCATTCAATCTTGTTCCACTACTGCTTAGGGTGACAAGATCTACAATCTTGACCTATTCCCCTGCTGGTCAAAGAGATAGGACTGGTGAATTCACCAATGTTGCTACACCGTCCTCTAGGGAGCATGTCCTGTAGACTCGAATGTATTATGGATGACATTTGTATGAATGCAGAATGTCATACGGATGATCTCCCTTTTTTATGTAAAATGATTAGGATGCAATGATCGGAATGAATCTAATGCTCCTATCTAAATGATATTAGGGATGACATTTTCATGAATGCAGAATATCATGAGAAATATCTCCCTTTTTTTTGAACAACGATTAGGACACAATGATCGAAATGAATCAAATGCTCCTAATTGGAAGTGTATGAATGATATTTACATAAATGCATGAGAGTGATCCCTTTTTAATGTTTGGGTTGTCACTACTCATAGTTCATCAAGGTTCTATCACTAACGTGTTACCATGCTTTCTTGTTCAGCTGGTATCTTTGATAGAAAACCCAAAGAAACGATCATATTCTGCTCAGCAAGCTTACCCAGCTATAATTTCAGAGTCCCCTTTCACTGTACCTTCTAGAACATAAAGTTTGTACTTCCCACTACAACCTCAGGGGAATAACATTTGGTTTCTTCCATCCATCCTGTTACCACTCAGAGGTATGGAATTTGTATCAATTTGATCCACCATTCCCTAGGTATAATGACCTGATGTATGTGCCTGAAATTTGCATGAATGCAGGGTATCTTTTTCTTTCCTCAAGAATGTTTCCTTTCTACACTTGGGTTGACATTGTTCGTCATTTGTCTAGATGGTATCACTTGAAAAAATGTCTTGTCTTTTTGTTCAACCAATAAAAATCCAAATGAGATAATCATCTTTCAATATTTCCAAATTCTTAGGCTTGGTGAGTTTTAAACAATAGTCCTGTTTCAGATTCTCATATTGAAACACCCCAAACCCGGCCCACAAGCCCTGACCGGATCTGGTATGCTTCTAGAGGAAAACCATTCAAAATACTATTTGGACTTTGCTAAAATCTTGTGTGTTTTTGAAGAACCATTGATTTGGGTTGGATTCAAAATTAAAAAATAGTGTTGATTAGGTGCCAAAATATTCAATATTTATATTTAAGAAAAATTGACTTTAACTTTAAATTAATAAAAATCGATCATACTAAAATAATTAAAATGCATGCATAAACTGTTTAATACTTATGGCCTTATTACATCAAAGGAAACCCAAATAAATCCAAAACTTAAATAATAAAAACTAATAGAAATAAAGTAGTCTCTGAGCTAAGCATGGCCACCCTTGAGCTCCTACCGACCCGGTCCACTACTGTGTGTCACCTAAAAAAATAATCCCACAACGGGGTGAGTCAAACAGACTCAGTGTGTAACAGCCAACACTAAGTCCCAACAAATTTAGGCACATCAGTTCAAACATGTACAGATAGCAAATATAAGTAATGATGCAATCCCGGACCCAAACCTAGATAACCATCCGCTACACATCACCCGTACCAACCATCACACCGTGGGGACTACTAAGTCGACCCTCTATCCGCTACACACCATCGAAGGCAGTCACTGCAGACGACATGCCCATCACCCTTATAATTTCATGGCATAGCCACCAGATAATATTTTGTGACATAAGTCACCACATTCAGATTTCGTGACATAAGTCACCACATTCAGATATTGTGGTATAAAACCACCAAATCACTTCCCCTTTACATATCACCCATATGCCCCATGTCATACAAATATGCATTAGCCATGTCATATTCCTTATTCACATTCTTATAGTTTCACATATATGCTATAATGCATCATATTATACTCATAGTAGGAGTAGGTAAACGTGCACAGGTACTTTGTACCATTGCATGATTAGCCATATTTCACATTATTATAAACACATATATTAATTGATGCCAGAATCTATTAAGAGTTAGTGTGGGTACACACGGTTCACTTAACGCTTTCATCGAATTTAAAACCCGATCTAATGCTTTAGATCCTTAATTCCTACATTCGGCCAACCTTAAGTACTTTAGTAAAAAGCCATTCGGCTAATTAATCAAATCCCGAAGGATTTATCACAACTTAAATCTTACCTTGGTGCCGATTTCACTACTAATCAAATTCCGAAATTTCGTAGTCTTTCTCTCTTGGAATCGGCTAACACTAGATCACTTGATTTGGTTAGTTTTCGGCTTTTGAATAAATAGTAAATAGATCTAAGTCACTAAATAGGGCCTTGGCCGAATATCTTAAGCACTTACCTTGTGGATCTAAATCCCGAATTATCACTTGTCCTTGGTCTTTGTCGAAATCCCTACATAGACTATGTTAGATCCAATCCTAACATTTGAATAAATGGCCTTCGGCCTAATCCACACTTTGCTTACCTTAGATTTTGGAATCCGAGTGATCTCCTACTTGTAGTCAAAATAACCAAATCTTGAATTCCCCCTTCAAAGTTTCGGCCAAACAATACTAATGGGATTAGATTCCATCTTTCGGCTTAATGGAGAAATCGGCACAAGAGAAAAAGAATGGAGAAGAGAATGAAATAAAAGGTTTCGGCTTCTGAAAATTTCAAAAGAAAAAAATTGCAGAAAGCAACTAGGGTTTTGGCTTGTAGAAGAGACGGAGAGAAAAGATTGAGAGAATGGGGTTCAAATGTCGAAATTGAAGAGATATCCCCTCTCTATTTAAAGAGAATTTCGGCACCCATATTTATACTAAAATAAATAAATAAATAAATCTACACTCCCTAATCGACTCAAACTTATCACCAATTAAATTCCTTTATTTAGCCAAAAATTCAATTTGAATTACATTCAAATACCTTCCCCACGCCAGCAGCAAAATAATAAGTTAATGTGCACAAGGCAACTCGAACCCAAGCCCTCCAAGCACCAACACACGCCCCCTGCCACTATACCACAACCGTTCTTGTGATATATTCCATTCTCAACTTATTTTAAGGTATACTTTCCAGCGACCAATTTATACACACCTGCAGCAAAATAACAAGTTAATGTGGACAAGGCAACTCGAACCTGTGACCTGGAAGAGCCACAACACGCTTCTTGCCACTGCACCACAACTTTTCTTGTGACATGTTCCATTCTCGACTTCTTTTAAAGCATATTTTCCAGCGATCGAATCATTTAAAGGAATCTAAAAATATTAGCCAACATCCAGATTCGAACCTCCGACCTCTTCACGATGGTCCGCGCCCCTTACCACTACGCCACATATTTTATTTGTGTTATATTTCCTACCTAATTAATTATAAACCTTCTGTCGCACTCTAGGTTTACTTAAAAAAAACATAACATGCGCACGCCGCGACTAGAACCATGCTCCCCCTACAACTCCTAACCACTGGGCCAGGCGTTTCCTTGTGTCATAAAACAGTCCCAACTATTTATAAGGCCTAAACTCTGGCCTTCATACCACTTATGCGCAATAAAAAGTTTTTTGCCAAGTCCAGGACTTGAACCTTTGACCACCAGCTTATTCAAGCACCCCAAGCCACCAAACAACCTACTTCTTTGTGATATGTTTTAACCCAACAATATTTTAAAATCCTTATGACTACCACCAACCTCCCTAAAATAAAAACAACATTTTTGCTAAAGCCCTAGATCGAGCCTAGGACTTTTCCAACACTACCAACCCTTCCTAAACCTCCTAAAAATTAAACTAAACATGCAATAATAATTTTTTTAACGACAAAATCCATTCTCTCGACATACGAATCCACTTATTCTAGGCCCAAATTCAGGGTGTTACACATATTATTTAAAAGCTTCCAGTGTAATATGCGAAACTCCTTTTTATGAAAGTATTATTGGTCCAATAATCATTATTTCAATATAAAATACTTGAAAAAGATCACAACAATGGACATAAAAGGAATTAATCAGGAGCATAGCTCGAAACAAATAATCTAATCAAAGATAACCAAGGCAATAAAAGAAAATTGATTGGTGTATCTTAAAAAGAATAAAGTAAGCAAAGATAGCCAAGGCTATAAAAGAAATTTGATTGGGGTGTATCTTTGAAAAGAATAAAGTAATCAAAGATTGTAACAGCCCAATTTCGACCCTAGTCAGAACAGTGGTTTCGGGACCACGAATCCAAATCGAAAAAGTATTTTAATTATTTATTTGATATTTATGTTATGAGGTCAAGCATGTGTTAAATTATTATGTATTAATTGTTGTGTTTGGGTGATTAATTTAGTTGAAAGGATTAAAGTGCATAATTAGTGAAATAGCTAATCTTTATAAATGAGTGATTAAATTGAATTGCTTCTTGTACCAAGGGACTTTCATGTCAAATTTCCCTAAACCATTGTGAGTGGACGGCAAGCATGATGATAAGCATTAATGTTTGTTTATTTTATAATTTATTTGGTTAGTGGAATGTTAAATATATATATATATATATATATATATAATAATAGGTTTAGTTATTATTCAACAAAGAAAAACATTGTTCTTTCTTTCATCTTTTATTTTCTATCTTCTTCTTTACCGATTTTCTTCCTAAGAGATGAAGGAAGCTTAAACCTCCATCATTCGGCTTTGCATGTGGTAGTAAGGTAGGTGCTTGAGCTTTGATTTGGTAAAATCCTTGCATATTTAAGTTAGTTGCTTGCGTGCTATTAAAATCATGTTAGAATTTTGGGAGTTAAGCAAGTTAAGAATCGGCCATGGATGATTTCCTTGAAATGTTGTGTTTGATTGAAAAAAAAAAATTCTTAGATAAAATGGAGAGTAGTGGGTTAAAGTGTAGGGATGTTATGAAATTATCTTGGATTTGAGCATAGGAGTACTCTTTATATTCGGTTAAGTTATGGGATGAGTTTATATACTATTTATTCTTGCTTAATGTTAGGCTATGTATTGGAAATAATAAAAATATGAAGGTGTACATTGAGATAGCATATTCGGCCATAAGAGAAGAAGAAATTTATTTTGTGAAATTCAACCTTATTGTATTTAATTGTGTTAAATTATAACATAAATGATTTAAAAAGACTTGTAGGGAGATGTTGAGCAATCGGCTATTGAAAGGGACAATTACATTTTTGATAATTTGACTTTTGAATTTTAAGGATTTCATTATAAATATTGTAAATGTTTGGGGGGTAAATTGGCAAATAGTATGCGTATGTGATTTTACTTTTAATTGAATAAATATGTGGTTGAACTATTTCAATTTGAATCATTTAGATCAAGGATGTAAAGAACCGGAAAAAGATTGGGGGAAAGCTAAATTGGACGATTAGCCGGAAATAAAAAGCTTAGCTCATCAATCACGAGGTAAGTTTGTAAGTAATTGAATTTAAGCAAATTAATAACTATAGTGAAATACATACTCTCATCCGAATTTTCTTGCTTATAAAGTTCTTAATTGTCGAATGAGAGATGAAATATTTAAAAGTATTTATTGAATGTAAGTTTATCATGTATATATAGGTAGTTGGTTAATTATACCTTTCGGTTTGTTGAATTGGGAATATTGGTAAACAAATTACCGAATCTAATAAAGTATGAAATTCAATATATGTACAAGTTGATTTTGTGCGAATCATTAATGGAAATATATATATATATTTGGATTGTTTATATAAATTATGGATGAGCTAACAACTAAGTGTGAACCATCAAATAGGTGATGTTTGTAATTATATGGATGAGTTCGAATGGGATGATAGATATAGTAAGGAGAGTTGATTCGAATATATGTTTATGTGTGTGACATGAATACCGAACATGAACCTTAGCATATGAGTAATATGAAATTGGTTGTATGACTTTGTGTGTATGAAACACCCCAAACCCGGCCACAAGCCCTGACCGGATCTGGCATGCTCCTTGAGTAAAGCGCAGTTAAATCTCGTTATGATATCTTAAAAATCTTGGTGGTTTTGAAGGAAATAGATTTGGATTGTTCTCAAGTTGGAAACCGTGTTGTAATTTATTTTTGTATTAAAACGTTATCTTCATATCTTTAGAAATTTCAAGTTTAAAGAAATACCGAATTTTAGAGCTTATTATTATTAACTTGAAAACCATAGATGTTTGGGTGTCAAACAATTGATGTTGTTTTACGAAAAAAAAATGTTTAGTCGTTTTGTTCGATGTTGTTCGCATCATAATGAAAACTTAAAATGCATAAATAAAACAACTAAATGATAATGGCCTTATTACATCAAAACATAACCCAAAATAAATCAAAAAAACTTAATAAGAAAAACCCGAAATTTGCTAAGTTGAGCGTGGCCATCACTAAGTCCCTGCCGACCCGGTCCATTTACTGAGTGTCATCTGCAAAATGTTAGCCCACGAAGGGTGAGTCAACAGACTCAGTGTGTAACAACCGTCACAGACTCCCAAACAGTCATGGCATATTAAATCACATAAAACAGATATGGACAATGATGCAACCCAAACCCACCTAGATATCCAACCTCTACATATCGCCCGTACCTACCAATCACACCATGGGGATTACTAAATCGACCCTCCATCCGCTACACACCATCGAAGGTAGTCGCTGCAGTCAACTGCATATCGCCCTTATAATTGTGGCATAGCCACCAAATAATGTGACAGAGTCACCAGATTCATAATATGTGACACAAGTCACCAGATAATGTGGTAAAAACCACCAGAACACTTCCCCTTTAACATAATAACCCATATACCCATGCAACATACAAAACATACAATTATCATGCAATTTACCTTACCCCAAAATCATAATGGAATTCCACATATTTTCATATCAATGTTAATAAACATTATTAACGAGTATTAAGGGGTAACGTACCTGAATACACTGTACCATTAAATGGTATCCTTAGCCATGTTTATTCGTCACTTTATTACCACATGCTTAACATTATTATTAATCTATCGGGAATTTAGTGTAGGGTTACACACCTGGTTACTAACGCGATCACCGAATCCCGAAAATCTCGATCTAACGCACTAGATCCCCTTTCCTATATTCGGCCAACACTAAGAACATTAGCAAAGAGGCCATTCGGCTATACAGCAAATCCCGAAGGGTTAACGCAACCACAATCCTTACCTTGTTACCAATTTGGTTACCAACCAAATCCCAAAACTACATAGTGCACCTCCCTTGCAATCGGCCTAGCACTAATACATACAAACAATTAGCCTTCGGCTTTTCAGATAACTAAGAGGTGAATTGAATCAGTACAAAACCTTACCATTGACTTACTGAAAACTATTGATAGGGAAAAGGTGATTCGGTCTACTACTTCAAAATCCCGGAGATCCTAAAAGAAACCAATTGCATGGTTGATTAAAAGTCAAGACAAATGCCAAAATTTGGCTTTTTTCCTACACATGTCGACAGAGAAGAAATAAGGGAGAATATTGGAGATTCAGTTATGACAGACTTACCTATTCCAAACCGTTTAGAGAAGAAATCAAGGGAGATTTTTCTTTGTTGATATTCGGCCAAAAACTGAGAAGGGGTGAGTTTGAGAAATTTCGGCAATGGCTTTAGGAAAACTATGGAGATTCGGCCAAAGTGAAAGGAGAAAATAGGAGAAAGATAAATGGTATTCAGCTTTGGTTTAGAGAAAAGAGGTGTAAGGAGTTTCGGCAAGAATGAAAAAGAAGAAGAAGATTTTAGGCTTTAGCAGGATAAGAGGAGAAGAGAAGATGCACAATTTCACTTTTGGTTTTTGGTCAAATGAGAAGAAAATTTTGGTAGAGGCACAAATGAAAAAGAAAAGAGAGAAAAATGGCCTCTCACTTCCTTTATTTCGGCACCTAAAGCCCCTAGCCTAGCCACTTCCCTCCTGGCCGAAAATGCCATAACAAGACCCCTCCATTCGGCCAACTCTTCCTCCCTCATCCAAATCCCCCTTTTCACTCCTACTTAGCTGAATCCTTAAGCTGTTAGACCCAATCTATACTTCATCCATTTAGAGTCCTTGTGCCATCCACCACTGCACCTCCTTGCCAAAAAATAAAAGCTCCTAAATGCTTCCCTTGCTGCTCGAACCTAGGCCCCTTTACACTCCCTGTGGCGTCACCTCACAAGGCCCTAAGTGGCGCCTCTTTGCCACCTTACCAACTTAGTTCTTGTGTCCTAAGCCACACAATCAACTCCTTAAGGCCTAGCTCCCTTAGTTCCCCTTTTCAGGCTTAAAATAAAATATTTTTCTAAGGCTTCTACCTATATCCCAAGGTTCTTGAAGCCTCCAGAACACATTCAAAACATACTTAGGCATGCTACCACATACATTTGAATAAAAATGCATAACCCCTAAATCTCGGATATTACAGTGTACAGAAATATTATGTAACGGCTCTATGTTAGCGACACGTTACGGGAAGTTGGCACTGTGTGTGCGAAAATGAATGTAACGGCTCTATGTGAGCGATACGTTACTTGAAGTTGGCACTATGTGTGCAAAAATATTATGTAACGGCTCTATGTGAGCGACACGTTATGGGAAGTTGGAACTATGTGTGCGGAAATGATATGTAACGGCTCTATGTGAGTGATACGTTACGGGAAGTTGGCACTGTGTGTGCGAAATATTATGTAACGGCTCTATGTTAGCGATACGTTACGGGAATTACTTTAAGTATATGGGTTGGCATGTTTTATAGATAATGAAATCTCTAAAGGAGGTACATGCGAGTGTCAGGTATGTATGTATTGTATGTTAAATTGCTAAATTGGTAAGTTAGGTAATACTTTGAGATATGAGGATTTATATGTGAATATTCGGAGATACCATGGTGATTAAAAGAATGTGATTGAATGATTGGTAATTAGGTATGTGAGTGGAAGCTACAAGTTATATTAATGATTAAGTTGAGTTGAATAAAACTTGTATAATATTTGGTTATGCTTATTTTCCTTTACTTAAAACTTACTAAGCTATTATAGCTTACCGGATGTGTGTTGTTTGTTTGTCTTAGATCGGAAGGTTGAAATCGGGGATCTTAGTCGAAGTCTATCACATTATCAGATACTTTTGGTATTTTGTTTCTTCTACTTAGTATAAGACTTTGGGAAATTATAGCATGTATAAGCTTATAGTAATTATGGATTTCTTTTGTTTAGAAATGTATATAAATGCCGTGCGAATATGGCTCCACTTCTATACTCGGGTTAATTTGTTATGCTTGAGTTGATGTATATGTTTGTACATTTTCAGTCTTTATATATATTTTGGTTTGTATAATACGTGAAGTTTAAAAAGTAAGCAATTTGAATGGATGCTTCATGAATATAGTAG
Source organism: Gossypium rotundifolium (assembly GCA_025506655.1). Taxonomy (NCBI): domain Eukaryota; kingdom Viridiplantae; phylum Streptophyta; class Magnoliopsida; order Malvales; family Malvaceae; genus Gossypium; species Gossypium rotundifolium. Next base: position 14,212,547 of record CP106731.1, on the reverse strand, counting down.
AAGCAAATTGATGTTAATTTATTTAAATTAACTATGGTTTAGTCATGCATGATTTTGGTTTATTATTGGTGTGTTTGAATACCCTAAAACCTTAGCTTGGAGGTATATCAAATTATGATAAGTATGTGATAGGTGAGATCATAAGCTTGTTTCGAAAATGTATATAGTACCTATTGGTAAATGAATATCTTTTGCTTAAACTTGTATCTATGTACAATACATATCATGAAAGAATCAGTCATATTGGTATAGGTGACTAACGATTGTATTATATTATGGATTAAGTTGAAATATGTAACTTATAAGTATTCTACCATAGTAGTATTTTAAATTGATGGTCATATTATTCATTGGAGGTTTTAAAATGGTAAGTATTGATGTGAGACATTAGATATGGTGTGCATGTGATAGACTATAATAAGTAAAGTTATTTGATTAATATAAAATAATTAAGACTAATATACTCATTCGGCTATAAGGCACCTAATTACAAATGAATAGTGTTATGTTAATTTATAGTAATTAGTTTAATTGATGCTAACATAATTATGGGTGATATGTTCGTTGATATTTTGATAATTTGAAAGAATGAATATGTTTATCCGTGACGATATAGAGCAGTTCATATTAAAGTTTGAAGTAGTAGTATAAGGCACATTGACTGGTGATTGTTTTAGTAATACCCGTAAGCCTAATCCGGCGACGGATACGGGTTAGGGGTGTTACAAAGATAGCAAATTTAAAATAGGTAAGATAGAAGCTAGGTGTGTAACATCCTAAAATTGGGCCTAGTAGAATTGGGCCCAATAGGCTTTGAGAATGGGAACGCTTAAAATTTTTGAGATGCATGTAGCACTTAGAATGTTATGGTAAGGTATTAATGGGCTTGTGCATTGTATGTAATGTTATGTTTAATATGTTAATTTGAGGTTCAGTTGGGCCCAAAGAATTGGGTCAAAATTTCGACAGCCAAGGTGAGCTAAGGGGGGGACGGCACAAGGCTATGATTTAGGGATTATTTTTGTTTAATTAATGAGGATAACAAGCTGATAAAATAAAGGGAGAGTTGGTGCAAATGTGGCCTCTTATGGATGAGTGTTTTGATAGGGATAAGGGATAGAAGGATAGAGGAAAAAAGATAGGAGTTATCTTTTGAGTACAGAGTTGGCCAAAATTCCATCTCCTGGAGGGGGTGCCGAAATTCCCTATAAATAGGGGGTACCTCTTCAATTCCGGCATTTTGAACCCCATTCTCTTCTTTCATCTTCTGTACCGAAATTCTCAGTTCTTCTTGGTAATCTATTTTCTTTTGATTTCTTCTGAAAGTCGAAACCCCTAAGTATTCTTTCTCTCCACTTTCTTTTCAATTTCCTTCTAAGCTGAAACACTTCACTCAGTTTTTCTAAAAGTCGAAATCGCTAGATCTCATCTCCTGTGGTCGTCGAATCCTTTTTAATGGAGTCTGCTTGTGCCGGAATCTAAAAGAAACAATAGGTAAGTGTTGATTTCGGGATTTCAATGTTCTTTCGGCTTTTTAAAGTCCTTAGCTGAATGGCTATTAGAAACTAATATCTTATTTCACACTTCTTTTCGCATTCCGGGATTTGAAGAAGGAGACCAATCGCATAGATCTCTAAGTTATAGAATCGTGTTACTTTCGGGATTTCAAGGTAAGAGGATTTGTTTATTTATATATATATATAATCGGGTAGAATACTAACCATGGCCGAATATAGGAGAGGGCATATTTTCACAGTTTTTCGGCTTTTAAGCAAAGTTATAGATTGAGGATAATAGATCCGGATATCAAGGACATCGACTAAGAATATTGGATTTCACGATATCAGGTGTGTAATACTTCCCCACCATCTAGATCTAATCATAAAATGCATGATCATAAGATTTATATGTTTTGATAATTGCCAACATCTTGGTTTATTGATGAAAGCCCAATGAGGGTAAAAGTGGATCACCAGGTTAGTAAATAATCTGTTTAAATGTTATAAGTAAAATGCTTGTATGTGATTGCATGGGTTGGGTTGATGAAAGGAGGAAGTTATACGTTATATGTGTAGCGGTTTTACCGTGATCTGATGTAGCGGCTATTGCCGTGAATTGTTATACGGGCTTCGGCCATTATATGTTATAAGGGCTTCGGCCATCATATGTGGATGAGCAGCATGACTACCATCTTGGCGTGTAGCAGTGTGGGTCGATTGTAGAAATCCCCAATGGTGTGAACGGTTGGTACGGGGGCGTGTAGCGGATGGAAACCTAGGCAAACGGGTTGGGCCTTGCATATTATTTGTTATTAATTTTTATTATGAGTATTAAACTGTTTATTTTGTCTAACGGGCCTAAGGCCCAAAATTTAGTGGTGCATGAGGGTTGCACACTGAGTCTCGTGACTCACCCTTTTAATTAACATTTCAGGTGCTACCTAGTGTTCCGGACCGGGCTGGAGAGGAACGCAAGGTGGCCATGCAAAAGAATATGTGGATCCGGCGGAAAGTCACAACTAAATAGTTTATAAGATGTTTTATTTTATGGACTTTAAACCCCATTGTAATAAGGCCATGGGCCACTAGTTTATGTTTTGGTTTTATTATAGGCTTGCATTGTTTTTTTTATATTTACTTCGTTTAAACTAAGGTTTTTTTCTCTGTAAGTTTTGGGCTTCCAATTGTAAAGACCTATTTTATTTTATTTTATTTGGGTTTTCTAATAAACTGAATTGTTTTATAAAAATTTATTTTAGTGACATACCAGATCCGGTCGTGGTGTTTGGGCCGGGTTTGGGGTGTTGCAAATTGGTATCAAAGCCCGGTTCAAAACTCGGCTCTAGGGGTTTTTGGGCTCAAAACGTTTCCTAAAGATGGGCTTTTGAAATATACATGTTTTTAAATAATAACAGGTTTTTAGCTCGACATGGCACCTGCGTCTCCGGCCCAAGTTCGCCAGGTAAGTACTCCGAACCATTATGTGATATATTTATGTGGGCTTCATGGGCTTTATGGGACGTAGACTAAGTTAGAATTAGAACTTGATGGACTTTAGGCTTAGTACAAACTACTTCTTAAAAATTCATAAAACTTAATATCACTGAACAAACCCGTTAACGAGCCACAAGGCTAGCGTGTGGTAACCGTCATACGCATGTCTAGGAAGGATCCGGAAGAACCTGGTATTTAAGCAGTCCTAGTGACTCACCTTCTCTTCGCTGGCCTGGTGCGTAGTGACTATTCACCTTAGTCAAGTTAGGGTGTGGCAATGGGCATACGCATGTCTAGGAGTGGATTTAGGGAGAGCCTGGTATTTAAGCAGTCCTAGTGACTCACCTCCTCTTCACTAGAATCCTACCTGGGGTGTAGTGACTGTTCACCCTAACCATGAGGACGTGTTGACAGGCCAAAACCTATAACTAAAACCCGAAAGGGACCAGCCACCTTGTTTTGTACAACCCTAAAGTAAACCTTGGTTTTGAAATCACTAAAGTACCCTTGATTCGTAAAAATTTCCGATTTGAAAATGACCAAAATATTTCGATTTGTAAATTGACCAAATTACCTCGACTTGTAAAATTGCGAAATACCCTCGGTATGAAAATTACCGAAATACCCTGAATTGAAAATTACCAAAATACCCTTATTTCAGTAAAATCACCGAACCATATTTTGGAAAATTACAAAATACCCTCAGAGGTTAAAATTACAAAAATACCCGGTAGTGAAATAACTGAAATACCCTTAGGTGATGGATGCTATTTGTATGTTGGTGTGTATGGATGTTGAATGTGCATGGTTCCTAGAATTAAGAAGACTGAAACCTGTAGATAGGTTTGAATTTGAAAGAACTACTTTTAAAACTATTATTCATAAGACTATTCGTGGTTAATCAGTGGAAGAAAACTAATAATTCATAAAATTCTTAATCAGATAAATGCGAATCGGTAGTATTAGTACAAGGGGTCGAAGACGCTCCAGAAGTGAATAATGGTGTGTATCCTACCATAGTATACTAAGTGTTTATTTGGCTTTGGAATTAGAGTGCGCAGCGAAAGCATAGTGATGAGACTTGGGTAGTACGATTACTAGTTAGTTGGAAATTTCAAAGACGAAATTTCTTTAAGGAGGGTAGATTTGTAACATCCTGAAATTGGGCCTAGTAGAATTGGACCCAATAGGCCTTGAGAATGGGAACGTTTAAAATTTTTGAGATGCATGTAGCACTTAGAATGTTATGGTAAGGTATTAATGGGCTTGTGCATTGTGTGTAATGTTATGTTTAATATGTTAATTTGAGGTTTAGTTGGGCCCAAAGAATTGGATCAAAATTTCGGCAGCCAAGGTGAGCTAAGGGGAGGACGGCACAAGGCTATAATTTAGGGATTATTTTGGTTTAATTAATGAGGATAACAAGCTGATAAAATAAAGGGAGAGTTGGTGCAAATGTGGCCTCTTATGGATGAGTGTTTTGATAGGGATGAGGGATAGAAAGATAGAGGAGAAAAGATAGGAGTTATCTTCGAGTACTGAGTTGGTCAAATTCCATCTCCGGAGGGGTGCGAAATTCCCTATAAATAGGGGTACCTCTTCAATTCGGCATTTTGAACCCCATTCTCTTCTCTCATCTTCGTGTGAAATTCTCGGTTCTTCTTGGTAATCTCTTTTCTTTTGATTTCTTCTGAAAGTCGAAACCCCGAAGTATTCTTTCTCTCCACTTTCTTTTCACTTTCCTTCTAAGCCGAAACACTTCACTCAGTTTTTCTAAAAGCCGAAATCGCTAGATCTCATCTCCTGTGGTCGTCGAATCCTCTTTAATGGAGTCTGCTTGTGCCGGAATCTAAAAGAAACAATAGGTAAGTGTTGATTTTGGGATTTCAATTCAAAGTCCTTAGCCGAATGGCTATTAGAAACTAATCTCTTATTTCACACTTCTTTTTGGCATTCCAGGATTTGAAGAAAGAGGCCAATCGCATAGATCTCTAAGTTATAGAATCGTGTTACTTTCGGGATTTCAAGGTAAGAGGATTTGTTTATTTATATATATAATCGGGTAGAATACTAACCATGGCTGAATATAGGAAAGGGCATATTTTCACAGTTTTCTGGCTTTTAAGCAAAGTTATAGATTGAGGATAATAGATCCGGATATCAAGGACATCAACTAATAATATTGGATTTCACGATATCAGGTGTGTAATACTTCCCCACCATCTAGATCTAATCATAAAATGCATGATCATAAGATTTATATGTTTTGATAATTGCCAACATCTCGGTTTATTGATGAAAGCCCAATGAGGGTAAAAGCGGATCACCAGGTTAGTAAATAATCTGTTTAAATGTTATAAGTAAAATGCTTGTATGTGATTGCATGGGTTGGGTTGATGAAAGTAGGAAGTTATATGTTATATGTGTAGCGGTTTGACGGTGATCTGATGTAGCGGCTATTGCCGTGAATTATTATACGGGCTTCGGCCATTATATGTTATAAGGGCTTCGGCCATCATATGTGGATGAGCAGCATGACTGCCATCTTGACGTGTAGCGGTATGGGTCGATTGTAGAAATCCCCAATGGTGTGAACGGTTGTTACGGGGGCGTGTAGCGGATGGAAACCTAGGCAAACGGGTTGGGCCTTGCATATTATTTGTTATTAATTTTTATTATGAGTATTAAACTATTTATTTTGTCTAACGGGCCTAAGGCACAAAATCTAGTTGTGCATGAGGGTTGTACACTGAGTCTCGTGACTCACCCTTCTAATTAACATTTCAAGTGACACCTAGTGCTCCGGACTGGGCTGGAGAGGAACGCAAGGTGGCCCTGCAAAAGAATATGTGGATCCGGTAGAAAGTCTCAACTAAATAGTTTATAAGATGTTTTATTTTATGGACTTTAAACCCCGTTGTAATAAGGCCATGGGCCACTAGTTTATGTTTTGGTTTTATTATGGGCTTGCTTTGTTTTTTTTTATATTTACTTCTTTTAAACTAAGGTTTTTTTTTTCTCTTTAAGTTTTGGGCTTCCAATTGTAAAGACTTATTTTATTTTATTTGGGTTTTCTAATAAACTGAATTGTTTTATAAAATTTTTTTTAGTGACATACCAGATCCGGTCGTGGTGTTTGGGCCGGGTTTGGGGTGTTACAAGGTGCCCCAGATATCGCATCCTGAGCTTCTCTGTAAAAACTCTTTGAGGACCATGTTGAGCTCAATATGTGTTTAGGGGATCCAGAATACTTTGTCAATGCCCTAAGACGTAGCGTATTTCCTCATTGTTAATTCAGGCATAGCAAGACTACCACATGCCTATCTTTGATCAAAATTTGAGCCGCTCTTTTCGGGTTTTCAGCTCAAAACCCTTTTGGTCTCAAAGCGCCCTTTACGGGCTTTCACCTTGGCCTCTCCTCTTTTTTTTTTTCTTTTCTTTTCTTTTTTTTTTTTTTTTTGAATATTTGATCTTAAGGCGCCCTTTGCGGGTTTTCACCCTGGACTTTCCCCTTTCAGGTAAAATACTTATTATCTGAACCTGAATTCACCAGATTGGGCAAGTCTTCGCCATCCTTCTCTATCAATATCAATGCTCCTCCAGAACAGGCCTTTTTCACAACATATAGTCCTTCCCATTTTGGCATTTGCTTTCTTCTGAAATCATTTTGTAGAAGAAAGATCATTTACAACATCAGGTTCCCTCGTGGAATTCTCTAAGATGAACCTCTTTGTCATAAGCTTGCATCATCTAACTGTGATGGATAACTTTTAACCTTTTCTTCGATTAGGTTCAATTGGCAAAAATACTTCCATTCCATAAACTAATGGGTAAGATGTTGCCCCAGCAAAATTCCTAACCAACATTCGATAATCATAGAGAGTAAATGATAGCTTCTTATACCAATCTTTACAAGTCTTAGTCACCTTTTCATATTTTTTATTTTTCTTTTGACAACCTTTGCTACGCTGTGATATGCTACCTGATCTTTAAGCAAACTGTAATCTTTGACATTGTACAGTTATGCAAAACATGATCCTTTTTGGCATTCTTTGTTGGCAACTGATCCTTTCCTTTATTCTTTATTTCTTTCTTCTTTTTTTTTTTTTTGAATTTGATGGCTGTCGACTTTGCAATATTGGCATATGAAGCAACATTCACCCTCTTAGTGAAGTAATCGATGACCACAAAGATAATTCAATGTCAATTAGAAGCGCTTGACAATATCGTCCCTATAACATCCATGCCCCACATATAGAAAAGTCTGTGAGGAAAATGGAAGAGTCATATAAATCTCGTCTTTTTCAATTTAGTATTTACGGTATAACTGATGCAATCCCCTTCCATGGTTGACCAACAGTGCCTAATCCTTGTGTTTAGCCCGCGTCTTATTAGCCTAGACATGTCCTAATATGATCGTGTGAAAACATCTTTGAATTCTTTAAAATAACTCAATGATGTTTCGCCTTATTTCTGCAGTGAGCTAGGCTACAATCTTCACCTCTTTTCTAGGCTCACAATATCCAATGACCCTTTGTAGAGCAGGATCTATTTTTCATCTTGTTCTTCCATTCATAACAAATCAAAAGATAGGTTACAATCTCTTTCATCTTCAAAGTCCTGAGATCCCTCTAGACACCTATCTTACTCGAAAGAAGACTCTGAGTCAGTTACAGCGTTGCTCACATCATTGATATCTAGAGACCTATTGTAGGTTCGAAGGAAGATTCCAAAGAATAAATGATTTAAAGAATGATTATTTGTATAGTCATGAATGAAGAATGAAAGAATACTGGAAAGAAAGTCCAAAGAACAAACAAAAGAAAAAAATTCAATTGTTTGTACAATATGAAATGAAAAAATAAAAGAATATTTACACAAAAGAAATGCATTTTATTGAAATAAAAATTTTCGAACACGAGCCTATTTCACAAAAAATATTCTTATTGCCTCTATGCTTAAGGCAACAAGCGTGTTTTGAATGTTACTCTAGATTAGCTCTAAAAAATACTGGGATCTTTTCCACAGTCCCATTATTCAAAACATTCCCAAATATGCAAGGGCTTGGAAACTTCATTCCTCGGTTCCCTCTTCGCTTTTGATTTCTTCAAAGAGTCGCAACTTTCTTGTCTCCCTCAATTATCACATTTACTGCCCCATCAAAGTGATCAGGTTCTGATGAATCATCGAACTTCATAATTCCCTTTTTAATGAACCTTTCGAACAACTTTTTAAACGTAGTACAGTTTTCAATTGAGTGACCCGTTATTCCCGCATGGTAGTCACATTGAGCGTTCGAGTCATACCATTTAGGATATGGGGGCTGTAAGGGCTTTAGACAAAATGGGGACACCACACGCATCAAATAAACTTTGATATAGCTCTGTATACGTCATTGAGATTGGCGTAAATTAGAGTTTTTTTGAATTTTGCCTTGCGCCTGATTCTTGTCTTGTCGGCCCTTGTTGCCCAGCCGTAATTACTTTTAGCTGGCTAATAGTAATTGCCTTTGAGTACCCTTTATTGTACATACTCGTATTATTCACCTCGTCATCCTTTTTCTAGGAGTAGACCTTTTAATGGTTTCCCCTACTTCAATCTTACCACCTCTTATGGAATTTTCTATCATTTCACCTGCCATCACTATATCAGCGAAGCTTTTGGTAGTACTTCCTATCATATGAGTGACGAATGGAGCTTTCAAGGTATTGATAAAGAGCATTGCGGTTTCATTTTCTAAGAGCGATGGCTGAACTTGCATGGCAACTTCCCTCCATCTTTGCGCGTATTGTCTGAAGCTTTCATTTGACTTCTTTTCCATGTTTTGCAACATGATTCTATCAGGCGTCATATCTGTGACATGATTGTATTGCTTCATGAAGGCTTGGGCTAAGTCTCTCCATGAGCTAATATTAGCACGGCTAAGTTGATTGTACCACTTGGATGCTGCCCCCACTAAATTGTCTTGGAAACAATGAATCAAAAGTTGACCATTGTTCACGTAGCCAGTCATCCGTCTACAGAACATAGTGATATGGGCTTTAGGGCAACTAGTTCCACTGTACTTCTCAAATTCTGGCATCTTAAATTTATAAAGAAGCACCAAATCTGGAACCAAACTCAAGTCTTTTGCATCAATACCATGGCGATGATCAGCATTTTCCAAAGCCTTGAACTTTTCCTCCAACCACCTACAGTGATCTTCTAACTGCCTCGAGGATTCAGTTCTTGTCCCTTCCCTCTCTGCTATATCCAAATCAGGGATAACGGGGTTAGTAGGGTTATCTCCTAAGTTAGATCCTGTACCAACTTGGAAGTTCATGGGTGGTCTAGTATCAGCTTGCCCTTGTTGAGGCCTAATCATGACAGATGGCCTTTGGGGATACTCATCAAGTTGTACATGCGGTGGGGTGAAACCACGAGGAAAGTCCTCATTGTCTTCAGCGTTGACTACGGGACCCTTTGCTTTGTCCATTGCCCCACTTAGCATCTGGGCCATTTGAGCTATCATGTTCCTTTGAGCTTCCAACATTTGGTCTCTCATTTCTTGTTGGAGTTTTGCTAATTGCTCTTGCATCTGGTTTTGCATGTCTCTTTGAAATTGTTCAAGTCACTGATCCATTTTCTTTGTCTTGGCACGTGTATTGTATTGATGTTCAATTTTAGATTTTCCTCCTCTCTCTAACTCTCTTTCTCTGATAATTTCAACTAATTAGGCTCTCTCAATGAACTTAAATGCATATGATGTGATGTAATGCAAATGCATGAAATGCAATGCAAAGAAATGAAATGCAAAAAGAGAGGTGTTGATTTTGAATTCAATTCCATTAGAAAAACTTTTCTAGAAAGCAAATTTCTTTACATAAAATGGATTACATATGCGGCCTTGCCCTCATGTTCCAAGCAAAAACACCAATCCCCTTCTTCGCAAAAGTCAAATCTTGCAAACTTCTAATAGACGCCTCTATTATCTCCTTTTTGCTTGATCTGGGCCACAACTCACTACTCACTTATTTCCATAATACTCGTTAGCCTCTTCAAGAAAGCCGAGACGTGGTGATTCTCGAATAGTCTTTGTCAGCTTGAATCCTTGGGCAATAAAGCCTTGTATTCCTTCACAAAATATCAGTCTTTTCTCATTGTGTTTACTTGGACCATATTCGGATGACCGTATTACAATTCACTTTATCAAGAAATCCATTTTCTCATGACAAACTCTTCTATTTAGTAATCGAATTTGAATCAACACCTCTTTTCTATGATGTGAATGCAATGCAATCAAAAAAAAAGGTTAGCACAAAGAAATAAATAACAGAATAGGGCACTTATCAGAGTGACCACTAGGCTTTAGCATAGTTCTACCTAGGGTAAGAACTTAGGTTTTCTATATGTGGTTTAGCTCTAAAGTTACAATACCCAAACCAGCAAATTCCTCGATCCTCACCCATTATAGGCTCATAGGACCTAGTTCAGTTCAGGGGAATACATTTCCCTATGGCTATACGGAGGTGAAAACCTCAAGAAGACATAGGTACAAATGTATCTCGGAAGCAGTCCACTAGCCCATGCTAAGGTGAAAACCTCACGAAGGCATAGTTTCTCACTCCCACTTAAAAGGTGCGACCACAACGGCCATGCAATGCAATGCAGAAATACTTTACAAGATTAGCACAACATGTGATAAAAGGAATCATAATGTTTCAAATCAGTTTTTTCAAATTTAGACAGAAGGACAGGAAATAATCAATTTATGGCTTGACTCTCTGATGACATCCCCAATGGAGTCGCCAAGCTATCGAAACCATTTTTAAGTTTTTTTTAAAAAAAAGGGGTCGACTTTAAAAATTTAAAATGGAGTCGCCACCAATCTTTTTTCGAGGTGTGATCGGGTCACCTTGAGATTAATCATTTTAATAAAAAATTTTGATTTATTAAAATAATGATTTTGGTCTACAAAATTTGAGAAAACGGGCTAAGGAATCGGTTACACACGAGGAAGGATTAGCACCCTCGTAACCCCAAAAATTGGTACCTAATTGATTAATTAATGTCCTAATGTCAAAAATTTGAAAAGATTTTAAAACACGATCCTTTTGATTTTTAAAACTTATGTCCTTTAATTTTAAATGGACATTCAATTATTTGGATTTTAAAAGAAAAATCGAAACTCAGTAAGTTAGAGCACGATCTTTCAAATTTTCCAAACACCGAATATCCTTTGCTTTTTAGAAATCCTTGCCTCGAGATGATAAAACGTCGCATCCAGTGAGTTAGGACACAACATCTTAAATTCTCGAGAATAGGTTTTTTATTTAAAAATTCATATGTTTAATTTCAAAAAGGGTACTCAATCATTTGGATTTAATGAGAAAAATCGAAACCCAGTAAGTTAGGGCACGATTTTCTCAAAACTCCCAACTATCGAATATTGCCTTAAAATAAATAAAATAAAAGTGTGAAAATAAAATAAATCTCTATACAAAAATAATAAATAAGCGAATAAAATAAAAAGAATAATTAATAATTAAACAATTAAGTGGATAAATAAAAAGGTTGAAAAAACAAATATGAATGAAGAATAAAATAAGAACAAACCATAGAAAATAAGAACGCAAGAGGGAGAGAAATTTGAGTGAATGCTCTCAAGAATTCTTATTGCTTCCCCAAAACTCAAGTGTGTTTTACAATGAAGGGAGAGGCCTCTATTTATAGTTGAGCCTCCCCAAATTCAACGATACAGATCAATTACATCAACGGCTAAGATTAAAAGATATCTACAAATTAAATCTCTAATATTAAAAAATCATATCTTCTAAGATTGCATACCTTATCTTCTAAGATTGCATATCATATCTAAGATTGCATACCATTTATTCTAGGATTGCATACCATATCTAAGATTTTATATCATATCTAAGATTGCATACCATATCTTCTAGGATTGCATATCATATCTAAGATTGCATATCCTTGAAGACTGTATTTCCATACACGTCAAGCTTATAGATGGACCTTCAATCTTTTCAAGTAATGGGCCATTCCGATCGGGCCAAATGATATATTTTGGACTGGACTTGGACTTTGTTTTATTATTTTTTGTATGGTTTGTGGGCCCGAGCAAATTGGGCCTATTACAAATAGTATAGTAGTTATATTTTTTTTAAGTAATATCTTACTCAACTATCATATGTTTCATTCTAAACCCGTGCTATTATAGCCTTTATTTGACTGTTTTGAAAAGTTCAACAACAAATTTTATCCCAATTTGTACGACTAACCTAAACAATTTTGAAAACTTTTTATTTCAATCTTTCATTTTTCTTTCGTAATATATATATTGTATATCATAATAAAATAAAAATTTATCACCTAGCATTTATACTATAAAGGATCAAAGTTTCTTTTATAAGAATAAAAAGTGTAACTTAGGCATTAGGATTTCAACTTTTTTTTTTTTTTGGTAGGTAAAACAAACAAATAAAATTAACTACATAATATTTCTCTGTGTGAGACTATCACTCGAATGGGCAATAGAAGAAAGTACTAGCACCTCCCTTGGAACCTCCTCAAATATCTTAATCCTTAGCTTGTTTCCAAAGTCATTTTGGGCAAGCAGTCAGCATTTTTGTTGCATTCTCTAGGAAGATGTTGAATGACCCAAGATCTTATGTTCACCAACAGGTTATGAATAGGTCTAATGTGGGTAGAGTTAGAACTTGGCTTTGACCACCTCCACACTATCATATTGAATTTTCACACCATCGTAGCTCATGTTTTGGATGAGGGTTAAACCATCAAGTATACCCCATAATGCAGCATCAAAGATTGAACACTTGCCCAAGTTTCTGTTGTACCCCATAATCCACTCTCCATTTTTGTGCCTTATGGCTTCCCCCGCTGTAGCATTTTCAGAAGTAATCTGAACCGCCCCATCGATGCAAAGATTGATCCAACTAGTTGGTGCTTGGGATAGTTCCTTCCGCCTAGATACGTCTTCCCTGTGAAAAGAAAAAAAATTGTTTTGTATATATATATATATATATATATGAAATCTTAACTATCTCACATATATTCCATTAAACCCCCTGAAAAAGAAAAAGATTACAATTTTTCCAAATTCTTCAGGTTAGTAAACATGACCAAGTTACCTCACTGTCAACTGATCTAGCAGGATTCTACAAATTAGCTAACCACTAAATAAGGTCTCCTGCAAAAAAATGCCCACTTATTTCATTTAGAAGAGCTTGCATCCAGATTTCTTTAGCTGTCGGACAGTCTCTTACAACATGCAGAAATATTCAGAATGATAACCACATATGCCACAAGAGATATCGTGCCCTATTCCTCTCTTAACAAGCTTCACTTAGTCAGTTGTTTCTGATTTAAAACAAGCCATTAAAAGATTCTAACTCTTTGGGGTCCTTGAAATTTCCATGAAATATTCAACTGTGTATCATTCGGTCTCCAATCTCTTTCCCAAATACGCCAGTAAGCACTCTTTAGAGAGAAAATACCATTTGAAGTCCTAGTCCACAAAATATTGTCAGGGCCTGTAGACGGAAGAGGTAGGGGAATACTCACAATATGTTTAACAATTCCTTCTAGTAGCCATAGACTAAAAATCTAGATTCCAAGAACCCTCTACATTTACCATTTCACTGAGCATGTAATCTAAGTTTATATTACTATGGCCTAGAATATGATCAATCAAAGGGCCCATATCTGGAATCTACGGATCTCTCCAACATCTAATATTGTTACCATTACCAACTGACCAACACAAATTTTCTCGAATTAAGGGTCAAACCTTCGAAACAACTCTCCAAAGAGTGGAACAATTTCCCCTCGGAATCTTATCAGGTAAAGCCTCTTTCATACCTTATTTGGACCTAAAAACACGAACCCATAAAGCATCCTTTTTGAAGAATAAACTGTGCCTTATCTTCATCATGATTGAGGTATTCTAGTCTCTCAGATGTCTAATGTCAAGTCCTCCACAAGATCGAGGTTGACAAACATACTCCTAGTTAACCAATGACACCTTCTGATGGCCTTTATATGATCCCCAAATGAACTGCCTAACAATGCATTCAATCTTATCACACAACCATTTAGGAATTATCATGGACTGCATGAAATAGTTAAGAACAGATAACAGAACTTATTGCACCAAAATATCTCTACCTTCTTAACATACCGTCTATTCAATTTACTATGAATCTTATCAACAACAAAGTGCAAAGTACTTCTCAAGATCCTTTCATAAAGGAGAGGTACACCCAAATATGTCCCTAGATTATGAATGATCGTTGTTTTGTTGAGTTTTAAAATTTATAAAGAGAATGATCAAACCTGGAAACTAACTCTGACAACGACTTAAGGCAAGTGCACCTATCGAACAGTAGTATAGATTAGGCAAGACCGGATTGTCAAACCCAAAGGAACTAAAAGTACTAATACTAACCTTCTTTCTATTATTTAGCCTAAATATTAAGTGACTGGTTGTTTAATCTAAAACTAACTAACTACTAAGCTAAAGAAGCAAAGACAAAAAGAATGAATTGGGGAAATACTGTAGGGAAAACTCAGTTGATTAAGACGATACCCTTAGGAAGAATCCACCTAGACTTCACTTGTTATCTAACACTAAACTAGACGATTTATTCATTTGACTTGATCCGTAAGATTCCCTAATTTATATTAAACCCTCTCTCGGGGAAAATAATGTTTAACCCTAGGTTGATTAATTGAAATCTCTTTCTAATTAAAACCCTTAGAAACGCACTAACTCGATTTATGGACTCCCATATTAGGTTTCATCCTAATCCGGTAAAATCTCTTCACCCTATCTCTAGGCGTGCGATCAACTCCGCTTAATTATGCTAGATCTATTCTTAGACAGGGACTTTTGCTCCACCACCTAAGCACATTCAACTTGAATCCATATCCGGAAATATTAATACAAGAATTAAGCACACATAATTAAGAACAAATCAAATATTTATCATATAGTTCAGAAAAAAATAACAAGATCCGTCTTAGGTTTCATCCCCTTCAGGTATCTGAAGGGTTTAGTTCATAACAATAAAAGAAAACATCTCAGAAGAAAAGATAAAACAAAACATAAGAAATCCCTAAAGCTTCCTAAAGGAATTGAAGGAGAAATCCACCGTCTTGAGTAGAATTCCGGCTTCTTGAGATGGATCAACTGGCTATCTTCGAGTGATTCCCACAAATCTGGCCTTTCTGGCTCTGCTCCTTGGCCTAGCTGGACGCCCTTGACAAAAGGCCTGGCAGAAGGCTTCTGCCGAACACTCCCTTAAGTTGCCTCCTAGGGTGTTTATATAGACTTTGAGATGCCTTACTTGGCCTCTAAGTATCCTAATTCAAGTATAATTCCTACTAGGATGTTTGAATAGGATTTGGAATGTGTTTCTTTGCCTCCAAGTATCCTATTCCGAGTAAAACTCCTCTTGGCAGTGGCAGGGACACGCCCATGACACTCGCCCGTGTGAATCGATTTCAGGCCGTGGTCGATTCTGATGATAAGGCACGGCCGTGTGTTTCGGGGCTCAGGCCGTATTCTAGTAATTTAATGAGGCGCAGCCGTGTGGTCTTGGGCCCAGGCCGTGTCGATTTTGTGAGTAGGCCCAATTTGGTCCGTTTTGAGCCTGTTTCTCGTTCTTTTCGTCCTTAGGTGTTTCCTGAGTATAAAACATGAAAACAAAGGATTAAGAGCACTTTTTTACACAATTCAGGGAATAAATCATCCAAAAGTATGCTAAATATGGGATTAAAATATGTTACTTTTACGGTTTATCAATGAACCCTCTAAAATCCAAAGGTTTCACTCAATTGTAACCCAATGGCATTGACCACTCCTTTGGAGAAATAAACGTCAGTCTTCCAAGCATTGATCCAATGTCTAAAATACCCATAGAACTTTTCTGAAATATCTTTAAGTACCAGAATCTGTTGAGGATTTTCATGACCAAAAAGGACAAAATCATCTGTAAAGAAAAGATGTGAAAGAGATGGGCAGATCTTGATAATCTAATAGGATGCTAGAGCCCCCCCTCTATGGCAGGGTGAAACTATGACCCAGCCATTCCATGTAAAAAAATGAAAAGGTATGGCAAAAGCAAACATCCCTAACGAATACCCCTCGCGAGCTTGAACTTTTGCGTTAGATCTCCATTTCATAGCACATGCATGGTAGAATTTGTAATAGCAGACACTATAACATTAATAAGTATACGAGGAATGCCTGCAGCCTAAATAGAAGCCTCAATGAACACCCATCAAACTTTGTCATATGCTTTTTCCAAATCAATTTTGACTATCATCCAATTTCTGTTCTTATGTTTACTCCTCATCGAATGTATGACTTCTTGGGCAATCAAGATATTATCCATAATGTTACGTCCTGCAATAAAGCTTGCATGTTCCTAGCCAATGATCTTAGGAAACACTATTTGAAAACGGTTAGCAATGACTTTCATTACCAATTTATACATCATAGAACACAAAACTAATCTGACAAAATTTTGAATACTTCTCGGGACTAAGGACTTTAAGAATGAGAACTAGTCGCGTGTTATTCAATTCAGGTTCAATACTCTTACCAGCAAATACCTCTTTCACTCATTCACAGATCCCTGAACCAATTAAGTCCCACTGCTTCTAGAAAAAAAGTGTCTAGAAACCATCACTTCCTGGAGCCTTCAACTCGTATCGTATAAAAAAGTGTTGCTTTAATATCATCGTTTGACACCTCCTTCCCTAAAAATTGAGAATCGTAATTATCCAAATTAGGGAAAGAGTTAGGAGGTAACATACTCATGTGTCTAAGTTGGTCGCCATATAGCTTTTGAAATAATTTAATATCTTCAAGTTGAAAGCCTTCATCATCATAGATCCAAGAACCATCTTCACTTTTCATTACTACAATACGGTTATATTTCCTTCTTTCTAGGGTACAAAAATGAAAAAACCTAGTATTACAGTCCCCCAAATTTAACCAGTGACATTTGGATTTCTATTTCCAAAGAACTTTCTCATGGTGGAGGACATTTTCCAACTCTTCGCGAGTTTCCATCTCTAAATGTAGGAGTGAACTAGAATTAGAAACCTCCAACTTCCTTTGTAAACTTGAGAGTTTGTTCACCAAATGTCCTTTGCAAGTGCCTAAATGACCATAAACTATTTGATTCCACTACTTAAGTCCTACAGAAAGATTAGAAATGGAATTTTCTAAATTACCATTAAACCCCCATTGATCCTTAACAAAATCTGGAAAACTTGGAAGCTCTAGCCATCCAGCAAGGAATCTAACAGGACATTCCCTAGGTAGTCAGCTCGTCTAATTAAAAGAAAAAGTGGTATGTGGTCAGGTTTAAACCTTGGGAGATGAGTAACTAACGTGTTAGGAAACTCGTTAAGCCAAGATTCGTTTCCAATAGTCCTTTCTAATCTCTCAAAAATCCCCCATCTATGCCAAGTAAAGGAAAAGCCACAAAAACCCAAATCATGCAAAGCCACAGTGTCCATAAATTCCCCAAATAGAGAACACCTCATACCCCTAACCCGTCCACCTTTCTTTTCATTGTCAAATAAAATGGCATTGAAGTCCCCTATAGCTAACCAGGGAGTCCCTCCTAGTAGAATAGTAGCATATAAACCTTCCCAAAGCATTTTTCATTTCTGTCTGTCAAGGCTACTGTACACAAAAACGATAAAGAAAGGGTAGTATTGAGAACTATCGAAGACCCTAACCAAAATAAATTGGGGGTGGTTATGAACCACTTTAACCCAAACTGAATCTTTCCAACCAATCCAAATTCCTCCTAAGAATCCAACAGCTTCTACACGATGAAAAAACTGAAAACCTAAATTAGCAATAATATTATCAGCTTTAGTGTCACTTACTCTTGTTTCTAAAAGACTAACAATATCTGGCTTATGTTCTAAGCTATACTTGCGAAATATACACGAAAATTTGACACTGATACATCCTTGACAATTCCACAAAAATATAGATATATCCATAATAAAACTGATATGAAAAAAATGATTACAAAACCTTATTGACCAAAAAGAGCGGATCCCTACAAACCTTTCTCATTCCTTTTAGAAGCGTTTGAATCACCAACAATATCAATTTGAAGATTAATAAGCTCAACCATAAAATTCATAGAATTTGAGAGTGAAATACGATAATTACCAGAGGTCTTGAATTTATCGCCCCGACCCCCAAGTGTTTTATTAAGAACTTTCCCACTCTTGGATCATTTTTACCACCAAATCAACCTTTACCGACAAAAATACCCTTCTCTGCCTCTAACAATATATTACTGTTATCATTCTTTATTTCAAAAAACTTCATACCCACAATACTAGAGCTATCATTGAAAGAGACTACCGAATGCTTACCCGAATCCAAAACACCTTTTTCCACAGGGACCTCCATTCCCACTGCATATCCAAAATTGGGATTAGAGGATTTCCACTTTCAAACATGTTATAGAAAGGAACAATTTATCTCATAAACAAATTTTTATGGTAATACACATACAATAATTAATTTAACTTCAATTATCTCAAACTTTAAGAAAGGAAACTATAGAAGGCATGTTGTGGAAATTAATTCAATTCAATTCAGTTTCAAATCACCATCAAATTTACTTTTGCTAATAGTAGTACTAAATCAAATATTTAAATAATTAAAGTGCACATTGAATGCAAGAATCTATGATTAAAACACAAATTTTTCAGATTACAGTTTCCTAATAAGGAATATTCATTGTATCAGAAAGAATCCTGTAGATATTTTATTTATTACTATCCCTAACTTTAAGGTTTGTGTTTTAATGGACAGCATCCCTAGAATCGATTTGCTTCCTAGTATAGAGTTTCCTAAAGTTAGGCTCACTATGTATATAAATATTAGTGTAATTTCTTGTGAGAAATATAATACGAAAAGCCTATTTCTAACATGGTATCGATTAGACCGATTTCGGGAATTTTTTGGTAATCTTTTACTCCCACTCAACCCTCGAGCCTACCTATTTTGTTCAAAAGAAATATGTGTGAAATTATCCAAACCAATACCAATGGGGATAGTTCAGAAGTCTCTATGAAAAACTCCAACCCAATAAGTGAGTTACGAGAACATTCAAGTGGCCTACAGTTAAATGGGAAGAATTACATGAAGTGGTCTCGGTTGGTTCATGACGTTCTTGAAAGGCGGAGGAAAATTGAGTCACTTACTTGGCACAGACCTAAAGAAAGAGATCCTCGTTTGATGCTTGGGATGAACAAGACTATATAGTCATGTCTTGGTTATGGAATTCTATGATGCCGTAAATCGTTGACACATGCATGTTTCTTAACTCTTCCAAAGAAATATGGGAGGTCGAAGCAGACTTATTCTAAAGTTCGAGATGCTGCTCAAATCCATGAAGTCAAGACTAAGATTTCATCTACCAAGCAAGGAAGTTGTTCCATCACGGAGTATTCTAATCTTTTGCAAAGCTTATGGCAAGAGATGGATCATTACCAATGCATTCAAATGAAGTGTAATGTCGATGTAGCACTCCTAAAAAGGTTCGTTGAAAAGGATCGAATTTATGATTTTCTTGCTGGTCTAAATGTTGAATTTGATGCAGTAAGAGTCCAAATACTTGGAAAGGAGGAGCTACCATCACTAAATGAGACAATCGCGATAGTTCGTCTTTGAAGAAGGAAGAAGAGGAGTTATGCTTGAGAATAGTCAAGTGGATGGTTTCGCCTTAGCTACAAAGGTCGTCAAGTGAGAGGAGATTTGCCATGGAACAATAACCGGCAATGATATTAGGCAGAAAGAACCTACAAGGCCTATTAAAAGGGAGTCTGTATGGTGCACCTACCGTAAAAAATCTCGTCACACTAAGGACTGCTGGAAGCTCCATGGGAAGCCACAGACAATTAAAAAGAATTTTTCAAAAACCAGCGGACAACCAAAGGAACAAGGGCGAGCAAATATAGCAAGACATTTGGATGGAGAACAGAATTCTCAAGACTCACCTGGTGTTTTTAATAAAGACGAAATTGAGAAGTTAAAGACTTTGTTGGGATCATTGGAAAAGTCTTCTTAACAGGTACTTGTAGTTTGGCGCTTTCAAGTATACCATCTTCTCAAAATTCTAATGTTTTGGACACAGTCACCAATAGGTCTTGGGTCATTGACTCAGGAGCTACAGACCATATGACCCACTCCTCACACAAATTTGTCTCATATACACCTTGTCCTAGTAATAGAAAGATAACGATGGTGATGGTTCGTGATCACAAGTACGGTCAAGGTGATATTGTTATAAACAAGACCCTTACTCTTAAAAATGTCCTTCATGTTCGTAAACTATTTACCAATCTTCTCCCCATCAAAAAATTTACCAGGGACTCTAATTGTAGTGTGGTCTTTTATCCCAATCGATGTTTTTTTCAGGAATAGAATACGAAGAGGATAATTGGTCATGATAAGGAAGCAAATGGCCTATACTATCTTGAAGAATCTAGTGGAAAAGTTAGTGCTCTGAATTCCTCACCATTATCTTTCCTATCCAAGTCTATTCAAGCTAATAAAGACCTAATTTGGCTCCGTCACCTCCGCCTTGGTCATCCTTCGTTTCAAGTCCTTAAATTTATGTTTCCTTCATTGTTCAAAGGAATCACTGTTGAAAAATTCCATTGTGATGTTTGTGAACTTGCCAAACATAAACGTACTTCTTTTCCGGTAAGCAATAAAAGAACATCCGCTCCTTTTACTATTATTCATAGTGATCTTTGGGGACCATCAAATATTTCAAACATCTCTGAGGCTCGGTGGTTTGCATCCTTTATTGATGATTATACCCGTATGTCTTGGATATTTCTTTTAAAACAAAAATCTGATGTAAGGTCTGTTTTTACAACCTTTTACAACATGATCAAATCACATTTTGGGGCTGAAATAAAAAGGTTTAGGTTAGACAATGCTAAAGACTATTTCAATCAGTTTCTCTCCCCATATTTTCAAGAAAAAGGCATTATACATGAGTCCTCTTGTGTTAACACACCCCAAAAAAATGGCGTTGCCGAAAGAAAGAATGGTCACATTTTAGCTATTACTAGAGCTCTATTGTTTCAAAAAAATGTCCCTAAACAATACTGGGGGGAGGCTATTTTAACTGCTACTTATCTGATAAATAGGTTGCCTACAAAGGTCCTTGACTCACAAATTCCTATGCAAGTTCTATCGAAATTCTTTCCTAATTTCAATACCTCAAACCTTCCTCCCAAAATATTTGGATGTGTTGCCTTTGTACATGTACATTCTCAAAATAAGGGAAAACTCGATCCACGAGCTGTCAAATGTGTCGTTCTCGGTTATTCCTCTACACAAAAAGGGTACAAATGCTATAATCCAGCCACAAAAAATTTTATGTTTCAGCGGATGTCACTTTTGCTGAAGAAGAAAAATTCTTTACTCGTCCTTATATTCAGGGGGAGAACTTATTCACAGAAGATAAGGACAAAGAATTTTTTCTTCTTAATTTTCCAGCTCCTGTCCAGCCTACCCAACTTAATTTTCCAGCTCCTATTCAGCAGCCAAACACTCAGTCCTTACCTACCAACCAGCCTACGCAACTTGAACCTATACAACCCGAAATAGAGAGGACTACACCTAAGTTGCCTAAAGGGATTCAGGACACTACTCGTCATTTACTAGTTTACTCAAGGAAGAAAGCATCGGTGCAAGTTCAATCATCTTCTTCGGATAAACAACCTACTACTCTACAACCCGAGGTAATTACTGAACTTACTTTGAATACTACTGAAAATTCAGATCAGAAAGACAATGATTTTATTATTGCTATTAGAAAAGGAACTAGGGCCTGTACAAAACATCCCTTGTACTCATTCATGTCTTACAAAAATTTGTCCCATAACCACAAAGCCTTTCTTACTAGCCTAAATTCTATCTCCATTCCCAAAATTGTATTCGAGGTATTAAATGATGAGAATTGGAAAATTGCCATGAAGGTTGAAATGGAAGCACTTGAAAAAAATGAGACATGGGATTTGGTAAAATTACCGAAAGGAAATAAACCAGTTGGATGTCGTTGGGTGTACACAGTGAAATATAATTCAGATGGCTCTTTTGGAGAGGTACAAAGCAAGATTATTTGCTAAAGGGTACACTCAAAAGTATGGAATAGACTACCTTGAGACATTTGCCCCGGTTGCAAAGATGAACACTGTGAGAGTGTTGTTGTCACTCACTGCCAATCGAGGCTGGAAACTACAGCAGTTTGACATTAAAAATGTTTTCTTACATGGTGATCTTGAGGAGGAAGTCTATACGAATGTTCCACCAGGGTTTGGTCCAAATACAGGACAAATAGTTTGCAAACTAAAAAAGGCTCTGTACGGACTAAAACAGTCCCCGAGAGCTTGGTTTGGAAGATTTACCAAAGTAATGCTCAAGCTGGGGTATAAACAGAGTCAAGGAGATCACACTCTATTTGTAAAGCACTCATCTTCAGGGGGAATGACTGCTTTATTAGTCTATGTATATGACAATATAGTGACAGGTGATGATCTGGAAGGAATAGAAAATTTAAAGAGATGCCTAGTAAAAGAATTTGAGGTCAAAGAGCTTGGTAAATTAAATATTTCCTTGGTATTGAAGTAGCACACTATCGGGAAGGAATCTTCATATCTCAGCAAAAATACATAATTGATTTGTTGACAGAGACGGGCAAGTTGGGATGTAAACCAGCAGACACACCCATAGAGGTGAACCACAAACTTGGAGATGCACTAGAAGATGCAGTAGTTGATAAAGGTTCATATCAAAGACTCGTAGGGAAGCTCATTTACTTGTCACATACTAGACCGGATATTGCCTATGGAGTTGGTGTTGTAAGTCAGTTCATGCACAATCTTAAATAATCACATCTTCAAGCTGTATATCAAATTCTACAGTACTCAAAAGGCACTCCAGGCAAAGGAATCCTATTTAAGAAAGGGGAGAATTTAACCCTTGAAGCCTATACTGATGCAGATTATGCAGGATCTATGGTTGATAGAAGATCAACTTCGGCTATTGTACTTTTCTGGGAGGCAACCTTGTAACTTGGAGGAGTAAAAAACAGAATGTTGTGGTTAGATCTAGTGCAAAAGCTGAATTTAGAGCGATGGCTCTTGGAATTTGTGAATTATTATGGCTGAAAATTATTTTGGAGAATTTGAAGATCAAATGGGAAGGTCCAATGAAGTTGTATTGTGATAATAAGTCTGCTATCAATATTGCACATAATCCAGTGCAACATGATCGTACGATGCACATTGAGGTTGACAGACATTTCATCAATGAGAAACTTGACAGTGGCTTAATTTGCACTCCATATGTGTCCATTGATAGTCAACTGGCAAATATCCTTACCAAAAGATTATCTGGGAAGACCTTTCAGAAACTAGTAAGCAAGCTGAGAATGAATGATATCCACTTCCCAGCTTGAAGGAGAGTGTCAGATTACAGTTTCCTATTAAAAAATATTCAGTGTATTAAAAAGAATCTTGTAGATATTTTATTTATTGCTATCCCTAACTTTAAGGTTATGTTTTAATGGACAGCATCCCTAAATTCAGTTTGCTTCCTAGTATAGAATTTCCTAAAGTTAAACTCACTATGTATATAAATATTAGTGTAATTTCTTGTGAGAAATATAATACAGAAAAGCCTATTTCTAACAAAATTGGTCCTTAAACAATGTCTCAAACAAACTTAAATCTGGAAAAATATAAATTCCATAATACCACACAAGATTAAGCAAAACAAAACAAATAACCTACCATCAACTGCTAAAATATAATGTTGTAGATGATTGGATTGATTCAAAATAACAATTTGAGTTCTGTTCGCTTATCAAGCCAAATTCTACAATTAAACCAATTACAACAAATAAAATCTCAGAAAACTCGAGTAACTGCAGAATAAATATAAATAAAATACATGATATATAAACAAAATCGACTTCTCCGGGAACCATCCCGGAGAAGTGTTTGGTTGAAATCAAACTTATCTCTGTCCCTTCTCTCCTTTGAAGGATCAAACAGCATTAATAAGATTTTGCCAAAACATTTGAGAACTGCAGTAGGCTTCAAGCTTCAGCTTCACTACTTAGTTGTATTGTCATTTTTATGTTCATAGCCGCCAACTCAGCAGCCAGATATCTAAAAACATAAGGCATTGCGACCGTCTCCATCCCTTTGCTTGTTTGGCAAGCATGACACATAACCTTCTTCGGAGCCCTAGCAGGAGGCAACCCGCCGATCTCTCTAACGACCCGCTTTTGTGGCTGGACAATTGCGGTAGTTAGGATGCTTCCACACAGAGAGCAGACATCAGCAATGTGATAATCGGAACACGTATGGAGCCTATCATGTAATAAATATGCAGCCCCATGAGCAAGCATAGAGTCTCGTTCCATCTCTCCGAAACGTATACCTCCACCACGCTTTCTTCCTTTAATTGGCTGTCGAGTAATCTGATCAACTTGTCCAGTGGCACGGACCTGCATACAACACAATGGAGTTCAATGGGGAAATAACAAATTCCAGGAATGAATACAGGACCAAGAAATCAAAAGAGTAATTGCGCATGCATCAAAATAGAAGCAAATTCCATACAATTTAACTGCAAGCATCAATTTTGATAATTGCATGAAGCTGATTTCACAAGGAAGAAAATGAATTAAACATCGAAAAATGTAGCGACAAACTAAAAGGCATTAATATATGCATACGCTTGGACTTGCACAGACAAACAGAAGATTGGAGGTGTAATATAAATTAAAGAACAAATAAATAAATTAAATCAAGATTCGTTAACATGCTACTTTACCCTTATTACCCTTTTCTTGATTAAAAGAATACTACTTTACTACATTGGAAATGTAGAGATTTTGTAGAATGTATTTAAAAAGAAAAAAATTCTAACCTGATACTTGTCAGAAACCATGTGTCTAAGACGCTGATAATACACAGGGCCAATAAATATCTCACATGTTAGTTCTGTTCCATAAACCCCACTGTATAACACCTCAACTCCATGGTAATTAAACCCACGAGCTCTTAACATGGAACCAAGTTCATCAACAAGAGACTCGGACTCTGTCTCTGTCTTTCCATTAGCTCCCTTGACTGCATCAGAAAACGGTGTTGCATCCACAAATTTCCCATGTAAGCTTCCTCCCTGTGATGCGAAATAAAAGATATCACTCTTGATTCTTGAACTATTAAGCTTCTTAAAATCCTTGCAGTATATTTGGAATACATAAAAATTCACACGTAGGAACTCATAATAATTGTAAAACATGGAAGACTTCCAGTTTAACCATTGAATATAAAATTGACCACTATTCTTAGACAGAAAGCCCAAACTAATGAACAAAAATTGTAAAACAAGGAAGAATTCTAGTTTAACCATTCCTTCCTTGCTGCAATTTAAGCTCCATTGAGGATTACAGCATTATTCACAAATTTTTAGTTGTTTATCAATCTATACTTTTTATTTTAAGTTTCAATGCCACAAGCATGCACTTATCTCAGTTCATTTCCTTGATTAACTGTTAAAACTTATGCCTCAATTGGTTAATTAGTGTATTAACGTAAGAAACAGCTTAATTTTTATGTATTAAAATAGTTTGCAATAACATAAGGAAAAATTAGTATGAATTTAAAGTTGAAATTAAAAGGATAAATAAAACTCCAATGAAAAATAAGACCTCTTTGAAACAAGTAAAAATAAATTCCTCTGCTTAAAACAAATCATGTAAGTGGCTAAAAATTATCAAATGAAATTAGTTTATTGCTAACTTATATACTAAGACATGTTGATAAAAATAATACTCCTACAAAAACTAGGATTAGTACCTTAGCAGCAACAGATTCCAAAAGCATGGCTATCGTCATTCTTGAAGGAAATGCATGAGGATTGATTATGAGATCAGGGCGCATTCCTGTAACTCCTGAGAATGGCATATCAATATCTGGCCACAACTGAGAGCAGACACCTTTCTGCCCATGTCTGCTGCTAAATTTATCACCAATGATAGGGTTTCTTGGATGTCGAAAACGTATATTAATCTGCCCAAAACAGATATGGTTAAAGCATAGTAAATAGCAGCCTAGACAACAAGTAGAAGACATCAAAAGTATGATGTTTACATCATCAATGACAGATGGTTTTCAGAAGGAAAAAAAATGCTTCCAAATGACCCTCTTCTACATCAAAATATTATAAAATAAAAATAATTAAAACTCCTAATGTTGGCAAAAGAAAAACTCAGAACAAAAGCATAAAGTAAATGGAGGTGCTATTATACAAGTATTGCTCTTTACTTATTCTAAATTATCAAGTCACCAGAAGTTATTAACTATTTGAAACACATTAGATAATATGATAAATACAGAAACTGAATTTAATGATCTATGGACTTGCGATCAATATCTAGAAAAAAAATGTAACAGATCTCTTGATAACACACAAGCTAACACAACAGCTATGCCAATTTCGACACTGAACCAGGAAAGCTGAGTGACAGCAGTAGTATTAACTAGAAATAACAAAATGGAGAAATTTCTTGTATACACTCCATTCAGCATATGTAGGATTCCTCAGCATAGATTATGAAAGAGCTTTTCTACTGCAAAAGCAAAAGACATTTGACTCCCAAAATTTTTAAATTTTTAGCTTACAAAGAAAGCTCTTTGAGCTTTTAGATGAAGCTATAAATCCAAAATTCTTCAAAAGGAGCTAATATCTAGTAACAAATAACTAATGATATTTTCTTATACTCACTTTATCCTTCATTAATTCAGAAATTTATGGCAAAAATTATACTGTTTAACATTAAAAATTTATCATTGGTCCTGAGGATAATAAAAATTATTTAACCAAGCTTGTGGAGTTATGGTGTATGGATATGAAATAATAACCTTTATTTATTTCTTTAATCTAAAAGGTTATGATTTAGTTTAATAGGTTGAGTGTACTAATTTTTTAATTTAATTTATTTAAGTTTGAGAAGCATCACATTAGTTTTAGCAAGGGCAGACATACCCTAGGCTTTTCCCAGATAATGAATGACTGAAAGATGCTGTGCAACTTACCTTCTGAAGATGCTGTTTATTTTTCGTATCAACCGCAACATAGTCAACAATAGCCATTTCTGAACCCTTGTGGTTGTAGACTCTCTTTGAATTTGTCACCTGATTAATGGTACTACAGTATGGTTCGTTTCCATGTATGACCTGAAAATTTCCACCAATGAGTTGGACACCAAAACAATAACAGGAGAGTTTGAATAATAAAAAAAGCAAAACACATGATAGAATCTAACCTGGCCAACATATGGAAGTCCATCGGAATCAACAAAAGAAGATATTGCCTTATCTGAATGTTCTCTTTTAAAAATTCTCTGTCCTTGATTGCTCTTACCCTCACACAAGTCAATAGTTTCCGTCTACCAAATGATCAACATTAAAATAACCAATAGTAAAAAGCCACATAACAAAGAAAACCAAGTGTAAGCATTAGCATGAAAGAATATAAGAGTAAAAGAGAGACAAACAAGAAAGAGAAAAATTGTAAAAATACGATGCACACTGTTCTTTAATATCTATAAGGTGTCGCGTATGCCAGGACCAGGGAAGCTGTGTACAACAGAAATGGTTTTGAAGCCACCATTCCGCAACTTTTATTCTTATTTAAAGATCCAAACACTCGTTCTTAAATAATTAAATTAATAGTATCACATTCAGTGCAGAACAAAAATATTTTTGACCTTGACTGGCAATAAGGAGAAAAATAATCAGTCTCCTTGAGAACTGGTTCCATAAATAGGAATACTCCAAACTATAAGACAAGAAGCAAAAGTAAATAAACCATGCAGGAAGATAAGGGCAAACCTGGTATATCTGTCCACGACACATCCCACGTTCCACAGCAGACTTATTCAAAATCATCGCATCTTCCATATCATATCTACATAATAAATACAGGTTAAATTCAGGAACCTTCAACAGGATAATGTTACTCCAGATACTTAACTAAAACGCATACCCTGTATATGCAAGCACTGCTACTATTGCATTAGTTCCTGAAGGATAATCATCCAAGCCATATTTTGTATATGTTTTTGTGCGCACAATTGGTGTTTGAGGAGTCTGAAAATAGCCCAGAAAGTTTGTAAACGAGAAGCAAATAACAAGATGACAGTCACCATTACCACAATAGAGTAGGCAGAATTCCCAGGCCCCAGTAATTGAAGACAAAGAAGATTAAAACAATTATCGTCAAAAATCAAAGAAAGGATTGTAATTAAACTGGTCATATTTTAAGTGCCTTAGAAATTTTGTGGACTCTTTAAGAAAAACATTCCAGAGTGTAAAAAGAGATATCCCCGTTGTAGATCAATTTGTTATTCTGAATTATTTCCCTATGTTCAACTGGAGGGAGCATAAATACCACAAAGACTAGCTAGACAATCTGGACATTAAAATCGATATATCTCACTAAAAAAAAGGGTTTAAATGGAATATATAGCCATGCTACCATGTGAAAATGTACAATATGAGATTGACATCAATGCAAGCTGAGGTGTTCTACCCTCCAATTAGACAAAGCATTTCAACTCTTATGAGATGAGGTCTAGGCCTCAAAGCATTCAAGTACAAGCCTCTCAAGAGTCCTTTTTAATGTACTGCTTGAAATTTTGAAAAAAGTTCAACATTGAAAAATAAAATATTAAGTTTTTAAGTTCTGAATTAAGTATTGAACTTTTACTATAAAAACTGTTCACTACTCTACAGAAAATTAAATACTAGATATATATTAAATTAATTGATTTCTCTAAAATATTATAAATTAGTAAAAGTTAAAAGAGGAAAAGTAAAAATTAAAATGTAAAGAATACATGGTTAAAGTAATTATAAAAGAAATTCCATCAATAAAATTGATTGAATCCATTAAGTAAATTCTAAAAATTTTGGAAGAATATTGGCAATGAGAAGAATATTAGCAGAAGTGAACCAGAAGTAGAATCACTTTCTAAAAGAAAATTCTAACCAATCAATTAACACGTAAGAGAAACAATTTCCAAAGGGACATTTTTTAGATTTTATGTTATAATTGAAGACATTGTTTTATCAAATAGTGGTGAACGAATTGGTCAAATGACAACTGGTATATTACCAATTCGTACCAGCCATATCAAATGCAAGTGCCCATATTTTTTTTTTTCTCAACCCCAATCACACTGAAACCAGAATATAACCCCTAAACAATAATTTTCTCCTAATTTAATGCAAAGTAACTCGCATGAGAAAATTACCCTAACATAACTAATATCAATAACTCTCAGCATCAAGAGCAGGAACAGAACCACAGATATACAAATAACTAACAGAAGGTTAAAAATAAGTCAGAACACCAAAGGAAAATTCTGTAGAAAAAACTAGAGATTAGCACACAATCATGTACGACTTCCCAAAAAGGAAAAAAGAAAGGAAGAAGGAGGACCTGAAGATGGTACAGCTTTTGATCTGCGCGTGAATGAAGTGCTTGCAAAGAAAAAGCCATTGTTTGTTTTGCCATCTACAAAGCCAAATGTAAATACAAAGCAAAACATTGAAATTTAAACATACAATACAATGTTATTTTCAGAACTTGGTAGAACACCTGGCACTGGTACATGTTACGTGGACTTTGATTATGGTCTGACCAAGGTGTAAGATTAGCAACCACACTAAGCATTGCAGTTGGCATAAGTTCTTCATGAGTTGCAGGAAAAGTAGTACTTCTTCCTCCATTCCCACCATCTGGACATTTTATTTCCATGAAAACCTATAAAACAGAAGAATTAACTCCCGGCTGCTAACTTAATATTAGAACTAGTCCACATGATTGAGGTCTGAAATTTGAAATATAAATGAAAAGGATCTAAAAGACAGAGGAGAAAGCGGTATTCACCTGTTCAAAGGGCCCAATATGTTCAATATCCTTCCCATCCGAAGAAGGGATAGAAATATTTCTGACTGGCCGAATAAATCTAGATGGAGAAGTGAACAGGTACAAACCAGGATATGTGCCACCCAAGCTTAGAGGAACATATCCCACTTCCAAGTCATCAGGAATCTGAAAAACACTATACAAATTTTAAAAATATTTTAATAAAAATGGAATTGTGCAATTAGCAACTGGAACAGACCACTGAAGCAGCTGACACTTTCAATCTCCGCAAATGAGCAACAACTTTGTCAGCTTCACCAGAGGATAAAGAGCCAATAACACAACCATCTAGAAGAACAGGAAGAGCTCGAGGAGGCCCAGCATAATCAACTTTTGGCCATGAAGTTGTCATTCCAACCCCAACCAGGACATCAAGAATAGACATTCTTATTTTAAAAAAATCTCTAATATTTCCTTGTGAGTTGTAGTATGATGTAATTCCTGGCAGAAAAATTAAACAAAGAAATTACATGTCAAATACATACGAATAAACACTTCTAGAAATTTGTGGGTAAGAGATAAAAGTTGCATGAGCATGTACATGTAGTTTGTTCCTTCCTTTAAGGCAAGAAAAGAAAGGAAAAAATATTCATTATGAGATTAGAAGCCAACAACAACCAATATTGTTCGTTACTTGTTTTAGTTGGAGGCTAGATTTTGTTCAATTCAATTGCAGTTTCAAACCCCATGTTTTACTTGCTTTTCTTCACATTTCCTAACCATATTTTATAAATCAATCTTTTCTACTCTTTTTTTTTTAAAAAAAGGGATAATCAGCAGGTTATGCATTTGGATACAATTTAAATATAGGCTATCTGAGCAAATGTGCAATCATCATACAACCATTTAGAAATAGCCAGCTCAATCACCACCAAACCCAACATTAAAACAGGTTATAGCAGTTTCAGACAGTTATAACAAATCAATTTGCCTTCGTCCATAAACAGTAATAATGCTTCCGGAAGAAATAAGTAACAATCACAAAAATGGAGGCTAACATTGTCAAGAACAAGCTAAACATCTAGTGACATCCAACCCTTCAAACTAGAGGCTCCTAAACAGTTGTTTCAAGAAAAATAAAATTACTTCAAATTTAGCAGCAAAATATTCGAAGGACCAAAAAGGAAAGCAAATAAAGGTTAACTTACGGCAAGTACACGTCATGTGATTCAGTAACCCGCAAGGCTCTCCATCAGGAGTGTGCACCGGGCAAAGAAATCCCCAAGATCTATAAATCAAAAGAATGAGGTGTTACAAAATAATAAATAAATAAATCCAAGAGCCTCATGAATACAAAAGCCTAAAGTGAACAAAAACAAATAGCTGACTATGTTGGCAAACAGATGCATACTCAGGTAGCAACTTCCGAACACTGGTTGTTCGAAGTCCAGCAAATGAAGCCCCACGATGAACAGACCGAAAAAACGAAATAAATCGTAGGTAGTTAAGCCTCTCTGCCTGAACCGTGAAACCAGCCCTCTAGTGAAACAAAAGGAAACTCATTAATGATTTTCCAACCTTTACAAGTGCACCCTATGAAGCTTTAAACATAAGATACATACAAGGCATAGATACTAAATGAAACCCTTACACATGTGAAGCAGCAAATTTAAACAGTAACTTCAAAAGGGCAGTTATTTCAATTATTAGTTAGAGATATAGATAACCACAAATGTGCATGAATACTCTCAAAATATGCTTCAAAATAGACAGCTAATTGGTTTCAACATTTATATCAGACTCATAAACAGACATTTCAATCTCTGCACAAGCACAAGCATCTTGTGGCAAAACCAATGGAAACCTTTCTTTCCTTTTCCTTTTAGCTTCAATTATCTAAAAAGATAAATCAATAATGATATAATTTCAAGTGATTTGGTGATTATTTTCCAAGGATTAAACAGCATACTTTCCATCCATGTGAGTTAAACTACATGGTCCTATATGGCATTATGCACCCTAGAATCAGACCTTGAAAAGATCAATAAAACCAAGGCCTCTTTTTGAATCCACCCATGTTTTCTTAGAAAAGACCAATAAAACCAAGGCCTCTTTTTGTTTCCACCCTTGTTTGCTTACAACTTCATTCTCCATCAAGTTGCATCTTCTTACAGTTAATGTCATATGACTTCATCTCAGACATCCAAATAACCTTAAATAAGTCCCTCACATTGCCAATTTCCACTATCTCTACCTTCCACTGATAAATTAATGGGATATTATTTTATAACCAAAAGAACTTTTATTTGACATGTTAACTGCCTCCATTTTCTCCAGCGCAGCTATATTCACAGATATAAAAGTCAGTTCATAAAATAGAGGTCAGCTCGCTAACCAATATTACATTTTCATTCACTGGCAGCCTTCTTGTGCTACGATAGTATTTCAGCTATAGCGAGAGAACAAGGTGAATTTACCAGCAGCAATGAACATCATTAATCATCTTTCTACACACACCGAGGAAAAAACAAAGCTTCACTTCTATGGCTGATCAACTTTAAAAACATGGCCAATGGTAAAGAAAGTCACTACCCAGCCATCATCCCTCCAAAGCAAGGTCATTACATTTCACATGAAATGAGCAATAAGTCTTTCCTGAATTTTGGAACCAATTATGGTAAAATGAACAATAAGTCTTTCCCAAATTCTGGAACCAATTCCAGTCATCAGGGTAATCGTGCTTCAGCAGAATGGGAGCTCAAGCACAAGTTGGACGAGCTTAATAAAAGGGTCAAAGAAAAGAAAAATCAACCTAACAATTCAATTTCATATTTAAAGTTGACATTTTGACATCCACACACATAATTGAATATTGGAAATAAATATATGAATGGAAGAGCTGACCTGCTGTAAATCTAAACCTGTTTGTGTTATCAATCTTCCAGTTTTCAACAAATTCTCAATTGCTGTACCAATTTGCTTCGAAGAATTTTTGTCCATCACCTTCTTGACATCTTTTACTGCATCATTGCACAACCAATTAGAGCAATATCAGTCCACAAGTGGAAACAAGCAGCAGGATTTTCGCAAATTAAAAATCTAAAGTTAGTCATATTATGCAGCAAATTAGGACAAGATGCAGGCTAAAAGAAATTTGCTTATCATTTTCATGCATTGAAATCTAGCAAGATTTCTTAAGTGACAGCAAGAATTAATTAAAAGAAAAATAAATACGATACTTCATGGCAGTACCATGGAAAAGTAGGAAACATAACATCACTAAGAATGAAAAGCCCAGCACTTTTGCATTTAATGTCTTTAGATCATTTTTAAGCATTTCAAAGAAAACGGCAGAAACAGGATGGAGATGCTTGTTGTTTTTTAGGTACAGAATAATATATTAGAGATTTGGAACACCAATTGTCCTTATAGAAGCAGGACACTAAAAAAGTACCTATTCAACACTTGAAACTCAAGAGTACACTTGGAAGCCTGAACAAAAAAGCTCAATGCATGAATGCCAGATATAAGATGTCATCCAAGGTCCCACTGGAGATCTTAAGTGTGGTAGGTCAGATCAGGTAAATGGTGGGATGTTCAGGATCAGGCATCATAGGGTTATCAGGTTTGGACAAGTCAATTCCAGTTTAGCTTAAATCAGGTTTATCCAACTTCTTCCAATTTGAACATTCAATGGAAACAATAGTATTGATCATAAAATAACTAACTACAGTAGAATTAAAATATATGGTGGTTCAAAAGAAATGAATGAAACTAGTAATGGTAAAGCTTTCAGCCACCAACAGGAAGCAGAAGATGCAAAATATTAGAAACACTATAAAACAGAACATGATAGTGCAGAAAGAGAAAGCAGGTTACAGAAAAGATAGAATGGGCAAGACATAACATACAGCTGCAGAAATCAAAATTTTGGCTGCTGTTATTAATCTTATCTTCAACAAGCTTTTTTCCTTTGCGCAACCAATCTTCCAGTTTCTCCTGAAAAAATAAATGATAGGTTAAAATCAACCTTTATGTGAAATTACATCAACGAAGCTAATTTAACATGGGACATGTACTGCTAGCTATTCCATGCATTAGTGGATAAAATAAGAGATCAATGATAACAAATCCTGATTAAAAAAATTTATTTCTAATGATCAAAGAACTACTGAAAGGTTTACTAAAAGAATAATGTATACTATATAGATGTAGCTTAAGGGATAGAAAACTTAGGTGAAGATTATATTATCCATTAGCTTTTGATGTAATTCAATAATCAATTAGGTCAGTTTAAATTTTATTTACAATAAATGTATTTAATTAATTGTCCTAATCCAGTTATGCCAGAATACAAACTTAGAAAAGTTATAAATCTTGTCAATCAAGTAACTAACCATAATTGAAAATTACATAGATTACTCATTGAAGGAATTCCCATCATATAAAATAACTTCCAAATAGCATTATTTTAGTAAAATAATTAAAACAATAAATAATATAATTCACATGCAAATAACATGAAATTAACTGCAAACTAATTACAAAAGGTCAACCGGTTGATGCATATCATTATACGTTTAGTAAAAAATTACCCTGATTTCATGGATTCATTAAATATTTTAAATGAGTAAAAGAAAGGGAAAAAATCTTCAAATAGTTAAAAGTCTGTCTACCTTAAGGTAAATTGTAATTAGATGGCCAGGCAGTAAAATTTCCTGATTTTGCAAAGAATCTGAGTTATCAGGCGCAGAAGTTTGATCTACAAGCGAGAAAAGTTTCTGCACCATCAAGCTGAAGAGAAGAAGTTAAACAAAAAACAAAAAGGTACAAAGAATGTGTTCATGAAACAACAGTACGTGACAAGTTTACTCTAAAATATTAAGTTGAAGCTAGGGTAAAGAGAATCTCTATAACTTACATAAGCAGATTAAACTTGTCATTGTTGTCATTCAAGTGAACAAATATGTGATTCCTCAGCACTGCATCAGCAACCTACTTATATAATAATAGAGAAAATAATAGGGCATTAAATGTCTCAAAATTCACTCTAAAAAGATCTTAAGGGAATCAACTTGCTTCTGTTATTTTTACACCATAAAAGGGAACATCTTACAGACAACAAATACAACTTACAGAAGAATGACTCTCAGTTTCCATCCCCTCCATCACAGGTTGGAAGTGTTCACCTACATTTACAACAAAGGATATTACTATAGATGCTCAACATATGAAATAAAATGATAATTAGACAAGTATCGTAGTAAGCACCAATATGCAGTAGACACTGGGCCTTAGTAAAAAGCGCCAAGTGCCGAACTTCATCAAGAATAATCTTGGCTCTTTCACCAACAAGTTGCGAGCCAACAGCCCCCTTTATGTCGCCATCTTTCTCATTATAGCAGCATGTCAATTTTGTATAAATTTCGTGATCATTAGTGTCAATCAAAGCCTACTAAGAACAATCAGAATTAGAACAAGAAAACAAAAGGATTTAAGAAATATATCTACAAACAGTAGGCATAGATCAAGCAGATAAAATTCAAGAGCTTAAGAAACTACAAGGAGAAGCACCAAGGACAAATGTTGTTGTGCTGAAACTGTGGCAAAGAAGCAGATCACATGAAACCTAATTTTATGTCACAAGGAAAAAAATCGATGGCATAGATTAAAAAAGATGGAGATATATGAAGGTGGAATACTGAGGCCCTGTTTTCTTGGTGTTTTTGCTTTCTGACAGTTGTCTCTTGTTTCCCCTTTTTTTTTTCCTTTGGAGGGCTTTTCACGTTGTATTGAAAAACAAAGTACATAGCAAAAGCATTAATCAAATAGAGCCCAGGATGTATGCAATACACGGAAATCATACTTTTAGGCTTGCATAAGCATAAGCTGAAAGGACTTGAAAAGATTGGGACAATTGCAATGAGATTGTGATGTACAATAAAAATATTGGCTGTAAGAAAAATACTATCAAGAGAACAAACCATTCGAAGTTCATAAGTTCTCAACCAAACAAAACTAAGATAGAAGAAATTAACTGACTTGAGTGAAAGATGACACTCAAGCTACTGAAGGGAAAAAATGTAGACATTAAAAAAGTGCATTGCTTCTATTGACAAACTAGAACACCTCAACATAATTGGGGAAGAGCACAACTCTAACAAGTACAGAAAGGGTATTGGGAAATCCTTAGTATTCCAAACTAAGGCTCCATTTTAGTAGAAAACAACTATAAAATATAATTTTTTTTCTTAAGGTGTTCTCCAAAAAAATAGTCATTTTCTGCTATTTGAATGGCTACAAGAAAATCAGCTTGTGGAGTTTCTTTGAATAAAAAACACCAAACACTTTCTTCTTTCCTCTCAGTTCCCTTTCCTTTAAATTCCCTGTTTAACCTCTCTCTGACCAGAACAACATCAAAC
This sequence comes from Gossypium rotundifolium, assembly GCA_025506655.1. Taxonomy (NCBI): domain Eukaryota; kingdom Viridiplantae; phylum Streptophyta; class Magnoliopsida; order Malvales; family Malvaceae; genus Gossypium; species Gossypium rotundifolium. The sequence continues at coordinate 14,176,095 of CP106731.1, read as the reverse complement.
TCCAAGTCCTGTTGGTCAAGCTAGTCATCTTCTTATTAACCAGTTTACTTTTCCATCATTAACATGCATCATGATCTTAACCCAAATTAAGCAAAATTCTTCACAATACATCAAACTCGCTTCAAATTCAACAAAACTCATAACAATAAAAACAGCAAAAGAACCAAATAGCAATTTTTGAGCAGAGAAAGGATTATCTTTTGTTCTTTGATTCAGTTGGAGGTGTCTTGTCAAGGGTGGTATGTGGATTTTAGTAGGTAAACTTCAGATAAGGAGGGCAACTTTCAACAGATCAGCTTGGATATTAAAGCTTAACAAGAGAGCTTGAGGAGGAGAGAGAGCTCTTGTTGAAGAGAAAAAGAATGTCCAGTTAGCTTAGCCAGTAGCTACGAACAGAAACTTGCAGGTCAACGAAGTTGGAAATCAGAGTGAAGTAGGTGTTTAGTTGGCTGTTATGTGTTTCATGGAAAGGAAGAAAGCAATGTGGACTGAAGGGGGAGATTGCGGAATTGGAGAAGGAAATCAGGTGCTAGGCTGGTCGCCAGATGCTTTAGGAGTAACCAACAGTGTTGATCATCAGTCTGCTTTGGTTTCTGCGGACCAATAGGCCATTGAGTTATTAGTTACAAGCTAGGGGATACCCCAAAGGGTCCCAAACTTTTTAACATCCAAACAGAAAACACAGAAGATGGATTCTAGAAGCCATTTCTGTGGCTACTAACAACCATTTAGAAACATCAATCAAACTATATAGGACAAACATTATTCTACCAGGTTCGAAGATGATTCCATACAATTCCCAGTATATTATCACACATTCACAATAAGGTAAAACTGGTTTCCCAAAGTATCACATAAGAAAAGCTTGAAGTGAAGTATATTGCAAGCAAGGTAAAAGAACTGGTGGCTACACCTTAAGTACAATGCCAACAGGCAGCATGTATTCCTTCCCCTGTATCCTGTGAACATAAATTAAAACAAACTGTATAAGCCTATTTTATAATCAAACACCACAAGCATCATGTTTCTACTTCAGCTCAGAATTTCTTACCAGAATCCAAGTCTTGCACTCCCATTACGAAGATAATATAACTTAACTGTTACAGAAGACAGGTCATCTCTCACACACCTATAATAACAATTATATGAGCATCCAAAACAATTTTGAGCAGCAGAGTAAGAAAGATCTAATAAGCTCTTTAGTGATCCAATGAGATGCTGGAATAATAACTTGAATGAAAAGAAGGTGATTATAAAGTTATATCTATATAAAACAAGAACCTTATTACAACTGCTTTATCAGTATAACCCTCCCGACGTTCGCGAAATGAATTCCGTTCCAAGCTCATAGGCTGAAAATAAAATTCTGCCTCAGAATGCAACATTTTATAATCAAACAAAATAAAAGGAATGGGAGGGTAATTAAGAAACAGTCATCTTACATAGTATTCTATTCTAGACGTATAAATTATATTAATTTCATTAATCTGAAACAGAAACGGTTAACTCGTCAACCAAAATTAAATAGTTCTGGCTCACTCACATAATTCCGTTTCGGCAATATCAAAGCCCGGACAACTCTCTCAAGCCCATTCAGAATGAAATAGCTGCATTGCCATAAAAATTTTAAATGGCCTTTAAAATGTTATAAGGAAAAACGAAAACTAGACAAAAAAGGGGAAACTGGATATAGCATGCACCATGCATAATTTAGTGTTAGAATCTCATACAGAAATGGTATCATTTCTGTGTAAGATTCATATAGTTCCACACCATACAAACAATTAGTGGTTTACTTATACTATAAGATTTTATGCTCCTAAATACAGGAAACATAGGCTTGAATGAGTCTAATAACGTAAAATATGTAAAACACTAGTGCAATTACAAAAGGGAAAAAAGAAAGCAAAAGGGCGAGCAATCTGAAATATATCATGTACAATTCCAAACAAAAAAAATAAGCACATGCTGATATTGTTAGAACTTCTAAGGATGTCAAACATAAATGGTGAGAGATCAATCAATTACTCACCCACCCATTTCTCGTGCCTCTTCTTTGCAAGCAACCAGTTTCTCGGGATTAGCACCTTGCAAGTAACAACGTTTTGACTGCATAAAATAAAATACACTCAGCACATGAATACCAAAGTAAAGCAGAATAAAATTACAATAATTAATAATCCAAGAAAAAAGCTAGGTTGGATTAAAAAATTATTAATTCACAGTGATGCTGTAAAATGTGAGCTAATTCTACATTAACAGTGGGGGAAATGAAAGATAACACCTTGTTTGCAAACTGCCAATGCAAAAGTATCTCTATTTCACATGCAGGGGTCATGATAGTCATGCTCCTGCTTTACCGTTACCCTTAATTAAGACAGAAGAAGGTATAGGCAGGAATGAATCAACAACCAAGTCCCTTTTTTTCTTTCTGTATTTTTTATTTTTCTAACGTTGCACATCAAATCATTGCACTAATACTTACAAGTCACGTGCATCAATTAATTAGCATCTATTCACCACCAGAGAATAAATACTTCTTGCAACAAAAGCAAAGGAAGACATAATTGCAACATAAGGTTTGATGCAAGCATATTGAAAAGTTTTGGTTTTGAAAGCATTTTTTAAAACAATTTGTAAGATAAAATATTATCAGAACAAAATCAAATAAGTAGTAGTTAACATGGCATAGGTAATAGGTTAAAGCAAGAACATAAAAGTGTAATTTGATGAATTTGACTAACAAGAAGAAGCTGACAACATTAACAGCAACTTAAACTAAAAGTTTCATGGCAACAAGAAGACAGCACCAGTACTGTAGTCAGGCTTTTAGGTAGCTATGTCTTACATGGTAAAGCAGATAGACGAAAAGTACACTTCAAGCTTTAGTAGAAATAGCTATAAACTCATAGCCTCTGACCTTAGGACTTGGGTCAAATTTCCAAAAAAGAAAAAACTTATTAACAGATCTTCATTGTCTTATAAGAAACTGGATATGCTTTAATATTCTTGGAAAATTAAATAAAGTAAATACTAAATAAAGATGTAAACGAAGTAATAACTCCACTTTTTACAATTAATCACTTAAATCTTACTAAAATAAGTCTATGGATCCAAATAGTGATCAATACAAAGCAAAGTAAATGACCTCATTCTGAAAATTAAAGAAAATGAACAATTATAAGCAGCTAGAGCAATACGATAATCCCATAATCTAAAATTAATTTGCTCATAAACTAGTAAAACATGCTATGCAATTCACTTAGACAAATATTCTTGGTAAAACATAAAATTAAGTGAAGATGACAAAAAGAAAGAAAGAAACTAACCCTTAACATTATAGGAAATTCCCCAAAATTAACTTTTTCTCTTATAACAACTCCGCCATTCCACTGAAAGCAAACATCCATATGCAAGCTCCCCGTATAAGAAATTTTTGCTTGTCTACACTGTTTAAAAGAAATGCAATCAATTAAAAAATAAAATAAGAAACCTATTATAATCGAAGACAAGGAAATTATGGTGTAAATTTTTACTTCAAATGGAAGCAATGCTCCAGCTGAAGTCTTCGAAGATCGATCCTTTTGTGGTGGAAATATCTCAGGATGATCCAGCCAGAGTAAAATACGAAGTCAAGAACAAACATCAACACACTTGCACTTAAAAAAAAATTACAGTTACGTTTGCCTATCAAACTTGAAACACTAAGTCCAACATAATTGCACTACATAACTCCTCAATCACCCGTTTCACTCAAGTAAACAATAGAAAAAACAACAATCAAACAGTAACTTATTCCTTGACCATGAAAATTAACTAATTTCCCAAAAAGAATGTAACTTTATTCCATACATTCATAATCACCTTCTATTACTACGAAAACATTATTCAAGATTATTTTATTTCTTTGAGCTTTTGGACGCGAAAATCAAGTAACAGAATCAACAACGAGGACGAAACTAAAACTTAGAAACAAAAAAAAAAATCCACTAAATAAATTCCAACAAGAAAAAAAAGGATATTTCTAAGGGTTTTGGTGGAATTGGGATCGAATATTTGCACAGGCTTGACGCGTTTAAGCATAATTTCCAAGCCTTCATCGATCATGTAATCGAATGACTCGATATGGTGTTTGAATAGCTCCTTTAGTTCTTCGAGCTCTTTAACGCTCGGCGGCTGCCCCGGTCTCTTTCTCCTCTGCGTTTCCATCACTGTTCCTTCTTCTACTTGTTTTCTTTACTGTTAATAATTGGGAGGAAAATGTATTGCGGATCGCGAGGGAAACAGGAAAAGGGGTTTAGGGTTTAGAACAGGAGAGAGTAAGTTATATTTTGGCTGAGACTTAAACTGGAAGTTCATATGGGCCACTCATTATTTTCTCCCAAGCCCATAACACAAAAGAACAATTGGGCTAAAATATTTTCATGGCTTCGGTCGGATGATAAAACTTAAAGATTTTGTATAAATTTCTTAATAGGGAGAATTTGAGTAAAAATATAGATTCGAAAAATGAGTTTAAATAAAAAAATGCATGTTTTTTAAATAGGTTGAGTCTCAGGTAAGTTTTTTTAGGCTGGGACCTTACCTGAATTTGCAAAAAATATATATATTATTTTGTCATTGTTTTTTTATTATTTTGTTATTATTTTACTATTATATTACTATTATTTTATTATTATTGTTTGGATATTATATAACTCTTATTTTATTATTAAATTTGTTATTATTTTAGAGCTATCTGCTTGCTAAGTTGTACTTATCTTAGTGTTATTTAAATTTTTATTTTAAATCTATTTCTACGAACGGATCGGGCCAAGCTCAGGTTTTAACATTTTTATTTGATCCAGGTTTGGACAAAATTTTATACCCATTTTTTGAATCGAGCCAATCCCTAGCCTAAGAAATAGATCTAAATTTTTTATTTGACCCGACTCGACACATAGACGACTACTTGTATATATATATGGTTGCTATAGAATTTAAATCTTATAAGTCAACTAACTCCAAGGGAATATTTTATTTTATTTTATAAAACTTACTCAATTTTAACATGCACAAAATAAAGAGTACGCAAGCCATATCATCATACAACAAATCATTGGCGGTTCAGTTGAAGAACTTGACGTTAACGACAATGGGGGTGGAAGTGAACTCGTCTTTGAAGCGGTTCAAGATGTGCACGAGTCATCTCATCATGCGAGGGAGAAGAACTACAATGATATACCTGCAACTGAACCACCTCCGACATGGAGAGTAGAAAGGTTTGAGAGATTTTCGATCACTCCATCCACTAAACTCATATCAGTACTCATCTAGAAATATAAAGGTGTTGGACATCCAGCTTTCATTCGGACAACTAAGGATTTGGTTAGGCTTCATAACTCTCATCTTATGGTTATTATTGAAATGGGGGTTCATCAAAAAGATGCTCGTTTAATTAGTTATCGACAAGATTCATTTTTTATGCTTGGAAGGATACTACCACCGTTGATTATTAAGGTGGTATTTGGATGTTGTAAAGATCAAACATGATTTATATGAATACACTCTACAGCACATGCACTTGTTACATTCTTCTACAAATCGTGGGTTTTTTTTCTTCCATTATTTATGCTAGCTCTAGGTTAAAGAATGTAAATTATTATGGGACTACCTGAGTAATGTTGCTAGAACTCACCACTTGCCTTGGGTTATGATTGGTGATTTCAATGAGGTTTTATCCAAGGGTAGCAAGAAATGTAGGGCTCCTGATTCTAGCTGCCATTTATGTTTCTTTAATGAATGCCTTAAAAAGTGTAACGTGATAGATATTGGTTTTAAAGGCTTGAGGTTCACTTGGACTAACCTTTGAAACCGTAGCTATTTAATTCAAGAAAGATTTGATTATGTTTTTGCAAACTCGTATTAGATGACGCTTTACCCAAAAGCTTCACTCACAAGGGTGAAGCGAGAAAGAAAAAATTTAGAGTTAGAATTAAATTGTATATTTTTACGATAGTAAAAATATAATTTTATCATTTTAATAGCTTATATATTTATAATTTTTAAAGGATTAATAAATCAATTTTTTGTTATTTTTGAAGGCCAATGTGTAATTTTACCGATACTAATTTAAAATTTTTATAAACTATAAATGGGCCTAAATGAAAAAAAAAATCATTTTAGAGGAGATCAGGGCTCCTACCAACCCCCTGAATACGCCACTATTTACTTACCTTCCTAAGTTTAGGTTTGATCATTGTCTAGTCTTGCTTAATTTATCCAACCCCATATATCAAGCTTGTAATGAACCCTTTCGTTTCTAAAAGATTTAGCTCTATCACCCTAGGTTCTTGTTGATTCTTGATCACTTTGTAAAACTCCTAACCCACTGTTCACTCATATATCGAGGATTTCATTAAACACCTCCATAGTTGGAACCCAACAATTTCTTGTAATGTGTTCCACAAAAAGAAATGTAGTCTTGCTAGATTGGGAGGCATTAAAAGAAAGTTGGTTTGCAACCCAAATAAGCTCATTCAATCCCTCCGAAATTAGCTTACCAAGAGTATCTAAAAAACACTCAAATAGGAGAGAGATCTTTAAGGCCCTTAAATTAGTAACTTACACTACAGCAAAACAGACTTTTTGCGGCATTTTTTAGGCCTTTAGCGGCGCTTATAAGCCCCACTAATAGTATTTGCGACGCTTTTAAAAGCGCCGCGAAAAATACCGCTAAAACAAACGCTGCAAACTTTAGCGGCATTTATGAGAAAAAACGCCGCTAAAGGTCGTGACTTTTAGCGGCGCTTTTCCCACAAACGCCGCTAAAGGTCATGACTTTTAGCGGCGCTTTTCCCATAAACGCCGCTAAAGGTCATAACTTTTAGCGGCGCTTTTCCCACAAACGCCGCTAAAGAACATGAAAAATAAAAAAAATTAAAATATTATAAAAATGCCACATACTAATAGATGTTCATTTCCAATATACATTTTAATTTGATTGAATAAAGTAAAGCCTATTTTAAGCACTAACTGATTGCAAATAACACACTAATTGATTGAATGTAAAGCCTATTTTACATTTTAATCAGATTAACTTTTTTAAACATGGGATTGCAAATAACACAGTGAAAAACTCTGGTGGAAATCCCATGGCCCTATTGAATAAAACCTCAATTGTCACTAGTCCAACATCTAAAATATATCTTATACATTCATCTAGTTTCTCAAAGTTAGCAGAGAAAACTTCCTCTGCCAAATTCTTTATTACCTTTGCCCTTGGATCATAGTTTTTGTATACACGGTGGCCAAAACCAGACATTTTTCGCTCTCGAAGAAATGAATATATATGCAAAAATAATTAAAACAATCACAAGAAAATATAGCATCGCATGTTGAACCTTTAGCTTGAACTAACAAGAAATTATATATACAATATTCACTGCTTTTACACCTTCAATGAACTCTAGAATGTTCTCTCTTGTTCCAATCTCGCCAAGCATCTTGAGCACGACCTATAACAAGCAAGAGAAAGAAAAACAAAAATAAGCTCAGAGCATTCTTTGTCACAAACAAACTTATGACAAAAAGAAGCTTGATATGCTCAAGTGGATAATATACAAGAGTTACTTTACAAAACTAGTTTAAAACTATGTAAAGTGAAGATCGCAAAATGAAATTTAAGAAAATCAATATAATGAGAATCTAGTTAAAGACAAAATTTCGATTTTGATTTATGGGCTATAGTTACTAACGAACGCCTAGCAACTAATATTAACACCATTGATTATTTCTGTTATTTGCACTGTGAAAAATTTATCATGAAATTTATCATAAATTGGTTATAGTTACTAACGAACGCCTAGCAACCAATCTCTTCTTACCTTCTCAATAACCCATATTAACACCATTGATTATTTCTGTGATCGATAAATAACCCAATAACGAATGTCTAGGATTTAATTTATCAATAGGTTTAAAAGTGAAAGAATTGAATTCTAGCCAACAAACACCCAAACAAAGTTTATTTAGACTAGATCACATATCTACATAACATGAATTAAATGTGTAGCTTGTACTCAATCATGCTATTCAACATAACTATTAGAGTAATTAAACAATTCTAATTAAGAAGACAAACATGCTAAGTTATCAAATACAGATCCATTATTCAACAAGCCAAAATATTTGTAATTAAATCAAAATAAATGAAAATACCAAAGAATAAAGAAATATTAAAAACAAATTAGATATCACAAGCTTTTAGAAGTAAAACATCGAAATCTCTTTGTCTAAAAAAGAATTTATCAACTCACAGGAAAAAATTTAAAAATAAAATAATATTATCTAATTCTAAATCTAAAACTATGTATTTATCAGGCAAAAGAGGGCTGCAGCAACAATGGGTCAAACCAATAACTTAAGGCTCGAAAGCAGTAATGAGCATGCACATTTATGCAAAGACTCTTGCTTAAAACTAGAGAGCATTATAGCAAATTAAAGCCGAAAAACTCCTAAAATCATAAAAAATTTGCCCACAATTTTTTTCATAAAAATCAAACACATTATAATCAACAAATAGTCATAAGGATATTTAGTCAAATCAACATGACCCTTGCCTTTAGATATGCGACAGTTATCTCGTATGAACATATCAACTATGGCTCTTCATTCAATAAAATAACACATATTTGAAGACAAAAAACTACAATTACTTTGAACTCTCAATTAAATAAAATAAAAGAAAAGTGAACATAATTTCAAGATCTTCACAACAAAGACAATGAAAATGTGCGTAAATAAAGCACTTTGACCAAAGTTGAAGACAACGCAAGAAACATTCCACTTAACTCTATAACCAAATAACACAAGCAAAGGATCATAAACATGATAAAAAAGAAGAATGATTGTAAGGATTTCACAAGTGACTTACAGATGTTGAGCCAAAGGCAGTTGGGTTGCTAGGAGCCAATGACAGAGAGCTCGAAAACATATTCCCACTAAACCCGGTGGAAAGTGTATTGAAAATACTAGTTGGACCAAAGCTACTAGTGTAACGTCCTGAATTTATGGGCTTGTATATTTTGTGTAGTGTAGGCTTAAAATATTAATTTAAGGATTTGAGGTGCAAATGGGCTTGAGTTTCAATGAGGCTTTGATTAAATATTTTGTATAGACACTCTAGGGCTTAAATTAAAGTTGTAGTAGATTAATTGACATATTGGGCTTGTGGCCCAACAACTAGGGGCACAAGAAAGGTGAGCTATAAGTGGCGCCACTAGTGCGGGAGGAGGCCCAAATTGTGGTTGCTTGAAGCCCAAGTTATAAGGCTAAATTTTGACTTAATTAAGTAAGGGGGACTGCACAAGGCTATTTTTTGGGAATTTTATTATATCTATTCTATGTGGATAATAAGCGAGATAAAGGCTATTATTTAGGGATTTAGTCTTTAAGGATAATAAGTAGATATAGGCTATTTTGAGGAGATAATGATTAAGATAAGGAAAGGGATAAGAGCTATCATGTGTGGCAGTGTTGGCCGAAAATCAATCTCTGCTAAAGGGAGGAATCAGTTTTCTATATAAAGAGGGGGTGTGCCAAAATTTTGAAGCCTCTCTTTTCTCATCTTCTTCCTCTCAAAAGCCGAAAACCACCATCTGCTTCACCCTTTCTTCCTCTTTAAAATTTCCTAATTGGCCAAATCTTTTAACCTCTATTGTTATTCTTCTTCTAATCCCTAAAAGCCAAAATCACATCTCTATTATTCTATTCTTCTCCTTAATATTCATTGGCCGAATCTCTCTTAGCCATCTCTTCAATTCTTAAATCTTTTAAAAGCCGAAATCCTTAGATCTCACCTTCTGAAGTTACCAAATTTTCTTCAGTGGAGACTGCTTGTGCCGAATCTTGAAGGAAGCAATGGGTAAGTGTTGATTTTGAGTTTCCAAATCTTTTCCGGCTTTTCAAAGACCCTAGCCAAATGGCTATTTAGAAACTAATCCCTTATGTTCTCTTATTTTCAGCATTTTGGGATCTGAAGTAGGGCCAATCGCATAGATCTCCAAGATATAGTTTGATAACACTCGAATCGTGCTACCTCTAGGATTTTAAGGTATGGAGATTTACTAATTCTTTTACGTGCAAAATTCGGGTATTTATTAACCCTTGGCCGATTATAGGAGAGGCCCTATTTTCACATCTTTTCGACTTTTTGAGCAAAGTAGTAGATCGATTTAGCAAGGGTATTGATACTAATCAGGTGTGTAACCTTTCTCACTGTTAGATTGTTTGCTATTATATATATATATATATTTGTATAAATCTACTATACTCTTCTAAATGCCGAAATCACGGCATAACAAGTGAAAACCCTTAAAGGGTAACGGCTAACCACAGGTTAGTGACTTCTGTCCTATTTCGGTGATTACTCCTATTAAAACGATATGCTTTGTATGACGATCTCACTGTATGCCTGGGGTTGGGTAATTGATGAAAAGGGGAAGTACTCCATTTCTGGTGGCTTATGCCATTTCAGCCTGGTGACTCTGTCACAACTCTGTTTCTGGTGGCTTAAGCCATTTCAGCCTGATGACTATGTAACAACTCTGACGATGAGCAGCTAACTGCAGCATGACTACCATCGATGGTGTGTAGCGGTGTGGGTTGATTGTAGAAATCCCCAACGGTGTGCATGGTAGGTAAGGGTGGCGTGTAGCGGATGGAAACCTAGGATTTGGGTTGGCTTTGCATATATTTTTGGTTATATATATATATTAATCTGTTATTCGGTTTCTGTGGGGCTGAGGCCCAAGTCTAATGGTGCATGAGGGTTGCACACTGAGTCTCGTGACTCAACCAATTATTTTAACAATTTCAAGTAGCACCTAGTGGAACGGACCGGGATGGAGAGGAGCATAAGGTGGCCATGCAAAAGATCATTTGAATTCGACGAAAAGACTCTAGATTACTATTTTATATTTTTAATTAATGAGTTTTAAATTTCATTGTAATAAGGCCATGGGCCACTAGACTATTACTGATGTTTTGGGTTTATGTTGGGCTTTTATTACTGGGTTTTTACAGTTTATGTTTAAATTAAGTTAAGGCATGTATAAGATTTCAGTTTTTGTTTAAAATTCATTACGACATTTTATAACTTTATATCTTATACGAATTAATAAATTATTAAGTTTTCCGGTATAAATGTTTAATCCTAATAACTGTTTTCCAAAATGCGACATGTTTTACAACATCTCTTTAGTGACATACCAGATCCGGTTGTAGTGTTTGGGCTGGGTTTGGGGTGTTACAAGTTGGTATCAGAGCCCGATTCAAAACTTGACTCTGGGGTTTTTGGGCTCAAAACATTTTCTAAAAATAGGTTTTCGAAATATGCATGTTTTATAAATGTTACAGGATGGGTTTTTCGGCATGGCACCTGCGTCCCCGGCCAAGTCCGCCAGGTAAGTACTCTAAACCATAGTGTGGTATATATATGTGGACTTGATGGGCTTTATGGGACGTAGGCTATCTTAATTAGACTTTGATGAACTATAGGCCTAGCTTAAACCACTTCTTAAATTCCATAAGACTTAATTTATCCAAACAAATCCTGTGAACTAGTCGCTGAGTTAGGGTGTAGCAACAGGCATACGCACGTCTAGGATTGGATTCAGGGAGAGCTTGGTATTTAAGCAGTCCTAGTGACTCACCTCCTTTTCGCTGGAATCCTACCTAGTACGTAGTGACTGTTCACCCTAACCATGAGGACGAGTTGACAGGCCAAAATTTATAATTAAAACCCGAAAGGGACCAGCCACCCTTTTTATAAAATCCTAAAGTAAACCCTAGTTGTGAAATCACCAAATTGCCCTTGATTCGTAAACACTACCCTGGTTTTGAAAAATGACCAAAGTACCCTTGGTTTGTAAAATTACCAAAATACCCCCGAATTACAAAATTACCAAAATACGCCAAGATTACAAAATTACCAAAATACCCCTGGATTACAAAATTACCAACAAAATCATTAGAAACCATATTTTGGAAAATTACGAAAATACCCCTATAGGTTAAAATTACGAAAATACCCTTAGGTAGTGAAAAGACGAAAATACCCCTCGGTGATGAACGTAAGTTTGTGAATGCCTCTGTATGATGATTGTTGAATGTATGTAGTTTTTGGAATTAGGAGGTAAGCCCGAAACTGAAATTGTAGATAGGATCGAATTCGAAAGAATCACTCTTAAAACTATTTTTCATAAGATTGTTCGTGGATAACCAGTAAAAAGAATTAATAATAAATAAAATTCTTAATCAGATAAACACAAACCAGAAGGATGAGTACAAGGGGTCGTGGACGTCTGTCGCGTTGTCGCGGTAGGGGTAGAATGACTGTGTCAGAACTAGTAGGATCTTGCCACGGATCTGGGAACGAGATACCAGTTTCACCAGCTGCTGAGGTAGAATTTTAGGACAGACCAGGAGAGGATGTGGTGTCCCCCAGTGATGCGAGGGTTCTAGAGAGTGGTGAGGTGGTATGGGCACAGAGCGAAAATCTATCTTAGGAGACTTAGGAATAATGGGGCAGAAGTATTTAGAGGAGTCTTTGGTATAGCCCCGTGTTCTACTGAATATTGGTTGGAGGCAGTTGAACATATAATGGATGACCTAGACTTCACGGTGGAGGAGAAGTTGAAGGGAGTCATGTCTCTTCTGCGAAACGAGGCCTATCTGTGGTGGCTCACAGTGAAAGAGGGTACTACCGCAGACCGGATTGACTGGGACTTCTTTAAGGAGTCATTTCAGGGGAAGTATGTTGGGGCCAGCTATATGGATGCACAAAGGAAGGCATTCCTAAACTTGGTGCAGAGAAGTAAGTCTGTGGCTGAATATGAGGCAGAGTTTCTGCGCTTGAGCCGCTATGCTCGAGGAATGGTAGCAACAGAGTATGAACAATGTGTTCAGTTCGAGAACGGGCTACGGAATAAGTTAAGGGTTCTGATAGCACCGCAGCGAGAGAGAGTTTTTTGCTATTTTGGTGGATAAGGTTAAGATAGCTGAGAAGGTAAAATGGGCTGAGAGACAAGAAAGGGATAAGGATCGGGGTGAGAATAAGAGAAGTTTTGAGCCATCGGGAGCATCTGAGAATCTTCAGAAAAGGCCTAGGGCTGATGGGTCAGCTCGTACTCCGACATCTACTGTTGGGAATCAGGATCGATCATGTAGCTGGTGCGGAAAAGTGCATGTTGGGGAATGCAGAAGGAGAACCGGTGGATGCTTCAGGTGTCGATCCACAGAGCATTTGATTAAGGACTGTCCACAGGTGGATCAGGTATAGCCAACGGGCCAAAGTTCTGATCAGGCTAGGAGAGGTGGTCAACCTGGACCAAGGGGTCGTGGTCAAGCCAGAGGTGGCAATGGCGCAAGAGGTGGTCGTGAAGCACCAAGCAGAGGTGAAGGTTATGTTGAGGCAAGGCAGCCAGCTTTGGTCTATGCAGCACATCGCCAAGGGGACGGAGACACTCTAGATGCGAATAATGGTGCATACCCTACCATAATATACTAAGTGTTTATTTTGGCTTTAGAATTAGAGTGCGCAGTGAAAGTCTAGTGGTGAGACTTAGGTAGTAAGATTACTAGTTAATTTCGAGGACGAAATTTATTTTAAGGGGGGTAGAACTGTAACATCCTGAATTTATGGGCTTGTGCATTTTGTGTAGTGTAGGATTAAAATATTAATTTAAGGATTTGAGGTGCAAATGGGCTTGTGTTTCAATGAGGCTTTGATTAAATATTTTGTATAGACACTCTAGGGGCTTAAATTAAAGTTGTAGTAGATTAATTGACATATTGGGCTTGTGGCCCAACAACTAGGGGCACAGTAAAGGTGAGCTATAAGTGGCGTCACTAGTGCAGGAGGAGGGCCCAAATTGTGGTTGCTTGAAGCCCAAGTTATAGGGTTAAATTTTGGCACTTAATTAAGTAAGGGGGGACGGCACAGGGCTATTTTTTTGGGAATTTTATTATATTTATTCTATATGGATAATAAGCAGATAAATGCTATTATTTAGGGATTTAGTCTTTAAGGATAATTAGCAGATAAAGGCTATTTTTGAGGAGATAACAGATTAAGATAAAGGAAAAGGGATAAAAGCTATCATGTGTGGCAGTGTTGGCCGAAAATCAATCTCTGCTAAAGGGAGAATCGATTTTCTATACAAAGAGGAGGTGTGCCAAAATTTTGAAGCCTCTCTTTTCTTATCTTCTTCCTCTCAAAAGCCGAAAACTACCATCTGCACCCTTTCTTCCTCTCTAAAATTTCCTGGTTGGCCGAATCTTTTAACCTCTATTGTTATTCTTTTTCTAATCCCTAAAAGCCAAAATCACATCTCTATTATTCTATTCTTCTCCTTAATATTCATTGGCCGAATCTCTTTTAGCCATCTCTTCAATTCTTAAATCTTCTAAAAGCTGAAATTCTTAGATCTCACCTCCTAAAGTTACCGAATTTTCTTCAGTGGAGACTGCTTATGTTGAATCTTGAAGGAAGCAATGGGTAAGTGTTAATTTTGAGTTTCCAAATCTTTTTCGGCTTTTCAAAGACCCTATTCGAATGGCTATTTAGAAACAAATCCCTTATGTTCTCTTATTTTCGGCATTCCGGGATCTGAATAGGGCTAATCGCATAGATCTCCAAGATATAGTTCGATAACACTCGAATAGTGTTACCTCTAGGATTTTAAGGTATGGAGATTTACTAATTTTTTTACGTGTAAAATTCGGGTATTTATTAACCCTTGGCCGATTATAGGAGAGGCTCTATTTTCGCATCTTTCCGGCTTTTTGAGCAAAGTAGTAGATTGGTATAGCAAGGGTATTGATACTAATTAGGTGTGTAACCTTTCTCACTGTTAGTTGTTTGCTATTATATATATATATATATATTTGTATAAATCTACTATACTCAGCTAAATGTCGAAATCCCGGCATAACAAGTGAAAACCCTTGAAGGGTAACGGCTAACCACAGGTTAGTGACTTCTGTCCTATTTCGATGATTATTCCTGTTAAAACGATATGCTTTGTATGACGATCTCACTGTATGCCTAGGGTTGGGTAATTGATGAAAAGGGGAAGTACTGTTTTTGGTGGCTTATGCCATTTCAGCCTGGTGACTCTGTCACAACTCTATTTCTGGTGGCTTATGCCATTTCAGCCTGGTGACTATGTCACAACTCTGACGATGAGCAGCTAACTACAGCATGACTGCCATCGATGGTGTGTAGCGGTGTGGGTTGATTATAGAAATCCCTAATGGTGTGCATGGTAGGTAAGGGTGGCGTGTAGCGGATGGAAACCTAGGATTTAGGTTGGGCTTGCATATATTTTTGGTTATGTATATATATTAATCTGTTATTCGGTTTCTATGGGGCTGAGGTCAAGTCTAATGGTGCATGAGGGTTGCACACTGAGTCTCGCGACTCAACCAATTATTTTAACAATTTCAAGTAGCACCTAGTGCAACGGACCAGGCTGGAGAGGAGCGCAAGGTGGCCATGCAAAAGATCATTTGGATTCGGTGAAAAGACTCTAGATTACTATTATATATTTTTAATTAATGAGTTTTAAATTTCGTTGTAATAAGGCCATGGGCCACTAGACTATTACTGATGTTTTTGGTTTATGTTGGGCTTTTATTACTGGGTTTTTACAGTTTATGTTTAAATTAAGTTAAGGCATGTATAAGATTTCGGTTTTTGTTTAAAATTCATTACGACATTTTATAACTTTATATTTTATACGAATTAATAAATTTTAAGTTTTCCAGTATAAATGTTTAAACCTGATAACTGTTTTCCAAAATGCGACATGTTTTACAACATCTCTTTAGTGACATACCGGATCCGGTTGTAGTGTTTGGGTCGGGTTTGGTGTGTTACAACTAGTATTCTGTCCAAAGGTAGAGCCTGCCTGCCCAATTAATATTCGGTGAATATTACCATTACCATTAATATATTGATCATCCAAGAGCCAATTGCTGCCCTAGAAGGATCTAGATATCCAATCCAATGCACCTTTTGAATGTGTGACTCAATTTGCGAAGGATAAATCGTCTGAGAGTTACCGCAATCTCTTGTTTTGAGGGGAAAAAACAAATGCAATTTGAGTGACATAAAGGAACCTTATTAGGTTGATTCCATGACCTTCATGGAAAATAGAAATGAAAATCAATTGTTTGATTCTTAAATGATTTGAATAACCACTATTTCCGGGAGAAAGCGGGTTTTAACTTACAAACTGATTTGAGTGCGCCAAAATCCAAATCCTTGAAACTAGCGAAAGCACTCGAGGAAAAAATGAATACATTACCAAGATTAAATAGTGAGAAAGAGCGATACTGCTTAAAGGGATTAATATAAAGAAATGTGGGCATGAATAAGAGGTTTTGATGTACAGAGTAAATGATGCAATTCCTTTTAATTAAAAGAAAATAAAACTTACGATGAGTGGATGCATCTTGGCTAAGTCATGCAATTGGATCCCAAGACTTCATTGATTAGATATGGAATATACAGACCAAAGGATGGTGATTAGTGAAACACCTCGCCAACTTGGAGCAGATCTCCACATACTTTGCTTGGTCAGTTTAAAGCCCTGTCGTATATGAAAAAGCAAGATTGCATGAACAGATATATATATTCCTCTAAGGCATAACAAGATTTCCTCATTGGCTCTAATAAAAGATTGTTTCTTATGATGATAGCAACCCAAACTTTGCCTTGTTTCTTATGATGATAGCAACCCAAACTTTGCCTCTCCTAACAATTTAAAGAACTTTAGATTGTTGAAAAGCAGGAAAGATCACAAACTAAGACAACTTCGTCACTATCAGCTAACATGTCTAAATAAAGATGCATATAAACAAGGTTTAAAGAGAACATGTCAAGGAAGCAACAGTATCCAAATATTAGTTATTAGGTTATGAGTATAATTTGAAGACAAAAACCGGAAATATATCTCATTTTAAATGTGATAGATGTTGGTATATATCACGTCATTGTTATCACAGCCAAATGCTCTTTATGTCCATAAAATATGGAATCCGAACCTTGTTTTCTGAAGGAGAAGTATGAATTTCTACACTTGGAAAAGCAACTTTTAGGGAAAATACCCTTTTCGATATCTAGGATGGTTGCATTTATTAAAAGCAAACAAAGTTAATCTTCGATGCTAAAACCAATAAAAGTTCAGATTATACAATGTCTAAATAAAATTGGCAATCATGAGCTTCTAGTTTTAAAGAATGGTAGCAATTATACACTCATCCAGACATCAGCTCGATGAACCGAATCAAAAACTCTATAAGATTTCAACAAGAAAGATAAAAAAAGGTAAAAGAAAGACTTACGGTTAGTCGTTCCAAACATCTTCGTTTATATAGTTCTTACACTCCACAACTCTTTGATTTCAAACTGAGAAAAAGAGAGAAACAGAAAGCAAATTAAACAAACAGGGAAGCTAGGATAAGTAATGAAAAAGTAAACTCCACTGAATCCATGCGGAATTTGAATTAACATTGAGAGAGATAAATTAAATGCGGCAAAACGTGATGCCAAATCTTGGAACCCATTTGTTTCCGTTTATTTTTGTACTAAAAGAATAAACTCTTCAATGGCGGCTGAACTTTTTTCTTATTTTTCCTCACGATCATTTCTTTAAAAACTCACGATTCATGCAAAAATACACAAAGCACCAGAATTGTTTCACACAAGCAACAATGCTTAAATTTTGTCATACAAGATGCGAACCATTGGCAATTAACAATTATACGACCAAATTGGAAACAAGTTAAAAATGAACATAAAGTTTACTACATTAATGAGTTCACTTGATTGGTTCACATACGAAGGACACTTTGCCCTTTCTTTATATACTATACACATCAAACAATGAGACCATCTGTGATGTTATTTAATATTCAAGAAAGTTGCAACTAAAATGAAGCCCCTGCAGGCAATACATATAAAAGATACAAAAAAAATTATCATAATGCCAGCCCTTTCTTTATAGCATGTGCATATAAAATAAATTAGAAAGTGTCTAGCTTATCAACTATTCAAGGAGGTTGCAATTAATTGAGCCATATGAGTAACCAATGCATAAAGAAGATAAAAATACACTGTTGTAGGTAATAAATGTATCTCAGTTTCAACCTTAGATTAAAAAAGAAGCTGAATAGATAAAGCATGCTAAGTGTTGACACATAAAATCAAATTAAATACCCTTGAGAATTTGGAGAACCTGGGCCACGACATCTATAGGAGGCAGAGTCTCAAACCTGTGTGCAGCTTCTCCTGCTACTAAAGCAAGCAATAGAGGACCACGGGAAACTGTTGCATAGCTATAGAATAGAAAAAACTCCCCTCGACGGCTTGGATCATTAGTAAGATGCCCAAAGGCATCAAAGTCTGTACCCCAAAATACATAAGGAAAAAGTATTCCAACCTTATTCAATAACCCAAATCCCAACCTCTTTATTCCATCAAGCTTCCTCTGAGGCAACTCTGGGAAAAATGTGAAGTTAAGGAACTGATACGCTGACGTCGCGCCATTGCGTTGAGGTCGGCCGCGTCATCATTTTTTGGGGGTTGGAAAGGAAATTAGATGATCATTGAGAGGAGGAGCGACATTCGAGTTAAGGATTGGGATTGGATGGAAATTAAGATTAGAGGTAGCATTTGGTAAGGGAGGAGTGAGAGTAGAGTGGGGAAGAGGGAATTGAGAGAAATCATCCAGGGTTTGATTTGGTGGATTCATCGAGAGTTTTCTTTCACACTAGTTAATGTGAGAAGAGGAGTGGGAGATCAGGGTGACAATGGCGAAAGAAATCGGGGATTAGAAATGAGGAGTTAAGGATTAGAAATGTGTGAGTCGGCTGAGGAGGGAAAGAAAAGAAAGGGGCAGTGGCTAATGTAAAATGGTGACCGTTTTCTCTAGTTCAATTTGTGGCGTTTATCAACAGTGCCACTAGCACAGCAAAAAAGAATCTTAAAACGGCGACGTTTGAATACAGTCTGAAACATATTTGTGGCGTTTTTTGTAAAAAATGCCACTATAGCATTTTTTTTATGCTTTTAGTAAAACGCCACTAATTTGGTGGAATGTTTTTATGCGCTTTTACAAAACGCCACTTGTTTCTCAATTTCAATTTTTTCCTTTTTAATATATTTTTTCTTTCAAAAACATTTTTTTGGAATTTTATTTTTTAAATTTTGAACATTAATCTTTTTAATCGAAATATTGACTAAAATATTAAAATTTAAAGTTTTAAGTTTTAAATTTTATAATTTTTATTTTAACATTTTAAATTTTTCAATATTTTTATAATTTTTAAATTAACATATAAAAAATAACATTTAATCATATATATACACCTAAATTTTGATAGCGATACATCTCGAATTATATATATGAATTTCAGTTTAATGTGTAATTGTAGACGTGAAATTCTATTTCGGTTTAAGTGTATAGTTAAAACTTTAATTTTGATTTAATCATACACAATTTTAAAAGTAAATACATCATATATATTTATATATTGAATAAATATAAATATTATGCAATATATAAATATAAAATGATGTTATATCAATAATTGTGTTAATAATTTACAAGAACTAGATCAATTGCACATTAAACCATTGTTGATCATGTATGCTTTTGGGATTTAACCTATTTTGATTTATATTTTTAAAATAATAATTTATATTTATCTTATTTAGATTTGTATTATAAAAAATCCAAGATATACAAGGAGTTTACTATATTTACCCCTAAACCTTAAACTCTAAACCTCGAATCCTAACCCCCAAACCCAAACCTCAAACACTAAACTACAAACATTAAACCATAAGTCATGAATCATAGACGCTACTTAATTAAAAAATGGTTTCGACGCCTAAAATAAATTGATTTTTTATCATTTTATCAAAAAACCCCAAACCCTTAAACCATACTAGTTAGCCTAACCCTTAAAACCTTAAACCACAAATGATTTTCTACTACATTTTTATCAAAGCCTTAAACCTTAAAATCCTAAGTCCTAAACACAAACCCTAAACCTTAAACCCGTAACCCCTAAAATCATAAATCTTAAACCTTAAATCATTAAACTCTAAAACCCTAAACGCTTGTCATAACTACAGAATCTAACACTGAAACCTTAAAGTTAAACTTACATCGCATTTTAACCTTAAAGTTAAATTTATTTTAAATAATAGTATTTTAATTTTTTAATTTTTAACATATATTTTTCTATGTTTTTACTTTCAATTTTTTTCTACATGTCATTATTTTTTGAATAATATAAATATTCAATTAAAAATAATTGTATTTTAATTAATATAAATCGTTAGGGTTTAGGTGTTTCGATAAAGCAAAACTTCTAAATAGTTTAGTTATCAATTTGTAACTTTTCATAATTAAGTCAGTTTCAAATAGCAAAATAAAATTAATTTGTAATTAAAAAATGCAATCTCATCATTTTTATAGCATATATTTTTATAATTTTTAATGATTAAATCAAATTTGATATTCTGTCTTCATTCTATAAACCCTAAACCCTAAACCCATGAACCTTAAACCATACACCCACAAACCCATAAACTCATAAACTCAAGCCATAACCTTAATCCTAAGACTAACCGTAAATCATAAACTCTAAACACTAAATCTTGAAATGCTAAACTATAATTATAATTTTAAACTATAATTATAATTTTAATATATATATAAGAAATTAAATAAATTAAACTATAATATATATATAAAGTCTGTTTTCTTATAGTGGCTAAACCCTAAATATAAATTTTATAAGGGACAAAAGTAATTAAAATAGAATGTTAATGCTTACATAGACCCTAAAATAAATTAATTTTTTATTAATAACCCTAACCCCTAAAGCCTAATAGCCAACCCCTAAAATCATAACCCTTAAATTATTTATTTTTGCGGCGTTTACAAAAAAAACGCCACTAATACTCTTCATTTAGCGGCATTTTTAAAAAAGCGCCGCTAATGCTTAGATCTTTAGTGGCATTTTTACAAAAGTGCCACTAATGATCTGAACTATAGCAATGTTTTTAATAAAGCGCCGCTAAATCTCAGATCTATAGCGGCGTTTTGGAAATAAACGTCGCTATTGCTCAACTTTTTGCGGCATTTTCTTTCAAACGCCGCTAACGTATAATATTTACGGCGTATTTTATTAAAACGCCGCTAAAAATCTATTTTGGTGTAGTGTTAACTAGACCAACAAGGGTAAGTCAATACCCAATGTTTCCCCACCACTATAATGGCTCATAGAAACCATAGTAGAATTTTGGGCCTTGATAATAGATATAGGTACTTGGCTTTTTTATAAAAGAGGTATCAAATCCATCAAGCAACTACATTTCCTTAAGGCCTTCATCTAAGGTAAAGAAATGGAGTGTTGGCACAACTTTGTCAACATAGTGGTTTGGCATTTACCCCAAAAAGATAAGTAGAGCTAATTATGCCAATCACTAATGTAAAGATCACCAAGGCTATTTAGCCATTCAACCTATACAAAAGCCCTTCTTCACCCATTTTTCTTTCAAAGATGTTAGAATTAGGTTAGGTGAAGGTGTGCAATATGGCCCTTAAGACTTGTAATTATTGGAAACTCTTAGATGTGAAGGCACTCATGGACCAGGTTGGGTTCAGGCTGGACTTATGTATGATATTAGTGCACTTTATGTTTGCTTAAGCTCAAGTTAACCTAAAATTTTGCTCAAGTCTATCTATATTTTTATATAACTAATCCAAACTGATTTTAAGCTCATTCCATATATTTTTTAAAAATATATATTTATATTGATTTAATATTTAATATTTTATTCTTTTATTAAAATTTTAAATATAAATAGCTTAACATATTTTTAATGTTTACATGGCATTATATTATTATATATTTAATTTTATGTGATATAAATTACATCATATATATAATAAAAATAAAAATATATTACAAAAGTATAAAGCGGGCCGAACTAGGTCAATCTCAGGCATTGAATGTTGAAGCTTAAACCTATCCCATATTTTAAAAGGGCATTTTTGTGCTCAAGACCATTTTTCAAGCCTTGTACTTTTGTCTAAATCCTCCCATATTTCGGTCTAGCTTTCACACTTAGGCATGTAGCTTGACTCTTGAACAAGTCTACTTGGATGAGTTTTGTTAAGCCTCGTTGAGGATTTTACCAAGAGAGGGTGAAATGGTAATTTTATAAAATGCTAAGGTGAGAGAAAGGATGTAAAGATCAAATGCAATTATTTATACTTGTAACACCCTTAACCTGTATCCATCGCCGGAATAGGGTCACAAGGTATTACCGAACACAAGTGCAAAACCAAACTCTCACACAAAACCATACCATGTAAATCATAATATTTTCGAAGAAATAACATGCCATGAAGTTAAACAATATATATATACATGCTTTATGAAAACGCATAACCCGAAACATAAGCATAACATCCTAAAATAATGTCCGAATACTAACTTAAATTAAATACTTTGCTTCACCATTCTATGTATGCATATACATAGCTAAACGACCACAAGACAATTCGGCATTAACATTCCCTATTTTGATCACACATATATCATTAATTTGACTTCATTAAAATACACCATTGAAGCATGATCATGAATTCACTTAGCCACTTATCTCATACATTACCCAACTAGCAAAATGCCATATAAAATTTTTATCCATTTCATGCACAACTCAAATACTAACATTATCCATATTTAAACATGCTTATAATGTACTCAAGTGATCAAACCGAATTACTCTATTTTTTTATAACCGAATGCATACCAAAACATAACAATTATCACTAATAAATAACCAAATTATAAACTAACAAGAACACATATATGTCTTGACCGAATATGCCAACCCAAACATATACAACAATCATTCATTTTAACTCCCAAAACATATTGAGGCTTTTAAGATTACCTTATAACAAATCATATTTATATCTATATATTCGTGCTTATAAACAACTCACATGATAACCATACTCAAAATCCAAAAAAGACACACACAACATAATTGAGAAAATAAAGCATTGAAGCTAAAGACATTAATAATAAGCCATTTTCGCATGGCTAATACATATATATAACATCCAAAACTCATAGCTCAAAACATGATCTAGCTTATACATGCCTTTAGTCCAAAAATCAAACTCAAAAGTACCAAAATATATTGGTAGTGTGGATGACTTCGTTGACGATCCCCTGAGCTCGTAGCTTGATCAAAATCTATAAAACAGAGTAACCAACACACAGAGTAAGCTAACTTAGCTTAGTAAGTCTTAAGCAAATTCAACAAATCGGCTAAATATTCAATCAAGTTAAACCGAACAAATTCTTAACATTTATAAAATAATATAACATTTATGTGCTATCATAGCCGAATACCAATGTCCGTATATAGCAAAATATTTATCAACATCTACTTTAAAAGTAGAACTCATCAAATACACATCACTTAATAAATATATATATGTATTTCTATATATGACCGAATATCATCTTCCAAGTACATATAAAGTAAGCCCCCATAACCGAAAGTATGTCTAAATACAATCTCACATATCCGATAACATATATATATATATATATATATTTCACATGACCCAATGAATATACAACATATTTCATATAACCAAATATATATAAACATGTCTATGTATATAGATATACATACTTGAACATCTTTTAAACAACTCTCATGTTTTCAAATAAACAACATCCATATAACATAATTTATCCATATATCCAAACAACCAAATGTACAACATATTTATTTCATCATTTTATTTGCTTATTGACATCACATATAACATATATGTATGAAAAATACATACCTTATGGGCGAATTAACAAAATTCATTTGCATAAGCTTAAGCTTACTCGATTTGTTCCATAACTTAATCATTTCGTAGTCTAAGCTTGGAATTGTAATTCACCGGTATATAACCTGCTAGGCGTCGGCCTGAATCACACACCGGCACTAAGCCTGCTAGACCCGAGGTCTAAAACTTAATCGCCGGCATTTAGCCTGCTAGGCAATAAGCCCGATATAGTTCACCGGCACAAGGCCTGCTAGGCTTGAAGCCCGAATATTGATATTATTAAACCATCTCATACACATTACACATTATCAATATCACATGTATCACACATAATTCATATCACTTTAACATATCAAACTCAATTTCATTTAGCTACATTTCATTATTAAATCACCTATCACATTCGGCTTTGGCCAAATTCATATTTATAAATTCAAAATTCAGCATGTAATCAAGGTTATAATCGATATTAACTGTATTAAATTGCTTATAGACTTACCTCGGATATTGTCAGACGACAAGAATCGGCTATTTGATAACTTTCGCTTTCCCGATCCAAATCCGTTTTTCTTTGTTCTTGATCTTAATCAAGCTAAATTGTTGCCGAAATTCAAAGCTTCCCTAATTCTTTTCTTTAGCACACATTCGGCCAAGAGAGAAGCAAAGATGATAGTGGTTTTATTTTATGTAATTATAACATATATTATTTATTTACCAAATTACCATATTAACCTTTTAATAATAATATTTATAACATATATCTTAAGGTCATTTAAGACCATTGCCGCCCACTATCATGTAAAATGGGATAATTTCCCTTTTAGGACTCCATTTTAAAAAGCCACTACCAATGGGTACTTTTCACTATAGTTTATAACTTTTACGCTTTACGCGATTAAGTCCTTTTATTTAATTAAGCACACAAACAATCAAATTTTTATACGAAACTTTCACACATACAAATTCACATATAATTAACACGGAAAATAATATTTAAAAAATTTTTAGACTCGAATTTGTGGTCTCGAAACCACTATTTCGATTAGGGTCAAATTCGGACTGTTATAATACTGGTTCAACCCCAATTGCCTATCTCTATTTCCTTACCTCATTTGCCGAGGATTTTTCCAATTCACTAACTTAAATTGATAACTTTGAAAAAGAAGGTATAACATTTATAGTAAATATCTTTTACTTAGGTTAAAATGGAAACATTCCCCTTAATTTTTAAGGCTAAACTAGGATCTCTCTAATTTTTATGGCTCAATTAGTAATCCTCTAACCCCTTAAAGTTTTCTACTCAAAAACTTTAAGTTCACTACTAATTAATACAAAGATAAAATTTGAACAAACAAATTATGAAGTTGAGATAGGTGAGTCTTTGCCGAGTTTAGCTCTCTAAAAGATGGTATTAAACTAATACAAATAGATAACAATGAAAGCTCTCACAAATATTTGTGCAATGAAAGCTTTAATGGGTGAGTCTTGATTTGTTGCTTGGATGTATTTTTCTTATTTTTAAAGTGTTCTTGAGGTGTATTTATACCAAAACACTCTTCTTTTACAATTTAGAGTTGTAAGGGATGAAAAATAATTGTTGGAAATACAAAAACCATATTTTAGAGTAATGTAGAAAAAGTGTTGTTAGACATGAGAATCAATCCCTTCATAAGGGGGATTGGTCCGTCCCTCTTTCAAATTCTTATTTGGCTGCTAACTTGCTATAGGTTTGATCCCATTCATTAGGCACCAATCTTACTGAATCAGAATGTCCAAAATGAGTTTAAACTATGTTTAAAGGTATTTGGTGAACTTTTGATAACATATGAGTAAAATCAATTTAGGGAAGTGTTATTGAATTTGCTTTGGAGTTGAAAATATTTTCTAAGATATTGATTTTGTTTTCCAACATAAATGGCATAAGAATTAATATGAAAATTTTATCTTAAATACTGTTATATTAAAAATTTGATAAATCAAAGCTAATAGGCTTAATGGACTCTTATTCAGCTAATTTCTAAAACCTAGTTTGCAATGAATCTCATACAATTTAGGCCTACAAGTCTCTGTAAGACTTTCTATAAGATCATCTCTGAAGTCGTCGTTAGTGGAATCCGACATATACTTGGTAGATTAATCGCCTTGGCCCATGGAAGGTTTGCTCTTTGGAGACTGGTCACGAATAAGGCTATCATGTTGGAAAATTTTGGTTTAGGAAAAGGATTAGTTGTACAATGAAAAATTAAAAATTTCTACAATCAAGCCTTTATGTTATTTATAGCAATAAACCTTTACCAAATTAGTACATGTGTTTTGGGCTAAGCAAACTTGGCCGTTTCCCACCTTTCCACTTCTCTACTATTCTCGAACATCGTTTTGCTTAAAGAGTGGGCTCTAAATTCAAGAACCAATTTCGCGCAATAAAAAATTATTAATATTTTTAGTGGAGAAAATTAGTTCTCTCTATGAACTAAAAACCTAGGTTTAGCTTTCTCAAAAAATAGAATTTATTTGTTGAATAAATCTGATTATAAGACAACAGAGTGACAATGCTAACTGCAACATATTTTGGCTTAACCCACAGCCTCTATTAATAGAGAAAAATCACAAGAGTTATAATAGAACAAGAGGAAACAATATAATAATATTTTAATAGAAAATATACATAATCTCGCTGGGACTATTTTATGGGCGATGACAAACCCTAATGATGGAAGCATCTCTAGGACTACGGTTTGTCGCCCATCACATATTAGATGGGTCATTGGGCCTTCTTACATATTGGATATAATTTCATATATTGTTTAGACCTTTAATCAACTCATATAATTTATCTACCCTAATAACTCATTTTTCTATTCTCAAAACATTATTTATTTGCTTGTTTTACTCAATTAAATTATTTTCTCAACTAAAAATTAATTCCACTTGTAACACCCCTACCCGTATCCGTTGCCAGAACAAAGTACGAGGCATTACCGAGAAGTATGGAACACTTACAGATAATTTAAACCATTTATCACTCAAATACCAAAACTGATTATAAAAGTTACCTTTGAAGTCCAAATCATGCATTAGGATTGAGTCGGGACTAAATTAGAATCGTATAAATTTTTTTCGTAAAATCCTTAAGTTTATCTCATTTACAAGGGTCCCACGCCTGTGTGGCTCACATGGTAGTGCCTCTAGGGCGTATAACTCTCGACTTGCATCTATGAAGGAACTTGGGTCACATGACCTTAGTACACACCGTGTTGCTAGGCCACGTGGTAAATTTAATTTTCACAAATTAGGCTATTTTCCAAGCCATATTTCTCACTCATTTGATCCTTATTCTTCACCCACGTTTAATACATACAAAACCGATTTAAGATATTCAACTGAGCCTTATACTTAATACGATTTGTTAGTCGTACACTTCATATAAATAACAAGAAACGTATTTAGGCTCAATTCTCATTAAATTTCTCTTGTACTTATACTTTTCTATACTATGTATTCATATAACATATAACAATCGCACCTCTGTATTTCATATACATTTTTATAACAATTTGTCTTGGTTTCAAACTACTTCATATTTGAGTTTTACTTATCAACTCATTTGAAACATCATCTTTACACAAATAGTGCACTTGAGATGCAAAAATTCTATAATTATGAACGAACACATTTATCAAACACATTCCATGTTTTTATATATTATAGTCTCATATTTCTATGTATCAATTACCATCATTTCCTCGTATTTTTAACAAATACATGTTACAACTCATAATCATGCAATTCACCAACTCTTCCTGTCCATCACAATTTAAATTGACAAATCACTTATTGAGCTCAATTTCAATGTTCTCTAAAATCATTAGGATGTACGTATCCACCAATAAATTCCATGTACAGATATCATCACCTCATATTTTCACATACATTTACTTTCCATATTATGAACTCAAATAACATACACAAGACATACCAATGCATTCCAAGTACGTTTTCATAATATTTCATTTCGAATTCAGATTATGTCATATTAGAACTTTTCTCATTATCTCATTTGGAATACCATTTCATACGGATAATACACTCAATGGTGTTCAAATATATAATCACAAATGAACTCATTCATCAACCAAGCTCTATGTTCCTGTATCATCAACTCATATTTCCTTATATCACATAATTCTATATAACACTTACCAACTTCGTCAAATTAGTGAACGTCTTACGAAATTGTTATGCTCCGGTATGCATTGAATTTTACTGATAATCACTGATGCCATAACATAGCTATGGTATTTTTACTAGAATGCCATAGCTCAGCCATGGTCTTACATCTTAAACACGTATCACACCGATGCCATATCCCAGATATGGTCTTACACGGAAATCACTTGTCACTTGTAGCCGAAGCTACCACTATTCACTGATCAGGTAGCCGAAGCCACCACTTTTCACTGATCAGGTAGCTAGAGCTACCACTTTTCACTGATCAGGTAGCCGAAGCCACCACTTTTCACTGATCAGGTAGCTGGAGCTACCACTTTTCACTGATCAGGTAGCCGAAACTACCACTTTTCACTGATCAGGTAGCCGAAGCTACCACTTTTCATTGATCAGGTAGCTGGAGCTACCACTTTTCATCGATCGGTAGCAAGCTACCACTTTTCATCGATCGGTGGCCGGCTACCACTTTTCACTTTCACTTGTACTTGATCAGATAAGTGTAGCCGAAGCTATCACTTATCACTTGTTGTCATGGTTCAACCATGGTCTTTTCCGTCAATTCGTCTTGTTACTGAACTGAAGTGCTTAATTCGATCATTTATTCAATTTTCATACTTTTACATTATGCACGATTTTATCATCAATACATATGAAATAACACATCATGAAGTTCATAAAATTAACAAATGATCACTAAAAATTTAGCCATATAAACTTACAAGTTCAATTTTTGTATTATAACGATAATCATAATTTCATAATAAATATTCCAAATAAAACATTATATCAATTATAATCGAGCATGTAATCAATTTATACACAAGTCATTCATATATTATTTTTCCTCCTCCTCCTCTCCATCCACATCCTTAGTATAAACAACACACTTGTAAGTAACATTTTCTATAATCTTCACTATGTACTCATGTGAATGTTCAAGCTGCCCATCTGTGTTATAGTCACTAAATTATTTTTATCTTGAGCCACAGAGCTCTGAATTTCAAACCATTAATTTTCCCTGAAACTAGACTCACATATCTTCATACCATAAATTTTCTAGAATTTTGGCTTAGCCAATTAGTACAGTTTATTAGTTAAGTTCTCCCTGTTACACAGTCGACATCTCGACCTCTCTTCACTAAAATCAACTATCTCATAGTACGATTTTCATATAGTGATTCCGATTATTTATAATGAAAATAGACTCACTAAGGAATACAAAACTATAAATTATATCTCATAATTATTTTTATACAATTTTAGTGAATTTCTAAAGTGAGAACAGGGGATCACAAAGTTATTCTAAACCAGTCTTACAAAACTTTAAGTATATCAAAATGTAGACTTCCTTTGCTTGCTACGTTTCTTTTATAAGAAAATAGACTCAACAAGCTTTAATTCCATTTCTCACTCAACTTCTAATTCAATTTATACTTTGGTGACTTTTCAAAGTTAGACAACTGCTGCTGTCCAAAACTGCTTTAATGTAACATGTTGATTTCTATTTTATCCCTAATTCCACAATTCATACAATTCAGTCCTTGCTGAATTTAACCCCTCAATTGAGTTAATTTTCTCATTTGATACTTTTCTCTATCATTTTAAACTACTTCATAACCTTTGAAAATCAGAATTTTAACACTAGGCCTTAATTTCAACTCTTTCACAATTAGGTCTTAAAATCAATTTTCATCAAATTTACTTAATAAAATCATCATATAACAAAATTAAAGCTTCAAATCAATATTTATTCATCATATTATTCCAGCACTAATTCACATCAACTTTAAAAATTAGCCATAGAATCATAAACTAATGACATAGTAAGTTGGATCCAATTGTAAAAGTCCAAAAACATAGAAATTTCAAGGAGAAAGCAAGAATTAAACTTACATGAAGCTTGAGTATGAAAACCAACTTGAAACTCTCTCCCATGGCTGTTTTTCAGCTGAAGAAAATAAAGAGAAATGAAGAGAAATCTAAATAATTCCAATTTGGTCCAATACTTATTTAACTAATTTTGGCAATTTTCCAATTTTACCCTTATTTCATCCATTTCCTGATTTTCCTCAGCTATTGCCGCCCAAAATATCTCCTTTGGGCTTATTTTCACTTTAGGTCCTTTCTCATTTGACAATTAAGCTATTTAATCCTTCTAGCAACTTTTATACACTTTTCAATTTAATCCTTTTAATTTAATTAACCACCCAAACGTCAAAATTTTCTAACGAAATTTTAGTACTACCTTATTAACATTCTGTAAATATTCATAAAAATATTTATGACTCAGTTTATAATATCGAGATCTCGATACCTCTTTTTCTCGATTTCTTGATCAAATAAATCTTTATAAAACAAAATCTACTATTTCAAAAATCTTTTAAAAGCTACATTTGGCTTGTAAATATTAAATAATATAACTTACGAGTTCATTTGGCAGATTTGGTGTTCTCGAATCACTAATTCTGATATTACTGAAATTTGGGCTATTACACCACTAAAGTCATGATGACCTCACTATACTAAAATTTATGAGTAAATAAATTTAATTGTCTTGTTTAATAAAATTGTGATGACTAATTAATTTAATTTTCACTTTGAATTTTAATTATTTAATTATAATTAATTAAATAATAATTTGAAGAAATTAATTTAATCTCTAATTCATTTATGGTTCATAGCAAGAAAACGCATTCACTGTGGATAGTGATACATACAATCCATTTATCGATTCTTCTTCTTTTTTTATTTAATCGTATAGGTTCAAATGCAATCTGTAAAAGGGTCGTGTTGAACTAGTGGAGGGATCAATTGCACATATATAATTAGGGATCAAATATTTTGTAATTAAGATCCGACTCTTTGTCTATTAATTATAACATTATTTAGTCATGGAGTTAATCCACTAAAGTACTATGGTTGAACTCTCCCTTATTATATATCATTGCAAAAGCAACTTCACTTAGGCTCGTCCAATGGTCTTGTTATATGTGTGTTACCTTTATAAGTTATTCTTTGTCTCCTAGGGTTAAATTCGTTCACCCAGTATGATTCTATTTTATCTCATTGTAACATTATATTTTCCTTTATAAAAAAGTCAATCACAAATATATATTAATTAAATCATTCATCTTAAACGAATGACTTGTGACCACATTATTTTCTATCAGCCATGTAATGCCAACGAGAGGATATCGTTTACCTTTTGTGGGCTACAAATTTCATTATTATAAATGAAGTCATGCCATGCAGAAGTCGTATTGTAACACCCGAAAATTTTCAATGTTATTTATGATAATATTCTGAAAATGGGGATTATAAAATTTTTAAGAGAAAAAATTAGAGTTAGTAAAAATATTTGTGGAGTAAGTTAGATGCCAAAAAGATTATTATAGGTGATAAAGTATACTTTATTTCAAGATATAGGGTTTAATTAGAAAACAGAAGGACTTGATGAGTTATTTTCCCCAATATAGAAGGTTGAGTAATTTATAGATGAATATTTTGTTAAGGGACTTATAGAGTAATAAAACACGTATTATGTGGCGATTTTAAATTTTTAAGGAAAAGAGAATATAAGAAAACATGAATTCTATGAGAGCTAGTAGATTAAACTTGTGATTAAATCTTATCCCTTGAAGCTCATTAATGGAAAAGTGGTAAATTTTCAAGAAAGTTTGTGTAGTGACTAATTTAGGTCCTTGGATTTAAAATTTAAAATCTCATATGTCATCTGGTTGTTTATTTTGGAGGGCTTTGTACCATTTTAAGAGTGATTTCTAGCCCTATCATTTGACTCAAATCCACTTGCAACCATTGAATTTAGGGGATCAAATGGAGGACTTTATACATGATTTTATGAGAAGAAAAATGGAGAAATCCCTCTCCATTTTTCTATTTCACGTTGGCTGAGAGAAAACTCTCTTTGTCCATTTCATTTTCATATTCAAGCCCCCACTTGAAGCATTAATAAATTTCTTGAAAATCCATCAGAAATGTTACTTTCTAGACTTTTCTAAGCCCTAGAATCCATGAATTTAAAGAAGAAAATCTAGAGGAAGTTTAGAAATAATGGAAAGATTAAGAAGCAATGTGAGAAATTTTGGATTGAATTGTATTTCATGTTTTACTTTAGTAAGAAGTTATATTTTAGGTAAATTGAAATGTAATGATTATGTTTTGATTTTGTTTATGTATGTAATTGAAAAAGAAAGAGATTGGGAATATCTAGAAGGGAATATTAGGGAGTAGTATCAATTTTGAGCTTGATAAAGTATGTGTTCTCTTCAATTCCATCTTACCCTGGAATATTTATGTTTGAGTGTTTAACAAAATGTCTAATACTTTTATTTAGTGTTCAAAAGTGGCAAAATGACTTAAGATTTGTTTGTGCCAAATGTGTTGAATGAATTTGAGAAATGAAGAATTAAATTAGGACACAAATAAGTGAAAAATACTATGAAATTGTATAATATTGTAAGTATGTGTGATTGTGTTCGTGTGTGTGATGCTATGTGAATTAAATTAGCACACAGATAAATGAAAAATAATATGAATTTGTATAATGTAAGTATGTGTGATTGTGTTCGTGTGTGTGTGTGTGTGAGGGTAAATATATAATGATAGTTGGTTGTGAAAATGGTTAAAGTATTGGACCTGACTTGAAATGTGAAAGAGTATGAATTTTCATTGAATTTATATTACCTGAGTCATTAAAATCTTAATTAAAAAGATTTAATGAAAAATGATGAACTTTAAAATTCAATAGATAAGCGAGATGGCTAAAGGATTGGTTAGATAAACATTTTAATGTGGTTTGAATTTAATAAGAAGAGAAAAATAGGAAATCTCGTCTTGAATTTTTTATTTATTAATAATTAAGAGTAAGTCCCAATAAAATGAAATAAAGGATTTATGGCAAAGGATGATTGATTTACACCTCTAAATAGGTGAAAATGATGTTAAGAATTGATTTTATAAAAGTTTGGTATGAGTATATTTAAGTTGGTAGTATAAGTTATTCGCAATTCAATAAAAAAATTGTCAAAATTGCAAAAATAGAGTTAGAAGTAGAGACATATATACATGGTT
The DNA here is from genome assembly GCA_025506655.1 of Gossypium rotundifolium. Taxonomy (NCBI): domain Eukaryota; kingdom Viridiplantae; phylum Streptophyta; class Magnoliopsida; order Malvales; family Malvaceae; genus Gossypium; species Gossypium rotundifolium. Next base: position 14,142,844 of record CP106731.1, on the reverse strand, counting down.
AAAAAGTTTATTGAGTCTAGTTTTTAACAAAACAAATTATAGTTATATTTAAATTTAGCATTGGGAGATAAAAAATATTTTACTGAAGATAAAAATTGCTTGGCGACATCCTTATTTTGATTTTGAAAATTTGTTGTACTTTTTGTACTTACTATTAAAATCTGAAATTTTTATCAGTCTAGTTTCTAAAACATTAAACAGATTTTGAATTTTAAATTTTATGGAATGAGATGAAAATAATTTAGTGAGAGATATACAATTAGACAATCATGTTTTAAAAAGTCAAGTTGTTTAAATTAGTTTGTACAGATATGATTTGAAATTTGAAAATATATATTTATTGAGAATGAATTGACTTATTATTTGATAATGAGATAAGAATGATATTAATTGTTATTATGGAATAAGAAAACAAAAAATATAAATGAGCTATGATTAATTTTGTATAAATGAGATTGAATCATAAGTGTGACAATATTGGGATTTAGCTTGTTAGGGAAGTTTTTATTAAGTTGAATACTGAATTAGTTGTTAAATTAAGAAGGGTTGTGATTGAGACAAACTTGTGATAATACTTAAAATTTGAGTAAGAAGGATTACTTTTTATCAAGCTTAAATGTAAATATTTTGTGAAATTTCTTTGTATTATGTTTAAATAGTGGATAAAATAAGAAAGTAGAAATATACCTAATTAAAGTTTAAATTTAGCTAGAACAATAAATGGTTAAATCCATTCACCTAGTTTAATTACTTTAATCTCATTGTCACCATTGTATTTACCATATATGACGAAAATGATAATTACTTAACCTAGCAATGGCTAAATCATTTATCCTAAATAAATGGCCCATGGCCATGTTCCGTTTCCATAAACATACAATGTCAATGAGAGTAAATGATTCTACTATTGCAATTGAAGTTATATATCTAACGTACTAACATTCAATTTACTACTTCAAGAAGCATAAGTTTTCAATACATTACAGTATATGAGTTATCCACACATAGTCATTCACTTATTCAAAATTTTGTAATTCAAACTATGAGCGTCATAAGTGAATTAATCTATAAACATGTTTAGGATTAATTCATATTGAGTCCAGTCAAATTCATTGTCAATTAAAATAGCCACATATATGCCTTTATCTTGGCAGTCAATTTAACTCCAATAATCAAGACAAGCTATTAGATGACATAATAGCCCTAACATGAGCCATTAACTCATTTATGACCCTATGGACTAGAGATTATTTAGATTATCTATTGATATAAGTTATTTTTTGTATTATAAATGTTCCTTATTATGCAAATTAATACTAGTTAAACCTTAAGGAATCAACGAGTCAATATTTTCTTAATCATTTTGTTTTTCTTAGGTGAATTATGAACACTTTGGGATGGATCGATGCTTGCATAAAACTCAAATGTTAATGAGCTCGAGATTGAGTTAGACGTGGCAATGGTTGTTTCTCTTGTGCCTAACAATGTTGCTACTAACCATTTGCTTTATCTACTATCATCCATGATTGCATGACTCTCCTAAGTAGGATTGAACATCACTCCGTTAGATATGCATTCAATGGAAGGAACAAAGGTGCAAATGCCCTAACTTGCGTTGGGCAAAATTTTCAAAACCCTTATGAAACGGTTTGTAACCCTCTAGATTCCTTAATTTCCCCAATTGTCTTTGAGATAAGAGGGGAATTTCTATACCTTAGTTTGGTTTAATTTATGATATAATCCTTTTCTATCAAGCAAAAAATATGATTCCCCACCTTTTTTTTCTCTTTTGGGTGTATTCTAAATTTGGGAAAGGGATATGAGTTATACAAAACTTGATCCCTAGTCTTACTGCCAACTTAATACAACCCTAGCCATGCAATTATTACTCTGCTTTTTCATAAAAATATCCCTTTTTTCTTTTTGGTATAAACAACGCATCATTTATGTACATTTAACCATTACAAATTTTCTTAATAATCACATTTTTTTTTCAATTCAAGTGAATTTTTATAAAATACATATTATTTTTTAGTATAATTAAAATATATTTTATGTACATTTTGTAATCTATTAAAACTAATCTTTTTAAGAATTTATGATCATCCCAAGAATGAAATTTTTAATTTTCATATTTTCTCTTAAAAATATTTTCATATTTTCATATTAAAATTAATATTTTTAAGAATTTATTGTCTCGTAACAAATGTAGGAAAGGGTCATAAATGGCCAAGATTCTTCCAAACATGATATTTGTTTGGGGGCCAAGGATGATATGTCTCTTAAAAGATAGAGTTCTACAGTGATTCTTGGGTTAACCCATTAATATATTTACATCAGAAAAAAATTAAATAAAATAGTGACGTACGTTATCTGTATTTCTTTTAATAGATTTATTTCAAGATAAAATATTAAAATTTAAAATAAAATATTGATGTGACATAAATTTATTAGAAAGAATACAGAATGACGTGGCGTCAGTGCTTCATTCAATCTTTTCTCTTTAAATAGATTAAAATCTCATTTTTATTCTAAAATATAATTAAAAATAATTAATTATATTAGGGATTCAAATAAGCATAAATTCAAGTTGGACCCAAATTAAATTGAGATGAAATTTGAAATACGTGTACACATAATTGCTAGCAAACAAAAAATATCTAAAATAACCGGGCGGTGTCCATACTGTCCACTACATCACTGTCCCCACCAACCAATCTCTTTTCAATACGTGGCCCTTTCAACTCCAAACCACATGTGCTGCATGTTTTAGTAGAAAGGTAAAGCAAAATAAAAATTAAAAAAAAAAACACGTTAAAAATCTTGTTTCGACTAACTTGGTTAAGTGGGCCCCACATCACCTCACTCGTTCCTTCCTTTCTGTGTATCACACGCAATGACTTTTTATTTTATACTTTTGTCCCCCCAAGAATTGAATTAATTATAATTACGTCCTCATAGTCTTTGTTTCTTTTTTTCTTTTTAATTATTCCAAACAACGCCTTGTGATTCTTTTAAGAACTTAAAAGATTTGATACTAATAATCGTCATTAAATAATTTGGGTAGAAAAATTAACTCATTAGTCGGTAAAAAAATTATTACATGGAAACCAATGAAAAGTGTATGAAAAATAGTAATTTTGTTAAAGTATAAGTCTTAACATTAAAAAATAAATTAATCAATTATATGCTAAGGATTAATTTGTATAAACGATGTGGTGCTTTTAGTTTACTTTTTGTCTCGCATTACAATATTGTTATAATATTTAATCTCACCGTCATCACTTTTTTTACACTATCAACAAGTAAACGCACCATCCATTTGAAATCACTGTAAATTTCAATAAAAAATATCATTAAAATAATTAAAAATATAATATTGAAGGTTCAACTAGTTGGGATTCTAGTTGTCGTTTAAAATTTAAATTGGTGAATTCAATTTTGAGAAGAAAAAAACATTAAATACATTCTTTTAATATTTGGATAACAACATTCTTTTAATATTAAATATAATAAATACAAAACAAAAATTGCATTGTTTAATGATATAGTATTCAATTTAATGATAATTATTTGGGAAATTGATCATGGAATTATCACATTTCCTGGTGGATAATTAAATAAATAAACAACACACTTATAACTATTTTAAATACTCTCATCATTAAAAAAATTAAAAATAACTATAATAATTTAAAATAAACCAAATTCTATCCAAGACTCTTAACAGGTTGATTAAAATTTTTGGTAAAAGTTTTATCTTTTGACTTTGTTAAGATTCTAAATGCTTGAAGGTGTGACATGTTCATGAAGTTAGAACACCTCGTCAAGTACAAGTGTCTCAGTGGTAATATTCTCACCCAAAAAATCTTAGATGTTATAAGACGTGAGTTCTTACATGATTAAAATTATTAAGCATTCCCACTTTATAAACCCACCATTTCTTCAAATATTTAAATTTTTACCGAGTCTTAAGATAAATCGACAACCACAATATCTAACATGTTACGAAAGATATTTTAGAAGACGAAATAAAATATGTTCATCATGTCCTAATAACTTATCAAACAAACTTTGATTATTTTAATCAAAATTTACACTTTCAAATTATAAGAAAAAATATTAAATGTGATCTTTAATTTAGTTAATGATATGAGTCAATTAAGAATCAATTAGATTAGGAAAGTTATTAAAATATCTTATAATTAAAATAAATTTTATTATTCAATTGTACGTTATTTTGTAAAAAATAATAAAAATTTCTATGTGGTGAAATTTAAACTCAAAACATCAATTTTACCACTCAATTAATGTTTTTATTTATTTATTTACATTTTAATTTTATTATGTACCTTTTATTTCATTCATCAATTGTATATATTATTCACAATTTAATCTAAATTGTCTATTTTAATACTATATATATTGCATGTGTTATTTTAATTAATTTCAAATTAAATGCTTTATTATTTATTTATGATATTTTTAAACATATCTATATGTCCTAAATATATAATTTCTATACAAATATGCTTGTGATAAATTTTTAATATAATTTTAATGAAAAGTGTGATACAAGAAAAATAAATTAAAATAATATATCTTTAAATTAATTCAATTTCATGAAAAAATAATTAAAAATAAAGCAAAAGCACATATAATATAAAGTTGGTCGGTGATAACTTAGAGGTAAAAGTTTAATTTTTAATAAAATAATATTTGATGCACTTTGTGAATGAATTTCAATAAAAGTATCACATCTTAAAAGTAATTAAATATTTATAAATAAATACTAATAATTTTATTTAATTATAATTAAACATTAAATTTAATTATTATATATTTTTAAGATTTTAAATTTAGAATTTATTGATTTAGAATTAATAATTTATATTGGATTCGAATCTCAATTTAAGTTTAAGTTTAAGATTAAGAGTTTTTAAATTTTGAGTTTCAATTTATATTTAATCATAGCATTTATCTTTATTCTCTATTTTTAATTTTATTAGTAATAAAATATTATGTTATTGTTGATTTTACCATACATAAAACTCTACCAACTATTCACAATAATTTATACAATATAAATTATAATATATTTATTAAATACAAAGATAAAGGAAAGGATATGATTGAAAAGATTGTTAAATATAGGTATATATTTAAAACTTTGATTATGGTAACAAGAATAACTCAAAAAAATAAATCTAAATAATTAAAATAAAATCTCATTCACTTTTTTTTTTTTGTTGAAATACACCATTAATTGCCAAATATATGAATTTTAAAATTTATGATTAACACGAAAAGATAAAAGGAAAAAGATACAGACGCTTTACTGCAAAAAAAGTAAAACTATAGGGGCATAAATAGAATTATCCCAAAAATCATATAATGTTATTAATGAAATAAATAAGTAAATAAATAAAAGCATTATTAAGAAAATCAAAAAGAAAAAGGAAAAAACGACTTCCATTCTTAATATTATACATAACTTCCCTTTGTCATTCTCTGTAGCATCAACAGGTCCTTCTCTTCTTTGCAATTTTTTTTTCTTCTTTTTTTCTCACTTTCGTTTTTTGTTTGAAAATTTTCTTTTTCTGGGTTTTATTTATTTATTTAGTATTATTTGTTACAGGTGAGGGAAAAAAGAGAAGGATCTGATGTACCTGCCGGTTGATCTTAATTATACACAAGATCATGATGGCCCTTGAAAATAAAGGTTAGTTTTTTTGTTTTAATTTCCTAGGTTTTTTGGGTTTAAAGTTTTGAACTTTGATCTGCTTTGAGTTACGGGTTTTAGTTTATTTGATTGAATTTATTTATTTGTTTTTCTGGTGTTTTGATTTTTGGTTTTTTTTTTTTTTGTGAAATTTTGTTGGCATTGTCTTGATGGTTTTTTGATGCTGTTCTTAGAAATCTAGTTCTTTTTATTGCTTTATTTATTCAGTGTTGAGATCGCTTTGCTTTATCTTCTTCCAGGTTGCTTTAGTTCTGAGTTAATTTTTTGAACAATTTAAATCGAATTTTGGAGGTCTGTTAGGGTTCCTGTTGGACTGGTGTGAAATATGGTGCCTTATATTTGAAGGTTTTTAGAATTCTGGTTTGACATTGAAAATAACTAATGCTAACTTAAAGTTTGTATGATACTCAATTATGTAATTTTTGTTTTGGAAACTTTACTTGGTACCACTTATTGGATAAACTAAGAACTATCTATCAGCTTACTTGCCAAAATATGGTGTTAACTTGGTGTATTTGATCTTAAATCGGATTTATAAATTGAATGTGTTGTTTATTTATTGGAATGATTTGAAGAGATGTAACTTTGTTTTACATATTTAGTTCTAAGCTATCTGTTATCCTGCTGAATCAACCTTATTTAGTCTTAAGCAAGCAGTAACTATGCGGAGAAGATTTACGTCGCGTATTGTACTATTTCTAGATAATTTGGCACCTTTTTTTGCCTGTTAGTCTCTTTTTTGGTACCCTAATCTATTGAATAGCCTTGTTTTCATACACATCCGTCTTGGTGAAGTTACTCTTTGTTGCAATGTACTGCCTAAAGGGTTTAGATTCCCTTAAATCCAATGGAAATTGCTGGTGCCTGGAGCATAGTGTTGGATTTAGGGTTTATTGTTATTGTCTCAGCTCAGTTTCACTAGAAGTTAGGTGTAAATTTGGGCTTGGATCAATCGATGGGCAGCTTTAGCATGTTAGTTTCACTTTTGTAACATCTAGTGACAAATATATCATGTATGATTTGATATAGTCATGAAAACATACATGTCTAGTAAGATTTCTTCATGTTAGCTAAAAGGTTTATGATTGGACAGGCATTACCCAAAATTTGTATATAAAGATATTCATAAGATGGGTCTCGTGTTGAATGTATTTCAGGAAAGTTTGACAATCATTCTTATTAACAAGTATAACTGGTTTTGTTTCTTCATTTGGCTATTCTCCATGTAGTTAGGTCCTCGTTCAGCATGGCTAAATGAGATTGGCTAGGGTCTGTGAATGACATGATAGTCTAGTTTTCCCCCCCTTTTTTTTGGCAAGAGATGATAGTATAATCAATGTTCTAGAATTTGAGTATTTCTAATGTACTCAGGTTTCCTCATAGCATCAGTTTTTACTCATTTTTTAATTGCATAGTGGTCCAGTTCTAGCTATATGTTAACACCCAAAGAAAGAAAGTTTAAATGTAAGTTTAAAGATGAGCTAAATGAAATTTTAGAGAAATACAGTTCTGGCACCATACCAAGCATCTGAGGCTTCATGACTAGGAAAATTGATTGCCTGTATTGTGCATCCTTCTGATTTGTAATGATGTTCAGAAATAGTGGTGTAGACTCTAAGCTAAATTGGGACATAACTGAAATTTTTACCAAGCTGGCTCAAAACTCTGTGAAGTCCACAAAGCTGAGATACACCTTAGCTCTTGTTTGCATTCATAGGCTTGCATGACAATTTGATGAACAGCTTGGTAAACTGATCATAATATGGGAATTCTCTTCTTTTGTTACTGAAATAAAATTTAGTGTATATATTGGTTATGCCATAATTTGTTTTAAGGAAACTTCACAAGTTAGTTGATTCATTTATTTTGATCCCAATGAACCTTTCCTCCTTTTTCGTGCCCTTTATTCCCAGATCTTCCCTATTTTCCTTCTTATTTCTCTTTTTCCCAGTCATAGAAGGTTACTATTGAAGTGTTAGGAAAATATTTACCAGAACAACCAAGAAAAAGAAGACTGGTCTTGTTTCACATCATTATAAGAAGTAGAGCAACTTGAGTTTGTACCTGTGTTACTCATGCTCAAACTTGTTCCAACACATGTATGTTCAATTTTCCATAATTTCCATGTATATGTGTTGGAAATAGGTGTCGGACACTTGTACTTCAAGAATAATGAAGACTTGGAGTAATGTAGGTTTTCACTTAGTTGAATTCAGAAGTGTTGTTTGGTTTTGGAGAGATTTTCAAATTTTAACATAAAATTACTGATCAATACTACTGCAAAGAATTATGACTCTTAAAGGCTTTCTTTGAGATCCATAAACATCACTACTTCTTTCTAAAAATTTGCAACAATGAGTGGTTTGGAGGGGTTATTAGAGGCTGATTTAACATAATAAATTCTTGATTTTCATTTCATCATCATTTTTATCAGAATAGCTTGGTAGTTTAGACTTCATTTAGCATTTAGGAAGGCAATTTCATTGATGGACTCAGGAAAGGAATGGCAACTTGGAGGTCTTTTAACATTTGAGAAGTCACTTTTATTGGCTATTTGAATTTCGGCCCATGGAGATGTTAAAGAGAAAATGACTTTGCACCTTCTTAGCTATGTCTTTCACCTTCAAATTACAAGTTTGATGGAGGAATATAATCCAAGAAAGTGGCATGCTTTATCTTTGAAGGTCGTACTTTTAGAAGTTCTTTCTCATTTCTTGAACCCTATTTAGCCTACCATTTTCTTGGGCATGGCCAAAGTATCTGTTTGAGGCTCCACTAAGGAAGTGAAATGCGAAGGGGTATTGCTGAAGGCAGTAATGCATGATTTGCCTATTATGATCTAATATATGGTATTACTGAGTGAAGCATGCTAGTGAGTTTAATAGCCTTTAAGACATGCTACAAGTTCTTTTGAACTTTTGGTCTCTTTCTGTGGTAAGCTTGATCGGGTTTTGTCTGTCACTGGTTTTCCCTCCTCCTGCCAGTGGTTATTGCTTGCTCTTACTATTTCCGAAAGTAAACCTCTCATAGAGTTTCCTTTATTATGCTTCATGTGCTGCCAACTGTGTGAGCGCCTGGATGGTTTTACAAAACATTTTATGATGCCTGAAATTGTAATACTGGACTTGTGCATCACAATTAACAACAGATTTTCAGCTTCATGTTTATTCAATTTTACCTTCTTTTTTGCTTTTGTTTTGTGATTTTGCACTTCGTCTTCATGTCAGTAGTTGATATTTGTATGTTTGTTATTTGATGCAGAGGAATTAATGTGGGTCATATTGGGTGATATGTCAAGTTTGATATTTTACTGATATGCTGTTACTTTTATTTTATTTTATGTAGAAACTATGCAGAACTGCGAGGCAACCTTAAAATGCCTCCAGACGAAGGGGTTCCCGTACAACCTGCAATGTACTGGGAACTCAATTGAAGGCCTTCCAGAGCTTAAAGATGAAATTTGTCCTCACCCAGGTGGGGATGTTGTAGAACCTGTTTGCTCTTTAAATGGGCAGTTTATGGAATACCACAAACCTACCCTTCAGCATGAGTCTGGCTCTTGGTCAACCTTCTATCCTGACACCCACAAGTTGCAGCCATACCCACCAAATGCTTTTGGGGGCCAGTTTTACCACTTTCCCATGGATAACCGATTTCATTATGCCCCATTCAATATGGTCACACATGGATACCCGTATGAATTCCAGTTCCAAGACTTTCAGTACTTTGTGGTAATTGACTTTGAGGCTACCTGTGACAAGGAGAGAAATCCTCATCCACAAGAGATAATCGAGTTTCCATCTGTTATTGTGAGTAGTGTTACTGGCCAGCTGGAAGCATGTTTTCAGACATATGTACGACCAACTTGCAATCAGCTCCTGAGTGATTTCTGCAAAGATTTGACTGGCATCCAGCAAATTCAGGTCAGTTCCAAACTACCAGTTGGGCAGCACGACTTTGGGCAATATGTGTATGATATTGCAATTGTAGTAACACAATCACATGAATTTATTTATTGGAGTTCTTTTTGTCGTCATAGGAATTTGGTATATTTAGCTCTTAACACATCTTGTTAAGGTCCTATCGATATCAATCTATTCTTTTTCCAGGTAGGCTTGACATGGGAAATTCGTTACTAGAGAAAAAGTATTTATATACAATTATACACTTGTTTGTATCAGTGTATGTTTTAACCATGCAAGATATATGTTACTCATGAATCCAGGGATTATTTCTCCTTGGATAATTAAAGGAAGGATTGCCCACATGTCTGTGCCTCCTAAGTTTGCTCTAATTGCTTTCTGATTTTTGTTACATGTAGTGGTGATACTTTATTGTTCTGTTGTTCTAACTCTTCACTTTTCTTGATCTGACACTCGTGTCTTATGCATATCCAAGCGGATATGACCTGCCTAGCACCATCAATGCATACAAAACTTAGAAAATTTGCATGTACCTAAGTTGGCAATAGCATCAATTTCTTATTATTTTTGGCTATGTAACACATATTCCTGGATGTATTCCTGTTTAGGCTTGATGTTGTATGTATAAGGATTTGAGACTACAGATTGGTCACTGTCAGGATAAGTTAGATTGTGATGTTTGACTGCAGTTGATAACACTCTTTTCTCAATTTTTCCACTGTGATTTGTGAGCCTATTCTAAATCCCCATTTATGTGTTATAGGTAGATAGAGGTGTTACTCTGAGTGAGGCTCTCCTTAGGCATGATAAATGGCTTGAGAAGAAAGGCATAAAGAACACAAATTTTGCTGTGGTGACATGGTCAAATTGGGATTGTCGAGTAATGCTGGAATCTGAGTGCCAGTTTAAGAAGATCCGGAAGCCTCCTTACTTTAACCGGTAAATAATCTCAATATGTGCTTATTTGGAAATTGTATATTACAACAATTATGATAATGTTGATACCTTGTCAAAACAGCCATTTATGTTAAAAGGTTTTTTTTTTTCTTGTTTTTGTTTTGGCAGGTGGATAAACTTAAAAGTTCCGTTCCGTGAGGTTTTCGGTGGTGTGAGGTGCAATTTGAAGGAGGCAGTCGAGATGGCAGGCCTGGTGTGGCAGGGACGTGCACATTGTGGTCTTGACGATGCCAAAAACACAGCTCGCTTGCTTGCCCTCTTGATGCGCCAGGGTTTTAAGTTCGCTATCACAAACTCACTGATGTGGCAGGCTAGCGATGGTCCAGTGACATGGAACCCGATCCCTGAGAACACGGGTTTCTCTCTGCATCACCCCCACAAGCTAAAAGATCAACAAATGCCCCTATTCCAGTACCACCCTTATTGTTTCTGTGGCGTTAAGAGCAGCAAAGGAATGGTTCGGAAGCCTGGGCCAAAGCAAGGAAGTGTCTTCTTCGGCTGTGGGAACTGGACTGTCACCAGAGGTGCTCGCTGCCACTACTTCGAGTGGGCTTCTCCCTAACTCGAAAAATTGCAAAAGGGCTTGTCCATCTTTCTTGATGGCATCTTAAACCCTTCTTAGATGTCATGTAAGAAAATGAAAAAAAGAAAAAAGAAAAAGAAAAAAAAAAAAAAAAAAAAGTATTAAAAGCAATGGTAATGGGTTGTCTCCTCGTTGAAGCACATATACCTTAAGTTGCTTAACTGCTTGCTGATGCTTCTTCTTGTTGGAAAACACCGTAGTAGTGATCGGCTTAGGACCGTGTACGAAAGTAAACATTGGGTCTTCCAATGAATCGAAGCTTCAAACATGTAAAGCTGACTTGTTTGACAGGAGAACAAATCGGTAATGTGAGGATTTGGCTTAGTTAGGATTGATGGATTTACATGCTTAAAAACCATGCTAAATTATCATATAATAATCTTATGAGATAGAGACAGCTTGATTTCCTATGCTTTTCTAATGGGACTAAGCACAGTTTGCTTTCCTATTTATTTCGTTGCTTTTCGTCATTCTCTAACTAACAACCAGTCAAAATAATGTTCAAGTTACTTCTAACAATCTCAACTTTATTACGTTTGCACCAGGTTGTAAGCGGGTTTGGTTCTCCTTTATTGATCAAGTATTTTCCAGTACATGTTTAGTATATAATTCTTAATGGATGAACAAATAATGAACAAAATCCTTATCCGACATAAGCACGATGGTTTACCGATCAAATTCGATAAAATTCAGTAAGGTTTGTCTATTGTGATTGTATTTGGTTTGATAATTTAGTTATAAGATCTCTCAGTGGTATATATTTGTTTTTAGTCAGTAATTCAAGTTGGGTTGACTCGAAATTTAAAAAAAAAAAAAAAAAAAAACCTTTCCAAGCCGAGCTATCTGCCCGGTGAGTGGACATGCCGAGCTCAAGGTGAGCATCAAGATACAACAAATAAACTTGCAATGCTGAACATTGTTTAAACCAAATTAACATCAAACCCTAAGCACAAAGAAAAAAAAGGGAAATATAACAACTATTATAGAAAGTAAATCAAGAACTTAGCTGAAGAAACCTTTGTGCCATGGGATGCTTGGCTTTAGAGAGTTCACTAGGCTTCAAAATCTCAACAATTTCACCATTCACGAGGAGGCAAACCACATCTGCGACCCTTTGGATTTGCTTGATGCTGTGTGAAACCATTACAACTGTCATTCTGCTTTTCTTCTTAAGCTTCACTATCACATCCTCTATGTTTTGTGTCGAAATCGGATCTAAGGCACTTGTTGGCTCATCCAGCAGCAAAACCTTGAAACCATAATTTCGACAAGTCAATATCCAAGAAAGGAAATCAAGAAATAGCTCTGAAAAACATGGAAAATGCAGTGAAGTTTAAATACAACACATCAACAGGGGCCTGGGGTAATGGCTACCTCAGCAAAATCTTGAAACCGAAACTTGAGATGTCAATATTCAAGAGAAGGAATTGAGTTATTTTGAAGTAATAGTTTATGTCAATATTCAAGTAAAGTTACAGATCAGCTGGGGGTCAGGGCTGTATTGCTAAATTGACAAAACCTTGAAACTAAAATTTCGAGATGTCAATATCCAACAAAGAAACCAAGCTATTCCGGAGTAATAGTTCAGAGAAAAACATGGAAAATGCAGCACAGTTTGAATGCAAACATATCAGCTGGAATCAGGGGGTATGGCTACCTCAACAAAACCTAGGAACTGAAATTCGAGATGTCAAATATCCAAGAAAGAAATGATCTTTTAGTAATGGTTCAGCAAAACATGGAAATTGCAGTAAAGTTTCAGTGCAAACATATCAGTTGGGGCCTCGGAAAATGAGAGGGGGTTATGGCAGGCTACCTCAGGTTCGTTAGCCAGTGTCCGAGCAAGTGCAACTCTTTGAGCTTGACCAACAGATAATTCACCACCAGTTTTACTGAGAAAGGAGGAATCAAGGTCTGCCAGCGTTAGCAACTTGGAAACTTCAACATCAGTTAACTTCTTTCCCATCAAGTTTGGTCCATATCGAATATTATCTGCAACAGTGCCTGAGAAAAGATCGATACATCTTTACCTTTGGTATTACATCCATAAAAGAAATCATTGACTAATCAAACTAACGTACATAACTAGGCTACTTCAAAGTGAATACCAACCCCCCACATGGTGAGACATAAATTGGGACCTAAAAGTTCAAGGCCCCATTGGCATCAATACACTTCCTTAATTGAATCTTTTCTCTAGTAAAAACAGCTAAATTCTCAAATTCTATGAACTCAATTAAGCTTAAGCATTCACATTTGAGACTTGTAAATTGTTAGCTGAACCTGTTTATGGTGCCTCAAATTTGCAGTACCTGCCATTGGTGGAACCTCAAAGATCCTTCACACTTCAAAATCTCCCATTTCTTTTTTTCATATCAAATTTATATTGGATGAGATATTTATACCAGTTTTGGAAAATAGGTCAAAAACACTTTTATTGTTTCCTTCTATTAGTTTAAATTATTTATTTCTCAGAAAAATGAATATTTCGTGAACCCAGGAAGCTATGTCTAGTGTCTACTAAATCAATTCTCTATTTCAATATTCTTATTCGGGACAATCTGATTCAATATGAATAAGTTTTCATTCAATAATTAAATTATATTAAACTTAAAATATACATAATTTTTAATATATTCAAGCTATGAATCATGAACAATTCTATTGCTAATTTTGAACACTTAGAAATAAGCAAACATAGAGAAACATTTGGATATTAAAACAACATAAGCAATCACCAATCACTGTTGGACTACCGGATTGATAATCAGAATAAATCTGGAAAAACTTGATCCTAAAATCGCAAAGTTTTCAGCTTCCTGCTTGCTATTTGCGATTAACAGTTTTATGAGCAACTCTGAATTATATTCAGTTAATTACAGTGTAATAACTATAAAAATAAATTCATAAATTTCATCAAAACTTCCTAGAAATCCATTCACGGTGAATCAGATACAGTTAAGTGAGAAGACATTTGAAAGAAATTCGAAAAATCCATCTTTTTAACTAGAAATTCACACACAAAATTTAAATAACTAGTATGCAAAGAAAAATAAATTGAGAAATATAATTAGCGAATTTTGTACCTTGAAACAAAACGGGGAGCTGGAAAAGCATGCCGACTTTACGGCGAAGTCCAAGCACATCAAGGTCAACAATATCACGGCCGTCAAGGAACACCGTATCGGATGGAGGCTCCCACAGGCGATTAAGTGCTCTAAGCAGCGTCGATTTCCCACTCCCGCTTGGTCCGATGATCCCGACGATCATCCCTTTAGGGATACCGACGTTGATACCGTTTAGTATAGGAACGCCCGCATCCGATACTTTCCTCAAATCACGAATCTGGAATTTCATCACACCACCATCATGATTATGATCATCGACATCGTCAACGGTTAACAGCAAATGCTCTGCAGACATATTTTGTTGTTTAGCTTCTTTATTTACTTGGAATTTTTCTGTAGGCCGTTGATAGCTTCAGTATTTAACGCTACCAGAGATGATGGAATCGGACTGAATATGACCTTTCCCACTAACAAATTAATAATATAATTATTTATTTATTTAATGCAGATCAACCTTCACCACTTGATATATGCAACTATCGTTGGATGCACCACCACCATTGTCATTCAATTTTGGTTTATCAAAGCCTAAAATAAACATTCTGTTTTCATTGTTTAAATTTCTTATTATTATTATTATTATTATTATTATTATTGGTTTAAAATGGTATCTGAAATTAGAAAAGAAATATAAAATTTATAAAAAATATTATAAATTTTATCACATCAAATTAAAAATAACATATAATAAATAATAAAATTTATGATTTGAAATTAATAATATATGTTTTATTTCAGCAATGTTAGTCATAGGAGAATGATTTCCATGTAACTTATCTGCTTTTTTTACTTTAAATAAAAAATAAAAATCAACATTTTATTATGCTTTTTAAAAAATATAAAAATAAAAATATTATAATATTTGAAAATATAAAATATACATAAAACTAAAGTTTTTAAAATTGAATAGGAATTGGTTAAATTATAAATGCAATTGATTTGATAAATTTATTCGGTTTCATTAAATAAATTATTAAAATTTATAAAATTTAAAAATAATTGAGAATAGAGAAAATCGGATCAATTGTTGATTTAATCATTTCTTTTGCTTGGTTCAACTAGTTTTAATAGCTCACAAATCAACCGATCTAACATTTCTCTCTATATTAATACCTCAACTAGTTTAGTTAATTGGTCCACTTTAAATAATATTGATATATATATATATATATATATATATATATATATATAAAATTGAAAAATTGTTAAAGCTTTACAAAATCATAAAACTAAAAAATAAAATTTTAGATAATTAAAAATTAAAAAGAAAATAAAATTTAAATTATAGTTAAAAAAAGTTTCCAACATTGGCTAGAATTGACCTTCGTTGATTGATTGACCAATAATCGAAATTCACTATTGGTCAATGCCAGTTAATTTTTTTAAATTTTTCTCTATTTTTTAGAATGTTTTAAAATTGATATATTAAAAGTTTGTTATTTCGATGAATTTTATATTTTAAATTTCTAAATTTTAGATAAAATTCGAGATTCCTTTTTACAATTTATAAAATTTTAAATATTTTTAGTTTTATATAACTTTTTTTTTTTATAAAAATATTTTTATATTTTGCTAGAATTTTTAATAACATTTTATTTTATTTTTATAATTTTTAATTGGCGTGACATGTGTGCCTTGTGTAACAACTTAATTTGTCCACATTATCTCATTTTAACAATGTTACAAAACTACACTAAAATGTTCGAGTGTCGATTTAGATAATAAAAAACTATAGGTACTAGCTTGAACATTGAAATCAAATTTAGATGTAAAAATATGTTTTTTATTACCTTTTATGAAAATATAGGTGGTTTTGATTCTCAAACACTAGAAAAAAAAACATATATTTGGTTAAAAATTAAAATGGTTTGAAAATGAAAATAAAGCATGTGAAATTAAAATTAAAATGTTTTTAAGGATACAAAATTGTTTTTATTAAATATTTTTGTAATAATTTTTGTGGTTAAGGTATTTTTATGTATATTTTATGTTCCATGCATACAAATCATTTCAAGATTTGTGGATGTCTCTCTAACAATACTATTTGTAGGGTTTAAACTTGAGTTTTCTATGAGAATACAATATATCTTACTACTACACCAACATTTGTTGGTAACAATTTGTAAATATCAAATTCTTGATCATAGTTGAGTCTATATAAATATAGAAACTTTTCTAATATTCATTCTCATCGTATTTTTATTATGAGAAAATAGGTACCAAATGTATGAGAATGAATTGTATCAAACTGTTATTCCACATTATTCATATCCCTTTCCAATAAAAGAATGACAAATTAGATTTTCGAGGAAAAAATTGAAAATCAATAGGAAAAATCTGATTTGTAATTCTCCTATTGGAAAGAGATATGGATGATATGGAATCACAATTTCATATTTTACTTAATACATGATTTTTATTTAACAAACATATTTTAATATTATAAAAATTCAACAAACATATTTTAATATTATAAAAATAAAAATAAAATTGATTTTCTAAAATTAAAATTTTAAAATATTTTCTTAAATCAAATGGAACCTAATTTTTTTTATAATTTTTAAAAGTTATCAATCCTTTAGCAATTTAACTTTTAGCCAAAACAACTTTTAATTAGTGATAAAATTCATTTATACCACATTAGTAATAATTTAAATATTTAAATTTTGAAAAAAATTGTATAAAGAGGTTTTCATATTTTAGTAAAATGGATGATGCATGGTTAAAATAAAAGTAGAAATGAAAGCTGCACAAAGTAGGGTAAAATACTCAAAAATATCAAAAAAATAACTTATTTATGGAAAAGGGCTAGTTTAAAAAATATTTAAGGAAAATGGCCGTTTCACCCCAAAATGCGTCCACGTTAGCGCGTTTTGGGGGAAACGCCAAAAAAAACGCCCTTAGTGCAACGCTTGGGTATGCGCTTTCTTCTTTGAATCACCGTGAAAAGCGTCTTTGGCGTGGACGCGTTTTTGTCCTCCCTCCCTGTCCAATTACAGCATGATATTCTAAGGCTTCTGGGCTAGAGTAAAAATATATATAGGGTTTTGGGCAAAATAAATTAGCCCAAAAAATTAATTGAATTTTTGTGACAGTTGTATTTGGCAAAATAATTTTGAGAAGACGTTTTTGAACAAACAGTGGCCAAAAACGCTTCAAGAAGGATGCAATGTCAGCAAGAGTATTGAAAAGAGATCCCATGTGGACGCTCTTTTGCTATAGCAGTCTTCGGAAAATTATTTTGAGAAGACATTTCTGAAAAAACAGTGGCCAAAATGCTTTCAGTATGAGTACACTGTCACCATGAGTACTGAAAAGAGCTCCTACGTGGGCACTCTTTTGCTCTGATGAGTCTCGAAAAATTATTTTGAGAAGACGTTTATGAATAAACAGTGAGCAAAATGCTTCCAACAGGTGTCTTGTCAAGATGAGTCTTGAAAAGAGCTCCCATGTGGACGCTCTTTTGCTCTGATGAGTCTCCGGAAAATTATTTTGAGAAGACGTTTACGAACAAATAGTGGCCAAAACGCTTCCGGCAAGGTGCCTTTGTCAAGCATGAGTCTTGAAAAGAGCTCCACGTGGGCACTCTTTTGCTCTGATGAGTCTCCGGAAAATTATTTTGAGAAGGCGTTCTGAACAAGCGATGGCCAAAACGCTTCTAGCGGAGGTGTCTTGTCAAGATGAGTACTAAAAAGAGCTCCCACGGGCGCTCTTTTGCTATATGAGTCTCCGGAAAATTAGACTATAAATCACCAAATTTCATTCTCAGGTTGCATAAGAGAAATTGAGGCAAAAGAAAAAAAATTGAAAATGAGTGAACGTATTAATGCTGTTATTTACTACGATAGTGATGTTTGTGACACCGAAAATGGTGTTGTTTTCTTATCGGAGAATATAGCGCGATTGAGTTTTAATCGAAACGTCGATTTGGTAGAACTTCGCAAAAGAATTAGGCGTAAAATATTCGGAACAACGCCAATGAAAGTTCAGTCTATTAAGTATAGATTTTGCGCTTGAGTTGATCCGGTGAGATATGACTCATTCGACATCAAAAGTCCTCGGAGCTTTGAGGTAATGGTGGAAACTCATCTTGCCAGTGGATTACCCTATCTCGAGGTATGTACAATTTTCATCTCCAAGTGATCTTTCTGCGACCTCAACATCTACTGCTGTTCGAGGGGAATACACGACCCCAAGCTTACACTCTGTTAGTGGGAGGCAAAACACGAAAGTGCCCGTGTTCGGTGGTAGTATGAAAAACATAACTCCTACATGACACTCGGTTGGTGGATGGGACATGCATATCCGTCCTTCGATGTCCGATGATAGAAATACATATTGGGGACATCATCAACTTCTAGTGGTTGGCAATCCACATATGATTGGGAACGTTACGAAAGATGTTTAAGGAGGGATAATGTACTCCCCACGACATCCACCGGCGATGGGCCCTCGTTTGTTGTAGGTTATGGAGGGTCAGACGATGAATCCAATGTGGATCCACCTCGAGAGCCCGAGCCCGATGGTGCAGAAGTTGGATTATTTTCTAAATCGAAGCCTGTTGCAATTTTACCTGAAGATGTTGAGGGCGGTTCAGACGAAGAAGAAGAAGATTCGCTATTCAGGGCATACTCGCCTCCAGCCCACATGCATAATGTCGATCTATCTCAAGATGATGCATTGGAGTTTCCTGAACTACCACACCGGACGCGTGACCGTACAACTTCTTCGTTGGATTCGGACCAATTAGAAGTTGGTAACCAGTTTTCCAACAAGAATACTTTTCTTGCTGCATTGAAACAATACAGCATCAGGAACGGGATTAAATACAACGTGGTTAAATCCAAGCTCAATAAGAATGAGGCGAAGTGTGCAGTGCAAGACAGTACATGTTCATGGAAAATCATGGCCTCATTAAGGAAAAGGACAGGCTTGTGGGAGATTAAAAAGTACAAAGGTTCACATACATGTATTGCCGGTATAGTACCACTATGTGTTTAATGATTTTGAATAATACTAATATTATGTAATGTTGTATTATTTAACCTACTTCGTTGACATGTGTTACACAAGATCATCCGAAGATGGATTCAGACATGTTGGCTGACTTAATAATCCCGACGGTGAAAGTCGATCCCAAGACTACAGTGCTGGCCTTAATTGGCAATATTCGTAGCCAATTGGGGTACACGCCCTCTTATAGAAAGGATTGGATAGCCAAGCAGAAGGCATTAGAAAAGTTGCATGGTCGATGGGACGCTTCATATAATGAAATGTGGAAATGGTGTCATGTCTTTGGAGAGATATGTCGAGCAAAGATAATGAGACCTTGAAAGCGAACCGGCGTACTACAACGATCGTTTGCTCGTGGATGTGCGGTGTTCAAGTGTCATTACGGACATTTAAGCAATGTCGAGATGCCTTTATATACTGCAAGTCTTTGGTACAAATTGACGGTACCTTTATGTATGGTAGATATACGCATCGGCTATTGCTAGTTGTGGCACAAGACGGCTGTGGGAGAATCTTTTCGATTGCGTTCGCAATAACATCGGGAGTCAGCTGATGACTGGGACTTCTTCCTATCTAGGTTAAAGAGGCATGTCTACCCCTAACTTGATATATGCGTTATATCGGATCGAGGCCCTGGAATACAAGCCGTAATAGAGCGCTAGGGAAGCATGTGGCATCGCACACACCATCGAAATTGCCTAAGGCATGTTGCATCCAACTACTATGGGCAACATCGATCTAAAAGTTAGCGACAGCAAGTGACCGATATGGGTATGTAATATCTATTAATATAATTTCGTTTGTAATATTCAATTTATTCTCAATTGAAGAGTGGTATGTAATATTCGCTATCAACGTATATTGGTAGGGTACGAGATCAATAAGAACCGTTTTCAGGAGATGTTTACGAGTTTGCACTCAGATAACGACGAAGGCGCAAACTACCTGTGCAATATTCCTTTCGAACAGTGGACATAAGCATACGACAGCGGCCTACGATATGGTCATATGACCACAAACCTGGCCGAATGCATAAATTCTGTTCTAAAAGGAACTCGTCATCTGCCGATTACATCGGTTGTGCGAGAGACATATTTTCGTTTAGCCGCACTATTTCCGAAGCGAGCAGCGAGTTATAGAAGGCGATGTAAGGAGGCCATGTATGGAGCCCAAAGGTCTTGCAAGAAATAAAGGGGAATGCACGGGCCAACACCATGCACACGATGTGTCACGATCGCGACGACTATGGTTTCGTGTCACGGAGTTTGAGACCAAATCAAGGTCTTGTTGGCGGGCGATGTCGTGTACATTTGACAAATAGGACTGCGCGATGGGATATTTGATGAACTTCGTTACCCATGCGCTCATGTACTTGTGGCTTGTCAGAATCTCCGTCTTGATCCCATGAGCTATGTCGACGAAGTGTATAAATTAGAAAACATGTACAACGTGTGGAGACACGTATTCCCACCAGTTCCAGATGAACGTAAGTGGCCGTCGGTATCACTTGCACCGTATAAGCTGTTGCTGGATAGATAATTGAGGTGCAAACCAAAAGGGTCGACCTTTCTCGAGTAGAATACGCAACAATATGGATATCCGAGAAACGAGCAACCAAAGTAGGCTGTGCGGATGGTGTAGGAACCCAGGGCATACATCTCGCTCGTGTCCAAATCGGAATAGTTGACCGTGTTCTTAGCTTTTTGTCTCTTCGTTGCTATGTAATTTCTATTTTTTTTGATGAAAACGGTGAACTTTTGTACAAGAACTTTTATTTTATTCAAGTTTTAATTTATTAGAAGAAAAAATCAAATTACAATAAAAAATAAAAAATTAAATTACAAAAAATTAAATTACATTAAAAAATGAAAATTAAATTACAATAAAAATAAAAGCATTATTTTATTAAATATATAAAAACTAAATTACAATAAAAAATTAAACCATTTCTATTTTATTAAAGATATTAAAATTAAATTACAATAAAAAATTAAATTAAATTAAAAATAAAATTAAATTACAATAAAAAATAAAACTATTATTTTATTAAATATATAAAAACTAAATTAAAATAAAAAATTAAACCATTTCTATTTTATTAAAGATATTAAAATTAAATTACATTAATAAAATAAAAATTAAATTACAATAAAAATAAAAAGTTGTTATTTTATTAAATATATAAAACTAAATTAAAATAAAAAATTAAACCATTTCTATTTTAGTAAAGATATTAAAATTAAATTACATTAAAAAATTAAATTACAATAAAAATAAAAAATGTTATTTTATTAAATATATAAAACTAAATTACAATAAAAAATTAAACCATTTTATTTTATTAAAGATATTAAAATTAAATGACATTAAAAATTAAATTAAAATAAAAATAAAAACTATTATTTTATTAAATATATAAAAACTAAATTACAATAAAAAATTAAACCATTTCTATTTTATTAAAGATATTAAAATTAAATTACATTAAAAAATTAAATTACAATAAAAATAAAAAAATTGTTATTTTATTAAATATATAAAACTAAATTACAATAAAAAATTAAACCATTTCTATTTTATTAAAGATATTAAAACTTTTTCTTCTATTAAAAAATTAAAATTAAAAATTATATTACAATTAAAAATAAAAAAGTCCGTCAGAATCGGTGTTGATGCTTGGAATTGAAATCGAGTGTCACATGGGGCGATTGGCGATTCTGTATTGGATTCCTCCTTCGTCTAGCTTTGGTGGGGTCGTGGAACCTCGGCGGGATTCGGTTCCTCCAAACACTTGGGTGCAGTTGTGGGTGTTGCAAGGATGACCCACATTGATAAAATAACGACCTCGGAGGTGTTTACATAAACCACAGCAGGGTGTCTAAATCTCGTATGGCGAAGGAGGGTGGTAGAAAGAAGTGCTCCCTGAAGGCGCCTCCTGTGATCCCTCACGAGACGACGGCCTCAAGATCGGCTGGCCAGCGGGAGTAGTCGGGAACGGACTCGAACCCGGCCATCCATTCCAACCTAGGGTGGGACTGAGAAAAGGAAACATATATGGGTTAGGAGGATACATATAAGGGGTAGGATATGCACCTGGCATAAAGGGTAAAGGCTGTGATGTCGGTGTAGTCGGCTAACTCATGGGCCCGGTGATTGTGTCGGTGCTGTTGATGGCCCCGTCTCATCACCCCTTCTCTTTGGATTTAAAGGGTCCCGACATTCCCTTCGTTCACGAAGTTGCCATCGCCTCTCTTCTTCCGACAACAGATACGGCTTACCATGGATCCTAAACCATGGCATGTATTCCGGCACGCACGCTAAATCAGGAACGATGATCGATTCCCGGATAGGTAAATAGTCATACCAGTTCTCCCACGTCTCGATATGTGCTGACCAAAATCTTGGCCAATCTGTGTGCAACTGCCATAAGTCCACTTTGTGCTCATCATCGAACACCTCAGGTGACACGGAATCAGTTGCAGGAATCCAAATTGTCGCAGAACCTGATCTGACTGGTGCATCTCCACGGTCGCATAGGTGATCAATGGGACCTTCACGTGCCAACTGTTCGGATTTTGGAAGAACTCCTCCGGAATTACTGCCCAAATTTTCGGATCCTTGTACGGTGTCCATTGAAACTATATTAACATTACCAAAATATTAGTTATATACATAATACTAGACACTAAATACGAAATTCGAAACTTACTTGTGATTCCGACCGTTGGTCCAATAGAAGCCGTATATCTTCAAGCGAGGTAGGTATCCCAACATGACTCGCCGAATGGTTCCACCTAATTAAATAAATTTTTAGCATACTACTATAAATCTACGAAATAATTGTAAAATATAATATTAAATTTACCTCGTTATCAGTGGGAATGAATATGGGTGGTCGAATCGAGGTCGTAAAAATGGAAATCGAAACCATGCCCATGACTGCAGTAGTGATAGGAAACCTTGATTTTCGCTTTACTCGGCCGCGTCGCCCCGCACATCTCCCGATACAACCTTGATAACATGGCAGGCCCCCAACTCAATTCATCGGCTGCTCTAAAATCAACAAGTTTCAGCAGCCATTTCAGGTGTACGAGGTTTCTAGAAAGGTCCGGCATCAGATAGCCTCCAATTATCTGAAGAATGTATGCCTGAGCATACCGTATTCTTTCTATTTCGATCGAACCCTCATTCGGCTCCAGGAATGTGTCTCATAACCAGGCCATCTTGATCCGAGCTCCTTGAATTTTATCCGGAATGGCACCCAGAAGCTTGTAGCATACGGCTCCCCAATCACTAGAAGTTGCGGACCCGGTAACTACCAACCCGTCCACCGGCAATCCCAACTGCAACTGCACATCTTCCAGAGTAATGGTACACTCTCCGCATGGAAGATGGAAAGTGTGCGTCTCGGTCTCCACCTCTCTATCAACGCACCGATCAAAGGCGGCTCCAACTTGGACCCCTACCTATCGTGGCCACGTGCAAAAACCCGCTTCCGAGTAATTCTCGATCAACGACGATGGGGACCATGCATGTTGTGAATATAACATTCCAACACCGATCTACTGATTGTTTAAAAATTATAAAATAAAAATTAATTAAAATTGCATAGACCTAAAAATATTAAATAATATTGAAAATTAAAATTAAAAGCGACCATTTGCAATTGCTCGACGGAGATGTGCTTCTTGTCTAGACGAAGTAATTCCCGACCATTTGTGTCTGATCGAAAGTTTTAAAAGTTTCAAAAATATATTAAAAATTAAAAAAATTAAAAAGGGCTTTTTTGTAAATATTAAAGGACTATTTTGAAATTTTAGAGGAAGTTTGAAGGACTTAAAGAGAATTTTGAGAGGAATTTGAGAGGAATTTGAGAGAAGAATGAGTAAGGATTAAAGTGTGAAAAAAATAAAAGGGTTGGGGGTTTTTATAGGTTTTTTTTTATCGTTGGGCCCCCAACGGTTAAAAAAAATTTGGCCTTTTTTTTTATCGTTGCAGGGCTAAAGTGCACCCCTGGAGACGCGCTTTGTTGGCGTTTCCCCCCAAAATGCGCTGACGTGAACGCGTTTTGGGGTGAAACGACCTTTTTCCGTAAATATTTTTAAAACTGACCTTCTTTCGTAAATAAGTTATTTTTTTGGTATTTTTGGATATTTTATCCCACAAAGTGAGGTGGGATAATTATAATAAATACTTACATTTTTCTATTCTTGACTAATTTTTAATTTTTTTGGTTACAAACAGGGCCAAAGCCCTTATCAAACCCAATTTATAGTTCTCAAAAAAGCTACGCCCTCCATATCCGCCTTCAACAGGTGAATGGTGGAAGGAGGGGGCCGGTCAAGGAGGCGAAATCTTATCCCTTGGCTAGCTTTTAAAATTATTATTTTACCCTTTATAGTATTATATCAATTCTTATATTTGTAGTACATATACTAAATGTGAACTTCCTCTTCCCCTTTTAATGAAAAAAAAGAAGTAAGCTTAACCCTAGCCTCTTGAGACAATGATGTTGTCCTTCAATCGACGCTTGCCCACTAACCTCTTTTCTTCCTTTTTCTTCTTATCCAGCCTCCATCCTAATTTCTCTTCCCTTCACATTACTTTCTTCTTTCTTTTTCCTTTTCCCTCATTCTTCTATTCTTTTTTCTACCACACTACCATTAAGTTGTGGTAGCTTTTCAGTTTCCTTTACACTTCTCTCATTTACCTTCTATTAAGCAAAATGAGTGCTCACACTAGCCAAACATTTTATCATGACTATTGAATGAGTTGGATTTTATTATTAATGTTTGCATGACAAGTTATCCTAGCCAGGTGGTTACAACAAATGGAATATTTGTACAATTTGTTATGATAATTATCCTCTCCCATGTTCTATAAATGAGGTCATTTTCTCTTTGCTCTAGGAAAGAATTTATAAAATATATGATTATTTTGCGTTCTTATTCGTCTCTGATTCTTCATAGCTCTTCAATAGAGCTTGATTTATATTGATGCTCTACGTATGCTCTTTAAAAATGAGTTAGTAAACAGGTGAATATTAATCACAATGAGTGTTCACACTAGCCAAACGTTCTATCAATAACCATTGAATGAGTTGAGTTTTATCACCTAGGCTTGCATGACACGTTAGCTAGGTGGTTACAACAATTCTCTTGCATGGTGTGGAGCGAGATGGTCTTTATAGTTTATAGTTTACTTCCGACTTTGGTACCATATAAACCAAGCTCTATTAAAGAGTTATGAAGAACCAAAAACTAATAAGAATGCAAAATGGGTATTATAATATTTCATAAAATCCTTTCTACAGTAGAGAGAAAAGGACCCCATTTATAGAACTTGGGAGGATAATTATCATAACAAATTGTATAAATATTTCATTTGTTGTAATCACTTAACTAACATGTCATGCAAACCTTGGTGATAAAATTCTTCTCATTTAATAGCAATTGATTCAACATTTAAGTAGTGTTAACACTCATTTTGGTTAATACCTTCCCACTTCCTTCTTTCTCTCATTATTATTATTTTCTTTGTTTGCTTGTTTGGTTTTTTTTCTTGTATTTTGGTCTTGTCGAGCCTCTCTTTGTTTTTACGAACCTCAATATCATTCTTTGACCACCAACGAGTTCGACAAGGAATCTTTGACTTCCTTTTGGTCACTCATTCTCACAAACCCATTTTCTCCCTTTTCTTTGGAAAAATAATACAGTCTCCAACCTCTTGGCCGTTGGCAATGTCTGTGGCCTTCCCGACTGCTATGGGTGGGGTTTTGACCTTCCCGTTGTGGTTTTTGTTGCGATCAGTCTTGTTTTTGATGGTGGTTACATATATGGTGGCTTCAATTCACATTAGGAATTTCTTTTTTTATATTTTGACTTCATTGCCCGATTTAATTTAAGCTTTTTCATATGCGTTTTTTTAAGTCAACAATGACATTTCCATTGCCACGATAGTTAGGGCTTGGACTGAGATTTTTTACATCAAGATGGATATGATCACCATGATGATTTGTTCACCAAAGTTACCAGCATGAGTCTCTCTTTATTGCAAAAATGGATTGAAAGAACATAAATCGGAAATTTGAATAATAATGCTTGAGGTGTTTAGAAGTAATGTCCCAAAATTTTCAGTGTTAGAAATTTCGCAATTTGTGGGAATCAATAATCTGAAACATTTCGGAAAGTTAAACTAAGAGGTTTTAGGGAGCAAGTATCAGGTTGAATTTGTAATTCATTATTAGTGAGTAATAATTAGTAATTAGCCTTATATTTGTTAGTATCAAATAGTTAAAATTTTGAGTTATGGACTATTTTGTAAAAAAAAAAAATCAAAGTTATTGGGGTAATGTCTTAAGAGTAGGAAATAGAATTAGAAAGAGTTGAGGTCTTTAATTGGTAATTAGCTCAAGCCCAAGGGTATGTGGGCAAGTTACCTATACCTTAAAAATTCAAAGAGGGAACAACTGTCGTTCTTCATTTTAATGATTTCTTCTCGCCATTCATGATCAAATTCTCTCTTAATTCTCTCAATCATTCTCTCATCTTCTTTCATCAATTCTTGATTTTATTCTCTCAATTTCAACATGGTAATCATGATTTTCCATTCAACTCATCATCATTTCAATTTCGTAAGCTTGATTTTTTCGCTTTCTTTCTTTAATTCTCCACTCATTCTAATTTCACTTTAGAGGGAGAGGTTGATTTTTGATGTTTTCTTGATGATTTTAGGTTAGATTCTTGGTATTTATGAGTTCAAATTAACATTAGAATAAATAATTTCATATTTGAAAAATGTTTGAATGGTTTCTTCATGTTTTGGATGAGTTCTAAAGTTCAGATTGGAGTATGGAAGAGTGCTCTTTGATGGTTTTGAGAAGTGAAGTTAGGGTTGTCGAAACTATTTTTAATTTTTTTGAAAAAAATAACAGGGATTGACTTTAAAAAAATAAAAGCGGGAGTCACCACAGATCTTTTTTTGTTTAGGTGTGATCAGATCACTTTATAAAATATTTTTGTTTAAAATATTAATTTTGGCCTATGTAATTCAAGAAAATAGATTCGGGAGTCGGTTACGTACAAGGAAGGGTTAGCACTCTCATAACGCCCCAAAAAAATGGTACCTAATTGATTATTTAATGTCCAAATATAAAAAATTTGAAAAGATTTGAAAATATGATTTTTTTAAAAACTTGAACAATTTGAGTTGGAACTTGAAATTACTTTGTTCCGAAAGCATATAAACATCAAATCCAGCACGTTAGGACATGATGTTTTAAACTCTCGTAATCATCTCTTGATTTACAAAATTTATTAAAAGGATATTTAGTTGTTTAGCCAAACGGAAAATCGAAACCCAGCACGTTAGGACACTATTTCCCGAATTTCTAAACACAAAACATTATCTTATTTTTTAAAAAAAAACTTTTGATTTAAACATAATAATATTTTTATTTAAAATAATGGTTCATGAATGATTTTATTACATTAACACATTATAAAACACAAATATTATAAAATAACGTACAAAAAATATACAATAGGCAAACTATTAATATCAATAAAAAACAATCAAATGAAGCATATATAATAACATAGTTAAAAATACCAACAGTGTAATGATAATACAATGGCTAACATAAAATAAAAATAAAAGTTACGATCTATTAAAATCTAAACCAAAAAAAATAAATAAAATAAAAAAGCATGAAGCAAATAATAATGAAATAAAAGCTAAGGAGAATAAGGGTAAATATCCAGAATATACGAAAAAATAAAAAATTACGGAATTGGGCCATTTTTTAGAAAATTTAAGGACAATGTCCGTTTCCCTCAAAATCGTCCACGTCGGTAGCGTTTTGGAAATGCCGACAAAGCGCGCCTTGGGGGCGCTTTTTCGCCGATGGTCAAAAGGCCCAACGGTCAAAATTTCCTCCTATAAAACCCCAACCCTTTTTTTTTTTCACACTTCTCTCAATTTTCTCTCAATTTCTCTCAAAGTCCTTGAAATTTACTCTCAAATTTCAAAATAGTCCTTTACTATTTACAAAAAGACCTTTTTAAATTTTTTAATAATTTTTTTTGGAAAATTTTAAAATTTTCGTTCGTATTACAATGGCCGGGGAGTTACTTCATCTAGACAACAAGCACATCTCCTTCGAGCAAACGAAAATGGTAAGTTTTAATTTTAATTTTCAATATTATTTAATATTTTTACAATTATGCAATTTTAATTAATTTTATTTTATAATTTTTTAAGCGATCATAGATCGGTGTTGGAATGTTATATTCACAACATGCATGGTGCCCCATCGTTGTTGATCGAGAATTACCTGCGGGAAGCGGGTTTTTGGCACGTGGCTACGATAGGCCGGGGGTTCAAGTTGGAGCCGCCTTTGATCAGTACGTTGATAGAGAGGTGGAGGCTCGAGGCGCACACTTTCTATCTTCCATGCGGAGAGTGTAGCATCACTTTGGAAGATGTGCAGTTGCAATTGGGATTGCGGTGGGCCGAATTCAGTAGTCACCGGGTCCGCAACTTTTGGTGATTGGATGGCCGTATGCTACGAGCTTTTGGGTGCCATTCGGATAAAATTCATGGAGGTCGGATCGAGATGGCCTAGTTGCGAGACACATTCCCGGAGTCGAATGAGGGTTTGACCAAAATAGAGCGAATACGGCATGCTCGGGCATACATTCTTCAGATAATTGGAGGCTATCGATCTTGGGACCTTTCTAGAAACCTCGTACACTTAAGATGGTCTGCTGAAACTTGTTGATTTTAGAGCGTACGGTGAATTGAGTTGGGTCCGCGTGCTATCGAGGTTGTATTGGGAGATGTGTTGGGCGACCCTACCGAGTAAAGCAAAAATCGGAGGTTGCCTATCACTCTCGCAATCATGGGCATGATTTCGATTTCCATTTTACGTCATCGACTCGACCAACCATATTCATTCCCACTGATAACGAGGTAAATTTAATGTTATATTTTACAATTATTACGTAGATTTATAGTATTTATAAAAACTTGCAAAAACTATATTAACATTACAAAAACTTACCTCGCTTGAAGATATACGGCTTCTATTGGACCAACAGTCAGAATCACAAGTAAGTTTTGAATTTCATATTTATAATTTAGTATTTCATATTTAGTGTTTAGTATTATGTATATAACTAATATTTTTGTAATGTTAATATAGTTTCAATGGACACCGTATGAGGATCTAGCAATTCAGGCAGTAATTCCGGAGGAGTTCTTCCAAAATCTAAACTGTTGGACGTGAAGGTCCCATTGATCACCTATGCGACCGTAGAGATGCACCAGTCAGATCGGGTTCTGCGACAATTTAGATTCTACCAACCGATTCCCGTGCCACCTGAGGTGCTCGATGATGAGCACAAAGTGGACTTACGGCAGTTGCACATGGATTGGCCAAGATTTTGGTCAAAACATATCGAGACGTGGGAGAACCGTTATGACTACTTACCTATCCGAGAACCGATCATCGTCCTTGAGTTAGCGTGCATGCGTGCCGAAATACATGCCGTGGTTTAGGATCCATGGTAAGCCGTAGCTGTTGTCGAAGAAGAGAGGCGACGGCAACTTCGTCAACAAAGGAACGTCGGGGCCCCTTAAATACAAGGAGAAGGGATGATGACACGGGGCCATCAACGGCCGACCACCATCCGAACCCAAAACAACGGCGCCACACGATCCACCGGCCCATCGATTCAAATTGACGACCCCAACATCACAGCCTTCACCCTTTATGCTAGGTACGTACCCTACCCCTTATAGGTATCCTAACCCGTATATGTTTCCTTTTCCCAGTCCTACCCCAGGTTGGAATGCATGGCCGGGTTCGAGTCCGTTCGACTACCCGACCGGCCACCGATCTTGAGGCCGTCGTCGCGTGAGGATCACAAGGAGGCGCCGTCAGGGAGCACTTCTTTCTACCAGCCTTCTTTGCCATACGGGATTCAGACACCCCCACCGTGGTTTATGCAAACACCTTTGGGGTCGTTATTTTATCAAGGTGGGTCATCCTCGCAACACCCACAACTAGACCTAGTCTTGGGAGGAACTGGAATCCCACCTTGAGGTTCCAAGACCCATAGGAAGCTAGAAGGAGGAATCGGTAGCAAATCGCCGATCGCCCTGTGTGCACTTGATTCGACCAAGCATCAACATTGATTCGGATTGGGTTTTTATTTTTAAATTGTAATATTTTTTATTTTTAATAAAAAGTTATTTTTTATTTGTGTTTGTAATTTAATTTTAATATCTTCACTAAAATAGAAGTTGTTTATTTTTTGTATATAATTTAATTTGAATTTTTTAATAAAATAAAAAGTTATTTTTATTTTTTATTTTTGTAATTTAGTTTTAATATATTTAATAAACTAATAGTTGTTTAATTTTTTATTGTAATTTAATTTCAATATCTTTAATAAATTAGAAATTGTTTAATTTTTATTGTAATTTAATTTTAATATATGTAATAAAATAAGAAGTTGTTTTTATTTTATTATAATTTAGTTTTAATATATTAAATAAATAAGAATTTTCTTTATTTTTATTTTTTGTAAATTAGTTTTAATATATTAAAACTATAAGAAGTTTTCTTTATTTTTTATTTTTGGTAATTTAATTTTAATATATGTAATAAAATAAGAAGTTATTTTTATTTTATTATAATTTAGTTTTAATATATTAAATAAATAAGAAGTTTTCTTTATTTTTATTTTATTATAATTTAGTTTTAATATATTAAATAAATAAGAAGTTTTCTTTATTTTTATTTTTTGTAATTTAATTTTAATATATGAAATAAAATAAGAAGCTATTTTTGTTTTTTATTTTATTATAATTTAGTTTTAATATTTTAAATAAAGAAAAATTATTTTAAATAAATAAATTTTTTACCGAAAAGCGCTCTCTGGGACGCGCTTGTGTCCACGTCGACAAAAGCGCGCCTATGTGGACTCGCTCGATGACGTGGACACAAGCGCGTCCCCAGGAGCTCGCTTTGCTGGCATTTACTCTCAAAACGCGCTAACGTGGACGCGTTTTGAGGGGAAACGACCATTTTCCGTAAATTTTCTAGAAACCAGCCCAATTCCGTAATTTTATTTATTTATTTTTGGTATATTCTGGATACTTACCCAAGGAATAAAGTATAACCCTAAACAAAAGAAATTGAAGCAATAAAAAACATGCAAAAGAAATTGAAGCAATAAAAACATGCAAATAAATAAGCAAAGAATATGTAACGAAATAATAATCATATGATAAATTTTTACATAGATAGTGTATATACAAACATAATAAAGTAAAGTATATGACATATATTTAAAACAATATAGTACAGTAAATTAAAAAAATATAAGATATATCAAATTTTAAATTGACACTTAAAATAATTAAACTTTAATAACATACGCATTTATGTATAAGAGATGAAATAATACACGCTAAAACCACTAAAAAATTAAAATAAGTTTTATATAATATATTGAGCTAAATAAATAAATGATAAATCTTTTAAAAAAAATTAAAATCCAAATAATCAAGAACTTAATTAGAAAAATAATAAAATTCAGGGTAAAAAAATGTGAAAGGATCAGATCAGAACGCATGCCACAATAGAGGGATCAATTGGGAAATTATGCCTTTATCCCCAAACAGCATCGTTCCATTATCCGTGGTTAAATGGCCTGAGGATAAGATTAAACAAAAAAAAAATTATAGGGCTTAATTAATAATAAAAGGAAAAATATAAACGGGATAAGATTTAAAGGAAAAAAAATGCGGAATGACTTAAGAGGAAAATTGTCCCTTTGATAAAAACAAGCGGATCCTCCCGTGTCGGGTCAACGTGGGGGTTTCGGCCTTAAAACGACGCCGTTTGGGTCATTAATTGACCACACCAAAACGACGCCGTTTCCCCTGGCCTATATAAACCAAAAACCTGTTAAAAAAAAACATTTTAAAACCATTTAAAAAAAAACAAACAAAGCTTCAAAAAGCGCTCTCTCTCTCTCTCAGACTCTGGCCCTAGCTTCGGTGACAGATCGCCGCATGCGCCACCGCACGCGCCACTGTAGACGGCAGCCGGAGGCTAGAAACTTCGGTTTTTCAACTTAAATTGAAAGGTAAACTCGTGTTTTTATTTTTAGTTGTATTTTGTATATAAAAATATGCATGAATCGAAAAGAAAAATAAAAAATCTTAACGAAATAGAATAATAAAAAATCACCTTCTGTTTTTTTTTTGATTTTTTTTTTGTATTAATCTCTATGTATGTTTGTGTGTATATTCGTAAAAAAAAAAATCCGTGGTCCTATTTACAGGTTACAGTGGGTTTTTATAACCCAAAAATAATTAAAATACAGATTCTATTTTGCCCTATTTGCTCCTTCTGCTGTGTTCTTCTTTCCTTTTACAGGTTAATAGCACAAATCTCTGCGGTGACGAAGGCTATCCGTGCTAATTGCGGCGTGACCAGGATCTTTTGGTGCTTGCGGTGCCTAGGGTTTCAGAAACCCTAGGCTTCTGTTTTTGTTTAGGCGTTGGGCCCTTTTGGGCCGTATAAGTTTGAGATTGGGGCCACTGGGTGTAACAGGGAATTGGGTCTGGTTAGTCTATTTTTAGGCTTGTAAACGGACTGTAAAATAAACTAGAATTTTAGTTTATTTTATTTTATTATTTATTATTTATTCATGCCGGCCCGAGCATAAATGGGCTACTACAAGGGTCTTACTTTGTCGAATTGCATCATTTTAATAGATTTAGAATGTTTTCTCATTGCTAAATTGTATTTGTCTAATTTGATTTTGATGTTTGATTGCAAATTGAAGTTAAGGATGTTGGTGAAAGTTCGAAAACAAAGGGAAAAAGAAGGCGTCAGAAGCTTAGTTGGTTTCGTTTTGTGCTCTCTAAAATTCCAATTTTACATCATGTGTCTATTTAAGTTATTTGCTTAGTTCATTATATTGATCATGTTGATGTGTTAACAAGTGGCTTAATGAGTTTAAAAGGTATGCTTTAATTAATAAACGACCCTTTTAGGCATTATTTGAATGTGTTCGAGTTTGGTTATCACGCCACATGATTTTTAAGCTCTTTAAGCATTGTGTTTTGGTGGGATTGCTTTATGCACCCAAGAGTATTGATGCGTTGGGAGGGTATTTTATCATATTTCATGTACTAATTGGTATGTTTGGTTGAAAGTCTTGTTTAAATTACATGCATCAGAATATTGTTTTCTTTTGTGACGCTTATGAATAAATTCTTGGTGTATTTGGGATTATCCACGTATCAATTTTATGTTTCTATATACGTTTCATTATAGAATCAAACTAAACTGGCTTAAGTAGTAAGAGTAAAGCTATTACAAAAATGGTATGCAGAAATGTTAGTGACTTTTGGAAATGTAGGATATGATGTAAGTGGAAGACTTTTTATTATGTTTTGTATTTGTACAAATTGTTTCACCATGTTTTGTATTGCCATGATATTTGCTGATGATATCATGTTCTATTGCTTTAATTTTAATTTGTTGTCATTGATTGGAATACACTTGACTTAAAAGATGATGTATTATTGGATTTTATTAGAGCGGTTTTAAGAGTTAGACTACTCATATAAGCTTGAAAAATGAATTTAGACAAAAATATAGGTCCATTTTTTATTTGGGACGAACCTTATGTAGATTTTTAAAGCACTACTTATATTTTGTTATTTATATATATATATATATATATATATATTACAAAACTTTAATATATAAAATTAACCTAAAATTCAAGCTGATAATAAATAAAACCCAAACCCAAACCATCCTTACAAAAAACAAAACTGGAGGTTGTGAATGAGAAATTAGTGCCATTATTGATGATATGAAGTTAACGTGTAATGTTTTTCCATGGGTTTCTTTATGTTTTGTTCATAGAGTGTAACATGTTTGTTGATTGGGTTGGAGAATCATTGTCCGTCTCTATGGATTTTTATGCAATTTTTATTTTCTAATTTGGAACCGGGAAGTTTTTCAGGATTAATGTGCTTCGTTAGATAAAAGTCAAAACGGATGTGCTTACCAGAAGTCAGATGAGGTTGCTGCGGCTGGTGGCATCCTTCGTGATCATAATGGAAGATCGATCTGTGGCTTTGCTCGTAAGTCAGGTTCATGCTTAATTTTGAATGCTGAATTATAGAGTTATTCTGGACAATATAATTTGATGGTTTTTTTAATACCATTGCATACAAGATAACATAGCATCGTATTACAACTAAGGCCAAGAACAACTGCAATAGCCATACGATGAACTTGTCGCTGACATGGGTCGAATGGTTTATGTTTGTATTTGGTACACTTCTCTATTCTTGAATTCGATGATTTTATTAGATTAAAAGTTCTTAATAATAAGTGTAGATAGTTTTATTTTATCTTTTATTTATTCAAAAAATAATTTTATTTTAAATGAGAAGATCTCATATGATTCATTAATAATTTATAGATTTATATACCAATATAAGTTCTTAATTTTAATCTCATAAAAATAATTCAGCTCAAGAAGAAAAAAAATTCAATATTAGTTCTATTCTGATGTGACACTGATAAATAATCTGTTGACAACACGTGGCAACATCTCAGTATATCATGTGACAGATATAACTTTAAAATATTTAAATTAAGAATAAATATATGATTTTTTTCATGTCAAGAATGAACCTGGACAAAAAAGTATACTTTTTTAAATTTATTTATTTTAAAGATTTATTTTAATTTTTTAATTTATGCTCGTCACAGGGCATACTAAAAAGTTGCCATGTGCCACCACCAGATTGATTATTTGTGCCATGTCAGCACAAACTAACAGTGTTAGTGCAGAGGTACCAACTTGAGTGATGGTATACAAGTTCATGTACCAATTAGGTACTTTTAGACAAGTTTAAGGGGCAAACTACATATTAACCCTTTATACATATGTATGTGTGCATATATTCATTGAGCTAAAATTCTAGAAGGTTTAGTAAATTATTATGAAAAGCAAAAATAAAATAGGATCAATGATTGAATTGCTTAGGTTTCCAATTCAATTAGTTTGATTGTTGGGGATCGACCTGATTAAGCAATGAACAAGTAAAATAGCAGAAGTAAATAAGAAATCGAACACACAAATTTAATGTTGAAAACCCCCTCCAAAAAAGATAAAAAATCACGAGCAAATATAATTACTTTATAATGGTAAAAGAACAAAGAGAATAAAAGATGGAGAGAAATCTAAACCCCAAAACTAAAAAAAAAAAAAAAACCATCAAAACATAAACACAAAATTCTGCAAAAGTGTTATGAGTTATAATCTCAAATGGGTGTTTTTCTAAGGTTGTAAAAGAACCTATTGATAGACTGAATTCGTAGGTGAAATAATAATAAAATAATCTATACTAATCAAAGTTTAACCCAAACAAATAAACATAGTTTAACTGGGAAAAGAAAACTAAGAAAATTGTTGAACATATCGCCACATCGCGACGTCCTATTTACGTCGTCGCGACGTTGTCACTACTTCTCCACTTGTTTCGTCGTCTCGTTGATTTGACGAGCTGCTCCTTCTCGTAGTGACATCGGTAGCTCGTCGGGATGAAGAGCTCCTCCTCGTCACGATGTCGTAGCCTGATCGTGCTCAATTTGACCAAAATACGAGGCATACTCCACAAATCTCCACATTGACTCGTATTTTGACAACACCATCTTTTCAAACCCCGCCACAGGCCTATTTCAAACTATGTAGGGTACTAATTGAGTCGAAACTGTGCTTAGAAACTTGAAGACTACTAGCATTCGACTTGTATATTGCCAAATCAAAATTGACCTGGGTTTGATTTTCACGAACATGGTGTCTTAATTTTTCAAAACCTGCATCCAAAAGAGAGCCTCTTTTACACGAAACGATTATACCTTTTTCCCTCCTATGACCAAATTGCCTCTGCTCCAAAGGAGTCGACTTTGACTCTTTAACAGATGAGGGACATCCGATTTCACTAGTCATCGTACAACTTTCCAGAAAATAAAGATTGTCAGTCTTTTACCTTTCATCAAAACGAGAGCCCTAGAGATCCCTTAATGTCATTTGAATTGATGATGATTATGTAACATTTCGAGTATAAAATACTCAAGGAGATGAGATTCTTTCTTAAATCAGGTACATACCTAACATCTAATAGTGTCCTGATCGTCCTGCGGTCATGCATCTTGATCTGAATGGTACCAATACCAATTACCTTATTAGATGAACCATTCCCCATGCGTACAAATCCACCTTCAATTGAATTGTATGTGGAGAACCAATCTCTGTTGGGACACATGTGAAAAGAACATCTCGAATCTAGGATCCACTCGGACATAAGCTCGGAGCTTTCGCTTGTTGACACCAACAAGAAATCGTCACCCCTTTTGTTGGCCAAATTAGCACTAACTACATCTTCCTTGTTGCTCTCACTAGCCCTTTTATTTCGTATTTTATAACAATTTGGTTTGACGTGACCTAACTTCTTACAATAGTGACACCTTTTGTCTCGCATCCTTGATGCTACCAAAACAAAAGCTTGCCTATCTTCCTTGCTATCCAGAACAAACTCATTGTCGAAGTTTGTCTTAACTCAACAAATGACCATTCACATCCTCGAACGAGAGATTGTCTTTGTCATAAATCATGGTCTCCCTAAAATACTTGTATAAAAGGGGGTAAATAGCATAATAATAGCATAGCCTGATCCTCATCATCAATCTAAATCTCAATGTTATTTAAATAATTCAAAAGAGTAATAAATTGGCTGATATGATCTCTAAAAGGCTCACCTTTGTCCATGGGAAACATAAATGACACTATTTCAACAGTAAACGGTTAGCTAGAGATTTAGCCCCATAAAGTGTTTCTATCCTTTTCCACAAGGTGGATGAGGTCTTCTCCATCAATTCCTTCTGCAATACCTTATTCACGAGGCACAACTAGATTGCAGACAGGGCATTTACATCAAGCACTTCCTATTCTATTTGATTTAGATTCTTGGTATTTTTCTCGGTAACGACCTTTTTTAGGCTGGACTGAACTAAAATTGCCATCATCCGAACTTGTAATAGATTGAAATTTGTGACACCATCGAACTTCTCAATATCAAACCTTGTTACTGCCATATCTGAACGAGTTGATCTGTGGAAATTGAACTAGCTCTAATACCAATTTGTTGGGGATTGACCCGATTAAGCAACAAACAAATAAAATAATGAAGGTAAATAGAAATTGAGTATACAAATTTAACATGAAAAAATCCCTCCGAAGAAGCTAAAAAACCACGGGTAAAGATAATTTCACTATAACTATAAAAGAACGAATAGTACAAAAGATGGAGAGAAAATTAAACCCTAAAACACGAAAAACAAAGAACCTTCAAAACGTAAACACAAAATTCTTCAAAAGTGTTATGAGTTCTAATTTTTAATGAGTGTTTTTTTAAGGTTATAAAAGCCTATTTATAGGCTAAATTCATAGGTCAAATAATAACAAAATAAGCTACACTAATCAGAGTTCAATTGAAACAAATAACGTAGTTTAATTGGAAGAAGAAAATTGAGAAAATTGCTGAACACATCGCCATGTCGCGACGTCGGGGACTAGTTGCTCCTTCTCGTCATGATGTTGGTAGCTCGTCGCGATGTCGTAACCTGATCATGACCAATTTAACTGAAATGCGAGACATTCTCCACATTGATTAAATAAATTATTGAAAATAAAAAAATATTAAAAAATGGTTCTGTAACATCCTAAATTTTTGGGCCTATGCGTTTAATGGGTGAATATGTGGAATGAGTTAATTTAAGTGTTAGGGGCCCAAATTTTAAGTTTTAAGGAGCCCAAATCTTCTAATTTAAGTTAATTAAATTTGGCATTTGGGATTAGGGAAGTGGACGGCACAAGGCTATTTTTTTGGGCATTTTATTATATTTATTCTATGTGGATAATAAGCAGATAAATGCTATTATTTAGGGATTTAGTCTTTAAGGATAATAAGAAGATAAAGACTATTTTTGAGGAGATAATAGATTAAGATAAGGGAAAAAGGGATAGGAGCTATCATGTGTGGCAGTGTTGGTTGAAAATCAATCTTTGCTAAAAGGAGGAATCGGTTTTCTATATAAAGAGGGGGTGTGACAAAATTTTGGAAGCCTTTGTTTTATTTTATTTTCTCATCTTCTTCCTCTCAAAAGCCGAAAACCACCATTTTCTTCACCCTTTCTTCCTCTCTAAAATTTCCTGGTTGGCCGAATCTTTTAACCTCTATTGTTATTTTTCTTCTAATCCCTAAAAGTCAAAATCACATCTCTATTATTCTATTCTTCTCCTTAATATTCATTGGCCAAATCTCTCTTAGCCATCTCTTCAATTCTTAAATCTTCTAAAATCAAAATTCTTAGATCTCATCTTACGAAGTTGCGAATTTTCTTGAAGAAAGTCTACTTGTGCGAATATGAAGAAAACAATAGGTATGTGTCGATTTTAAGTTTCCAATATTTCTCGGCTTTTCAAAGTCCCTAAGAATGGCTATTTAGTGACTAATCAAGGGTTTTCTTATTTTGGCATTTCGGGATCTGAAGAGGAGTCCAACGCTTAGATCTCTAAGTTAAAGATCAGTAACACTCAAGTCGTGTTATTTTCGGGATTTCAAGGTAAGGAGATTGGTTTATTTATAAATATATGAAATCGGGTAGAACACTAACCATGGCCGAATATAGGAGAGGCCCTATTTTCACATCTTTTCGACTTTTTGAGCAAAGTTGTAGATCGGGATAACAAGGATTTCGACTAAGAATATTGGATTTCGAGATATCAGGTGTGTAACACTTTCCCACCATCTAGATCCGTTTGATTAATATATGATTTTAAGTCTTATATGTTTTGATAAATGCCGAAATCTGGGCATAATAGAGGAAACCTAAAGAGGGTAAAAACAAATCATCAGGTTGGTGAATGTTCTGATTAAATGATATAAGTATATTGATTTTATGTGATTGCATGGGTTGGGTTTGATGAAAGGAGGAAGTTATATGTTGTAGCGGTTTTCACCGTGATCTATTGTAGCGGTTTTACCGTGATATGTTGTAGATTTTTGGTGATTTGTAGCCGTTTTCTTGTGATCTGTTGTAGCGACTTTTGCCGTGATCATTGTAGTGGCTACGGCCATGATCGATGATGAGCGAGATGAGCGCCATCAAGGCGTAGCGGTGTGGGTTGATTGTAGAAATCCCTAATGGTGTGAATGGTGGCACGAGGCGTGTAGCGGATGGAAACCTAGGATTTGGATTGGGCTTGCATATTATTTTTATTATGTATATTAATTGATTATTTTAGTTGTATGGGGCTAAGGCTCAAATCTAATGGTGCATGAGAGTTGCACACTGAGTCTCATGACTCAACCAATTAATTAACATTTCGGTAGCATTTAGTGCATCGGACCGGTGGAGAGGAGTGCAAGGTGGCCATGCAAAAGAACATTTGGATCCAACAAAAGACTCTAGTTATTATTTTATATTCTTATTTAATGGATTTTAAATCTCGTTGTAATAAGGCCATGGGCCACCAGTTTATATTTTGTTTTATTACGGGCTTTTATTACTTTTAGTTATTTAAATTTTATTTTAATTGAACTAAGGCATGTATTTAAATTTGGGTTTTAATTCATAAAGGCATATTTTATTTAAAACTATAAATTATAAATTTTCTCGAATAAAAGGTTAAACTTTACCAAAATATTTTTACGAAAATGCGACATGTTTTACAAAATTTCCTTAGTGACATACCGAGACACGGTTGTAATGTTTGGTAGGGTTTGGGGTGTTCTAAATTGGTATCGAGCAGGTTCAAAACTCGGCTTTGGAGTTTTGGGCTCAAAACGCTTTCTAAAGGTGGCCTTTTGAAACTTGCATGTTGTTTTTTTGAAATGATAATGAGTTTGTTAGCTCGGCATGGCACCTGCGTCTCCGGCCCAAGTCCGCTGTAAGTATTCTAAACCCACTTTGTGATATATATGTATATGGGCTTGATGGGTTTTATGAGACATAGACTATCTTAATTAGACTTTGATGAACTATATGCCTAGCTTAAACCACTTCTTAAATTCCATAAGACTTAATTTATCCAAACAAATCCTGTGAACTAGTCGCCGAGTTAGGGTGTGGTAACAGGCATACGCATGTCTAGGATTGGATTTGGGAGAGCTTGGTATTTAAATAGTTCTAGTGACTCACCTCCTCTTTGCTTGAATCTTACCTAGTGCGTAATGACTGTTCACCCTAACCATGAGGACTTGTTGACGGCCAAAATTTATAATTAAAACCCGAAAGGACCAACCACCCTATTTTGTAAAATTACTAAAATAACCTTTAGTTTGAAAATTTCCAAATTTCCCTAATTTGTAAAATAACCAAAATACCCCTGGTTTGAAAAAAAATTACCAAAATGCCCCCGATTTGCAAAATTACCGAAATACCCCCAAATTTCAAAATTACCAAAATACCCTTAGATTTTAAAATTACCGAAATACCCCGGATTTATAAATTACCGAAATACCCTAGATTTGCAAAATTACCGAAATACCCCTGAGTTGGAAAATTACCAAAATACCCTTATTTCACCAAATCACTCGAAACCTTATTTTGGAAAATTACGAAAATACCCCTGTAGGTTAAATTACGAAAATACCCCTGGGTAGTGAAATGACAAAAATACCCTATCGTTGAATGTAGGTTCATGAGCGTTGTTTGTTTGATGAATGTTGAATGTATGTGGTTTCTAGGAGGTAAGTTTGAAAAGCAAAGCGTAGATAGGCTCAAATTGAAAGAACTACTATCGAAATGATTTTACATAAGATTATTCGCGGTTAATAAGTGGGAAGAATTAATTATTCATAAAATTCTTAATCGGATAAGCGTCGATCGAAAGAATGAGTACAATGGGACGAAGACGCTCAGATCACGAATAATGGTGCGTACCTACCATAGTATACTAAATGTTTATTTTGGCTTTTGAATTAGAGTGCCCATAAAAGCATAGTGGTGAGACTTAGGTAGTATGATTTTAGTTAGTTGGAAATTTCGAGGACGAAATTTCTTTAAGGAGGTAGAAGCTGTAACATCCTAAATTTTTGGGCCTATCGTTTAATGGGTGAATATGTGGAATGAGTTAATTTAAGTGTTAGGGGCCCAAATTTTAAGTTTTAAGGAGCCCAAATCTTCTAATTTAAGTTAGTTAAATTTGGCATTAGGGATTAGGGAAGTGGGCGGCACAAGGCTATTTTTTGGGAATTTTATTATATTTATTCTACGTGGATAATAAGCGAGATAAAGGCTATTATTTAGGGATTTAGTCTTTAAGGATAATAAGAAGATAAAGACTATTTTTGAGGAGATAATAGATTAAGATAAGGGAAAAGGGATAGGAGCTATCATGTGTGGCAGTGTTGGCTGAAAATCAATCTCTGCTAAAGGAAGGAATCGGTTTTCTATATAAAGAGGGGGTGTGCCGAAATTTTGGAAGCCTTTCTTTTATTTTCTTTTCTCATCTTCTTCCTCTCAAAAGCCGAAAACCACCATTTTCTTCACCCTTTCTTCCTCTCTAAAATTTCCTGGTTGGCCGAATCTTTTAACCTCTATTGTTATTTTTCTTCTAATCCCTAAAAGCCAAAATCACATCTCTATTATTCTATTCTTCTCCTTAATATTCATTGGCCAAATCTCTCTTAGCCATCTCTTCAATTCTTAAATCTTCTAAAAACCAAAATTCTTAGATCTCATCTCCGAAGTTGCGAATTTTCTTGAGTAAAGTCTACTTGTGCCGAATCTAAAGAAAACAATAGGTATGTGTTGATTTTGAGTTTCCAATATTTCTCTGGCTTTTCAAAGTCCCTAGTCGAATGGCTATTTAGTGACTAATCAAGGGTTTTTCTTATTTTCGGCATTTCGGATCGAAGAGAGTCCAACGCTTAGATCTCTAAGTCAAAGATCAAGAACACTCAAGTCGTGTTATTTTCGGGATTTCAAGGTAAGGAGATTGGTTTATTTATAAATATATGAAATCGGGTAGAACACTAACCATGGCCGAATATAGAGAGGCCCTATTTTCACATCTTTCGACTTTTTGAGCAAAGTTGTAGATCGGGATAACAAGGATATCGACTAAGAATATTGGATTTTGCGATATCGGTGTGTAACACTTTCCCACCATCTAGATCTGTTTGATTAATATATGATTATAAGTCTTATATGTTTTGATAAATGTCAAATCCGGGCATAATATAGAAACCCAAAGAGGGTAAAAACAAATCATCGGTTAGTGAATGTTCGATTAAGCGATATAAGTATATTGATTTTATGTGATTGCATGGGTTGGGTTTGATGAAAGGAGGAAGTTATATGTTGTAGCGGTTTTCACCGTGATACATTGTAGCGGTTTTACCGTGATCTGTTGTAGCAATTTTACCGTGATCTATTGTAGCGGTTTTTACCGTGATCTGTTGTAGCGGCTTTTGCCATGATCTGTTGTAGTGGCTACGGCCATGATCTGATGATGAGCAGCACGACTGCCATCAAGGCGTGTAGCGGTGTGGGTTGATTGTAGAAATCCCCAATGGTGTGAATGGCTGGTACGGGGGCGTGTAGCGGATGGAAACCTAGGATTTGGGTTGGGCTTGCATATTATTTTTATTATGTATATTAATTCTGATTATTTTAGTTGTATGGGGCTAAGGCCCAAATCTAATGGTGCATGAGGGTTGCACACTGAGTCTCATGACTC
Source organism: Gossypium rotundifolium (assembly GCA_025506655.1). Lineage (NCBI taxonomy): Eukaryota > Viridiplantae > Streptophyta > Magnoliopsida > Malvales > Malvaceae > Gossypium > Gossypium rotundifolium. The sequence continues at coordinate 14,099,639 of CP106731.1, read as the reverse complement.
AACCAATTAATTAACATTTCAGGTAGCATTTAGTGCATCGGACCGGGTTGGAGAGGAGCGCAAGGTGGCCATGCAAAAGAACATTTGGATCCAGCAAAAAGACTCTAGTTATTATTTTATATTCTTATTTAATGGATTTTAAATCTCGTTGTAATAAGGCCATGGGCCACCGGTTTATATTTTGTTTTATTACGGGCTTTTATTACTTTTAGTTATTTAAATTTTTATTTTAATTGAACTAAGGCATGTATTTAAATTTGGGTTTTAATTCATAAAGGCATATTTTATTTAAAACTATAAATTATAAATTTTTCCGAATAAAAGGTTAAACTTTACCAAAATGTTTTTCGAAAATGCGACATGTTTTACAAAATTTCCTTAGTGACATACTAGATCCGGTTGTAGTGTTTGGTTGGGTTTGGGGTGTTACAAATTGGTATCAGAGCCCGGTTCAAAACTCGACTTTGGAGTTTTTGGGCTCAAAGCGTTTTCTAAAGGTGGCCTTTTGAAACCTGCATGTTGTTTTTTTTTAAATGATAACAGGTTTGTTAGCTCGGCATGGCACCTGCGTCTCCGGCCCAAGTCTGCCAGGTAAGTATTCTAAACCCACTGTGTGATATATATGTATGTGGGCTTGATGGGTTTTATGGGACATAGACTATCTTAATTAGACTTTGATGAACTATAGGGCTAGCTTAAACCACTTCTTATATTCCATAAGATTTAATTTATCCAAACAAATCATGTGAACTAGTCGCCGAAGTTAGGGTGTGGCAACATGCATACACATGTCTAGGATTGGATTCAGGGAGAGCTTGATATTTAAGCAGTCCTAGTGACTCACCTCCTCTTTACTGGAATCCTACCTGGTGCGTAGTGACTATTCACTCTAACCATGAGGACTTGTTGACGGGCCAAAATTTATAATTAAAACCCGAAAGGGACCAGCCACCCTATTTTTTAAAATTACTAAAATAACCTCTAGTTTCAAAAATTTCCAAATTTCCCCTAATATGTAAAATAACCAAAATACCCCTGGTTTGAAAGAAATTACCAAAATGCCCCCGATTTGCGAAATTATCGAAATACCCCCAAATTTTAAAATTACCAAAATACCCCCAGATTTTAAAATTACCGAAATACCCCGAATTTATAAATTACTGAAATACCCCAGATTTACAAAATTACCAAAATTCCCCCTAGTTGGAAAATTACCAAAATACCCTTATTTCGCCAAATCACCCGGAACCTTATTTTGGAAAATTACGAAAATACCCCTGTAGGTTAAAATTACGAAAATACTCCAGGTAGTGAAATGACAAAATACCCCTATCGTTGAATGTAGGTTCATGAACGTTGTTTGTTTGATGAATGTTGAATGTATGTGGTTTCTAGGAGGTAAGCTGGCTGAAAGCAAAGCGTAGATAGGCTCGAATTCGAAAGAACTACTATCGAAATGATTTTACATAAGATTATTCGCGGTTAATAAGTGGGAAGAATTAATTATTCATAAAATTCTTAATCAGATAAACGTCGATCGAAAGAATGAGTACAGGGGGACGAAGACGCTCCAGATCTGAATAATGGTGCATACCTACCATAGTATACTAAGTGTTTATTTTGGCTTTAGAATTAGAGTCTTGCGCAATGAAAGCATAGTGGTGAGACTTAGGTAGTATGATTTCTAGTTAGTTGGAAATTTCGAGGACGAAATTTCTTTAAGGAAGGTAGGAGCTGTAACATCCTAAATTTTTGGGCCTATCGTTTAATGGGTGAATATGTGGAATGAGTTAATTTAAGTGTTAGGGGCCCAAATTTTAAGTTTTAAGGAGCCCAAATCTTCTAATTTAAGTTAGTTAAATTTGGCATTAGGGATTAGGGAAGTGGACTGCACAAGGCTATTTTTTTGGGAATTTTATTATATTTATTCTATGTGGATAATAAGCAGATAAAGGCTATTATTTAGGAATTTAGTCTTTAAGGATAATAAGAAGATAAAGACTATTTTTGAAGAGATAATAGATTAAGATAAGGGAAAAAGGGATAGGAGCTATCATGTGTGGCAGTGTTGGCTGAAAATCAATCTCTGCTAAAGGGAGGAATCGGTTTTCTATATAAAGAGGGGGTGTGCCGAAATTTTGGAAGCCTTTGTTTTATTTTCTTTTCTCATCTTCTTCCTCTCAAAAGCCGAAAACCACCATTTTCTTCACCCTTTCTTCCTCTCTAAAATTTCCTGGTTTGCTGAATCTTTTAACCTCTATTTTTATTTTTCTTCTAATCCCTAAAAGCTGAAATCACATCTCTATTATTCTATTCTTCTCCTTAATATTCATTGGCCAAATCTCTCTTAGCCATCTCTTCAATTCTTAAATCTTCTAAAACCAAAATTCTTAGATCTCATCTCCTAAAGTTGCGAATTTTCTTGATAAAAAGTCTGCTTGTGCGAATCTAAAGAAAACAATAGGTATGTGTCGATTTTGAGTTTCCAATATTTCTCGGCTTTTCAAAGTCCTTAGCCAGAATGGCTATTTAGTGACTAATCAAGGGTTTTTCTTATTTTCGACATTTCGGGATCGAAGAGGAGTCCAACGCTTAGATCTCTAAGTCAAAGATCGATAACACTCAAGTCGTGTTATTTTGGGATTTCAAGGTAAGGAGATTGGTTTATTTATAAATATATGAAATCGGGTAGAATACTAACCATGGTCGAATATAGAGAGGCCCTATTTTCACATCTTTAGGCTTTTTGAGCAAAGTTGTAGATCGGGATAACAAGGATATCGACTAAGAATATTGGATTTCGCGATATCGTGTGTAACGCTTTCCCACCATCTAGATCTGTTTGATTAATATATGATTATAAGTCTTATATGTTTTGATAAATGCCAAATCGGGCATAATAGAGAAACCCAAAGAGGGTAAAAACAAATCATCGAGTTAGTGAATATTCTGATTAAACGATATAAGTATATTGATTTTATGTGATTGCATGGGTTGGGTTTGATGAAAGGAGGAAGTTATATGTTGTAGCGATTTTCACCGTGATCTGTTGTAGCGATTTTTACAGTGATCTGTTGTAGCGATTTTTACCGTGATTTGTTGTAGCGGTTTTTACCGTGATATGTTGTAGCGGCTTTTGCCGTGATCTGTTGTAGTGGCCACGGCCATGATCTGATGATGAGCAACACGACTGCCATCAAGGCGTGTAGCGGTGTGGGTTGATTGTAGAAATCCCCAATGGTGTGAATGGCTAGTACGGGGGCGTGTAGCGGATGGAAACCTAGGATTGGGTTGGGCTTGCATATTATTTTTATTATGTATATCAATTCTGATTATTTTAGTTGTATGGGGCTAAGGCCCAAATCTAATGGTGCATGAGGGTTGCACACTGAGTCTCGCGACTCAACCAATTAATTAACATTTCGGTAGCATTTAGTGCATCGGATAGGAGGAGAGAGAGCGCAAGGTGGCCATGCAAAAGAACATTTGGATCCAAAAAAAGACTCTAGTTATTATTTTATATTCTTATTTAATGGATTTTAAATTCGTTGTAATAAGGCCATGGGCCACCGGTTTATATTTTGTTTTATTACGAGATTTTATTACTTTTAGTTATTTAAATTTTTATTTTAATTGAACTAAGGTATGTATTTGAATTTGGGTTTTAATTCATAAAGGCATATTTTATTTAAAACTATAAATTATAAATTTTTCCGAATAAAAGGTTAAACTTTACCAAAATATTTTTCTAAAAATACGACATGTTTTACAAAATTTCCTTAGTGACATACCAGATCCGATTGTAGTGTTTGGACCGGATTTGGAGTGTTACAGGTTCAAATAGTTTGAATAAATTATTGGCCAGAAACCATAGGTCAACTAGTGGTTGAAGTGATGATTTTATCTAGACTTAACATTAGAACTCGATCCATGGGTTTACTTGTGTGATAATATAGTGTGTGAGTGTGTAAGTTTCAGTTTATACTCTATAAAAAATAGTAAAAAACAATTGCCGTGTAAAGAAGGCCAAGGCCAAGGTTTTTATGTATAGTTTAGGAGTAATGGTTTTCTTTTGCTATTCGATTTTACAAAAAAATTATTTTAATTATTCATTTAGTTTTCTTGTCTTTTTAAGTATTAAATTTATATTTTTTGTCAAATCATCTTAAAATAGATGGAAAAGTTATGTTTGTTAACTTTATTGACGTGACACATATACATGAATTACCACGTGTATAATATTTTAGTTTTAATAAATTTTTAAAATTTAAAATTTTAATTTTTTATATTTTTATAATTTTTAATAATTCTAATGATTTTTAATTTTTAAATAATAGTTTTGATATATTTTAAATTTTTAAAATTAATTTAAAGATGACATGTCATTCAAATAATTATCTATATGTATGTCACATCAATAAAATTAAAAATATTAAATTTTTATTGAAATAATTTGATAAAAATACAAATTTAAAAATTAAAACGAAAAATTAAATGAAATACCGAAATGATTTTTTAAATTGAAAGAGTAAATAAATTATCATGCATATATTAGTTTATAGATTAAAAAATTTGGAAGTGAAGAGAGAAAACAAAATCACCGATGCATATGCAGTAGTAGTACACTACAGATCCATTGGAACCATAACAAGAGTAAAAATATGAAAGTACAAAATGGGACCTATTTATTGGCTATAAAGCGACGTGGCAGTTGAAGCTGATATCCCAGAAACCCAACGAAGCATTAAATTAAACACTCCTCAAGCTTCATCAATGGCTGACCAAAGCATCCCCAGCGACGACCTACTGCCCCAAAAATATACCCCAAATTTCACTTATTTCCAAGGTTTTTGGTGCCGATCCCAGCTTGTTCCCAACATAACAGCCTTCCAAAACCACTTTCAAGCCCTCGACGACGACATCGTTCTAGCCAGCAAGCCTAAAACCGGCACCACCTGGTTGAAAGCACTGGCTTTCTCCATCCTCAACCGCCACCGTTTCCCACTTTTCAACTCCCCCTTGGCTTCTTCAAACCCTCACGGTCTCGTCCCTTACTTCGAAATGACACTATATAACAACGGCTGCCACCCTGATTTTGCCGACGTTTCATCACCCAGGCTTTTCGCCACACACCTTCCTTACCATGCATTGGCGGAATCCATCAAAAACTCCAAAGCCCGTATCGTTTACGTTACTCGGAACCCACTGGACGTCATCGTTTCGATGTGGCACTTCGCGACGAGCAGACCCGAACGAGCCCATTGGCCTATCGATGAATGTTTCGAGCAGTTTTGCAGAGGCGAAGAAGGGTTCGGACCTTTCTGGGACCATGTTCTTGGTTACCGGAAACAATCAACGGCAAACCCAAACAAGGTCTTGTTCCTCAAATACGAAGAAATGAAATTAAGGAAACCCAGTGGGTCAAATAAAAAAGATGGCGGAGTTCATGGGATGTCCGTTCTCAGAGGAGGAAGAGAAAGCGGGTGCCATTGATGAAATAGCCGAGTTCTGCTCCTTGAGCAACCTCAAGAACCTGGAAGTGAACAAAAGCGGCAGCCTCAAAACCATGAAACGACAAACCAACTCTTTATTCAAAGGTGAGGCGGGTGATTACGTTAATTTTCTGAGCCCATCGGCGGTGGAACGTTACAGTAAGATCGTGAATGGAAAACTCAGTGGTTCTGGTTTGACCTTCAAAATGTGTTGCTAAGATCACAAAATTTTGTTTATTTATTGTTAACATAATTTTCTAGTAAGTACATTAAAATAAGGATGTGGTAAATGGACCAATGCTCCCATTTCCTTCGTTTGCATCATGTTTCCATCTTCTTCTTCTTCTTAAAAACAGGTGATTGCACCACCGGATCTTTAAAACAACGTCCCGGAATACTACCGAGGAACACCATTGTAATTCAAAATTGATTCTAACATGATAATAAAAAGTTAAAAATGAATTAAATTATTTTTATCAATATGATAAATGGATGCTCATGTAACTTCAAAAATTCCTAAATTCATTCTTTTGTGACTCTTGTAACTCTTATAACCCCTACAAAATTTATAAGGTATTTTAATTATCTTTATTATATATTTGTACATAAAGATTGAAGACCTATAAATAGATTGCATGTGCAAACTTATTGAATCTAAAAAACGTAAAATTATCTTTTCACTTTTGTGTCTATTCTTATTATAATTCTCTTAGTTTATAATATGTTATCGCATGATCTTACTTAGAAGTAAAATTCTTATCTATTAAAGATCGGACATATCCTCTATGATTTTTCATTCAAGCTTTAGACACAAGATGCAAAAAGTTTTGCAAGAAATTTTTAGTTAGTTTTTATATTGGAATTTTTTAAAGTCATGAATAATTATAATGATTTTGTTTATTTTATTTCTATATTTTAAGGATGGTAAAAGATTTAACCTTAATATAAATTTTGATCAAAAGTAATTTTATGTCAAATTTTATGAATTGCTTGTCGTGCTATTGAAACTTTAGTAGAAGCTAGGAAATTGAGGGAAATTTACATATCACATCACATGTTTATATGTTTATCGTATCACATGCTTATATGTACCTAGATTTTTGTTCATAAAAAATTGCATTTCTTAATATATATTATTTGATAATTGTTTGGTGATTATGTTTGAATGATGATATATTAATTTTAATATGATAAATTGGTAGATTTGTAAATAACGATCCATAATTTTATGACCTAAAGTTTAGTGTTCTTGACTTTGCATTGGTTCTTAGTCATCATTAAACTAATTGTTTTATGTGTTTATTTGATGGTTTCAATTTGAATATATATATTCTAAACTCTAGACAACATATGTTTTTGGATTTTGATATCAATATAATTTTGATTCAGTGTTCTTGATGTTGGGGTGTATCAATAAGTTATTTTGAAAATTTTCTATTGATGAATTTTGATTGAATTCAAAGTATACTGTTGGAGCTTTATTTGCTTACTTCTTGAAAAAATTATCAAGACTCAATGTTAAACAAGAAAGGTATATCAACTTCTTAGGTCTATATTTTTACATTTTTTTTTGTCAACAATAGTATCTTTAAATATTAAATTGGCTCGATATATATGATTTCAATATTAGAGATGGTATTCCTTTTAAGTTTTGATTCCATGGATTACTTATTATTTTAAGCATATTATTTGTTCATGAAAATGAATATTAATTGACTTATTTATGTGCGCTATAATAGGTTCTATAATTAAATAATATATTTGACTAAAATATATTTAGTAGGCAAATTTGTTTTGATAAACCAATAATTTTTATGATTGTTCATATTTGATTTAGTTCAAATATAGATTATGTTCTTCTAATGTTCTTTATTTGGTTATACAATTTGAAAATTTTCATTACTAATACATGCGTAGTTCTAAAGACAATTTTGAGTAATGTCTAAATTGATTTTTGAGTTGATTCTAATTTAGAATTTCAAGTTTAATCATTGTCATTCTTAATTCTTGAATTACTTTGGTTGGAGACATATTCATAAACTTAAAAAGAAAATTATTATATTAATTTGGTCATTGGTATTTCTATGAACCTCGTTTGTATTAATCGATTGTTGTTTGATAAGAAGCATAAAAAACTCTTGTGGTTTAATTTTGTAAATGACATATTTTTCGTACTATACAACCCCAAGAAAATTGTTACTTTTGTAGAGTTGTTAAAGGTAGTTCAAATGCTTTATATTATTACATTTGTTAATAATTTAGAGACATGATATGATCAATTATAAATGAAAAGGTTTTAGTGAACATGAAATATATTATTTTGAAGTAAATTTCATGCATGTCTACAATTGTTTATGAAATTTTTTCTAGCACTAGATTATATCAAGTTTGCTATTTAGAAGTCCGTTTTATGCATACATTTGGTTTACAATAACTCCATGCATAACTTGACTATTTCTTTCTAGTTAATAGGTGATGTAAAACTCTTGTGAAAAGGATTTTAAAAGTATTATGAATTGATCTCATGCATTCTTCTGGCTAAAAAAAAAAAAATAACGAGTCATTTGATCTATTGATTTTGCTCCATTCCTCGAAATGAATGTAGCAATAAATAACAATTATGAAAATAGAACCTATTGTCATTATTGGCAAATAGATAAGAAGATGGATGATTTGAAATGTTGCTAAATGTTCATTCTTAGAATAAAATGATCAATAATTTATATTAATTAATCATTCCTTGAAGCGGATTATATCTATATGATCTTATTGGTAAGAAATATGATATATGTATTTTTTGCACATTCCTTGAAATGTCACACCTCTTGCTTAGGGTAAGATGTATTAAGGGCTTTTGGTTGGATTGGTTTTTGAGAAACACAGACAGTCCACACAGGCATGTGCCGCACACAGGAGGTCCACACGACCGTGTGCTACTTAAGAAATTAGGTGAATTTTTGAATCACACGATCTGGCGGGTCACATGGGCTGGCCACACAGTCATGTGACCCAGTTGGGGTTTTTATCGATCACACACAGCTTGGGGAGATTCTACACGACCTGAGGCACGACCGTGTCTCCCCTACTTCTAATTTGTGAATTTTGTCACACGGTCTGCCCACACGGCCATGTGCCCAATCACGCGGGCGTGTCTTTCAGCAACACGGCCCTTTATCTTAGTCACACGAACTTGTCCCTTAGCCACACGGTCATGTGTCATTGTCACACAGCCTGGACCTTCTCATACGGCCATGTGGTTCTACTTTGTAATTTTTATGTATCCTTGTCACACAGCCTGGCCCTTCCTATACGCCTGTGTGGTTCTACTTTGTAATTTTTATCACTTGTTTGCAAATTGAATCATTATGGCTTATGCATAATTGCTTAATTGAGTGTGAAAGCATGCCTTTGTATGTATGAATGTGTATTTATGAATGTTTGTAAACTTTAGAATAATAGGAAATTCCTTAAAAAATTTTTAGATTTTAAGTCTAAAATAGGAAGCTAAGCAAGGTGGCCTTAAGAAAATTTAAAGGTGAAACATGACACACAATTGGGCTTGGAAAAGTGGCTTGGAGGTGCCATTTAAGGCTTGGGCAAATGACGCCATAAGCTGGGAGGAAGGTAGAAGGATCGGGCTGCGTGGGAAGCAAATGGACTTATATTTTTGCGTCAAAAAAGGAACTGGGCTAAGTAGGTCTTAAAAGAAATTCTGGGTGAATTATGTCACAAAAAGCGCCTTGGCAAAGTGGCTTGGGGCGTTACCTGCAGCTTGCGACAAGGTCTCCAGCAGGTCTCATGTTCGAGCCTTGTTGGCAGCATTAAGTGGTTTTATTTTTTTGCTTTGGCGTCAAGGAAGAAAGGTGAGAAGAGGTTGGACGACAATTGGACTTTTAATTGGATGAGGATTAAGCTTGTTTTTGATTATTGTTTTATTTTATTTTTTTAAAAGGTAAGATAAGAGATTATGTATTAGGATTAATTTATTTGATTAAGGTGATAAAGAAGGGATAATAGGAGAAGTATGAGGAATGTGCTAAGTAATGATAAGGTGGCCGACCAAGGGACTCTTGGTTGAGGCATTCGGTCATGTATAGGAAAGGGGAGCTAAGTGCCTAATTTCTTTTAGTAAAAGCATCCAACTCTTTGTTGAAATTCCTCTACTCTTCTCCTCTTTTTCTTATTTTTTTGTAACCTCAAATTCCTTTCTATACCTTTGAAACCGTGTACCCTTTGACACTAAGAATGATAGCCGAATATTGCATCTACCATTGTTCTTTGTTGCCGAAAATCTCCAAGCATAAAACCCTCTCCATCGTCGCGATTTTTCTCTTCACCATAAAGTACCGAACCACCATTGTTGTGCTCCAAGCCGAATCTTTAAAGTAGGATGCTGTTGACTACTTACTTTAGTCTCTTCAAAGCAACGTGTAAGGGTAAATGTTTCCTATGCTAGTAATCGATTTGATCTCTTCTTCATAAGTGTGCCGAAATCTGGTGATTAGGCCTTGATTTTAGGCATGGCTGAATGTGCATAGTGCCATAATAAGCATTTTGTGTGTAGCTAGCGTTAAGGATCATCAAAGGAGTCTTTCGGGATTGAAGTGATCAAGGTAAGTCATATTGGATACTCAGCCAAAGGCCTAGTTGGTAACCTAGACTTATTTCTTAAAGGTTTAAAAGCCGAAAACTGACCAAAACAAATGATCTAGAATAGGCAGATTGCAAGAAGAACCAACACAACATTTTCGGGATTTGTTTGATAACCCAATCAGCAACAAGGTAAGTTTCGGGATTTGATTAAATGGGCCAAATGGCTTTTAGTTAAAATATTGCATGTTGGCCGAATGTAGGAACTTGAAATCTAAGGGTCTAGGATGCTAGATCGAGTCTCTGGGATTTGGAGCGAATTTGCTAAGTTAACCAGGTGTGTACCCCACACTATTTCTTAATAAGTTTTATGGCAATGTTTTATATATATATGTGTTATTAAGAATGTGAAAAGTATGGCTAAGGTACCATACAATGGTACAAAGTACTAAGGTACGTTTTCCTATTCCTACTATGAGTATGATATGGTTTGTTATGCCATGAATGTGAATATGATAAGAATGTGAATTAAGGCATGATATTGCATAATGTGTATGATATATGGGGGCATATGGGATATTATGAAAAGGGGAAGTAAATGTGGTGGTTTAATACCACGATATCTGAATGTGGTGACTTCGGTCACATTATCTGAATGTGGTGACTTCAGTCACAATTATTTAATCTGGTGGCTATGCCACGAATTTTATAAGGGCGATGAGCACGTCGACTGCAGTGACTGCCTTTGATGGTGTGTAGCGGATGGAGGGTTGACTTAGTAGTCCCCACGGTGTGCAGGACGGTAAGGGTGATGTGTAGCAGATGGCATATAGGTTTGGGTTCGGGTTGCATCATTATTTCCCATCGTTATATGAATATGTATGTGACATGATAATGTATGCCCGAATTGTTAAATTTTAGTGTTGGTTACACATTGAGTCTTGACTCACCCGTTGTGGGATCATTTTTTGGTGTGACGATAATGGACCCCGACAAGTGCTTAGTGGTGGCCATGCTCAGAAGGAATTTTATGATTTGCCATTTACTTTTATTTAAGTACTTTCAATTTTTTTGGGTATATTTTGATGTAATAAGGCCATAGTATGAACTAATTATGCATGCATTTAAATTTACGATATTATGTTTGAATGTTATCAAAGTTAAAGTTAAGTAATATTTTTTAAATAAACTCATAAATATTATGACATCTAAATACATATGTTTTCAAAGGCAAAATCTTTAAAATTAAATCGGCATATCTTTTACTTAAAGTTTTGGGACTCAATAAAGAATTTTATAAAACTTATATTTCACAAAAACGAACTAGTTTCCAACTTGAGCCCAACCCAAATCGAGTTTTCTCCCAAAATCACTTAAAGATTTTCTAAGAACATGAATTTGAGCAGTTTTACTCGAGGAACATACAGATCCGTCGAGGCTCGTGGGCCAGGTTTGGGGTGTTTCAGCTTGGTATCGAGCCGATTTTAAACTCTCGGCCTTGGGTTTAAGGCCCAAAACGTTTTCAAAGTTGAGCCCAAAAGGAATTTTTGTGAATTAAGCAAGTTTTTACGGCATGGTACACTAAGTCTCAGGCCAAGTCCACCGGTAAGTACTCCGATCTCTTGTGTGATTTATATTATGATTTATAGAAGTGTAGAAATGGAGCGTAGAATGAGATTAAGTACTTGAACCCTAGGACTAGTGTACCCCAACAAATACATAAAACTTAAATGACTAACTAAACAAACACGTGGTTAAGTCATTTGAGTTGGGTGTGGCAACCATGGTGCGCATGTCTAGGATTGGTTTGGTGGGAGCTTGGTATTTAAGTAGTCCGTGACTCACCTCCTCTCCACTCGAATCCTACAGTGCGTAGCCTCGGTTCACCCTAACCAAGAGGACTTATTCACAAGCTAAACCCCTAACTAAAACCCGAAAGGGACTAGCCAGTATTTTTATGGAAACTCTAGTTTTAAAATTACTAAATTACCCTTTTGATTTGTAAAAGCTATTCTATAAAATTTTTCCGACATTTTTTAAAAAATTTTACAAAAATACCCAGTGGTAAGATTACCAAAATGCCCTTGGTTTACAAAGTACTCATATTACCCACAGTTCTTATCAAAATTTCATTACTTTGTTCAAAAACCCTAAATTTACAAAATATCAAAATACCTTGACTTTGGAAAATTACGAAATTACCCCTAACCTGTAAATTACCAAAATACCCCCGAGATACAAAATTACCAGAATGACCCCCGATCTTCAAAAAATTTCTGCAACAACACTGATTTGGAAAACAAATTCTCCAAAACAACCCCCAAGTTTTGTAAATTCCAAAATACCCTTGATTTATTAAGATTTACAAATTTACCCAGGTTAATTACCAAAATACCCTCAGATTTCAAAATTTCCAAAATACCCCGGGAATGCAAAATCACCAGAATACCTTTATTGACAAAATCACCAAGGAACCTTATTTTGACAAATTATGAAAATACCCCTGTCGGACAAATTATGAAAATACCCCTGGGATAGGAACGGACAGAAATGTTCGAAGAATGAATGTGTATGGGAGATACTATGGAATGGATGTGCTTTTCTGTGAATTAGGAAAGAAGACTTGAAACTTTGAATGATCGAAAGAACCCCTATTAAACTTCCTGCCATAAGACTTCCTTATGGATAATCAGTGGAATAAGGGCTAATTCATAAAAATTTCTTAAACCAGTTAAAGTGCGATTGTAGAAATGAGCTCTAGGGGACGTGGTTGCAATGTACGAGGACGCGGTCGAGGTAGAATGACCGTGTCAGAACCCGTTAGATTGGGTCAAGGATCTGAGAATGAGGTACCACTGCCACCACTACCACCAGCTGTTGGTGTTGAGCAGCAAGATCAAACGGGAGAAGATGCTGTATCGCAGGCTGTGCTGCGAATTCTTGAAATGGTGGCTGGTGTTGGAGGAAATATGGGAGCTCAAAAATTTGTACCCGAGCGACTCCGAGCCAACGGAGCTGAAGTGTTCCGTGGAGTATTTGGTGTGGCACCCAGTACGGCTGAATATTGGTTGGAAGCAATCGAGCGCATTATGGATGAGCTCGATCTGACCCCTAAAGAGAAGTTGAAAGGAATGGTGGCGCTGCTACGCGATGAAGCATATCAATGGTGGCTTACAGTTCGGGATGGTGCCACCACCGAGGATCTAACACAGGGAGTATGTTAAGGCAACAGATCGGAAGAAGTATGTGGGAACGGATATATTGATGAGTAGAGGAAGGCATTTCTAGAAATTTGGTTCAAGGAATAAGTGCATGCAGAGTGAAGTTGAGTTTCGAGGTCGGCCAGTATGCTCGAGGAGTGGTGGCAACAGAGCATGAGTGATGTGTTACATTTGAGGACGGACTAAGGATGACCGAGGTTGTTGATAGCCCCACACCGTGAGCGGCGGTTCTGCATTAATAGAAAAGGCTAAGGTAGCCGAGGGAATTAAGGACTCTGCAAGGCAAAACTCTGATTGGAATAGAAATAAGAGAGGTTTTGGGTCGTCTGGATCATCTGGGAATGCTCAGAAAAGGCCTAGAGTTTATGGGCCACGAGGTCAGAAAACTGGTACTAGAGGGTAATATCGTGCTTGTGAGCGGTGTGGGAAGAAACACTTAGGCGAATCTTTGGAAGAAGAAAGGTGGATGTTTCAAATGTGGGTCAAAGGACCATATGATTAAGGATCGCCTGATGAGACCGGATGGGAATCGACCAATAGCTCGTAATGTTAATCGGTGGTAGAGGTAGACAGCCTCTCGGTGGGGCCGTGGTCCGAATAATGAGGAAATGGTCTTTAGTAAAGGCGTGGAACACCGCCAAGGTCTTGCTATCTTGAGGCAAGACAGTGGGTTTGGTTTATGAGTTATTTGTAGGGAAGAGGGAGACGCCAGACGTCATAACCAGACGTTCATTGTATTTGGAAAGCCTTATTATGCTTTGATTGATGTGGGTTCGACCCATTCTTATGTTGCATGTAGAGTAGTTAAAACTCTAGACTTAGCCTCTGAACCTTCTAGTAGGGAGATGACTGTAGTAAGCCCACTAGGTCAAACTGTAGTGGTGAATAAGCTCTTCCGTAGTGTTCCTTTAGAAATTCAAGGAGTAGTATTTTCTGCTGACTTGATGGAACTTCCCTTCGGAGAATTCGATTTCATACTTGGTATGGACTGGCTAGTGGAACATCGAGCTGTGTTAGACTGTACAGATAAGCGAATAGAGTTAAGGACCCCGGAGGATGAGGTGGTCATTATGATAGAGAGAGAAGAAACTACTTGTCTAATATAGTTTTGGCTTAAAGGTCAAAAGATGGTTAAGTAAAGGGTGCAAGGCATTTTAGCCTTCATAAGTGCGTTAGATGGAAAGGAAGAAGGTGTTAGTGGATTTAGAACGGTAAGGGATTTTGAAGATGTGTTTCTAATGGAATTACTAGGAATACCCCCAGACAGGGAGGTGGAGTTTGGAATTGACTTGCTGCAGGAGCGACTCTCGTGTCAATCGCTCCGCATGAGAATAGCCAAGGAGTTGGTTGAACTCAAGGCTCAGATTCAAGAACTACTCGATCGTGGGTTTATCCGACCCAGTGTGTCTCCATGGGGAGCACCGGTCCTATTTGTGAAGAAGAAGGACGGAACTATGCGTATGTGCATAGATTACCGTCAGTTGAATAAGCTGACCATCAAGAACAAGTACCCGTTGCCAAGGATAGACGACTTGTTCGATCAGCTTAAGGGGGCCGCAGTTTTCTCAAAGATCGACTTAAGGTCAGGATATCATCAGTTAAAGGTGAAGGAGGTAGATATCCTTAAGACGGCTTTCTGGACAAGGTATGGGCATTTTGAATTTGTAGTAATGCCGTTCGGTTTGACAAATGTCCCAGCCGCGTTTATGGACATGATGAACCGGGTCTTTCAACCCTATCTAGACTAGTTCATTGTTGTGTTCATAGACGATATTCTGGTGTATTCCAAGTCTGAAGAGGAGCATGATGAGCATCTTCGAATAGTGTTGCAAGTGTTGAGGGAGAAGAAGCTTTATGCCAAATTCAACAAGTGTGGATTTTGGCTTAGGGAAGTTGCCTTCTTAGGGCATGTGGTGTCAGTAGAAGGAATAAGGGTCGATCCTAGAAAGATTGAAGCAGTGTTGGATTGGAAATCACCTAGGTCGATGGTCGAGATTCGCAGTTTCTTGGGATTGGCGGGCTACTACAGAAGGTTTGTGGAAGGGTTCTCATCAATAGCGCGCTTTGACGAAGTTGCTAAGAAAGAAAGTACCCTTTGTATGGACGGATAAATAATGAGGAGAGTTTTGAAAACTTAAAAGGGTATTGACTAAGCTCCAGTTGTTGATTCACTGAGGCGGGAAAGGATTTTACTTGTATTGTGACGCTTCCCATACTGTGTTTGGGTTGCGTATTGATGCAAGACGGAAGGTAGTCGCATATACGTCCCGACATTTGAGGCCACATGAGGTGAACTACCCAACGCATGACTTGGAATTAGCAGCAATGGTCTTCGCTCTTAAGGTATAGAGGCACTATCTTTATGGTGAAAAGTCAACGATCTACACAGACCACAAGAGTCTTAAGTATCTGTTGACTCAGAAGGAGTTAAACTTAAGGCAGCGAAGGTGGGTGGAGTTACTGAAAGACTATGATTGTTCAATAGAGTACCATCTAGGCAAGGCGAATGTAGTGGCGGATGCCCTAAGTCGGAAGGTTGTGTCGGATCTGAGGCGATGTTCGCACACTTGAGTTTGTATGATGATGGAAGCCTGTTAGTACAGCTTGCAAGTCAAGTCGACGTGGTTGAATGAGGTGAAAGAGGGACAGTTGGCTGATGAGGACCTAAGAGCTAAGCTACAGCAAGTACAGAATGGAGAGTTGGAGGATTATAGCACTAATGGCTAACGGGTGTTGTGTTTCAAGAGCAAGGTCTGTATGCCTAAGGATAAGGAACTTAGGCGAAGGATTCTTCAGGAATCGCATAGTAGCCCTTATGCTATGCATCCTGGAGGCACTAAGTTGTACAGAGACTTAAGAGAACGCTTTGGTGGCACAGTGCGAAAAAGGAAGTTACAAAATTGGTTGGCAAGTGTTTGATGTGTCAGCAAGTTAAGGCTGAACATCAAGTTCCGTCAGGGTTGCTTCAGCCAATCATGATTTCGCAGTGGAAGTGGGAGAGAATTACCATGGACTTCGTTAGTGGGCTTCCCCTTACGCCTACTAAGAAGGACTCGGTATGGGTAATAGTGGACCGTTTGACCAAGTCCGCACACTTTATTCCGGTGAGAGTCGATTATTCTTTGTAGAAGTTGGCAAAGTTGTATGTGGCGGAAGTCGTAAGGTTGCATGGAGTGCCAGTGTCGATTATCTCAGATAGGGACCCAAGGTTTACTTCTCGGTTTTAGAAAGCGTTATATCAGACTTTAGGCACTAAGTTGGATTTTTCTACGGCTTTTCATCCACAGTCGGACGGGCAGTTTGAGCGGGTAATCCAAGTGTTGGAGGATATGTTGAGGGGCTGTGTGATGGATTTCAGAGGAAGTTGGGAGGAATATTTGCCTCTAGCGGAATTTGCCTACAACAACAGCTATCAAGCTAGTATTCGGATGGCACCATATGAAGCGTTGTATGGGCGGAAGTGTCGACCGAGCGTGTTGGGATGTAATTGGGGAACGTCGAATTTTGGGACCGTAATTAGTGGCAAAATCTGAAGAAGGTTGAGATAATTAGCACCAGTTGAAGGAGGCATCGGATAGATAAAAGTCGATGCGATCTCAAATGGCAAGAGATAGAATTTGATGTGGGAGATCAAGTGTTCCTTAAAGTGTCGCCTTGAAGAAGGTGATGCGATTTGGTCGCAAAGGAAGTTGAGTTCGAGGTTTATAGGACCTTATAAGGTTTTGAAGTGAATTGGACCAGTGGCATACCAGTTGGTGTTGCCACCGGAGTTAAGCAGATGCACGACGTATTCCATGTTTCCATGTTACGTCGATATCGATCGGATCCATCACATGTAGTACGGTTGAAGAGGTGGAACTAAGGCGATTTATCCTACGAGGAAGAGCCGATTGATTCGAACGTGATGTGAAAGTGTTAAGGAGGAAGTCGGTTCCTCTAGTTAAGGTGTTATGGGCGCAATCATGGATCGAAAGAAGCCGTGGGAGCGGAAGAAGCGATCGCGACAAAGAATACCCTCACCTATTTCATCAAGTGATTTTGAGGACGAAATTATTTTAAGGGGTAGAATCAGTAATATCCCGAATTATGGCTTATGCATAATTTCTTAATTGAGTGTGAAAGCATGCCTTTGTATTTATGAATGTGTATTTATGAATGTTTGTGAACTTTAGAATAATAGGAAATGCCTTAGAAAATTTTTAGATTTTAAGTCTAAAATAGGAAGCTAAGCAAGGTGGCCTTAAGAAAATTTAAAGGTGAAACATGGCACACAATTGGGCTTGGAAAAGTGGCTTGGAGGTGCCACTTAAGGCTTGGGCAAATGACACCATAAGCTGGGAGGAAGGTACAAGGATCGAGCTGCGTGGGAAGCAAATGGACTTATATTGAAACACCCCAAACCCGGCCCACGAGCCTTGACCGGTTCTGGTATGTTCCTCGATGCAAACCATTTGAAAATTCTATTTTACTTTGGAAGAGCTGTGTTTTGAAAGAAAGTATGTTTTTGGGTTGGGCTTGAGTTGAAAACAAGTTTATTTCATTATTAAAATCCTTTACTTTAGGTGACAAAATGTTTAGGCTTTGTTTTAAAATAAATTTACTTAATCTTTTAATAAATAAAAGTTTGTAAGCTTAATAAATAAAAGCAAAGTAAAGTAGTTCTACTATGGCCTTTTTACATCAAATAATTCCCCAAAAAAAAATTCAAAGTACTTAATAAAATAAAAATCCAAATTGAATAAATTCCTTGCTGTGCATGGCCACCTTTAAGCTCCTACCGACCCGGTCCATTACTGATCGTTACCTGAAAATAATCCCATAAGGGGTGAGTCAAACAGACTCAATGTGTAACCAACACTAAAATTTAACAATTTGGGCATATGTTCACATATTACATGCATATTCATATAACAGATAGGAAATAATGATGCAACCCGAACCTAAACCAGTATGCCATCCGCTATACATCACCCGTACCATCCTGCACACCGTGGGGACTACTAAGTCAACCCTCCATCTGCTACACACACCATCAAGGCATCCATCGCAGTTGACGTGCTCATCGCCCTTATAAAGTTCGTGGCATAGCCACTAGATACATACTTTGTGTCATGAGACACCATATTCAGATATCGTGGTCTTAGGTCACCACATTCAGATATCGTGGTCATAGGTCACCACATTCACTTCCCCTTTTTTAAAATATCCCATATGCCCCCATATAACATACATATTATGCATTATCATGCCTTAATTCACATTCTTATCATATTCACATTCATGGCATAGCAAACCATATCATGCTCATAGTAGGAGTAGGAAAACGTACCTGGGTATATCGTACCATAGCATGGTACTTTAGCCATAATCACATTCTTATAAACATGCTCATATTAAAATATTGCCATAAATCTTATTAAAAGATAGTGTGGGGTACACACCTGATTCGCTTAAGGTTTCCAATCCAAATCCCGAAAAGCTTGATCTAATGCCTTAGATCTTAAATCTCTACATTTAATCAATCATTTAATACTTAGTAAAGAGCCATTCGGCCATAAATCCAAATCCTAGTAGGATTAGTACACTTAAAACTTACCTTGGTACCAAAAATCTTCACTATAATCTTCTTGTATTCGGCCAAGCTTTGAATCACTTTAACAAATTAGTTTCGGCCTTTTTAAACGAAAAATAGATCTTAATCAACAATTAAGGCCTTGGTGAATGTACATATGGACTTATCTTGAAATTCTCAAATCCTTAATCCTTGTATACCTCTGTCAAATCCCTATAGACTTTTATATTAGATCCGATTCTCAATCACTTAAACATGAGAAATAACCTTAGACCGATTAACTCACCTTAGATCTTTGAGAGTCCCGAAAGATCTCTTCCCGTAGTCGACAACCACTAAATCTCAAGCCACCTTCCAAGATTCGCCAAGATGGAAATACCATTGGGTTAGTTCCTAGATTTCGACAAGTCTATAATTAAAGAATGAAACACGAATGATAACTAGCTCTTATCATTAATACTGAAGTCGATCGCTCCTTGTTTGAACCCATAGATTCGACTATAGACTAAGTGTGATCAACAAATTTCGCTTTTGTAACTATGAAGAAATCGGCTAATGGTTACCTTGAGGGTTCGGCTTTGATTGAATTTTGCAAAAGAAGGAGAGTAGGTTGATGTTGAAGGTTCGACTTTTGGAGAATCAAAAAGGAAGAGAGGATGATGATTTGTAGAGAAAGAGAGAATTGAGAGAATTAGAAAAGAATGAAGAATGAATAATGGCCTAAATTCCTCATTTGGTCAAATTATCATCTAAGGAGCCCCCAATCGCCAACTCTATCAATTTTCTAGTTTTTCTCCATCCACAATTATCTCTTCTTTTATCCACTTAAAATAAAAGGAATTTAATCCACACTTGAGCACACCCTTTAGCCGAATTTTAAAGAGAATAAAACTCCTCACTTAAGTTCCTTAGTGCCGTCCACCTCCTTTGCTCCTTGTAGCAAAAATAAAACTTCTTTTTGTTTTCCTTGTGGCTCGAACACAAGCCCAATTGCATATGTAGGTGGCATCACATGCTAGGCCCTTAAGTGGCGCCTTATAGCCACTTTTCCCAAGCCCAATTGTATGTCAAATTCCCTCTACAAATTTTCTTAAGGCCACCTTGTTTTAGTTTCCTCTTTTAAACTTAACATTTCTAAAACATTTCCTTACATTTCCAAGTTTCCAAAAATGTTCACTTTCCTCTTTTAAACTTAACATTTCCAAGTTTCCAAAATGTTCACCATACATTCATAACACATAAAACATGCCATTTCAGATAATTAAATCAAAATGCATAGGCCTATTTTCGTGGATGTTACGCTTCTACCCCTTAAAATAATTTCGTCCTCGAAATTGCCCTCGCTAAAATAAATGAGGGTATTATGTCGCGTTGCCTCTTCCGCTCCCACGAAGCTTCCTCCGATCCATGATTGTGCCACAACACTTTGACTAGGGAACCGACTTCCTCCGTAATATTTTCACGCTTGCTCCAAGATCTGAATCACTCTTCCTCGTAGGATAAGTCCGCCTTAGCTCCACTTCTTCAATCGGTACCACATGAGATGGATCCGATCGGTAGCGACGTAGCATGGATACATGGAATACGCGTGCATCTGCTACAACTCGTGGCAACTCTAGTCGGTATGCCATCGTCCAACTCGCTTCAACACTCGATAGGGTCCTATAAACCTTGGACTTAACTTCCTTTGCGATCGAATCTCATCACCTTCTTCCAAGGCGAAACCTTAAGGAATACCTCGTCTCCCACATCAAATTTGATTTCCTTCATTAAGATCTGCGACGACTTTCGCCTATCGATGCTTCCTTCAACCGTGCATGAATTATCTCAACCTTCTCTTGAGACTCGCTACTAATTCGGTCCCAAACTCGACGTTCCCTAATTCACCCAACACGTAGGAGTTCGACACTTTGACCATACAAAGGCTTTATACGGGCCATCCGAATGCTAGCTTGATAGTCGTTGTTGCACGCAAATTCGCTAGAGGTAAATATTCCTCCCAACTTCCTCTGAAATCCATCACACACCCCTCAACATGTCCTCTAAAACTTGATTACCCGCTCGATTGCCCGTCGATTTGTGGATGAAAGGTCAGAGTGAAATCCAACTTAGTGCCTAAAGCTTGATGAAGTGCCCTCTAAAACCAAGACGTAAATCTTGGGTCTCTATCCGAGATGATGGATAGAGGAACTCCATGCAACCTTGCAATTTCAAACACATACAACTTCGCCAACTTTTGCAGAGAATAATCAACTCTCACCAGAATAAAGTGCACGGACTTGGTCAGACGGTCCACTATTACCCATACCGAGTCCTTCTTAGTAGGCGTAAGGGAAGCCCACTAACGAAGTCCATGGTAATTCTTTCCCACTTCCATCGCAGAATCTCGATTGGTGGAGCAATCCGATGGAACTTCGTGTTCATTTTAACTTGTCGACACGTCCGACATTTCCTCACGAATTCAAGAACTTCGCTAAGATCAAAGCCACCAAAATCGCTCCCTTAGATCCTCAGACACTTGGTGCCTCCGGATGCATAGCATAAGGGCTACTATGCGCTTCAAGAATCCTCTGTCTTAACTCCTTGTCCCCGGCAGATACGACCTTTCATTTGAAGTATAACACTCCTCATCACGAACACCATAGTCCTCTGACTCTCCGTTCTGTACTTGTTGTAACTTAACACTTAGGTCCTCATCAGCCAACTGTCCCTCCTTTACCTCATTCAACCACGTTGGCTTGACTTGCAACTCTGCCAACAGGCTTCTATCATCATACTAACTCAAGTGTACGAATATCGCCCTCAGATCTGACACAACTTTCCGGCTTAGGGCATCCGCCACTACATTTGCTTTGCCCGGGTGATCATCTATAGAACAGTCATAGTCCTTCAGTAATTCAACCCACCTTCGCTGCCTCAGATTCAACTCCTTCTGAGTCAACAGATACTTGAGACTCTTGTGGTCTATGTAGATCGTCGACTTTTCGCCATAAAGATAGTGCCTCCACACCTTCAAAGCAAAGACCACTGCCGCCAACTCCAAGTCATGGGTTGGGTAGTTAACCTCATGCGGCCTTAACTGTCGACACGCATTTACTATCCTGCATCAGAACACATCCTAATCCCTTATGCGAAGCGTCAGAGTACACCACAAAATCCTTTCCTGCCTCCGGCTGAATCAACACTGGAGCTTCCGTCAATACCCTCTTAAGTTTTTCAAAACTCTCCTGTTGCTTATCCGCCCATACAAAGGGTACTTCCTTCCTTAACAACTTTGTTAAAGGCGCGGCTATCGACGAGAATCCTTCCACGAACCTTTTGTAATAGCCTACCAATCCCAAGAAACTATGAATCTCTGCCACCGACTTAGGTGGTTTCCAATCCAACACTGCTTCAATCTTTCTAGGATCCACCCTTATTCCTTCAGCAGATACCACGTGTCCTAAGAATGCTACCTCCTTAAGCCAAAATTCACACTTGCTGAATTTAGCATAGAGCTTTTTTTCCCTCAATACTTGCAGTACAATCCGGAGATGCTCATCATGCTCCTCTTCAGTCTTGGAGTATACGAGGATGTCGTCGATGAACACCACGATGAACCTATCCAAGTAAGGTTGAAAAACCTGGTTCATCATATCCATGAACGCGGCTGGGGCGTTTGTCAACCCGAACAGCATTACCACAAGCTCATTGTGGCCGTATCTTGTCCTAAAGGCTGTCTTATGGATATATGCCTCCCTTACCTTCAACTGGTGATATCCAAACCTTAAGTCAATCTTTGAGAACACTGCCGCCCCCTTAAGCTGATCGAACAAGTCATCAATCCTTGGCAAAGGATACTTGTTCTTGATGGTCAGCTTATTCAACTGACGATAGTCTATGCACATGCGCATAGTTCCATCCTTCTTCTTCACAAACAGACCGGTGCTTCCATGGAGACACACTGGCCGGATAAACCCACGATCCAGTAATTCTTGAATTTGAGCCTTGAGTTCAACCAACTCCTTTGGTGCCATTTTATATGGAGCGATTGACACAGGAGCTGTTCTCGGTAGCAAGTCTATTCCAAATTCCACCTCCCGATCCGGGGTATTCTGGGTAACTCCTTCAAAAAAACATCCACGAAGTCCCTTACCGTTCTAACTCCACGAATTCCCCCTTCCTTCGCATCCATAGCACTAACAAAGGCCAAAAATGTCTTGCATCCTTTTCGAACCATTTTCTCCGCTTTCAATGCCGAAACTACGTTAGACAAGTAGTTTCTTCTTTCTCCTATCATTACTACCACTTTATCTTCCCGGTCCTTAGTTCCATTCGCTTAGCCGCACAATCCAACATGGCCCGGTGCTCTACTAACCAATCCACACCAAGTATGAGGTCAAATTCTCAGAAGGGTAACTCCATTAAGTCACCAAAGCTCACTCTCAATTTCTAGGATACACTCGAAAGATCTTATCCACCACTACGCTTTGGCCTAATGGGCTTACTACGACCATCTCCCTATCGAAAGTTCGAGTCTAGGCCTAGTGTTTCCACCACACTACATGCAACATAAGAATGGGTCAAGCCCACATCAATAAGAGTAAAATAGGGCTTGCCATGAATGAGGAACGTACCGGTTATGACGTCTGGTGCATCTCCATCCTCCCTACGGTGAACCGCATAAACCAAACCCGGTTGTCTTGCCTCAAGATAGCAAAGACCTCATTTCGATGTTCTACGTCCTCTACCAAAGACCATTTCCTCGATTATTAGGACCACGACCTCGTGAGGTCTTTGTCCACCTCTACCCACTGATTAGCATTACGAGCTATTGGTTGATTCCCATCCGATCTCATCGATACGATCCTGATCATATGGTCCTTTGACCCACATCCAAACACCCACTGCCTTCTTCCAAAGATTCGCCTAAGTGTTTCTTCCCACACCGCCACAAGTACGATATTGCCCTCTAGTACCGGTTTGTCGACCTCGCGGTCCATCACTCTATGCCTTTTTCGAGCATTCCCGGAAGATCCAGATGACCCAAATCCTCTCTTCGCTTATTTCAGTCTCAGATTCGCCTCACGAGTCCTTAATTCCTTTCGCTATCTTAGCTTTCTCTACTAACGCAGAAAACTCCCGCTCTTGATGTGAAGCGACTAACAACCTTAGATCATCCCTTAGTCCGTCCTTAAATCGGACACACCGCTCATGCTCTATTGCCACCACTCCTCGAGCATACCGGCTTAACCTCAAAAATTCGACTTCATACGCTGCTACTGACTTGTTCCCTTGAACTAGCCCCAAAAATGCCTTCCTCTGCTCATCAATATAATGTGTGCCGACATACTTCTTCTGATATGCCGCCTTAACATATTCCCAGGTCAGATCCTCAGCTATGGCACTATCCCGAACTGTTAACCACCATTGATACGCTTCATCGCATAGCAGTGCCACCATTCCTTTCAACTTCTCTTCAGGAGTCAGATCGAGCTCATCCATAATGCGCTCGGTCACCTCCAACCAAGATTCAAATTGCATCGATGCCACACCAGATACTCCACAGAACACCTCAACTCCGTTGGCTCGGAGTCGCTCGGGTACAAATTTTTGAGCTCACACATTCCCTCCAGCACCAGCCACCATTTCAAGAACTCGCAGCATAGCCTGCGATACAACATCTTCTCCCGTCTGATCTTGCTGCTCAACACCAACAGCTGGTGGTGGTGGCGGTGGTACCTTATTCTCATATCCTTGTCCCGATCTAACGGGTTCTGACATGGTTATTCTACCTTTGTCGTGTCCTCGTACATTGCGACCACGTCCCCTAGAGCTCATTTCTACGATCGCGCTTTAGTCCGGTTTAAGAAATTTTATGAATTAGCCCTTATTCCACCGATTATTCACAAGAAGTTTTATGGCGTGAAGTTTAATAGGGGTTCTTTCGATCATTCAAAGTTTCAAGTATTCTATCCTAATTCACGTAAAAGCACATCCATTCCATAGTATCTCACATACACATTCACTCTTCTGACATTACATCATTCTATCCCAATGGTATTCTCGTAATTTGTCCCTGTGGGTATTTTTCGTAATTTTTCAAAATAAGGTTCCTTGGTGTTTTTCAATAAGGGTATTCGGAAATTTTGCATTCCCGGGGTATTTTGGAAATTTTGAAATTCGAGGGTATTTTGGTAATTAACCTTGGTAAATTTGTAAATCTTGATAAATCAAGGGTACTTTAGAATTTACAAAACTTGAGGGTTGTTTTGAGAATTTGTTTTCCAAATCGGTGTTGTTGCAAAAATTTTTGAAGATCGGGGTCGCTTCGGTAATTTTGTAACTCTGGGTATTCGGTAATTTATAGGTTAGGGGTAATTTCGTAAATTTTTTCCATAATCAAGGTATTTTGATATTTTGTAAATTTAGGGTTCCTTTAATCAAAGTAGTAAACTTTTGATAAGAACGTGGGTATCTTGAAAATTTTCATAAACCAAGGGCATTTTTGTAATTTTACCACTGTGGTATTTTTGTAATTTTTATAAATCGTAAATATTTGAAAATTTTCCAAAATAAGTTTTGCTACTATTCAAGGGTAATTTGGTGATTATAAAACTAGGGTTTTCAAAAAAATACGGCTAGTCCCTTTCGGGTTTTAGTTGGGGTTTAGCAGTGTATAAGTCCTCTTGGTTAGGGTGAACCAAGGCTACGCACTGTAGGATTCGAGTGGAGAGGAAGTGAGTCACGTGGACTGCTTAAATACCAAGCTCCCACCAAACCAATCCTAGACATGCGCACCATGGTTGCCACACCCTAACTCCTACGACTTAACCATAGGTTTGTTCAATTAGGCATTTAAGTCTTATGTAATTGTTGGGGTAACTAGCCCTAGGGTTCAAGTACTAAATCTCTATTCTACGTTCCATTTCTACCCCTTCTACAAGTCATACTATAAATCACACAAGAGATCGGAGTACTTACCTGGTGGACTTCGGGTCGGAGACTTAGTGGGCCATGCCAGAAAATCCTACTTAATTCACAAAAATTCTTTTTGGGCTTAACTTTGAAAACATTTTGGGCCTTAAACCCAAGGCCGAGAGTTTAAAACTGGGCTCTGATACCAAATTGAAACACCCCAAACCCAGCCCACGAGCCTTGACCGGTTCTGGTATGTTCCTCGATGCAAATCGTTTGAAAATTCTTTTGTTACTTTGGAAGAGCTGCTTGTTTTGAAAGAAAGTATGTTTTTGGGTTGGGCTTGAGTTGAAAACAAGTTTATTTCATTATTAAAATCCTTTACTTTAGGTGACAAAACGTTTAGGCTTTGTTTTAAAATAAATTTACTTAATCTTTTAATAAATAAAAGTTTGTAAGCTTAATAAATAAAAGCAAAGTAAAGTAGTTCTACTATGGCCTTATTACATCAAATAATTCCCAAAAAAAAATTCAAAGTACTTAATAAAATAAAATCTAAATTGAATAAATTCCTTCTTGTGCATGGCCACCTTTAAGCTCCTACCGACCCGGTCCATTCTCGATCGTTACACGAAAATAATCCCACAAGGGTGAGTCAAGCAGACTCATGTGTAACCAACACTAAAATTTAACAATTTAGGCATATGTTCACATATTACATGCATATTCATATAACAGATAGGAAATAATGATGCAAACGAACCCAAACCTATATGCCATCCATTACACATCACGTACCATCACGCTTTGCAAGTAGGGACTACTAAGTCAACCTTCATCCGCTACACACCATCGAAGGTAGTCATTGCAGTTGGCGTGCTCATCGCCTTATAAAGTTCGTGGCATAGCCACTAGATACATACTTTGTGTCATGAGACACCATATTCGTATATCGTGGTCTTAGGTCACCACATTCAGATATCGTGGTCTTAGGTCACCACATTCACTTCCCCTTTTTTAAAATATCCCATATGCCCCCATATAACATGCACATTATGCATTATCATGCCTTAATTCACATTCTTATCATATTCACATTCATGGCATAACAAACCATATTATACTCATAGTAGGAGTAGGAAAACGTACCTGGGTACATCGTACCATAGCATGGTACTTTAGCCATAATCACACTCTTATAAACATGCTCATATTAAAATATTGCCATAAATCTTATTAAAAGATAGTGTGGGGTACACACCTGATTCGCTTAAGGTTTCCAATCCAAATCCTGAAAAGCTTGATCTAATGCCTTAGATCTTAAATCTCTACATTTAATCAATCATTTAATACTTAGTAAAGAGCCATTCGGCCATAAATCCAAATCCTAGTAGGATTAGTACACTTAAAACTTACCTTGGTACCAAATCCCGAAACCTTCACTATACTCTTCTTGTATTCGGCCAAGCTTTGAATCACTTTAACAAATTAGTTTCGGCCTTTTTAAACGAAAAATAGATCTTAATCAACAATTAAGGCCTTGGTCGAATGTACATATGGACTTACCTTGAAATTCTCAAATCCCAGAATCCTTGTATACCTCTGTCAAAAGCCCTATAGACATTTATATTAGATCCGATTCTCAATCACTTAAACATGAGAAATAACCTTAGGTCGATTGACTCACCTTAGATCTTTGAGAGTCCCGAAAGATCTCTTCCTGTAGTCGACAACCACTAAATCCTGAAGCCACCTTCTAAGATTCGGCCAAGATGGAAATACCATTGGGTTAGTTCCTAGATTTCGACAAGTCTATAATTAAAGAATGAAACCCGAATGATAACTAGCTCTTACCCTTAATACGTAAGTCGATCGCTCCTTGTTTGAACCCACGAGATTCTGCTATAGACTAAGTGTGATCAACAAATTTTAACTTTGTAACTATGAAGAAATCGCTAATAGTTACCTTGAAGGTTCGGCTTTGATTGAATTTTGCAAAAGAAGGAGAGTAGGTTGATGTTGAAGGTTCGGCTTTTGGAGAATCAAAAAGGAAAAGAGGATGATGATTTGCAGAGAAAGAGAGAATTCGACAGAGACTTAGAAAAGAATGAAGAATGAATAATGGCCTAAATTCCCTCATTTGGCCGAAATTATCACCTAAGGGAGCCCCCCAATCGGCCAACTCTATCAATTTTCTAGTTTTTCTCTCCATCCACAATTATCTCTTCTTTTATCCACTTAAAATAAAAGGAATTTAATCCACACTTGAGCACACCCTTTAGCCGAATTTTAAAGAGAATAAAACTCCTCACTTAAGTTCCTTAGTGCCGTCCACCTCCTTTGCTTCTTGTAGCAAAAATAAAACTTCTTTTTGCTTTCCTTGTGGCTCGAACACAAGCCCAATTGCATATGTAGGTGGCGTCACATGCTAGGCCCTTAAGTGGCACCTTATAGCCACTTTTCCCAAGCCCTATTGTATGTCAAATTCCCTCTACAAATTTTCTTAAGGCCACCTTGTTTTAGTTTCCTCTTTTAAACTTAACATTTCTAAAACATTTCCATACATTTCCAAGTTTCCAAAAATGTTCACTTTCCTTTTTTAAACTTAACATTTCCAAGTTTCCAAAAATGTTCACCATACATTCATAACACATAAGACATGCCATTTCAGATAATTAAATCAAAATACATAGGCCCATTTTCGTGAAGTTACATATATTTTTGCGCCAAAAGGAACTGGCTAAGTAGGTCTTAAAAGAAATTCGGTGAATTATGTCACAAAAGTGCCTTGGCAAAGTGGCTTGGGCGCACTGCGACTTGCGACAAGGGCTCCAAAGAGTCTCATGTTCGAGCCTTGTTGGCGATTAAGTTTTTTTTTTTTTGCTTTGGCGCCAAGGAAGAAAGGTGAGAAGAGGTTGGACAAGAATTGGACTTTTAATTGGATGAGGATTAAGCTTGTTTTTGATTATTGTTTTATTTTATTTTTTTAAAAGGTAAGATAAGAGATTATGTATTAGGATTAATTTATTTGATTAAGGTGATAAAGAAGGGATAATGGGAGAAGTATGAGGAATGTGATAAGTAATGATAAGGTGGCTTACCAAGGACTCTTGGTTGAGGCATTCGGTCATGTATAGGAAAGGGAGCTAAGTGTCAATTTCTTTTAGTAAAAGCATCCAACTCTTTTGCTGAAATTCCTCTACTCTTCTCCTCTTTTTTCTTATTTTCTTGTAACCTCAAATTCCTGTCTATACCTTTGAAACCGTGTACCCTTTGACACTAAGAGTGATAGCCGAATATTGCATCTACCATTATTCTTTGTTGCCGAAAATCTCCAAGCATAAAACCCTCTCTATTTTCGCGGTTTTTCTCTTCACCAGAAAGTGCCGAACCACCATTGTTGTGCTCCAAGCCGAATCTTTAAAGGAGGGTGCTGTCGACTACTTACTGTAGTCTCTTCAAAGCAACGTGTAAGGGTAAATGTTTCCTATGCTAGTAATTGATTTGATCTCTTCTTCATAAGTGTGCTGAAATCTGGTGATTAGGCCTTGATTTTAGGCATGGCCGAACGTGCATAGTGCCATAATAAGCATTTTGTGTGTAGCTAGCGTTAAGGATTGTCAAAGGAGTCTTTCGGGATTGAAGTGATCAAGGTAAGTCATATTGGATACTCAGCCAAAGGCCTAGTTGGTAACCTAGACTTATTTCTTAAAGGTTTAAAAAAGAAAATTGACCAAAACAAATGATCTAGAATAGGTCGATTGCAAGAAGAACCAACACAACGTTTTCGGGATTTGTTTGATAACCCAATCGGCAACAAGGTAAGTTTTGGGATTTGATTAAATGGGCCGAATGGCTTTTAGTTAAAATATTGCATGTTGGCTGAATGTAGGAACTTGAAATCTAAGGGTCTAGGACGCTAGATCGAGTCTCCGGGATTTGGAGCGAATTTGCTAAGTTAACCAGGTGTGTATCCCACACTATTTCTTAATAAGTTTTATGGTAATGTTTAATATATATATGTGTTATTAAGAATGTGAAAAGTATGGCTAAGGTACCATACACTGGTACAAAGTACTAAGGTACGTTTTCCTACTCCTACTATGAGTATGATATGGTTTGTTATGCCATGAATGTGAATATGATAAGAATGTGAATTAAGGCATGATATTGCATTATGTGTATGATATATGGGGGCATATGGGATATTATGAAAAGGGGAAGTAAATGTGGTGGTTTAATACCACGATATCCGAATGTGGTGACTTCGGTCACATTATTCCAATGTGGTGACTTTGGTCACAATTATTTAACTGTGGCTATGCCACTAATTTTATAAGGCGATGAGCACGCCGACCGCAATGACGCCTTGATGGTGTGTAGCGGATGGAGGGTTGACTTAGTAGTCCCCACAAGGTGCAGGATGGTAAGGGTGATGTGTAGCGGATGGCATATAGGTTTGGGTTCGGGTTGCATCATTATTTCCCATCGCTTATATGAATATGTATGTGACATGATAATGTATGCCCGAATTGTTAAATTTTAGTGTTGGTTACACATTGAGTCTGTTGACTCACCCTGCTAGGGATCATTTTTCAGTGACGACAAGAATGGACCCAGCCTAAGTGCTTAGTGGTGGCCATGCTCAAGAAGGAATTTTATGATTTGCCATTTACTTTTATTTAAGTACTTTCAATTTTTTTGGGTATATTTTGATGTAATAAGGCCATAGTATGAACTAATTATGCATGCATTTAAATTTCACGATATTATGTTTCAATGTTATCAAAATTAAAGTTAAGTAATATTTTTAAATAAACTCGTAAATATTATGACATCTAAATACAAATGTTTTCAAAGGCAAATTAAATCGGCATATCTTTTACTTAAAGTTTTGGGACTCAATAAAGAATTTTTATAAAACTTATATTTCACAAAAACGAATCGGTTTCAACTTGAGCCCAACCCAAATCGAAGTTTTCTCCCAAAATCACTTAAAGATTTTCTAAGAACTCGCGAATTTGAACCGCTTTTACTCGAGGAACATACCAGATCTGGTCGAGGCTCGTGGGCCCGGTTTGGGGTGTTTCACGTGTGGTTCTACTTTGTAATTTTTATTACTTGTTTGCAAATTGAATCATTTTGGACCCCGAGTAAATCTTTGCTCGTTTAAGCTTCTGTAGGATTGGTTGGGACGTTGTTTCTATTTGAGCTAAAGTGTGTTATTGATGCGTCGTTGAGAGCACTAAAAATATCCTATCCCTATAAAATAATGAAAAAGAATAGTATAAGGGAAGTAGGGCCAAATCCTCAGGGACCGGATTTGCACAAATGCTTGTTCCTCAAAATCTTGGATAGAGTCGTTCCCAAGAAAACCTGCGTACTTGGAAAAAAATAGAATTAAAAGTTTTGATCTAGAAAGAAATAAAATAAAAACAGAATTAAAAGTTTTGATTGAATTGCGAAAATTAAAATTAAAATAGTAGAGATAAATAGAGTTGAGGAAAATGAGTTCTTATGGACAGATTCTAGCCTCCGGTTGTTTTGATCCGCCTTGGGTTCAATCCTCAGCTTTTAGGTGATCCTTCTCAAACAGAATAAGCAATTATAGTGGAAGAGGATGCCTACGACCACCAGCTCCAAAATTTTAGACTTACGATTTAGAAGAACCTGACTCTAGCCAACAATCGCTTTTGTGGGACCATTTTATGCTAGATCATCACTTCTCAATGGTGAATGCTAGATCTGGTGCCTGCACAACAGAAGGTAGAAGTTTAGTATCCATAGGAGCCAATAATTCATTAACAGATTCAAAATCATCAAACATCATTTTAGATTTATCTCTATAAGTCGACTCAAAATTCTTCTACTAATGAGTCATGTAATAGCCCGATTTTGGGGCTAGTCGGAACAGTGGTTTTGGGATCGCTAATCTGAGGTTGAAGAAGATTATTTTGATATTATTTTATGTGTTATAGCATGTTTATAAGGATGTATGAAAATTTTGGTGCATTAATTTTGGTGATTTCATGCTTAATTTTGAAAAAGGACTAAATCGCATAAAGTGCAAAAGTTTTATTATACAAGGTAGAGGTGTCTAATAGCCATAGAATATTAAATTAGAGGTCCTCAAAGTGTAATTTTGCCATTAAGGGTGTGTTGGCCTGGCCATAGAGACAAGGAGACAAGGGCATTAAATTTTGGTCAAAATTTGTTGAAATTAGGTGATAAAAAATGAATAAAATAAGATAAATAAAAGAGATATCATCTTTCACTATTCATGCTTCTTCTCCACTGAAAATTGAAGGGAAATTAGAGGATTTTGGAGTTCAAACTTTCAGCCAAGCTATTCTCTTGCAAGTAAGTAATTTTAGGGGTCTTTTTTGATAATTTTTTTACTTTTGGAACCCCTAAAGCTTAAGCTAGCTAATGAGGGGACTAATTTGCAAAATGGTTAAAATTTTAGGGACTTGCCATGAGAGTGTTCATGTTGTTTGCTGAGTTTTTATAGAAGAAAATGAATGTTAGTAGATTGAGGAACAACTTTTGTGAAAGGTGTTACGATGAAAACACCTAAATAGGACTTATTTGTAAATGTTGTAAAAGAGTAATAAATGCATGAAATAATTGGTTTTTTGAGTTGTTTTAAGAGAAATAAATGTTCAACTAGGCTTTGTTACTGAGAAAATGTGATGAAAAACGATTTATGAGCCTAGGGGCAAAATAGTAATTTTGCCAAAGTATGAGGGCAAATTTGTCTTTTTTGCCTTAGTAGAAATTTTGATGTATCATGAATTATAAAGTGATTGAATGAGTGAATTTTATTATTATAGATCAAGAAGAGCGAGGAAACCACCTTGACCAAGGAAAAGCCAAGGTTACGAACTAAATCGTCGACTAGTACATTTTGCACCGAGGTAAGTTTATGTGTAAACGATACATCTTTAATACATATGTTGTTACTTATTGGTGCATTGTATGAATGAGATCAATTATGATTTTGATTGATTGGAATTGATAGATAGTGAGTAATTCACGTATGAACCTTGGAATAAATATGTAAGTGCGGAAAAATATCCGTAATAACTATTTGGTGGGCTGTGTGCGATACCACCATAAATATCCTTTTGTGGGTTGTGTACGATACCACCTTACCATTTATTCACGATGGGTTGTGTGTGATACCATCGTTTATATTGTTATTTGGTGGGCTATGCGCGAAACCACCGTAATTATTCTTGTTGGTGGGTTATGTGCGATACCACCCTATTATTAACTATTGGTGGGTTGTGTGAAACCACCAAGTATTTAGTATCATTTCGAGGGGTTCATTGAGAAATTGTCTAAGTAAATATATCATGTGGTTAGTGGTGATGAGTGCAGAGGATATGTGCAAGTAAATGTGAGCATTTTATTTGTGGTATGGATGGAAAGTGGTAAGAGATGAGATGAGTAAGCATTATTATGGAAATGTGATTTGTTCTTGCTTATTATGTAATGTTGTTGGTTGATTGGCATATGTTATGATGTTTATAGTTTACATGTAAACTTACTAAGCTTAAAGCTTACTCCCTTTCTTTTCCCTTATTTTATAGTGTCAAAGAGTCAGCTCGGGATATGAAGATAATCTGAAGATCACCCACACTATCAGCTCATTTTGGTATATTTAGACTTAGAATTTTGAGTATGGCATGTATAGGGGCTAGACTTAGTGAAATGTCTTATTGTTTTGGCCAAGTGTGTTCGCTCCTTTAAAGATGAACTCTTTGTAAATAGCCATAGTTGATGGCTCATTATTATTAATATATGAAGAGATAAGGTTATTCATGAATGTGTATGATGCATGATTCTATTGTTTGATTAATGGTTGAATGTGATTTATGTTGTAAGAGTTTGGGTGATAAAAAGAGCTTGGCAAATAGCCTTGTTCTTGTCCACACGGTAGGCACATGGGTTTGTGTCTAGGCCGTATGTGACATACGGTCAGTCCCATGGGCATGTGGCTGGGCCGTGTGTCCCCTACATGTTAGTGTTGCAAGTCAGTATCGACCAAGGGCTAGACACACGGGCATGTGCCCTTTATATGGTTGCTGACATCATAAACAGAATACCCAGGTTTTCACACATGAGCGAGGATACGGGCGTGTGTCTGGCCGTGTGAAAACCCCTGTAGGTTCGAAATGAAAAATAAATCTCACACGGGCTAAGAACATGGGCGTGTGTGACCATACGAGCGTGTCCTATTTCACAGGCGTGTGGCCCTATTTAGGCAAAAATTTTCTAAGTATACAAAAGTTCCCGGTTTGATTCCAAGACCCTCCATTTGTATGTTTAAGGCCTGGTAGGCCCATATTTGAATGAGAAGTTTTAAGTTGGAATGAAATTTGATAGCCCAAAGTTATACGTTCAAGTAAGATAAGTTCGGTAATGCCTCGTACCCGATTCCAGTGTTGAATACGGGTAAGGGGTGTTATAAGTCAATTACATCGACACGATTTATGTTTAAAATTTCACTTGGGTGACTAATAGCGTCGTAAACATTAAACTTGACGATCTCCCCGTCAAACTCCATCATGAGGGTTCCGCTACGCACGCCAATCTTAGTATTTACAGTACTAAGGAAAGGTCGCCCCAGCAAGATGTCTGAATATCCAGGAGCTTTATCCTCTTCTATTTTTATCACATAAAAATTTACAGGGAAAATAAGTTCGTTAACTTTTAACAATAAGTCCTCGAGGGCTCTTTCGGGATGCACAATAGACCTGTCTGCCAACTGAATGATAACACCTGTTTTCGTAAAAAAACCAGTGTTAAATGATTCATAAATAGAAAAAGGCATTACATTTATGGAGGCCCTTAAATCACACATAGCTATTTTAATTCCTAAGTGGTCTATTTTGCATGGTATTGCGAACATGCCCCTATCTTTGCATTTTGCTGGCATCTTCCGCTGTAATACCGTGGATACATTCTCACCAACGCTTACCCTTTCATTACCAGTTAATTTTTGCTTGTTGGTGCAGAGCGCTTTAAGGAACTTGGCATATCGCGGAATTTTTTTGATGGCATCCAACAATGATATGTTGATCTCGACATTTCTGAATATTTCGAGGATCTCCTTGTCCTCTCTACCTTTCCGACATTGGTTCAATCGTCCTGGAAATGGAGGTTGAATTGTGGGCAATGGAGGTTTCACTCGAGCCTGTTCATTGTTCTTATGCTTTCTTGGGCGGAATCTTGGCCAAGATTATTTCCAGAAATTGGTTTCAGTACTTTTCCACTTCGCAACGTCACTGCATTTGCATGTTGTCTTGAATTAGGTTCCGTTTGTAATGGCAGCTTCCCTTATGAGTTCATTTTCTCAATTGATGTGGTCAACTCTCTTATAAATGCCTCTATTTTTTGTTGAACACCCTTTGTTTCCTTTTGAAAATCAAGAGTTTATCGTAGTATTTGCTATTAGGAATCAACAGTTTGTCGTTAGTATCTGCTGTTGGAAATTAAGCATATTAGCTGCTAATTTATTGACCATGGTTTCTAGAAAGGTACTTAAATCTTGCGTTTGTTGTGGAAACTAATTTTGGTATGGTTGGTTATACTGCAGGTTTGCCCTATAACTCAAGTTGGGATGGTCTCTTCATCCTAGGTTGTAGGTATTAGTGTAGAGGTCATATCGCCTTTGTGGTGGCCAAGGAAAATTTCCCACAGCATCCAAATGAGCCATAGTATCATCATACAAACTAGGACATGCATCCATTATATTCCGTATAATCGAGCTGGTTTTGCTTTTTCTGTAATAGGAGAGTTCAAAATATTAGTAAGTCCATCAACTGTATCTTCTAATGTTGAATTACTTAATTGGTGAACCCTTCTATGGGACTCAGGATTGGCTCGGAACTGCTGAGTATTTTCAGCCATTGTGGATATCAAGTCTCTTGCTTGTTGGGGAGTCTGTTGTCCAATGTTTCTCCACTGGCAGCATCTACCATATTTATCTCCATCAGCTTTAAGCCTTCATAAAAATATTAGAGCAGAGACTATTCCGTTATACCATATTGTGGGCAACTTGCCCACAACTTCTTAAATCGCTCCCAAT
This sequence comes from Gossypium rotundifolium, assembly GCA_025506655.1. Classification (NCBI taxonomy): domain Eukaryota; kingdom Viridiplantae; phylum Streptophyta; class Magnoliopsida; order Malvales; family Malvaceae; genus Gossypium; species Gossypium rotundifolium. Next base: position 14,063,771 of record CP106731.1, on the reverse strand, counting down.
AGTCATAAAGAGACTCTGCTTCTTTTTGCCTTATTCCAACGATCTCCCTTCTTAACTCAAAGCTATACGCGATGCTGGAAAAAACCTGTTGAGAAACAAACGAGAAAGACCACCCCAAGTTGTAATAGGTCCAGGAGGTAAATAAAATAACCATTCCCTAGCAGAATCTACTAGGGAAAAAGGGAAAGCACGCAATTTGATTTGATCCTCAGTTACATCTTGAGGTTTCATGCTAAGACAAACCATATGAAACTCTTTTAGATGTTTGTGAGGATTTTCGTTTTGTAACCCACGAAAAGTTGGCAGTAACTGGATTAAACATGACTTCAGTTCAAAATCAGATCCATAGTAGGATATGCAATGCACAATGGCGTTGTTCTATAGGAGCTTCAGCCAGTTGCCGAATCGTTTGAGTCATAGGTTGATGTGCTAGATTCGAGTTTTCGTTAACCTTAGCGTTAAAAACTTCTTCTGGAGAATCGACTTCTACTTTTTTGCTTTCAAATGTTTGAGTAGGGTTTTGTTAACCCTAGACTCTACTTAATCGTCGATTTCGATTTTTGGTGGTGGGTTACTCTGAGTCCCAACCACTCTTGACTGTTTTTCTATAACTACGTTTCCTTGCGATTGGCTCTCGCAGGCTTCTCTATTTCTGAATCAAACGCAAGAACACCTGGAACAGATCTGGTCATAAGAAACAAGATTAGTACAACGGCACCAAAATTTAATGCATCATTGAGAGCACCAAAAATATCCTATCCCTATAAAATAATGAAAAAGAATAGTATAAGGGAAGTAGGGTCAAATTCTCAGGGACCGGATTTGCACAAATGCTTATTCCTCAAAATCCTGGACAGAGTCGTGCCCAAAAAAACCTGCATACCTGGAAAAAAATAAAAAAATAGAATTAAAAGTTTTGATATGGAAATAAATAAAATAAAAATAGAATTAAAAGTTTTGATTAAATTGCGAAAATTAAAATTAAAATAGTAGAGATAAATAGAGTTGAGGAAAAGGAGTTCTTATGGATAGATTCCAGCCTCCGGTTGTCTCGATCTGCCTTGGGTTCAATCCTCAGCTTTTAGGTGATAGTTCTCAAACAGAATAAGCTAGTTATAGTGGAAGAGGATGCCTACGACCACCAGCTCCAAAATTTTAGACTTACGATTTAGATAAATTTGACTCTAGCCAACAATGGCTTTCGTGGGACCGTCTTATGCTAGATCATCACTTCTCAATGGCGAATGCCACGCCATTTTGTCTCTTGGCTCGCCAACCTCCAACACAGTAAGCTAACGAATTGACTGTGCAACCTTCCTAAAACATACAAAGCGGCCGCCTTTGCACAAGATGAAAAATCACTTTTGAAGGGACATGGATGAAAGCGTTAGTCCCATAGTGCAGAGAAGCGATGAATACTCGTTGAGAAGGCTAAGTGCAGATTCTAAGCCTCATGAACCTTTTTGGGGAATTTTGACAACCTTTAGCTAGATAAGTTTAGTGGCTCATGATTTTTGTGGAAAAAAAAGAAATAAATGTAATGGCAATGGGATTTTTTTTGAAAAATATGGAAAGAACAAAAGGCTAAACTTTATGGGGAGAGTGCTTACAGAAAAGATGAGTCAAATTTGTGTCACTCCATCTCTAACAATCCGATTTATACCCTAGCCAGAACAGTGGTTTCGGGACCATAAATCTGAGTCTGCATAATATTTTAATATTATTTTTTGTGCCGTTGATATGTGACTAAGCATGTATTTAAATTTCGTAAGCTAATTAGTCCGTTTGAGTGTTTAATTTGAGCAAAAGATTAAATTGCATTGAATGTGAAAGTTGATTGTTATTTGTTAATGTATCTATTTGATGTGGCTTTTTAAAGTAATGGCCTTAAGTGACAAAATAGCCATTATTTTAGTAAGTAGGTGGCAAAAATCATAAATGACCTTGTACCTATGTATAATATATATTATTATGAAAGGTTATAATGGTAACTTAGTTTATATCATAAAAATTAGTAATCAAAAGCTTAAAGTAAGCTTAAATTTCATGTTCTTCCACCGAATGCATGAAAGAAAGAAGTAGCTTAAATTTCATGTTCTTCCACCGAATGCATGAAAGAAAGAAGTAAGAATGGCTTTATACATTTGGCTAGTTTGAGATACAAATTCAAGGTATGTTTCTAATCGATTTTACAAGCTTTGTGATGTTTGAGGATGATATATGAAAGATTTGAGCTAGATGAACATGTTATGTTCTTGAATTTTTGATGAATTTAGCTAAATAGGTCTAAATTGAGAAAATGGTAATGGAAAGACTAAATTGCAAATTTGATGAAATATTTGGGCTTATATAGTCCCTAGAGAGGTTCGGCCAAGCATGTGTGTGTGTGGATTTTGTGAAGATGTTTTGTGAAAAATGGACTAAATTGTTAAAGTGTGCAAATATGAGAGTTAATTTGCAAATAGCCCTAAATGTGCGTCTATGGATTGAATTGAATGAAATGGTGAATAAAAAGGGTTAATTCTGAATATGTTTAGATCTAGAACCGAGGAAAACGGACTTAGATCACAGGAAAGCGAAAGTTAATGAGTAGCCGTTTTCATTCCGATAAATCGAATCTGAGGTAAGTCAATATATAAATAAATGTATACGTATGTAATTGAAGTTGTTGATGTGATTAATGAATGTTTTTGTTATGAGGAGTTATGCACTTGAATTCTGAGATAAGTTCGATATTGCGATTAAGTTCAAGAAACCTCATATGCAAATATGAATAGATAGAATTGAATAAGTCACGACATAGACATACGCTCGCTGATAACATGTAAGACCACGCCCGGGACGCTGGCGCTGATTTGAGATTCGTAAGACCATGTCGTGACAAAGTGGCATCGATATTTGTTTACGTAAGACCGCCGTGACAAAGGGCATCGATACCTGTTTACGTAGAAGACCTTGTCTGGGACAGTGGCATCGATATCTAAATACGAGTAAGACCCTGTCTGGGACAGTGGCATCGATATCTATTTACGTGTAAGACCCTGTCCGGGACAGTGGCATCGATATCTGAATACGAGAAAGACCTTGTTTGGGGTAGTGGCATCGATATCTGTTTACGTGTAAGACCCTGTCTGGGACAGTGGCATCGATATCTGAATACGAGTAAGACCCTGTCTGGGACAGTGGCATTGATATCTAAATACGAGTAAGACCCTATCTGGGACAGTGGCATCGATATCTGAATACGAGTAAGACCCTGTCTGGGACAATGGCATCGATATCTGAATACGAGTAAGACCTTGTCTGGGACAGTGGCATCGATATTTGAATAAGAGTAAGACCCTGTCTGGGACAGTGGCATCGACATCCGATAAGACCACGTCTGGGACGTTGACATTGTACAATTATTCTGAGTTTTCGAGTATCATATTAGATTCTGAACTGTTCAATGTGCAAATCCGAGCTATGAACAATTACGTGAATGTATAATAATTTTAGATATGTTAGGTATGTACAATAAAGGTGTATAAAAGGTAAGTACCTATATGACTTTGAATTAAAGAAAAGTATGATTGAATATAAGTACTAGAATAAGATGCAAGAGTGTTTAAGAAGGAGTTGTATATATAAACATATGATTCTGGTATAGGTGAATGTGGCAATTGGGTCCAAGTATATGAACCAAAACAATATGTGATAGTTGCTAAGTAAATGTTATGTGTCAATGTACTTTATGCATATATGCCATTATGCTAGGTTTATTTGTATTATGACTTACTAAGCTTTTGGAAAGCTTACTCTGTGTGTGTTTTCTATTTTATAGGTCGTCAAAGCATCAAGGCTCTGGACCATCACGAATCGTCATCACACTACTAAAATCATTTTGGTACCCTTTTTAAAATGTATATAGCTAATTATGGCATGCATAGGCTAGATAAGTGTATGTGATCATAAGATGATTCCAGCCATATGTTTTGGTTAGTCTTGAGTTGATAAAATGCTTGAATGAATGAGTTATATGAAGCATATATTTTGGTATGCTTTGATGCATATGAAATGGTTAAGTTTTGGTTAAGCAAATGGATGATATATGCTTGAAACGATGTAGGATTTAGTTTGTAAGTTAGTATGAATGGAATTGGTATTGAATGTATAGATGAAGTGAGCAATTTGGTATGTTTTGATTGCCATATATGCATATTATGATTTGGTATGTATTGCTTGTAGGTGAGACCCAAAATGGGTGGCATGTTGGTCTTGCAAGTGACCTATTGTGTCACATGTACCATGGCACACGGACGTGCCTAGTAAAGTGGGGTAAAAGTCATTAGCTAGCATTAAGAGTACACGGTCATGGCACAGCGTGTTTACAAAGTTGTGTGAGAAATGGCGAGATATGACCTTAAAGGACACGACCTTAGCACACGGGCGTGCTTGGTAGCCGTGTTGGTTTTGGCAAGATATAGCTACAGGGGAAGACACACGGTGTGTCAAGTAGCCGTGGGAGAAGCACTACCTACTCCCATGGGCCAAGATCCCAGATTTAGAAAAGTTTTCTTTCTTCCATGAAACTTTGTATGTGTTTTGAATTAGTCCCGACCCGATTAATAAGCATGTCTAAGGTCTCGATGACCTACTTAAGGGACACTATGATTGATATTGATGAATGGCTATATGATAATTCCGTAAATTTTTTCGATCTGTCAGGTAACGCTTCTAACCCTAATCCGACGACGGACTTGAGATAGGGGTGTTACACCATCCCTTATTTATAGTACTAAGAAACCTAGTCCATTCCTAATTAAATTCTAAAAGATGAATACAAATAATTAAAGATAAATAAAGATAAATGCTAAAATTAAATTTAAATAATAATCCTTAATAATTATCCTAATATAATTAAAAATTAAATAGAGTCTTGTGCTATAAAATCTCTTCTTTTTCATTTTTGCTCCCAAAATCTTTCACACTTTGCATTTTCGGCACCACTTCTCTCCTACTTTGCATGTTAACCCAATTTAACTTTAAATTCACGCTTTTAGCCCCCAAACTTTCTTTTACCTTTAATTTAGTCCCTGTAAGATAAAAAACCATAAATAGCTCAAATTAGTAGGATCATACTCAAAATAAACATATAATTAATACATAAAAATATGTCATCCTAGAGTATTATCAGTTATTGGTTGAATTGTTTATGTATATATATATCCATAAGATTTAATATGGTTATTTGTATGAGTGCTTATATGATTTGTTAACTGGAAATGGTATATGTTATCGTTCCACTACTTTGTAACTAAATACATGTATGTTTGATTCTGAATCTACAAAACTGAACTGGTTACAAATACGTTTATTGAATATGGAAACTAAATATGAGAATGTCTGATTTTGTTTATTCCTATACATATGACTATCTGCATCTACATTTGTGGGTGGGATTTGGATATGTTGTGAATGAAGTTTGATTTGGCAGTAAACCTGCATTTCTATATTCTAGTGGTAATACCGCAAATATGTTACCAGCTTGACTGCATAACATACAAGTGGCATACAACCACTTTATGGTGTAATTTGGCTAGATGAGTTCACCATAACCCAATATTAGTGTGTAGAGGTTGGAAAGGGTTTATTATACCCTTAACGGTGTGCATACGGGATTTACGGAGATGGTGTGTGGTGGTTGAATAGGTTGGAATTGGAACTAGTACATTTGAACATGAATTCATTTGTTTTGTTTTCGAATAAGTACTACATATATGACTATTTGATTGTGATATTTGTATTTGTTAGACATAAGAGGATGTATTACGTATGAGACTGTTTACAAAATTTGCAAAATTATCTGCTAATTCGATGTGTTAGCTGCCATGAATTACTTAGGAATTTTGTATGTTTAAATGTGATTTTGTTTGACTCTGCTTAATTACATTGGTTTTAGACTCTAGTTTTCACTTTTCAGGTAATTCTCAAGGTTAGGTGTTGGACTCGGCAAGTCGAAGGTCTCAGAATTGACATGTTTTGGTTTGATTTAATAAAGTCTTCCACAAGTTTTAATAAACTGATTTCATTCAGACTGTAATTAAATTTTATGAACAGTGGTATGAGTTTTGACTTAGACTTTTGAAAAGCTATGAGTTTTCGGTTTGGAAATAAATTTGCAATTCCATGCATGGTTTTAAAATAATTGGATATGGTTTTTGGTTCTAAGTTTACCTTAATGTTTTTGTGCATGAGCATAAATTTTGAAACTATTTTTTTAAATAAACACTCAAATTTAAGTGTCAACTTTACGAATTTTGAACAGAATGACAGTTTTTTGCAGCAATAATGTTTTTGAAATTTCAAGTAATGATTTGCTAAATCTGAAGTGTTTGCTAACTGATTAAGGACATAACGAAATGGTTTTAACTTTATCTCAACAACTTTTAGACAACTGTTTGCAAAATCTAAGTAAAGTCTTTTACCAAATTTTGTTAAGATCAAGCAAATGAAGTTTTCAAAAAGAAATTTAGAAATTTGATTAGCATTTTGTTTTGGGCTATTCCAATAGCCAATGTGACCTTCAGAATTCGGTTGAAACTTCTGGCTCGGGTTTGGGGTGTTAGATGAAGTGAATGTCTATAATAATTATTTTATAGTCACTTTTGTTTATTAAAGTCAATTTGGACATTTGAAGATTTTGACATATTCACTGAAGTAAATATTGCATATAATTGTTTGTAAATTATATTTTTTATTGAGTTAATGACATTATAGGCTTCACATTGATTTAGACATTTCTAGAAGTAAATGTCACAATATTGTTTATATTTAGATACAAAGTGAAAGGAATGATAATAAAATTACCAATTGTCAATATTTATATTGGCATTATTAGTGCAATTGAAAAGCATGTTAAAAGTAAACCAGAAGTGTACTACTAAAAATACATTTACTACTTGGCATGACCAATTAGATCATCCGGGATAATATATGATGCAAAAAATAATTGAGAATTTATATGGACACTCATTAAAGAACTTGAAGTTCCTTTAATTTAAAGAATTCTCATTTGTTGCTTGTTCTCAGTGATAATTAATTATTTAAAACTCACTAGATAAAGTTGAGATTTAATGTTTTACATTTCTAAAATAAATATGGGCTCATTCATCCACCATGTGGATGGTTTTGATATTATATGATTTTGGTAGTGTAACAGCCCAAAAATGACCCTAATCGAAAAGGTGGTTTCGGGACCACGAATCCGAACTAGAAAATAATTATTATATTTTATTTTATATCTTCGATATATGTTTAAGCATGTGTTAGAACATCATTAGGTAATTTGTTTACTTATAGATTCGAATTAAGAAAGAGGACCAAATTGTTGTAGTAATTATAGTAGCTTGTATTAAGTAGGAGGGTTTAATTAAATTGGTCCCTACATAAATGGACTTGCATGTCAAATAGTCCCATTTCTCCTAGTAGTGGACGGTAATGATGAAGATTTATATATATGAAATAATTATATTTATTTGTTAGTGGAATGGTATTATTATTTTATATTATGACTAATAAAGAAAGAATTGATAAAAACAATTAGTGGGTGGTCTTCTTCAACCTTGGTCTTTTCTTTACCGAAATTGTAAGGGAGAAAAAGAGGAGTTTAAAACCTCCATTGTTCGGTTCTTGCATGTCCCTATAAGGTTAGCATTTGAACTTGATTTTTTAATCTTTGCATTTTTTTTTGTTCATAGCTTTGAGTTTTATTGAATACATGTTTAAATTTTTGAGTTTAAAGCTTGATAGAGGTTCGACCATTGATGAATAATGTTGGTTTATTATGTTTGATGGAGGAATATTAGATATATTCTTGAAATTAACATGTTTAGAAATGGAATTTTGAATGTGAGGAATATGATAGCTTAAAATTTGATAATAAATATTTGGGGACCGAAAGTGCATATACATAGGTTGTATGGTTTTGTATGAAGATGATAGACATTCTACCTTAAAGCTTTAATGAAAACTTTGCACATTTTGTGAATCTTGTGCACGAAGGACTATTTTGTAAAAGTTGAAAATCTTAGGGTATCATGGTAAATTTTATAATCTTGAGAATTTGATTAATTTGATTGAATATGAATGTGAACAAGCTTTATTGAAATTTGTTTAGATCAAGATTCCAAGGAAAAGGGTTGGACAAAGGAAAACCAAATTAATCGAATAAGCTAGGAACACTCAAATCATCAACTCGAGGTAAGTTTTAAGCATTTGGTTGAATTGTAATTTAACCTATATTGTGGTGCAATTGCTAAATAGATATAACATGTTAAATTACTCATTGTAGTATGACATTGAATGATTTATGTGCTAGCTTAATATAAGATTTGTATTCATGTGAGCTTGAAATTAATTGAGTTGAATGATTATATATATTTTGAGGAAAAATTTATATGTGAAATTGTGATGAGAAATGGTTGTGTTTAATAAGCGATTGTATATGTTTATTTAATTTGGTTGAATGTAATAGTGCATTAATGGAAGAGATCAGTTGAAGGGCACTGTGTGTGCAAAAATTTAATCACCGAGCACTGTGTGTGCGAGATCGTTGAAGGGCACTGTGTGTGTGAAAATTTAATCATCGAGCACTGTGTGTGCGAGATCGGTTGAAGGGCACTGAGTGTGCGAAAATTTAATCACCGAGCACTGTGCGTGAGAGATCGGTTTAAGGGCACTGTGTGAGCGGAAATTTAATCACCGAGCACTGTGTGTGTGAGATCGGTTGAAGGGCACTGTGTGTGCCGAAATTTAATCACCGAGCATTGTGTGTGCGAGATCGGTCGAATGGCACTGAGTGTGTGGATTAATCGATTACCTCGAAGATATAGATACTTATAAAAAGGGGGTAGTTAAAAGTATCAAGTATGTTTTATCGGTTAACAGTTTATTTATTTGAGGTAAGTTATTTCAATAAAGGTACAAAGCATATGACTATTTAGTTACTTTGTTTTGGGATTGGATGAACCTGAGTTTGATGAATGGTAATCTATTATGTAGGTTGATATGAGGGATTATTAAATAGTTAGATGGAAAACTAGAGGAATAAAGGGGTGTTATGCATATGCATAGTTGTACATCTTACCTTCTTGCTTATAACTTACTAGGCTATTTAAGCTTACTTGGTGTGGTTGTTTCATTTTTTTTAGATCCTTAAAAGTTGCAGCTCGAGCATCGGGAATCCTTGTCAAAGTCCATCACACTATCAAAACAATTTTTGGTACTTTTGTAAACGAACTTAAAGTCAATGGCATGTATAGGCTAAAATACTATGTTGAGAATATCTTTTGAATTATATGTTTAATTATGCCATGTGAAAATGGCTAAATTATGATGGCTTGATCTTGTGGAATTCGGTATTCATGTTTGGTTAATGTAAGAGTGCATCTTATATGTATTTGTGTTGATGTATGGAAAGGTGAATGGTGACTTGAATGATTTTGAGTTGTTATATATATATATATATATATATATATATATATATATATATATATATATATATATATATATATATATATATATATATATATATATATATATATATATATATATATATATATATATATATATATATATGTTTATAAATTTGTATGTTCATGAATTATTGGTTGAAGGTTACCTAATTCAATAAATATCTTTGTTTAATGATGAATAGTTGCCTAAGTAAGATGGTTGTGATTAGTCTATTAGATATGTGAAGATAATGATATTAATTGGCCTTGTTTGTGTATTTATTTGTGAGAATGCGGATGTAGTTAAATTTCTAGGTTGATTGTAATTGAGAAATGGCAGGTCACCTATTGAAGTGCTAATTTTGTTATACCATGAATAATTGTATTGAGGTTGTGAGTAGCTAAATGCGCTTTTAAATAAAAATTCTCATGGGTCTAGATTGTAGTATGCATAAATCGGATATATATATAACTATATATATAGGTAATAACTGGGTAATTTTAGACTTAATTATGTGAAGTATATTATGTTCATGAATGATTTTTTTAAGGGTTGAATTGTGCTTACTAAACTGGTCAAATGAAACGATGTGAAATTAGTTCGGATATATATATAAATTGAATGCTATGTCTCAATATTAATGTAGTAGGGGTGTTACATTTGATTGGTATCAGAGCTACGATTTAGTCGGTTCTCGGACTAACGTAGTGTGTGAGAGTCTAGCTATACATGCCATTATTTACAATGTGATAGTGCGACGACTTCTGACAGTGAAATGTATTTGATTCTTTTATATAGTAATGGATCCAGATCCCGAACGAGCATTAACTGATGATGCCGAGAGTGTGGCGCCTATTCCCGCGCAAGGGACCGCGTCGGAAGAATCTCGACCTGCTGCGAGTGGCCCAAACGAGAGGGTAAAGCATGCCTTCCATAATATGATGAGCGATTGGTTCAGTCATTACTTACGAACCACTCCGGCTGTTCAACCACACCTGAATCCGAATGTTCCCCCTATAACACCAATTGTACCTCCTATTGCCAATCCTGAAAGAGTAACTAATCCTGCTATTGATCGTATACGAAAACACGGAGCTCAAGAATTTAGAGCTGAGGACAGTGATGATGCGGAGCGAGCTAAATTTTGGCTCGATAATTCTGTCCGTGTCTTTGATGAGTTGTCTTGCACACCCGATGAGTGTTTGAAGTGTGCCATATCATTATTACGAGATTCTGCCTACTACTGGTGGAATACTCGTGTGGCTTGTTCCAGGAGAAAGTAACACAGGATTTCTTTCATATGGGATTTCGTAAAAAGTACATAAGTCAGGGCTTTATAGGTTCCCAGAGTAAAGAATTTATTGAGCTCAAACAGGGCCGTATGACTGTGTCTGAATACGAGCGCAAGTTTGTGTGACTTAGTCGCTACGCTCGCGAATGTGTATCCTCTGAAGCTACTATATGTCGAAGATTTGAAGATGGTTTGAATGAAGATATTAAACTTTTGGTTAGCATTCTTGAGATTAACGAGTTTGTTGTACTAGTTGAAAGAGCTTGTAAAGCTGAAGAAATAGGGAAAGAAAAATAGAAAGCTGAAGTTGAATCTAAAGATTTTCGAAAGAGACCCGCGGATAGATTTTCGCAGATGGCAATGAAGAAGTTCAAGAATGATGGTAGTCAATCCAAAACTAATACTGGGATTTCTATTTGAGAACGACCACCAGTGAGTTCACGAGCTACATCAGTGGCTAGTATCGGTAATGCTCGATCGAGCAAACTCGAATGTCGTGATCTTGATAGACGACACTTCGAAGAATGCTGGGGCAAATCTTTTAATCGCACTTGTTTCCAGTGTGGTTCGCAAAATCACTTCATTCGGGATTGTCCGGATATGGTTAAGGAGGGCACTACTCAGAGCGCGAGACCGAGCGGCACCACAGCTAGAGGTAGACCAGCTCGTAGTGAAGGAGGTAGGAGTGGTGCACAAAGAGGGACTTGGATCACGGTTATTCGATTAGATACCCGTGTCTACGGCTAGAGCTTATGCCATCCGTACTAGAGAGGAAGCCTCATCTCCGGACGTTATTATCGGTATTTTCACTCTCTTTAATACTAATGTAAGCGCCTTGATTGATCCCTCAACTCATTCGTATGTGTGAAACATTAGTATCGATGAAGACTCTACCGCTGAGTCTCATCAATTTGTAATTGGTTTTCAAACCCTTTGGGTCGATGTGTGTTGATTGATAAAGTGTGCAAGAACTGTCCTTTAATGATTCGAGACATGTGTTTTCTAGCCGATCTGATGTTATTACCTTTCGATGAATTCGACATCATTCTCGGTATGGATTGGTTGACTGTTCATGATGTGGTAGTGAATTGCAGACGAAAGACTATTGAGTTGAGAGGTCAGAACAATGAGATCGTACGATTAGAGTCTGCAGTTTTGAATGGGCTATCAGCAGTGATATCCTCAATGTTGGCTCGGCAGTATTTGAGAAAGGGTTGTGAAGTTTACTTTGCTTACGTGATTGATAGTAAAGTGGCCGAAAGGAAGATTGAATCAGTACCAGTTGTATGTGAGTATCGGGATGTATTTCGGAGGAATTGCCGGATTGCCACTGTTCGGGAAGTAGAGTTTGGGATTGAGTTAGTGCGTGGACAACTCCGATCTCGATAGCTCCGTATAGAATGGCAATCAATCAATTAAAAGAGTTGAAAGCGCGATTGCAAGAATTGACGACGAGGTTTTGCCCGACCGAGTTTTTCTCCCTAGGGTGCGCCCGTTCTATTCGTGAAAAAGAAAGACAAAACATTGAGAATGTGCATTGACTACCGACAGCTTAATAAGGTGACCATAAAGAACAAATACCCATTGTCACAGATCGATGATTTATTCGATCAACTTAAAGGAGCTTCAGTGTTCTCAAAAATTGATTTGAGGTCAGGATATTATCAGCTGCGAGTTCGAGAAATAGATGTATCAAAGACTACTTTTCGGACGAGGTACGGTCATTATGAGTTTTAGTGATGCCGTTTGGGCTCACCAATGCCCCTGCGATTTTCATGGATCTGATGAATTGAGTCTTGAACCGCATTTAGATCGGCTTTGTAGTTGTATTTATAGATGATATCTCGATCTATTCACGAGACGAAACCGAGCATGCCGAGCATCCGAGATTAGTGCTACTGATTTTGCGTGAAAACGATTATATGCGAAGTTCAAGAAATGTGAGTTTTGGTTGAATGAAGTTAGCTTTTGGGGCACGCTCATTTCGCATCGTATTTGGGTTGACTCTGAGTAAAATTTCAGCTATACTTGATTGGAAGTCTCCGAGAATGTTACCGAGGTTCGTAGCTTTCGGGACTTCGGATATTATAAGCGCCGTGAAAGGGTTTTCTATGATAGCATCACCGATGACAAAGTTATTACAAAAGATGTTAAATTGAATGGTCGAAAGGTGTCGAAGAGTTTTGATCAATCAAAACTTTATTGATGAAGCCGATACTTGTACAACCGAGTCGTAAAGAATTTATTATTTTAGTGATGCATCATTTAACGGACTCGGTTGTGTATTGATGTAGGAGGGTAGAGTTGTAGCCTATGCTTCGCGGCAGTTGAAACCACACGAGAGGAACTATCTGACTCATGACCTCGAGTTGGCCGCTATAGTTTTTACTTTGAAGATATGGCGTCACTATCTTTTCTGTGAGAAATGTCATATCTATTCGGATCATAAAAGTCTAAAATATTTAATGACTCAAAAAGACCTGAATTTGAGGTAGCGACGATGGTTGGAACTATTAAAAGATTACGATCTTATAATTGATTATCACCCAGGAAAGGCTAATATGGTTGCAGACGCACTTAGTCGAAAATCGTTATTTGCTTTAAGAGCGATGAATGTGGATATAACTATTTATGATGATGGTGTGATCGTTGCTGAGTTGAAGGTGAGACCTATGTTTGAGCAGTAGATTCGAGAAGCTCAAAAAGTTGATGATGCTTTAAAAGCAAAGAAAGATCATTATGGTTCGAGTGCGGATTCAGATTTTCAGATAGATGCTGAAGGATGTTTGCGGTTCAAGAATCGGATGTGTGTACCAAGAAACCCTGAGTTAATCAGAAAGATTTGTAATGAAGCGCATAATGGTAGATTGTCAATTCATCCGGGTAGCACGAAGATGTATAACGATCTGAAACAATATTATTGGTGGCATGGTATGAAGCAAGACATCTCAGACTATGTGTCAAAGTGTTTAGTGTGCCAACAAGTTAAAGCTGAACATCAGGTACCATCAGGGTTTCTTCAACCAATTATGATACCTGAATGGAAGTGGGAGCGAATCACTATGGACTTTGTGTCAGGATTGCCGTTGACGCCAAGTAAGAAAGATTCAATCTGGGCTATTGTCGATAGATTGATGAAATCAGCTCATTTTATTCTGGTACGTATGGATTTCTCACTTGATAAGTTATTGAATTGTACGATCGCAGATTGTACTGTTACTGAAAGTACCTATCTCTATTGTTTGGATAGAGTCCCGAGGTTCACATCGGTTTTGGAAGAAACGCAAGATGCTTTAGGTACCAAGTTACATTTTAGTACAGCTTTCCACCCTCAGTCGGACGGTCAGTCTGAGCGAGTTATCCAAGTACTCGAGGATATGTTGAGATGTTGCGTTCTTGAGTTTGAGGGTACGTGGGAACGATAATTGCCTTTGATTGAATTTGCGTGTGATAATAGCTTTCAATCTAGTATCAAGATGGCACCCTATGAAGCATTGTATGGTCGTAAATGTCGTACACCATTGTACTGGACTAAACTCGGGGAAAACAAGACGCACGGGGTTGATTTGATTAAGGAAACCGAACAGAAAGTGGCAGTAATTCATGATAGCTTGAAAGCAGCATCGGATCGTCAAAAGTCTTACGCAGATTTGAAGCGTAAGGACATTGAATTTCATATTGGAGACCGAGTATTCTTGAAAGTATCGCCGTGGAAGAAGATACTCAGATTTGGTCGCAAGGGAAAACTGAGTCTGAGGTTTATTGGGCCCTATGAAGTTATTGAACGTATCGGGCCGGTTGCGTATAGATTGAGGTTACCGTCTGAGTTAGACAAGATTCATAATGTTTTTCATGTGTCGATGCTTCGACGTTATAGATCTGATCCTTCTCATGTAATTAGTCCAACCGAGATTGAAATTCAGCCTGATCTGACTTACGAGGAAGAACCGATTCGTATTTTATATCGTGAAGTAAAAGAGTTACGAAATAAGAAGATATCATTGGTCAAAGTGATGTGGCATAAACATGGGATAGAGGAGGCAACTTGGGAAATCAAGAATCAATGAAAGAACGTTATCCTCACATTGCTTATGGGTAATATTTTCGAGGACGAAAATTTCCTTTAGGGGAGAATTGTAATGACTCAAAATGACCCTAATCGGAAAGGTGGTTTCGGACCACGAATCCAAACTAGAAAATAATTATTATATTTTATTTTATATTTTCGATATATGTTTAAGCATGTGTTAGAACATCATTGCTTATAGATTCGAATTAAGAAAGAGGACCAAATTGTTGTAGTAATTATAGTAGCTTGTATTAAGTAGGAGGGTTTAATTAAATTGGTCCCTACATAAATGGACTTGCATGTCAAATAGTCCCATTTCTCCTAGTAGTGGACGGTAATGATGAAGATTTATATATATATGAAATAATTATATTTATTTGTTAGTGGACTGATATTATTATTTTATATTATGACTAATAAAGAAAGAATTGATAAAAACAATTAGTGGGTGGTCTTCTTCAACCTTGGTCTTTTCTTTATCGAAATTGTAAGGAAGAAAAAGAGGAGTTTAAAACCTCCATTGTTCGGTTCTTGCATGTCCCTATAAGGTTAGCATTTGAACTTGATTTTTTTAATCTTTGCATTTTTTTTTTGTTTATAGCTTTGAGTTTTATTGAATACATGTTTAAATTTTTGAGTTTAAAGCTTGATAGAGGTTCGACCATTGATGAATAATGTTGGTTTATTATGTTTGATGGAGGAATATTAGATATATTCTTGAAATTAACATGTTTAGAAATGGAATTTTGAATGTGAGGGAATAGGATAGCTTAAAATTTGATAATAAATATTTGGGGACCGAAAGTGCATATACATAGGTTGTATGGTTTTGTATGAAGATGATAGACATTCGGCCCTTAAAGCTTTAATGAAAATTTTGCACATTTTGTGAATCTTGTGCACGAAGGACTATTTTGTAAAAGTTGAAAATCTTAGGGTATCATGGTAAATTTTATAATCTTGAGAATTTGATTAATTTGATTGAATATGAATGTGAACAAGCTTTATTGAAATTTGTTTAGATCAAGATTCCAAGGAAAAAGGTTTGGACAAAGGAAAAACCAAATTAATCGAATAGCCGAAACACTCGAAATCATCAACTCTCGAGGTAAGTTTTAAGCATTTGGTTGAATTGTAATTTAACCTATATTGTGGTGCAATTGCTAAATAGATATAACATGTTAAATTACTCATTGCCGAGTATGACATTGAATGATTTATGTGCTAGTCGAATATAAGATTTGTATTCATGTGAGCTTGAAATTAATTGAGTTGAATGATTATATATATTTTGAGGAAAAATTTATATGTGAAATTGTGATGAGAAATGGTTGTGTTTAATAAGCGATTGTATATGTTTATTTAATTTGGTCGAATGTAATAGTGTATTAATGGAAGAGATCGGTTGAGGGCACCGTGTGTGCGAAATTTAATCACCGAAACCTTGTGTATGCGAGATCGGTTGAAGGGCTTTGTGTGCGTAAATTTAATCATCGAGCACTGTGTGTGTGAGATCGGTTGAAGGGCACTGTGTGTGCAAAAATTTAATCACCGAGCACTATGTGTGCGAGATCGGTTGAAGGGCACTGTGTGTGCGAGATCGGTTGAAGGGCACTGTGTGTGCGGAAATTTAATCACCGAGCACTGTGTGTGCGAGATCGGTCGAATGGCACTGAGTGTGCGGATTAATCGATTGCCTCGAAGATATAGATACTTATAAAAAGGCGGTAGTTAAAAGTATTAGGTATGTTTTATCGTTAACAGTTTATTTATTTGAGGTAATACCGAGTAAGTTATTTCAATAAAAGTACAAAGCATATGACTATTTAGTTACTTTGTTTTGGGATTGGATGAACCTGAGTTTGATGAATGGTAATCTATTATGTAGGTTGATATGAGGGATTATTAAATAGTTAGATGGAAAACTAGAGGAATAAAGGGGTGTTATGCATATGCATAGTTGTACATCTTACCTTCTTGCTTATAACTTACTAGGCTATCTAAGCTTACTTGGTGTGGTTGTTTCATTTTTTTTTTTTAGATCCTTAAAAGTTGCAGCTCAAGCATCGGGAATCCTTGTCAAAGTCCATCACACTATCAAAACAATTTTTGGTACTTTTGTAAACGAACTTAAAGTCAATGGCATGTATAGGCTAAAATACTATGTTGAGAATATCTTTTGAATTATATGTTTAATTATGCCATGTGAAAATGGCTAAATTATGATGGCTTGATCTTGTGGAATTCGGTATTCATGTTTGGTTAATGTAAGAGTGCATCTTATATGTATTTGTGTTGATGTATGGAAAGGTGAATGGTGACTTGAATGATTTTGAGTTGTTTTATATATATATATATATATATATATATATATATGTTTACATAAATATGTATGTTCATGAATTGTTGGTTGAAGGTTACTTAATTCGAATAAATATGCTGTTTAATGATGAATAGTTGCGCCTAAGTAAGATGGTTGTGATTAGTCTATTAGATATGTGAAGATAATGATATTAATTGGCCTTGTATGTGTATTTATTTGTGAGAATGCGGATGTAGTTAAATTTCTAGGTTGATTGTAATTGAGAAATGGCAAGTCACCTATTGAAGTGCTAATTTTGTTATACCATGAATAATTGTATTGAGGTTGTGAGTAGCTAAATGCAGTTTTAAATAAAAATGCTCATGGGTCTAGATTGTAGTATGCATCGTAAGATATATATATAAATATATATATATAGGTAACAATCTGGGTAATTTTTAGACTTAATTATGTGAAGTATATTATGTTCATGAATGATTTTTTTTAAGGGTTGAATTGTGCTTACTAAACTGGTCAAATGAAATGATGTGAAATTAGTCCGGATATATATATATAAATTGAATGCTATGCTTCGATATTAATGTAGGAGGGGTGTTACAGGTAGATGGTCCAGTTGTCAAATGTAGTAGTTATTCCGGTCATTTCCCCACTTAAGGAGCTTGTTTTCTACGCAATTTAGGATTCAATATTACCTTTTCAGTATTTAGGCCTTAGGATTAAATATTAAAATATATTTTTTAACACATTTTGTAAGTGTTGTGACCTAATAGGCCGACACGAGCCTTAGGTTGTACTAATATGTTTAATTGAGTGTGTAGGATGAAGATATAAAGGCCCAATTGACATGGAAGCGAGAATTCTCTTATCTTTTTTATTTAACTTTCGTTAACTCGGTTGATTAATGTTTGCATGAATAATCGAATAGAGTATTGTGCGTTATTTATATCTTGTATGATTCAGCTTTTAAACTAATTTATTTGTTAAGGGATTATTGATCCAATATTGATTATTTATTCAAGAGTACTTAGTATATTAGGGAGTGCTGCCCTTGATAGAATATCGAGACAAGTAAGACCGAAAGGCTATCTTGTCATGTATAACTTGTGCCAAACAGTGAGACCGAAAGGGTGACTTAGGTAATAATCCTTAGTGAAGATGAATCGGGTTAGTCTTACTATGGGTGATAAATAACTCAATCTAAGATAATTAATTATATAATTAGATAATTAGGGATTTAATTGATCGTAAGCTTGAGGCTCACATTGTTGACACTAGGTATAGGAAATTCCATTAGGTTAATTTAGGTTAGTTAATTTAATTAGTTTAATTAAAGTATTAATTTAATAATTCCCTAAGATTGAGGTATTGTGATAGTTAGAGAAATAGGAGAAAGGCAAAGTAGCAAAGTATGTAGTTACCTATAGTAGAACCCCAACATGAATGAGCACTTGCTTTATTAATTAAGGGTCGGAAAGGTCTTCTTCACATATGTGGCAATGCGTATGTATGACCAACAAGCCTACGTACCTTGCCACACATATGCTCACATTGTTTCATTCCTAGTTGAAACTCCATCAAATTGCCTAATGCTATGAGGATTATAGGAGTACTTGAAAAGGATTGCCTTCCACCACTACATTCATGGAATCCAAAACTGAAAAGTCAAATTATTCTGTTAATCTTCACTTGCCGCTATTAGTATATTCCACTCTTAATTTGTTTTTGAAGAAAATTCCTTTTTTTAATTAATCATAATGTGAAACCATGTACTTTTTTTTTCAAAGTAAAAAAAGAGAGAAGAAAGCACCTTGTTTCACATTATATATTGTACGTATGCTTCCTATATTTGCTATAATGCAAATGTTCTTATATTATTTAAACAATTTTTTTTTGACATAACATCTGACGACGGGACTTACGTGTGATGAAAGAAAAATGTAAACAGGTGGGAGGGATTTTGTTGACCTATTAGACCAAAGAAATAAATTGAAATAAAATTCATATTTCACTTATATGGAAAAAGGATAAGAAGTGTAAGTGTATACTTGTAAAATAGGAGTTATGTTGGGTTTAAATTGGATTAATTTGAATTACATAACTTCAAGTTTTAAAGATTTTATATTTGAATTTCGGATCATTTCAAGTTTTATTTGTTAAGATAATTTCAAATATAGATTAGTTTAAAATTTATGTCTATTTAAATATTGATTAGACAAGTTCTTTTGATTAAATTAAATTAAAATTTATATTAATTGAATTAAATTTTTGAGTGGTTAAGTTATATAAAAAAGAAAATACAGAAATAGACTTGGTAGATAAAAGTATCATGGAGATCTATATATTAGGAGTCACATTAGATCAAAAAGTAAATTGGTCCTTTTTGTTAAAAATTTCATTCGTCTGTACTTTTAAAAACTAACATGATTGACATAATAACCAGACAATAACATGTGGTGTGCCACATTTACCTCATGTTGACGTACAAAGACCACTTTTTTTACAATAGAAACAGATGAAATTTTTAACAGAAATGTAACATTCCCACATTAATTATCAAAGGTATATTTATGGTAGATGTTATAATAAATGTCGATAATGGTAATATAGAACGATCGCAAAGCAATAAGAAAAGAAAATAAAATACACACAGATTTTACGTGAAAACCTTTTCGAGAAAAACCACGGGGAAAGGAGGAGAAATTCACTAATGTTAAAAAACGAATTATACAATAGGAGTTTCGCTACATCTATTTAAAGGTTAAAAAACTTTATTCTAAGTTAAAAAGAAGTGAAGTTCTATATGGATTCTACTTATGCAGCATGGTCCGTATATAGATCCCCTTGTTTTGCCACTGTATTTTATTTCTTTAACAAAGATTCAGGTCTCACAACTCTAATAATAGAATTACCACATTATTTTTATTTTTTGATCTAGTATATAAGAATTAATTTATTTATTTTTTAATAAAAAAATACAATCCGATTCTTACTATAATAGCCTCTAAAGTAATTTTAGGTA
Source organism: Gossypium rotundifolium (assembly GCA_025506655.1). Classification (NCBI taxonomy): domain Eukaryota; kingdom Viridiplantae; phylum Streptophyta; class Magnoliopsida; order Malvales; family Malvaceae; genus Gossypium; species Gossypium rotundifolium. Next base: position 14,043,574 of record CP106731.1, on the reverse strand, counting down.
GCAGCCCTCCCAAAGAAAGAATGAAAATGGAAACTAAAGATTGGTATAATTTGCAAGGTAGCTTTCGCAACAGTAACCCTCCACACACCGTCTAAGTAGTCAACAAGGAATGGAATTCATAAGGGGGATGGATCCGTTATTAGATAACAATACTAATTAATTACATACATGCCACCTAGGTCTCCACCTGGAACTATCCATCACGCTCACAACAATCAAAGATTCATTCAACTTTAGAGATTAGGACGGCAGAAAGGTAAACGTGGCGAAGATGAGTGGTGGTTAAGCTATGCTCTCTATCATGGATTCCACTTGTCTCTCCTCTCTTTGCATTGCTTGGGATTGGATATTTGTTGTTTATTTTTGCATGTAATCTCAAATTCGAAGCCCATAATACATTCTTACTTTCATCGACCTAAGAAATGTAACCCACGTATGCACTTCATTTTTTCTTTATTTTCAACCATATCAATCTTACTTTCAAGTTTAATTAATCTATATATGTCGGAATTGAACATCATACCTACCTTTCACCGGATAAAGAGTGAATTTTAAAGAGAATCCCAAAGGTCTAGTTCTACTTTTTAAGTATTTACATTTATTTGCATGTTTAACATTTTTTTTGAAAAAAAAATTAATTTTAGATTTTTTTATTTTTATTTAATAATTGAAATCTATTTTATAGCAATATCAAAATATTTTTGTTAAATTTGGTTGTATAGTTATTTTTTTATTTGGGCGACACATATTACATGTATGGAAAGTCAAATAAGAAAATAAAACTGTTAAATTTAAGGTTTTAAGGTTTTTATAATGAATTTAGGATTGTTAAATTTTTCAACATTATTTTAGGGATAATAGAGTGAAAATTACTTGATTTTCACACGGTTTTAAATTTGTCACATGAGTACTTTTTTAAATTGTTACATAATCCAATTAAATATAAGCATTTGATGATACTGTCAATTAGACTTTAATTGTCAAATTAAAAAAGTAGAGAGACAATTCTTAAAATTAAAAGTTAAAAAAAGTTCAAGTTTAAATGTGTGAAGAATACAAGGACTAAGAGTATAACTAAACCAAATGAAGTAGTGTAATGTTGATGTGCAAATATATAACATATTAAAAGAGGAAACATAGAAAGGAAGGCAAAAGGAGAAGAAAAGATGAAAAGGAAAAGTTTTGAAAGGAAAAAGAGAGAATATTTTGTATTTTTATATTATTTTTCATATGTTTAAAATATTATTATAAATTTATACTAATATGATTCCCGATCTATGCTTGCGTTAGGTTAATTGTTTGTTTGTGTCAAATTATATATTTAAAACTTGAAGGTTAAATCCTATACTTTCATATATTTGAATTCAATCCCCTATTTTTATTTTCGTGAATATGGTCCTCTACTTTTGGGATTTAAAATTCAATTCTAGTTGTTACCACCATTAAAGTTCTTCCATTAAATTTTTGGTTTGACATTTTAAAATTTTTAAGAAATATTCATTTGATAATCATATAATAATAACGTTGAAAATATTGATTATGATTTTTTCTTAAAACAACCTTTTGACGTCGTCATGATAAAATAATTATCTTTCTATTGAGATAGTGTTGTTGAGAAAAAATGACGTCATCATTTTGATTGAAATAGTTAATAATATTAATTATTTAGGCTAACTAATAACATTATAAAAGTAGAGGACGAATTATGTTAAAATTAAAGTATATAGATTAAATATCAAGCTTTAGCATAGTTTAGGGCCAAAATTTTGACCATTATCTTATAATGTAAAAAAAAGAAATAAAGCAAACCTAAAATAATTAAGTGGGAAACCACATGTGAGTCTCTAAGACTAATAAGGTATTCAAATTATATATAACCATGTAACCTTTTGATCAAAAGTTAACGGTATTAATTATTTGGACTAATTAATACCATTATAAAAATATTAAAATTAAATTATATTAAAATTAAAAATAGAGATTAAATCTCAAATTTAAAAATGTTAGAGGAACCAAAATTAATATTTAACTTTTTTTTAAATGTTAAAAAATGAATGTGTCAAAAAAAGTAAAGTCTTGTGGAATTCCTTTTATTAATAAGTATATAGATATAGATATCAAAATTTAGGACTAAAACTAAAATTATACTATTCTTTTAAAATATCATAACAAAAAAAAAAAATAAAGAGAGCTTTTATTGAGATAGGAGTCAAATGATTGGTTTGGACACTAATTATAATGTATACAAAGATAATTTTATATTGTTAACTATTTCAATTAAAATATACTTCCAGCCTTCTTAAAATGAAAAATTTTTATTTAGGTTTTTTAAAATTTTAAATTAATAAAGGTAAGATTGTACTTTGACCTCCTAAAATATAAAAATTGATTTAATCCTTTAAAATTATAAAGATATAAACTATTAAAATGATGAAATTACATTTTTATGTCGTAAAAATTATAATTTAATTTTAACCCTAAAAATTTTCTGATTTCACCCTTGATTTCCATTTTATTTTTCTTTGATTTGGTGCCATTTCATTATACTTTAATTATTGTGCTATCATCCTAATTTATTATCCCTCACTAATTTTTATGTTGTATTATCACTTTGATTATTAACGAAATTGCTATCTTATCTCTCAAAAAAAATGTTTTCCTTTGAATCCAATTTACAAGTTTTTTCCTTTATACAAGGACCTTGCTGTCAAGTTGTTTCTCAATGTCATAGTTTTTAAAATTTTGAATTTTATCTCAATTATTTCAAGTGTTTTAATTATTAAATATTTTAAAAATGTATTTTTGAATCTTTATGAAAAATAATTAAAATAATAAGAAGTTAAAACTTTTATCACAAAAGCTAAAATTTAATAATTTTATTGGGACTAAATTAGTGTATGGTTTATTTTATTTTTTATGTTTTATTGAGTCATAATTGTATTTAATTTAATTTATACTTATATAGTTCGACACTTTAATTATTTATATTTTATAGATAATTTTTCATGTTGTTGTATTTTAAATTATTGCGTAAAAGACAAAAAAAATCAAAAATCAAAATCGATTTGAACTGCATTGTTATATTTTTATCGAATTTGATTCCAATTTTGATTTGGAAAATAGTTAAAATATAAGTTAAAATATGATGTCAGTATCTATATTTTAGTATAATTTGAGATATAGCGTATGTAGTTAAAAAGTTAAAAATTAAGTATATATATTATATTGATATTATTAATATTTTCATTAAAATTTGTTAATGTAGCATGTCGACTAAGTTGTATTTATATGATACATATGATTAAGATGAGAATATATATTAAATTACAAGTTTCTTTGTATTATTAGATGCCTTGAATGTGTTGAAGATTGAATTATGACATGATTTATAATTATAATTTTGATGCAATAGTTTTCCCGACGTTAGGGGAGAGAAATAATAATTTGTAGTGAGTCAGAGGGAGAGTAATTTGAACCAAAAGTTTAACAAGGATAACTCATTATAAGTTAACTGTCAGATGTATTTACAAACTTAATTAATGAGAATAATCAAGTTAATATTTTAATTTGAATCAAAGTCCCAGTAGGACAATCAGTTAGAATAAATGATAGATTGATCGGTTCTAAAGATGAAAATTCTTTTAGATGGTCATATAGTGGAGGCAGGTGCTCCAGAAAAGACCCAAAACATAACTAATAAAAAAACTCCAGAAATGATTCAAGTAACTGAAACTGAATTTTAAAATAATGAAAATAAAATATCTCGATAAGTACTTATGTCAATTCAAGAAAATATGGAACTGAATAATAAAAGTAGTCGACAATGATTTTGCATGCAATATTTATTATTGAAATAAAAGGAAAATCTTAAATAAATCTATTGAGAAATATAGATATAGAATAAATTGATCAAAATAAAAAAACACAACTCAAGTACAATTAAATTTGTGGATTTTTTGGACCAGTAGTCGAAATGTCTAAAGGTATAAAACCAATGAGGATTTTGCAAAAGTGGAATAAAAATATGAAACTTTTCACTAAGCCTTGACATTAATTTTATGAAAAGATATAATATTCTTTTGTGGTGGAAGTAATAACTTTTAGATATATTATTAAATTGGCAATTCCTAAAAAATTTAACTTGCGTCTGGTGATTGTTGTTACAACCTTTTATGAATCACTATATAGTAAAGTTTATATTAAAATCGTTAAAGGATTTGAATGTTAGAAGCATATTGAAATTTCTAGAAATTATTCATTTATATTAATTGAAATAATTTGAACATATGTGGTAAATTTGACTTAGTGAATAATAGTTGAAGGAGGATTATAAAATGATCCAAAATATTTATTTGTGTTTTATAGAAGAATCATGATTAAAGTTTGATATGATTATTGTTAAATCTCTTGAAGAGATCAAAATATATTTCTCCAGATTTTCCCTCATTCATGACTTTCAAAAGAATGGTAATATTAATGCTTAGCAAATACATTCAAATAGTCATTTGAAAAACTAATATTCAAGATTGAATACGTATAAGATGAGAAAGTATGTGATGTTTTCATGAGGGAGAACAAATACGAATTGCACTCTTTTTCCCTTAACCGAGGTTTTGTCCCACTGAGTTTTTCTGATAAGGTTTTTAATGAAACAACATGTTATGCGTATTATAGATATGTACTATTGTTCCTTCACTAGGAATTTTTTTTCCACCGTGTTTTTATCTTAGTAAAGGTTTTAACGAGGCACATTATCTATCGATGAATACCCAATGGGAGTGTTATGAATATCTTATTAAGTGGATGTCCATCAAGATCAATATAAATTTTATCTACTTTAAATTCTAGTAGTCATTAAATTAGAATTAGATCTCAACTTCATTTATACTTTTTGGAGAAGCATTATAAATATTCCTATTGATCAATAAAATACACTCTCTCGTTTGCTCTCCCATTTTCTTTGTGCATCTCTTTATCTCTCTTTATTTTATAACAAGATTTAGTTTATATAGTTAAAAAGTTAAAATTAAGTATATATTTTTATATTGATTTATTAATATTTTCATTAAAATTTGTTAACTTAACATGTCGATTAAGTTATATTAATTTATATGATATATATGATTGAAATAAACATATTAAATTGATAAATTTTAATAAAAATATAAAAATATTAATGATTAACTTGAAATTTTTAAATAAAAATAATTTAACGTTTCAAATATTGAATCTAAATCTTAAATTTTATCAAAATAATAAATTAAATTAACATCATCAAATTAGTTTAAGTTTACATCAATTCATTCAGCAGCAATTTATTCAACGATAATTCATAAGGTTTAAAATGAAAACTTAACTATAAAGGTGAAATCGATTTTCGTTAATGAAAATAAAATATATTTTATAATCAATCATTTATTGTAAAATAAAAGATATCAACTACCTTAATTTCGGAAAACAAAGTTAATTGTAAAATTGCCAAGTATCATGGTCTCTTGTGAGAAGTAAATAATGATCTTACATTGTGGGCGGATGGGTGGCAATTCTTACGTACTTCTTATTATCAAAACAAATCTAATCAATTCAAATGTCGATTTTACATTATGGATTTTCGGTTCGAGAAAGGTGAGTCTATAATTATGGCTAAATTTTGTTACTACTCATCCGGTAATTATTTTTATTTTTATTTTTATTTTCCTTAATTAATTTTAATTTTTTAATTATTGACCTTTGATATTGTCGAAATCATTTTTTTGTTTGGAAAACGGGCCGACTTTGAAAAGGAAAATAGAGTTGCCACCAATCTTTTTCGAAGTGCGATTAGGCCACTTTTGAAAACGTTTTGGTCTACGAATTTTAAGAAAACGGGTTCAAGAGTCGGTTACGCACGAGGAAGAATTAGCACCCTCGTAACGCCCAAAATTAGTACCTTATTGATTGATTAATGTCCTAATATCGAAAATTGGAATAGATTTTAAAATATGAATCCTTTAGAAATGTTCGGGTAATTTGAATTGGATATCGAAATTCTCTTGTTCAGAAAGGATGAAATATTACATCCAAAGACGTTAGGATACAATGTTTCAAACCTTTGACACCAAGATCATTTCATGATTTTCAAAATTCATGCATTGATATTTAAAAAGGGTATTCGGTATTTGGCCAAACGAAGAAACCGAAACCAAGCACGTTAGGGCACGATTCTCAATTTCCAAACATGAAACATTGCCTTATTTTTAAAATCGAGGAAAACATGGTCAAAACCTTAAAAGGATACTTAGTGATTTGGTCGAACGAAAAACGAAATCCAACACGTTAGGGTACGATTCCTGAATTTCCAAACACAAAACATTGCCTTATTTTTGAAGTTGAGAAAATGCGATCGTAACTTTAAAGGATATTTAGTCCTTTGACGAGCGAAAAATTGAAACCCAAGACGTTAGGGCACAATTTCTCAAAACTTCCAAGCACAAAGTATTGCCTTGCTTTTAATTTTAAAAAGCGGACATATCTCAAAGGATATTCAATGATTTGGTCGAGATAGAAGCGAAACCCAAAGACGTTAGGGCACGATTCCTTGAATTTCCAAATCATGAAACATTGCCCATTTAAAAAATCTTTTATGAGTTTTGAAAAAACGTGGTAAAAGAAAAAAAACAAGATAAACGATATTATTAATACTAAAGAAAATGACAAATAATAATAAAAGTAATAGGAATGATAACAAAATAGTCACAAAAATATAAGAAACAATAATAATAATAATAATACTAATAACAATAATAATATATATATATAAATAATGATAACAAAATAGCAATAACAATGTTGATCATAAAAATAAAAACAAAAAATAATAATAAATATAATTATAAAATAATAATATATATAATAAAATGGTGATAGTAGTAAAATAATAGTAGTAAAAATATTAGTAATAGAACAAATATAATAATAAATATAATAAAAATAAGAAATAATAATGGTAGGTGTAATAATAAAATAATACTAATAAAATTAACGAATATAGTAATAATAAAAAGGGTAAACATAATATTTAAATACTAAGTATAATAGTAGAATAATAATAATAATAATAATAATAATAATAATAATAATAAGCAAAATAAAAAATATTAATAAGAAAATAATAGTAACAATATTAAAATAATAGTATTAATAAAAATATAGTAGTAGTAAAAATAAAAGTAAACCGATAATAATAAAATAATACATATAATAATATATATAATAATAGTAAATACAATGGAAAGAATACGGTCATAATAATAATAATAATAATAATAGTTGTAATAAAACATTTGAAAAGACTTAATTCAATTGTAAAATAATAAAAGAATCAAAAAGGACGAAATTGGATGGAAAATAGAAGTTTTGGGGTGAAATCAGAAGTAAAACAGAGGGGAAGGACCGAATTAAACATGCGCACAAATAGGGGGTAGCCAAAATGCAATTATCCCAACGATCCCTAAAGCCGCATTTAAAGCATGGACCAAATCAAATAAAAAATCGAATAACAGGGTACAATTGAAAAAAAACAACATGAGTCAATTTGAAACACCCAGAAACGCGGAGGGGCTATTTGTGCAATAAAACCAAAATAAGACCACGCGGATCTTCCCCCCATGCGGGTCGAATGGTCGAGGCCCAAAGCAGCGTCGTTTTGCCTCTGAACCCAAAACGGCGTCGTTTCACTGGATTATAAAACCCAAATTTCCCTTAAAAAACTTCATTTTCAGCATTTCTTTTCCAAAAAACTTCAAAAAACTCTCTCAAATTTTTTCTCTCTCCTCCTTCGATCGAACGCGCCAAGATCACGGTCGTCGGACCATTGTGATTGATCGCTGAAATTACCAATCACGCACAATGGTAAAATCAAAAAAGTAAGTTTTTTGTATTTTAATATATATGTATATAGTTTAAAATAAGGTAAAAAAACAAAAATACTCTAGGAAACAGATTGAAAGCAAAAGAAAAGAAAAGAAAAAAAATAAAATAAACCTTTTTTTTTTTTTATTCTCTATCTTTGTATATTCGTGAAAAAATATATTCTATATTGCTCTTTTTTTGTTGAAAAAATCCTCTATAATAGTTGGTTCTCCTCTTTATAGTGGAAATCGAAAAACAATTATTCCTCCGTCCTTTTCATGCGATTTGATTAAGATCAAAATATATTTCGCCAAATTTTCCCTCATTCATGACTTTCAAAAGAATGGTAATATTAATGCTTAGCAAATACATTCAAATAGTCATTTGAAAAATTAATATTCAAGATTGAATACGTATAAGATGAGAAAGTATGTGATGTTTTCATGAGGGAGAACAAATCTAATTGTACTCTTTTTCCCTTAACCGAGGTTTTGTCCCATTAAGTTTTTTTGATAAGGTTTTTAGTGAAGCAACATGTTATGCGTATTATAGATATGTACTATTTTTCCTTCACTAGGAATTTTTTTTCTACAGTGTTTTTATCTTAGTAAAGGTATTAACGAGGCACATTATCTACCGATGAATACCCAATGGGGAGCGTTATGAATATCTTATTAAGTGGATGTCCATCAAGATCAATATAAATTTTTATCTACTTTAAATTCTAGTAGTCATTAAATTAGAATTAGATCTCAACTTCATTTATACTTTTTTGGAGAAGCATTATAAATATTCCTATTGATCAATAAAATACACTCTCTCGTTTGCTCTCCCATTTTCTTTGTCATCTCTTTATCTCTCTTTATTTTATAACAAGATTTAGTTTATATAGTTAAAAGTTAAAAATTAAGTATATATTTTTATATTGATATTATTAATATTTTCATTAAAATTTGTTAACTTAACATGTCGATTAAGTTATATTAATTTATATGATATATATGATTGAAATAAACATATTAAATTGATAAATTTTAATAAAAATATAAAAATATTAATGATTAACTTGAAATTTTAAATAAAAATAATTTAACGTTTCAAATATTGAATCTAAATCTCAAATTTTACCAAAATAATAAATTAAATTAACATCATCAAATTAGTTTAAGTTTACATCAATTCATTCAGCAGCAATTTATTCAACGATAATTCATAAGGTTTAAAATGAAAACTTAACTATAAAGGTGAAATCGATTTTCGTTAATGAAAATAAAATATATTTTATAATCAATCATTTATTGTAAAATAAAAGATATCAACTACCTTAATTTCGGAAAACAAAGTTAATTGTAAAATTGCCAAGTATCATGGTCTCTTGTGAGAAGTAAATAATGATCTTACATTGTGGGCGGATGGGTGGCAATTCTTACGTACTTCTTATTATCAAAACATATCTAATCAATTCAAATGTCGATTTTACATTATGGATTTTCGGTTCGAGAAAGGTGAGTCTATAATTATGGCTAAATTTTGTTACTACTCATCTGGTAATTATTTTTATTTTTATTTTTATTTTCCTTAATTAATTTTAATTTTTTAATTATTGACCTTTGATATTGTCGAAATCATTTTTTTGTTTGGAAAAGCGGGCCGACTTTGAAAAGGAAAATAGAGTCGCCACCAATCTTTTTTGAAGTGCGATTAGGCCACTTTTGAAAAGCGTTTGGTCTCTGAATTTTAAGAAAACGGGTTCAAGAGTCGGTTACGCACGAGGAAGAATTAGCACCCTCGTAACGCCCAAAATTAGTACATTATTGATTGATTAATGTCCTAATATCGAAAATTGGAATAGATTTTAAATTATGAATCCTTGAATAGATTTTAAATTATGAATCCTTTAGAAATGTCCGGGTAATTTGAATTGGATATCGAAATTCTCTTGTTCAGAAAGGATGAAATATTACATCCAGCACGTTAGGATACAATGTTTCAAACCTTTGACACCAAGATCATTTCATGATTTTCAAAATTCATGCATTGTTATTTAAAAAAGGGTATTCTGGTATTTGGCCAAACGAAAGAAACCGAAACCAAGCATGTTAGGGCACGATTCCTCGAATTTCCAAACATGAAACATTGCCTTATTTTTTAAAATCGAGGAAAACATGGTCAAAACCTTAAAAGGATACTTAGTGATTTGGTCGAACGAAAAACCGAAATCCAACACGTTAGGGTACGATTCCTTGAATTTCCAAACACAAAACATTGCCTTATTTTTGAAGTTGAGAAAATGCGATCAGAATTTTAAAAGGATATTTAGTCCTTTGGGCGAGCGAAAAATTGAAACCCAAAGACGTTAGGGCACAATTTCTCAAAACTTCCAAGCACAAAGTATTGCCTTGCTTTTAATTTTAAAAAGCGGACACGATCTCAAAGGATATTCAATGATTTGGTCGATGAAAAGCGAAACCCAAAGACGTTAGGGCACGATTCCTTGAATTTTCAAATCATGAAACATTGCCTTGTTTAAAAAACCTTTTATGAGTTTTGAAAAACGTGGTAAAAAAAAAAAAACAAGGTAAACGATATTATTAATACTAAAGAAAATGATAAATAATAATAAAAGTAATAGGAATGATAACAAAATAGTCACAAAAATATAAGAAACAATAATAATAATACTAATAACAATAATAAAATATATATATATAAATAATGATAACGAAAATAGCAATAACAATGTTGATCATAAAATAAAAACAAAAATAATAATAATAAATATAATTATAAAATAATAATATATATAATAAAATGGTGATAGTAGTAAAATAATAGTAGTAAAAAATATTAGTAATAGAACGTTATAATAATAAATATAATAAAAATAAGAAATAATGTAGGTGTAATAATAAAATAATACTAATAAAATTAACGAATATAGTAATAATAAAAAAGGGTAAATATAATATTTAAATACTAAGTATAATAGTAGAATAATAATAATAAGCAAAATAAAAAATATTAATAAGAAAATAATAGTAACAATATTAAAATAATAGTATTAATAAAAATATAGTAGTAGTAAAAAAATAAAAGCAAAGCGATAATAATAAAATAATACATATAATAATATATATAATAATAGTAAATACAATGGAAAGAATACGGTCATAATAATAATAATAATAATAGTTGTAATAAAAACATTTGAAAAGACTTAATTCAATTGTAAAATAATAAAAGAATCAAAAAAGGACGAAATTGGATGGAAAATAGAAGTTTTGGGGTGAAATCAGAAGTAAAACAGAAGGGAAGGACCGAATTAAACATGCGCACAATAGGGGGTAGCCAAAATGCGATTATCCTAACGATCCCTAAAGCGCATTTAAAGCATGGACCAAATCAAATAAAAATCGAATAACAGGTACAATTGAAAAAAACAACATGAGTCAATTTGAAACACCCGAAACGCGGAGGGCTATTTGTGCAATAAAACCAAAATAAGACCACGCGGATCTTCCCCATCTTGGTCGGTCATGGTCGAGAGGCCCAAACGAGCGTCGTTTGCCTCCGAACCTAAAAAGCGTCGTTTCTTTGGATTATAAAACCCAAATTTCCTTAAAAATTTCATTTTCAGCATTTCTTTTCCAAAAAACTTTAAAAAACTCTCTCAAATTTTTTCTCTCCTCCCCTCGATCGAGCGCGGCCAAGATGTCGGTCGTCGGGGCCATTGTGACATCACCGTCGGCCACCGCGCACAATGGCCGAAAATCTGAAAAAGTAAGTTTTTTTTTGTATTTTAATATATATGTATATAGTTTAAAATAAGGTAAAAAAACAAAAATACTCTAGGGAAACAGATTCGAAAACGCAAAAAGAAAAAGAAAAAAAAAAATAAAAATAAACCTTTTTTTTTTTTATTCTCTATCTTTGTATATTCTGTGAAAAAAATATATTCTATATTGCTCTTTTTTTTTTGTTGAAAAAAAATCCCCTCTACAATAGTTGGTTCGGCCTCTTTATAGCTGGAAATCGAAAAAACAATTATTCCCTCCGTCCTTTTCATGCAGTTTCGATTGCTTTTCAATTTTGCAGGCAAACGTGGGCGCGGAGGTACGCACGATGCACTGGTAGTTGGCGTGCGGCGCTGGTCATGGGCGAGAGGCGTGCAATGCGGAGGCTACTACGGGTTTGCGGCGCAAACTATGCTAGGGTTTCTGATCTATTTTGGGGCGTTTGGGCTGTAATTTAATTGGGCTCGGGTGTTTATTTGTAATGAACTGTATCTTTTATTTTTGGACTTTGTTTTATTGGTCCTGGGCAAGAAATTGGGCTCTACAGCTGCCCCTCTTTGCTCGTTGTCGATGAAGCAAGGACTTTAAAAGGACCAATTTTGCCCTGCTTTGATGAGTCTCAATACTTCCCTTCTTTTGGTAGCCTTACTTTAACCACTGCATCTCCAGGGGTATAGGAGTTTTGTTTCAATTTGCCCCATTACTGCTCAGTGAAGATAAGACCTGCACTCTTCAGTCTGCTCCATTGCCAATACATGGAGATAAGACTTGTTGTATTTGATCTGCTCCACTCCTGCTCAGTGGAGATAAGATCTGTTGTTTTCAATCTGCTCTACTCCTGCTCAATAGAGATAAGATCTTCTGCTCCACTCTTACTCAGTGGAGATAAGGCTATAATTTTCGATTTGCTCCACTCTTGCTCAGTGAAGATAAGATCTGCTTTCTTTAGCCTACTCCACTCCTGCTCAGTGGAGATAAGGCTATAATCTTCGATCAGCTCCACTCCTGCTTAGTGGAAATAAGATATGTTGTTTTCCATCTGCTCTACTCCTGCTCAGTAGAGATAAGATCTGCTATCTTTAGCTTGCTCCACTTCTACTCAGTGGAGATAAGGCTATAATCTTCGATCTGCTCCACTCATGCTTAGTGAAGATAAAATTTGCTTTCTTTAGCCTGCTCCACTCCTACTCAGTGGAGATAAGGCTATAATCTTCGATCTGCTCCATTCGTGCTCAGTGGAGATAAGATCTGTTGTATTTGATCTGCTCTACTCCTGCTCAGTAGAGATAAGATCTTCTATCTTTAGCCTACTTCACTCCTACTCAGTGGAGATAAGGCTATAATTCTCGATCTGCTCCACTCCTACTTAGTGGAGATAAGGCTATAATCTTCGATCTGCTCCACTCCTGCTCAGTGGAGATAAGATCTGCTATTTTCGATCAATTCTACTCCTACTCAGTAGAGATAGGATCTGCTATCTTTAGCCTGCTCTACTCCTGTTCAGTGGAAATAAGGCTATAATCTTCTATATGCTCCACTCCTGCTCAGTGAAGAAAAGATCTGCTTTCTTTAGCCTGCTCCACTCCTGCTCAGTGGAAATAAGGCTATAATCTTCAATTTACTCCACTCTTGCTCAATGGAGATAAGGCTATAATCTTCGATCTGCTCCACCTCTGCTCAGTGAAGATAAGATATGCTTTCTTTAGCCTGCTCCACTCCTGCTCAGTAGAGATAAGGCTATAATCTTCGATCTGCTCCACTCCTACTTAGTGGAAATAATATCTGCTATTTTTGATCCGCTCTACTCACCCGCCAAGAGAGATAAGATCTGCTATCTTTAGCCTCGCTTCCTCGCCGGTGGAGATAAGGCTATAATCTTCGATCTGCTCCACTCGCTTTCGGTGAAGATAAGATCTACTTTCTTTAGCCTGCTCCACTCCTGTTCAATGGAAATAAGGCTATAATCTTTGATCTGCTCCACTCCTGCTCAGTGGAGATAAGATCTGCTATTTTCGATCTGCTCTACTCCTACTCAGTAGAGATAAGATCTGCTATCTTTAGCCTGCTCCACTCCTGCTCAGTGGAGATAAGGCTATAATCTTCGATCTGTTCCACTCCTGCTTAGTGGGGATAAGATCTGCATCTTTTGTAACTCCCATCAATTTTGCTACATTGTCCTCTAGGGTACCTACTTGTAGAATTGATTTCATGGAGTCTATGTTACATCAAATTATTAGGACGTCATGAAAAATGCTCCTAAACCTATGTATTATGAATGTTATGAATGGATGCAAAATGTCATGTGAATGATCCATTTTTAACACTTGGGTTGTCATTGCTTGCTATTTATTAAGATGATTCCTGACGTATGTTCAACTGATACTTCTAACAGAGAATCTGAAGATGTCATCACTGCTTAGACACTTATCTCAAGTGCTCCAAGCCCTTTAAACCTGGTGAGTTCTAAATAACTGTCCTGTTTCAGATTCCTGCATTATTTAGAAACCTTTAGAGTAATATGCAAAACTTCTTTTGTGAAAGCATTATTAGTTCGGTAAACATTACTTCAATATAAAATGCTTGAAAAAAGATTATAGAGATGAATAAAACTAAAATTTATTTGGGATAAAACCCGTGAAGAATGGATTGAGCAAAGGAAACAAATTCTACTAAGGTACAAAATGAGTAAGAGTTAAGAGTGGAATTGGTACCCTAGATATCACAGCCTGAGCTTCTCTGTACGTACTTCTTGAAGACTATTCTGAGTTTAACATATGTCTAGGAGATCCGTGGTACTTTGTCTATGCCCCGAAGATGTAGCAAATCTCCTCATTATTAAATCAAGCGTAGCGCAACTACTGTATGCCCCATCACGTGCTGATCATAATTTGAGCCGTCCTTTTCGGGATTTCGACTCAAAGCCCCTTTGGTTTCAAAGCACCCTTTGCAGGTTTTTGCCTTGGCCTCTCTATTTTTTTCTTCCTTTTTTTTGTTTTTTTTATTTTTATTTTTTTAACTCAAGACGCCCTTTTCGGGTTTTTGCCTTGGCCCATTTTCTCTCTTACGCGAAATACTTCTTGACTAAGTCAGCATTAATTGGATTTGGCAGACTTTTGCTGTCCATCTCAACGAGTATCAACGCTCCCCCAAAGAAAGCCTTCTTTACAACATAAGGTCCTTTCCAATTAGGGATCCAATTTCCTTTGAAGTTTTTTTGCATAGGGAGGATCTGTTTCAACACCAGATCTTCCTCATGGAATACTTTGGGGTGGACTTTCTTGTTGTAAGCCCACATCATTCTCTTTTGGTACATTTGCCCATGACAGATGGCTCTCAACTTTTTTTCCTCAATTAAATTCAGTTGATCATATCGAGACTGAACCCATTCTGCTTCATCTAACTTCAGTTCTGACAAAACACAGAGAGAAGGAATTTCAACTTCGATGGGTAGGACTACTTCCATCCCTTAAACTAATGAGAAAGGTGTTGCCCCGTGGAGGTTCTAACTGATGTTCGATAGGCGTAAAGGGCAAGTGGTAACTTTTCATGCCAATCCCTATAGGTCTCAGTCATTTTCCCCACAATTTTCTTGATATTTTTATCAGCCGCCTCAACGGCGCCATTCATTTTCGGGTGATATGGCAATGAGTTATGGTGCTTAATGTTGAACTGACTGCAGACTTTCGTTATCGCGCTGTTGTTCAAGTTCAAAGCTTTGTTAGTTACGATCCTTTCTGGTGTACCGTAGTGACAGATGATCTCTCTCTTCAAAAACTTGCTAACTACCGTCTTTGCGATTTTGGCATATGAAGCTGCCTCTACCCATTTGGTGAAGTAATCAATGACCACGAAAATGAAATGATGTACATTAGAAACCTTCGGTGAGATTGGCCCAATGATGTCCATGCCCCATATTGAGAAAGGCCACGGAGAAGTTATAACATGAAGAGGTGAAGGAGGCACATGGATATTGTCTCCATAAATTTGATACTTGTCGCATTTCTTGGCATAACGGGTGCAGTCTCCTTCCATCGTGGACCAGTAATACTCGAATCTCATGATTTACCTGGCCATTGTGAACCCATTGGCATGCGTTCCACAGACACCCTCATGGACTTCTTCTAAGATTTTCCTAGCCTCAACAGCATCGACACATCTTAACAACACCTGATCTTTCCTCTTTTTGTATAGGATCTCTCCGTCTAAGACATAGTCATTGGCCAGTCTTCTCAATGTTCTCCTGTTATTTTCCATCACTTGATCAGGATATTCACGGCTCTTCACATATCACAGAATATCATGATACCAATGATGACCATCTCTCTCCTCCTCTTCGTTAATATTGCAACAAAGAGCCAGAGCTTCGCAGATACTCATTTGGATGGGCTTCATACCTTCTTGCTCATTCAATCTGATTATAGAAGCTAATGTGGCCAAGGCATCAGCCATCTGGTTTTCATCACGCGGGAGGTAAAAGAACGTGATATCATCAAACCCCTCCATTAATTCCAAGACCAACTTTCAGTAACTGACCAATTTGGGATCTCTCGTTTCCTATTCCTCTTTTAGCTGATATATTACCAACGCGGAGTCTCCATATACCTCTAGTAACTTGACTTTGCGGTCTATGGCAGCTCAGATTCCCATGATACATGCTTCGTATTCTTCCATATTGTTTGTGCAATCGAAGTCCAACTTGCAAGTGAATGGATAATGTTCTCCATTTGAGGATACCAGGACTGCCCTAACTCCATTCCCAATGGCGTTTGACGCTCCGTCGAAGTTCAACTTCCAAGGATGATTTTCTAGGGTATTTTTTTCAGTTGTCGCTACAAACATCAGATCTTCATTAGGAAAATCGAAATTAAGAGGTTCATAATCATCTAGAGTCCTGCTGGCTAGAAAATCTGCTATAGCACTCCCCTTCACCGCCTTTTGGTTCACATAAACTATGTCAAACTCAGAGAGCAAAATTTGCCATCGGGCCATTCTTCCATTCAAGGCGGTTGACTTCATCATGTACTTAAGAGGGTCTAGTTTTGAGATTAACCAAGTCGTATGGTATAACATGTACTGCCTTAACCTCCAAGTTGTCCAGACCAATGCACAACATAACTTTTCAATTGGCGAGTATCTCATTTCACACTCAGTGAACTTCTTGCTGAGGTAGTATATCGCCCTCTCTTTCCTGCATGTCTCATTATGTTGACCGGGTACACATCCCATTGAATTATCGAATACCGTCAAGTACAAAATCAATGGTCTATCGGGAATGGGTGGCATTAATATTGGAGTATTGGACATGTATTATTTAATCCTGTCAAAAGCCTTCTAGCATTCGTCCTCCCAAATGCCCGGGTTATGCTTCTTAATAAGACGAAATATGGGGTCACATTTCTCAGTCAATTGTGAAATGAACAGAGCAATATAGTTTAGTCTTCCTAGAAAACCTCGGACTTCCTTTTTGTGTGCGGTGGAGGCGATTCTTGTACAGCCCTAACTTTGTCCGGGTCGACCTCGATTCCCTTTTTACTGACTACAAAATCGAGTAGTTTCCCTGATCTAGCCCCGAAAGGACACTTGGCTGGATTGAGCTTCAGCTGAAATTTCCTCAACCTCAAGTACAGTTTGCACATGCTCTATTTCTGTTCGAGACTTTGCGATCATGTCATCGACGTAAACCTCGATCATGTCGTGAAATAAGGTTACCATAGCCCTTTGGTGTGTTGCTCCCGCGTTCTTTAACCCAAATGGCATCACTTGGTAACAAAAAGTTCCCCATAAGGTTATGATGGTGGTCTTACCATGTTTTTAGAATGCATCTTTATTTGATTGTATCCCGAGAAACCGTCCATGAAGGAGAAAAATGAATACCCCACCGTATTATCCACCAAGGTGTCGATGTGAGGCAGTAGGAAGTTGTCTTTCAGGCTAGCCTTGTTTAAGTCTCTGTAATCGATGCACATTCGTACTTTTCCATCCTTCTTAAGAACAGGGACAACGTTGGCCACCCATTATGAGTAATTCACCACTCGTAAAAACCCAGCATCAAATTGCTTCTTGACTTCTTCCCTTATCTTTACCGCGACATAGGGTCTCATCCTTCGAAGCTTCTATTAGACTGGTTTACAATCTCTTTTTATGGGGATACGGTATACCGCAATGTCAGCACTCAACCAAGAAATGTCCTGATATGACCATTCGAAGACATCTTTGAACTCTAGCAGAAGTTTAATGAGGTCCCGCCTTGTTTCCTCTATTATGCAGGTTCCAATTTTCACCTCTTTCCCATCTTCTAGAAGCACATTCTGAATGGTCTCTTTGTGAGGTAGAATCAGCTTCTCTTCCTGCTCTACCATCCTTAACAAATTCGGGGATAAACTACAATCTTCGTCATCTGCAAAATCTTGAGATCCCTCTAGGCACATGTCTTACTCATAAGGGAATTTTGGGTCTATAGCAGTGTCGCTCATGACGTCGATATCCGGGGACCTATGGTAGGTATGAAAGAATATTCAATGAAATGAATTTAAGAATAACTCATTTATGTGTATGATTATGAATGGAATGGAAAATGAGTAACAGAATGATTGCACGGTATGAAAGAAAAATGCACTTTTTTGAAAGTAAAGATGCCTGAACATGAGCCTATTTCACAAAAGATTCTTATTGTTCCTAGGCTTGAAACAACAAGTGTGTTTTGAGCATTACTCTGTTTTAGTCCTAAAAACTACAAGAATTTCTTCCGCAGTCCAGTTGTCCAGAACACTTCCAGGTTCGTAGGGGCAAATGTTCGATAAGTTCCCTTCCTTCAAACCTTTTTCAAATACGACATTGACGCTCAAAGTCTTCATTATATCTTTAGCAATTTCTTCATTTGCATGTAGTAGTGATGTTCCAGGGTCACTATAATATGATCTCTAGTTAATAGGGTTATTTTATGACATTTAATGCATATGATGTGATGTAATGCAAATGCATGATATGCAATGCAAATGAATGAATGCAAAAAGAAAGAGAGGCGTTGATTCTGAATTCAATTCCATTAGAAGAACTTTTCTAGAAAATAAATTTCTTTACATAAAATGGATTACATATGCGACTTCGTCCTTATAGTCCAGGTAAAAACACCAATCTTTTTCTTCGTATCCAGATGTTATGGTCGTGTCCCACGAGCCTTCCTAATAGATGCCTCTTCTAGCTCCTTGTTTCTTGATCCAGGCCGTGACTCTTCACTCACTTATCTTCCGCGACGCTCATAAGTTTTTTAAGAAAGTTGAGACGTGATGGCTCCTGGATAGTCTTTGTCGGCTTGAATCCTCGGGCAAAGTCTTGTATTCTTCTGTAGACTATCAGCCTTCTCTCGTTGTTTACCTGGACTATATTCGAACGATTGTATTATAACCTATTTTATCAAGTAATCCATTTCCTTATGACAAACTCTTCTATTTAGCAATCGAATATGAATCAACACCTCCTTTCTATGATGATGAAATGCAATGTTGTCATAAACAAAAGAAAACATGTTAGTACCATATACAGATAGTAGAAATCAAACACCTATCCAGGTGACTGCTAGGGTTCAACATAGTTCTACCTAAAGTGGGGTCCTAGGGTTCTCCATATGCGGTTTGTCTCTAAAGCAAGGGTACCTGAACCAGCAGATTCCTCGATCCTCGCCCATTATAAGCTCATACGAACCGAGTTCAGCTCAGGGGAATACATTTCCCTATGGCTGCACGGAGGTGAAAACCTCATGAAGACATAGGTACGGATGTATTCCAAAAGCGATCCACTTTCCTGCACGGAGGTGAAAACCTCACGAAGGAGTAGCTTCTCACTCTCACTTAAAGGTGTGACCACTACGGTCATGCAATATAATGCAAATGTATCCTAGATACTTGAATCGTAACAAACATATGCGATGGGTGGGGAAAAAAGTCAAAATCATATTTTAATTTTCAATAAAAGGACATTAATCAATCAATTCCACGGCTTGACTCTCTTATTGGTCCCTAGCGGAGTTGCCAAGCTGTCAAAACCATTTTTTTGTTTGGAAAACGGGCCGACTTTGAAAAGGAAAATGGAGTCGCCACCAATCTTTTTCGAAGTGCGATTAGGCCACTTTTGAAAACGTTTTGGTCTACGAATTTTAAGAAAACGGGTTCGGGAGTCGGTTACGCACAAGAAAGGATTAGCACCCTTGTAACGCCCAAAATTGGTACCTTATTATTGATTAATGTCCTAATATCAAAAATTGGAATAGATTTTAAAATACGAATCCTTTAGAAATGTTCGGGTAATTTGGATTGGATATCGAAATTCTCTTGTTCAGAAAGGATGAAATATTACATTCAGCACGTTCGGATACAATGTTTCAAACCTTTGACACCAAGATCATTTCATGATTTTCAAAATTCATGCATTGTTATTTAAAAAAGGGTATTCCAGTATTTGGCCAAACAAAATAAATCGAAACCCAGCACGTTAGGGCACGATTCCTCGAATTTCCAAACATGAAACATTGTCTTATTTTTTAAAATCGAGGAAAACATGGTCAAAACCTTAAAAGGATACTTAGTGATTTGGTCGAACGAAAAATCGAAACCCAGCACGTTAGGGTTCGATTCCTTGAATTTCCAAACACAAAACATTGCCTTATTTTTGAAGTTGATAAAATGCGATCAGAACTTTAAAAGGATACTTAGTCCTTTGGACGAGAGAAAAATTGAAACCCAGCACGTTAGGGCACAATTTCTCAAAACTTCCAAGCACAAAGTATTGCCTTGCTTTTAACTTTTTAAAAACGGACACAGTCTCAAAGGATATTCAATGATTTGGTCAGACAGAAATCAAAACCCAGCATGTTAGGGCACGATTCCTTGAATTTCCAAAACATGAAACATTGCCTTGTTTAAAAAAAACCTTTTTATAAGTTTTGAAAAAACGTGGTAAAAAAAAAAAAACAAAATAAACGATAGTATTAATACTAAAGAAAATGACAAATAATAATAAAAGTAATAGGAATGATAACAAAATAGTCACAAAAATATAAGAAACAATAATAATAATAATAATACTAATAACAATAATATATATATAAATAATGATAACGAAAATGGCAATAACAATGTTGATAATAAAATAAAAACAAAAATAATTATAATTATAATTATAAAATAATAATATATATAATAAAATGGTAAGAGTAGTAAAATAATAGTAGTAAAAATATTAGTAATAGAATAGTATAATAATAAATATAATAAACATAAGAAATAATAATGGTAGGTGTAATAGTAAAATAATACTAATAAAATTAACGAATATAGTAATAATAAAAAAGGTAAATATAATATTAAAATACTAAGTATAATAGTAGAATAATAATAATAATAATAATAATAATAATAATAATAAACAAAATAAAAAATATTAATAAGAAAATAATAGTAACAATAGTAAAATAATAGTATTGATAAAAATATAGTAGTAGTAAAAAATAAAAGTAAATTGATAATAATAAAATAATAGATATAATAATATATATAATAATAGTAAATACAATGGAAAGAATACGGTCATAATAATAATAAAACAATAGTTGTAATAAAAACATTTGAAAAGACTTAATTCAATTGTAAAATAACAAAAGAATCAAAAAGGGACGAAATTGGATCGAAAACAGAAGTTTTGGGGTGAAATCAGAAGTAAAATAGAGGGAAAGGACCGAATTAAACATGCGCACAATAGGGGTAGCCAAAATGCAATTATCCCAACGATCCCTAAAGCCGCATTTAAAGCATGGACCAAATCAAATAAAAA
This sequence comes from Gossypium rotundifolium, assembly GCA_025506655.1. Classification (NCBI taxonomy): domain Eukaryota; kingdom Viridiplantae; phylum Streptophyta; class Magnoliopsida; order Malvales; family Malvaceae; genus Gossypium; species Gossypium rotundifolium. Next base: position 14,022,065 of record CP106731.1, on the reverse strand, counting down.
ATCGAATAATGGGGTACAATTGAAAAAAAACAACATGAGTCAATTTGAAACACCCAGAAACGCGGAGGGGCTATTTGCACAATAAAACCAAAATAAGACAACACGCGGATCTTCCTCCCGTGCGGGTCGGGTCGCGGGTCAGAGGCCCAAAACAACGTCGTTTTGCCTCTGAACCCAAAACGGCGTCGTTTCACTAGATTATAAAACCCAAATTTCCCTTAAAAAATTTCATTTTCAGCATTTTTTTTCCAAAAAACTTCAGAAAACTCTCTCAAATTTTTTCTCTCTCCCCTCCCTCTGATCGAACACCGGCCAATATCTAGTCCTGCCGTCGACCACACAAGACAAAGGGCTTAAAATCGAAAAAGTAATTTTTTTTGTATTTTAATATATATGTATATAGTTTAAAATAAGGTAAAAAAACAAAAATACTTAGGGAAACAGATTCGAAAAATCAAAAAAAAGAAAAAAAATAAAAATAAAAATAAACCTTTTTTTTTTTTTATTCTCTATCTTTGTATATTCTGTGAAAAAAATATATTCTATATTGCTTTTTTTTTTGTCGGAAAAAAAATCCCCCTTTACAATAGTTGGTTCGGCCTCTTTATAGCCGAAATGGAAATCGAAAAAATAATTATTCCCTCCATTCTTTTCGTGCAGTTTCGATTGCTTTTCGATTTTGCAAGAAAACGTGGGCGCGGAGGTACGCACAATGCACTGGTAGTTGGCGTGTGGCGCTGGTCATGGGCGAGAGGCACGTGCAATGCGAAGGCTACTATGGGCTTGCGGCGCAAACTATGCTAGGGTTTCTAATCTGTTTTGGGGTGTTTGGGCTGTAAGTTAATTGGGCTCGGGTGTTTATTTGTAATGGATTGTATCTTTTATTTTTGGACTTTGTTTTATTGGGCCCGGGTAAGAAATTGAGCTCTACAGATATGTTGGTCACTTTTCTATTAAAAAATTAATAGAATGTTGACATGACTTTTTATATTAACGTAATAACAAATTTAATCCTATAATGTTTAGATTTAGCCTCAAATCTAAAAAAATCAACAAATTTAAGCTTCAATTGTGCATATTCTATCAATTTATTTTATTCTAAAATTTTCAAAAAATAAAATAATAATATTTAAAAGAATTTAATAATTAATAATTTTGATAAAAATACATAATATTTTTTAAAATGATTAAATAACGATATAGTGTTCATAATATGCTACTCGGCACTAACACTAACTGGTATGAAGTATGAACCAAAAAATCAACATCTATATACAATAAATCACACAAAATATGGTTTCACCAAAAGATTACCTTAACTAAAGATAATAAACAAGTCATCTTAATGAAAGTTGTCCACTATTATGGCAAAAAAGATTATTATAAAAATAATCACATGTTATAAAAGTGTTAAGATATATTTATTTACAAAATTTATAGTTAAGAAGTGTAAATATAACTTATTTACATGCCTATATTATATATTATAAAAAACAATATACTTATTGATAAAAAATATTATAATTTTTTTATCGTAACTTACCGATAAAAAAGTAACTTTCTAAAATTATGGGAAAGAAATTATAATAGTTATAAAAAGTATTCTGAAAATTATTGGATAATTTATAAAAGTTATATATTATACCTTTTATATTTTTTCGACTTAATTTACGTATTACGAAAATGGATATAACCTAAGATAAGTCTTTCTCCAAATTAAGTTCATATAAGTTTTTAAGGTTAATTCTACAAACAGTTTGGACTATGAGGTTAATATTGATTATACAAAAACAAAAAGTTTTCTTGCACCATATCATTAGTATGATACCATTTAAGAAAATGGTGTCAAACACAAGCACCATAGCCAATCAAACACATTTAGGGGATTACAATTATTTGTAATTAGAAGATAGTGTAATTATTATCCCGGTAATTACACTTCCATTCAAATACTGGAGTGGACTGATTCTTGCAACATCAATTAAATATAGTTCTAGAGGAAAGAAGCAGACTAAGCAGAATGGTTCATTCCAATTGCAGTAGATTGTGGTAATGTTTTTGAACGTAAAATAACCAATATCCAAGAAGAAGGAGATGAGAAAACAAAATTTTTTAGATTTACAATAGAATTTGATTGCATCCTTCATCATTCTCTTGTCCTTTTATACTATGGTCGTTACTCCTCTGCTGACAGGGCTCCTATAACAAAATCAGTGAATTTTGAGGTGTTTTGCGGTTGCAAGTGGGTTTCGTGTTTGTTGTTGGCCCATTTACCTGATCCTCTTGTATGTTGACGTTAGTGCTTGGCGGCCCATTCACAACAGTACCCCTGGTTCAGAATGAACCTTGTCCTCAAGGTTTCAGTCTAGAAAAATGCGAAGCATGTGATCCTTGTCTTCCCAAGTAGCTGCCTTCGGAGGGAACCCATCCCATTGTATCAGATATTGTATTATAGAGTGTCCGGAGTGATTGACTGTTCGTTTAACAAGGGTGTCTGCTGGTTAGAGAATCAAAGTAGCTGTGGAATCTACAAGATCGAGTGGAGTAACTTGCTGTTCAGGAGTGCCAATGCATTTGCGGAGAAGGGAAACATGGAATACCGGATGGACTTTTGCCATTGCGAGTAGGTCTAATTTGTAAGCCACTGTGCCTATTCCCTGGAGAACTTGAAATGGACCAAAGAAACGTTGTCCCAATTTATGTTGTCACTGTAATCGAACTAAATTTTGCCAGAATGGTTGAAGACGGATGTAGAGCCAGTTGCCTTCTGCAAACACAAGATCTCGACGATGTTTATCAACATAAGCCTTTATTTTAGCTTGAGCGCGCTGCAAATTTTGCTTGAGCAGATTGAGTGTGGTGTCTCAATCTCACATATACTCATCGACTAAAGGGGAACCTGCAGTACCTTGAATATAACGGGTAATGGTAGGTGGTGGCCGTCCATAAAGGGCCTCAAAGGGTGTCATCTGCGCAGCAGTCTGGTAGGCTGTGTTGTACCAATATTCTGCCTAAGGTAGCGTAATGGCCCAGGTGTAAGGAGCATCAGCTGTAAAATATCAGAGGTACATTTCCAAGCATTTGTTAAGGGTATCTGTTTGACCATTGGTTTGGGGATGGTAAGGGGTGCTAATAGCGACTTCAGTTCTCTGTAGTCGGTGGAGTTCTTGCCAAAAAGTGTGCATGAAACAGAGGTCTCTGTCTATGATAATAGTTGCAAGTATACCATGAAGATGAATGATATTTGAGACAAACGCTACGATGACAGATTCGTTAGTGAAATTGCTAGGAAGAGCGATAAAATGGTTGTACTTGAAGAGATGGTCAACAACAACCATGATGATGGATTTTCCTTTCGATGGAGGTAGGCCAGTGATGAAATCCATGAAGATACCCTCAAACACCAAGTTGAGAATTGGCAGTGGTTGTAATAATTCGGCTGGGCGGAGAAACGAATCTTTCATTTGTTGCCAAATCTAACACACAAAAACAAAGCGGCGAACATCTTTACGCATACCGCGCCAATAAAGTTAGAGGAAAATCGATGGAATGTTCTTGTAACACCTGCATGGCCGCCAATTGATAATAGTAATTGATGCCATAGTGGTGGGTCAAATGGAATGACCAAACGACCACGGTAGAGTAGTAGACCATCTTTGTACTCATATCCAGTGAGAGAAAGGGGTCAGTTTGGATGCGGTGACACAATTCCTGCAGTTCAGGGTGAGATTGAGTGGCCAGTCAAATGTTGTCCACGATTGAAAAATTAGGACGAGAGATCACGAAAAGTGCAGTTGATGGAATTCGCGATAGGGTATCAGCAGCTAGGTTGGTTTTGCCAGAGCGATAATGAATTTCAAAATCATATCCCAGAAGTTTACCGAGCCACCTCTGTTGCTCCAGTGTCTAAATAACCTGATCCATAAGACGTTTTAATGACTGTTGGTCGGTGATGATAAAGAAACAATGTCCTAATAAATACTAACGCCATTTTGCGACAGCCTGTGTGATCGCAAACATCTCTTGTTGATAAGTAGAAGTAGCTTGCATTTGAGAATTGACCTTCTGACTAAAATAAGCGACTGGGTAATGGCCTTGAGATAAGACAGCACCGATACCCACACTAGATGCGTCAGTCTCCAAAACAAATAGTTTGATAAAGCCTGGCAACTGTAGAACTGGTGCGAATGGAAGTAATTTTTGTAATTACTGAAAAGGTCGTTGCTTGATCATTCCAATGAAAATTATCTTTCTTGAGTAAGTTAGAGAGAGGTCCAGCAATGGTAGCATAGTGGCGAATAAAATGATGGTAGTGGTGAGACCCAAGAAGCTATGGACTTCTTTAATGATTTTTAGTTGGGGCCAGTTGGAGATGACCTGAATTTTATCAGGATCGACAGCTACTCCTTGGGCAGAGATGATATGTACTAAATAACCGATAGATTCTTGCCCAAATAAACATTTGGATTTCTTAGCCACAAGGTGATGGTTCTGAAGGCATTGAAGGACCTGTTCAATATGGTGTAGATGAGCAGTCCGAGTAGAACTGTAGACTAATATATCGTCGAAGAAAACCAACACAAAAATACGAAGAAAGAGTCGAAAAACATCATTCATTAATCCTTGAAATATGGACGGTGTGTTGATGAGGCCAAATGGCATTACGAGAAATTCGTAATGGCCATCGTGAGTACGAAATATTATTTTGTATTCATCACCTGCTTTGACTCGTATCTGATGATAACCCGCTAATAAATCTAATTTGGAGAATATCGAGCCCCGTGGAGTTCATCAAGCAGTTCATCTACTGACGGAATAGGGAGTCGATCTTTAATAATGATAGCGTTTAGTATCGATAGTCAACGCAAAAATGCCAGGTACCATCTTTTTGCGCACCAACAAAACGGGAGAAGAAAATAGACTTGTACTGGGTCGAATGATACCATCCTGTAACATTTTCTGTACTAACTTTTCCATTTCTCTTTTCTGAAAATGAGGATATCTATAAGGCCAGACTTGTACTGGACCTGTGTGTGGAAGTAGGTTGATGGCATGATCATGAGGACGAACAGGTGGAAGGCCCATAGGTTTTGTGAAGACATCGGAGAAGGTTGCTAAGAGGGCCTCAAGATCATTCGGATATAGAGAGGGTGAAACCGTTGTCGGGGAAAGTAATTCTAATCGAAAATACTCCGCAATGGCTTCTGTTTGGACCATGTGTCGAAGGCAGTCGTATTGAACTTACTGAACAATTGAAGACCTGTCATCTTGCCAAGAAATTGTTTTGTCGTTGTATGTGAACTAAATTTGAGTAGTGGCATAGCTTGTGATAACTAGACTGAAGGTTGCCAGCCATTAAATGCCAAGAACCATATCCTAACCTTTGAGGGGTAAAACATAAAAACCAGTGTGAATTTCTTGGCCTTGGATCACGAGTGGAAGCTGTCAGTAAATACTGTACATTGTAGTCTGTCACCATTTTCGATGAGTAAGTAAAATGGAGGAGTCGCTTCAATCAATAATTGCAAGAAGGTTGCCACTCAACTCTGGATAAAATTGTGTGTGCTACCCCCATCCAACAGTATTTGTACCGATTTACCATTGACGTGTCCGGTAAAACGAAGAGTGGTGGTGGAACAACCGCCGGCGAGTGTATTATAAGAAATTACAGAGTCGGTGAGAACTTCCTAAAGTTGCTGGTGGTCAACGAAGGAATCATGTGAGGCGGCGATCGCTTGTTGTTTGTCAGGGGTAGACGGTTGGGTATCACGTTCATCATCGAAGAGGAGTTGTGGCTTGGACTTGCATTTATAATCCCAAGAATATTTTTCATCACAATGGTAGCAAAGACCCTGAGATTGGCGGTGAGCGGCTTCAGTCGGAGAAAGGTGACAGAAGGGAACCTTGGTACCACCAGAGAGTATGGCCAGATTAGTCGGTATAGAAGTATTGGGAACAGAAGCAGCAGATGATGGAACTATTTTAGGAGTAGTCAAAATAGGCCTACCCTAGCCCAAAGTGGGTTTGATAAGGCCTTTTTCCAAGGCAAAACGTTGCTCATGTAATTGTGCAAGGCCAATGGCATCTTCAAGTTCGGTTGGTTTGTGTATAAGCACGATAGTTTTAAGATCCGGTTGAAGCCTCGAAATAAAGTAATGTACCAGAAAGAGAGGTGGTAAGAACATGGTTCGATTCGTGATGGCTTCAAAGTGAGCACAGTAGTCACTGACTGTGGTGGTTTGTTGTAGTTTGGCAAGTTGTCCTTCCGGAGATTCCAAATCACAGGGTTGAAACTTTTTAATGATGGCTAAAGTGAAATGCATCCATCCAGCAAGTTGTTTATTACGGTACATCCAGTTATACCATTCAGCAGCTGTGTCATCCAAATAGAAAGAAGCGATAGTTAGTTGGTTGTGTTCATGGATGTTGTAAAAAAAAAAAATAGGTCAGCTTGTAAGACCCATCTATCAGGGTTCTCTCCGGAGAAGCAAGCAAATTGAATCGGGGCAGGTTTATGAGTGCCCAAAGAAGTCGAACTCTGAGTCGGTGAAAGACCGTGAACAGATTTAGAGGTAGAAGTCGGTGGAGAGGTAGGAAGATGGTTCAAAATTTCTTAAAGCATCTATTGGTGAGATGCAAAAGAAGAGGTCAAGGAGTTAAGTTCTTTGCGGATGGTGGATTGGGATTCTTGAACTAATTTTACTACCTCCTCGAGGACCTTCAGGTGAGTACCTTCAGCCATCTAAGCGGATCGTCAATGAAAGCACCAAATGGAGTGGACTGATTCCTGCAACAACAATTAAATATAGTTCTAGAGGAAAGAAGCAGACTAAGGAGAATGATTCAGTCCAATTGCAGCAGATTGTGGTAATGTTTTTGAACGTAAAATAACCAATATCCAGGAAGAAGAAAATGAGAGAAACATAATTTTTCAGATTTACAATAGAATTTGATTGCATTCTTCATCATTCTCTTGTCCTTTTATACTATGGTCGTTACTCCTCTTCTGACAGGGCTCCTATAACAAAATCACTAAATTTATGAGGTATTTTGTGGTTGCGAGTGGGTCTCGTGTTTGTTGTTGGCCCATTTACCTGATCCTCTTGTATGTTGACGTTGGTGCTTGGTGTCCCATTCACAACAAATATCTTATTAAACTACCTTAACAAAAACTTTATTTAAGTGCACCTGACCAGTTTCCACCAATCTCAACTCATATTTTAGGCTCCTTTTGTTTCACTGAAAATGACTTCCGGAAAATTATTTCTGGAAGATGATTTACTGTTCTAGAAAAGCTAATATTTTCTGGTGTTTGGATGAATCTGTGTAAAATATTTTCTGTTGTTTGGTAGATTTCTTAAAATTATTTCATAAAAGTTGTTTTTAATGAAACAAACATACAATTGAGATTTTCTTATTTTTTCATTGTTTAATTAAATTTATTTTTATCTATAATTTTTTATTCGAATAACTATCAAAATACAATCGGATAGAGGCAAACCTAGCTCCACCACCCATTTGCACACCTTTTATTATTAGTTTCACTAGGAGCCAAGCCATTGTAAAATAAAAGATATCAACTACCTTAATTTCGAAAGACAAAGTTAATTGTAAAATTGCCAAGTATCATGGTCTCTTGTGAGAAGTAAATAATGATATTATATTGTCAACTTTTTGTGAGTAGTCGGATGGGTGGCAATTATTACGTACGTTTTGAAGTCTATTCTCATTATAAATGTCCCATTTAACATTCCCGCCAACCTTACCTGTCTGCTTCCCACTGCTAAGGGTAGAAATTACAACGAAAAGAGCTGGCATTTTTTTAGAAATTATTGTGTAGGAGGATTCGAAAATCAATGGGCAAAAGCAAGATAGCAAACTTCATTCACTTCCATCTACCTTCGCTCAACACTCTTTTCTCAACCTTTCTCTACTCTTATTTCTTTCAAGATGGCAACCTAGCTTTTTCTTGATGCCGTGTCCGCTATAAAAGAAGTTTTTGTCTCCAAGCTCATTGACTTTTCCCTTGAGAAGTTGGCCTCATCTGACCTCCTGTAATTCGATACTCAAAAAAAGGTTCTTGAGGAGATCCATGTCAAGAATTGGCCTGCAATGCAACATGCAGCCAGTAGCAACAGAAGCAGCAATTCAGCTTGGAGCAAGCATGGTCCGAGGGAGCATATCACCTTTTGTTGATTTTGTGATCAAGTCCAATGCTTAGTGTTATAATGGCTAAGCTTATAGGAAAATGACTACATTAATTTGATGTAAAGTCTAGCATTTTAGCTATTATTTTATGTACAAGTTAAATGTGTATTGGTCATAGTCTATAGGGAGTTGGTGATTTGTTAGGTAATTGTCTTTTGACCAATCAACTATAGTATTTTATGTATATATTCATTTTATCAATGAAATGGTTATCAAGTTAAGCCATTAACCTTTGTATTCAAGTTTCTTTTTGCTTAAGTTTCTGGTATCATTCTCTTCTTTGGTTTTGTCCACATAAAATCATAGGCTCATTACATGCATTGTGCATGTTAAGTTACTGCCATTGATCCAACAATTGGCAATCAGAGCCAGCTTTCTTTGAGGACCTCTTTTGTTGGTGTTTCTCGGTGTAAAACAAAACTTAAGAAGAAAGAAACCTCCTTGTTGTTGATCCATTGCATTGTTGCTGAAAAATAAGCTATACATCACCTCCACCACCTGTGTTTACTGGTGAAAACTATCAAATTTGGTCTGTGAAGATGAAAACTCATCTTCTAGCACAAGACCTATGGAGTGCAGTCGAGAGTGATGCTGAGCCACCTCCATTGAGAGCCAATCCCACTATTGCTCAGATCAGGCAGCACAGTGAGTACCGAGCCAAGAAGCATAAGGCTATGGCCTGCCTACAGATTAGAGTGTCAGATGTCATCTTCACTCAAATTATGGCCTGTGAATCACCTAAACAAGCATGGGAAAGGCTGAAGGAAGAGTTTATGGGCTCGAACAAGACAAGGCAACAACAGTGATCAACCTTAGAAGGGAGTTTGAGAACTTAAAAATGAAGGAATCAGAGACCATCAAGCAGTACTCTAATAGAATAATGGCAACAATGAACAACATAAGGCTCCTAGGAGAAGATTTCAGTGACAGTAGGGTTGTTGAGAAGGTCATTACCACTCTCCCTAAAAGGTTTAGTCAAAGATTTCCTCATTGGAAGACTCGAGGGACCTCACAACCATTACCTTGTTTGAGTTGGTGAACTTCCTCTATGCACTTGAGCAAAGAAGGGCCAACAGACAGGAAGAGCATCCTGAGGGAGCTTTCCAAGCAAAAGCCAATGATGGCTCGAGCTCAAGTCAGAGACCAAAGAAGACTTGGACTGATAGAAAAGAAATATTTAGGAAAGATGTAGAAAGGAGGGGGCTTCCACCTTGCAAACACTGCAAAAAGACTAATCACTTGGAGAAGAACTGCTGGAACAGGCCAGACATTCAGTTCAAGAGTTGCAAGAAGCTTGGTCATCATGAAAATATTTGTAGAAACAAGTACAAGCCACAAGCTGAATAGCAAGTTCAAGCCAAAATCATCAAGACTTTCCATTTCGTGAGGAGCACGTTTCAACGCCTCAAGCTTTGCAACCGTAAGCAAAGCTAGGTGTAGTAGCTAATGGATAGTGGTCGCTCACATCACATGGCAGCTGATGAGGGCTTGTTTAAGCAGCTTGACAGGAGCTTCACTTCAAGGATCAAGATTGGTAATGGGAGCTTGATTGAAGCTAAAGGCAGAGGTGATGTTGTGATCAACACTGGTTCAGGTAACAAACTGATTTTAGATGTTCTTTATGTGCCTGATATAGATCAGAATTTGTTAAGTGTTGGTCAGTTGGTCCAGAAAGGTTACTCACTAGTTTTCAAGAATGATTCATGTACCATTCAGGATTGTCATGCCCTTACAGTACCTATGGCAGACAAGTGCTTTATGTTTGATCTAAGTCAACTTGAGAAAAAGGCATACACAAGCCTAGTTGACAGTGCTAGCCTATGGCATAGAAGAATAGGCCATGTCAACTTCAGGTCACTTGATTTGATGCACAAGCAGAACTTGGTTGAAGATATGACCAAAGTTGAGTTAACAGATGCTCTTTGTGAGGCTTGCCAACTTGGTAAGCAAGCCAGATTGCCTTTTCCAGTCAATAAAGCATGGAGAGCTCGAGAGAGGCTTGAGCTATGCACTCTGACACCTGTGGTCCAATAAAGACTCCTTCACTCAATGGCAATAAATATTTTGTGCTGTTTATTGATGACTTAACCAGATTCTGTTGGGTCTATTTCCTAAAGCAGAAGTCTGATGTGTTCGAGGCCTTCATCAAATTCAAGGCTCAAGCAGAAAATCAAGCAGATTGCAAGACCAAGGCATTGAGGACAGATAATGGGGCTGAGTACTTGTCTGAAAGGTTTTAGAAGTTGTGTGAGCAGGCTGGGATCCATCATCAACTGACCAATGTGTACACTCCTCAACAAAATGGAGTGTGTGAAAGGAAGAATAGCATTGTAATGAATATGGCTAGATGTTTGCTATTTGAAAGCAAGTTGCCAAGCACCTTTTGGGCTGAGGCTGTCAATACCTCAGTGTACTTGCTCAACAGACTTCCAACACATGCTGTAAAGGACAAAACTTCATTTGAGGCTTGGCATGGACACAAACCATCAGTTTCCTACTTGAGAGTATTTGGATTGTGTGCTATGTGCATGTACCTGCTGAAAGAAGAACCAAGCTCGAGAAGAGGTCAGCTTCAGCTATATTTGTGGGCTACAGCAGCAACAATAAGGGCTATAGGTTCTATGATCCCTCAACCAAAAGGATTTTGGTAAGTAGGGATGTCAAGTTTGATGAAGCAAGGACCTGGAACTGGAATGATTCGAATGCAATACAATTTGATGAAGATCTGATTGATGGCAGTTTAGAACCAACTGAACATGAGCCTAGCAATGCAAATATGGATGACTTACCTGTGAGGGGCACCAGGACCTTTGCTTACATTTACCAAAGGTGCAATATGGCTATAGTTGAGCCTTCGAGCTTTGAAGAAGCTATCAAGGACAAACAATGGAAGAGAGCTATGGAAGCTGAGCTTGACATGATTCATAAGAATCAAACTTGGGACTTGGTAGATACCTGTCCAGAAGAAAGTCATTAGTGTCAAGTGGGTGTTTAAAGCCAAATTCAATGCTGATGGCTCATTGAACAAGCACAAGGCTAGGCTTGTGGTAAAAGGGTACAACCAGCAATATGGCATTGACTTTATGGAGACTTTTGCTCCAGTAGCAAGATTGGACACCATCAAACTGTTGTTTGCCTTGGCTACTCAAAAACAGTGAAAGATTCACCAGCTGGATGTCAAGTCAGCCTTCTTGAATGGTTATCTTAAGGAGGAGATCTACATCGAGCAGCCTAATGGTTTCAAGGTTCTAGGAAATGAAGACAAAGTGTACAGGCTGAGGAAGGCACTTTATGGCCTGAAGCAGGCTCCTTGAGCCTGGTATGACAAGATTGACTCTTACTTGTCCAAGCTCGGATTTGAAAAGAGCTTGAGTGAGCCAACACTTTATGTGAAAAAGTCTAACAAGAAGACCTTACTGATTATCTTAATCTATGTGGATGATTTGTTGGTTACTGAAAGTAAGGAGAATCTGATTCATGAGTTCAAAACACAAATGCAACATGTGTTTGCAATGACTGACCTTGGAATCATGACATACTTCCTTTGTATGGAAGTAAATCAAACTGATCAAGGTATTTTCATCAGCCAACATGCCTTTGCTTTAAAAAAACTCAACAGGTTCAATATGGAAAACTGCAAGTCAGTGAGCACTCCTATGGCTCAAGGAGAGAAGCTAACAAGTAAAAGTGATCATGAGAGAGTTGATGAAAGGCAGTATAAAAGTTTGGTTGGTTGTTTACTTTATTTAATAGCAACTAGACCAGATCTTATACATGCAGTCAGTTTACTTTCCAGGTTTATGCATTGCTGCAATGTAATGCATTTCAAAACTGCCAAGAGGGTGCTTAGATATATCAAGGGGACTTTAAGTTATGGAGTAAAGTTCAAAAAGGAAAATGAGCTTAAATTAGTTGGATTCTCGGATAGTGACTGGGTTGGATCTGCTGAAGACATGAAAAGCACCTCAAGCTACTTCTTCAGCGTTGGTTTGAGTATGTTTTGTTGGTGCTCAAGAAGCAACCAAGCTGTTGCCGATCCACGGTGAAGTCGAGTATATTGCAGAAGAAGAAGAAGTGAATCAAGCCATTTGGCTTAGAAAGTTCTTGAAAGATCTTAATGAAAAGCAACTTGGTCCTATTGAAATTCTTGTTGACAACCAATCGTGATTGCCATAGCTAAGAATCCAGTTTTTCATGGCAAAACAAAACATTTCAACATTAAACTACACTTTGTTCAAGAGGCTGAACAATCCAAGGAGATCAGTCTTGTTCATTGCAGCTCACAAGACCAATTGGCAGATATTCTAACCAAGCCACTTGGTACATCAAGGTTTGAACATTTGAGAAGCAACATTGGTGTTTGTTGCATCTGCACCAAGGAGGAGTGTCAAGAATTGGCTCGCAATGCAACATTCACCAAGAGCAATGTATGCGAGTCAAAGATGGAGCAAGCATGGTCCGAGGGAGTATATCACCTTTTGTTGATTTTGTGATCAAGTCCAATGCTTAGTGTTATGATGGCTAAGCTCATAGGAAAATGACTACATTAATTTGATGTAAAGTCTAGCATTTTAGCTATTATTTTATGTATAAGTTAAATGTGTATTGGTCATAGTCTATAAGGAGTTGGTGATTTGTTAGGTAATTGTCTTTTGACCAATCAACTATAGTATTTTATGTATATATTCATTTTATCAATGAAATAGTTATCAAGTTAAGCCATTAACCTTTGTATTCAAGTTTCTTTTTGCTTACGTTTCTGGTATCATTCTCTTCTTTGGTTTTGTCCACATAAAATCATAGGCTCATTACATACATTGTGCATGTTAAGTTGCTGCCATTGTTCCAATAATCCAGAACTTGGAGAAGGAACTGAAGCAGATCCGTAGGGTGATTGATGATGCTGAAGAGAGACAGATGAAAAAGCAGCTGGTGAAAGACTGATTGATCGACCTACAAAACTTGGCATTCGATGTGGAGGATGTTTTGGACGAGTTTACAATCGAAATTGGCAGGAGTAATCTGATGATGGAACGACGAGGCAGCTCAAGTAAGAGATCCAGACTCAATATTCCTTCTTCATTCAATGATGTTCTGTTTAACAGAGAGATAATGTCCAAGACAAGGGATCTTACTGCCAAATTGAAAGATTTGGAACCTCATAGAAACAAGTTAGAGTTACGAATGACTGATTGCGAAAGACCCACAAGACTATAACAAAGACTGCAGCCTGCTTCTTTGGAGATTGAAAATCATGTGTATGGTAGAGACAAAGACAAATAGACAATTCTGGAGTTGCTCTTGAAGAGTGACGACGAAAGAAATTTTGTGATTCCCATCCTTGAGATGGGTGGGATTGGTAAGACAACCCTTGCCTAGCTTGTTTACAATGATGCTTCCATTCCAAATCATTTTCACCTCAAAGCATGGGCTTGTGTTTCTGATTATTTTGATGTTTTGAGAATAATGAAAGAAATCTTGCAATCAATCACTTCCGTGTCATGCAATGATAATGATCTAAATATAGTTCAAGAAAAGTTACAAATGGAGTTGTCCGAGAAAAAATTCTTAATTATTTTAGATGATGTCTGGAATGAGAATTATCATGACTGGACTATCTTACAATCTCCTTTCAAAACGAGGACTCAAGGAAGAAAAATTATTGTGACAACAAGAAACCACGGTGTTTCATCAACAATGGGTGCCTTGTATGCTCATTCCTTAGAGCTTTTGTCAGATGATGATTGTTTGTCTGTATCTGCTCAGCATGCACTGGGAGCAAGGGACTTTGAAGGACATCCAAGCCTAAAGGAAGTTGCTGATAACTGAGAAGATAGTGAGAAAATGCAACGATTTGCCTTTAGCTGTTAAAACCCCTGGTGGCTTATTATTACGCACTAAAGTAGACCTTCATGCTTGGGAAGATATATTTGAGAGTGAGATATGGAAGCTATCTAAAGATCACTCAAGTATAATCCCATTCCCAGCTCTATATGTAAGCTACCATCATCTTCCTCTACATTTGAAGCGATGCTTTATGTATTGTGCCATTATTCCCAAGGACTATGAGTTTGAGAAGGAAGAAATAATCTTGTTATGGAGGGTACAAGGGTTTTTACTTTCTACAAGAAGCACGAGATAAACAGTGAATCCATGATTTGGGTCACAAGTATTTCAAAGACCTAGTGTCAAGATCCCTTTTACAAGTGTCCATCAACAACAATTCTCGATTTGTTATGCAATATGCATGATCTCATTAATGATTTGGCTCCATCAGTGGCTGGAGAAGTATGCTTTAAAATAGAAGGTAGTCAACAAATTTCGAAGCATGTTCGCCATTTATTTTACATTATCGAGAAGTTTGACGGTACCAAAAAATTTGAAGGCATTTATGAAGCGCAACATGTACGAACCTTTCTCCATCAAGGTTGTCTTCGGTCTTTCCAACTTATAACTTTCTAACCAATCATGTCCTAATGAATTTGTTGCCAAACTTGCGATTCTTAAGGGCACTTTCTTTGGAAGGACCAAATCATCATGTTGCCAAATTTTATGGAAGATTTGAAACTCTTAAGGTACCTAAACTTTTCTCAGAATAGAGTTATTAAATGCTTGCCTGAATCGGTTAGTACCCTTTACAATTTAGAAACCTTTTTATTAAAGGGGTGTTATAACCTTGAGAAGTTACCGTCAGAGATGGAAAAGTTGGTCAACCTATGCTATCTTGATATCACTGGTGCATATAAATTAGAAGGTGTTGGAATTTTTGTATCAAAAGAAAAACAAAGAGAAGCAAAACAGAACAAGAGACTTTGTAAAATGAAAACTGAATAAATTTTTCATCAGCTCTTTCATTCAAATTTTGAACATATATATATATGAGAATTACACAATTGGACAGTTACCTAATGGTTAACTACTCCTACTTAATACAAGACTAAAAACTTAGCTTAACTTGTACATAAAAGATAGCTAACATACCAACTATTACATCAATACAAATCAGTCAACCAATCCTACTAACTTTGCTATCAAATTACAAAAGAACTAGACAAAGTTGCATAGGAACAAAACACTCAAAATATGTTGATGCATTCGGACTAGCTTTATTTCTTCACTTCAAAACAGTGTTGCAGCTTGAGTTGAGCTTGATTTGCAATGATCTTTTGTTGCAATGCAGGCCAAAGCTCTAACACTCCTCCTTGGACTGTTTGCAACAAATACCAATCTTTACCTTCAAGGTTTCAAATCTAGTAGCTCCTAATGGCTTGGTCAGAATATCAGCCAATTGAGTTTCTGAGCTACAATGAACAAAGGTGACTTCCTTTAATTACTCAGCTTCTTCAACAAAATGGAATTTGATTTTAAAATGCTTAGTCTTACCATGGAATATTGGATTTTTAGCAATGGCAACAGTTGATTGATTATCAACCTTGATTTCAGTAGGTTGATTTTGTTCTTCATTCAAATCACACAGAAGCTTTCTAAGCCAAATGGCTTGATTAAGCGATCTTGCAAATTGAGATGTATTCTACTTCATTGTGGATTGTGCAATGATCATTGCTTCTTTGAACTCCAGCTGAAAACACTAGAGCCTAAAGTGAAGAAATAACATGATGTGCTTCTCATGTCATCAATCGAACCTGCTCCAATCACTGTCTGAATAACCAACAAGCTTCAGCTCCTCTTTCCTTCCAAACATTACACCAGAATTAAGGGTTCCTTTAACATATCTAAGTACCCTTTTTGCATCTTTAAAATGTGCAACATTACAGCAATGCATGAACCTTGAAAGAAGGCTAACAGCATATACAATGTCTGGCCTTGTTGCAGTCAAATAGAGTAGACAACCAACCAAACTTCTATATGCCTTCTCATCCACTCGATCATGCTCACTAGTGCTTGACAGCTTTTCTCCCAAGGCAATAGGTGTGGTAATAGGCTTGCAATCTGACATGCAGAATTTTTTCAGCACTTTCAATGCAAATGCTTGCTGACTTTTGAAAATATCTTCATCCTTTTGGCTGACTTCCATACTGAAGAAGTATGTCATTATGCCAAGATCAATCATTTTGAACACTTCTTGCATCTGCTTCTTGAAATCTACAATCAGCTCATCTTTGCAACCAATAACTAGCAAATCATCAACATATAGAGCACAATCATCAAGGTCTCCTTTCCAACCTTTTTGACATAAAGAGTAGGCTCACTAACACTCTTTGTGAATCCCAGCATTATCAAATGACCATTGATCCTTTCATACCAGGCCCTTGGAGCCTGTTTTAGGCCATACAAGGCATTCTTGAGCTTGTAGACTTTGTGTTCTTCACCAGGGATCTCAAAACCTTCAGGTTGTTCTATAAAGCTTTCTTCCTTGAGGAATCCATTTAAAAATGCTGATTTGACATCCAAATGATGCAGCTTCTAATTTTTTTGAGCTGCTAAGGCAAACAACAGCCTTATTATATCCAACCTTACAACAGGTGCAAAGGTTTCAGAGAAGTCAATCCTTTGCTGCTGAGTATACCCTTTCACAACCAGTTTGGTCTTGTGGTTATTCAGAGAACCATCTGCATTGTTATTTATTCTAAACACCCATTTAACACCAATAATCTTTCTATTTTTAGGCCTGTTAACAAGCTCCCAAATATCATTCTTGTGAATCATTCTCAGTTCAGCTTCCATAGCTTCTTGCCAGCAATTTTCTTTTACAGCTTCATCATAACAAGCAGGCTCAACCATAGTCACAGTTCACATTTCATAAATGTTTGCTAGTGTCCTGGTTCCCCTAACAGGTTCATCATCATAGCTATCTTCAACTACCCTTCGGGCCAAACTACTGCAGTCAAGGTCATTCTGATCTTCATTAAGCAGATTTGTTTCAATTCCATTCCAATTCCAACAGCTTGCTTCACTGAACTTGACATCCCTGCTCACTACAACCTTTTTAGTCACTGGATCAAAGACTCTATATCCCTTCTTTACACTGTTGTAGCAAATAAACACTCCTGGCATGGACCTCCTTTCAAGCTTAGTTTTTTTCTCTACTGGCACCAGTACATAACACAAGCAGCCAAATACTTTCACATATGAGACAGATGGTTTCTGACCAAACCAGGCTTCAAAGGGTGTTTTTCCCTCAACTGCATTTATTGGTAGCTTATTTTGCAAGTAAACAGTTATGTTTACTGCTTCAGCCCAAAAAATATTAGGCATTTTAGCCTCAAATAGAAGGCACTTGGCCATATCAAGAACTGTTATATTCTTCCTCTCACAAACACCATTTTGTTGTGGTGTATAAATAGTGGTTAGTTGGTGTAGAATTCTAGCTTCATCACATATCTTTTGGAACCTCTGAGATACATACTTTGTTCCATTGTCAGACCTTAAGCATTTTAGCTTACAACTAGCTTGATTTTCAGCCAAGGCTTTAAATTTGCAAAAACAATCAACAACATCAGACTTTTGTTTTAGGAAGCTTACCCAGCAGAACCTAGTGCAGTCATCAATGAAAAGTACAAAGTACCTGCTGCCATTTAAGGAGGTAGTCTTCATAGGTCCACAAATGTCTGTATGGACTAGCTGGAGTCTTTCTTGAGCTCTCCAAGCTTTATTGACAGGAAAAGGTAATCTGGTCTGTTTACCAAGCTGACAAACCTCACACACTTCCTTCTTTGGCTCAATCTTGGACATGTCTTCCACCAAATTCATTTTTTGCAACTTACTAAGTGAATTGTAGTTCACATGCCCCAGTCTCCTATACCATAAGGTTGCATCATCAGTCTGACTTGCATATGCCTTTGCTTGCAGCTGATTCACATCAACAATGAAGGTCCTGTCTTGCATAGCTACTGTAGTTAACACCTGACCAGTAGCACCTTTGATCACACAGGTTTTGCCTTCAAAAATTAAGGAGTAGCCCTTCTCCAATAGTTGACCAACACTCAGCAAATTTTGATCAATGTCAGGTACATAGAGAACCTCTTAAATGGTTTTGTTTCCTGACTTGGTGTCTATTACAGCCTTACCCTTTCCTTTTGCCTCCAAGAGTTCACCATTGCCTATTCTGACTTCGGACTTAAATGTGGTGTCCAACTTCTTGAACATGCTCTTATCAGAAGCCATGTGATGAGTACATCCACTGTCAACTAGCCAGATCTTGCTCACCTTGCTCAAGCTTGCAAAGCAGGATGCTGAGAAAACATGCTCTTCCTGCACTTCAACATCTTCAGCAGCATGAGCTTGGTTCTGATACTGTGGCTATGCTTTTGGATTATTTTTGTACACTTTTTCAATGTGGCCAAACTGTTTGCAGCCTCTAAACTGAATATCTGGTCTATACCAACAGTATTTTTCAAGATGAGTAGACTTTTTGCAATGGACACAAGGTGGAAACTTTTTCTTTTTTATCCAAGGCTTCTTGCCTTTGAAATTCGAGGTTGAGCTTGAGCCCTCTCTACTTTTGGCTTGAAAAGCTCCCTTAAAGTGATCTTTATTTCTGATAGCTCTTCTTTGCTTCCTGTGCGTAGAGAGCATTTATCAACTCTATCAAAGGAATGGTTGATAGGTCTCTTGAATCCTCCAAAGAAGAAATTTTTGCTTCATACTTCTCTGGCAAGGTTGTTATGACTTTCTCAACTACTCTTTGATCACTAAACTCATCCCTAAGTAGTATTATATTGTTGACAGTAGCCATACTTCTGTCAACATACTGCTTAATGGTTTCTGAGTCCTTCATCTTCAAATTTTCAAAGTCCCTTTTTAAATTGATTAGTTGCTGCTGGTCTTGTCTGACCCTTGAAACTCCTCCTTGAGTTTATCCCAATCCTCCTTCGGTGTGTTACAAGCCATTATCCTTGTGAAGATAACATCAGAGACTCCACTTTTAAGGCATGACATGGCCTTGTACTTCTTAGCACAGTCTTCACTATGCTGCCTGTTTTAAGCTATGGTCGGGTTGGTTTTCAATGGTTGTAGCTCGGTGTCATTTAGAACAACATTCCACAAGTCATTTGCCTGCAGGTATGTTATCATTTTCACTGCCCAAATATTGTAGTTTTCACCAACAAAAACAGGTGGAGGTGGTGGTGAGAAACTCATGTTTTATAGCAACCAAAAAATAACCAACAAAATAGCTTCTGCTTTTTTGTTTCAAACACGATTAGCTTAGAAACAATGCACAACCAAGGCCCTCAAAGACAACAGGCTCTTGATACCATTTGTTGGAATTTTTGCATCAAAAGAAAAACAAAGAGAAGCAAAACAGAACAAGAGACTTTGCAAAATGAAAACTGAATAAATTTTTCATCAGCTCTTTCATTCAAATTTTGAACATATATATGAGAATTACACAATTGGACAGTTACCTAATGGTTAACTGCTCCCACTTAATACAAGACTAGAAACTTAGCTTAACTTGTATATAAAAGATAGCTAACATACCAACTATTACATCAATACAAATCAGTCAACCAATCCTACTAACTTTGCTATCAAATTACAAAAGAACTAGACAAAATTGTGTAGGAACAAAACACTCAAAATATGTTGCTGCATTCGGACCAGCTTCATTTCTTCACTTCAAAACAATGTTGCAGCTTGAGTTGAGCTTGATTTGCAGCTGGTCTTTTGTTGCAATGCAGGCCAAAGCTCTAACAGAAGCCATGGCAAGCAATTTTAGCATGCTATCCAATCTTCAAAAACTTCCCATTTTTGTTTTGAGTAAAGAGAAGGGACATAAAATAAGGGAGCTAATGAATTTGTCAAATCTCAAGGGTGAACTTTGTATTTCAGGATTACAGAATATAGTTGAGCCTCTAGATGCATTGATGGCTGGATTCTCGATAAGTCGAGACTTGAGAATTTAGAATTGCGGTGGGGCAAAGAGTTTGAGAATAGAAGAGAAGAAGTCGAGAAAAAGGTGTTGGATGGGCTTCAACCTTCGAAGAAGCTCATGGAGCTCAGCATTAAGTTCTATTGTGGTGAAATGTTGGCAAATTGGGTGGGAGATTCATCCTTCAATTGTTTACAATCTTTATGCCTTGATAATTGTATAAATTTATTGTCATTGCCATCAATTGGGAAATTGCCATTGTTAAAAAAGGTACGTATTAAAGGATTGCACAGTGTAAGGACCGTGGGAATTGAGTTCTTTGGAGAGAATACGACCAACACATTTTCTTCATTGGAGATTTTAGAGTTTGTGGAGATGCTTAATTGGGAGAAGTGGAACTTGTGTGAAGTTGATGAGGAAGCTAGGAAATTCCCTGAACTTTGTGAACTCCTTATTCAAATTGTCCCTTATTGTTAGGGAGTATTCCAGAAGACCTTCCTTCTTTGAAGAAACTTGCAATTCGTTGGTGCGGGAAGTTCATAATTTCTGTTCAAAACTTTCCATTGCTTTCAGAATTAGTAATTTGCGGTTGCCACGAGGTAATTTATAAAGGTTTTGCAGATTATAGCTCCATAAAAAGAATCTCGTTTGAAGGGATTTCCAAGTTTAGTTGTGCAGCAGAATGCTTGAGGTTAAGATCAATCAAAGTGGAATCATTTGAGATTGGTGATTGTGAGGAGTTGTGCTTTTCTCGAGAGAACAATTGGGGATTGCTAACTCAGTCTATGTCCCCCCAATATCTGAGAATTTCCAAATGTCCGCAACTTGTATCCATAGGAACAGAAGAGGAAAGAGAAGAATTGATGCAATTGAAGATTCCTTCTAGCATTGTAAGCATGACAATAAAGAATTGTGAAAGGCTAGAAAAACTATCGACAACCTTGTACTCCCTCACATTACTTATGGAATTAGAGCTTCGCGTTTGCCCAAAATTGATTTCTCTTGCAAGGAGCAATTTGCCTTCGAATCTGAAAGTGCTAACGATTAGTAATTGTAAAAATTTGCAATGTTTATTGTTGGATGAAGGAGGCATGTGTTCTTCAGAAGTTGAATATTTTCTTCTGTGAATCTCTAAAGAGAATAAATAGGAGTTGCCTTCCACACTGAAAACACTTCAAATAACAGGGTGTCCAAAGCTAGTCCATATCCCAAGAAATTCAAGATAACTCTTCTCTTGAATCTATTCATATCTCTGGATGTGATATGCCTAAGGGTTTACCTCAACGATTACAAGCTCAAGCATTGCAAGAGCATATGGATAAATAGTTGTTCAAATTTGATTTCCTTAGGAGAGAGTGATTTGCCCACCACAAACCTTAAAGTGCTCGGCCTTTCCTTTTGTGGACTTCTCCAAGCTTTGTCTGGGAGTATGCACAGTCTCAACGCTCTAAAAGAATTAGCAATAATCGATTGTCCAAATGTGACATCCATTCTGGAAGAGGGGATTCCTCCCATCTCACATCGCTTACAATTGGTGGACCCAATATCTGGAAGGCAATACTTGAGAGGGATTTGCATACACTCACTTGTCTTAAATCTCTCGACATAGGAGTCATTTCCTCAAGATGAGATAGGAGTCACACTGCTCTCCTCTCTCACCGAACTCTGCATCTCGGATTTCCCAAAACTGGAGAGCCTATCCTCCAATGGCTTTCGCAACCTCACTTCTCTCCAGTGCTTGAATATCGAAAATTGCCCAAACCTCAAGACTCTTCCTGGAAACAATATGCTTTCTTCCCTTTTGGAGCTATATATCAGGGGGTGTCCAATGATGGAAGAACGGTGCAAAAGGGATAAAGGACCTGAGTAGTCCAAAATTACCCACATACCTTGTGCTGCTATCGAGGAATAATAGTCTGTTGATGGTTCAGACACAAGTGAAACAATAATTGATGAATCAAATAGGCAGGTATGTCAATTTGGGATCATTAGATCCCATACAAATTTTATTTTATCTATTATCTTTTTTACAATTATTGTCCTATTCTATAACTAGAAAAACAAAATATATTGTCCCTTTGCTGGGTCAGGAATATTATTATTTTAAAATACGAGTTATTTTAATATTCACTGAAAAATAGAATAATTAATTTTTGTAATGGTTTCTGCATAGCTAAATCAAGTGAAGCACCAAAAAAAACAACAAAATTTTGTTTTACCCTATTATTTATTATTCATTCCAAGGTTCTAACCATTAATTCCTGCTATAGGAAATACCGGCATATTGAATCTATGTATGGATTTTGCTTTTCTCTGGCCTGTAAATTAGAGGACTAAAAAGTTTATGAATGGAAGTGAGAATCCATTTTATAGATGTTATTGTCCAGCTGGCAATGCCTTGCTGCTGTTTATATGTTTTACTTGGCACTGATGAAGGAATTGCATTGCTCCTCTGATATTGACCTACGCATAAATATCCTAGTATATTGCTATTTGGACATGTCAAAATTGAGAGATTATGATGCAACTTTTTTAACACGCCTTCATATATTTTGTTCTTGCTGTTGTTCCTCTGTCAAATGTGACAAAACAGCCTTTCCAACCAAATGATGCAAAACTGATGAAGAACTAAATATCATTGATGTTAGTTTAGCAGGAATTTGGCCGACAATCATAGGATTTCACAGGTTTATGATAATTGGAAATACTCCTGAATTTATTTGTTATTAAGAGGAATTTGGCTGAAATCCAATGAAGAGGATGTCTGAGGTATCTGAATTTATTTGAAATTATTTGCATGTTCAAATATATATATCGCTTTAATTGATAGGTGTTTGATAACTTTCTTGGGTTTCACATCATTTGATTAGTTATCAATTAATGAAAGCCCTTTGACCAAAACATGCAGAACTCCTTGGGGAAATGCAAACCTTTTCTCAAGCGAAAGAGTTGAGCTGATTCGACTCCTAATTTCATAGACTTTTGCTTGGATGAACTTTACATGGGTATCCTACCATTGCACCAAAAACTTTTGTTTTTCATACCGTGCCTCTAATACTGTATAGCTATTTACACTTTGAATCTTTGTTTGCAGACACTTATGACAGTGACTACAAGGCTCGTGTATGTTACCAATAGCTGTAGCTTGTGGATCTTCGGCTTCAAAGTCTGTCTCTATTGTTGGAATTTCTCGAACTTTCTCTATTATGTTTAGGAATAATCACTTCTCGATGATAGTTAAGCTAGAGTTATGTATTTATTGTGATCATGTAGCTACACTTATATATTACAGTGAAGTTTTTCAGTGGACTCTCGAGTCCCGTGGTTTTTACCCTTTGATTTGAAGGGATTTTCCACATAAAAATTGTGTCTTGTGATTGATGCTTTGTGATTATTCTTGGCTGCTTCTGTGTTTTATGGAGAATTTACCCAAAAAAGAGCTGCAGTTATGCTTGCATCTCTTCGGTTGTGGAGCAGAGCATTCTATGAAAATAAATAAAGAATAAAACATCATCAAATACCAGAAGTTGCTAATCAAACTTCACATCTGAGACTGAGTTCTCTTTGATTCACTGATGTCTGGTATTTGGTATTGGCAAAACTCAAAGTTACATTTAAAAAGAATGAATGAATACATAAGAAGCCCTCCATCTCCTACAATTATAAAATTTATCATTTTCTTAAATTTAATTTAGTTATAGTATAACATCTGTTTAAAATAAAGTATGTGTAACTAACTTACAGGATAACCAGCAGACAGCAATTTGATAGAAACAGCCGAATGAAACCATGGAAGAAGTGAAGAACTACTCCAGAAGCTAGTTTGAAAGTTAACGGGTTATCAAAGGAGACTGTTTTTGCCATATCGAAACCATCTATTTTCTGAACTGCAACTAGGTTTGTATACTTGAGGCCATCTACTCTGCTATCCTAACTCGGCCTTGTAGAATGTGCTGGTAATTTGTTAAAAACATAGAGGCTGCAGTCATCGAGCTCCAACTTTCATGTTATCCTCACTACGTTAAGATCATGCCTCAGAGAAGCCTAGAGAGGTAAAGAGGAAACACCACATCATACGAAGGCCAGTTATCCTAGTGATGAATTTCAACCTTCTAAAAACCTCAAGGAGTTTACCATTAAGTACTATTGTCTCCATAGGAGCAGAAAAGAGAGGACAGGAATCGATGCAATTGAAGATCGCTTACAACATTGAGAAAATGATGATAAGGAATTGTGAAAGGCTAGAAAAGCTATCAACAACCTTACACTGCCTCAGATAGTTAGGGTGATAAAGCTTAACAATTGCCCAAAATTGATTTCCCTCGCAAGGAGCAATTTGCCTTCGAATTTGAAACTGCTAGAGTATTTGTTCTTGCTAAAAATTGCAATGTTTGTTGTTAGATGGAGGACGGAATAGCAATTCTAGTAATGCATGTCCTCTTCGGTGGTTGGTTATTTTCGATCGCGAATCTTTAAAGAGAATAAACAGAAGTGAGTTACCTTCCACCCATAAACAACTTACGATAAGCTGGTGAAGCTAGAGTTGGTAGCCCAAGAAATTCAAGATAAATCTTCTCTTGAATTACCTCATGTAAATTACTGTGCAAGCTCAGGCATCTCCAAAGTATATGCATATCAGGTTGTTCAATTTGATTTCATTCCGAGTGGTTTCAAAGAAAAATCGTATACAAAAGAAGTCACAATCACAAATTTCATCATTTTATTAAATATCTTTTAGTCAAGCATACTTGATTATGGTTATTAGAGTTGCTAAGGAATGTCCTATAAATGTACAAGTAACTTACAGCGTAACCAGCAGAGGGCAATTTGATTAAAAAAACAGACAAACGAAAGGGCAATAGAGAGTTTTTGCCATATCCGAACCATCTCTTTTTCCGAACTCCAATTAGGTTTGAATACGTGAGGCCATCTCCGCTGAAGCTATACTCTGCTGTCTTAACTTGGCATCATATACGGGGCTCGTAATCCTAATATTTAACTGTGTTCAGGATGGATGCTGTAAACTAACTAGTGTTGAGTGCAATAGTAAGGCAGATTACATCTTTAAAGGGAGACGCGAGTTCGAACTTTGAAGATGACATTGTTGGATAGACAACCTCAAACCTCAAACATGGATCGTAAAACGGAGCTGTAGAATACCAAAAGAAATGGGCACTGCAGTCATCAAGCTCCAACATACATGTTCTCTGCACTAAGTTGAGATCATGCCTCAAAGAAGCCAAGTGAGGTAAGAGGAAACACAACATTAGATCAGGCCATTTATTCTAGTGATGAAACAGTTGCTTTCCGAGCAATACTGTTAGCAATCTGATCTCAGGTTGGGCTGTACAGATCAGGAAAAGGCAACTTTTAAAACCAGCATCCTTAAGACCAAAGACCATGTTCACGGTTTCACCTTAATACTTCAAAATTCAAGCTGCAAGAAGATGGTATGTTCTCGATGTAAAGACTACCATGGAGGAGTTAAAAGTAATTTACACTAGCTTTCGATAATTTACATTCATTCTCACGAACCTGAGATAGGCAGATTCCGACAAAGGAAGAGACACATGGCCACCCAAGGGATGAAAACAAATATACAATTAATTCCCTATTCTTGCCATTCCATGGAACCATACCCGACCAGAAAATGTGTCCTTTGATTCCTTTGACTTGATTTCCTTCTTTCGCAAACCCAACTCCATAAGGAGAAATGCTGCAACATATACAACTCAAAAATTCACTTCTGATTCAAAATAAAGATACTTGAACTGCTAAAAGAATATTGTACTTACATCAAGCATAGTTCAAATTTCTTGACTCCAATTATCAGAAATCATACAATCTGAACCCATCACAACATGCAAAGTGGCACGCTTCTTTTCGGTGAAAGGAAGAAGCTTCCCTGAGTACAAGCTCCTTACAATCCAACTACTTGGCTGCAATAAGTAGAGGATTCCATTACAAATATATATAAATCAAAACAATAAATAGATTGGAAGGGGAATGGTAGAATGGAATAGCTAAATATATTTAGCAAAAGATGTTTCTCTGTGAGAGCTTAATATAATCTTTGAATCAGTCTGTTAATTCACCACCAACCTACCTTGATAACGGACACTAGTACAAACGATTATGAATTTATAATGAAGCTGGAAGGGAAAAAGGCACTGACCATCATGGGTATCATTCTCTCTGAAGCACATTGTCGTAGGTGACGAGATGCCCTATTCACACCTTCACAAACTATAACTGCCATCGATATTTTCTCAGCATCAAGATTTTGATTTAAGCACAGGAGAGTTTTGAACACTCGTCCCCCTCCATACTAGCCAACCCAAAAAGAAAATGGTAATAGTTTTAGACTATTTTGACTATGGAAGTGGAAGAAAAAGAAAAGGATATGTAAAAATTGATTGCAACAAAACCAATTACAAAGCATTGTTCTATAAGCTAGGAAGCTTAAAAGGTAGCAAATAATTCACACTTATGACAAGAATTTCAGCACCCTGACTACTATTAAATGATATTGACATCAACTATAAAGCAGCTTTTGCAACAAACTGAACTTTGAATGACTTTAGCAAAATGATGTATGAACGTAGACTGGAATATGGCACCCCAATGTGAAAAAATTTAATTGAAACCTTTAAAAGTAGCCTCTTTAAGGATAGCTCAAACCATGATGGAACATTAACCATTTGCACAC
This sequence comes from Gossypium rotundifolium, assembly GCA_025506655.1. Lineage (NCBI taxonomy): Eukaryota > Viridiplantae > Streptophyta > Magnoliopsida > Malvales > Malvaceae > Gossypium > Gossypium rotundifolium. The sequence continues at coordinate 13,995,315 of CP106731.1, read as the reverse complement.
ATAAATTTCATTACATTAACCAAAATGTTAAAGAATCTATGAAATTCTCAATAAGACTAGAAAACTGCTATGTTAACTGAGCCCTCCTACAAGAACGCCTGCTGCCAAGTATCCTTCTTCAAATATGATTATGATCTTGCCAGGGATTTAGATGTATTTGAAAAAACTGCTTTATATGCATGACTCTGTCCCTTTCTAAGGAACCGACAGAGAGCATTTAATCATTAAAATCAATAATGCTTGTAAATAATGAATCACTTAGAAGATGATTTGCCCTCTGACACACACACACAAAAAAGAGAAGTGTTTGAAACAATTGTTTTACTCGTCAGGACTCAAGTAAAGAATCAATGAGTAGCATATAACCTAGTGAGAGCAGCTTTAATACGAACAAGTCACTGCAATAATGTGCTTAGTAAAAGAGACAATCAGAATAACCAAGTAGAAGCAAAAAGCTGTTAACACTATCTGAAGTACCTGAAACTGAAAATAGAACTTACCTGGATTACTTTTGCAAATTTGGTGCAGAAATATGGCTTCCCATGAAGCATAACTCCAACTCCATCAAAAATATAGCCATTGTTATCATGACGTACAGTCTTCCCAATTCTTGTGAGCCTAGTTTCTGGTTGATTCGATAAAACCATGTATCTGCAGGAAAAATAAATAAAATTGAAGTTTTCATCAGAAACAATATAGAGGAAAGAACATGAGTAAAAGCCCTTACAAATTAAAAGATGACAGACAAAGGCATGATTTTTTATTGGAGGCTTGAAGTTTTACTTTGAATCAATTGTGGAACCTAGGTGCTTATTAGGAATAATTCCATTTTATATTTGTATATATCCACAATAGCAAACTTATCAGGAACACTAACACAAATATTTTTTTCCTTTTGAAACCATTTATGCCAGAACTCAACTGAATTTTAATTTGATAATCTAACGAAGCATTTACTAGTACGGAAGTGTAAAGAAATTATTCTCCAGTTAGCCCCAAAATTTCCCTAGAAAACGGCCAAGGAACAAGAAAGTAGACAACAGTAAATCAAGGAAAAAGTACTTAATTATAAAGTTCCAGAAGAAGCTAAAATTTCTAAAAGGCAGTTGCACAAACAAAATTCTGTTATTTTAACACAAAACCAAGCCTAAGATTAACAAGTGGAAAGTAAAACTAAGATATGAAAGAACTTACTTTTCAGGTGATAACGCAGAACCAGCTGTAACTGAATCAGTAAGCCACTTATCTTTTAGAATTAATGAATTCACCGCACATGCATACAGGAATTTGGTTGTATGTAGCTGGTAAAAAAAAAAAATTGTCATTCAAAATTCCAACACACAACAAGATCATGCAGACCAAACTTCTAACAGTCTGATGGCCCAATCGACTTGACAATCAAATCATACCTAATAAGTTCTAACAATACCTCACTCAGTGGCTAGCAGAAACAGATCCAAAAAAGATATAATATATATAATAACATAAAAAGAGTAATGAAATTAACAAATAACAAAATTTATTATCTTAAAAAAACATTATATTAGCAAGATTCTTAACAACTTTTAGAGGGGCAGAATTAAATCTTTGATCTTTCGGAGAAGGGCACTATAGGTCTTAGTATTGATGAAGGAAATTATGAACGAAACAAGGTGGCTAAACCACCCAATTTTGTTCTATAAAAGGTGGAAATACGGTAATCTGTTAGGTTATATTTTGGAACACTTGCAGCACTGATATAGCATGGTTCAAAAACTGAACATTGTTGTGCCTCTTGGATGATTGAAAAGAAGTGTCCATCATGGCTCTTATAGAGAGGAATTTAGCAGCTACACTGTGATCCCAAATTAGAGCACTTGCACTTCTATCAATGTTCTCATTGGGATGCAACTAAATCAGATTAGAACCAGTTTCCATGTAGCACAACTTTCTGTTTATACTTAGCTACATCTAATCCCTACATGCATTAGTTTCCAACTAGCCACAAGTTATATGGATTTAAAGCTTGTGGCATAACATCATGTATCCTGAGTTTTAGCTGTCATGCTTCTTTTTTCTTATTTTTCTTTTTACCACACAAGCACTTCCTCTGGTGTCATACTCAATTCACCTTTCTTTCTTGACTTCCTTAACACCCAAAAGATGGTCCAAGGTGATAACCTTCAATGCTTAAAGAAAACTTTAGCCGTACCATACCTCTTTGCACTGGCATTAAATGGAGATTCACAAGCATCTTAACTAACCTCAAAAGAAAATTGATTTTCGTACATAGACATGTGAATTGGCAGGGACAGATCTGATTTTAATCAGGTCAATTCAATTTAGGTTAGGGTCATCTAAGGTTCGAATCATTCGAATTTAGGTCATTTCCGATTCAATTAATTAAATTCAAAACCAGACTAAATTTGACCAAATTATTTGGTCAAACCAAAATCTTTTAGAATATTAATGGTTTAAATCATTCAAGTTTGGACAGGTCAATCAAATTTGGATCAATTCAAGTTCCAGACTTCGGGTTTTTTCAGGCTCCATTAGGTAGTTTCAAGTTGTCAACCTTATATGATTAAGGGTGTGTTCAGTATTGTTTTTAAGAAGCACTTTTGGGACAAAATGCAGTTTTGGACAAAAGCATTCCCAAACAAGCTGTTTTTTGAGACAAAATGTGCTTCTCCCAAGCCAAAAATTGGCCCAAAAAAACTTTTTTGAGAAGCTGAAAATTTTAGCTTCTCCCCAAAAATGCTTTTTCTCCAAAAGCACTTTTGATAAACACTACTAAACTAGGCCTAAATTGAGTTCTACTTCGAGTGAGTTCAGCAGACTTCAGTTTTATATCAGAACTGACAGCTTGGTTAGTCCTATGAGATAAATACTAACAAGCAAGATTTCTTTCATAAAAAGTGCCCAACTATCTTAACGAAGGAACTACTCACCTGTTTTTTTGGTCAATAAGAACTAATCACTTTTTCTTGTTTTTGGTTGAGAGTTGCACTGGCCAGAAGCGTTAGACCCTTGAAAACCAGTATTACTCATCAATACTTAGAGAAAGTTTCTAACCTCCAATTTCCTATATATGTGTCAGAAACAAGCTAAACCATGGCAGAATACTTATCAGTTCTAAGAAATTATACCAACTCAACACTTGTTGAAACAAGTAAACATAAATTAATATCTGAGGGATCAGGAAAAGAAATAAAGTTCTAACAGCCCACCTTCTTTGGGCATAGAATGATAGGAAGCTGCTGGAACTTATGCCTTGAACATCTCTTTCCCCTGTTCGAAGGAGATGGAATATCAACCAGAACAATACCACCATATTTCCAGATCAATCCTTCAATTTCCTTTTCCTTCGCTCTTGAAAATCCTGTAAGCAGAAATTTTATATCCTGAAATAAAAAATCCTTCTGATTCCTGCAGTGCATTGTTGAGCCCCTTTTACCATCTTCAGTTTGAGCATCTGGTTTAAACCTTTTGCCAGGTCTCGAAGTAGAGGCTACAATAAAAAAATCAAGATTCAAGATTCAAGAAATCCAAAAAGGATAAGGAAATGCTAAGTTTGTTTTCTATATAGAATTACTACATTTTTTGTGTGAAGATTGCCGTGTGGTGAGCTCCTTGTTTTTCTGAAAATCAACTTCAATTTCTGAGAAATGAACTCTTTTTCTTGCTGGAGCCTTCATACCATTATTGCACTTGGATTGCATCCCTTGAATATTGCTGCCTGAGTTATGAAAGACAGAGACATCTTCTGCAACAATCTGTTCAGCATTTGCCTTTGAACCACAATCCAAAAGTTTGGCTGCCTCAAGTCGTTGGCGCATCCTTTGTGGTAGAATAAGAAGAGAGTTCTTTCCCATGGATGGCTGGTCCTGCAACTGAGCCCTATCTTTAGGATGTTCATAGTTCTTATTGTTCATTCCTTCTCCATCTGGATTATTCACAGCAATATTTTCTTCAGCATCTCGACCAATTGTACACTCAGGTATGGAGCTTATAGCCAAGGACATCTCAGAATTTCTTTTATCACAAAATCTAATTCCACTGTTTTTGTCTCTCAAGTGTAAAGAGGTTACTTGATTAACAAAAAGTCTTTGACTTCCCAAAATAGAATCATTTTCATGCAAAACTTTACCATATATTTTAAGTGAGGTCAACTGCCTCTGAACTTTTGTTGCAGAATATTCGCCATCAAATTCAGGCAGATCTTGCCTGGTCTCAAATATAGATTCTACATGCATATTCACATTCTGAGGTTCTACTGAGGAGCATGGACAATTTCCGGCACTACCTTCTCCAGAATTTCGAGTCTGACCTAATTCAGTACCAGCATTTTCAGAAGAAATACTGCAAGGAACAATAGAACAAAGAGGATCCACCAAGGACGGATAAGAGGATCTCACATCTTGAGAAACCATTATGCCCTCATCAATTTGGTCAGGTAAACCCTCAAAGTGTACGCTTTGATCCGAAGCTATGTTAGATCTCTCATTTCGCACTTCCTGACTAATGAGTTTTCATCAGGTGCAACATCAGCAGATTCAGAGAAGAAACTAGTCTCAGCAGCAAAACACTTAGTGATATTTTTGGTTTTTGGTTTCGGTTGTTCAGGATCAGCCTCCTGCTTAAGATAGAAACAAAAGAAATGAAAAAGAAACACCAAAATTAGGAATTTTTAAATATTAAAAGAGAGCAACATCAAATGCCTAGTTAACATACATGTATGTGCCTAAAATTAAGCGACAACCTAACAGAAGTAAAATAATTTTCGACAATAGACTTGGATATAAAAGAGATTATAACAATAACAAGCAGCCTGCCAATTTAAACAGCAAATACAGTGATAAAACCTCAAAAACTAAACAAAGCAAAACTACCAAAAGTAGTAGCTCCAAAAAGTGCAGAAGAAAGCATATGAGATGCTTATAAAGCAAGTTAGAGATGAGCAGAGCAAGCATTAGCAATAGCATTATGTATAATGGTAGGCAAATTAAAGGAAATCAAAGATCTATTATCCCAATAACTAGACTGAGTCAAAGTTTGACGAAAGCTAGATGTGGAACGGCAAAGTTACTTTACAGATTCGCCATCAAATAATCTTACTAACAACCTTTCTTCAAAGAAATTTATGATATTATCTATTTGCCCCTCCCAACACGACAGGTCTTTAATTCATCTAAAACTTCTTATTCTTAAATTCTGTATCACTTTCAGTCCCCCCCTAAACCCCCAACACCCACACACACGCTAAAAACAAGGACTGTTGCACTCTAGACAACCTATAATTCAGAATCTACTGGGCAAATACTCCCAAAAACGTCAAAAGTCATTTTGATAAATTACTATGAAAAGTACAGTGGCTACAAACAACCCTTATTTTCCTCCTGTTTGTTAAAACTGCAAACTTTGTTATTTATAAGACAACATGTACAAGCTAAAAATCAAACTAAATAACAAAAGGACCTGTGAGATTCAAAGATCATTAGAACAAAATAAAGTATGTACCTTCCCTGTCCAACCACCTAACCAACGACTTCTGAATTCATCAGTGACAAACGGACTTGCATTACTTTCCCCTGCTGCAGATAATTGAAAGAAAATAAAGGACCTTTAAACATAGCGTTTAAATGTTTAGAAGGAAAAAAAAGGTGAAAATAGGGAAAAACATATAGATATTCTCACCAGCATTCTTCAGATCACATAAATCAGAACAATGCAAATCAGCCTGAGATTGAAGAGAAGCATCCACTTTTGAAAAGCCAACTCTCTGAAAGTGCACTAGAATTAGTCGTCCAAAAGAAAAATGGTAGATAGTCAACCCAGTTCTTACAAATCCTAAGATTCCATCTTAACTAAACCACTAATTTGGGAAAGAAAATAGTTTTACATATCTCGTTTTCTTCTTTATTGAGTTTAGCATGGGGAAGTCAATAGAAGATGAGACTCAAGTCTTTTACCTCTGCAGTTGCTGAAACATGTGAAATCTCCTTGACCATCTCATGCAAAATTGGACCAGAGTTCTTTAAGCTAGAAGTTGGATAATCAGAAGGTTTATTTTGAGGAGAACAGTGTTCTGCATTTTCAGTTCTGTTCCCACTCCTGAAGCAATCTTCAGATACAGGAGTGTCTTTGACTAAAGATACATCTGAACCACAAGCATGCTGATTGCTAAAGCAACTAAAAGATAATCCAACATCTTCAAACGCATCGGCCATGGTTAAATCATCCAAGTCTGAAAGAAAGTCCATCTCATCACTTGTCTCAGTTGGGCAATCAAATGCGTCTTCTGAGCTCTCCAGACGTGCTTGCTTAACCTGAAGGGCAGCTTCAAGTACTGCTGCTGTAGGCAAAGGTTCTGCAGCTGACTCACTCTTCACTAATTCATGGATTACTAAAGCTTCTGATGCGGCAATAGATAGTTCGACTGCATCTTTAATATCAGTACTTTTGAGGTTTCTGACAGTGATTTTTTCTATGGAATGCTGACTGCAATCATTGGCGTGATTTGATGATTGTCCACCAACATTCTCTACATCTCTTGAGGTGGAAATCATAGGCAAGGCATTTACCCCACAAGAACTATCTTTAGTTTGTATCAAGGCGGTCTTTTCTCCAACATTCTCCACATCTCTTGGGTTGGAAATTATAGGCAAACCATTTACCCCACAAGCACTCTCTTCATTTTGTATCAGGGCAGTCTTTTCTCCAACACTCTCCACATCTCTTGGGATGGAAATTATAGGCAGAGCATTTACCCCACAAGCACTATCTTCATTTTGTATCAGAGCAGTCTTTTCTCCAACATTCTCCACATCTCTTGGGATGGAAATCATAGGCAAAGCATTTACCCTACAAGCACCATCTTCATTTTGAACTGGGTCATTCTTTTCTCCAGCTGGTATTTCAATTTGTGGTAATTGCAAAACATTTTTAAAGCCATGCTGAGTGCAAGCTGCACTAAAAAGTTGACTTTGGTAGTACTGTGAATCACCATCTGATGACAGATTTAGACGGAAATGAAGCACCTACAACTCATAATGCATACGAATCAGGCCAAAAATTCCATTCAAAGACTTAGTTCATAACTAACAAACTTTAATATTAAATGAAAATTTGTTTCATAAGTAAAATCTTATGAAACAAAATTTCTTCTGCAAGTCTAACCAACAGATATAAGTTATTTCTAATTAAAAAAAACCTCAAACCCTAATTTTCTTTTCTAATACTATAAAACATAAATAATAGATAATAAAAACAACTTACATCCTTGGAAGAAGGAAAAGAACTAATTGGCGAATCGTCTTCCCCCGATAAGATTAAACAAAAACCATTACATCGAACATCTTCCTTTGACAGCAGCAATTCTGAATCTTCTCCTTGTATACATGAAAACTCCTATTTCAATAAATATAATTATTATTTCACCAAATTTTATGACAACAGTTTCAAATTTCAACCAAACAAGATAAAATTATCATCTGGCAGATAGAAAAGAAAAACTTAATGTTACATGAAAACTCAGAATTTCCAAAAGTAATAATGACAACCATTTCACCAAATTTTATGCACAATAGTTTCAAATTTCAACTGAAGTAAGTAAAATTATCTTCCTGCGTATATAAAAGAAATGCTCAAAAAGAACAAGAACAAATCAAATTGTAAAAATTAATCCCAAAACAGATAACCTTAAATTGTTGGTGAGAAGGGCTTCTGGGCTGCACTGAGGAATCTGTGATTCGTTGAAGACAAGCTGGAAGCCAAGCCAATTCCTATTATTACAACAAAATTATTTGGTTTTATTCTCTTCAACTCAGAATTAATGTTAAATTATTAACAGATTAAAAGTAGAAACAATAAAGGGAAAACATTTATCTTCATTTGCTAAGAAAGAAAACTTGAAGAAGAAAAGAGATTTTCACCTCGGAAAATTGGGGAGGACGAAACCCTAAGCTTCCCATTTGGACCCCAATCAAATCACATACAGATTTTTGTCACACTCGCAACTCATAAGTCATAAGTTTCTTTTATGAGCATTTTCGCGCCAAAAAAAATCAGATTAAATAAGGTGAAAATACCTTTTAGTGATTGAATTAAAATAATCGTTATTATTGAATAAATCAATTTTGTTTCTATACTATTAAAAAATTAATTAAACATAAAATTTGGATTAATGTAATTTTAAAATAAAATTTATAAATAAATTATCAATATATAATTAAAAAATATTAATATTATATTATTAAATAAAATAATTATATTAATGTTAAAAAATTTAAAATTTTCCCCCCACCATTAGAGGTGGGCATGAGCAGGGCCAGGCCGGGCTAGGGCCGGGCCGGGAAAAAATTCAACCCGATTTTAGGCACGGCTGGCCCAATTGACCCTACCAAAATATGGGCCTGGTAAATTATCCAAGCCCGCCCGACATAAAATTGTTAGGCCCAAGCCCGAGCTCGAATTCGACTAATATTAATTTTTTAATTTATTTTATTAAAAAAAATTCATTTAAAATGGCAATTTCTTGTGTGCAAGTACTGATTGACTTTGGAGATTTGATGGTCTTATATCCTCACATATAAAATATATTAGCCTGCTTTATTATCCATAATGGTGATTGATGCACCATTTGCCTTTTAGAAAACTGAATATTAGGCATTAATTTTGGATTGCAGGTAGAATTATTTATCTTTTTGGCAGTCAATATTGTTTGAAACCCAAAATATGTGAATGCATATAATATATTAGCCTACTTTAACTTCCATTATCAACTCAAAAAGCACTTAGTTTACAGGACCCAATATTCATTTTTCTTTGCTGCTTGAATTGTATTTCTAGTTTTCAAATGATTCCAAAACCTTTAACTTACCATTTAACATGTTCTTCAATCAAACAACAATAACACCATTATAAAAATTAACTTTACATATATATAAATTCTAAATTCAAGATAGTTCGAAGGTCTTTAGTTCATAATTTAATAATTCTTTTCACATCCTTATATATAAAATGCCCTACAAGAGGACTAAAAGTTGACTATTATGTGCTCAACATTAATTAATCTCCATTCCTAGCAAATAAAATCAAGTAGCAAACTATAGAATTTCAAAGATCATATCGAATAATATTAAAAACGACAACAAAACAATAAGAAGTAGTTATATTAAAATTAAAACAACTTATTTGAACTAAAATAATAACCAAATTGATAATAAAACAAAAGTTCTATAATATCGAAATAATATTAAAAATGACAACGGAACAATAAAATACCATAAAAAACAATAAAACAAAGACCAAAATAGCACCAAAACAAAGAAGAAACAAAGATCAAATAGCAACAAAATAGTGCCAAACAGCATAAAAACAATAATAAACAGCAAAAAACCAACATCCCCAAAACAGTACAAAAAACCTGCAAAATATAATCAACCAACCAAAATATCTATACATTAACCAATTAACATATTTAATTTTATAAGAAACTATAAATTGTAAGCTAAATTAAATTGTCAACAGTTAGAAAGGAAGGTAACCTAAAAAGCAACCGAAGAAACATCGTCCTCATCGTCCTCATCGTCCTCATCGTCATCGTCATTCTTGTCACCAATTTCTAACATGAAATAAGAATAAATAATTAGATTATCAAATTGATAAAAAAATAATATAAAATTAACAATAAAACGAGAATAATAATTACTCGTTGAAAATATTAGCTCGCATCCAATCATCAAGGCAAACAACGGCTTGAACCATTATTGACTTAAGTGAACTTCTCAAAGGTGTGATAACTTTCTTACGCATGCTAAAAGCGGACTCGGAAGCTACAGTCGATATTGGAATTGCCAAAAGATCACGAGCCAATAATGAAAGCTCATTATATCGAACTGAACTTTTGCTCCAATAATGTAAAACATCTATTTGACTATTCAACTCAAGCTCCGGTTCTTCCAAATAAATGTCCAACTGTGACTTTTCACTCTTAGTGCTAGATTCATTTAACCATCACTCTCATCAAAATCTCCCCCAAAACCAATACTATTAACATTGCATTGCAAACTAGAATCAACGGGATCTTTATCTGAGACATTAGCATACTCATCAAGCAAGAGTCTAAGATTGCTAAGAATGGTTTCAACAAAATCCGAAGCATGAATACCATAGATTGTAGTAAAGCAATACTGCACATAATTCAACTTGTAACGAGGATCTAAAATTGCAACACACGACAATATCAACGAATACTCATCCCAATATTTATTAAATTTCTCTTGCATTTGTTTAACCATTAGAGTTAAAAAAGAAAAAGGACCTTTAACTGTATCAAGCAAGAGTCTGTGAACCTTCCAAACCCCTCTAAAATAAAGATTGGCTGTCGGATAATTAGAACCAGAAAAAATACAAGTCACATCATAGAAAACTTTCAAAAATTTGCAAAGAATAGCAACATTTCTCCACTCCTCGTCAGAAAGTGCAAACATTTTATAGTCTTTATCCTATTGGCCCCAATAATCTAGCACATCTTTATAGTACAGAGAAGATTCAAGCATCAAATAAGTAGAATTCCATCTCACACACACATCTTGACGCAACTTTTTGGACACATTCAAATGAAAACTTTTGTCTGCCACATCATAAAATTTTTTCCTTCGAATTCCCGACTTTTTTATGTACTTAATTCCATTTGAATCTTACCAACAACATCATCAAGAAGTTCCAAACCAGCTTTAACTATAATATTCAAAATCATGCACAACATCTAACTTGAAAAAAGCACCATCACACAAAAGAGCTTGGTTCGCATTTAAAACGATTTTTAAGAGAAGAAACTAACACATCATTATAAGAAGCATTATCCAAAGTTATGCTAAAAATTTTCTTGTCTATACCCCATTGAGATAAACATAAAACAATTTCATCCGCTATGTTCAAACCATCATACGGAGGAAATAAAGCTCTAAACCTTATGATTCTCTTTTGTAGCTTCCAATCTTTATCAATCCAATGTGCAGTAATGCAAATATATTCATCATTAGTATGCTCTGAATTCCAATTATCGGAAGTTAGGCAAATTAAACCGGGTGCTTTAGCTAACTCTTCTTTAAAATGATTTCTCTCTTTTGCATAATACATTAAGACATCCCTAGCAGATGTCCGTCTACTTATATTCTTAAAAATAGGACTAGCAAATGCTCATCATGTATCTAAATCCCGGTTCTTCAACTGTCCTAAATGAATGCTTGCCACACACAAGAAAAGTAGAAACAGCTCGACGACACTCATCAGCATCAAACTTGTAGTTTTTTATGGATGAACCACCTCCTAATGATGGTTGATTGGCTATGGTGTATTGAGTGATGTCCTTGTTAACTTTTTTCAAACATTGATTTACATGACGTCTTAAATGAGAGGTTCCACTAGAAGATTTAGCAGAAAAGATACTCTTACAGTGATTACATTGTGCCTTCAATTCATTTTTGTCCTCGCATTCAAGCTTTGCCATTTCATCCCACACCTTTGAAGTGGTAGACTTTTGACATTTGGTAACACTTTCATACTCATTAAACCCATCGTCCACATGTATAGGAGTGTTCGAACTAGACATACTCATAAAAACTCAAGTCCTGGAATCCAAATAAACCAAAAGTTAATATAATTGTTCAACAATTATATATAATATATAAATGGGATATAAATTATATTTAAAATGTGCCATCAAAGGAGCAAAGCGTAATAAATAAAAATTATTAGTTTGAGGTTTTAATATATATTTACATAATTATAGGATTTCAGTTCATATTAAAAATTGTTTGATTCATATTAAAAATTGTTTCAAATGATTAATTAAAATTGTTTCAATGAATAAGAACATTCACCTAAATCAATAATGTCAAAGTTTCAGTGATTAATTAAAATTGTTTAAGGTACAACAACAATTTGTAGTTACAATTATTATGTATAACGATTATTAGACTCAATGCACAAAGGTAATTACAATTATAATCAACACATTTCATGTAAGTACAATTAAAATTAAACAATTACAAGCACAATAGATAAAAATAATAATCTAAACACATTTTATCCGTCTGCACTATCATCATTCATTTAAAATACCCTGTCAAAATGAAATCTGCAGAATGCACACATCATTAGCTACAAACCATTGGCTAATACAGATTCAATAAACTACACTAAGTTGGATTAAGGGATTGGACGAAAAGAATCTAAAAATCTAAAGAGTAAATCACTTTCTATGTTAATAACAACAAACTTCTACAAATTTGGAGAAACTTTGTAGCCAGATTACCAGATGCACATAGTTCAAATTACTAATCAAGAAGACATTTACAGTGCAACGAATCAATTGAAACATAAGATATTTAAAAACTAAATAAATTGAGGGAAAGATAACGAAAATTCAACTTTCTTTGCTTCCCTAACTTGCATAAAAGAAACTATCCAAAATAAATGATGTTAATTTCTTTTAATTTACTTTTCTTTCTCTTGTTTTAGGGCAATTGAAACATAAGGAAATGTGTTTTTTTTTTTTTGTTCTCTATTTTTCATAAAAAAAAAGAACACGAAAGTGGTATTTGTTTTCTAAGATCAAATTTGTAACACCTCCAAAATTCCAATGCCTAAAATCCACAATGTTTTGGAAATTCATGAAGCTTAAAAGCAATTGCTAAGTTTTGAAATTTAATATCGAGAGGTCTTTCAAGAATGATCGAGTTATTTGCATAATACAAGAAATTGAATTTCTATTGATAATTTTTATTAAAGTAGTTGCAATTGAGAAATTTATAATTTTGGATATGTACTATTTCATAAGAAATGGTAGGTCTAAAGTTTAGGAAATTGCATATATGGTCTAAAAAATGTATTAAAGTCAAAAAATAGAATAGAAGCGAATAATTGGAGAATATATTTTCTAGATTTTTAGGTAGCAATATCAATTTAAATCTCCTTTCGGTAGGTGTACATTAAAGCCTTCATCCAAGCATCAAAAACATACTAATTACGCTTTGACTTCTTTGGGAAAATATTCAAACTTAGACATGTACCATTTCACGGTAACATAACCCCGCACATCAAGTACAATCGCAATACCTAGAGTGGTAGAAAATGAGTACAATCTTTGAGAAATCAAACTAATTACTTTACAAAGGCGATCTCAAATGGGAAAAAAACTTGCTAAAAGAATAAACTAATTGAATACCCACGATCAAGATTGCCAAAATCATCAAATACTATGTAGTGGACTCTCATGAGAACATAACAATGCTCTAAAAAGCACAATTAATCCAAAACCATATGTCTGCTCATCCTCTTGAGGTAAATCAAACAATACTTGAAAACCCTTTCAAATTCTATGGAAAGACAAGAAAGAACTAGCAATCACTCCAGCCATAAAATCCTAAAACTAGTATTTCTCTTAGCCAATAAAAACGCCAAATCCAGAATACCTTTTTCTTGCAAAAAATTAACAGCCATAAATCTAAACGCATTGTAAACTTTGCAGACTGAAACTCCATTACATGGAAAAATACTTAGACAAAAGCCATATCAAACATTGAGAAGAAAAAAAAACCCTCTTCAATTAAAAAAAGAAGAAGAAGAAAAAGAAGAAGAAGAAGAAGAAGAGACTTACAACTTACTGTGTTGTTGTGGCCGGGAGGTGGAGACTGCTGGATCGGAGGAGGTGGGTGGCCAGTCGTGAGTCGTGCGTGAGTTAGGGATTTTGGAAATGGGAAATGGGGAGGAAGAAAGGTAAAGTGGTAAACTGGTAAAGTCTAAAAAACAAAAAAGAAAGGTAAAGAAAGATTTAGATAACATTAACGCATAACTTAAAAATTTAAAAAAATTAATAAATTATTTAATAAATTTTGGGCCGAGCCGGGCCGGCCAAAAAATTCGTACCCGAGGCCCGGCCCGTTTAAAAAACGGGCCTCAATTTCTATCCAAGCCCATTTTTAGGGCCTATATTTTTACTCGAACCCTCCCATTTTTTGGGCGGGCCTTCGGGTTGGGTCGGGTGGCCCAGCCCATGTTCAGCTCTACCCACCATCCTTGTCTCCTCACCCCTCCACCGCTCTACTCTCCGAAGGAGATATGGTAGAATAATCATTAGCTACTGCTTCTACGGTTCTACCAACAAATGATACACAACCATAGATTTACACCTTTTGCTTATGCTACCCCAATTTTATTTAAATAAATCACACATTGCTCTTCATAGCTCATGGGAGCAGGGTGAAGCCAGAATAATTTTTTAGGAGGCTGGATGAAATTTTAATTTTTTATAGTTTATATATTTCTAATTTGTAAAGAATTAAATTGAACTTTTATAATTTTAGGGGGGTCAAAGTGTAATTTTATCTTTACTAATTTAAAATTTTTTAAAAATTTAAAGAGCCTAAATAAAAATTTTACCTTTTAAGAGGGTGGGCACATGCCACCCCTGGCTTTGCCCTGCATGGGAGAACATTTAGATTCCTAAAATATTTTTTTGTTTCAAGTACTTGAGAGGTAAGGCCAAAAGAAAAAGTAAAATAAAGATGAGTTATACAAGGCAAGGAAACAATTGAGTGGGAGGGGAGGTAATACGGGTTTTCAAATTTTGGTTAAAATTGAATTAATTGATTAAATTGATCTAATTTAGTTAATCGATCTAGTTTAGTTGGAGATTGGTTAATTTTTTTTTAATTTTAGTTAAAGATTAACTCGGTTCAAATTAGATAATTAACCGATTTAATCAAAGTTAATAAATAATATTACATATTATCTCGTATTAGGCTAATACTAATTTGGATAATTCGATGAAATGAACATTATCAATTTATTTTTTATATGTTTTATACTTATTTAACCAAAAAAAATAAAACATATAAATTTTGGTTAGGTTATTTTTAAAAAAATCAGTTCATTTATGATTAAAGGATTAAAATTTTAATTAATTTAATTAATATTAGTTTGGTTCGATTAATCGATTGGTTAACCATTTGAATATCCCTAATAGGAGAGGAGTTAAGAGAGATAAGGTGAGAGGAGAAGGGGACAGGGTTGGGGAAGGAATTTTTTTAATTTTTTTACCATTAATATAATTATTTTAATTATATATTGATTATTTATTTATAATATTTTCTATTTTTTATTTTTATTTTTTGGAATTATTTGATATAAAATACTGATGTGGTATTACTTAGGTGGATTTTTGCCACGTGTTAAGTTGGTGATTAGTAAAACTTTTCTAACGGTGTTACCTTTTAGAGTTAAATGAGTAACGGTAGTTAAATTTGAACAGCTAAGTCAATGTTCTTGGCCACTAAACTTCCCACCGGTTGAACTCTATTTTCATTTTCAGCTCTGTTCCCTACGTTCACCAGCAAATCTTTGAATGCCAATGTCAACTAGCCTTGTATCATTAATTTCATGGCTTGTAACTTCGTTATGAGTAATCTTCTGTTCTGTTTTATGTCCGCTCCTCCTCCAAAATGAAAACCTGGCGTTAAAACGAGTAAGGTTCACTTGAATGAAATGCCTCCATATCATCGAACCATTCGTGTCGTAGATAATCGTTCAATCAGTGATTTAAATTGCGGTTGCGGTCACGTTTTCGGTCGCGTTGCGTTTATCGCGGTTGCGGACATAGCGGATACTATTGCGGTCACTGCAGGTATTGCGGTCGGTAATTTTTTTAAAATTCACACAACTTATTATAAAACATAATAATTATAGTTATAATTATAAAAAGTCACTTTTAATGATTTTTAGAATGTTTTCTAACACTTTTGAAATTTTATTAATATGATATGAGAACAGAACTTTTATAATCATTAAATATTCTTACATTTATTTACTAATTTTCTAAGATTGTTATATTAACTAATAACAAAATAAAAAGAAGAAGGAAATATTAAACATTTATCATATTTAATAAGTTTAAAAGTTTTTATAGATAAAATAATTGAAAATTCAAACCTGAGAAATGTCTACAATATTTCTTGACAGCTTTGAAGATGGTGAAGATATAAACATTCTATGCTGCAAAAGGAAAAAAAGGAATAGATAAATGTATAGATTCTCATTAATTATTTCTATTTCCTACCACTTATTCTCACTCTCATTCTACTTACATATATAGTTTAACATGCTTCGATTCTTAATTATCTTTTCATAAAATATACTCCATTCATTTATCTAAAGATATATTTTAAATGTTTTAATATCATCAAAATTAAGAACATTAACAAAAGTTTTCTTTAAAAAATATACCTTACGAATAATGGTAGTGGTACTATTTAGTTTTCACCAATTAGTAGAATAACGAGAAAGATCAGATCCTTCACCTTCACTTTGAGAGGGTTCTTGACTTGATTCTCTTGGCCTTTGTCCAAAAATATATCCAAAAAAGTAACATTTTCACCTTGGTTTTCATATAATTGATATGGAAGATATATTTGAGGAGGAGGATACATGAGAGGTGAAGGTGGGTGATACATTGATGGTGGAGGATGCATTTGAGGTTGGTATGGCACACCATATTTAGAAATGGTGGATAATAACCATATGGTTGTGGATAACCATGTGAAGGTTGAAAATATGAAGGTTGTTCTGGTGGATAAAAACCTTGAGTGCTAGTAGATGAATCACTATACCCAATGTTACTAGAACTCGATCTCCTATTAGATGAAGAGCCTATAGAAGTATGCTTTTTGCCTTTTCCTTTTGATGGAGCTCTAGGTTCACTTCTGTCTCTCCTAGGTTCAGGAAGCATATTTCCATCAAACTCTGATCTATCACAAAAATGTCCACTAGTGGTACCAACCTCATATTCTCCTCCATACTGACTAGAAGACCTAATTTCACCTTTATCACCACTATATCCATCATCCTCATCAATTGGACTTAAACCACCACCATCGGGTCCATCGCCACTCTGACTTGGCGTTGAACTAGAACTTGAATGAGACAACTTTTGTTGTTGAGATTGATTAACATCCATTTTATCATCAGAGGTATCCACAGGCAACACACCGGCATTTTCACCATCTAATAATGGATTCTCTTTCTCATGAAGCCATTCTGATAGTGGATCAGCATCTTCAAAGATATGATCAAGGCTGATAGGATTAAAATTAGAGTTTATATCATCAGTGCTCATGCTTTTTTATGCCTTATCTGAAGCCTCATATTATAATAGGTAAACACTAGTTTCTCAAGTTTTTTATACTTTAACTTATTTCTTGCCTTGGTGTGAATATAACTAAATGTGCTCCAATTTCGTTCACAATTTGATGCTGACGTTGTTTGACTAAACACTTTAATTGCTAATTTTTGTAATTCGGGAACACATGTGCCGTATATTACCCACCACTCAACTGCATAATATTATTTAAATTTCAAAATAACTTCAAAATGTACAATATAATTAAATAATATAAGTTAAATTAAATAGTTTAATTAACTGTTTACCCGGATTCATTTGCTTCCAAGCTCTTTGTGCTTGTGGAGTACCGAATGTCTCATGTTTATCTCTAAATAGTAACATCTGCATAAATAAAAGATAGAGTGAAAATAAAAATAATAATTCTATTTCAAATTATGTAACTAAGTTACGAATAATAGTCCTTGAATCTAATCTGATTAACCATTTTGACTTGATTATCAATAGAAGAATCTAATCTTTCAATTACTGATCGTGTACCTTCTAATGTTTCTATTAGTACATTCTCAGAATGCTCCACCCCAAATTGAAATTGAGGATTGAGAAAATAAACTATGTATAATTTATAAGAATATCATCAAATAATAATCTAAAGCTTAAAATAATAAAATATAAAAATATTTCTTAATTATATGAAATATTTTATCTTACCAGCTGAATGCAAGTCGGAATGCATAAAATTCCATCTATTGTCAATAATCTTTTCGTACTCGGTGAAATATCGACAATCTTGTTGAATTGCTCGTTTAGCTCTATCAACAACCTCATAAATAAAGCCCATTGTTGGTTTTTCATCGCTATCCACAAATCTCAATACTTTTACTAGGGGCTCGTAAACTTTTATGAGGTCATTGGATTATTTCCAAAAATCTTTTCCCAAAACAATTTTTTTGGCTTCATAAGCAAGCCCTGACTTTTGTTGTCCCCATTTTGATTCTTTAAATTCCTATATATTCATAAGAAAATTTTAAAATAATATAATTTAAATTATTTGGAACTAATAAAATCATTAAAGGTTGCTATATTTAAGTAATTATATTAACTAATTATAAAATACTAACCTTTGAATTAAACATTTCTCTCAAACCTTGCTTTTGTCTTGTTATCTCTTCAAGTTGAATGAAATGAGTTGCAAATTGAGTAAGAGCGGGTCGAAGGATTTGTTTCCCTTGTGTATACTTCTTCATGAAATCAACAGTCAAAATGTGATTGTATATGAAACAAGTCACTTTCTTTGCCTCATCTAACACTTTTGCTACACTGGGCTTTTTCCAATATCTTCAAGGCATAAATCTAAACAGTGAGCTGCACATGAGGTCCAATATAGGTGTTTTCTTTTCAACATTAATTTTTTTCCGGCAGCTTTCATTGCTGCCTCATTATCAGTCGCTATTTAGACAATGTAATTTTCTCCAACTTCTTCTACAACTGAATCTAACAAACTATAGTAGAATTCAGCATCTCTACTACGAACACTTGAGGCATCTATCGATTTCCAAAAAATGGTTCCTTTACTGCAATAAACAAGGAAATTAATGATGTGCATTTGATTCAAACTGTTGGTCCAACCATCACACATTAGAGTTGCACCCAATTCTTTCCAATGAGTCTTTAGTCCATTTACCCAATCATGAACTCGTTGATACTCTAACTCCAAATATACATCTGAAACCTCATAAGGTGTTGGGAGCTTTACACATTGTCCAACTTCTGTTGACACTTGAATTAAGTTATACAACCATGGAGAGCTTGCTAATTGAAAAGGAAGTCTTTTATATATTAAAAATTTAGATACCGCTTCACCTATCTTCCTTCGAAAACTCTTTAAAAAAGAATCATTGACCTTTGGTTGCTTTGAACTTTTGCTTTTAACCAATTCAGGTATAGATCCCCTTAAGGTAAACTCAGACTCACTTGGGATGGATTTACTTGTTCTTTCTCTATGATGTTCTCTAGCTGATCCATGAGAAGATCGCCCTTCTTCATAAATGTTATCCCAACCACCAGGGGCGAAGCCAGGATAATTTTTTAGGGGGGCTCGGATGAAATTTTAATTTTTTATAGTTTATATCTTTCTAATTTGTAAAGGATTAAATTGAATTTTTATAATTTTAGGAGGGCCAAAGTACAATTTTACCTTTACTAATTTATTTTTTTTAAATTTTAAGGGCCTAAATAGAAATTTTACCTTTTAGGGGGGCCGGGGCCCATGCCAGCCCCCCATCGCTTCGCCACTGCCAACCACCAGTACTTCGTCTGAATTCTTCCCTTCTATGCCACTCGTGTTGTGATTGGATACTTTCTCAAGTTGCTTGCCTTATAGCAGAAACCTCATCAATGAATTCCTCGTGTTCATCCTCCTCTTCTATTAATTGAGATAAGAATTCATCTTTTCTCCTCATTTTGTCTATTTTCTTTGTGTTGCTTTCCTTCAGTATATTCATCATACTTTCTCTAATGACACCTGTTAATAAAATAAAAATAATTCACACTTTATATTATTATCAATATTATATAATCTTTATTGATAAATTTACAATAACATTTAAAAATAATAATAAAGTATCACATACCAAGAACATTAGGGCATGGTGCAACATTGCTTAGTTTTATGAGCAATGTGCTCTTTAAATCGTGTTATTTCTCCTTTCACAACTTCACCACAAAGTTTACACACGATATTTTCTCTCGCATTTGGCACTGGAGTTCCCAAGTGCCAACCTATATCATTACTTGGTGCACCCTCCAATCCTTTAGTCGGGAACTCTTCACGTGCTGGCATGCTTTATTTTTATTTATATATAAGAAATATAAAATTATATATAGAAATATAAGCAACTCATTACTTATATTTTCAACAATATAATACAAAAAAAAAAGTAAACATCATTAACATGGAAAATTTAAATTTATTGCATAATCCATACATAATCTATTTTTAAAAACAACTATACACCATAACCCATTAATACTTGGTTCCAAAGTTTTTGGTATAAATAGTTTGTTTTGTTCCATTCCATCTTAATAAAATTTAAATTCAAATTCGATCATATTTAAAAATTCAAGTTTTTCATATTATGCAAACTAAAATCAATGAAGATTTATCTAATGTTGAATTGAAGTCATCTATCGGAGTTGATAAAGAAAAACAAAATGAATTATTTTGTCTTGATTTTTACCTTTTATAATACAAGTCATAAGTGATGGAGGTTATAATTTTTTCATTAATTTTGTGTGTAACCTTAAGCAAACCCCAAGCAACAGAGGTTATAATTTTTCATTAAAAATAAACCACGAGTAATGAAAGTTACTGAAATTTTAAAACAATAATAAATAATAAATAATTATCATTATAAATTATAATTACAATATTAATTAAAAATAACATATAAAGTAAAATTATAAATCGATAAGATTGAAGCTTTCATATTAAAAATATAATAATATGATTATCGTCAAAGTAATTTTTATTTTCAAGAAAATCTCTCCAAACAGTTCTAACTTAGTAATCTATAATTTTTTAGTGATTTTTTTTTTGAAATAAAAATTTGAATGCATTAAAAGAGAATATTTTTCTTCCCAAAATGCTGTCTCTTCTCAATTAATAGACTGTCTCTTCCCAAAATCTGAATTATATAGTAAAACAGGATATTTTTTTCCCAAAATGCTGTCTCTTCTCAATTAATAGATTATCCCTTCCCAAAATCTGAATTATACAGTTGTAATGGCCAATTTTAGCCCAGACCCAAGACCCAAAATAAACAGAAATGAAAACCCAAAATAAATTTTAATAGTCCATTATTCAGATTCCAATAACTAAAACCCAAACCCAATTACAAATCAGCCCAGTTACATTATAGCCAATTATAGAAAAAGAAAATAGCAGCCAGAAACCCTAAGCCTTAAGCTATGCGCCACCGACCTTCCATCTGCCTACCCCCACCACGCGCACCAACTAGCGACCACTGTTAGCAGACCCCTCGCACGCTGCTGACACCTGCACAGAGAATCAAAGACACGCAACAGAAGCCAAGAAAAAATAGAGAAGAAAGTGACAAGGAACGAAGCAGAAAACAAAGTAGAAACGACAAAAAAAACAAAGAAAACAAAACAAAAGAAAACAAATAGGAATCTTTAGACTCGGTTATAAAAATCAAAATGAACTTCTTGTAGTTTTTTACGAACTTTTACGAACGATCAGTGTCGAAACCATTTTTTGTTTGGAAAATGGGCCGACTTTAAAAATAAAAATGGAGTTGCCACCAGTCTTTTTTGAAGTGTGATTGGGTCACCTTATAAAACATTTTGGTCTACAAATTTTAAGAAAATAGGTCCGAGAGTCGGTTACGCACGAGGAAGTATTGGCACCCTCGCAATGCCCAAAATTGGTACCTTATTGATTGATTAATGTCCTAATATCGAAAATTGGAAGAGATTTTAAAAACGAATCCTTGAGAAAGCGTTTGGGTAATTGGAATTGGATATCAAAATTCTCTTGTTCCGAAAGAATGAAATATCACATCCAGCATGTTAAGACATGATGTTTCAAACCCTCGATACCAAGATCATTTCATGATTTCCAAAATTCATGCATTGCAATTTTAAAAGGGTATTCCACTATTTGGCCAAACCTAAAAAAACCAAAACCCAGCACGATTGGGCATGATTCCTCGAATTTCCAAACATGAAATTCATGCATTGCAATTTTAAAAGGGTATTCCACTATCTATCTTAAAGTTTTTTGCTTTTTGTGTACTTGATTTCTCGTGTATTCGTAACTATCCAAAAAGAAAAAAAATCCCTATTTTATAATGGTTTTGAATGGCTTTTATAGCCAAATTCTACAACTTATTTGCAAGCAAGTGGGGTGAGGGTGATGGAGTTAGTGGCCGATTTAGTTGGGTGGTGGAGTTAGTGGTCGATTTAGTGGTCTAGTTGGGTTAGGGTTACTTGGGCTTGGTTTGATTTGAGGTTATTGTTTGGGATTGTATTTGGGCTCCGGGCGAAAAATTGGGTTGCACAGCTGCCCCTCTTTGCTTGTTGTCGTGTAACTGGAACGAAGTAAAGACTTTAAAAGGGCCAATTTTGCTCGTGTTGTTGAATCTTGACTTCTTGATGCTTCCTTTCTTCAAGTAGCTTTATTCCATCCACTGCATCTTCAGGGGTATGGGAATTTTCATTTCAATCTACTCCACTACTGCTTAGGGAGTTATGATCTGTAATCTTTAGCCTGTTCCACTACTGCTTAGGGTGATAAGGCTGGTGGCTTGAATATGCTCCATTGCTTATATGGATGTAAGATTCACCGTCTTCGATCTGCTCCACTACTACTTAGGGTGATAAGATCTACAATCTTCAGTCTGCTCCATTGTCGATAAATGGAGATAAGACTTGCAATTTGCAGCCTGTTCCACTACTGCTTGTGATTTGTAATCTTCAGCCTGTTTCCCTACTACTTAGGGGGATAAAGCTCACTGTCTTCAACCTACTCTATTACTGCTTAGGGAGATAGGGTGGTCTGTCATTTTCCAGCCTGTTGCCCTACTGCTTAGGGGGTTAAAATCTATAATTTTCAGCCTGTTACCGTACTGCTTAGGGGATTAAGGCTCATCGTCATCGATCTGCTCCACTACTGCTTAGAGAGATAAGATCTGTAATTTTCAACCTGTTACCTTACTGCTTGGGGATTAAGGCTCATCGTCCTCGATCTGCTCCACTACTGCTTAGGGAGATAAGATCTATAATTTTTAGCCTGTTACCCTACTACTTAGGGGATTAAGGCTCATCGTCATCGATCTGCTCCACTACTACTTAGGATGATAAGATCTGTAATTTTAGCTCGTTACCCTACTGTTTAGGGGATTAAGGCTCATCGTCCTCGATCCGCTCCACCACCGCTAGGAGATAAGATCTGTAATTTTCACTGTTACCCTCTTGCTTAGGGATTAAGGCTCATCGTTATCGATCTGCTCCACTACTGCTTAGGGAGATAAGATCTATAATTTTCAGCCTGTTACCCTACTGCTTAGGGGTTTAAGGCTCATCGTCCTCAATCTGCTCCGCTACTGCTTAGGGAGATAAGATCTGTAATTTTTAGCCTGTTACCTTACTAGGGGATTAAGGCTCATTGTCTTCGATCTGCTCCACTACTGCTTAGGGAGATAAGATCTGTAATTTCCAACTGTTACCCTACTACTTAGGGGATTAAGGCTCATCGTCATCGATCTGCTCCACTACTGCTTAGGGAGATAAGATCTGTAATTTTCAGCCTGTTACCCTACTGCTTAGGGGATTAAGGCTCATCGTCTTCGATCTTCTCCACTACTGCTTAGGGAGATAAGATTTGTAATTTTTGGCCTGTTACCCTACTGCTTAGGGGATTAAGGCTCATCGTCTTCGATCTGCTCCACTACTGCTTAGGGAGATAAGATCTGTAATTTTCACCAATGTTGCTACATCGCCCTCTAGGGGACATGCCCTGTAGACTCGATTTCATATGCTTATGTTTATGCCAAATGGTTAGGGTGTCATGATCGAAAAATGCTCCTAAATAGATGTATTATGAATGTTATATGAATGAATGCAAAATGTGATGAGAATGATCCATTATTTAACATTTGGGTTGTCATTGCTTGCTGTTTGTTAAGATGATATTCCTGACATATGTCTCCTTTTTAGCTGATACTTTCAACAGAGAATCTGAAGATGTCGTCATTGCTTAGACCCTTATTTCTCAAGTGTTCTCAGCCCTTTAAGCCTGGTGAGTTCTAAATAATTGTCCTGTTTTGGATTCTTGCATTATTTAGAGACTTTCAAAGTAATATGCAAAACTTCTTTTGTGAAAGCATTATCAGTTCATTAATTATTATTTCAATATAAAATGCTTGAAAAATATTATAGAGATGAATAAAACTAAATTTTATTCGGGACTAAACCCGTGAAGAATGGATTGAACCAAGGAAACAATTTTTTTGCTAAGGTACAAAAAAGAGTAAGGGTGGAATTGGTGCCCCAGATACCATAGCCTGAGCTTTTCTGTTCAAACTTCTTGAGGACCATTTTAAGCTCAATATGTGTTCAGGGGATCCGGAGTACTTTTTCGATGCCCCAAGACGTAACATACTTCCTCATTGTTAATTCAAGCGTAGCAAGACTACTGTATGCCCCACTTTCGATCAAAATTTGAGCTGCCCTTTTCAGGTTTTCGACTCAAAGCCCTCTTTGGTCTCAATGCGCCTTTTGCGGGTTTTCACCTTTGCCTCTTCGTTTTTCATTTTTTTAGAAGTTTTCAAAGCGCCCTTTGCGTATTTTTGCCCTAGTCTCTTCCTTTTTTTATTGAATCTGAATTCACCAGATTGAGCATATCTTCGTCCATGTCAATGCTCCTTCAGAACAGGCCTTCTTTACTACATAAGATCTTTCCCACTTTGGCATCCTTTTACCTGAGAAAGATTCTTTTGTACCATCATAAGATT
Source organism: Gossypium rotundifolium (assembly GCA_025506655.1). Lineage (NCBI taxonomy): Eukaryota > Viridiplantae > Streptophyta > Magnoliopsida > Malvales > Malvaceae > Gossypium > Gossypium rotundifolium. The sequence goes on along the minus strand of CP106731.1, from coordinate 13,970,619 downwards.
CTCTTGGGCAAACCTTTTTGTCATAAACTTATATCGTTCGTTTTTGGTGCATCCTACCATGATGAATACTTTCAATCAAGCTTACTGGAGATGTTCTGCCTCGTCCGATTCTTAATTCAATCAAAGCTCGGAAAAAAGGATCTTAACTTTCAAAAATTATTTCCCTTCCCTAAACCAATAGGAAAGGTGTTATTCCGATGAAGGTCTTAGCTAACATTGGAGAAACATAGAGGGTAAATGGTAACTTCTCTATGCCAATCTTTACAAGTCTCAATCATCTTTCAAAATCTTTTGGGATGGTTTCTTCTTCTTTTCTTCTTTTTTGAATTCAAATTTGAAATTGAATTTGAAATTGAAATTGAATTTGATGACTGTTGACTTTGTAACTTTGGCATATGAACCGACCTTCACCCTCTTAGTAAAGTAGTTGACAATCACGAAGATGAATTGATGTTGACTAGATGCTTTTGATGAGATCGTCCCCGTAACATCTATGCCCCACGTATAGGAAAAAATGGAGGAAGCACATAAGTCCTGTTTTCCTCAATTTGGCATTTACGGCATAATTGATGTAATCTCCCTATGGTAGGCCAGTAGTACCGAACCTTATAATCGGCCTGGCTATCAGAAAACTATTAGCATGTGCCTTTCTAAACACTCTACAGCATCCTCGTTCCTAGGCGTATCTTGATGCGATCATGCAAAGACATCTTTGAATTCTTGGAATAACTCAATGATGTCTCTCTTTGTTTCTGTGTGAGCTAGGCTTCGATCTTCACTCCTTTCCTAGACTCGCAATGTCCATTAACCCTTTGTACGGTGCAGTTTATTTTTATCTTGTTCTACCATTTTTGACAAATCAAAAGATAAGTTACAATCTCTATCATCTTCAAAATCCTTAGATCCTTTTAGACCCATATCTCATTCAAAAGGGAGTCAGCAACAGCGTAGCTCATGTCTTGATATCTGGGTACCTATTGTAGGTACGAAGGCAAACTCCAAAGAATAAATGATTCTAAGGATGATTATTTATATGGTACGATCATGAATGAAGAATGAAAGAATATTTCAAAAGACAAAAGAATGTATAGTATGACATGGAAAAAAATGAAAAAAAAATATTTGCTCGGCATAAAACACAAAAAATGCATTCTTTATTGAAAATAAAGATGTTTGAAATGAGCCTATTTCACAAAAGATTCTTACTGTTTCTAGGCTTAAAACAACAAATGTGTTTTGAACATTACTCTGTGTTAGCTCTAAAAACTACAGGAATTTCCTCCTGATTCAGTTGTTCAGAACACTTCTAGGCTCATAGGGGCGTATGCCCGTTAAGTTTCCTTCCTTCGATCCCTCTTCAAATATGGCGTTGATGCTCAAGGTTTTCATTATATCTTCAGCCATTCCTTCTCTTGTCATCCCCGTTCAGGAGAAATAATTCCTTTCGATATGAATGCCTTGGATGTATGGGGAAAAGTCATTGATCCCCATTTGACCTCAGCGCCCTTCTCTACTGACTTTCCTTCTATTGTGCACACGTCCTCCTCTTTAGTGAACTCAAAGACCTGAACCCCAGGGCGCGACGTTGGAATCCCTTCCCCATTGTCGGAGCCGAGACCAAACGCGAAAAAGGGGTTTGTTCTTCTCTCAGATTTTTGGGGGCGTCGAGGGCTTGATCTTTAAAGAGGTTTCGAAAGAAGGCTAAAAAGCCTGGCCTTGGGCATCGCCACCACTGATACGGTGGTGGCATGGTGGTGGTGTGACAATCGGCGGCAAAAGCCCAATCGTCGGGCATGAAAAGATGAGGGGAAGAGAAGGTTAAAGGCTGCTGGTTTCTTAAAAAAAATGTTAGGGTTAAAAATTTGGGCCTTTATATACAATTAGCAAAACGGCGCCGTTTGGATACAAGAGAAACCGTGCATATCCCTTCAAAAGGGATATTTGCGCGACGGGTCCCTCCCTCTTTCAGTGCTATTTGATCGGATCCCATTTTGCATTTTTTTCTTTTTAAATTTTACCCCGTTATTTTATTTCATTTTCAATTTGATTCGTACCTGGGCCATTTGAAATGTCGCGCATTCAGGGGCTGGGTTATTCACCCATTTAGTCCCCATAAGTTGCGCATTACGTTATGGTCCCTAGTGCCCCTTTTATTATTTGTTATTCACACCTTGCATTTTACTTTGATTGTAATCCAGTCCTTAACCTTTTTTTAAAAAAGAAATCTTTTTTTTTTTTTTTTGTATATTCTATTTTAGATTTATATATATATATATCCTTTTTTACTTTTAGTATGTGTGTTTTATTTTATATGTTATTCATTTTGAATTATTTTACATATTATTTTGTTTTCTTTGTATACTGTTTACTTTTAAACTCTCTTTTGTTATGTATATTTGAATAATCCTATCATTATAAATCTTTGGTGTATGTATATTCATTTTAGTTTATTTATTTTCAATTCCTACATATCGTGTATTCATTATTCATTTTAAATATTTTTATATACACTATTTATTTTGGTTTTCTTTCACATATTATTATTTTGAACGTATTATAATATTATTTTAAGTTATTTTATATGTTAAGTGTTTAAATTCGTATATATTATTTAGTTTAAATTATGTTATATGTTATCCATTTTAATCTTTATTACTATTATTCGTTTAAAATTATTTTGTTATTACTTATTCTAAGATTCTGTACATTTGTTTATATTAAATTGTGTCGTTTTATATATATATATATATATATATATATATTGTTATTTTAGAATTTTTTTACATACTATTTACTTCAGACTTTTTCATAAGTATTATTTTAAATTGACACCTATATATTATTTATCTAAGGTTGCTTTATTTTGTTTTAAATTGTTTTGTACATTATTTATTTTAAATTGCTTTATACTTAACGCTTTTTGTAGTATCTATTTTAGATTTGTTTTATGTTTTATTTATTTAAAATTGTTTTATGTTATTTATTTTATTCTTTTGACTATTAATGTTAATATTTAAATAACGATATTGCTTGATTATTGCCATTGTGTTTTTTTTTAATTCGTTTATTTCATATCTTTTGTATTATTGTCATTCACTCGTATTATATTGTGTTCATGCATACTTGCCCCATGCTCATTACTATATTTTTATGTCATCATATCGTGAATTCAACCCCAATGTATTTATCCAACTTAGATCGTTGTATTTTTCTCCGAACTATTCAAAAACCGAAAATTTTCAAAATAAGGTAATATTTTGCGTTTTGGCAATTCGAGAAAATCGTGCCCTAACTTACTGTGTTTCGACTTTTCTCGTTTAGCCTAAATAACAGAATATCCTTTTAAAACAAAATACGAGTTTAAAATAAAATCTTATTCTCGAGAGTACAAAGTGTTGTGCCCTAACTTATTGGGTGTGACATCTCATTACCTCGAGATAAGAATTTTAAAATGACAATATTCCGTATTTAGAAATTCGAGAGACCGTGCCCTAACTTACTGGGTTTCATTTTTCCTCGTTTAATCTGAATAACCGAATATTCTTTTAAAATTAAAATACACATGCTTTTAGATAAAAGGCGGGCTTATTCTCAAGGATTCGAGGTGCCGTGTCCTAACTTACTGGATGTGGCATTTCGTCGCCTCGAGAAGAGATGATCTTTAAGGATTATTCCAACTCATCCAAGTGTTTTAAAATCAACACTAATAAAAAGGATCGTATTTTAAATTCGTTTTTAGTTTTCAACTTTCGACATTAAGACACTAATTAATCGATTTGGTACCAATTTTGGGCGTGACGGGGATATTAATCCTTCCTCGCACGTAACCGACTCCTGAACCCATTTTCTCAAATTTTGTAGACCAAAAACACTGTTTTAGTAAACCAAAACGTTTTATTAAAACAAAGGTGATCCGATCACACCAAATAAAGATCTGTGGCGACTCCCATTTTATTTTTGTTTTCAAAACCCTAGTCGATTCCCCTTTTTTTCAAAAAAATAGTTTCGACAACAGTAAAGGAAGATATTTTTCTTCCCAAAACGCATTAAAATATGAATGTATAATTGTGACAGAATTTTATCAATATATGGCATTGTCTCTTCCCAAAATGCTATTTTTCTCATTTAATCCATATCCATACCCAAGCCCAAATAAATACCCAATATTCATAAAATTATTAATTTATTAATTATTAATAAATACCCAAGCCCAAATGAAACGGTTACAACTCTCAATTTATTAATTATTTATGTTCTCACTCTTCACGTTTTCCAAATCTTCAAAACTTAGCTTCTGAATCTGAATTGAGTTCTCCATTTATTAATTATTTATGAACTCTCTCTTTTTTACCATTTCTTTACCTATCTAATCATAACCCAAAATGAAAAAAATAAAAGAAAATGAAAATGAAACGTCAGAAACGTTCTGCCTCTGTTCTAAAATCCCTAAAGGCTAAACACACAAAACGTTCTCTTTGTTCCCAACTTGTGTCTTCTCCAGTTCTCCCTTCATCTGAGAAATCAAGGGTTTTCATCCCTAACCCGACTTTCATCCCTAAAGTTTAAAAAAAATATTTGCACTGCTGCAGATTTAAGGCATGCAAGCAAGAATCAAGAGTTCAAGACAAAATTTCAGGTACTACTCTACTACTTACTTGAAAATTATCAGAGAATCAGGGTAGGGTTTGCTTTTCAGATTCAAGTCCTCGGCTCCTCGCTTTCATCTGCTGCTGTGTGTGTTGTTTGCCGAAATATGAGAAATAGAATTTCATTTTCATATTTTCTATTGCTTTTGAGTTTTGATTGCTTTTTTCTGTTTATTTAGACTTCTTTTTACTTTTTTTAATTGAAAATCTCTGATTTTGCAGGTAAGAGAATATATTCCATTTTGTTTTATTCTACTTCTGTTGATTTTTGTTTAGAGGATATGTATTTTTCTAATTTACTGTATCGGAAAATAATAGGAATAGCGGCCCGTTATTGCCGTAATTGGCCGTTACTCGTTAAATTGCGGCCGCTATCCACCGCTATCGGTGTGACTCGCTTCACACTACTATTTTCAACATTAGCGGTTTCGGACGGCGGCACTACCACTATATAGCGGCCGCTATTTCAATATCGGACCGCTATTTAAAACCTTGCGTTCAATCATACAAAGCGTACAAAACAAAACCTTAATCGTCTTATACTCTCTTTAGGGATAAACTCATAAAAGCATCCACCACGCGTCCATATTTTAGGTCTCCAGTGATTATTTTCCGGTAAGTTATAAACAAAGACTGTTGTAGACCTGAGAAAATGCCGTCGACTATTCGTTGGACCTTTCTACTCGAAACAGAAAGACATCGTTCATACTTTACCACTCACCTAGCTGTCGTTCCATAATGGAACTTGCTTCAGCTCCTCCTCCTGGGGTTTCTAATTCTAAACCCAAAAACTTTTTCATCCTTATGACTAAATTTATATATATTATGTAAATCAATTAAATTTAATAATTTGCCAAGGAAATTTTAAAAATTATATAAATTATTACAAATGTATTACCAAACTCAGATTTTAATAAACATATTTATAAATTTTGAATAAATAAATAAATAAATGAGACATTAGCTAAAATGATAACTATAATATCTTAAATTCAAATATCGAGTATTTTTTTAAAATATAAAAAATAAAATATCATCAAAATAATATATATACTTTTTAAAATATTCTTCAAATTGAATATCATAGATATTGAGTAATGGGATAAACAAAGATAGCTGAATACAAATACAAACAATCCAATCCAATAAATAAACAATACCAATTCAATGCACGATAAAAAGCAAACTGTGCTCAAACATTGTTGAAGGACAGTATCTATGCGCTGCAAATGTATTCAGTAGCAGCTTTTCTTCCATAGTTGTTGAGTAAGAGGTTCAATGAAATAGGAAGGTTGAGGTTAATGCCTAACACATTAGCTCTAAGGGCAGTGCAAATACAAACTGCAGCTTCAAGATCAGCCAACCCATGGAACAAACTGCAGCATGGTTGCCAAGCTCAACATTCACCAAACTCAATAGGTTAAGACATACACCAAGATTCAAGGGATTACATGTACCAAGTTGGCCTGGAGTGTTGGATATACATCTTCGGGACGAATAAAAACAGGGTCTCTCAAATTAATATTTTTTTAATTGAATTCGAATTTTTTTTAATCTAAACAAGTAAATGTTTATATATCTTCAATATTAAGTATTTGTTTTCTGTATTGTGTAATATATGATATATATATATATATATATAGAATGAGTTTGTGGTTTTTTAAAAGAAAAATTAAAACAAATGAAAAAAAATTTATAGGTATATAAGTTTTTATTTTATTTAAAATGTAAGTTACCAATTTACAAATGAAGTATCAACATTTATTTTAGAATGTTATTTTAGTCCAAAACATTTTTTGAGCCTTATATTGATATTGCAGTGTATGAATTTTAGTTTATAAGGTGAAAAATAAATTTTATTTAAATTATATAATTTATAATCTCCCTCGTTGAGTGTTATTTAAAGTGTGTCCCTTCAAGAGGGTTAAAATATATATTTATATGATATTGTTACTGTTCATATATGTCAACACGTACTATACTCTAAGACTAACATGTGTTTTCAAGATGTGGGTTCGTCTGCATGGTTCTGTGAATCCATATCGTTTGAACTCAATAGAAGAATGCAAATACTTCACGTGCAAACTTAAGGTGCAGGTCAAGATCAAATCAAGTACTCAAGTGGTGGGTCGGTAATGATGAGTTCCATAACAAAACTTATAGCATTGTAATTCATAAATATCTTGTTTTATTAATTAGAAATGTATTGCTATAAAAAAAATATATTAAAACAATAAGTAAAGAAATAATTACAAGAGATGAAAGGGAAAGGTTGAAGAGCCTTTCCTTTGTGCAAAAACTGATAAGAAATGAATCAGCGAGACAACCCAACAACCACTCAGTACATCGAAGAATAATAAAGGAGAATCGCTGTGAATGACGATATTTATGGAGCGCAAATATATTCGGTAGCGACTCTTCTTCCACAGTTATTAAGAGACTCAATGCAATAGGAAGGTTGAGTTTAATGTCTAACACATTAGCTCTAATGGCAGTGCAAAGACAAACCGCAGCTTCAACATCAGCTAACCCATGGATCAAAATACAGCATGGTTGGGTTGGTACGTTGCCGAGGTTGAGATTCATCAAACCACCCAACAGATTAAGACATACACCAAGATTCAATGGATTACAAGTACCATAGTAGCTATGAGTGCTACCATCGTTAGGAAACTTGTATCCAGGACGGATAACAACAGGGTTCCGAGATTTTGTTGGATAAAAAGAACCGTTTGAATTATTATCGACGTTATAAGAGCTAACTAAAGCAAAAAAAGAAAAGGTTAAGAGAGAAAAATAAAGCAGTTGATGCCTTGACGTTTGAAGCCATTTTTTTAGTAGAAAATTATTTGATTTCACTGAGAAAATGGACTGTTTTGATGAGAGAAATCTAAAAATTGCTTATTGACTGCCTCAGACGATGAAGGTGGTGAAATGATCAAAGGGTTTTTATAGAACACACAGATGAGCTTTTAAAGCTAGAAAATGAAAGTCACTAAGTCACATGTTTTGGAGAATTTGGATACTTTAAGATATGGTTTCCTTGGCTCTAATTATGGAATCTCCCACGTCTAATTATAATTGTTTCTTTTTCTAATTGCAAATATGGGAATAAGCCAAAGTTTTAAATTTTAATTACGAATCATTATTTATATTTATTTTCGTTGATGAGTTGGTGAGGGTGAGATTGTAATCACCTCAGCTAAATTATTAAATTATTGTTAAGTTTACAAAAAATTATAAAATAATCATTAAATTATTAGAAAGTTTTTATTTATGTCATTAAATTGTTAAAATTGTCGTTGTATGATAATATACGTTCACACTGTTTGTATCAATTGAAAACTTTTTTTCTCCTTCTCTTGTACAATTCAGTTTTTTTTTTTCATGAAACAACTTTGAACGTTAAAAATTTGAGTACCAAAATCCAAACAATTTTTTTTGTTGATCTTCGACACTAACTGTCTGATCAATTTAGAGTTAAGGTATGTTGTTCTACTCGTTGATGGGTACTAATCTACCATACTGATTGTCAAATCGTTGGTTGAAGCTCACTTGTCGGATTTTTTTAAGAAAAAAACCTTAATAACTTAGTGACTTAAATAAAAATTTTAATTATGTATAATAATTTATACTTATTTAGGAACTAATATTCAAACAACTGACTAATTAATCTCTAGTACTGACAAATTGATGATTGTCAATTAGATTTAAATATTTATTTTATACTATATATTTATTTCTATTGTGTAAATAAATTAAAATTAATAATTTCTAAGGAAATTTTAAATATAAATATATAAAAATTATTACAAATGTATTACTTAATAAATTATATAAATAATATATATGTCAAAATTCAAACATGTAGCAATACAAACTCATAAATTCACTACACCAAAACAGATTTTTAGCGGCGTTTTTAAGCGCCACTAATAGTATTTGCGGCGCTTTCAAAAGGACAGCAAAAAACGCCGCTAAAGAAAGCGCCGCAAAAGTTAGCGGCGTTTATTGTGAAAAAACGCCCCTAAAAGTCTTGACTTTTAGCGGCGCTTTTCTAAAAAACGCCGCTAAAGATAGGGACTTTTTAGCGCTTTTTTACCGCTAAAGTGTGGACTTTAGCGCGCTTTTCTAAAAATGCCGCTAAAATAGGACTTTGTGCTTTTCTAAAAAATGCCGCTAAAGGTGTGGACTTTTAGCGGCGCTTTTCTAAAAACGCCGCTAAAGGTGGGGACTTTTAGTGACGCTTTTCTAAAAAAGTCGCTAAAGGTAGGGATTTTTCTCGGCGCTTCTATAAAAACGCCGCTAAAAGTGGGGACTTTTAATGGCACTTCTCTAAAAAACGCCGCTAATTTGCACAAATTTGCAATGCTCTTTTTTTTCCAATATCCTACCCTCCCTGCATTAAAATCAACCAAAAACAGCAGCAATTTCATATAATTTCAACCCAAGATAGCAAATAAAACATTTAAATCTAACCAAAACCATTAAATCTAAACGATACTTCAAATTTAATAAAAGATATATGATATACATTAATAAATGACATATAATTCAAACAATTCTTACAATAATGTTAATTGTAACAATATTAAAAATTATCTTACAACAAGAAAAGAAATGTCTAAGATGGCGACCTCTGCATCTTTGGAACAACTTCATCATAGTCAAGTCATTGTTGGAGTTCTTCATACTTTCTGCTCGCCTGCCTCCTCCTCCCTCGTCGTCGCCTCCGCCCTAAGTTGAGCAAGATGCTCGCCTCCTCGCTGCTGCCTCCACTCTAAGCTGAGAAATTTGCTCAGCTGTGCTCGCTTCCATCTGATATATCTGGTCTTTTAGTCTCTGAACTTCACACGAGATTGACTCCCGGAAGGCATATATTGCTGGGAGCCGGATCCAAAATATTGGGTCAGGGTAACACTAGATCCTTAACATCGAACCCAACCATACCTTTTAAGACCCAAAACATTAGTGACAATTCTGTTATAAATATACTAAAGATTAACAGAACTATCAATCGAAGCAGTCGTACCTTCCAGGACCCAAAACATCAGTAATAATTCTGTTATCAATCTCCTCGAGATTAACAAAACTATCAGAAGAAGCAACCGCTTCAAACTCCACCTTCTTCTCCTTTAGTTTATCCTAATAAATCAATTAAAGAGTTAGAAACGAAATATATAATAAAAAAGAATACAACATAACTTAAAATTATAAATTTAAAACTACAAACGATGAATTAAACTATTGTAATTAAACATTATAAATATTTATATTAAATCAAATTTTATTAAGTAAATAAACCAAAATTTCTGCAGCCTCGGATGTCATCGGAGATCCATCCTTCTTCCTATGCGTAATGTCAAAAAGCTAAAGGCGTCCAACTTTTGACCGCATTTAAGCTTCCTACATTACAAGAGAAAAATATAATTTAATAGTATAAAGTCATTAATATTTGAAAGAAATAATAAATTATAATACCTCGGCCTTAGCTACACAAGCAAAACTTTTAGAACCTGCCGTGTGCGTGAATTTTTGTTTCTGTCTGCTGCTTGTTCCAACTCGCTCACGGTCCTACATAATGGAATTTGAATTATGTATATAATAAATATTATAAACCGAAAAATTTATAAGACTTTAAAAGTACGTAATACCTCTCCTTTCTTTGAATTCCAGAATCTAACTTGATCTTCCCATTGGTACCTCAACATTCCCGGCAGAACATTTCTTAATTTTTCGTCGAGGTTTATTTCTTTCTTAAAATATTATTTTTTCAGCGTGCTTTTATTGTCTCTCCATTTTTTACCCAATGTCTTCTTAACATAGTCATCGGAGACCTCTAAAGCAAATCTCTCCTGAACAAAAATAGTTTAAAAAGTTAATATAAACGAAAGTTAAATCAAAGTATTATAAATTACATATTGGCATTTCATGCTAAAATGCCCAAATAGCCTGCTAACAGTCGAGCTTCAGATCCAACAGTGGCCATGATTGTTTCTCCTTACTTTAACACGCTCGATGTGCTCTAAGTCGATAAGTCTTTAAGCGAGTCGTCCCCACCTCTGCGATCCCACCACCTTCAAATTGAAAAATGATATATTATTATATTAAAATTAAAAATGAATCAATAATAAAATTCAACATGCATGAAAAACAAACTTAACATTACTTTGAAATTCTGCAGGCTCGTCATCTATGTCCGGCAGAGTAGAAGATCCAACAACTGTTTGCTCTTCACTATTTGCTTCTTCTAAATTTGGAGTATTGTGGATAATATTTAAATCAGTAATCGTCTTCTAGGCATTTTTCCTGCAATACACATGAAATAGTTCAAAATTTTAGTAACAAATAACAATAATAATAGTACATTTAAAATAGTTAAATTATATAACATGACCAACATTAAAATTATAATATTACATATAAATAATAAATCGTAAAATCTTACTAAATCATATTTCGTAAATATCTTCGTCCACATCCTGACGAACCCATTGAAATTGTTGACTAGTACTAGGGATATTTTCATTTAAGTTTTGTTTTGGAAAAGGCAAAGTTTCTAATCTTTCGAATATGTCATCTCTACTTCCACTGCCAATGTCGAACAAGTCTCTAGGGGTGATTCGAAGTACAACGTACCAACCCTCATCAATTGGATCTTCGGAGTAAAAAACTTGTTTAACTTGATAAGAAAACACATACGGCTCGTCCATCAGTTGTTCTCCGGTGTGAATCAATCGAGAGAAATTCACCATTGTAAAGTCATATCGATCGTTTTTAATTCATGAGTAGTATTCACATCAGCCCAATCACCTCGAAATAAGACAACTTTGCATTTGCCGTAATAATCCAACTCAATGATGTCGATAATAAGTCCGTAATACTCAGATTCCCTCGATGGATTCTTGTCCCTAGCACTAGCATAACTTGTAATTGAAGAATTAACCACAATTCCACAATTTTGGGTTCTCCTCAATCTCTTGTGATACCTTGTATGAAATCTGTATCCGTTGATGAGGAAGGCACTATATCTTTTCACTATTCAGTTTGGACCTTGTGAAAGCCATTTAACTTCGTCATTTACTTCATTCCGACTCCAAACCTATGGAATTGAAAGTAAATCGAGTAATTATGAATGTTATGAGAAAACATTATTACTTGTCAATGAAAACTTAAATTGCATACCATCTGGCTTAACCATTCATGGAATGATTCTGCGAACAACTTATTAATTTCTCATCGATTTAATCTTCGAGATCATGAACGAGCTCTCAATATTTTTTGTACTCACTACGGTAAAAAAAGTTTTACTTTGTTAGAAGACAAACAAATTATAATTGATGAGTATTTATCAAATTCTAGAACTTACTTCCGAAATGGTTCCATTGAATCGTGATGAAAAAGAACGTATCGATGTGCCTGGACCCACGATCTATCGTGTAATTCTATAATTTTGACTTTGCCGATCGGTCCTCCTAAGCTTTAAAATAAATAAGTTTCGACCAAATTATGATTTGTGAGCCCAGCATTTCTACTTGGTCTGTTCATTCTTGTTTCAACATCTTCCAAATACCTCGAATAGAAAGTCATACATTCCTCTGCCAAGTAGCCCTCGGCAATTGATCCTTCCGGATAACACTTATTGTGGCAGTATGACTTCAATTTGGATAGGAGCCTAAACACGATATACAACATTATCAAAAGTTGCAACTAAAGGCATTGAGGTGAATGAAGGAATATTTTGCAAATAAAGTAAGACCTTTCAATGGGAGACATCCATCAATAGAAAATGAGTCCACCAAGTATTGCTTCACACGGGAGATGAATTAACAAGTGCATCATAATAGTGAAGAAGGAAGGCGGGAAGATCTTCTCCAGATTGCATAAAGTCAATGCGGCTCGATCTTGTAGTCTCTCAAGTTCTTGAACATTCAAAACTTTACCACAAATGCCTTTCATTATATTTGACAGTTCAATTACACAAGCCGTCACCTTTTTCGACATACAACACCGCATAGAAACTGGCAGTAAGTCTTGCATCAAGATGTGGTAGTCATGCGATTTTAAGCCATATAGTCTTCGATCCTTAAGACTCACATATCGCGATATATTTGATGCATACGCATCCGGGACCTTTATGTCCTTCAACACCATACAGAACACTTCTTTCTCCGTCTTTGACATTGAAAAAATAGCAGGCGGCAACCGATATTTCATATTCAAAAGTGCTTGGGGATGAAGCTCACGCCGAATTCCCATGTGGACTAAATCAAGTTGACTCTGAAGATTATCTTTCTATTTTCCATCGACATTCAAAATAGTCCCAATGATGTTCTCGCAGACATTTTTCTCAATGTGCATGACATCAAGATTATGGCGTAAAATCTAATGCTCCCCATAAGGCAACTCAAAAAAAATGCTTCTTTTTTTCTACAAGTCCGCCTCATTAGGATCATCCTCTTCATCAGATTCATCATCAGATTCATCCCTAGATCTTCTATTTCTTTGCGGGTTGGCCGGTTGATTCATCTTCCCATAAATGAAATTCATATCTTTCAACATTAAGAATATTTCGGATCCACCGGTCTGCGAAGGAGCTTCTCTGAACTCTTCAGTACCGTCAAACTGAGCACTCTGAAATCTAAATCTATGATTTTTTGGTAACCACCGACGATGCCCCATGTAAGAGAACTTCTTCCCATTATATAACCATTGCGAACATGTCTATGCAGCACAACACGGACAGGCATAACGTCCTCTGGTACTCCAACCAGATAAATTAGCATAAGCCAGGAAGTCATTAATAGTCCACATCAAAGCCGCACGTAAATTAAAGTTCTCTTTTCTCATTGCATCATATGTCTGAACACCAGCCCATAGTTGTTTTAACTCTTCAACAAGTGGCTGCAAGTAGACGTCAATATCATTCCCGGGCCCTTTCTCTTCAGGTATAATCATAGACAAGATAAAAGATGATTGTTTCATGCAAACCCATGGAGGCAAATTGTAGGGAACAAGCACCACAGGCCAAGTACTGTACGTTGTGCTCATGAGTTTGTAAGGGTTAAATCCATCGGATGCTAGCCCAAGCCTCACACTCCGAGGATCACTTGCAAAGCTTGGAAATTTGGAGTCAAAAGATTTCCAAGCTAAAGAATCTGCAGGATGCCTTAACAATCCATCATTGGTTCGTCCATCACGGTGCCACGCCATTGACTCGGCTGTCTTCGACGACATGAAAAGTCGTTGAAGCCTTGGTATTAGCGGAAAATACCGTAAAATCTTAACTGGCTGCTTCTTTGATTGTGTATCGTGATCTTCCTTGTTACCATCTTCTGTATTTCTATTAATCCAACGGGATTGACCGCATACATGACAACACTGTTGGTTTATCCGGTCGCCCCAATACAGCATGCAGTCATTTGGGCAACTATGAATTTTGTTGCAGCCAAGGCCCAAATCCTTAATCAGTTTCTTCATGTCTTTAGAAGATTGAGGGATTTTCGCAAACGGGAACATTTCTTGTAGAAACTCTAACAGCATTGTCAACGAGTTTCGGTCCATCCTCCCAAACATTTCAAGTGAAAAAGACGAATACAAAAAGTCAGTTTGGAAAATTTTGATCCCTCATATAGTTCTTCATTCATTTCACCAAGTAACGTGTAGAACTTCACCGCTTCTTCATTTGGCTTTTCATCAGGTACACTTCTTCCCCCTTCGGTGAAAGTATTTCCACCAAAATTATATTCATCGGTTGCACCCAAGTCAGGTGGAAATGACCCGAAACCATGATTGCGCATATTAAAAGCATCCCGCAACATGCCTTCCATGTTATCATCTCTAACATTCTGATTGTAGGCACTATGAGGATAACCTAGATTCATCGATCAAGATGCTCCACTAGATGTACACTCTCCATGTAAAATCCATTTTTTGTGCCCCCGGACAAAGCCATTAACAACTAGATGTTCGTAGATAACTTCACGATAATGCAAATTGATATTGCAACACTTCTTACATGGGCAAAGAATCATATTCTCTTGGCTTGCATTTTGAAATGTGAAATTCAGAAAGGTTTCTACTCCATTTCGATAGCCGTTGCTTACCCTTGACAATTTCATCCAAGTCCTATCCATTTCGTAGTTGTTGAAGTCTAAAGTTGATAATAAATTACACGGCTAAATTGTTAATTTATAATTTATGTAAGTAATGATATGATCATATATATAACTGAGTACTATGTAAGTTATGTAAATTATGTAAGTTATGAAGTTTGACCTTAGAATTTTGTAAGTTATGAAATTTGATCTTAAAATTATGTAAGTTATGTATTCTTTAAGATTCATCATATGTGGCATTGTTATACCTATGGAGGATCCATTATATCTAACAGTGAGATATAAGGCAACCCGTCAGGTTTCCAGCCTATATACTTTGAATCTTTTTTTTATCTATACAAGTATTATGTAAGTTATGTATTATGGAAGTTATGTATTATGTAAGTTATGTAAGTTATGTATTATGTAAGTTAAATAATTTGATGAAAGCTATGTAAGTTATGTATCATGTAAGTTAAATAATTTTATGTAAGTTATGTATTATGTATTATGTAAGTTAAATTAAAATTTCAAATCGAGAATCGGTTGAGGTGTGAACATATATGACATGCATTACATTGTAGTTTTTTTTTTAAATATTAATTGGTTTTAGTTTTTTGTTTGAGGTGGGCTGAAAAATGTTATTATATGTTTTTTTTTTTAAAATTGAGGGTACGTTTGGTTCGCTGTAATGGAATAGAGTTGTAATTGAATAGAGGTGTAATGGAATAGAGGTGTAATGGAATAGAGCTGTAATAAGTAATTCAACTGTTTGGTTGAATGGAATGGAATAGAACCGTAATAGAATTCTTGTGTTTGGTTGAATGGAATGATGTTGTAATAGCATAAGGAAAAGAACTAAAATGACCAAAATACCCTTAGTAGAATTTTTTTTAGGTAGATGATTATTGTTATTGTTATTAAATTTTAATAAGGTTATTATTGAAAATAATTTAATAAAAATAATAAATAATTTAATCATATTTTAACATAATTATTATTAAATATAATTTAATAAAAATATAATTTAATAATATGCTTAATATAATTATTATTATATGAATTAAAAATCAAAATATATAATACTGTAAAATATATATACTATCAACATACACTACCTTTCAATTTTCATATTGAATATTTCAATTTCTATCCAACTTTTCCTTAATTCCAACTTAGTCCCTAAACCGAGACTAACTTTTATTCTTCACATTTAACTTAATATTTCTATTCAATTTCCACTTTAAACTAAATTCAACTTTCTAATTTCAGCATTAAACCATAATTTCGAAATTATTTCAATTTAGTCCATACTATTCAAAACTTATGAATTACTTTACAATTCAACCCTTATTTCATTCTTAACTTGAATTTCTATCAATTTAACCCTTAATTCATCATTTTATTCAACATGAACAATGTCTAATAATTAACTATCTTTCAAAATATCAACTTAACTTCATCAAAACCTTGTTCCAAGGCTTCTAAAACATCAAAATTAAGTGAAAAGGGCTAAATTGACTTACCTATAAAACTTCCAAACTTCAAACTTTTAATTTTCCCTTTTCTTTTTCTTTTCTCTTATTCTTTCTTTCCTTCCCCGCTCTCTATTTCGTTTGGCTTTCTCATTGTTTCTATTTCTACTCTTTTCTTTCTTTATTTCATTAAAACAATATATATATATATATATATATAAATATAATAACTTAATAAATATCTATTATAAAAATCTATTTAATAACAAATATTCTTTTAACATTTGTATCCATTTATATTATCACACTTGTTTTTCTTTAATCTATTTATTATATAAATATCTTTTACTTAATAATAATATATAATTTAATAATATACTTATATAATAAGTAAATATACATGTATTTTACAAATGTATGTATATTAGTATCACATGTCACCATATGCACCATACATTTGTCTTAATTTAATTTATTCATCACATAATATCAATTTAATAATAATAAATACATTAAATATTTACTTAAATAATAAGTAAATGCATACATATATTACAAATGTATGTACAATGTTTATTACACATGTATTTTATTTTTTATGTCTAAGTAAAGACAACACCAAGAAACCTTCAATTGCCAAAGAAATAGCATGTGCCTCACTAGCAACCAGATCGCAGATTTGATGCATCATTGTCAAGACTCCACTCAATTCACGCCAATCACAAACCAACATCACAAGAATAAAGTTATTAAGTAAGAAACTATGGAATAGTTGTAAGTCTAACATACCAATGTCTCTGTTAATGGAGGGATGTATCGATACATCAATCCATTTAACTAAGAGAAGGACATCTCTAAAGTCTAAAACTATCTGCATATATATTGAGCTATGAGTCAGGTCCGATGAAACCAATATGACCTAGGAAATTTTATTGTATTTCAAAGATTTGGCCACCAGTGAAACTCATTTCTGATTTTTCAACAGGATCATTCTTTTTACGATGTATTTTTACGATAAGTAACTAAATGTAGTAGTTAAGAACACAACAGGTGGCATCTTTGAAGAATTTCAGTTCTAGTAATAACAATCCGTCGCTACTTACGCAAAATAAAACAAAAATCGACTACCACATTTGCAATCACCTGTAATACTCGGTTCTATGAAATTATTTCCTTTCCTTCTTCCAGACAGGAAGATGGACACATTTCATATTTTCAATCTTCTACATTCTAGCAATTTTAATTCCAATTAATTGCAGAAGCCGAAAAGAAATCTTTGGAAAATAGTGGCAACGCATTTTTTTTCTTAATTGCTGGATCAAATGAAACAAAAATTCAATTTCTCATTTTATCTGCAGATACTAAGGATAAACATATCCAACGACAGCAAAGCACATTGGACAAGATGAACTACAAATCCAAAATTTAAAATAAGAAAGAAAGCATATCACCTTTAGCTTTGCTCATGAACATCCACCAGAATCTTTGCCGTGCTCTCTTCACTTGTCTCAATAAACTAACATATAGAAAATGATGTTAGATAAGGGTTTAATGTGTCCTCGTGTATCTCATACGTATTAAAATAAACTCCCCAATGTAAAAACTCACAATGAACAAGAAAATAGTCCATTATCATAAGTTAATAGACAAACAGTTGATGAAGTCACAGCAGAGAATAGCAGATGATAGAGAACAAAATTGAGAAAGAAATATGGCGGGGTTGAAGTGAAGGAAAATGTCAAAAGTTTAATCTCACAAGAAGCTAAAATTTATTCAACCTCACGAAAATCGAGCAGTGAAACAAAGACAAACTACAAATTTTCAAATAAATACACCTAGAGACGGTCAAATCCTTGTGAACAGGAAACTTAATGAACAATATTTCACCTATACACTTGAAACAACTCGAGCAAGAGCTTTAACCATACCCTCCATGACATTTGTGTTCTTTGGATGCCTGAAAGAGCAAATGCATGAGATTACTCTTATTTTCCAAAAATTAACCAACTAGTGAAAAAGGGAGGAGGAAGAAACAAGAACAAACTTTGATATCTCGAAATTGAGTAACAAATGACTAATTGAAATTTGAATATAGATGCAAAACCAACGAGTCATCACTAAATTAGCATTAAAGCAGGATAGGCCACCGCATAATTCACCAAACTAACAAAAAAAATCATTAAATCCTAGTATTCTTTGGGGTTGTGAATACACCAACATATCAAGTTCATTCAACCTTAAAGTCAATTCTGGCACCAAATTAGGTTCACTTATTATATGAGGTTACCTTAGCCAACTCTATAGGTTTACCTCATAACATCCTATGGGGATTTAGGATATGTTGGCTTAATTGTTCTTTACTTTGTCAGTAACCAACCACAACATGCTATCCTAGGAAAAGAAGGAAGCTCTCACTACATGCAGAGAAAAAACCCAAGGGGACAGGAATGGCCAACTGCAATGTAGGCAGTGCAACAAGAGAGAAATAGTGCCATGCGATCACAAAACGATAAAAGCTCTTGCTTGCAAAATCGAGTGCATCCCGAAAACTTATAATGTAAGGTTACAAATGCAAAATGGCAAGGTACAAGAACGATGATAAAGATAATGCTTTCCATACCTCCGCTTCGTGTCTCGTGAATGATATGGTGGGACCGCAATACTTCCAAACCGGCTCCGCAAAGGAAACGAATGGCTACTCCTCGATATAATGTTTAAATGAAGAAACCTTGCTATGACAGATAAAAATAAAAATAGCTACCTAGTTGTTGCATGAATCTCCCAACTAATTGCTCTTAAACTCTTCCATAACGTCGAATGTAAGAGGCTAGGTTTCCTCCAAAGACGTAACTCAAGGACCGAGAACAAACAACTTTCGGACTAAAAATTAAAGAAAAATCAGCCCATTCTTATGTGGAAATTAGAGTAGAAAACATATATACAATGTATTCTAAATAATCAGCACTTGATACTTGACTTTAACGTATTAACTATTAAGCTAATTATAACATCAAATCCCAACACAAACCAATTGGTGGAGAAGCATTGCGTAAACTAGAATAAGGGTCTTATTTAATATTACGGCATTACTTATGAGCTTTTTCATTTGTTTAGAGCTAGGATTACCATGGTTATACAATCTTCTAAAATAACTATAACAAATGTTTACAAATTAAAAGGATTGAAATTGACTAATAAATTGCCCGGTCCCAAGAATCGTTACAAAACAACCAAATTTCCAAGTTGACAAAGAGAATCGAATCGCTTAATCCATCAAACCGTGGGATTAAAGAGAATATATCAAATGGGTATTCCGAAATGACCGAAAATTATAAACAACCATTGTTGGAATCGAAAACGAGAAGAAAGAAAAGAGAGAGCCAAAAAGGAACAAACTTGTAAAACGTGAAGAAGGCAAATGATGTTAGGGTGATTAATGTAAGAGAGAAAATTAAGCTCGCAATCCAAACAGTTGGCGAGGTGTTTGTTGATCTTGGAAAGAAAACTTGCTTCACCGCCACTTCTTCACCGCATGATTTCGTCTCGACTTTCCAAATGATGGAAACAGAACTTTCACGTAGCTTTGATTTTAGCAAATAGTCTCCGATCGTGAAGGGTTCCAACAGATAGGGCATGGCAATGTATGCGTGGGCTCCATTAGCTTTCTTTCATGTTGTTGCTCTGTCAATAGTTGTTGCTAGACTTTTCTCGTTGGTTACTTGGCTTGTTCTTGGCGAAGGAGAAAGCCAGAAGGAGATTTTGGGAAAATTTTCTTCATTTCTATTCGGCAAATGGCTATTTAGTGCTGAAAGCACTGAATCCCTATTACGCGTTTTAGAGAATAAAAACGTAATAGGTAATACAGCCGAATGAAAAAACACTAAACCAAACAAAAGCATTGGATGGGCCCACAGAATAGGGGTGTAATGGCACCCAACCAAACATGGTGTGAAATTTGCTGTGATGTTGTTAAATTTAAAAAGTTTTCAACTTACTTCTTTTAAAAAAAGAATTTATTTTCTATATTAAAACATATTTAAATAATGATCTATATTATTATATTGATAACAAAATATTTATAAGTTTTAAATTTAAAAGTTTTAAATTACTTCTTTTAAAAATAATTTATTTTTATAATAAAACATATTTAAATAATGATCAATATTATTATTGTATCGATAACAAAATATTATTACAATTTTGAAAAACATTAAAAATATTAAATATTAAAATCAAACATTATTAATATAAAAATTAGTAAGTAGTAATTATTAATAAACCAAAAAGCCATATGAATGTAAGGGGTTAATTATTAGTAATTAGTAATTATTAGTAATTAGTAATTAGTAATTATTAATTTAAATTAAATTATAAAAATATTTTTAAACCATTTTTATTTTGATAATATTACTATCGAACTTAAACCTTAGATATTAACAGCTAAGGGGTTAATGCAGAACTTGTTTAAAAAAGGTTGATATAAAATCTACTAATTTGGACAAACCAAAATCCAGAAAAGATAAACATAGTTGATAAAATTGGATGAAAATTTTACATTACAATCTTGACTCACAATTTTGCACTAAAACGTACCTTAATAATTGGAAGAAGATGGTCTACTCCACTCTCACCAAGAAACGAAATTGCGATCAAATAAATACAAAAGATTAATAATCTTGACTAATTATTGGATATCTAATGTTTTTCTATCAAATGAATATAAATCAGCAAAATAAATATAAATAAGAATAATACTGATTTCATACCTGTTAAGTTATTACCAACAAATCCAATCTGACAGTTGCAGGAGCAGTAGGAAGCAATAACTGAAATACAAACAACGTTATAAAAGTTATTAAAATTCTTACAAATTCTTTAATGTTATTAATAGGTAACTTTAATGTTATTAAAATTCTTACAAATTAACTCAACATTTTAATTAAAATAAAATAGGTAGATTAACTAAGCACGTTATAATTGAAAATATTATAATAATAATTAAATTCCTTTTCTTTCATTATTTAATAGAATAAAAGTTAGGATTTTTTTCCTTTTAATGTTTTTTTTAAGGCACATTGTGCTCTTAAAAATATATATTATTTTAAATTTTAGAGACATTACAACCATAAACATTCAACATAAACCATAAATTTATTGTTTTAATTCTATTTATCGTAATTGAAATGTGATAATTTGCGGTAAGTTCTCCATCATAAATGGTATGCATATTGATTTATTTTTTCATGACCATTTTTATAAGTAAAAAAAAAAAAAAAAGCACACATACGATTCCAATTATCACAATGACCAAAATAAGATGCATCTACTACCACGACACAAGTGAAAACAGATATGATTGTAATTTAAAGTATGATTTGTGAATTCCCATTTTCACTTTCACAGTAAGGAAATTGAAATGGATGGTTGTTAGCCCAGTTCTCTCCTACCATAAATTATTAGGCATGGAATCATTGCCTCTGTATTCCACTTGAAATTTGAATGTCAATAAACATAAATAAGATTAGCTACAAATCCAAGTGGTAGGTTAGGCTGGTTTCAGCTAACTCTAACTGTAATCATATATCAAAGTTGAGTTCATATTCTCTGGAATTTGGCTGGCATTTGTATGAATAGGCTAATCTTCAACCTTCTCTACATGCGTTCTATATCCAGTTTGAGCATATGAATCAGTTCCCAACTTAGAATTGTTTTGTTGGTACAATGCAATTTGCAATAGCAAAATATCCCAATCTGATAAAATTCTTTAAATAGTGGGATATATGACAAAAATGAAAAATCTTTCACATTTAAAGTAGATTTGCCGCTATCCAGTGATCTAGAACCAAAGATTCATTAACATATTTGTACTCCCTATTAACTAGCTTATCTCCGATTGCAAAATCTCATATTATTTTGTTCAGCTCAACTATCATTCCTAGAAAAACAGCATGCAATCAAAGTTTCATCTTCAAATTAAACTGAAAGGCACGATCTTTGGGGTAATTAGCCTATCAATCAAATACTATGACTATAAGAATCAAAGGGAGACCAATTAGATGAGATCAGAATTGTAACACCCCAAACCCGGTCTATGCATTTAAGACCAGATTTGATATGTCACACAAAACGAACATGCATCTAATCATCTAATGATTTAAGAAAACAGATCCTCAAAACTATTTTGGAAATGGAGTTTATTAAAAACCGAGGTTAATTTAAAATATATGATTTAAGACATAAGAATTTATAAATTGAAACTTAGAAAATAATTGGTTTAAAGTTTATGAGCAGTCTAAAAGAGCTCAACAGAAATTTACGAAATAATGATTTTTAAGAAAAACCCCTTTTTCTTTTGTACTTAAATTTGAGGAAAACATTTGATTTTATTTTAAAATTAAATAAACCCATTTAAGTACCTAAACATAATTAAAATCCATCCACGAGTAAAACATTCATAAAAATAATACCAAAGGCCTTATTACAACACCATTGAAATAGAAATTAAATAAAAATACTTAAAAGAATTTTAAAGTTCATATAAACCATCATTTGTAGTATGGCTTCCACAAAGTCATCCCCGGCCCAAGCGTCCATTACTGATTATTACCTGAAAAGGGTAAAGAAAACGGGGTGAGTTACTTAGAACTCAGTGTGAAACCCACTTACTATAGTCCACTGGGCCAAAACCATTTAAGCATGTATTTGGGCCGGAGCCCATACACAAATATAGCAATTTAACATGTATAGCATGCATGTGATATGCAATTCCCAAACCAAACCTAGTAATCCATCCGCTACACACCACCCGTACCAACCAACACACTTGTGGGGATCATCAGTCAACCCACCCCGCCAACACACCAATCGCAAGCATTAAGCCATTTATAACAATAACTCGCAGGCCAGTGGCCATTTATAATCGCAGGCATTTAGCCATATATCAAATTGGGCACGAAGCCATATATCAAACTGGGCGCGAGGCCATATATCAAACTGGGCACGAGGCCATCAAAATTTTGTAGCAAAGCTACCAGAACTTCTCTTTGTCAAATATCCCAACCCATGCAATCATGTAAACAACATGCATAATAATTCATACATATAATAATTTCAACATAAGGCCCATACAAGAATTATTACAATCTGGCCCATATTACAAATTGGCCCATTTCACATCTCATATCACACTTGGCAAATTTTATCAAATAACTCATATGGCCCATTTATCACATGTGGCCCAAAATATCACTTTTCATCATTTTAGCCCATTAAGGGCGATTTCGAAATTTTCACGATTTTAATACCGATTTCATGTTCTTAACACTAAAGTATTTATTATACCATATTTTTCCAATTTCACCAACTTTGCGATTTTTAATCCAATGCTTAATAACTGTATAGTCATCTAACCCATGAGATACAGTGTGAGATTACACACCATTTCAGATATGTATACGGAAGGTATGGGATTACACACCTGATTACGGTGAGAACTATACTTTCCCAATTGTCGATACCTAAATACGTATCACGTTTGATTAGAACACTAATACTTAAAATAAATCTATGCTAAAGATAAGCGATCTAGATCTTTACCCTCGGAATCTCGAACAACTACTATTTGACGGTTCTCCCCGGTTGACGGTTCACAACCCGGTGGAAAATCTCAGACAGTTAAAGGCTCCAAACTATGAACAACTTCAAATAATTGGTTCTCCCCGGATGAGGGTCCACAACTCAGTGGAAAGTCTCGGATTGCCGAAATAGCCCTTCGCTTGAATCTAGAGGGAATAGCAAATCCGCCCCTCTTTCGAGCACTATTCACCACCCTTTTTGACCCTATCTTGTTTGCCTCCATTGACAAAAGAATATTAGTCCAACTAATATTTCGAAAACTAAGACTATTGGTTTTAAGGGCGAAATCGGCTTACCACGAAACCTTTACGTTCAAGGGATGAAAATCGAGCGATAACGTCCCTAAGATAAAATCGATTAGTAACTCCATCTTTAACGAAATAACGAGTAGTATGAAAGTCCTTGATAGAAACCCTTACCTTAACACTTTGGATCGAATCCTAGCGATTTACGATGATTACGAGCACTTCCAAGTTTCGGCCTTCTCTATAACACTATAAAGACGAAAAATAATTGTCTAAGAGAAAGAGATAGAGGATGCTATTTTCGGTCAAAAGACCCTCCCAAACCAAAATGTATATTCGGTAAAGAAAAAGGAGAGAATAAATAATCGAATAGGGTTCTTACCGATTGATTAAAATGAAAGTAGAAAGAATGATTGATAAGAAAATATATGTAAAAAGGGAGATTCGGCTATGAAGAAAAATTGAAGAAAATGGTGTTAGCACCATTCGGCCATAGGGAAAAGGGAAGGGAGAAAATGTTGAATGGATTTTGTAAGAAGAAAAAGATGAAATGGCCTTCAGTTTAGTGTTTTTGGCACTATAGGAAAAAGACTTGAGAGGTTTAGGAAAAATAAAACCAAATGGTCAAAATAAAGTGACCAAAAGAAGAAAAAACAAAGATGTTCACTAATGCCCCAAAGTACATTCGGCTATGAGAGAAAATATGAAAAGAAAAAGTGTTTTGGGAGAAACAAAAAATGACCAAAATGAAAAGTGCACAACAACACCTATCCTTACCCAAAAGCCTTCAAAAAATTCGGCCACCCCCTAGTCCCCAAAACCGTCCAAGTTCATGGACAAAGTTTGGCCATTCCAAACTTTCCAAAACACACCCCTTAAAAAGTGCCTTGTGTTCCCCCTACATACCATAAGTTCATGATTCCTTTCCCTATCTTCAATTCTTACCTTAAGCCATTAGCCACCTTACCATAAAAAAATAAAGTCCAACCTACCAAAAATAGAGCTTGGCCGACACATGCTAGAAGAGTGCAAAAATTAAAGTCACAAAATGCATACGTGGTCCAGCCCGTGTCTCCATCCTGTCGATTTAGGCACGGCTATGACACACCCATGTAATATATGGGTAGAGGCCGTGCTTCGGGTCTGCTAATTGGGGCACAGCCATGTACATCAAAGCCAAGCCGTGTTGGGCTCTTTTTATCGATGAGGCACAGTTATGTAAATTAGGGTGTGACCGTGTGCAATCTAAATATTGGGGCACGATCGTGTGGCATGAAGTCCAGGCCATGCCGGCTTCTTGGGTTGACATTCTTTTTATCCTTAGGTGTTCTCCTGAGTATAAGACATGAAAAGAAAGGATTAAGAGCATCTTTTTACATAAATTGAGGGCTAAATCATCCAAAAGCATACTAAATATGGGGTTAAAATGTGTTACTTTTACGGTTTATCAAATACCCCCACACTTAAGCTTTTGCTTGTCCTCAAGAAAAATTCTCAATTTACAATTAAAACGAACTTTCCAAAATTCATAATTCCTATCTATATTGTCTCATCATAATTCATAGATAATTTATACATGGATAATTCAACTCAAAGAGTCCTAAAGATTCAATTACGATAAGTCATACCTTTGTAGTACGAAAACATAGGTGTTTCCCCTTATCTAAGTAATTGCCTTTAATTCAAAGTCGACAAGGATTAACGTCCTTACAATAGATTCACTCAAGTCACTCAAAGGTGTTTAAGGTTCAAGAATAAACACTCTAAGTCGAACCTGAAAAGTTAATCGCATAGACTTGCCTGGAAATCAAATCTCCACCACAGTATATGAGTTGATACATAGATCAAAAGGTCTTTAATCAAGGTTGTAATGGGGCTAGGGTTAAAGGTGTGGAAAAAAGGCTGAATTAGAAGGGTTGGAATCGAGATTGACTTGACAAAATACCTAACTAGAAACATTGAACTAAATATGAATATTTACTTCGAATGAAAACTAATAATATCACTTTTGATAAATACTCCATAATAAGGATTATTTTGATACTACTTTAATACGAGCTTTTTATTTACCAATTGGAGTTTAAACGCTCTAAGCTCTTTTATATACTACCAATATTGAATATACTGGGATTTTTTTTAAAGAACAAACTAAGTAAAACTTAATAAAAGGAACTTTGATAATTGAAATAACCTAATTTGGCAATTGATCAAGCCAATTCTCGATAGAGGGGTAGTCAAAGGAATATTGATAACAAATACAAAGGGATTTTGGTTTAATATTAGTGGGTGAGTCAATAAAAAGGTTATTAGGATTTAAGGGGGTTCACTAGGGGTTAATTTGTGAAGGTAGGCTTTTTAGTGGAGTGAATGGGTTAAACCTAGGTGCCTTTATCATCTCAGTGTATCAAATCATTAATGTGGTCTTCAACATGTATAAACGAGGCAAGTTCTAGAATAACAGTTCAAAGTTGACACACTCATAATCAATTAAGTGAGCAAGAAAAAGAATATATGCTCTATAAGGCTCAAAATCTCACCAAAAGTTATAGGTGTTTTTGACATCAATCCCTGTAAATTTCAAACTTCAAGGTAATACTCAAATTCAATTTAACAACCTATCAATTTTTATTTTTGAAAAATAGACTTATCATGCTTGATTCTCTAGTATCCTTCAAATTTAATCCTCAATGCACAATTAACTATGATTTAATTAGAGACATATCAATAATGTAACACCCTAAAAAATCCGAGTGTTTTTATATTGCATGAATTGGTGTTTAGATTTTAAAGGAAAATTCCTTACTTTTATTTTAGTGCTTATTGAAGTTCTAAAGAGGAGTATAGCATAATTAGGATAAGGAATAAAAATTAATAATTGAGAAATTATTGAAGAGAAGCAAAGGTCATTAAGACTTAAGTTAAATTAAGTGTTAATGAGTGTCATAAGTTGAGTACATGGCATGGTGGAGTTGGCGCATGAGTTATAGCAAGAGGGAAGAGGTTCGAATCCCTTATTTAGCATCTAAATGAATTTTTGTTTTTAATTTTCTGCACATGGATAGCAAGTGTCGGCCAAGAACATATATGGTAAGTGTTGACCATGTTATTTTTGGTTAGTGTATCAAAGGTTTAAGGAAATAGTTATCATATGGCATGGAATCAAATACTTAAGGAAAGATAGGGGGAACATAAGGCACATATCAAGGAAGAATTTTGGAAACAAAATCATGGCTATTGACCATGCTTTGGATGGCAATTGGGTATAGAGAAGGAGCCAAATTTTTGTGTTAGTTTTGGCTAAGCATTTCATTTTCTCTTTGGTCATTCCTAGCAACCTAGTGCAGAATTTTTCTTCTTCTCAACCTCTTTTCCCTTTATTAAATTGATCATTGGTAAGCCTTGATTATTTTGACCAATTGGTCATTTTGCTTTTCACTTTAGTGTTCAATTTTGTGCCTTTCTCTTAGTGCCGATTTTACCAATACCTAAAAGACCATTCTTTTCTTTTCTTCTCCCCATTGCCGAACATACATTGCTCTCAAAACTCATCTCTTTCTTTCTTTCTTCTATTCTCCATTCTCTTTGAAAGTCAAAAGACATCATCATCATTCTTCTCTCATCTTTATTTCTTTTCACTCATATTTTCTTCCTTTTCTTCAATGGCCGAATGCTAGAGTGCCCATAGTCAATTTATTTTCTTTTTCTTTGGTTGCATAGTCAATTTTCCAACTCTCATAAGCATCGTTTTCAATCCTTTCTTTTGATCGTGGATTATAGGTAAGGGTTTCTTCTTTTTCGTTTTCGATTTACTAATGGTATTATGGCGAATATTAATGGTGTTATGAAGGACTTTTTGAATCGATATAACGTTCATTCTAATAACGTTTCTTTCGTTATTATTTAGTGCAATAACGGAAGATCGAAACTCAAGTGATCGGGAGAATCGTAGAAACGTTGGAAACGTTTTATTGTGGTAAGGAAATCTCACTCTTTAAAACCTCTAGTACTATTCGATATTATATTAGATTTAACTAATATTCCTTTTATCGTGAAGACTTTCAAAATAGGGAAGAAAAGGCGGTGGTTAGTCACGTTAAGAGGCGGATCTCAAATCCCCATTTAAACGAAGAGCGGTTTCGAGAAATCGGATTTTCCACCGGTTGCGGACCATCTTAGAAGGAGTCAATTATTCAAGTAGTACGAACTTCCGAGCCATTATCGTTGGTGGATTCTCGTGCGAACGAATCAATAAACGGGAGAAGCTGAAAATTGAAGTGATTCAAAATCAAGAGGGTAAGATTTTGGATCTATTACCGATTAAAAATATTTTTACGAAATAGTATTCTAACGGATCGAAATGTGTTTTAGGTGCCGAGAGCGAGAAGGATTAGTACTCTCGGATCGAGGTGTGTAACTTCACACTATTTTTCGGTTGGATGTCAATATCGGTATGGAAGTAAAAATCATAAAACGACTAGATCGGTAAAACGTAAAACCGATATTTTGACGAAAATACGTAAAAACGACTAAATCGTGAAAATTACGAAAATACCCTCGAGAAATTACTTGTTATTATGTAAATTGTATGTTTCGTGAAAATTGGGCCAAAATACTCTAGTTCGATAAATTGGGCCAAAATACTCTAGTTCGTTAAATTGGGCCAAAATACTCTAGTTTGTTAAATTGGGCCAAAATACTCTAGTTTGATAAATGGGCCAAAGCCCACTAAACTGCTAATTGGGCAAATTGCTAAATTAATTTTTGGGCCAAATGAAATGTTTAATGATAAACCCACCATGTTATGGATTAAATAAAAATTGTTATATGATTATATTTTGTTATATATACATAATTGCATGGGGTGGGGTATATGAAGAGAAGAATGGCCTGTTGCCAAAAATCTAGTTTGGTGGCTCTGCCACAAAAATAAATATGGCATATTGCCTCTAGTTCGATGGCCTTGCCACAAATAATTAAATGGCTTATTGCCTCTAGTTCGGTGGCTCTGCCACAAATATGGCCTATTGCCTCTAGTTCGGTGGCTTTGCCACAAATATGGCTTATTGCCTCTAGTTCGGTGGCTTTGCCACAATTATAAAAAGGCTTAATGCCTACGATTGGTGTGTTGGCGAGGTGGGTTGACTCGATCCCCACGGGTGTGATGGTTGGTACGGGGGTGTTAGCGGATGGATATTAAGTTTTGGTTGGGAAATTCATTTTACATGCATTTTAAATTATTTTAATTTATGATATATTGTTGAATTCTGTAATTGGGCTCAAGCCCAACATAATATCTTGACGATCTGGCCCAATAATGGTGGTGAGTGAGTTACACACTGAGTTCTAAGTAACTCACCCCCTTTAATTTTTCCATCTCAGGTAATGGAAATTGACGTGGACTTGGGCCGAGGATGACTTTGTGGAGGCCATACTGCAAAACATGGGTTATTTTAAACTCTGAACTTTTAATAAGTATTTTTACTATTTTGGGTTATTGTAATAAGGGCCTCTATAAGTAAATTATGGATTTTATGTGTGTTGGTTTTAAATTATACTTTGGACTTTTAAATATGGATTATGATTATATGATGTTTTATTAAAATAAATTTGGGTTTTAAATCCTTTTATAAATATTTTATCATTGTTAACTCTTTAATAAATTACCTAAAGTATTTGATAATACAAGGATTTTCAACTAATGTTTTCAAATATTTATCAAATTCAAATACTCTTCAAAATTTTAAACCCTGTAAATAAATATTGTAGCTTTCAACTCATTAGTGATTTTAAAAATAGCTCGATTCATGTAACAAACCAAATCTAGTCTCAATGCATAGACCGGGTTTGAGGTGTTACATTTAGTGGTATCAGAGCCAGTTTCAAAAACTCGACTGTGGTTTGGGTTCACAAATAATTTCTGTATGAAATCGTTCAAATTTTTTTTTTGATCAAGATGGCACCACAAGCATCCAAGCAACAAGTCAAGTAAGTATTTATTGATTACTATAATATAATCATAGGAACACTCTAGAACTTCTAGTTTTAGATGTGAAAACCGTAGAGATTGAGACTATAGGATATGTTATGAAAAACAACTTTATATCTCAAATCTCATAAAATATCGTTAATAAACACCGAAACAAATTTTCTAATTCATAAAACTTGTAATCAGATAAAAATGAATGAGCTATCATGAGCACTAGAGGACGTGGTCGTGGACGCGGTAGACATGGCCGTGGTAGAGGCCGAGGTGCTACGATTGAAGCACCAAATCATATGCCGGAAGTAGACGCACCTGCGTCAATTGAAAGTGAGACGGGATCACGCGATCACATGGATGAAGATAATGCATTGACTCAAGCAATGCTGCGAGTCTTGGAAAGGGTCGCTGGAGCTAGAATTGGGCCAACAACTCGTGGGTTAATTTCAGAGCGACTTAAGGTAAATAATGCAGAAGTTTTTAGGGGAGTCTCTGGTGTAGCTCCAAATGTAGCTGAATACTCGCTCGAAGCTGTGGAACGGATTATGGATGATATGGAATGTCTTGTCGAGCAAAAACCGAGAGGAGTCAGTATCCTTATTAAGAGATGAGGCGTCGGTGGTGGCTCATTGTTCGAGAAGGCACCAAGTCGCATCGATTAATTGGGAATTCTTTAAAGCTGCCTTCCAAGGAAAATACATTGGAACGAGTTATGTAGACGCTCGAAGGAAAGAATTTCTGAATCTTGTACAAGGAAGTAAGACCGTGGTAGCATATGAAGCTGAGTTTTTACGTCTGAGCCGTTATGCCCGGACAATTGTAGCAACAGATCACGAACGTTGTGTGCGTTTCGAGGATGGACTTAATGATGAGCTGAGGGTTCTGATTGCTCCACAGCAAGTTAGAAATTTTTTGACTCTCGTGGAGAAGGCCAAAATAGCCGAAGAGGCTAAGAATTGAAGCAGCGAACCGAGAAAAATTCTGAAACAAGAGAGAGACACAGCGGTTCGTCAAAGAGATTCCAGAAGAAACCTCGGAATGATGAATCAATTCAAGGTAGAACCCCGGTAACAAATAATCGGAGTCGAGATTACACTGAGTGTGGGAAAAGACATTTTGGAGAATGTTGGAGGAAAACGGGTGCATGCTACAAATGCGGTTCAATGGATCATCAGTACAAAAATTGTCCTCGACGTATGGATACGACTCAAGAAGTTCGTAATAATGATGCACAGCCGCCGAGGTAATCAGCAGCCACCGAGAGGTCGAGGACCAGGTCGTGGTGGTAATGAGGCTGGTCGTGGTCAAGGTGCACCGGGTCGAGGCAATGGTCATAGAGAAATACAGATGCAAGACAGCCTGGACTGGTCTATGCAGTTAGACGCCGCGAGGACGGCAATGCACCAGATGTGATAACTGGTACGTTCTTCATTTTTGATGTACCTGTTATTGCCCTAATAGATATTGGCTCTACCCATTCATATGTATCTAGTGCCATATCCGAAACACGAAATTAGAATCAAATTACCGGTAGTGAGATAACGATGAATTAGTCCATTAGGACATTGGTAATTGTTAATAAAATATTTAAAGACGTGCCTTAAAAATTCAAGAGGAGATATTCTTAGCAAACTTGATGGAACTACCTTTCACGAGTTCGATCTCATTCGGCATGGATTGGTGGTTAAACATCTATGAATTGGATTGTCTTTGAAAAATAAATGTCGATAAGAACCTTGGATGATAAGGAAGTCATAATGATTGGTGAGCGAAGGAACTATCGGCAAATGTGGTATCTGCATTAAAGGCGAGAAGTTGGTGCGGAAAGAATATGGAGCATTCCTAGCCTTTATCGTGCTTTGGATGCTAAAGAGTTATCTGTGGATGATGTGAGGACGGTGAAGGAATTTTTCGATGTATTTCCAAGAACTTCTTGTATACCTCCATATCGGGAAGTAGAGTTTAGCATTGAGCTTTTGCTCGGGACGACTCCGGTGTCCATTGCCCTTATAGAATGGCAAGAAGGAGTTGGTGAGCTCAAAGCTCAAATTCAAGAATTACTAGATCGGGATTTATTCGACCAAGTGTGTCTCCGTGGGAGCACCCGATTGCATCGTCAAGAAGAAGGATGGATCGATGCGTATGTGCATTGACTACAAACAATTGAATAAATTGATGATCAAGAATCGGTATCCTCTGCCGAGAATTGATGACCTGTGTGATCAATTAAAAGGAGCTTCAGTTTTCTCCAAAATTGATTTGAGGTCGGGTTATCACCAGCTCAAGGTGAAAGAAATGGACATTTATAAGACGGTATTTGGACACGTTACGGACACTATGAGTTTGTAGTGATGCCGTTTGGACTAACCAATGCACCAAATGCATTTATGGACATGATGAACCGAAGTCTTTCAACCATATTTAGACCGGTTTGTGGTAGTGTTCATAGATGATATATTGGTTTATTCGAGAAATGAGGAGGAACATGACCAAAGATTTGTGAATAGTATTACAACTACTTCGTGATAAACAATTATATGCCAAATTTAGTAAATGCGAATTTTAGCTTAAGGAAGTGACTTTCCTTGGTCATGTAGTATCACGAAGGAATAAGGTAGATCCTCGAAAAATTGAGGCTATTCGGATTGGAAACCACCAACATCGGTGGTGAAATTTGAGTTTCTTGGGTTTGGTGGATACTATAGACGTTTTGTAGAGGGTTTTCGTTGATTGTCGCACCTCTAACTAAACTGCTGAAAGGGAGCTCGTATATTTGGACCTGAAAAAAGCAAGAGAGTTTCGAGAAATTGAAGAAGATCCCGACGGAAGCTCGGTTTTGATTCAAAGGAGGTCTGAAAAGAATTTATTATTTATTGTGATGCGTCTCACATGGGTTTGGGTTGTGTGTTGATGCAAAATGGAAAAGTGGTGGCTTATGCTTCTTGTCAATTGAGACCACACGAAGTAAACTACCCTACGCATGATTTGGAGTTAGCTGCCGTTGTCTTTGCTCTAAAGATTTGGAGGCACTATCTCTATGGTGAGAAATCTATAATCTACACGGATCACAAGAGTCTTAAATACCTCCTTACCCAAAAGGAGTTAAATTTGAGACAAAGAAGATGGGTAGAATTGTTAAAAGATTATGATTTCTCGATCGAATATCATCCTAGAAAGGCTAACGTGGTAGCTGACGCGTTAAGTCGTAAGACAGTATCTAAATTAAGAGCTTTGTTTGCCCATTTGAGTCTGTACGAGGATGTCAGTTTATTAGCAGAACTTCAGATGAAGCCTTTGTGGCTGGAACAAATCAAGGAAAAACAGACATCAAATGAGAAGTTGGAACCTTTACTTCGGCAAGTTGAAAATGGTGAAATTGAGGATTTTGGAATAAACACGGAGGGTGTGTTATGTTTTCGAGGAAGAGTATGTATGCCTAAGGACTCAGATCTAAGGCAACTGATTCTACGGGAGGCGCATAGTAGCCCTTATGCTATGCATCCCGGAGGAAATAAGATGTATCGAGATCTCCGTGAACAGTATTGGTGGCCAGGGTTGAAACGTGAAATTTCAAAATTTGTGGGAAAATGTTTGACTTGTCAGCAAGTGAAGGCAGAACATCAATTACCGTCTGGATTGTTGCAACCGATAAAGATTCCTCTTTGGAAATGGGAGAGGATAACTATGGATTTTGTTAGTGGGTTACCGTTAACACCTACTAAGAAAAATTCCGTTTGGGTAATTGTTGATCGGTTGACGAAGACTGCTCATTTCTTGCCAGTTTGTACGGATTATTCATTACAGAAGTTGGCAAAACTGTACGTATCTAAAATTGTGAGGTTGCATGGGGTACCTGTATCTAT
This sequence comes from Gossypium rotundifolium, assembly GCA_025506655.1. NCBI lineage: Eukaryota > Viridiplantae > Streptophyta > Magnoliopsida > Malvales > Malvaceae > Gossypium > Gossypium rotundifolium. The sequence goes on along the minus strand of CP106731.1, from coordinate 13,936,678 downwards.
TATATCGGATAGGGACCCTAGGTTTACATCACGATTCTGGAAAGCCCTACATGAAGCCTTGGGGACAAAATTGAATTTCAGTACGGCTTTTCATCCTCAGTCTGATGGTCAGTCGGAGAGGGTAATTCAGATATTGGAAGATATGTTAAGGGGATGTGTAATCGACTTCAGGGGTAGTTGGGAGGATTATCTACCTTGGTAGAATTCGCATATAACAACAAACTATCGCCTAGCATTCAGATGGCACCGCATTGAGGCATTGTATGGTCGTAAATGTCGTTCTCCTATTTGTTGGACCGAGTTGGGCGAAAAGATGATGTTAGGTCCTGAGATGATATCTGAGACAGAGGATAAGGTAAAAGTTATTCGAGCACGGTTGAAAGAAGCCTCAGATAGACAGAAGTCGTATGCAGACCTGAAGCGAAAGGATATCGAGTATGATGTGGGGGATCAGGTTTTCTTGAAGGTATCTCCTTGGAAAAAGATCTTCAGATTCGGAAGGAAGGGCAAGCTAAGTCCTAGATACATTGGACCTTATCGTGTTTCAAGCGTGTTGGTCCGATGGCTTATCGATTGAGTTACCTCCTAATTGGATCAAATCCATAATGTTTTCATGTTTCCATGTTGAGGCGTTATAGATCGGATCCTTCGCACATTATACTAGGTAGAAAAATTGAAGTGAATTGATTTGTCTTTTGAAGAAGAACCGGTGGAAATCTTAGACCGAGATGTCAAGGTGCTAAGAAAGAAAACCGTGCCGTTGGTCAAAATTCTATGGCGTAACCACGAGTGGAAGAAGCTACGTGGGAGCCCGAGGATGCAATTTAAGCAACAATACCTCACCTCTTTCAACCGGGTAAATTTTGAGGACGAAATTTTCTTTAAGGAGGGTAGAGTTGTAACACCTAAAAAATCCGAGTGTTTTTATATTGCATGAATTGGTGTTTAGATTTTAAAGGAAAATTCCTTACTTTTATTTTAGTGCTTATTCTAAAGAGGAGTATAGCATAATTAGGATAAGGAATAAAATTAATAATTGAGAAATTATTGAAGAGAAGCAAAGGTCATTAAGACTTAAGTTAAATTAAGTGTTAATGAGTGTCATAAGTTGAGTACATGGCATGGTGGAGTTGGCGCATGAGTTATAGCAAGAGGAAGAGGTTCAATCCCTTATTTAGCATCTAAATGAATTTTGTTTTAATTTTCGCACATGGATAGCAAGTGTCGGCCAAGAACATATATGGTAAGTGTTGACCATGTTATTTTTGGTTAGTGTATCAAAGGTTTAAGGAAATAGTTATCATATGGCATGGAATCAAATACTTAAGGAAAGATAGGGGGAACATAAGGCACATATCAAGGAAGAATTTTGGAAACAAAATCATGGCTATTGACCATGCTTTGGACGGCAATTGGGTATAGAGAAGGAGCCAAATTTTTGTGTTAGTTTTGGCTAAGCATTTCATTTTCTCTTTGGTCATTCCTAGCAACCTAGTGCAGAATTTTCTTCTTCTCAACCTCTTTTCCCTTTAGCCGAAATTGATCATTGGTAAGCCTTGATTATTTTGACCAATTGGTCATTTTTGCTTTTCACTTTAGTGTTCAATTTTGTGCCTTTCTCTTAGTGCCGATTTTACCAATACCTAAAAGATCATTCTTTTCTTTTCTTCTCCCCATTGCCGAACATACATTGCTCTCAAAACTCATCTCTTTCTTTCTTTCTTCTATTCTCCATTCTCTTTGAAAGTTAAAAGACATCATCATCATTCTTCTCTCATCTTTATTTCTTTTCACTCATATTTTCTTCCTTTTCTTCAATGGTCGAATGCTAGAGTGCCCATAGCCAATTTATTTTCTTTTCTTTGGTTGCATAGTCAATTTTCCAACTCTCATAAGCATCGTTTTCAATCCTTTCTTTTGATCGTGGATTATAGGTAAGGGTTTCTTCTTTTTCGCTTTTGATTTACTAATGGTATTATGGCGAATATTAATGGTGTTATGAAGGACTTTTGAATCGATATAACGTTCATTCTAATAACGTTTCTTTCGTTATTATTTAGTGCAATAACGAAGATCGAAACTCAAGTGATCGGAGAACCGTAGAAACGTTGGAAACGTTTTATTGTGGTAAGGAAATCCCACTCTTTAAAACCTCTAGTACTATTCGATATTATATTAGATTTAACTAATATTCCTTTGATCGTGAAGACTTTCAAAATAGGGAAGAAAAGGCGGTGGTTAGTCACGTTAAGAGGCGGATCGTAAATCCCCATTTAAACGAAGAGCGGTTTTGACGATCGGGATTTTCCATCGGGTTGCGGACCATCTTAGAAGGAGTCAATTATTCAAGTAGTACGAACTTCCGAGCCATTATCGTTGGTGGATTCTCGTGAACGAATCAATAAACGGGGAGAAGCCGAAAATCGAAGTGATTCAAAATCAAGAGGGTAAGATTTTGGATCTATTACCGATTAAGAATATTTTTACGAAATAGTATTCTAACGGATCGAAATGTGTTTTAGGTGCCGAGGAGCGAGAAGGATTAGTACTCTCGGTATCGAGGTGTGTAACTTCACACTATTTTTCGGTTGGATGTCAATATCGGTATGGAAGTAAAAATCGTAAAAACGACTAGATCGGTAAAAACGTAAAAACTGATATTTTGACGAAAATACGTAAAAACGACTAAATCGTGAAAATTACGAAAATGCCCTCGAGAAATTACTTGTTATTATGTAAATTGTATGTTTCGTGAAAATTGGGCCAAAATACTCTAGTTCGATAAATTGGGCCAAAATACTCTAGTTCGTTAAATTGGGCCAAAATACTCTAGTTCGTTAAATTGGGCCAAAATACTCTAGTTTGATAAATGGGCCAAAGCCGACTAAACTGCTAATTGGGCAAATTGCTAAATTAATTTTTGGGCCAAATGAAATGTTTAATGATAAACCCACCAATGTTATGGATTAAATAAAAATTGTTATATGATTATATTTTGTTATATATACATAATTGCATGGGGTGGGGTATATGAAGAGAAGAATGGCCTGTTGCCAAAAATCTAGTTCGGTGGCTCGCCACAAAAATAAATATGGCATATTGCCTCTAGTTCGGTGGCCTTGCCACAAATAATTAAATGGCTTATTGCTCTAGTTGGTGGCTCGCCACAAATATGGCCTATTGCCTCTAGTTCGGTGGCTTTGCCACAAATATGGCTTATTGCCTCTAGTTCGGTGGCTTTGCCACAATTATAAAAAGGCTTAATGCCTACGATTGGTGTGTTGGCGGGGTGGGTTGACTCGATCCCCACACGTGTGATGGTTGGTACGGGGGTGTTAGCGGATGGATATTAAGTTTTGGTTGGGAAATTCATTTTACATGCATTTTAAATTATTTTAATTTATGATATATTGTTGAATTTCAGAATTGGGCTCAAGCCCAACATAATATCTTGACGATCCGCCCAATAATGGTGGTAAGTGAGTTACACACTTGAGTTCTAAGTAACTCACCCCTTTAATTTTTCCATCTCGTAATGGAAATTGACGTGGACTTGGGCCGAGGATGACTTTGTGGAGGCCATACTGCAAAACATGGGTTATTTTAAACTCTGAACTTTTAATAAGTATTTTTACTATTTTGGGTTATTGTAATAAGGGCCTTTATAAGTAAATTATGGATTTTATGTGTGTTGGTTTTAAATTATACTTTGGACTTTTAAATATGGATTATGATTATATGATGTTTTATTAAAATAAATTTGGGTTTTAAATCCTTTTATAAATATTTTATCATTGTTAACTCTTTAATAAATTACCTAAAGGTATTTGATAATACAAGGATTTTCAACTAATGTTTTCAAATATTTATCAAATTCAAATACTCTTCAAAATTTTAAACCCTGTAAATAAATATTGTAGCTTTCAACTCATTAGTGATTTTAAAAATAGCTCGATTCATGTAACAAACCAAATCTAGTCTCAATGCATAGACCGAGTTTGGGGTGTTACAAATAAAGATCATAAATCATTAGAAATTTCATCCTAATTAATAATATGAGAAAAATACTTAAGATTAAAACTAATTTCAGGGTTTTAAGAATTATGCAAGAAGTTAGGCACTATTACCCCCATACTTAAGATGTACACTGCCCTCAATGTACAAAGATAGATAATGAAATTTATGTGCCAAATCAAAAAGATAGGTGGGGAAATAATACTCCCTAAAATCTGGATGATCCTGGCGCCTTTGATGGCGGTGATGGTGTTTTCTATGGGTTCGGTGGAGTGGCTACCAGAAGCAATTTGCTAGATGAAGAAATTGGGTAGCTGTGAAGATATAGCCAAGAGATCTAGGAAATAATAATGATATACTTATACTAAATTTAAAGATTAAGAAAATAAAAAGAAGGAGACTAAGAAGAGAACTGAAATTGAAAGAAAAGACTAATGGACTAAGGAGTCCTTATTGTTGGATGGTTTGTAAAGTGGGTGTGACTTCGAAGGCTGTGTTGTGTGATTCCCTAGTAGCCTTTAGAACCTAAAACCAAGAAACTAATATGAAATAAATTACATTAAGCATCAAAGAAGTATAGGTAAGGAAAATAAAGGAGACGAGAAAAGAAAAATAGAACCAAAAAGGTTTCCGAGACCCTTGGCATGTCAATTAAGTGAAGCTGTCGGCATGAACTCATGTTGAGGTTTCTGTTGACGATAAGATGCTTACGTTTCTTCGGCATGGTCTTTGTGTTGCTCAAGTGTCTTGGATCTTTTCTATGATTAGGAAGAAAAATTTGAAAGAAAAGAGGAAGAAGGAATAAGAAAGAAGATGGGAAAAAGAGGAAAAGCTGTGGGGGTTTAAATAGGATTTCAAATCTGGCATGTTCCCACGCCCGTGTACCGAGGGTGTGTTGATTCACACGGCTGCCTAGCACGGCCATGGCTAATGACGTGTTGCTTCTTGCACGCCCGTTTCTTAGTCAGCCACGTCTGTTTTGAGAAAGTCAGTAGCTTCACACGGTTCATAGGCACGCCTGTGCTGTTTTTGTCGATACCCGTGTTTTAGGGTTGTTAAATTTGGTGACGTCGGGGAGTGGTTGGACTGACTTGCACAGCCTTGTTCCTGTCAGTGTGGTGGTTTCGATGGTCCACACGGCCACGGACACGGCCATGTGTAAGGTCGTGTGGTTTGGAAATCTGCACTTTTATGTTAGTTTCCAACTAAATACTTAGGAAAGAAAGATGGACAGAAAAGAAACTGAAAACAAATTTGAAAATAAATAGTGTTAATGTTCGGGTTGCCTCCCGAGAAGCACTCGTTTATAGTCTTAAGCTAGACTGTCCTCATGTTTGAAAATTTCAGGGAAGTTTAAAGGTTTGAATATCTTCCCTCATGCTTGCGATTTTATTTTCATGGCAAAGTTGGAGTCGAGAAGCATTTACCTTGGATTTATCGAATTTTGGGTTACTTACCTCGACTGTGTTTTGGGGGAAGATTTCGTGTACCTTGGGAAGAATTTCTCCCTTTGTCCTCAAGTCTGTTGAAGTGATATGAAGATCTGCTTTCTAACAAAGACCGGTCTCCTATTTTAAAGTGATTGGATGTTCCTATGAGCTCTTCTAGTGGTTCCTTAGGTTTTACTGTGGATCCGACTTTTCTTTGGTGTATATCTTCGCTCTTCTAAATTGTTGATCGATGCTTCGTGTTGGCTCGCTTTGATGCTTCGTGATGTTTCTGCGATGGATGTTGAATAATTTGATTATCTATTGAAACGACTTTCTTACCTTCATCTTACGTGGTTACGCCGAGTCGAGAGCTTGAAGATTGACCGATTCATCTCCTACACGAAGTATCGGTTCTCTTGTGGCAACATCAATTTTATTCTTGGCAGTTGCAAGAAAAGGTCTTCCTAAAATTAAAGGGATTGAATTTTCCTCATCCATGTCTAAAACAACAAAATCTACTGGGAAAATAAATTTATCGATTTTAACTAAAACATCTTCAATAATGCCCCTAGGGATTCTCGACAGCTTTATCACTAGTTGAATACTCATCCTAGTTTGTTTGGGCTTCCTAGACCTAGTCGTTTAAACAAAGGCATAAGGCATAACATTTATACTTGCCCTAAATCACCTAACGATTATCAATAGTCAAACTACCAATTAAACATGGAATCGTAAAACTCCCGGATCTTTTAGTTTTTTGGTAGCACTGCTCAGAGCATAGTGAGCATGTTGCGTTTAATTCCACATGGTTCTCTTCATCTATTTTGCATTTGTTCATCAAGAGCTTGCTTAAGAATTTCCTTGCATCGGGCATCTCAAAAAGAGCTTCAAGAAGAGGTAAGTTAATATGTAATTTCTTCAAGAGTTTTAGAAACTTACCGAATTGTTCCTCTAAATCATCTTTTTTCAATGCTTTGGGATAAGGTATGCGAGGTTGGAATTCTTTGATTACCGGTTTTGGCTTTTCTTAAGCTACCTCGGTCTTATCCTTCTTTTCTCATACCGATGTGGGTCTATCTACTGCATACCCTCTTGAGTTGTAATGGCTTGGATTTGCTCTTTTGGGTTTATTTCTGTGTTGCTTGGTAGACGTCATTGTTGGCGTTCAGAAATTAACTTTCTCAGGTGTCCCACTAACCTAGTAAGTTCTCCAACTTGTTTCTAGTCCTTTCATCGACTTCATTGTTCATCAAGGTTTGTATCGTCTTTTGAAGACGTGATTACGGGTCGCCATGAATTTTGTCAGCATCTCTTCAAGGCTTGATTTTTTTTTCCTATGGGTAGGGCTGATTTTGATAATTTGGAGGAGATTGTTGTCTTTGAATTCCTTGATTTCCTTGTCCTCCCCACAAAAAATTTGGGTGGTTCCTCCAACCTGGGTTATAAGTATTACTATAGGGATTATTATTGGATCTGAAATTATTACCTATATAGTTTGTCTGCTCGTTTTCTGCTCAAGGTTGGTAGGGTGGGTACTCAGTATTTGCCACATTCCTGCTTGCTTCACATTGTATCACTGGATGTACCTGCGAAGAACATAGATTATCAAGCTTTTTATTCATTAACTCTACCTGTGTTGATAGCATTGTCACTACGTCTATGTTGAAAACTCCGGCTGAATTTGTTGGCTTCGCCCTTATGATTTGCCATTGATAAGTGTTCAATGACATCTCCTCAATAAAATCGTAGGCCGCTTCAGGAGTTTTTTTGTTTAGAGTTCCACCGGCTAATGAATCAATCATTTGCCTTGTTGAAGAATTCACACCATTGTAGAAAGTTTGGACTTGAAGCCATAAAGGTAATCTGTGGTGTGGGCATCTCCTTAGGAGATCCTTGTATCTTTCCCATGCATCATATAATGTTTCTGCGTCATTCTACACAAAAGAAGATATGTCATTCCTAAATTTGGCCATTTTGGCTGGTGGAAAATACTTTAAAAGAAATTTTTGGTCATTTGTCCCATTTGTGATTGACCCTCGTAACGAAGTTCAACCATCGCTTTGCTTTATTCCTTAATGAAAAGGAAATAATCAATACGTATGGCATCATCGTAAATGCCATTTATTTTGAAAGTATCACGTAACTCTAAGAAATTAGCTATATGAGTATTTGGATCTTCGTCCGCAATCCATCAAATTGAACAAACTGTTGAATCATTTGTATTGTGTTAGGTTTTAATTCAAAATTATTAGTAGCTATAGCAGGCCTAACAATACTAGATTCTGCTCTTGTCAGATTAGGTTTAGCATAATCATACATAGTACGCGGAGCATTCTGATCTTGCGCATCAGGCAGATTATTTTCGACCATCCCTTCAATAGGATTGGATCTGTTTTTTTGTTCTTCTCTTTGGTAGTCTAGAACTCGTCTAGTTTCTCTGTGATTTCTGTGAGCGGTAGCTTCAATATCAATATCGTATTCTAATGGTCCTCTAGGGTTTCTTCTAGTCATAAACTAGAGGTACCTTGCAAGTTTAATGAAGAAAGAGGATTAGTAAAATTAATAAAAATTAGAAATAATGGCTAAAGTAATAAAAATAGAGCTTTAGTAATATTTTAGAAAGTTCCAAGAACGGCGCCAAAAACTTGATCGCGCAAAATGTCTAGTTTTAATATTTATAAAGAGTGATCGAACTTGTAGATCGATCGTGACAATGATAGAGGCAAGTGCACCTATCGAGCGAGAGTATAGCTCAAGCAAGAATATCTTATCGAACCCAAGGAACCTAAAAGTACTATTACTCACTTTCTTTCTATTATTTAGCCTAAATATGGAGTGATTGGTTTATTAAACTAAAACAAATGAAATACTTAAACTTTAAATGCAAAGGTAAAAAAATAAACTTTGGGAAAGATTTTGAAGAAAACTCAATTGATAAAGACGATGCCTTCGGGAAGAATCCACCTATGACTTCACTTATTATCTAACTTCCAATTCATATGATTTTTTTTACTTAGCTTGATCCGTGAGACTCCCTAACCTATATTAAACCTTCTCTCGAAGTAAATAACGTCTAGCCTTAGGTTAATTAGTGGAACTCTTGTTCTCTTATAATAACCCCCTAAGGAAGCATTAAATCGATCAATGGACTCCCATATTAGGTTTCACCCTAATCTGGCAAAATCTCGTAACCCTATCTCTAGGCGCCCGATCAACTCCGCTTAATTATGCTAGATCTACTTTTAGGCAAGGTGTATTCCTCCTCCACCTAAGCACATCAGATAAATTTAAGCAACATAATTAAGAATAAACTAAGTATTTATCATATAAACTAAAAGAATTAAATAACAAAATCCATCATAGGTTTCATCCCTTGTGTATCCGAGGGTTTAGTTCATAATTAAACAAGAAATCATCTCAAGAGAAAAGATAAAACAAAACATAGGAAATCCTTAAAAACCCCTGAAGGAATTGAAGAGGAGATCCTCCGTCTTGAGTAGAATTCCGACTCTTCGAGATGGATCAATTGGCTATCTTCGAGTAATTCTCTAAACGAGTAAAGCTCTGACAAAAACTCTGCTAAAACCTGACGCCCTTGAATTGCTACCTTCGATTGTTTATATAGACGTTTGGAATGCTTTACTTGGCTCCTAAGTACTCGTAATTCGAGTGAAATTCGTCCTAAGTGTTTGAGTAGACTTAGGATTGCGTTTCTTGGGCTTCAAGCATCCAATTCCGAGTGAAACTGCTCTTTCTCGCAGCAGGGGCACGGCTAAGGCACGCCCGTGTAAGTCGTGGTCCAGCCCGTGTCTCTATCTTGTCGATTTAGGCACGGCTATGACATGTCCGTGTAATATATGGGTAGAGGCCGTGCTTTGGGTCTGCCAATTGGGGCACGGCCGTGTACATCGGAGTCAGGCCGTGTTAGCCTTTTTTTTGTCGACGAGGCACAGTCATGTAAATCAGGGTGTGACCATGTGAAATCTAAATATTGGGGCACGGCCATGTGGCATGAAGTCCGTGCCGTGTCGACTTTTGGTTGGCCTAATTTGGTCCAGATAAGTTCGCTTTTACGTTCTTTTTATCCTTAGGTGTTCTCCGAGTATAAGACATGAAAAGAAAGGATTAAGAGCATCTTTTACATAAATTGAGGGCTAAATCATCCAAAAGCATACTAAATATGGGGTTAAAATGTGTTACTTTTACGGTTTATCATGTGTTAACACTGAATTGTTATTCTTGAACTTGCCTAGATTATTCATATCGAGACCATATTAATGATTTGATATACCGAGATGATAAAGGCACCTTGGTTTTAACCCATTCACTCCACTAAAATGCCTACCTTCACAAATTAACCCTTACTGAACCCATTTGATCCTAACAAACTTGTTTTATTGAATTACCCGCTTAATATTAACCCAAAACCCTTTGTATTTGTTATCACCATTCTTTTTTACTACGCTTCAATCGAGAATTGATTTGATCAGTTACTGAATTAGTTTATTTCAGTTGATAAAGTTCTTTCTTTATTATGTATTTATTTTAGTTTGTTCTTAAAAAAAAACTAAAGTATATTCAAGCTTTAGTATATGATTAAAGGAGCTTATGCATTTAAATTTCAATTGTTGAAGAAGAGCTCGTATTAAAAGTATTATCAATAGTAGTATTACTAGTTTCAAAGTAATCATTTATCTTCTATTTCATTATTCTTGTTAGGTAATTGGTCAGGGCAATCTCGATTTCAAACCTTCTAATTCAGCCTTTGTCCACACCTTTAACCTAAGCCCAGTTACAACCCTATTAAAAGACCTTTTGATTTGTCTATCATCTCATATTACAGTGGAGGAAATTTGATTTTCAGGCAAGCCTATGGGATTAACTTTTTAGGTTTGACTTATGAGTGCTTTTCTTGAAACTTAAACAGTTTGAGTGATTTGAGTGAATCTTTAGTGAAACCGTCAATCCTTGTCGATTTTGAATTAAAGGTAATTATTTAGATAAGGGGAGACACCTATGTTTTCGTGCTACAAAATATATGACTTAGAATTGTTTGAATCTTTAAGAGTCTTTGAGTTAAATTATCCATGTATGAATTATCTGTGAATTATGATGAGGCATTGTTGATAGGAATTGTGGATTATGGAAGGTTCATTTTAATTGTAAGTTGAGAATTTTACTTGAAGACAAGCAAAAGCTTAAGTGTGGGGGTATTTGATAAACTGTAAAAGCAACATATTTTAGGCCCACATTTAGTATGCTTTTGGATGATTTAGCCCTTTTTTTATGTAAAAAGGTGCTCTTAATCCTTTCTTTTCATGTTTTTACACAGAAAAGCACCCGAGGACAAAAAGAAAGAGAAACAGGCTTAAAACGGGCCAATTTGGGCCAAAAAGGAAATCGACACGGCCTTGACTTCAAGCCACACGGCCATGCCTCGACAATTAACTAAGACACGACCATGCCATGATTTACACGGTCGTGCCCCAATCGACAGAATCGAGACACGACCTGAAAATGATTTACAAGGGCATGTACCATGGCCGTGCCCTGCTGTGGGAAAAAGTAATTTCACTCGGATTTGGATACTTTGAGGCAAAGAAACACATTATAAAGCCTATTCAATCACCGAGTAGGAAGTATACTTGAATTGGGACACTTAGAGGCCAAGTAAAGCATTCTAAAAGTCTATATAAACACCCTAAGTGTAACCTGAAAGGGGGTGTAGGCGGTGAGCTAGGCCAAGGAGCCGAGCCAGGAATATCACATCTTGTGGGATCACTCGAAGATAGCCAAGTGGATCCATCTCGAAGAGCCGAAATTATACTCAAGACGGTGAATTTCTCCTTCAATTCCTTCAGGGGGTTTTAGGAATTTTCTATGTTTTATTTTATCTTTTCTCTTGATATGTTTTCTTTATTTGTTATGAACTAAACCTTTCAGATACCCGAAAGGGATGAAACCTAGATGAATTTTGTTATTGATTTCTGAATTATATGATAAATACTTAGTTTGTTCTTAATTATGAATGCTTAATCCAAATCTGATGTGCTTAGGTGGAGGAGGAATAGACCCTGCTTAAGAGTAGATTGAGCATAATTAAGAGGAGTTGATCGCACGCCTAGAGATAGGGTGACGAGATTTTTCGGGTTAGGGTGAAACCTAATTTGGGAATCCATAGATAAATTTACTGCTATTCCAGGGGGTTATTATAAGCGAACGAGAGTTCCACTAATTAACCTAGGGTTAAATGTTATTCGTCTTGAGAGAGGGTTTAATATACGTTAGGGAGTCTTACGGATCAAACTAAGTAAATAAATCATATGGTTCCGTATTAAATAACAAGTGAAGTCTAGGTGGATTCTTCCTGAGGGTATCGTTGTGATCAATTGAGTTTTCTTCAAGTTATTTCCCAATATCGTTCTTTTTTTCTTTGCGTCTTTAGCTTAGTAGTTGTTAAACTAGATTAAATTAACCAATCACTCCATATTTTAGGCTAAATATAAAAAGAAAGTGAGTATTAGTAATTTTAGTTCCTTTGGGTTCGATAATCTGGTCTTGCCTAAGCTATACTACTATTCGATAGGTACACTTGCCTTTAATCATTATCAGAGTTAGTCTCAAGGTTCGATCTCATTCATTATAAATTTTAAAGCTCTGATTTCAGCGATCACCCTGCGGGGACATCTGCCCGATAAGGGTGAGCGAGGAGGATTAAGCTGCAGTGTTGAGGAGCCCAAAATATCGAGCCAGGCGCGTGATGTATGGGCCCATAGAGATGACCCCTCTCCTATGCCACTCCGTCTGATGCTAAATGGCGCGGGCAATGAAGTAAGCTAAGTCGAAGATGCGCCCATTCGCCATGCACCATAAAAACTAGGCGTCGTGAGTGTTGACGACGCCAGTGCTCTCTCGCCTACCTATCAAAGTTTGAGTGAGGATAGCATGTAAATACCTCAATGATGAGGCGAGGGCTGGGGTCATAGGTAGCCGAGTTGGAGACTAAGTCATTCCAACATGCAGAAAGAGAATGATGGATGTGGAGATGGAGATCCTCGAATTCATCCTCTTCCATGAACTCCTCAGTGTAAAGTCCCAAAGCGGCTCCGAACTGTGGGACACTTAGCTCACGTACGAGGCCTCCGAGACGGAATTGGATTGTGCCGGAGTCGTCAAAGTTCGTCATGACCGTCTGGAGGTGGAATGTGGAACAGAACTCCAAAGTAAGCTCTAAGTATGTAGGCTCGACGATATCAAAGAAGTGCCCCCACGGGTCGGTGGATAATAGGGCTCGAACCGCGTCGGCTAGCTGGACCTGCTCTAGGGTGACCCAATCAATACACTGCCCTACGCCAAGGGGTCGTGCGCAAAGTAACCGAAAGAGCTCCTCTTGGGGTTCCGAAGGAAACTGTAGGAATGGGTGGCATACTTCGGTAGAAGCGCTTGAGGTGGTCGCACCGACACCTTTTTGCTTTTTTGAAGTGGGAATGACGATCTTCTTCCCAGTGTGGGAGTCATTACGTACCTGCAAAAGACATACAATAACCAAGTATCATTAACCAACCAAGGATGTAGGATCTTACTAATCATTATATTCTTGTGATAATCCTAATACTGAAAACTAAGAACACATAAGTCTATTGAATAATGAGAAAGCAATATTGATGAAGAAAAGAGATATCAGTTCATTAATAATAAGACGACTTGTCTAACAATGAGAAATATCAGAATACTTAGCATTAAGAATTCGAGAAAATAAATATAGAATAAGATAATAGAAATTAACATAATCTATGAAAGAAAATCTAATAATGCTAAAAATAATGATGAAGAGAATGATAATTAAAAGAATAGAAACTGAATAATAATACAAGAAATAGAGGGTAAAATAATGGTTACTGACGGTGAGGTGGTGGGAGGAGGTGCACAGTCGTGGTGGTGGCGCACGGGCGTGTCGTCCTTATACGGGCGTGGCTTGCGTGCTGTATGCGTAGGTAAGAAAGGAATGGAAGAAAGGGAAAGAAGAAAGGAGGAGGGGGTGTCGACGGTGGTGACCGAACTGAGTAGGAAGAGTGGAGAACGGCTAGGTTTTTAGGGAGGGGAAAAATTTTAGGGAGAGAATGAATAGTGGTGTGGTTTAAATGGAAATTGGAGCACATGGTCAAGGCCCACGGCCATGTGCCTACTGTTTAGCCCGTATGTTTCATAAATTTTCAATTAGGGCTCGTCTGATCCTTGTCCCACGCCCGTGTCCCCGGGTGTGTTGGGTCACACGGCCTCACTGCATGGCCGTGTGATGGTTTATTCATTTCTCCCACGCCCGTGTTTAGGGTCACACGCCCGTGGTAATTAGTCAGTATCGACCACGACCTAAAGGCACGGGCGTGTTCCACGCCCATGTGATTCTTACAGTTTCATCCACGGCTTCTGGGCACGGGCGTGTCGCACGCCCGTGTTATTTACTTAGTATCAACCACAGTTGCATCACACGGCCGTGGCCCTTTTATCGCAGCCCGTGTTTTCGAGTCAGTTTTGACCACGGTCGTATCGCACGGTCGTGGTGTTTTATCATAGACTGTGTTGGGGAAAAGTTTTTTTTCCTTGACCCACACGACATTCGCCACGCCGATGTCTGTTCCCGTGTTGTCCACACGACCACGCCCGTGTGCTAGGCCGTGTGGGTAGGAAATCCTGCTCCTAATAGATTTGTTAGTTCTTAGTTAGATGCTAAAATAAAAAATATGAATGTTAGTGAGGTTAGTGCTCGGGTTGCCTCTCGAGAAGCGTTCGTTTAAAGTCTTAAGCTAGACTTACCCTATTTTCATCTCTATATGAAGGTTCATGGAGCTGAAGCTCCTCTCTCATATCTCTAAAATCTTCACCATTATATATTTTAAATCGCTGACCGTTTACTTTGAATATGCCATAAGTCGAATGAGTTACCTCGATTGTGCCATAGGGAAAAATAGTTTTGATTACGAATGAACCTGACGATCTCCCAATTTGAATTGCTTTGGTTGCTTCAAACGAGCATCATGGCGTCACTTTGTTGCCTCCTTATATAGACGTGAGTTCTCATAGGCATTAGCTCGCCACTCATCTAGCTCGTTTAACTGCATCATTCTTTTTTCACCTGTAAGTTTAAGATCGTAATTTAAGAATTTTATTGCCCAAAATGCTTTGTGCTCTAATTCAAATGCTAGATGACAACTTTTTCCGTAGACAAGTCTGTATAGGGATGTTCCTATAGGAGTTTTAAAAGCGGCTCTATCATAAAGCATCGTCTACTTTTAATGCCTAATCTTTCCTATTTGATTCTACTTTTTTCTCTAGAATACACTTAAGCTCTCGATTTGCTACTTCTACTTGTCCATTGGTTTGAGGGTGATAAGGAGTAGCTGTTATGTGGTGTACTCCATATTTCTTTAAGACTTTATCAAATTGAGTATTACAAAAATGAGTACCCCTATCAATAATAATTACTCTGGGTGTTCCAAATTGAGAGAAGAGTTTCTTAAGAAATCTCACTACCACTCTAGCATTATTAGTAGGTAAGGCTTGAGCTTCCACCCATTTTGACATATAATCCATTGCTACTAAGATGTATTTATTCCTAAATGAGATAGGGAATGAGCCCACGAAATCAATACCCCATACATCAAATATTTCACATGATAGCATATATGTTTGAGGCATTACATTGCGTTTAGAGATATTACCTGTTCTCTGACATCTATCACACGAAGCAACATACATGCTAGCGTCTTTGAATAGAGTGGGCCAATAAAAACCTGATTCGAGCATTTTATGTGCTGTCCTAATCCCACTATAATGTCCTCCTACTAGTCCTGAATGGAAATGTTCTAGTATTTTCCTTGCTTCTGCCTTTGTAACACCTCTCTGAATTACTTGATCTGCACATATACAGAAAAAAAAGGGTCCTCCCAAAAGTAGTTTTTTGCATCAGCAAAGAATCGCTTCTTTTGATGATGTGTTAACCTTCTTGGTAGGATGTTAAAGCTAAGTAATTTGCATTGTCTACAAACCAAGGTACCTTGGAGTCAGATATAGCAAATAGTTGTTCTTCAGGAAACGAGTCATTTATCTCACTCTCATCGAGGTCTTTGATATGTGGATTTTCAAGCCTAGAAAGATGGCCTGCTGTAAGATTTTTAGCTCCTTTCTTATCTTGAATTTCCAAATCAAATTCCTGTAAGAGTAAAATCCATCTTATGAGTCAAGGTTTTGCATTAGATTTAGTTTTTAAGATAACGAAGAGTTGAATGGTCAGTGTAAACGAAAACTTTAGATAATATCAAATACTGTCTAAATTTATCAAATGCAAAAACCATAGCTAGCAACTCTTTTCTGTGGCGGTGTAATTTTCTTGTGCGTCCGTTAATGTCTTGCTAGCATAACAAATCGGTTGAAAATGTTTGTCTCTTCGTTGTCCCAAAACTGCACCTACTACAAAATCACTCACATCACACATTAGTTCAAAGGGTAAATTCCAATCAGGTGCAACTATAATTGGAGCATTTATTAATTTATCTTTAAGGATATTCAATGCATCTAAACATTCCTGATCAAAATTGAAAGGTACATCTTTTTCCAGTAATTTCGTTAAAGGCTTAGCTATTTTAGAAAAATCCTTAATAAATCTTCTATAAAATCCAGCATGTCCTCAAAAGCTTCTAATAGCCTTAACTAAACTAGGAGGAGGTAATTTTTTATGGTTTCAATTTTTGCTTTATCAACCTCAATCCCTTTATTAGAAATTTTGTGACCTAACAGAATCCCTTCTCGAACCATAAAGTGACACTTTTCCCAATTAAGCACAAGGTTCGCTTCCTCACATCTCATTAGAACTCGTTTTAAATTTCTAAGGCAAAGATGGAAAGAATTACCAAATACCAAAAAATAGTCCATGAATACCTCCATAATATCTTCTACAAGTTCATCAAAGATGACAGCATGCAGCGCTGAAAAGTAGCAGGAGTATTACATAATCCAAAAGGCATTCTACGATAAGCAAATGTACCATATAGACATGTAAATGTTGTATTTTCTTGATCCTCGGGAGCTATTGGGATTTGGAAGTAGTCGGAGAGTCCGTCTAGGAAGCAATAGAACATATGCCCAGATAATCTTTCTAACATCTAATCAATGAAGGGTAAAGGAAAGTGATATTTTCTCGTGGCATCGTTCAACTTCCTATAGTCAATGCAAAATCTCCAACCTGTGACTGTTCTTGTTGGAATCAATTCATTCTTTTCGTTGGCTACAACAGTCATGCCTCCCTTCTTTGGAACAACCTGCACAGGACTTACCCAAGTACTATTAGAAATAGGTTAAATAACTCCAGCATCTAGAAGTTTAATTACCTCAATTTAACAACTTCCTTCATGTTGGGATTCAATCGCCTTTGAAGTTGCACACATGGTTTATATTCATCTTCCATTACAATTTTGTGGGTGCAAAATGATAGACTTATCCCTTTAATGTCAGAAATTTTCCAAGCTATGGCTCTTTTATGCTCCTTTAATATTTGTAGTAACTCATCTTTCTCATTAGGTTCTAATTCCGAAGAAATATTTACCAGTAGTGTAGAATTATCTCCTAGGAATGCATACTCTAAGTGGTTTGGTAACTATTTTAATTCTAATTTGGGAGGCTCTTCAATAGAGGGTTTTTGTTTTAGTTTGTCGTTTATTTCAATGCCCTCATACTTCTTTTGTTTTGGGGAAGAAGTATTAAAATTTAACTCACTTTTATCCGCCTCTATCTCATCCAGATAAATCATCCCCCCTTACCTTGGGAAGACATGCCCAACATTCTTCATGCATGATTTCCTGAAAAGAGTCTTAAATAAAATGATCAATAACATCAATAAAGTAACAAGAATCATCTTGCTCTCTAGAATATCCCATAGCATCATAAATTTTAAAAATAATTTCCTAGTCACCTATCCTTAGCACAAGTTTACCATTACCTACATCAATAATAGCCCTAGCAGTAGCTAAAAAGATGCATCCTAAAATTAAAGGCACCTCAACGTCCTCATCCATGTCAAGCACAACAAAATCGACAGGGAATATAAACTTATCAACTTTTACCAGAATATCTTCAATAATTCCCCTAGGATATTTAATAGATCTGTCAGCAAATTAATTACTCATCCTAGTGGGTTTTGGTTCCCCAAGACCAAGCTGCTTGAGCATTTTATAAGGCATTAAATTAATACTGCCACCTAAATCAGCCAGTGCTTTCTCAATATTTAAACTACCAATTAAACAGGGAATAGTGAAACTTCCTGGATCTTTCAATTTGGTTGGTAGCTTATTTTGGAGAATAGATGAACATTCTTAGTTAAGTTCTACGGTCGATAGCTCTTCAAACTTCCTCTTATTTGTTAGAAGCTCTTTTAGGAATTTTGTGTATGTCGGCATCTGCGAAATAGCTTCAACAAAAGGTAAGTTAATATGTAATTGTTTAAAAAGTTCAAGAAATTTACCATATTGTGCGTCTAAGCGATCTTTCTTTAGCTTTGCCGGATATGGGTTCGGTGGTTTATATTCTTTAAGTATCGGTGTTTCATTCTCGTTTATGTCCTCACTTTTTTCCTTATCAGTTTTTTGTGGCATCTTCTTTTCTGCTTCAACCAATACCTTTACATTCCTTGTGTTACTGCCTTCACTTGCTCTTTTGGTTTAGGTTCGATATCTAGGTAAACTACCTGGTTGCCTTTTAGAAACTAACTTGGTCAGTTGTCCTATTTGATTTCTAAGCCCTTGAATTAATGTTTGCTGATTTTTCAATGTAGTTTTGGTATTCTGAAAATGAATTTCTGATGCCGAATCAAACTTGGCTAGCATATCTTCAAGGTTCTGTTTTTTATCTTATGGGTAAGGTTGAGTTGAAAGCCTGGATGGGGTTGTTGTCTTTGATTTCTTTGGCCATTCCATGAGAAGTTTGGGTGGTTCCTCGAACCTGGATTGTAAGTGTTACTATAAGGGTTATTTTGAGGTTTAGAATTGTTGCCTATATAGTTCATCTGTTCGTTTTCTATGCCAGGGTTGTAGGGTGGGTATTCTGTATTGTTCGTCCCTCCTCCATTTGTATCGCACTGCATCACTAGGTGTACCTACGAAGAACCATACAAACCATCAATTTTTTATTTAACAGTTCTACCTGGTTTGATAGCATGGTCACTGCGTCGAAGTTGAAAACACTGGTAGCTTTTGTTAGCTTTGTCCTTATAACTTGCTACTGATAGTTATTCAGTGTCATCTCCTCTATAAACTCATAAGCCGCTTCAGGGGTCTTGTTATTTAGGTTTCCACCGGCAGCTGAATCAATCAACTGCCTAGTTGAGGGGTTCACACCATTGTAAAAGGTTTCAACCTGTAGCCACAAAGGTAACCCATGGTGAGGGCACCTTTTTAGTAAATCCTTGTATCTCTCCTATGCATCGTAAAGTGTCTCTAAATCCATCTGCACAAAAGAAGAGACAACATTCCTCAATTTAGCCGTTTTAGCCGGCTGAAAATATTTAAGTAAAAATTTTTTGGTCATTTGGTCCCATGTAGTGATTGATCCTCGTAGTAACGAGTTCAACCACTGTTTAGCTTTGTTTCTCAACAAGAAGGGAAACAACCGAAGACAAATGACATCATCAGAAACACCATTAATCTTGAAAGTGTCACAGAATTCCAGAAAATTTGCCAAGTGATTGTTTGGATCCTCATCTTGCAAACCATCAAACTGAACAAATTGTTGAATCATCTGTATAGTGTTAGGTTTCAGTTCATAATTATTTGCAGCAATAGTAGGTCTAACAATACTTGATTCGGTTCCTATTAAATTAGGTTTAGCATAATCATACATAGTACGAGGAGCAGGATTTTGATTCACTAGGTTTGCAGTAGCCACCAGAGGTAGCGAATTATTGTCGGCCATCTCTTCGGTAGTATTGGTTTTGTTTTCTTACTCTTCTTCTATGTATTGTAGACTTCGCCTTATTTCTCTTTGGTTCCTACGAGCGGTACCTTCTATATCACTATCAAAAAGTAATGGTCCTGACGGGTTCCTTCTAGTCATAAACTAAAGGTTCCTGCCAGAAGCAAAGAAAGAAAAAATTAGTCAAAAAAAATTGTAAATAAAGTTAAAATGGATAAAGTAATAAAAATTTAGTGTTCTTAATATATCAATATCCCCAGCAACGGCGCCAAAAATTTGATGTGTCTTTAACTAATTATGATCACAATAAAGGCAACCAGACCTATCGTTTAATAGTATAGTTATGGTAAGACCGGTAATATCGTATCCACAAAGACCAAGAGTACTAGTAATTACTATCTTCTTATTATCTAGACTAAGAATTGGAGTGATTTCTTTTAAACTAAAGCTTAATTAAAAACACGACAGAGAACGAATTTGAAAAATACTTTAGACAACTTTATGAGATAGGCAATACCTAAGGAAGAATCCACCTAGACTTCACTTATTACTTTTGATTCAAATGATTTATTCACTTGACTTAATCCGTAGAAATCCCTTATTTATGTTTATATCGTTTTCAAGACTAAAAACAACTAACTCTAGGTTGATTAATTGAAATTTCTTTCTAATTAAAACCCCTATTGTTGCATTAACTCGAACTATGGATTCCCTTTTTAGATTTGACTCTAATCCGATAGATTTTTGTCGCCTTATTTTTAGGGTTGCAATCAACTCCGCTTAATTGTGTTAATCTACTCTTAAACAGGGACGTTTGTTCCTCTGAATAAGCACATTTGACTTGAATTAATAACTTGAATTATCAAAACAAGAATAAAAACTCACAATTAAGAATAAAAACAAGTATTTATCTTATAAATCAAATAATAATGAGATCCGTCTTAGGTTTCATCCCCTTAGGTATCTAAGGGATTTAGTTCATACTAATAGGGGGAAACATCTTAAAATAAGGAAAACAACAAAACATAAGAAAACCTAAAACTTCTAAAGAAGATCTTTAGTCTTGATGGAGATCTTTCTTCCGAGCTGCTCCTGACGGCTGTCTTCGAGTATTTTCTGCCTTCTATTTAGCGTCCTCCTTTAGGTTTGGTGTATTATATAGAATTAATCTTTGCCCACAAGTGGTCAGAGAATAGAATTAATCTTTGATACTGCTTGTAACATCTCGAAAGGGCCTATGCATTTTCGCTTAATTGTATGAAATGACAAGTTTAAGCACTAAGAATAATTTTGATATTTTGGAAACCCGAAATGCATGAAAATGGAAACTCGAACATTTTGGAAACACGAATATTTTGGAAACCCGAACATTTTGGAAACCCGAACATTTTGGAAACCCGAACATTTTGGAAACTTGAAGATGTAAGAAAATGGCAAGTTACAGAGCCGATCGAAAATTTTAGGAAACTTAGAAATGATGCCGAAATGTCAAATTTAAAGTCCAAAATAGGAAATAAGGGCAAGAGGGCCTTAAAAGTAAAAGTTGGTGAAATTCGACACACAATCGGGCTTGGAAAAGTGGCCTGAAGGTGTCACTTAAGGCTTATGGAAATGGCGCCATGTGTAAGAGACATGGGTCTGAGTTCGAGTCACTTGGGAAGCAAATAATGAAGGCTTTATTTTGCTTCCAAGGCTAAGGGGTGGACGGTACCTATTTTCTAGAAAGGGAGGAGTTTTATTTCGGTTAAAACTTGATAAATTAAAGTGATAAATAAAGGATTTTTAATTAAAGAGATAAAGGATGGATTAAATACTTTTAATTTAATTAGGTGATAATTAAAGGAGATAATATTATCACTTGTGGGGAGTAGTGGCCAAGTCATGGACTCTTGGTCTAGCAATTTCAGTTAAAGGAGGAGAATTTAGGCTATTCTCTCATCTTTTCTAAGCCTTGCCAAAATTTTCCTAGCTCTCTCCCCCTCTCTGCCGAATTTTCTTTAAGCAAAAACCATCCTCTCTTCTTCTATTTTCTTCTCTGTTTCTACTATCAAAGCCGAATCTTTGTTGGTTCTAAGTAAAGGAGCAATCAACTACAACATCAAAAGGGTAAGATCTGTGGTCAATCAATTTCTGTTCCTTTTCTTTTTACCAAAATCAAGATACTAATCCTATTAGCAATTTTGGCCGAATCTACAAGGATCTCTCAGGATCTTTTTACAACTGTCGAATATCAAAGGAAGAGTTTCGGGATTTCAGATTCAAGAAATTTAAGGTGAGGCACATTCGGCCAAAGGCACAATTTTATTTATTAAAGTTAGCTTTAATCTAACATAAAGTTATAGGGATTTCGATAGGCATTTTAAGGAATCCTCTTCAGATTTGGAAATTGTATGGTAAGTGACATTCGGCCAAGGTTGGTTCTTGATATTTGGAATTATTTTCCATTTATTCAAAGTTAGAAACTGACATAATTACCTGATTTAGTGGCTAGCCGATTTAAGGAAGGAATACTATCAATTTCCGGCATTTGATTTACAATCTTTTAATTCGGCAACAAGGTAAGTAATACAAATCCTACTTGGATTTGGTTTTTAAGCCAAATAAGTTTGTTGATATACTTTAATGGTTGGCCGAATATAGGAGTAAAAATCTAGATCGGTAGATCGCTCTTCTGGATTTCAAGGAATCTATTACAAATCGTGTGTGTGCACACTAACTTTCGATATTTCATATGGCAATTATTTTTATTATATGATTATACGTAAGAATATGAATATGGCTAAGTACCCTAATGTGGTACAAAAGTACTCGTGCACGCTTCCTACTCGATAGGATTATGAAATATGTTATTTTATAACATGTGAATATATGTATATGAATATGAAATTAAGTATGTTATGCATGATATATATTTTTTGGGGCATTTGGGATTTATGTGAAAGGGAAGAAGGTGTTGACTTCGTCTCACCAACGTTATATGGTGACTACGATCACAAAATTTGAATATGGTAACTCCTACATTATCCGAATTTGGTAACTTCGGTTACACTATTTGAATATGGTGTCTAATGACACAAATTATATGGGCGATGAGCACGCCGATCGCAATGATCGCCTTCGATGGTGTGTAGCGGATGGAGGGTTGACTTAGTAGTCCCCTTGTGTGACCGATAGGTACGGTGGTGTGTAGCGGATGGACCATTAGGCTTGGGTTGGGTTGCATCATCATTTTATATGAATATGAAATTGATATGAACATGTATGCCTCGATTTGTTGAATGTTAGTATTGTGTGCACATTGAGTCTGCTGACTCACCCTGCTGTGGGAAATATTTTAGGTGATGAATAAAGGATTTGACCGGACTCAGAGACCTCGAGGTGGCCATGTTTCATTTGAAGATTTTATTCAATTTGGACTTTGTTATTTTTTGGGTTTTACTTGATGTAATAAGGCCATAAGGCCCAATGGATTTTTCTTATTCGCTTTTACTTTAAATTGTTATGTTACTTAACTATTATGACTAAATTTAAGTGATTTTTTTAAAACCTTAAAAGAATTATTTTGTCACCTTAATAAAATTGATTTACAAGATTAATTAAATGGGTTTCAATCTAAGCCCAATTCATGACAACATTTTTTCCAATATTCACAAATTTTCTCTAAGTAACAAAAATCTTTGAAACCGGTTTACTTTAGGAACATACCAGATCCTGTTCAGCTCGTGGGCCGTGTGGGTGTTTCAATTTGGTATCGAGCCCGTTTTAAACTCTCTACCGTGGGCTAAGGCCCAAAACATTTTCAAAGCGAGCCAAATGATTTTCTTTGAAAATAAGCAAGCCTCGCATGGCCCCTAAGTCTCCGATCCATGATCCACCGTAAGTACCCTAACTATATGTGTGATTCTATGAACTGTATAAGGGTAGAAAAGGCATGGAACGTAGAATAGAATGATAGGAACTTGAACCCTAGGATTAGACTACTCAAACACAAACACATAAGACTTAATATACTAAACAAACCTATGGCTAAGTCCGAGCTAGTGGTGTGGTAACCCTTTACGCATGTCTAGGATTGGATCCGGAAGAGCCGGTATTTAAGCAGCCCTAGTGACTCACCTCCTCTTCGCAGAAACCTACCCAGTGCGTAGCTTCTGGCTCACCCTAACTCGTAGGGCTCGGTGGTGTGGCAACCTCTCACAAGCATGTCTAGGAATGGTTTGGTGGGAGCTTGGTATTTAAGCACCCGCATGACTCACCTCCTCTCCACACTAATCCTACTGGTGCGTAGCTTTGTTCACCCCGACCAAGAGGGCTCGGTCATAGGCTAAACATAATGACTAAAACCCGAAAGGGAACTAGCCATGTTTTAAAAAAAAAAAGAGAGAACAAAACAACAAACCCTAGTTTTTTTCAAACTTTTAAAACTTTCTTTAAAATCTAAGAAAATTATTTTTACAACATTTTCTGAAAAACTCCTGATTTGCGAAAATTACAAAAATGCCCTTAGGGGTGAAATTACCAAAACGCCCTTGGTTTATAAAATGTTCAACTACTCAACAGCTTTCCCAAAATTTCATTATTTTATAAACATTCAAAAACCCTAAAATATCAAAATACCTTGATTTTGGAAAAATTACAAAATTGCCCCTAACTTACAAAATTACCAAAATGACCCTAATTTTCAAAATTTTTGCAACATCCCCATCTTTGAAGGAACAATTTTCAAAAAGAACCCTCAAAGTTTTACAACTTTCGAAATCTCCTTGACTTATAAAATTTTACAAATTTACCCTGATTTGAGAAAAATTACCCAGATACCCCTGAGGTCAAAATTTATCGAAATACCCTCGGATTTCAGAATTTTTCCAAATTACCCCGAGACTTAGAAATTTTCAAAATAAATTTTGACAAAAACACCAAGGAACGTTTTTCTTCTGAAAAATTACGAAAAAGCCCCTGTAGGATAAAATTACGAAAATACCCCTGGGTAGTGGAAAACAACAACAACAAAAACTACAACGTTTCTCTGAATGAATGAAAGTTCATACTTGTTTGATGGATGAATGAATGAATGGAAAAGACTGTGTGTTTGTATGAATACGAAAGAACCACTCTTAAATCCTTTTTCATAAAACTCATTCGCGGATAAATAAGTGGAACAATGACTAATCCATAAAATTTCTTAATCAGATCTCGACGCTAGAAAATGAGCTCTAGAGGACGTGGTCATCGTGGTCGAGGTAGAGGAAGGATGACCGTGTCGGAACCCATTAGATCGGGTCAAGGGTCTGATAATGAAATGCCACCGCCACCACCACCCCCAGCTGTTAATGTTGAGTAGAGCAGCTCGAGATGGGGAAGATGTTGTGTCGCAGGCTGTGCTGCAAGTTTTGGAATTGGTGGCGGTCCGAGGGAATTCAGAAATCGAAAGTCCAGACCGAACGGCTTCGAGCTAATGGAGCGAAAATGTTCCGAGGAGTATCTAATGTGGCACCCAAAGAAATTGAGTAATTGGTTGGAAGCAACGGAGCGTATCATGGATGAGCTCGATTTGACTCCAGAGGAAAAGTTGAAAGGGATGGTGGCGTTGTTACGCGATGAAGCGATCGCTGGTGGTTAACTGTTCGGGATGGTACCACTACTGAAAATTTGACCTGGGAGTATGTTAAAGAGGCCTTTCAGAAGAAGTATGTGGGAACCAGGTATACAGATGAACAAAGAAAGGCTTTTCTAGGGTTGGTACAAGGGAGTAAGTCTGTCGCAAAATATGAGGCAAAATTTCGAGGTTGAGCCGCTATGCTCGAGGGTAGTGGCAATCGAGCATGAATGTCGTGGTCCATTTTGAGGACTGACCGAGGGACGATCCGAGATCGCTGATAGCACCGCATCGTGAGCGGAATTCTCGACTTTGGTGGAAAAGGGCAAGGTGGCCGAGGGATTAAAGACGCTACTAAGGCACCATGGATAAGAATAAGGCTAAGAGAGGATTTGGGCCATCTGGAAAGGGTCACAAGAGGCCAAGGGTTGACGGGCCATAGAATCAGCAGGCTGGTACGGGCTGGCAGGTTTGCCCTTGTGAGCATTGTGGAAAGAAGCATATGGGAGAGTGTTGGAGAAAGACGGGGGGATGTTTCAAGTGTGGGTCCAAGGACCATATGCTTAAGGATTGTCCCAAGCAACCAGATGAGAGCCGACCGGCAGTTCAGAATGCTAGCCAGGCTGGTAGAGGCGGGCAGTAGCCTCAACGGGGTCGTGGTTCGAGTAACCGAGGTAGTGGTGCTGGCAGAGGCCGTGGAACATAGGGCTGAGGTACTACTAATGCTGATGCAAGGTAACTGGGTTTGGTTTATGCGATTCGTCGAAAGGAAGATGGTGACGCACCGAATGTAATAACCGGTATGTTCTTTATTTTTGACAAACCCTACTTTGCTTTGATTGATGTGGGCTCGACCTATTCCTATGTTGCAAGTAGTGTAGTGGAAACACTAGGCCTAGACTCAACTTTTCGATGAGATGATGATCGTAG
This sequence comes from Gossypium rotundifolium, assembly GCA_025506655.1. Classification (NCBI taxonomy): domain Eukaryota; kingdom Viridiplantae; phylum Streptophyta; class Magnoliopsida; order Malvales; family Malvaceae; genus Gossypium; species Gossypium rotundifolium. Next base: position 13,910,749 of record CP106731.1, on the reverse strand, counting down.
TAAGCCCATTAGGCCAAACTGTAGTGGTAGACAAGATCTTTCTTGAATGTACCCTCAGAGATTCGTGGAGTGAACTTTCGGCGCACTTAATGGAGTTACCCTTCGAGAGTTTGAACTTATACTCGGAATGGATTGGCTAGTAGAACACCGAGCCGTGTTGGATTGTGCGCTAAACGTATGGAACTAAGAACCCGGAGGATAAAGTGGTAGTAATGATTAGAGAAAGGAGAAACTACTTGTCTAACGTAGTTTTGACCAAGGTCGGAAGATGGTTAAGGAAGGTTGCAAGGCATTCCTAGCCTTCGTAAGTGCGATAGGTGGAAAGGAAGAAGGTATTAATGGAGTTAGGGACGTAAGGGACTTCATGGATGTGTTTCAGAGGAATTACCGGAATACCCCTGCATGTGGAGGTGGAATTTGGGATAGATTTACTACCCTAATAGCTCCTGTGTTAATCGCTCCATACCGAATGGCACCAAAGGAGTTAGTGGAGCTCAAGGCTCAGATCCAAGAACTGTTGGATCGTGGGTTCATCCGACCCAGTGTATCTCCGTGGGGAGCACCGGTCTTATTTGTGAAGAAGAAGGACGGAACTATGCGTATGTGCATAGATTACCGTCAGTTGAATAAGCTGACCATTAAGAACAAGTATCCCTTGCCAAGGATCGATGACTTGTTCGATCAGCTGAAGGGAGCCGCAGTATTTTCAAAGATCGACCTAAGGTCCGGATATCATCAGTTGAAGGTGAAGGAGGCTGATATCCATAAGACCGCTTTTAGGACAAGATATGACCACTTCGAGTTTGTAGTAATGCCGTTTGGGTTGAAGAATGCTCCAGCCACATTCATGGATATGATGAATCGGGTTTTCCAACCCTACTTGGATAGGTTCATCGTGGTGTTCATCGATGATATTTTGGTGTACTCGAAGTCGAAGGAGGAGCATGATGAGCATCTTCGAGTGGTGTTGGAAGTGTTAAGGGAGAAGAAGCTCTATGCCAAATTCAGCAAGTGTGAATTTTGGCTTAAGGAGGTGGCATTCTTAGGACATGTGGTATCCGCAGAAGGAATAAGAGTGGATCCTAGGAAGATCGGCCGTGTTGGATTGGAAACCACCTAGGTCCATGGTCGAGATCCAAGTTTCTTAGGCTTGGCGTGCTATTACAGAAGGTTTGTGGAAGGATTCTCATCAATAGCCGCGCCTTTAACCAAGTTGCTAAGGAAGGAAGTACCCTTTGAATGGACGAATAAGCAGCAGGAGAGCTTTGAAAAGCTTAAAAGGGTGTTGACGTAAGCTCCAGTGTTAATTCAGCCGGAGGCAGGAAAAGATTTTGTGGTGTAATCGTGACGCTCACATACGGGTTAGGCGTGTGTTAATGCAAGAGGGCAAAGTAGTCGCTTATGCGCCACGGCAGCCTAAGGCCTCATGAGGTTAACTACCCCACTCATGTCTTGGAACTAGCAAGAGTGGTTTTCGCCCTTAAGGTTTGGAGGCACTACCTTTATGGAGAAAGGTCGGTTATCTACATGCACCACAAGAGCCTTAAGTACTTATTGACTCGAAGGAGTTGAACTTGAGGCAATGAAGGTGGGTGGAATTGTCAAGGACTACGATCGCTCGATAGAATATCATCCGCAAGGCGAATGTGGTAGCCGATGCCCGAGTAGGAAGGTTGTGTCGATCTACGGCTTTGTTTGCCCATTTAAGTCTCAGATGATGACTAAGCTTTGCTTGGTAGAATTACAAGTCAAGCCCACATGGTTGAAGGAGGTGAAAGAGGACGCTTGGTTGATAACGACTTAAGTACTAAGTTGCGCAAGTACGCAAGGGGATTAAAGGACTATGGCGCCGATGATGAAGGAGTATTGTGCTACAAGGAAAGGTCTCAGATACCAAGGAATAAGGAGTTGAGACAAAGGATTCTTGAGAAGCGCATGGTAGCCCTTATGCTATGCATCCCGGAGGCATCAAGTCGTATAGAGATCTAAGGAACAATTTTGGTGGACCGATCTCAAACGAGAGGTGACTGAATTTGTAGGGAAATGTTTGACATGTCAGCAAGTTAAGGCTGAACACCAAGTCCCATCAGGATTGCTTCGACCAATTGAAGTTCCCCAATGGAAGTGGGAAAGAATTACCATAGACTTCGTTAGTGGGCTTCCCTCACGCCTACTAAGAAGGACTCAGATGGGTGATAGTGGACCGCTTGACCAAGTCCGCACACTTTATCCCAAAGAAGAATGGATTATTCTCTTCAAAAGTTGGCTAAGTTATATGTGGCGAAATTGTGAGGTTACATGGAGTAACAATGTCGATCATCTCGATAGAGACCCAAGGTTTACGCCTCGATTCGAAGGCACTTCATCAAGCTTTAGGCACTAAGCTAGACTTCACTATGGCTTTTCATCCACAATCGACGGGGCGGCCTGAACAGGTTATACAAGTGTTGGAGGATATGTTGAGAGGTCGTAATGGATTTTCGAGGAAGTTGGGAAGATTACTTGCCTTTAGCTGAGTTCGCCTACAACAACAGCTATCAAGCTAGCATTCGGATGGCACCATACGAAACATTGTATGGAAGAAAGTGTAGAACACCTACTTGTTGGACCGAGTTAGGAGAACGCCGAGTTTTGGGTCCAGAGTTGGTGGCAAAAACTGAAGAGAAGGTTGAGTTAATTCGGGCACGGTTGAAGGAAGCCTCTGATAGACAGAAGTCGTACGCAGACCTTAAGCGGAAGGAAATAGAGTTTGAAGTGGGAGACCAAGTATTCCTGAAAGTTTTGCCTTGGAAGAAGGTAATGAGGTTCGGTCAAAAAAGGAAATTAAGCCCAAGATTTATAGGGCCCTACCGAGTACTAAAACGAGTTGGGCCAGTGGCATACCATTAGAGTTGCCACCAAAATTGCAGCAGATGCACGACGTATTTCATGTGTCCATGCTACGTCGCTATCGATCGGATCCGTCGCATGTGGTATCTGTTGAAGAAGTAGAGCTAAGGCCAGACTTATCCTACGAGGAAGAACCGATTCGGATCTTGGAACGTGATGTAAAAGTACTACGAAGGAAGACAGTGCCTCTAGTCAAAGTGTTATGGCGCAATCATGGATCGAAGAGGCTTCGTGGGAACCAGAAGAGACCATGCGACAAGAATACCTCAACTATTTTAGTTAGGAAATTTCGGGACGAAATTTTGTTTAAGGGGTAGAATCAGAGCATCCCGAAAAGGGCCTATGCATTTTCGTTTAATTGTATGAAATGACAAGTTTAAGCACTAAGAATAATTTTTGATATTTTTGGAAACCTAGAAATGCATGAAAATGGAAACCTGAACATTTTGGAAACCTGAACATTTTGGAAACCTGAACATTTTGGAAACTTGAACATTTTGGAAACTTGAACATTTTGGAAACCTGAACATTTTGGAAACTTGAAGATGTAAGAAAAATGGCAAGTTACAGAGCCGATCGAAAATTTTAGGAAACTTAGAAATGATGCCGAAATGTCAAATTTTAAAGTCCAAAATAGGAAATAAGGGCAAGAGGGCCTTAAAAGTAAAAGTTGGTGAAATTCGACACACAATCGGGCTTGGAAAAGTGGCCTGAAGGTGTCACTTAAGGCTTATGGAAATGGCGCCATGTGTAAGAGACATGGGCCTGAGTTCGAGTCACTTGGGAAGCAAATAATGAAGGCTTTATTTTACTTCCAAGGCTAAGGGGTGGACGGCACCTATTTTCTAGAAAGGGAGGAGTTTTATTTCGGTTAAAACTTGATAAATTAAAGTGATAAATAAAGGATTTTTAATTAAAGAGATAGAGGATGGATTAAATACTTTTAATTTAATTAGGTGATAATTAAAGGAGATAATATTATCACTTGTGGGGAGTAGTGGCCAAGTCATGGACTCTTGGTCTAGCAATTTCAGTTAAAGGAGGAGAATTTAGGCTATTCTCTCATCTTTTCTAAGCCTTGCCAAAATTTTCCTAGCTCTCTCCCCTCTCTCTTGAATTTTCTTTAAGCAAAAACCATCCTCTCTTCTTCTATTTTCTTCTCTGTTTCTACTATCAAAGTCTAATCTTTGTTGGTTCTAAGTAAAGGAGCAATCAACTACAACATCAAAAGGGTAAGATCCGTGGTCAATCAATTTTTCCTTTTCTTTTTACCAAAATCAAGATACTAATCCTATTAGCAATTTTGGCGAATCTACAAGGATCTCTCGTGATCTTTTTACAACTATCGAATATCAAAGGAAGAGTTTCGGATTTTGATTCAAGAAATTTAAGGTGAGGCACATTCGCCAAAGGCACAATTTTATTTATTAAAGTTAGCTTTAATCTAACATAAAGTTATAGGATTTCGATAGGCATTTTAAGGAATCCTCTTTGATTTGGAAATTGTATGGTAAGTGACATTCGCCAAGGTTGGTTCTTGATATTTGGAATTATTTTCCATTTATTCAAAGTTAGAAACTGACATAATTACCTGATTTAGTGGCTAGCCGATTTAAGGAAGGAATACTATCAATTTAGGCATTTGATTTACAATCTTTTAATTCGCAACAAGGTAAGTAATACAAATCCTACTTGGATTTGGTTTTAAGCCAAATAAGTTTGTTGATATACTTTAATGGTTGGTCAATATAGGAGTAAAAATCTAGATCGGTAGATCGCTCTTCTGGATTTCAAGGAATCTATTAACAAATCGGTGTGTACGCACACTAACTTTCGATATTTCATATGGCAATTATTTTATTATATGATTATACGTAAGAATATGAATATGGCTAAGTACCCTAATGTGGTACAAAAGTACTGTGCACGCTTCCTACTCGATAGGATTATGAAATATGTTATTTTATAACATGTGAATATATGTATATGAATATGAAATTAAGTATGTTATGCATGATATATATTTTTTGGGGCATTTGGGATTTATGTGAAAGGGAAGAAGGTGTTGACTTGGTCTCACTAACGTTATATGGTGACTACGGTCACAAAATTTGAATATGGTAACTCCGGTTACATTATCTCGAATTTGGTAACTTCGATTACACTATTTGAATATGGTGTCTAATGACACAAATTATATGGGCGATGAGCACGCCGATCGCAATGAACGCCTTTGATGGTGTGTAGCAGATGGAGGGTTGACTTAGTAGTCCCACTTGTGTGACCGGTAGGTACGGTGGTGTGTAGGATGGACCATTAGGCTTGGGTTTGGGTTGCATCATCATTTTATATGAATATGAAATTGATATGAACATGTATGCCCGATTTGTTGAATGTTAGTACTATGTGCACATTGAGTCTGCTGACTCACCCTGCTAGGGAAATATTTTCAGTGATGAACAATGATGCATCGGACTAGTAGACCTCGAGGTGGCCATGTTTCATTTGAAGATTTTATTCAATTTGGACTTTGTTATTTTTTGGGTTTTACTTGATGTAATAAGGCCATAAGGCCCAAAGTGGATTTTTCTTATTCGCTTTACTTTAAATTGTTATGTTTTAACTATTATGACTAAAGTTAAGTGATTTTTTTAAAACCTTAAAAGAATTATTTTGTCACCTTAATAAAAATTGGATTTACAAGATTAATTAAATGGGTTTCCAATCTAAGCCCAATCCACGACAACATTTTTTCCAATATTCACAAATTTTCTAAGTAACAAAAATCTTTGAAACCGTTTACTTTAGGAACATACCAGATCCTGTTCAGCTCGTGGGTCAAAAGGGTGTTTCAAATTTCGATTCCTTAAATCGTGCTTGCTTCTGTCACGCTTCACACGGCCATGTGGTTGCCCGTATACGTTGAAGCATTTAAATAGGTTAAGATTAGAGTTCTAATCATATTAAAATATCCCTTGAATAATCAGAGTTTAATTGAGAAAAGATAGCATTGTTTAACTAGGAGAAGAATACGAGGCACACCCCACAAATTTCCACCTTGACTCGTATTTATCACGCCTTTTTTCCATTCTCGTCACGGGCCTAACTCGAATTTTGGAGAATTTCAACTAAGGCTAAACTATGCTCAAAGTTCTAAACTAAAAGACTTTCAATATTTAAATCAAAATTATATAATGCAACAAGGGTTAGTAACACCCTCCACCTAACTGCAGCCCTTTGTTACTAACCTTGCCTCAAAACATTCTGCAAACCATTCAAGTCTTAAAGACCAAAAAGGGATTAGATTCTTTTTTAAATCAAGCACATGTTTAACATCTGACACGACCCCACCTTCAACCTAATTATGTATGGAGAACAACAAATCATCACTCTTGTCCTGGCCACATCAATTAACTCCGTAACTATCTGAAATTGCTAGAAACTGAAATTTGTCATCTATCGAACTTCTCGACATCCAAAAATGTTGTTGTGCCACCGAACAAGTCAATCTGCAGAAGCTGAACCATAGATCTGATAATAATTTGTTGGGGATTAACCCGTATAAACAACGAGATAATAAAAGTAAAGAAGAACAAATACAAATATTTTACATGAAAAACCCTCAAAGAGGGAAAAAACCACGAACAAAGGAGGTATCATCTTTTCACTAAATGAGTAAACAAACAAGAGTAAATTATGGAGAAGATAACATAAATGCACAACTTGTACATTACCCAAAATCCAGAATAGAAAGCTCAAAATCCCAAAGAGAAAACTGGTAAAAAAAACCCTAAATTGTATAAAATACTAATAAAAATTGTATAAAATACTCTCCATAATTACCACAAAACTCTCACCAAAACTCATATGCGGTTACATCTTGTCACCCCCGAAGAAAAGCCCTTTTTTTTTATTGGCATCTCAAAATAAGGATACAGAATGACTTTAAAGAGGCTAAGATTAGAGTTCTAATCATATTAAAATATCCATGAAACAATCAGAGTTTAATTGAGAAAAGAAAGCAAAATTTAACTTGGAGAAGAATACGAGACACACCCCATAGCTACATAAATTTATATTTATTAATCAATGATTTTTATAATAATAATGATGATAAACCATAAAAGTAACATATTTTAATCCCATGCTTAACATGTTTTTGGATGATTTATTATATAATTTAGTGAACTTGATACTCCTAATCCTTTAATTTCATGTTTCTATACTTAGGTGAGCATAGGGGAGCAAAAGGAGTGAAAAACGAGCCAAAATTGGGCAAAACGAGTTGTCTTAAGGATCCACACGACCAAGCCCATCCCACACGGGCTAAGCACATGCCCGTGTGAACCACAAGGGCTGGACACATGCCCGTGTGCCAGCCCGTGTCAATTTCGAACCATGTTAGATTTACACACGGCCTGGGCATTCTTACACGGGCTGATCACACGTCCGTGTCCCTGTCGAACCTTGTTTCATTTTCACGTGGAAAAATCCAATTTTTAGGTATTTTGAGCATTTTAAAGTCTATAAATAACATATTAGAAGAAGACTTAGGGGGAGGCAGAGTAGAACGAAGAAATTACTCGAAGCAAGCCGTCAGAATCGTCTTAGAAGCAGATTCACTTTAAGATTGAAGATCTCCATCAAATTTCCTTTGAAGTTTTTGGGTTCTTTATGTCTTGTTGTTTTCCTTATTTTGAGATGTTTTCCTCTTACATTTTGAACTAAACTCCCTAAAATACCTAGGGAGGATGAAACCTATGATGAATTTTATTATTTAATTATCTGAATTACATGATAAATACTTGTTCTTGTTCTTAATTATGTATTCTTAATCCTTGTCTTAATATTTTTAGGATATTAATCCAAGTCTGATGTACTTAATCAGTGGAGCAAAAGTCCCTACTTAAGAGTAGATCTAGCATAATTTAGCGGAGTTGATTGCAATCCTAGAAATAGGACGACATAAATCTGCCGGATTAGAGTCAAATCTAATAAGGGAATCCATAGATCGAGTTCATGCGACAATAAGGGTTTTAATTAGAAAGAAATTTCAATTAATCAACCTAGAGTCAGTTGTTATTAGTCTCGAAAGAGATATTAACATAATTTAGGGATTTCTACGGATCAAGGCAAGTGAATAAATCGTTTGATTTAGAATCGAAATAATAAGTGAAATCTAGGTGGATTCTTTCCTAGGTATTGTCTCTCTCATTGGTTTTCTTAAAGTATTTTCCCAATTCACTCTCTATTTCGTCTTAGTAAATAGGTTATTTAAGATTAGGTTAAAACAAAACCCTTTAATTTATTCGGCTAAATAATAGAAAGATAGTTACTACTAGTACTTTTAGTCCTCGTGGATACGATATTCCCAACTCACCATAGCTATACTACTGTTCGATAGGTGTGCTTGCCTTTGTCGTATTTTAATTAGTTCATGGTGTCATCAAGTTTTTGGCGCTGTTGCCGGGGACTAAAATATTAGAAACACTTAATTTTTGTTACTTTAGCCATTTTTTATTTTTATTGTAATTTTTTTATTTTAATTTACTAACTTTTCTTTTATTTGCTTCTGGCAGGTTCCTTTAGTTTATGACTAGAAGAAACCCGTCAGACCTCTAGTATTCAATAGTAAGATTGAAAGTACAGCTCGTAAAAACAGTAGAGAAGCGAGGCAGAGTCAACAGAGTACAATAGAACAGCAAGAGAACATTGTTATTAATACTTAGAAGATGGAAGAAAATCATAATAATCGCCACCTCCTTTGCTTCATCAGAATCTCAGAATCAATCTCGCTTCAGATTATGTACGACACGCCAAGCCCAATTTAACTAGGGTGAATCGAGTATTGTTAGACCCGATGTTGTCAGCAAATAATTTTGAATCAAACCTAACACTATTCAAATGATTCAATAGTTTATTCGGGTTTGATGGTTTGCAGGACGAAGACCCAAATACTCATTTGGCTAATTTCTTAGAATTCTACGTCACTTTTAAAATTAATGGTGTTTCTGATGATGCCATTCACCTTCGGTTGTTGCCATTCTTATTAAGGAATAAGACTAAACAATGGTTGAACTCCTTACCACGAGGTTCTATCACTACATGGGAGAAAATGACCGAGAAATTTTTGTTAAAGTATTTTCCACCGGCTAAGATAGCCAAGTTGAGGAATGATATCTCTTCCTTCATACAGATGGATTTGGAAACCCTATATGATGCATGGGAGAGGTATAAGGACTTACTGAGAAGGTGCCCTCACCATGCGTTACCTCTATGGCTACAGGTTCAAACTTTTTACAATGGTTTGAACCCCTCAAATAGGCAGTTGACCGATGCATCTGCCGGTGGTACTTTGACTAATAAAACACCTGAGGAGGCTTACGAGTTTATGGAAGAAATGTCACTGAATAATTATCAGTGGCAAGTCATGAGGACGAAACCAATGAAAGCAACCGATGTTTTTAACGTTGATGCAGTCACCATGTTGTCAAATTAGGTAGAACTTTTGAATAAAAAGATTAATAGTTTATATGGTTCTACGCAGGTACATCCGGTGATGCAATGCGAAGCAAATGGAGGAGGGAATCATCCAAAAAGCCTATCTTACAACCCTAGCACAGAAGACGAACAAGTTAACTATATGGGTAATAATCCTAGACCTTAGAATAATCCCTTTAGTAATACTTACAATGCAGGTTGGAGGAACCATCCCAATTTCTCGTGGGTTGGTCAAGGAAATCAAAGACAACAATCCCTTCCAGGCTTTCGACAATAACCTTACCCTTAAGAGAAGAAGCCGAACCTTGAGGAGATGTTGACGAAATTTATTTTGGTGTCAGAAACTCACTTCCAAAACACCGAAACAGCACTCAAAAATCAACAAGCGTCGATTCAAGGGCTTGAGAATCAAATCGGTCAATTGGCAAAGATGATTTCAGAACGACCACAATGTAGCTTGCCAAGCAACATTGAAACTAACCCAAGGGAGCAACTTCATGCCATTACTGTTCGAGATAAAGAAAGGTTAGTTGAATTTGAATCTGAATAGAGGCGAGAAACTGTGGTAAGCAATGGTAAGGTTGAGGTAAGCCACAACAAACAAAAATCGGTAAGTAACAAGTATACACCTCATGTGCCATATCCCAACGCGACAAAAAAAGACCACACAAATGAACAATTCGGTAAATTTCTTAAACTTTTGAAAAAGTTGCATATTAACTTACCGTTTATTGAAGCTCTTTTGTAGATGCCCAACTCAGTTAAATTTTTAAAGGAGCTTTTGGCAAACAAATGGAAGTTAGATGATTTGTCGCATGTAGAGCTAAATGCAGTGTGCTCAATTATCTTACAAAATAAACTACCCAACAAATTGAAGGATCCAGGGAGTTTTACTATTCCTTGTTTAATTGGTAGTTTAAATGTAAATAATGCTTTAGCTGATTTAGAGGCAAGTATTAATGTTATGCCTTACAAAATGTTTAAACAGCTAGGTTTTGGGAAACCCAAACAAACTAGGATGAGTATTTAATTAGCAGATAAAACCATTAGATTTCTTAGGGGTATTGTTGAAGATGTACTCGTAAAAATTGATAATTCATATTCCCAGTTGACTTTGTTGTCCTAGACATGGATGAGGATAGTGACGTCCCTTTAATTTTAGGACGCCCTTTTTTAGCAACTGCTAGAACTTTCATTGATGTTGGTAAAGGTGAACTCACATTTCGTGTAGGTGATGATACGACCACGCTCCAAGCTCGTGATTTGGGTGATTTGGTTAAGACATCAAGTAATAAAGACGATTCTATAAATCCTGTTAATAAAACTAATCATGGGATTCAACCCTCTTTACAGGAAACTCTTTCAAAAAACATAAATGAGCCACGTTCTGTTTCATACGCCAACAATGGAACCATCCATGAAAGACGAATGCTACAGATAGATGAACTAGACGAATGGCAGACTTATGTCAAAGAGGAACAGAAGCAACACCATGTCGAGCTTAAGGATAGAACCAATCAATTTAAGGTTGGGGACCAGGTATTATTAAATGAAAAGGACCCTTGAATTACCACTTCAGAGCTTATTCCAAATGGAGCAACACCTATTACAGTACTAAATGTTTTTCCATACGGTACAGTCGAGGAAAATCACTCTAAATTTGGCACTTTTAAGGTAAATATTACTCGGCTCAAACCATATGTTGATATTAGAATTGATAGCGAGAAAGAGGAGTCTCGACTCTGCGAACCACCGTAACCGAGCGAAAACAAGGTAAGTTGAGCAAAACACTATCTTCCTTTTCCAAAACTCTCTTTTCCATCCAAACAAAAATGCTTCCCTGATTTCCAATAATTCATTTACTTTGCAAAACATTTTTACTCCAAAGTTTTGATTCCCAATTAATGAGAAAAACACTATCTTCCTCTCAAAGCTTCAGTTTGGTTCTCTGATCCATTCGTCTTCCAGCGTTTTAATTGCATGACTTGGTACTGCACCATTCAGGTAAAACCCTTTCCTTTTCTTCAAACTCTCAGTGGCTATAATATCTACCAAAGCGTTTGCTGTGCGATGGACATGCTGAAATTTTATAGATTTGAACTCGCTTAGTAGAGTCTTTATGTTGTGGATAATGGAACATATTTCTGATTTATCTCTGGACTTTTAAGTGTACTTCTTTATAACTGGATTTTGAAGTGCATTTCTTGCTTCACACAACATTAAAAAATTGTACCCACATTTTATAAAGATTTTATTTTATTCTCATTTTTCTCAAAACATATTAGCTGTGCCAATTTTAATTTATATCAATAAAAAGAACAAATTCGTATAAATTATTATAAGGAAATACTATAATTTATAATCTCCATTAATTATCTCATAGCATTATAATTGATTGGGATTTTCATAGACATCTTAATTTATTACTTAGAAAATGCATCCCTATTACAAAAATAAATTAAGACAAGAAGTAAAGAAATTATTACAAGAGATGAAAGGGCGCTACAACAAAACAAGTCTACCGCGACACTTTTTGTTACCTAAGAGGACAAAAAAAAAGTTGGCATAGGTTTCACACCGCTTCTTCCAATGCTTTCAAAAAGGTTGTCTATAATACAGTTGGCGTAGGCTCCACGACACTTTTGAAAAAGCGTCGGCATATGTCACCATAAGCCGACCCTTACTGAAGGGTTGGGAAAGACATAGTCAAGGCCAACCTTTAAAAGGGTTGGGATAGACCTAGTTAAGGCCAACCTTTGAAAAAGGTTGAGATAGACCTATCTAAGGCAACCTTAAAAAGGTTGGTATAGTTCTTGTCTAAGGCAACTTTTAAAAATAGTTGGGATAGAGCCGTCTAAGACAACCTTAAAAAAGTTGGTATAGACCTTGTCTAAGGCAACTTTTAAAAAAGGTTGGGATAGAGCTGTCTAAGGCAACCTTAAAAAGGTTGGGATAGACCTATCTAAGGCAACCTTAAACAAGTTGGGATAGACTATGTCTAAGGCAACCTCTAAAAAAGATTGGGATAGACCCGTCTAAGGCAACCTTAAAAAGGTTGGGATAGACCTTGTCTAAGGCAACTTTTAAAAATGGTTGGGATAAACCCGTTTAAAGCAACCTTAAAAAGGTTGGGATAAATCTTATCTAAGGTAACCTTTAAAAAAGATTGGGATAAACCAGTCTAAAGTAACCTTAAAAAGATTGGAATAGACACGTATAATGTAATTTTTTTTCTATTTTTATTATTTCAATATTAATATATTTTTATAAATATTTACAAAGTGAATAATGATAGGAATTGTGCTTTAAATAAACTAAAATATAAAATTAAAATTAAAATTAAAATAAATATTGAATATTCACTACAAAAACCGATCCAACAATTAAAATACACTAACATTTAGCTGAAATGTATACCACTAACATTCAACTCAATGTACAAAAGTAAACAAATAAAAAACAACCTAAGATGATGGACATTGATATTGATGATGTACTACATAAAAGCTAATACATTTTGAAACTGCAACTTCAATTCCAAGAAACTCTGTTGATCTCTTATTTCTACGAAGGTGGCCCCAAGAAACTTCAATTCCTTTCATTAAGTTTTTCCTTCTCATAATCCTGTCCTGTAGCCTGTATTTAAGTAATAATAAGTTAGCCATTGTAAGCCTGCAAGAAAGCCTGGTATGAAGATAAATGAATATAATTATATGAAGATAAATGAATGAACCTTGACACCTTTAAAGATAAATCAAAGTTCAGAACTTCAAATGCAGACCATTTGTAGATATCCAAAACATTCAATAATGTAACAGTCCGAATTTGACCCTAATCAGAACGGTGGTTTCGGGACCCCGAATCTGAGTTCGAATAATAATTTAAATGTATTTTCTGTGATAAATATATGTGAATTTACATGTGTGAAAGTTTCATGAGAAAATTTGCTTATTCGTGTGATTAAATTAAGAAAAATAATTAAATTGTTTAAGAGGTAAAAGTAGCCATTATTTAAATTGGGAGGATTTAATTGACTTGTTTCATGCATGCATGGACTTACATGTCAAATTATCCAAAATTTAAATAAGTGAATGGCATGATGATGACTTCTTATTTTATTATTATTTTCTTTTAGAAAGTGGGATTATATTAAAAGCTTATAAACGATTAAAATAAGAAAATACATAAAATAATGAGGAAATATTCATCATTCATCTTTCTTGTTCTTCATTGCCGAATCTAACAAAGAAAAAGGGGGGACTTAAGCTTTCAAAGTTCGACTATTTGCATGCCATTTGGAGGTAAGTATTTGAGTTGTTTTTTGGTAGATTTTCACATTTTTGAGTTTGTTAGTCTAAATATTATCAAACCCATGAGAAAATTTTAGAGTTGGGAGCATGTTATAGGTTCGGCCATGGATGCATACTTTGATTTTTTTGTGTTGATGGAAGAATAATAAGCATATCTTTGAAATCAATATAAATTGAGTAGGAAACTTAGAAGAAATGGATGTAGGGTGACTTAAATTATGAAAATGAGTTGTTGAGGGTACGAATGTAAGAATAGATGGTATAAATAGACTTGTTTAATGAAGAAGAAAATTCGGTCCTCAAGGAGTTAGCTCAAATTCCATGTAATTTTTGTGTTTTATGTGTGGGGACTAAATCGCAAGAAATTAATACTAGAGGGGTAAATTGGTAAATTGATAAGTTATGTATTATAATAAATTTTAGTGTTATAAGGGGACTTAAATGAGCTTGAGGGGTATTTGGCCATAGCTCAAAGGTGTATAAATTTTTATATGTTTGAATGAATGAGAAGAAATAGTATTAAGTTGTAAAAATTTCAAATTTATGAATGATAGATTAGAAAATGGTACAATCATGTGTTACAAATTAAAATGAATGAAGTTTATTTGAATGGACTCTTTTCGAACCTTGTTTTATATCAAGGAAGGAAAGAATTGGAAACGGATCGGGGGAAAGCTAAATTAAACGAGTAACCGGAACATCTTTACCCTTCAACTATCAAGGTAAGTTATAAGCAATTGGTTTAATTGAGTGATTTTTATAAACAAATGTATATGTGCAAAGGAATTTAAGGTTTCAAATATGTTGTAGCTAAAACCGATTGGGTATGAGACAAATATATTTTTTTAGGTTAACCGAATGCTAGTTGAATAATATACATAAGGATGAGTGTGGATACATGGAATGCCTTGAATGTATATGTATTTATATATGTTTTAGAAAGGAGTTAAACATGAATATGAATTGAGATGGACATTAGTACTAAATGTATGGTTAATAATACATTTATGTGTATATGTATTTGGTTTGTGCCGAATGTGGAAGTATGAGATGTGGAAATTGAATTGTTGTTATTAGATAATTGTATATACATACATGAGTATGAAATTTGTTATGTTTGGATTGAATAAATAATTAGGTGTTTAATGTTAAGTAACGGCTCTATGTGAGCGATATGTTACGGGAAGTGGCACTGTGTGTGCGAAAATGCTAAGTAATGGCTCTATATGAGAGAAAAACGCCACTAAAGATCATGACTTTTAGCGGTGTTTCTGGGAAAAGTTCCGCTAAAAGTCATGACCTTTAGTGGCGCTTTCCCAAAAACGCCGCTAAAAGTCATGACCTTTAGCAGCGCGTTACCAAAAACGCCGCTAAAAGTCATAACCTTTAGCGGCGCTTTTCTCACAAACGCCACTAAAAGTCATGACCTTTAGCGGCGCTCTCCTAAAAACGCCGTTAAAAGTCATGACCTTTAGCGGCTCTCCCACAAATGCCACTAAAGGTCATGACCTTTAGTGGCGCTTTTTTGAAAAACGCCGCTAAAAGTCATGAAAAATAAAAAAAATATATTATACTTTTAGCGGCGCTTTTTTTCAAAAACGCCGCTAAAAGTCATGAATAACAGAAAAATTATAATATTATAAAAACACCAAAAATCCAATTTAAAAATGTATAATTTAATTTGAAGACATTAAAATGAAAATTATAGAAGAATACATATTTCTATAATTCCAACTATCAAGATTATTTTCATCTTTGGGTGGTTTTATCTCGATATTGTATGGGAATAATGCCGAAAGCCTCCACCTCCCTGTAATCATCTTCTGGACCCAACATCCTAGAACCAAGTATCAGCACTGAATGTGGAAGTTTGTTCAACAACTTTTGAAACAGATTATATAACCGTTCGATTGGAGGAGGAGCTTCAACATCCTCGGTATAAGATGATGGTGCGCTTTTCAATCCAAGACTGCAAAAGGACAACAAAGATAAGGCATGCAATTTTAGGCTCAGATAAAAAACTTGTCAAGTGTACCAAGATATGTATAGTATGGTGTTGACATGCAACTTATGTAACATATAAAGGCACGCGTGCCTAAAAGAAGGAATAATCTAGAAATACAATTCATGAGTGGTCGCCAAACCGATTACTCAAGATTTATGGCATACCTTTTAAAGTGATGCAGAAAGAGTTTCGATCGAAGCACCAATGCTAGTGCGCTTGTGCAATCGCTTCAACAAATAAAAGGGACAAAGAATATCGAGATTTTTACACATCCTATCATGTGCCAAGAAATTGCGACTAATATATATGCTTAGCAATGAAAAGATTATGCATGAAGCCTAGAAGATTCACTTCAGTTTAAAGGATTGAGTACTCTATCGACACTAGAATATACCGAGGAACTTATCAAGCAATCATCGATTGAGTTCACCTTTGGCAAAATACAATTTCATTACATTCCAATAAATCCAAACTATCGTGTAACAATTCAACCTGTAAGTAAGAGGAGTTCATCGAGCTAACTATCTGTAAACAACAAGTGCAATCGTGAATATGTAAGTTATTTGAGCGAAGGTCCATGAAAGGATGATCAAGAATCAACTATTTTCTTTTTAATTCTTGACCGCAATAACTTGATGATATCATACAAATCTTTAAGCTTTCCATACGAACTAAAGAAGATATATAAAGGGTAACTGGATTTGTGATGTGTCAAGAG
This sequence comes from Gossypium rotundifolium, assembly GCA_025506655.1. Lineage (NCBI taxonomy): Eukaryota > Viridiplantae > Streptophyta > Magnoliopsida > Malvales > Malvaceae > Gossypium > Gossypium rotundifolium. The sequence goes on along the minus strand of CP106731.1, from coordinate 13,894,326 downwards.
ACGCTACTCATATAAGATGTCAGAGAAATTTCTATCGAGTTTTGGATGATTGTTTGAAACTTCCACAACCCCGCAAATATATGAAGGAGAATGTTATAATGACACCTTATCTCGATCCAGAAGAATAACCAGCCCACAAAGTATAATAACCACTTTATATTCTTGTTCCATGAAAATGGGAAAATTGAAGGATAAAAGCAATCACCTAGACTTAATATCAACAAAGACTACCGGTCGACGTAATGTACCGAAAGAAAATCTTGATTAAAAGTGTGGTGAAATAATGTTTTAGAAAATGAAAATCAACATGATGTAAAAGATTAAGATGACAATTGAATACTAAAACCAAGCGATTTTCTAACATAGTCTTGATGAAAACTCAAAATAAACCATGACTATCTCAAGCGAGATTCAAAGAGAATCAAAATGCAGAAAAATGAGAACCTAAGGAGGCAATATTCTTCAGAGAATAAATACAGTTTACATGTTGAAGACAGGATAACCAATTCTATAATGTGATTCAACAAATTCAATACTAGGTAACAGATGAAATGGTTTACAAGGGTTTTCTGTTGAGTTGGATGGCAATGATTCAAACTTAGTTCTATTACTCAGTCTTGTCAAGTGTGAATTAAAATCCAAGATGCGTAATGCAAGACAAAGATAAGATACATTAATTACATCGAAAAAAATTGATAAAGATGTACAACAAAACAAAAACAAAACTTACTTGATTCCAAGATCGATGTGCTCTCGGATGCCAAATCCAAAGCGACCAAGATCACTAAAGTTCCTTCTCAAAAGCTCATATTCCTTGACCTTCAAACCGGTTGTTAGTTGACCAAATAACCAAATATTTAATACCAAAAATGAAAAAAATACAATCTAAGCTGCAAATTTCAATGAAGCAAAAGATTAAACAAAAGAATAGGACAAATCATATAGCATAAAGTTTCCATAAAGACACGTAATCGGCTTAAATGACTCCATCCAAAATCATATAATAATGTCAAGCATGAATTTTGTAGTACATATGTAGAAACTAGATGTAAAAGAAGTAAGTAATAATCATGAGAAAATTAAGGAAAATCGGTAGGAAAGAAGCAAGTACATTCGTTTTTGCTTGAGAAAACTCATGGCTCGAGCTTTAATGGCGTCTTGAGCAGGCCAGCCTTGTCTTCTTTATCCTGCTCCTTGTACCTACTAAGCTCAAAGATCCGTTTCTTCAACTTCTCCCCACATTGTCCCTCTTTATTTATCCGATCGTGGAAACTCCATCCCATCCATATTATTTTACAAAATAGGCAAAAATTAGAAATCAAACTAAATAATGAACCAAATAAATCCTAACACCAAGAAATCAAAAAATCAACAATAATATAAAGGCAAGATTTTGTCCCAGAATTTGAAATAATTATCCAAATAATTAATAAATATCAAATAATTAATAAAATCACATCAATGAACTTAAATCTTAGTAGAGTAAATGATAAATAATTATTATAAAAAAAACATAATGATATGAATCCTAGCCATACGAGTACCTTTTCGAAATATATGTTAAGGTCCTAATTGAAAGTTTTAAATTGTCCTGTAAATTTGATTTGATGTCAGCAGAAAGCTGAACAAAATATTCAGCATTATGGGGCAAAATGTACAATTAAGTAAACAACCTAAAAGGTGCAATGACTAAAAATTAAACCAAAATCATGATTAGAAATCATGGCTTTTGGTCCAATGCACATAACCAATATACTATATTTAAAAAAAAAAAAGAAAAGGAAAATCGTCTATCATTGCAGTTTCTTAACCAGAATCTTCCCTCTATTATCTAACCACAAACATCTATATGACAAAATGATATATACTAGTAATAATATTGTTACCACCAACCCTAATAAAAGATAAGAGATAAATATAATTCTTAATTAAAACTCATTAATTGAATCTATACACTAACTAATTAGAGTGTTAGTATTAAAACTATGGGAATCTGGAATTGGGTCATGTTGAAAGAAAGGAATAGGGGAGAGAGTGCTTTTTGCAAGAACCAAGGTAGCTTACCAAGAACGAATAAAGCACATTCAAGACTGCCAAAGGTAAAGCTTTTTGGCCTGATTATGATCTTGATGACCCAGAGAAGACGAAAGATTAGCAAGTGAGATCTCCAACATAAAATAAAAAAATCCAAACACTTAAGGACAGAGGATATTTACCTGAGCATATAGAGAAAGATGAAATTTTTTGGCCTCCTCCAACTGAGACATCGCAGCTTCAATAACTTTAGCAGTATCCAAACAATCAAGAGAACCCACAATATACAGGAATATGAGAAAGCAAAAGGGTGAATGGAAAATAAGAAGGAACCCATTGCTCTTCCAACAACATAACTTGTAGAATAAGAAAATTTATAAGAACACGGAGAAGGTAGATAGAGTAAACCATATGGGAGACTTGAGATTGTTGGGGGTTGCGCTTGTAATTAGCAAGATTGGAATTGGAATTGGATCCATGGGTGTACAAGTTGTTTAACTCGGGCAAATGAGGCAAGATTTTTGAAGAACCCCAACACCGGTTTTTCTACATTGTTACCCCGACATGCATATGCCTCATACCTTGAAAAAATAAATGGAGAAATTTATTGAAAAATTGCAGAAAATTTAAAACAATTTTCTATTTTGATTTTGATTTTGATTTTGATTTTGATTTTGATTTTGATTTTGATTTTGATTTTGATTTTGATTTTGATTTGACAACTGCCAAAATCAACCGTTACAAAAATACTGGATTAACTCAATTTAACTAAACTCGACTAACGAACAAGCCTACACTAATCTTTTTTACATAATGAGACTGAACATTTAAGATCCCATGATTCAACTTACCAGCACTAGCAACATTTTAGAAAATTTAAAGAAAAAAAAGAGAGAAATAACCTGTTTTGAGAAGGCATAATCTGAATGGTAGCGTAATCTAAAATCGCATCTCCTCCGTCCATCTCTTATAGGTTCTTCTTCTTGTTCTTTTTTGTTTCTCTACCCAAAAAAACCCAAAAAAATAAGTAAAAATTGAGAATTAGATTAGGTTAAATGTAGAATGATTTGAAAGATGAACAGATCTGAAGAGAATCGGGAAACGAAAGAATGCAGATTCTTCACACCTTCAGCTTTTAGCTTTCAGCTTTTGAAGTGGAAAATTAAAAATTTTTTGAAATGAAAATTTAGAATTCCTCGCTTACACCAAGAGGAGTGGGAGAACAGGGTGACAATGGAGGAAGAAATCAGGGATTAGAAATGAGGAGTTAGGGATTAGAAATGGGTGAGTCGGCCGAGGAAGGAAAGAAAAGAAAGGGGCAGTGGCTAATGTAAAACGGTGACGTTTTTTTACAGTTTGAAATATATTTGTGGCATTTTTACAAAAAAAGCCACTATAGCATTTTTCTTTGCGGCATTTTTCATAAAAATGCCACTAATTTGGTGGAAATATTTTTGGCGTTTTTACAAAAACGCCACTGCTTCTCAATTTCAATTTTTTCCTTTTTAATATATTTTTCTTTCAAAAAATTTTTTGGAATTTTTTAATTTTGAATATTAATATTTTTAATCGAAATATTGACTAAAATATTAAAATTTAAAGTTTTAAGTTTTAAATTTTATAATTTTTATTTTAACATTTTAAATTTTTTCAATATTTTATAATTTTAAAATTAACATATAAAAATAACATTTAATTATATGTATACACCTAAATTTTGATAGCGATACATCTCGTAATTATATATATATGAATTTCGATTTAATGTATAATTATAGACGTGAAATTCTATTTTTGGTTTAAATGTATAGTTGAAACTTTAATTTTAATTTAATCATACACAATTTTAAAAAGTAAATACATCATATATATTTATATATTGAATAAATATAAATATTATGCAATATATAAATATACACATTAAACCATTGTTGATCATGTATGCTTTTGAGATTTAACCCATTTTGATTTATATTTTTAAAATAATAATTTATATTTATCTTATTTTCATTTATATTCTAAAAATCCAAGATTAATCCCTAAAACATAAACCCTAGACCCTAAATATTATACCCTAAACCACAAACACCAACCTTATTCCATAAACTCAAAACTCAAAACCCCAAACAATAAATCTTAAACCATGAAACTCAAACCCTGAACTCTAAACCGCAAATCTTAAACCATAATCCGAGACCAAATATTTGGGAATTCATGTGGCCAATGTTTTAGTAGCTAACACATTAGCCATAAATCCCTTATGAGGGATTTCGGTTTCGGGATTTTGGGTCATATAGTTAATACCCTAAATCTTAAACCCTAAAACCTTAAACTTAAACCATAGACCCTAAACTCTAAAACCTAACACATTCACCATTCCTTCTAAACCCCTAACCCTAAACCCATAAACTATAAACCATAAACCCTAAACCCAAAACCATAACCCATTACCATTTCCTCCTAAACCCTTACACCATATTTGGTTGGGTGTAATGGCTATGCCATTACACCCCTATTCCGTGGGCCCATCCAATGCTTTTGTTTGCTTCACTATTTTTTCATTCCGTTGTATTACCTATTATGTTTCTATTCCCTCAAACGCGTAATAAGGATTCAGTGCTTTCAGCACTGAATAGCCATTCGCCGAATAGAAATGAAGAAATTTTTCCCACAATCTCCTTCTGGCTTTCTCCTTCGCCAAGAACAAGCCAAGTAACCAACAAGAAAAGTCTAGCAACAACTATTGACAGCAGCAACAACATGAAAGAAAGCTAATGGAGCCCCAAGGCATAGCTGCCATGCCCTATCTGTTGGAACCCTTCACGATCGGAGACTATTTGCTAAAATCAAAGCTACGTGAAAGTTCATTTCCATCGCTTGGAAAGTCGAGACGAAATCAAGCGGTGAAGAAGTGGCGGTGAAGCAAGTTTTCCTTTTCAAGATCAACAAACACCTCACCAACTATTTGGATTGCGAGCTTAATTTTCTCTCTTCGTTAATCACCCTAACATCATTCGCCTTTGTTCACATTTTACTGTGTTTGTTCATTTTTTGGCTTTCTCTTTTATATCTTCTCGTTTTTCGATTCCAACAATTGGGTTGTTTATGATTTTTCGGTCATTTCGAATACCCATTTGATATATTCTCTTTAATCCCACGGTTTGATGGATTAAGCGATTCGATTTCTCTTTGTCAATTTGGAAATTTGGTTGTTTTGTAACGATTATCGGGACCGGGCAATTTATTAGTCAATTTCAATCTTTTAATTTGTAAATATTTGTTATAGTTATTTTAGAAGATTGTATAACCATGGTAATCCTAGCTCTAAACAAATGAAAAAGCTCATAAGTAATACCGGTAATATTAAATAAGACCCTTATTCTAGTTTCGCAATGCTTCTCCACCAATTGGTTTGTGTTGGGATTTGATGTTATAATTTGATTAATAGTTAATACGTTAAAGTCAAGTATCAAGTGCTGATTATTTAGAATACATTGTATATATGTTTTTCTACTCTAATTTCCACATAAGAATGGGCTGATTTTTCTTTAATTTTCAGTCTGAAAGTTGTTTGTTCCTGGTCCTTGAGTTCTGTGCTAGAGGAAACCTAACCTCTTACATTCGACGTTATGGAAGAGTTCAAGTGTAACACCCCAAACCCGGCCCATGAGTCCTGACCGGATCTGGTATGTCACGGAGTAAATTAATTTGAGTCATTTTGAGTGTCTGGTGGAAACTTGTTAAAATGAGGCTAAGGTATTAAAACGGGGTTTGATAAAACTTAGTCAAGATTATTTTTATAAACATGGTTGGGTTGATAAACCCTTTGAAAATGTTTGATCATGTAAAATTTTAAAATCGTCAAAGTTATAATTGACTTGGTGTATTTTTGTTACCCGATGGTAACATCTTTGAAAAACTCGTAAAAGTTACTTAGTTGGAAATTGTTGCTTTTAACCGGTTTACATAACATTTGTAAATTCATTTGTAGTATAGCATAAGTAAAGCAAATTAACTATGTAAACATCCAAATAAAATTTAGCGGCCTTATTACAACCCAAATTAAAAAGGACTTAGAAAATAAATAATATTAACTATAACAAAGTAAATTCAAATTCAACGATAAGCATGGCCGCCTCAGTCCTCTCCGGCTCCATCTCCGCGATCTACTCATCTGCAAAATAGTATGGGAAGTGGTGAGTCACCAAGACTCAGTGTGTAAATCCCCCACCCAGAAATGTAACTCATACACAGTTTATTAATAAACATGCAAATATGCAACCCCACTAACCATCCGTACTCCTTAATTACCCCGTGTGGTCAAAACCACTGGTGGTCAAAACCACTGGTGACTAGTGTCACAATTTAAATGATGGGGCCAACCCATCGTGTGGTCAAAACCACTGATGACCATAGGTCACAAATATCATAATGTGGTCAAAACCACTGGTGGTACCAAACCACTGGGACTTAGTCACAATTTAGCAACAGTGTGGTCAAAACCACTGGTGACCGAAGTCACAATAAATCTGATGGGGCCAACCCATCTTGTGGTCAAAACCACTGGTGACAGTCCATAAAAATCATCTCCCTCCTCTCATCAATCCCACCATCATCATGCTTACATAACAATTATCATATATCATGCATTTATGTATAGCATAGCATTTAACAGCATGTGATGGCATACTCAACATACATCATAGATCACAAGTTAGGGGACTTACCCGGAGTCCATGCCTAAGCCCACAAGCAATTCACTACCATAATTATTAACAAGGCAACAATATAGCAAAGTTTACTAATAAAGTGTGTAAAAGTTTACACACCTGTTACCACCGAAATTCCTAGATCCCGAAGATCTGATCTACAACGCTAGATTCTTGACCCTTAAACGGATTTGATTTCCAAACAAATCTCGAAGCCTTAATTAGCCCCAAAATAATTCAAAATCCCGAATTTGTCACTTGAGTCTTTGAGATCCCTTGGGGAATCAAATCCTGAAAGATCTCCTTACTCCTTTAATGCTATCCTCCCTTGACACTACTTTGAAATCGACAGCACCCTACCTTAGGGGGATTCGGCTAATCACAAGATGGAAAGGTTGGAAATTTTGATTAGCAGAGGGGGTAGGTTCGGCTAAGTAGAAGAAAGAAGAAGAGAATTTTTGAAGAATTCTAGCAATTGTGGTTATGAAGAATTCGGCCAGCAACAAGAAGAGAAAAGAAAAGAATTTCCCTATGAATTTCGGCCCCTCTCTTTAGGTGATAAAACCGAATGTGGACAGCCCCCCAAGGAGTCCTATAATCGGCCATCACCTTTCTTTTTGGTGATAATTTCCCGCCTTAATTATCACAAATAAAGAAAGATTTATCTTACTTTAATCTCCTAACCACCTCATCAAACAAATAAAATGAAAATAAACTACTTAACACTTACCCTCCAGCCGAAAATATGCAAAAATTTAAGCCTATCCTCATCACTTTAAGAGTCCAAAATCAAGCCATTACTCTCCCCTAACGCCAAACTTGCATAAAAAAATAAAACCAATTGTCGCTTCTTAGGTTCGAACTCGAGACCTAAAGGAGCAATCGCCGCAATGACCCATTTTCAACGCCCATGCCATTCCTCCTAATTGACTTTCATGTCATAAAACCTCACCATTTAATTTTAAGGCCTTCCTAGGCCAATTCCCTTCCTAAAACAAAAGAAAATAGAATTCCCTAAGGCGCAACCTCGTGATTCAACCCAAGACCTGCCACCTCTAAGCCCTTAAGTGGCACCCCAAGCCACTTCACCAAATGTCTTTCATGTCCATACCTTACCCACAAAATCTGTTAAGGCCTTCCAACTTAGCCCCTTTCTTTGACGCCAAAAAGCCCAAAAGAAAAACACTTCCCCCTTGTAACTCCCAAGAATCGAACCTCTTCCCTTGCAACACCCTTAGATGCACCAAGCCAATCATGCCAATTAAATCCTTATGTCATGTTCCTTCCAAAATTTTCCTTAACCCCTTATCTCACCTAGCTCCTTCTTTAAACACTTAAAAGAAATTTTTAGTCCTAAGTCGCCTAGCTCGGGGTTATTTCTAGACCCTAGAACATGCAAAAAAAAATCATAGTATTTATTTCTTCAAGCACACACATGGGAAATTAATTAGATTACAAACAACCCCTAATTTAGGGTGTTACAGTTCTACCCCCTTAAAAAGAATTTCGCCTCGAAATTACTCGATCAAGAGTTGATGTATTGTCGCCGCATCACATCCTCGGGTTCCCATGTGGCCTCCTCCGTACCATGATTTCGCCATAACACCTTTACCAAAGGCACTGACTTCCTTCTCAGAACCTTGACATCTCGATCCAAAATCTGTACCGGCTCCTCTTCGAAAGACAAGTTCGAGTTCACTTCAATTTTCGCAACCGGCACTATATGTGATGGATCTGATCGATAACGCCTCAGCATCGAAACATGGAAGACATCATGGATCTGGCTCAATTCTGTCGGCAACTCAAGCTTGTAAGCTACCGGTCCCACGCGTTTCAACACCGTGTACGGTTCGATGAATCTAGGGCTTAGCTTGCCCTTCCGGCCAAACCTCAGCACCTTCTTCCAAGGTGATACCTTCAAGAAGACCTTATCACCCACTGCATACTCAACATCTCTGCGTTTAAGATCGACGTAGGATTTATGCCTGTCCGATGCCTCCTTAAGACGAGCCCAAATTACTCTAACCTTATCTTCCGTCTCCGCTACTAAATCTGGACCCAACATCTGTCGCTCTCTTAGCTCCGTCCAACATGTAGGAGTACGGTATTTTTGACCATACAATACTCATACGGTGTTATCTCAATGCTCGCTGATAACTATTGTTATAAGCTTAACTCGCCAAAGGTAGATACTCCTCCCAACCGCTATGGAAATCCAAAACACACCCCTCAACATGTCTTCTAACACTTGGATCACCTCTCGATTGTCCATCGATGCGGATGAAAAGCCGTCTTTGAAATTCAACCGTGCCTAACTCCCGATGTAAAGCCTTCCAAAATCTCAACGTAAACCGAGGATCCCGATCCGAGATAATGGACACAGGTACTCCATACAACCGTATTTATCCTGCGATGTACAACTTGGCTAACCTTTGAAGCGAGTAGTCAACCCTTACCAGTATAAAATGAGCCGACTTTGTCAACCGATCTACTACCACCCAAATCGCATCTTTTTCATGGGCGTAAGGGAAGCCCACTTACGAAATCCATAGTAATCACTTCCCACTTCCTTTGTGGGATCTTTTCGGTATAATATATTTCGATGGCAATTAATGCTCACCTTAACTTGCTGGCATGTCGACACTTGCCCACTAACTCGATTATTTCCGCTTGCACTTCGGCCACCAAAATTGCTCCCTTAAATCTCGATACATCTTGCTACTTCCGGTGCATAGCGACGACCGCTATGAGCTTCTTTAAGGATTACGCCTCAACTCATCATCCTTAGGCATGCATACTCTCTCCGAAAGTACAACACTCCATCATCGCCCAAGCTAAAACCTTGACCTCACCATTCGTCAGACTTGCAACCTTCGAGTATTCAAAGCTTCATCAGTCATCTGCCTTTCTTTGACCTCATTAATCCAAGACGGCTTCACTTGCAATTCCGCCAAAAGGCTCCTATCCTCATAGAGACTTAGATGAGCAAATATTGCTGGCAAATTCGCTACCACCTTTCGGCTCAATGCATCAGCTACCACATTAGCCTTCCCCGGATGGTATTCGATTGAGCAGTCGTAGTCCTTCAACAACTCAATCCACCTCTGCTGCCTCAGATTCAAATCTTTCTGAGTCAAGAGGTACTTCAGACTCTTGTGATCCGTGTATACCATCGACTTCTCCCCGTATAGGTAGTGCCTCCAAATCTTCAAGGCGAACACCACAGCAGCCAATTCCAAATCATGTGTCGGATAGTTAGCTTCGTGAGGCCTCAACTACCGTGACGCATAAGTGACCACCTTCCCTTCTTGCATCAACACACACCCTAAACCAGTGTGCGATGCATCACAATACACAATGAACTCCTTTCCTACCACAGGCTGAATTAAGACTGGTGCTTCTGTCAAGATCCTCTTCAGCTTATCGAAACTCTCTTGCTGCTTCTCAGGCCACACAAACGGAACCCTTTTTCTTAATAGCTTAGTCAACGGTGCTGTGATTAAGGAGAAATTTTTCCACAAATCTCCTATAATATCTTGCCAACCCCAGAAAACTCTGAATTTTTGTAACAGACTTGGGTGGTTTCCACTCTAACACCGCCTCAACCTTACGGGGATCCACCCTAATTCCCTCGGCTGAAACAACATGCCCTAAGAAAGTTACCTCCTTGAGCCAGAACTCACACTTGCTGAATTTGGCGTATAACTGTTTCTTCCTTAGAACTTGCAGAACCACATGAAGATGTGCGTCATGCTCCTCCTCCGACTTCGAGTACACCAAAATGTCATCTATGAAGACCATGACGAACCGATCCAGATAGGGTTGGAAAACCCGATTCATCATGTCCATAAATGCGGCCGGTGCATTCGTCAGACCAAAAGGCATTACCAGAAACTCGTAATGCCCATACCGAGTATGGAATGCCGTCTTGTGGACATCAGCCTCCTTCACCTTAAGCTGATGGTACCCTGACCTAAGGTCAATCTTAGAGAACACCGATGCTCCTTTTGTTGATGGAACAGATCGTCGATCCTGGGGGGGATACCGTTTTATTGTCAACTTGTTCACCGCCGATAGTCTATACACATCCTCATTGTCCCATCCTTCTTCTTGACAAAAAGCATTGGAGCTCCCCAAGGCGATACACTTGGTCGGATGAACCTCTATCCAACAATTCTCGAATCTGCCTTCAACTCTACCAATTCTTTGGCGCCATCCGACACAGAGCTATAGATACTGGTGTGGTTTCGGGTAACAGATCTATACCAAATTCAACCTCACGATCCGGAGATAGACCCGGAAGCTCCCCTGGAAACACATCAGCATAGTCCCTTACAGTCCGGACATCTACCACAGTAACATCCTTAGCTTCCACAGCACAGACATGCACCACATAAGTTTTACAACCCTTCCTAACCATCTTTTCCGCCTTCAACGCAGAAACCAGATTAGACAGGTAATCCCTCCTTTTACCTATCATCACCACCTCATCACCTTCTAGGGTCTTTATTACCATGCGCTTAGCTGCACAATCCAGGCTAGCCTGATACTTTACTAGCCAATCCATCCCGAGGATTAGGTCGAACTCCCGAAACGGTAGTTCCATCAAGTCAGCCAAGAACACAAGTACGTCTCTATAAAGTTTACTTACTTCTACAGAGTGACCTAAAGGACTTAATACAGTCATCTTCCTAGAAGTAAGTTCAGAGTCTAGATGCAGAGTTTCCACTACGCTACTAGCAATGTACGAGTGGGTTGAGCCAATGTCAATCAAAGTATTATAAAGTACACCAAAGATCAAGAACATACCGGTCATAATGTCTGGTGCATCGCCCTCCTCTTGACGCCTCGCGGCATAGACCAAATCGGGTTGTTTAGCCTCGGCACCACCCCGTACCTCCCTTGGTGCCCCATGACCTCTGCCAAAGACCATTACCTCCTCTTCCTGCACCACTATCCCTCTGTGGCTGTTGGTTATCCCTTCTATTTGGTGCACGATCCTGACCTTCTAATCTCAGTCTAGCTGCCTTCTTCAGACAGTCTCTAACTCGATGCTCCAAGGACCCACATTCGAAGCATCCTCGATTACCATTCCAACATTCCCGTGTGAGACTTTCCACACCGGGCACACCGTGGCGGCCATTGAGGATTAGCAACAGCAGCAGGCCTAGCAGCTTGATCGGACCCACCAAACCTCGTCCTCTTCTGCTGGTTACCAGAGAACCTTAAAGATCCGAAGCTCCTCTTATTCAGCTCCTATCCTGGTTACGCCTAACTGACTGCCTTACCCCTTCAGCAACCTTAGACTTCTCCACTAGGACAGCGAACTCCTGTTCCTGTTGTGGAGCTATCATCATCCTCAACTCATCTCTCAGCCCATCCTCAAATCTAACACACTGTTCATGCTCGGTACCCATAATACCACGAGCATACCTACTCAACCGGAGGAATTCGACCTCATACTCTGCCACTGTCTTATTGCCTTGAACCAGGTTTAAGAAAGCCTTTCGCTGTGCATCCACGTAGCTAGTTTCGATATACTTCTTTTGATAGGCATCCTTGAAGAATTCCCAGGTGAGATTTTCTACCACCGTTCCATCCCTTACGGTGAGCCACCATTGATATGACTCATCCCGAAGTAGAGATATTATGCCCTTCAACTTCTCCTCAGCTGTAAAATCTAGGTCACCCATGATCCTCTCAACGATTCCAACCAATACTCACAAGACTGGTGCCACTCCGAAAACTCCTCTAAACACCTCTGCTCCGTTAGCCCGGAGTCATTCAACCACAGATTTACGGGTTCCTACACCCGCGCCTGCCTCAGCAACTCATTCCAATACCCGTAATACAGCTTGAGATACAACCTCATTACCACCGATCTGATCTTGAAATTGCCACCACGGCAGATCCAAGATCTCATTTCCAGACCCATGACCAGACCTCATTGGTTCGACAAGGTCATCCTACCTCTACCACTACCACGGGCGGACGTCCACGACCTCTTGTACTCATTTCTAACGATTGCGTTTATCTGTTTAAGAATTTTATGCATTAGTACCCTTGTTTCACTTGATTATCCGCGAAGAAATTTTATGATAGGAGTTTTAGGAGTGGTTCTTTCGTATCATACATGCACACAGTCCTTCTATTCATTCATTCAAAGAGACGTTGTAGTTTCCATTATGATTGTTTTTCCACTACCCGGGGGTATTTTCGTAATTTGTCCTACAAGGGTATTTTTGTAATTTTCCAAAAATAAAAATTCTCGGAGGATTTTGTCAAAAAGTATTTTGGAACTCTTAAATTCTTGGGGTATTTTGAAAATTTTGAAATACGGGGGTATTTCGATAATTTTGGACCTCTGGGGTATTTCGGTAATTTTTCACAAATCAGGGTTAATTTGGAAAATTTGATAAATCAGGGATATTTCAAAAGTTGTAAAACTTTGAGGGCTCTTTTTGAGAATTGAATTTTCCAAAACAATGATGTTACAAAATTTTTGAAAATCAGGGTTATTTTGGTAATTTTGTTGATTAGGGGCAATTTTGTAATTTCACTACTGGGGGTATTTTTTAAAAAAATTTATAACAAGATTTCCAAAATTGGTTCTAATTGATTTCACAAAAGAAGGTTATTTTGAAAATTTTCCATAGAGAGGGTATTTTGGTAATTTACAAGCCAGGGGTATTTTGGTCATTTTTCAAACTGAGAGGTATTTTGGTCATCTTTTTTTTAAAACAAGGTTTCAATTACTTCAAAAAAACAAAATGGCTAGTCTCTTTCGGGTTTTAGTTATCAAGTTTAGCCTGTGAGTGTGTTTGGCCATTTAGGATGAAGCACATTACGCACTGTGTAGGATTCAAGTGAGTAGGAGGTGAGTCACTAGATCGCTTAAATACCGTGCTCCCATCGAATCCAATCCTAGACATGCATATAACGATTGCCACATCCCCTACTCAGTGACAACTCACAGGGTTGTTTAAGGAATTATTAAATCTTATGCATTGTTCGTTGGGGTATGCTAACCCTAGGGTTCAACAATTCCTATTCTAATAGTCTACGTTCCCAATTTACCCTTCTACCCCTCATCAAATATTCACAAAGAAAATAGATAGAATTACTTACCTGGGCGGATTGGTGCCGGAGACTCGGTGCCATGCTGTTCAAGCCAAAAAAACCAATTTCCCAAAACATTCTAATAAGGCCTACTAACATAAACAAAACATTTTGGGCCTTGGGCCCCCACAGTCGAGTTTTGAACCGGGCTCTGATACCAAAAATGTAACACCCCAAACCCGGCCCATGAGTCCTGACCGGATATGGTATGTCACTTAGTAAATTAATTTGAGTCATTTTCAATGTCTGGTGAAAACTTGTTAAAATGAGGCTAAGGTATTAAAATGGGGTTTGATAAAACTCAGTCGGGATTATTTTTATAAACATGGTTGGGTTGATTATCCCTTTGAAAACGTTTGATCATGTAAAATTTTAAAATCGTCAAAGTTATAATTAACTTGGTGTATTTTTGTTACCCGATGGTAACATCTTTGAAAAACTCGTAAAAGTTACTTAGTTGGAAATTGTTGCTTTTAACCGGTTTACATAACATTTGTAAATTCATTTGTAGTATAGCATAAGTAAAGCAAATTAACTATGTAAACATCCAAATAAAATTTAGCGGCCTTATTACAACCCAAATTAAAAAGGACTTAGAAAATAAATAACATTAACTATAACAAAGTAAATTCAAATTCAACGATAAGCATGGCCTCCTCGAGTCCTCTCCGGCTCCATCTCCGCGATCTACTATCTGCAAAATAGTATGGGAAGGGGTGAGTCACCAAGACTCAGTGTATAAATCCCCCACCCGAAAATGTAACTCATACACAGTTTATTAATAAACATGCAAATATGCAACCCCACTAACCATCCGTACTCCTTAACTACCCGTGTGGTCAAAACCACCGTGGTCAAAACCACCGTGACTAGTGTCATAATTTAAATGATGGGGCTAACCCATTGTGTGGTCAAGACCACTGATGACCATAGGTCACAAATATCATAATGTGGTCAAAACCACTGGTGGTACCAAACCACTGGGACTTAGTCACAATTTAGCAACAGTGTGGTCAAAACCACCGTGACCAAGTCACAATAAACTGATGGGGCCAAACCATCTTGTGGTCAAAACCACTAGTGACAGTCCATAAAAATCATCTCCCTCCTCTCATCAATCCCACCATCATCATGCTTACATAACAATTATCATATATCATGCATTTATGTATAGCATAGCATTTAACAGCATGTGATGGCATACTCAACATACATCATAGATCACAAGTTAGGGGACTTACCCGGAGTCCATGCCTAAGCCCACAAGCAATTCACTACCATAATTATTAACAAGGCAACAATATAGCAAAGTTTACTAATAAAGTGTGTAAAGAGTTTACACACCTGTTACCACCGAAATTCCTAGATCCCGAAGATCTGATCTACAACGCTAGATTCTTGACCCTTAAACGGATTTGATTTCCAAACAAATCCCAAAGCCTTAATTAGCCCCAAAATAATTTGAAATCCCAAATTTGTCACTTGAGTCTTCGAGATCCCTTGGGGAATCAAATCCCGAAAGATCTCCTTACTCCTTTAATGCTATCCTCCCTTGACACTACTTTGAAATCGACAGCACCCTACCTTAGGGGGATTCGACTAATCACAAGATGGAAAGGTTGGAAATTTTGATTAGCGAGAGGGGTAGGTTTGCTAAGTAGAAGAAAGAAGAAGAAAATTTTTGAAGAATTCTAGCAATTGTGGTTATGAAGAATTCGGCCAGCAACAAGAAGAGAAAAGAAAAGAATTTCCCTATGAATTTTGGCCCCTCTCTTTAGGTGATAAAACCGAATGTGGACAGCCCCCCAAGGAGTCCTATAATCGGCCATCACCTTTCTTTTTGGTGATAATTTCCAGCCTTAATTATCACAAATAAAACAAGATTTATCTTACTTTAATCTCCTAACCACCTCATCAAACAAATAAAATGAAAATAAACTACTTAACACTTACCCTCCAGCCAAAAATATGCAAAAATTTAAGCCTATCCTCATCACTTTAAGAGTCCAAAATCAAGCCATTACTCTCCCCCCTAACGCCAGCTTGCATAAAAAAAATAAAACCAATTGCTGCTTCTTAGGTTCGAACCTGGGACCTAAAGGAGCAACTGTCGCAGCCCCCTTTTCAACGCCCCATACCGTTCCTCCTAATTGACTTTCAGGTCATAAAACCTCACCACTTAATTTTATGTTCTTCCTAGGCCGATTCCCTTCCTAAAACAAAAGAAAATAGAATTCCCCAAGGTGCAACCTCGGCAGTTCGAACCCAAGACCTGCCACCTCTAAGCCCTTAAGTGGCATCCCAAGCCACTCCACCAAATGTCTTTCATGTCCATACCTTACCCACAAATTCTGTTAAAGCCTTCCAACTTAGCCTCTTTCTTTGACGCCAAAAAGCCCAAAAGAAAAACACTTCCCCCTTGTAACCCCCAAAATCGAACCTCCTCCCTTGCAACACCCTTAAACGCACCAAGCCAATCATGCCAATTAAATCCTTGTGTCATGTTCCATTCAAAATTTTCCTTAACCCCTTATCTCACCTAGTTCCCTTCTTTTAAACACTTAAAAAGAAATTTTTAGTCCTAAGTCAGGCCTAGCTCGGGGTTATTTCTAGACCCTAGAACATGCAAAAAAAAATCATAGTATTTATTTCTTCAAGCACACACATGGGAAATTAATTAGATTACAAACAACCCCTAATTTAGGGTGTTACATCAAGAGCAATTAGCTGGGAGATTCATGCAGCAACTAGGTAGCTATTTTTATTTTTATTTTTATTTTTATCTGTCATAGCAAGGTTTCTTCATTTAAACATTATATCAGGAGTAGCCATTCGTTTCCTTTGTAGGAGCCGGTTTGGAAGTATTGCGCCCCACCATATCATTCACAGAGACACGAAGCGGAGGTATGGAAAGCATTATCTTTATCATCGTTGTTGTACCTTGCCATTTTGCATTTGTAACCTTACATTATAAGTTCTCGGGATGCACCCTGATTTTGCAAGCAAGAGCTTTTATCGTTTTGTGATCGCATGGCACTATTTCTCTCTTGTTGCACCGCTTACATTGCAGCTTGGCCATTCTCGCCCTCTTGGGTTTTTTTCTCGCATGTAGTGAGAGCTTCCTTCTTTTCCTAGGATAGCATGTTGTGGGTGGTTACTAACAAAGTAAAGAACAATTAAGCCAACATATCCTAAATCCCCATAGGATGTTATGAGGTAAACCTATGGAGTTGGCTGTGGTAACCTCATATAATAAGTGAACCTAATTTGGTGCGTAATTGACTTTAAGGTTGAAAGAACTTGATATGTTGGTGTATTCACAACCCCAAAGAATACTAGGATTTAATGATTTCTTTTTGTTAGTCTGGTGAATTATGTGGTGGCCTATCCTATTTTAATGCTAATTAGCTGATGAATCATTGGTTTTTGCATCTATATATTAGTCATTTGTTACTCAATTTCAGATATCAAAGTTTGTTCTTGTTTCTTCCCTCCTCCCCTTTTTCACTAGTTGGTTAATTTTTGAAAAATAAGAGTAATCTCATGAATTTGCTCTTTCAGGCATCCAAAGAACACAAATGTCATGGAGGGTATGGTTAAAGCTCTTGCTCGAGTTGTTTCAAGTGTACAGTGAAATATTGTTCATTAAGTTTCTGCTCACAAGGATTTGATCGTCTCTAGGTGTATTTATTTGAAAATCAGAGTTTGTCTTTGTTTCACTATTCAATTTTCGTGAGGTTGAATAAATTTTAGCCATCGTGAGATTAAACTTTTGACATTTTCCTTCACTTCAACCCCGCCATATTTCTTTCTCAATTTTTGTTCTCTATCATCATTGTTATTCGCTGTGACTTCATCAACTGCTTGTCTATTAACTTATGATAATCGGACTATTTTCTTGTTCATTGTGAGTTTTTACATTTAGACACTTTCAACTTGGGGAGTTTATTTTAATACGATGAGATACTTGAGGACACATTAAACCCTTCTCTAACATCATTTTCTATATGTTAGTTTATTGAGACAAGTGAAGAGAGCTGGCAAAGATTTATGGGATGTTCAAGAGCAAAGCTAAAGGTGATATGCTTTCTTTCTTGTTTTAAATTTTGGATTTGTAGTTCATCTTGTCCAATGTGCTTTCTTGCCGTTGGATATGTTTATCCTTAGTATCTGCAGATAAAATGAGAAATTGAATTTTTGTTTCATTTGATCCAAAGAACTTTGGAATTAAAAAAATGCGTTGCCACTGTTTTCCAAAGATGACATGGTTTCTTTTCGCATCTGCAATTAATTGGAATTAAAATTGCTAGAATGTAGAAGATTGAAAATAAGAATGTGTCCATCTTCCCGTCTGGAAGAAGGAAAGGAAATAATTTCATAGAACTGAGTATTACAAAGTGATTGCAAATGTGGTAGTCAATTTTTGTTTTATTTTATGTAAGTAGCGACGGATTGTTATTACTAGAATGAAATTCTTGAAGAATGCCACCTGTTGTGTTCTTAATCGCTACATTTAGTTACTTATCGTAAAAATACATCGTAAAAAATATGATCCTGTTGAAAAATCAGAAATGAGTTTCACTGGTGGCCAAATCTTTGAAATACAATAGAAATTTCCTAGGTCATATTGGTTTCATCGCATTACGACTCATAGCTCAATATATATGCGAGATAGTTTTAGACTTTAAAGATGTCCTTCTCTTAGTTAAATGGATTGATGTATCGAACATCCCTCCATTAACAAAGACATTGGTATGTTAGACTTACAACTATTCCATAGTTTCTTGCTTAATAACTTTATTCTCGTGATGTTGGTTTGTGATTGGCGTGAATTGAGTGGAGTCTTGACAATGATGCATCAAATGTTGCGATCTCTGGTTGCTAGCGAGGCACATGCTATTTCTTTGGCAATTGAAGGTTTCTTTGGGTGTTGTCTTTACTCATAAAAAATAAAATACATGTGTAATAAATATTGTACATACATTTGCAATACATGTATGCATTTACTTATTATTTAAGTAAATATTTAATGTATTTATTATTATTAAATTGATATTATGTGATGAATAAATTAAATTAAGACAAATGTACGGTGCATATGGTGACGTGTGATACTAATATACATACATTTGTAAAATACATGTATATTTATTTATTATATAAGTATATTATTAAATTATATATTATTATTAAGTAAAAGATATTTATATAATAAATAGATTAAAGAAAAACAAGTGTGATAATATAAATGGATACAAATGTTAAAAGAATATTTGTTATTAAATAGATTTTTATAATAGATATTTATTAAGTTATTATATTTTATAATAAAGAAAGAAAAGAGTAGAAATAGAAACAAAGAGAAAGCCAAACGAAATAGAGAGCGGGGAAGGAAAGAAAGAATAAGAGAAAGAAAAAGAAAAGGGAAAATTGAAAGTTTGAAGTTTGGAAGTTTTATAGGTAAGTCAATTTAGCCCTTTTCACTTAATTTTGATGTTTTAGAAGCCTTGGAACAAAGTTTTGATGAAGTTAAGTTGATATTTTGAAAGATAGTTAATTATTACACATTGTTCATGTTGAATAAAATGATGAATTAAGGGTTAAATTGATAGAAATTCAAGTTAAGAATGAAATAAGGATTGAATTGTAAAGTAATTCATAAGTTTTGAATAGTATGGACTAAATTGAAATAATTTCGAAATTATGGTTTAATGCTGAAATTAGAAAGTTGAATTTAGTTTAAAGTGGAAATTGGATAGAAATATTAAGTTAAATGTGAAGAATAAAAGTTAGTCTCGATTTAAGGACTAAGTTGAAATTAAGGCAAAAGTTGGATAGAAATTGAAATATTCAATATGAAAATTGAAAGGTAGTGTATGTTGATAGTATATATATTTTTATAGTATTATATATTTTGATTTTTAATTCATATAATAATAATAATTATATTAAGCATATTATTAAATTATATTTTTATTAAATTATATTTAATAATAATTATGTTAAAATATGATTAAATTATTTATTATTTTTATTAAATTATTTTCAATAATAAACTTATTAAAATTTAATAACAATAATAATAATCATCTACCTAAAAAAATTCTGCTAAGGGTATTTTGGTCATTTTAGTTCTTTTCCTTATGCTATTACAACATCATTCCATTCAACCAAACACAAGAATTCTATTACAGTTCTATTCCATTCCATTCAACCAAACAGTTGAATTACTTATTACAACTCTATTCCATTACACCTCTATTCTATTACACCTCTATTCAATTACAGTTCTATTTCATTACAGCGAACCAAACGTGGTGTTAACCTTAAACATTAACCCCTAACCACTAACACTTGAACCTTAATACCGGTAAACACTAAGATATTAAACACTATACAATAAACCCAAACAACAAACTTTAAAACATTAAACCTATACACCAGAAGAACAAACCCTAAACCATGAAATTAACATGCTAAATATTAAACCCTAAATCAATTTTAATAACTTAATTTGTAACTTAAATGAAAACTTCTAAATTGTTTAGTTAGAAATTTGTAACTTTTCATAATTAAGTAACTAAAATGAAACTTTATCATTGCTTATAAGTGAATGTATCAAAATAAAATATAATTCAAAGTAAGAACAAGAAAAAAATATGAAAACTTTTAGCGGCGTTTTTCCAAAAAGCGCCGCTAATGGCCAGACTTTTAGCGGCGTTTTTCCAAAAGCGCCGCTAATGCCCACACCTTTAGCGGCGTTTTTCCAAAAGCACCGCTAATGCCCAAACCTTTAGTGGCATTTTACGAATAAACGCCGCTATATATCCTTTTTAGCGGCGTTTTGTAAAAAAAAAGCCGCGATTGCTCATTTTTTGGCGGCGTTTTCCTTCAAACGCCACTAATGTATAATATTTGCGGTGTTTTTCTTTAAAATGCCACTAAAAACGCCGCTAAAAGTCTGTTTTGCTGAAGTGGCTTGACAGTTAAACTTACCCATGTAACCCAAGTTTAATCATGTGAAAAGCACTATAAGGTAAGCTGCCTATTTTGTGTCCATAGGTGAAGCCGAAGATGTGATGTAAAAAATCATAATTCAATGAAAATTTAAAGCCAACTGGCTGTTAGAAGGAATTGAAGTGACTTCTGATTGTACCTGTGCTAGCTTGCTTCTAGTATATCCCAACAGCTTGAGTATTTTTTTCCCGAAAAAAAGATTCATGTCTTCGTATCAACGAAGCCAACATAATGCATCTACAAAAGAGAAACATCAAATACATCATGAAAGAAATAACTTCCACACAATACTGGCGATGAAGATTATGATAACTATCAGTAGTATTATTAGTATAAGGCACTCTACCATACAAAGAAAGCTTAGAAGAAAACTGCACATGAAATAAAAGCAACAGAAATGGTCAAATTCAAACTTCCAACAAGAGCCAAATCAAACACTCGCCAAAACAAAACACAATTTCAAGAACATAATGCTCAACAAAATCACAGTCATTGGAACAAAAGTTACAAAACCAATCTAAAAAACATGAGGTTTAGCAACTGCATATGTAATTGCAGATGCTTACAGAAGTTTCGTCTTTGATTTTTCTCATACCAAATGCAATGAACAAAGTGCATAATTTTTAGTGAATTCCTTAACACTACTGCATCACTTACCACCTCCTACATACCCATTAAATGCACGATCCAATGCACCGTTTAGTCCCTGTCGGGTTTGTGCCGAAGTATGAGAGTGAAAATTAGTGATATCAAAAAGTGAAACAAACTTGGAATTGTGGTTAAAGAAATTCACTGAAGTATGAGGATTTTAACGGAGATGCAGCCACAAGGCGACGGAGATGCAGCACTTTGATGTAGAGGATTGGCGAAAATTTTAGGGATTTTGGGGGAGGGGATTTGAGAAAAATAGAATGGGAAAAAAAAAGAAAAGGATTTTGGGTGAAAATCAGGGATTTAGGGGAGGGGTGAAAATAAAACCGCGCCCTATAGCAAAAAGTTTTTGTTTTAATTTTTTTCATTTTTAATATATTTTTTCATATTTATTTTTTTAAAATTTTGAATATTTAAAAGTTTTTGTTTTAATTTTTTTAATTTTTAATTTGTTTTAATTTTTCATTTTAACATATTTTTTCATATTTATTTTTTAAAATTTTGAATATTTAATTTTTTAACGTAAATATTGACTAAAATATTAAATTTTAAATTTTAAATATTTTTGAAGATTTTTATAATTTTAAATTAACATATAAAACAAATAGTATCATGTTAGATTACTTTGTAAGTTTTCACGTCAATATCATTAAAAAAATTAATTTTTGTAGTTAAATTTCATTAAAATGAGATTTAACATTTTTAAAACTCGAATGTGAAATTTAGTTCAAAAATAAGAATCAAATTGATAAAATAATATAAGTATTAAGAGTTAAAATTTACCATGATCAACTCTTTTAGTAATCAAATTGAAATATTTATATTTTAAAAAAACTCTAAAATCTTTAACTCCAAATCCATAAACACAAAACCCTAAAACCCTAAATCACAAACTCATAAACACAAAATTCTAAAACCTTAAACCATGAATAATAATCCATAAACCCTAAACCCTAAAACTAAACCTTAAACCTTAAATTAAATTAATTTTTTGAGGCGTTTTTATTAAAAACCTTATTCACACTCGAAGCTATTAAGTCATTTTTAATTTGAATATATATAATTATTCACACTCAAGATGTAAAATTTTAAAAATATTCATATTTTAAATCCAAATATATTAGTTTAAGATATTAATACAGAAAGTTGACCAAAGCGTATGTCGGCAAGTCTATCCCAACATTTAGGAAAAAATCATCTTAGGACTGGACAAATCCAACTTTTATTTAAGCGTTGCCTTAGGCATGCATATCTCAACCTTTATATAAAGAGTTGGCCAGAGCGTATGTTGACAAGTCTATCCAGACACTTAGGAAAGTGTAGCCCCAAAACTGTCGTCTTAGGACTACACAAAAGCTAACTCTTATTCAAGCGTTGCCATAGGCATACATTGTAACATCCTGAAATTGGGCTTAGTAGGATTGGGCCCAATGGGCCTTGGACATAAGAATGTTTAAAATTCTGAGAACAAGAGAATGGCATTATTGCAAATTGGACTTGTTAGTTAAGTGAATTTGGAAGGTTACGAGGTTTCTATGAAGTCTAGGGTTTAATTGGGCCTTAGGAAAAATTTGGTATTTTAACACTTTAAGGAGATGGAGTAAGTGACCTTAAAGCATATGGAAGTAATTGATTAAATAGTTAGTATAAGCAAGCAGTTAGTAAAGAGGCTATGGCACCACATGTATTACCTTGAAGGAAGGAGTTCGAATCACTTTGTATGCAATTTGACTTTTACTTTTGCTTCCCTTCCTTATGTGTCGGTCAAGGAATAAATATGGCAATGGTGGACTTCATTATTTTGGTAAGGTGGTTAAAAGAATAACGCAAGGTTGAAGTTGGGGAAAGGAATCAAGAGAAATAGGAAAGAAAGGGGGACATGAGGCTAATTCCATGGATGATGTTTTGGAAAGCTTAGGAGGCCAAACTCTAATCCTAAGGGGGGATGCATGTGGACGGTTTTGGAGTAGTTAGGTGGCTGAAATTTTATTTTGGCTTTTGGTAAAATCCTAGCTTTGTTTTGCCCAGAAATCTTTTTGGCAACTTTGTGCCATTTCTCTCAATTTTGCAACCCACTTTGCTGAAACATAGTAGAGCAATAGTGCATTGTTTTCCTCTCAAATTCTTTTCTTTTTCCTTTGCTTTGTGCCGAAATTTCAAGCCTTGGTGACCATATGTTTCTTCTTTCTTTTTACTTTGGCCAAATTCCCCTAGCACATTTGTGCACTTTCTTGCTCTTTTGTTTGATCAAGATTTTCATCTCTTGTCTATCTCCCTTTTTGGATAGCCGAATCTTCCACCCTTCTATTGAACTCTCTTTTCCATTCGAGTGGTCATTTATGTACAATCGGTAAGTGAATTCTTTTCCATGATCATATTCTTTCCTCTTTAGCCGAATAAGTAATTATCACTATTCGGTTGTAAATCGTGATCGTAACCGAAAATGGTGTTATCCTCCACTTCTTCATGTTTTATGCACTCTCTCTTTTCGTAGTGCTTTAAGTGGGAGACCGTGTATTGTTCTATCCGAAGTCAAACGGTGGTAATTTGATCCAATATCGATAAGGATCGATTCTTGGTGCATCGAGGGAGATCACCGTTGTGGTGTTGAAATCGGTAGAAAGCACAACTCGTAATCAAGGTGTGTAATCTCGTACCCTTCTGAATATATGTTTGAAATGGTGAGTAAGTCTCACATCTCTTTGAAAGTTTACATGAAATATTCTGTGATTCGGTTGAAATACCGAATAAAACCGATAACCAGCATCCGTGATCACTCGAGAGTGCGTATATTCGTAGTCGTAATCGTATTTTGTAATAAAACAGTGACGTGTATTTGAAAACTCACGAAAAAATGGATAAAAGGAATTAAAAAGTAAGTAAGATATCAGATTAAAGCTTACTGTGTCTACTTTAATATGGAAGAAACGGAGAAGGAAAGAGAATACTATATTCTGAGATATGTTAATTTTAGTGAGACTGGTACTGAATGACTTCGGGGTATTCTATTCTGTTTTGGAAAAATCATATAAAATTGTACAAAGTGAATTATGGGACATAATTTATATGTATGGATTCCTTACTGAACCTATTTTCGATGGAAACAAGTGGGAGCAGTAGATGAAAAGCGTACAGTAAGATATTTGTGATTAAGGAAAGAGAGGTCAGAATCATTAGACAGTGAAACAAGGAAAATTTAAGGAATAAACTGTACTAAATGGTTAAGCTAAAAATTCTGGAAAAATTATAGGAGAAAGATATATGTGTCTACTTTCAAGGAAAATTTACGGATTTAGATTTTGAGTTTTCTAACTCGAGTTATGGTCAATTTAGTCAGTATGACGCAGATGGACAGTTTCGATTTTATGCTCCAAATTAGTAGTTAAGCCTAGGTTGTGAAATTACCATAATACCCTTAGAGGGTAAATTACCGAAATACCCCTGGGTTGCGAGATTACCGAATTACCCTCGACGAGTAAAATTACGAAAATGCCCTTATGGGCCGAATTACGGAATTGCCCCTAATGGGTCAAAATACGAAATTGCTTAATGAACTGAATTGACATATTACTTTAGGGGCCAATCTGATATATTTTGTTATGAAGGTCAAAATATGTTAAATGGACCAAAATTTGTTAGATCGTTAAATGGGCCAAAGTTTGCTAGATCGTTAAATGGGCCAAATTTTCTATTTTGACTAATGGGCCAAATTGATAACTTGTAATATGGGCTTTTTGTTGAAATTTACCTTATGAATATATTGTTATGCATTATCTATGTATACATGATTGCATGGGTTGGGATAATTGACGAAGAGAAGAAAGGCCTGTTGCCAAAATCTAGTTCGGTGGTTCTGCCACAAATATTTTAAATGGCCTGTTGCCAAAATCTAGTTCAGTGGCCTGCCACAAATATTTTAAATGGCCTATTGCCAAAATCTAGTTCGGTGGCTCTGCCACAAATATTATAATTGGCTTAATGTCTGCTATGGTGTGTTGGTGGGGTGGGTTGACTTGATCCCCACAGGTGTGTTGGTTGGTACGGGTGGTGTGTAGCGAATGGAAATTTAGGCTTGGTTGGGAATTGCATATCACATGCATTTTATATGTGTTATATTTATAAATGGGCTTAGGCCCAAATATTTGCTTTATGGATTTTGGCCCAGTGAACAACGGTGAGTGGGTTACACACTGAGTTCTAAGTAACTCACCCCCTTCTTTCTTAACCACAGAGGTAATGCTCCGTGAGGTGGACTTGGGCCATGGATGACTCGGTGGAGGCCATACTTCAGAAATAGTGTTATTAAATTTTAAATTTCTATTCCCGTTATTTTATTATTTTGGTTTAAGTTGTAATAAGGCCTCTGAACTATTTTATTATTTGCTTTATGGTTGGTTTACTTATTATTTTGCTTAAATTGTTTTAAATGAGAATTTTTCTAAAAGCTAAAATAAAGGTTTTCCAAAATCGATTAACAAATGGAATTCATAATAAAATTTTTACAAATATTTTTAATACGGAAATCTTCTTCGAATTTTCAATGTCATTTTCAAAAGTCACGTTTTATAAGATTATTAGTTCAAATCTAACGATTTATCAATCAATCTTCGAGGTTAGTAGTATTTTATCAAATATCTCAAATCAAACTTGTTTTTCTTGATTTTAACAAAACTTATTTTAGTACGAATTTCAAATCATTTATATGTTTTCCTCGTTGTGACACGCCAGATTCGGGCCTAACTTCTAGGCCAGGTTTGGGTTGTTACATACATATCCCAACCCTTATACAAAAAGTTGGCCAAAGCGTATGTTGGCAAGTCTATCCCAACACTTAGGAAAGTGTCGCCACAAAAGTGTCGTCTTAGGACTACACAAAAGCCAACTCTTATTCAAGCGTTGCCTTAAGCATGCATATCCCAACCCTTATACAAAGAGTTGGCCAAAGCATATGTACGCAACTCTATCCCAACACTTAGTAAAGTGTCGCCCCAAAAGTATCGTCTTAGGGCTAGACAAAGCCAACTCTTATTTAAGCGTTGCCTTAGGCATACATATCCCAACCATTATATGTAACACCCCAAACCCGGCCTATGCATTAAGCCCGGATTTTGGCATGCCACACAAATTTAACGTACATTCAAATCATTTAACAAAGTAAAAATCTAATTCCAAAACGATTAAGAGAATGACTTTATCGAAAAATCGAGGTTTATTTGAAATCCTTGATTAAAAACACAAGAGATTATCATTGGATCTATAGAGTAGTATTTGATTAAAACTTTGGATTTATTTAGTTAAAATATTTCATCGAAAAGTTTTAACAGAATTTCCTAAGTTTCAATGATATTTAAGAAAACCTTTATTTTATCTGAAAGTTTTAGAAAATCATTTATGAAAAACTAAATCAATCCAACTTAATAAAACTAAAACATAATAAATCCATCCACATAATAAAATCCATAATTAAAAGGCCTTATTACATCGCCATTAAAAATAGTACTTAATAAAAAAATTATAAAAGAAGTCTTAAAGTTTTATAAACCACCATTTGTAGTATAGCCTCCCACGAAGTCATCTCCCACCCAAGTCTCCATCAATTGTTATTACACGAGAGGGTAAAAAATGGGGTGAGTTACTTAGAACTCATGTGTAACTCACTTACCATAGTCCACTGGCCAAGACCATTTAAACATTTATTTGGGCCTAAGCCCATTTCAAAATATAATAATTTAGCATATATAAAAAAATGCAAATGATATGCAATTCCCAAAACCAAACCTAGATTTCCATCCGCTACACACCCCTGCACTCCAACCAAAGACACCTGTGGGAGCTTTAGTCACCCACCCGCCAACACACCAAAGTAGGCTTTAAGCCCAATATAATATTTGTGGCAACGGCCATTTAAAAATTGTGGTAGAACCACCGATCTAGATTTCAGAACGCCATCGTGTGAGTCACCTATCTAGAATTCGGCATCAAGCATTTCTTCTCTTCATCATTGATCCCAACCCATGCAATCATGTTTATGCATAACAAAATATTTGTAATGAAAACCATATTATAATTTATGAATTTTGGCCCATTAAAACACATATCACATATAACCCATTTATTAATTATCATAAATGGCCCAATTATCAAATTTCACTTATGGCCCATTTATCGATTATCACATATGGCCCAAATTCTCAATTATCACATATGGCCCAAATTTGCCAAATATCATATATGGCCCAAATTTATTAAATATCACATATGGCCCAAATTTGCCAAATATCACATATGGCCCAAATTTATCAAATATCACATATGGCCCAAATTTGCCAAATATCACATATATGGCCCAAATTTATCAAATATCACATATGGCCCAAATTTGCTAAATATCACATATGGCCCAAATTCTCAAATATCACATATGGCCCAAATTCTCAAATATCACACATGGCCCAAATTTATCAAATATCACATATGGCCCAAATTTGTCATGGCCCAAATTTTCACTTATTATCGTTTTAGCCATTGAGGACGATTTTAAAATTTTTATGATCTTAATACTGATTTCATGATCTTAACACTAAAGTGTCGATAATACCATATTTTTTGATTTCACCAACTTTGCGATTTTTAATCCAACTTTTACTACTGTATAGCCATCTAACCCATGAGATATAGTGTGAGATTACACACCTGATTACGGTGAGAACTACACTCTACTGTTCGTCGATATCTAAACACACATTACGAAGGATTAGAACACTAAAATTTAATATTAAACTATTCTAATATTGAGCGATCTAAATCTTACCCTCGGAATTTCGAATAACCACTATTTGTGATTTCTCTCCGATCAAAGGTTCAGAACCACGAGTAAACAATGGTTTGGGGGTACGTACGACTTCGAATAATTGGTTTTTGCCGGATGAGGGTCCACAACCCGATGGAAAATCTCGGATTCCCGAAACAGTCCTTCTCTTGAATTTAGGGGGAATAATGGAACCACCCCTCTTACGAACACTATTTACTGCCCTTTTCATCCCTATTTTGATTGTCTTCAAAGACAAAGAATCATTAGTCCTAACAATATATCGAAAATCTTAAGACTAAAGACTTGAAGAGTGTAATCGGTTTACCTTATTAATCCCTTACCTTTAACACCTTAAATCTGATTTCAACGATCTACAACGTTTACGAACACTTGAGTTTTGGCCCTCCACTATCACACTATTGTCCAAGGCTTCAAAGATGAAAAGAAAATATTGAAGAGAATACATATGTATAAGAAAAGATTTGGCTATGAATAAACAAAGAAAAGAAAAATGATTCGGCAAAAATTTTACCATTAATATTCGGCCATGAAGAAAGGATTTGAAAAGAATAGTGATGTTTGAGTCTTCTTTACCAAAAAGAAAGAAAGATGAACAAAAAGAATAAAGAGAGAATGTTTATGTGTCGATTTTCCAAGGATGGAAGATGAACAAAGATAGGGTCTTAGGGTTGATGTATATTCGGCCAAAAGGAAGAAAAGAAAATGACCTTTCAAGATGGTATGGTTTCGGCAAAATGAGAAAAAGAACTTGGGGAAGTATGGAGAATGATAACCATTTGGTCTAAAAGAAATGACCAAAACCAAAGCAAAATTCTACCTATTACACAAGACACATTCGGCTAGGGAAAAGAAATTGGAGAGAAAAGTTTTGGAGAAAAGCACAAAAATGACCAAAAGTCAAAGTGGTCATCTAGCTACCAAAAGCTATCAAAGTTTCTACCAACCCTAGCCCCAAAACCGTCCAAGTACATGGACAATTAGCCATTCAAAGCTTTCCAAAACAAAGCCCTTGATCCATGCCTTATGTCCCCTTATCACCTTAATTCATGAGATTCTTTTCCTTAAACCTTTACTTACCTTTTTCCTTTGGTCTTCATACCAAAAATGATATCCAACTCATCCCTTAACCTTAACCATGACCGACACTTGCTAAGGAAAGCAAAAAATAAAAGCTTTCAAAATGCATGCTAGGAGATTCAAACCTCTCACCTCAAGCAAACATGCATGTGCCAACACCACCTTGTTACTAGCTCATCTTATGGTAGTTTTTAACAATTAAATTTACTTAAACCTCAAAGTCACTTGATCCACTTCAATTAAATACTCCTTACTAAAATTTATTCTAATTCTGAATAGTTCTCAAGTCTTCTCAAGACTATACTAAACATGCAAAATTTAATTATTCACAAGTTAAGCACCAAAACATGCATCATATCAATACTCAAATTTTAGGATGTTACATTATACAAAGAGTTGGCCAAAGCGTATGTTGGCAAGTCTATCCCAACACTTAGGAAAGTGTCGTCTTAGAACTACACAAAAGCCAACTCTTATTCAAGAGTTGTCTTAGACATACATATCCCAACCCTTATACAAAGCGTTGGCCAAAGCGTATGTTGGCAAGTCTATCCCAACACTTAGGAAAATGTCGTCCCAAAATTGTCGTCTTAGGACTAGACAAAGCCAACTCTTATTTAAGCATTGCCTTAGGCATGTATATTCCAACCCTTATACAAAGAGTTGGCCAAAGCGTATGTTGACCAGTCTATCCCAACACTTAGGAAAGTGTCGCCCCATAAGTGTCATCTTAGCACTATTTTGTTGTAGCGGGAAAGGTTGAAGAGCCTTTCCTTTATGAAAAACAACAATTCAAGAACTGCTATGAAAATTTTCTAAAACGACAATATTTATGGAGCGCAAATGTATTCAGTAGCCACCCTTCTTCCATAGTTATTGAGTAAGAGACTCAATGAAATAGGAAGGTTGAGTTTAATGTCTAACACATTAGCTCGGACAGCAGTGCAAAGGCAAATCGCAACTTCAAGATCAGCCAACCCATGGATCAAACTGCAGCATGGTTGGGTTGGTACGTTGCCGAGGTCGAGATTCACCAAACCACCCAACAGATTAACACACACACCAAGGTTAAATGGATTACAAGTACCATAATAGCTTTGGGTGCTACCATCGTTGGGAAACTTGTATCCGGGACGGATAACAACAGGGTTCCGAGATTTTGTGGGGTAAGAAGAACCATTAGGATTATTGTCAACATTGTAAGAGCTTACTAAAGCAAAAAAGAAAAGGTTAAGAGAGAAGAAAAGAGCAGTTGTTGACTTGACTTTTGAAGCCATTTTTCCAATAGAGAAGAATTTGATTTCACTGAGAAAATGGACTGCTTCATACGATGAAGGTGATGAAGTGATCAAAGGGTTTTTATAGAACACAAAGATGAGGTTTAAAACTAGAAAATGAAAGCCACTAAGTCATATCATTTGGAGAATTTGGATACTTTAAGATATGTTTTCGTTGGCTTTGATTAACAAATCTCCCACGTCTATGAATGAGTACTCGATGTTATTATAATTATAAATTGTAATCCCAACTATGGATCAAGCCGAAGTTTTTAAATTTTAATTATCAACCATAATTTATATATTTACAAGAGTACAATGTTTCTATGGTTAATTGCGAATAGATATGTTTCATCTGAATTTAGGGGTTGGTTCAAATCTCATATTTTTAATTATTTTTAAAATAAAAATTTAAAGTACCATACAATAATAAAAGTTATTTTACCCGCGAAAGAATATTTTCATAAGTTTCCTGATCAAGTTGGTGTTCAATTGACTCACAACACTAACTCAGTCAGAGTCTTAAATAATAACATAAACAATGATAGAGTTAATAAAATGTACATAATAAAATTAAAATGTATCTAAAATCAAAATAAAATTTTAGTTACATAATAAATTTAAGTGAATTCAAATCACCCATATTCATTTTTTATTGTTTTATTAAATTAAAAGATTAAAATACCTTTAAATAATATAATTTATTTTAAACACGAAAGACACTTTAATAATTTCTCTAATTAAATTAATGTTCATAGACTCCTAACACCAACTCAATCGAACTTTAAACAAAAATATAAACAAAACATAATATATATTTCTATATATAAAAGTAATCAATTTAACAAACCATTACATTTATTAATATAATCATATATATATATATATGCATAATTAAGTTGTATTTATCGTGCCTATAAAATTTTAAATTCATCTAAGAAAATATATTATTGATTGAGTCTTAAATTAATTGACATGGGTATTGTTGTCAATACAAGAGGACATGGGTTCAAGTAGGCTAAAGCATATTGAAGGGATTATGAATAATTCTAATCATTATGTCAAAAAGAACAAATATAATCGAACATATAATAAGATTATTAAAAAAAACATCATCTTTACTAATATATATATATATATATATATATATATATATATATATATACCCTTCAAAAGATTATACAATAAATAAATAAATAAATTTAATTTACTCAAAACTCAACTGATATTCTATACAAATAAAATATAAAATATAAGCCATAACAACAAGTTGTCCAAATTCATTATACTTAAAATTTTGAATTTATTTATTATCTCTGTTAAAGATATGTGATTCAAATTCCTATTAGAATAAAAAGATTTACGGTATAAATTGCACAAGTGAAATTCGTATAGAAGTATACTATCTCTATTTGATGTTGATTAGAATAAGGTGTTTTAAACTTACTTCATTATCTTTATTTGACTTTGATTAGAATATGGTTTTACAAACTTATAAATAGACGTAGCCGCCTATCCTCTTGTAGCATTCGAATTCGAAATTGTAAATTTTTCTTCTCATCTGTTCGTAATTTTTTCCCAAAAGATTTCCACGTAAAATCTGTGTGTGTTCTTTTTTTTTCTTTTCTTTGCGATACATTGTCATCATCGGTATTCTATTTTCACATCTACAAATTATTTGAATCGTATTATCCAAATCTAAATTAAATACAATTATTTTACTAATATCCGAATCCGCAAAAAATAAACAATTTCAATATTCTAATCATTTTCAAATATTCAAATTTGTTGTCTAAATCAGAATATTTATTTGCATCTACTTAAAATCTGTAGCAGATAATAGTTTTAAGATATGAATATGAATATTATTTAAATTTGCAAAAACTTATTTATATAATTTGAATTTTGATAAGACCTTATTTGATAATCCATTGTAAAAATTAAATCAAATAAAATTAATAGTTCTAATGATTTAATATTTTAAGTATTTTGGTTATTCAAAATAAAAACAAATTATAGAATTTTTCAAAAAAATGTGAAAATAATAAGTAAATAAGGAGGTACTTATTACTTAATGTGAAATTTTCTAATTATTTTATTTTATTTCTTTTAATATTATATTTTAATTATTTTACCTTTAAAATTTTAAAATTTATTTTTAGATTTATCAAACAGTTTAATCATATTCTACATTTAATTTTAAAAATATAGAGCATAACTTTTATAAATTAAATTCAATACTTAATTTATCAAACAATACTTAATATAATAATTAAAAATTATAAAACTACATTTTACCCACTAGAAATGGACAGATTCGATATTACAACAAATATCCGAAAATGAGCAGTATGATAGCTGTGTTAAATTATTATTATGTGAGTTTTAGTGATATCCTACTTATCACAACCCCAATTTATTTCATTTGGTTTTTTAAGTCAGATTAATGATTTAGTTAATTATTAGAATGTTTAATGTTATCAATCATTTTATCACACGCATATTTGTATAAAAATCACTTATTTAAAATATAAGTATATATAGTGGCAAATTTTTCATTTACGCCCTTTATAATTTATCAAATTTTAAATTAGTAATAGTAAAATTGTACATTGACCCTCAAAATAATAAAATTTGATTGAATCCTTTAAAATTATAAGAATATAGACTATTAAAATAATGAAATTGCATTTTATTATTGTAAAATATATAATTTAATTTTACCCCAAAAATATTTTTTGACTCTACCACTGAGTGTACATTTAAAAATAATATACAATAAATAATCACATTCTTAACAATCACATTCTTAATGTTCCCTCTTGAGAACCAAGAGTGCTTTCCACAAGAGTCCTAGAGAGGGTGATAACTACTGCAGTCTAGGATGGTGGAGGGTGGTGGCGATGAGAGGGACAACGGTGAGGAAGTCTCAATGTTAGCAGTAGTCCAGTTATCTATTAAACGATCTATGGTGGTGCCAGACACGAGGCCGACTCTAGTTTGTTCAGTATGGACATGTAACATCCCAATTTGGGCCTAGTAGAATTGGGCCCATTGGGCTTTAGGCGTAGGAGCGTTTAAAATTTTTGAGAACAAGAGAACGGCTCTATTGCTAGTTGGACCTATTAGGTGAGTGATTTTGGAAGGTTAGATGGCTTCTATGAAGTCCCGGGTTCAAACTTTGGCTTTAGGGAAATTTTGGTTTTAGGTGAATAAAACCCTGAGAGTTAGTAGTAGTCTTTAAGAATAAAATGTGTAGAAAAATGACACAAGTGGAGTGTGTGGTGTAGTGGCAAAGTGACGCCACATAAGGAGCAAAGGGGGTGACGCCATAGAGGAAGGAAGGAGGTCCAAGGTTCAAGTCTTGGTGCTTGCATTTTAGTTTTCTTTTTAAATGGATTTTTGAATTTGGCCATAGGGCTTATATTTAGTTGCGCATGATTTTAAAAACAAGGAGCTAGTTGGTAAAGTGGCTAGCAGCGTGGGTTATGTTACAAGGGAGTATTTATTTTGCTAAGATGGGACGGCAAGAGTTTGAGTTGGATTTAAACTCTGCTAGCGGAAGGATCCCAAGGTGAGAAGCTAGCTATATAAAGAGCATTCTAGGAGAGAAAAGATACCTTGGTGGGCGTTGGGCATAGGAGCTTTGGGAGCGCGGTTTAGCAGCTTCAGAATTCCTATCAGGTGCAACTTTCTCTCTACTCTAGTTGTAGAGCGGCAAATGCCGAAATACCGGTCACACGGCGATGGTAGCCACACGAGCGTGCGAGCGCACGTGTGGAAGCTTTGACACGATAATCGAGGCCAACATGAGTATTCTATAGGTGTGGGCTGTTGGGCCATGATGGCCTGAAATGGGCCAAGTGGGCCCAATGGGCCTGGGGGCCCATATGAGTAAACTGTATGATTGAGTAGAAGATAGTGAACTAGACTATATGAATCTCATATATGTGGCTAGGTTTGGGCTAAATGGGCCACACGAGTGTGTGGGCCCACTTGGGCCGAGAATGGGCCTTAGGCCCATTCGCATCATTATCTCTGTTTAGAATACTGGAGACGTTCGAGGCGACAGTGGACCTTCTGTTAGGTCGGTAACACCCTAATTTATAAAATTACCAAAATACCCCCAGTTTATAAAATTACCGAAATACCCCTAGTTTGTAAAATTACCAAAATACCCTTGGGTTGCAAAATTACTGGAATACCCTTGGTTGTGAAATTACCGAAATACCCTTAGTTTGCAAAATTATCGAAATACCCTTGGTTTGAAAATTATCGAAATACCCCTGGTTTGTAAAATTGCCAAAATACCCCTGGTTTGTGAAATTACCAAAATACCCCCGATTTGCAAAATTATCGAAATACACCCAGTTTGTGAAATTACCAAATACACCTAATTTGTGAAATTACCAAAATATCCTCAATTTGTGAAATTACAAAAATACCCCCAGCTTGTGAAATTACCGAAATACCCCCAGTTTACGAAATTATTGTTTTACCCCTAAACGATAAAATAACCATTGTACCCTCGTGGTAGTACTAGCGTTGTATATGCTAATTGTATGATTGATTATGTTTGAGATGCGTTGTAACATCCTGAAAATGGGCCTATGCATTTTTGATTTAATTATACGAAATGGCATGTCTTATGTGTTATGAATGTATGGTGAACATTTTTGGAAACTTGGAAATGTAAGGAAATGTTTTAGAAATGTTAAAAGAGGAAAGTGAACATTTTGGAAACTTGGAAATGTTAAGTTAAAATAGGAAAGTGAACATTTTGGAAACTTGGAAATGTTAAGTTAAAATAGGAAAGTGAACATTTTGGAAACTTGGAAATGTCAAGTTAAAATAGGAAAGTGAACATTTTTGGAAACCTGGAAATGTGAGGAAATGATTTAGAAATGTTAAGTAAAAAGAGGAAACTAAGGCAAGGTGGCCTTAAGAAAATTAATAGGAGGAATTTGACACACAAACAAAGCTTGGAAAAGTGGCTCAAGATATCACTTGAGGCCCAGTAGGTGACGCCGCATACAAGGGTATTGGGCTTAGGTTCGAGTCACATAGGAAGCAAATAAAGGAGTTTTATTTTTGCTACAAAGAGCAGGAAGTGGACGGCACTAAGGAACCCAAGGAAGAGTTTTATTCTCTTTAAAATTGTCTAAATAGGAGATAAATAATAGATTTATTTATCATTATTTTAGGAGATAATTGTTGGATTAATTCTTTTAATAAAGTGATAATTCAAAGGATAAAGTAGTCAAAATAGAAGAGTGGTGGCCAAGTAAGGGATTCGAGTAGTAATTTCGGCTATAAGAGGGAAAGAATAGGCTACTCATTAATTTTTCTTCCTCCTCTCTCTCTCTTGAATTTCTTAGTGCTCTCCTCTCTTCTCTTCTCTTTCATTTGTTGTCAATCTATAGTCCACCATTGCCAAAATTCTCAAGTTTTCTTTTCTTTATTTTGTGGAAACCGAATACCCCAAGAGAACCCCTAGCCGACTTCTCCATTAAATCCCAAAAGCAAACCTTATCATCTAGTCATCAAGGCCGATTCTTTAAGGGCTTTTAACAAGTATGCTGTTGATTTCTTAAAAGGGTGAGATCCAAAATTGGTTTCAATTCTTTTATATCTTAGACCTATCGAAAATCTAGGACTAATCTCTATTATTGATTTTGGCCGAATTATGGAAGGGTGTATTCGGATTTAAGAATTGTCAACTACAAGAAGGTATCTTTCGGGATTTCAAGGATCTAAGGTAAGACATATGTATATTCGGCCAAAGGCCATGTTTTATGTTTTAATGTTAGATTAAATCTAACATATGGTTATAGAAATTTCAACAGCATTAAGGAAGCAAGGATCCACTTCGGGATTTAAGATTTGGAAGGTAAGCACATAGGAATATTCGGCCAAGGCCTATTTTTAGTGTTTAGATCTAGTTCATAATTATTCAAAATAGCCGAAACTAACAAGTTAATAGATCTAAGGATCAGCCCATTACAAGGAAGGAGAAGTTCTTTTCTCGAAGGTACACCATAAGTCGCGTGTTCCCTAGTTATTCGGTGAGTTTCGGGATTCGAAAATTGCAAGGTATGTGCCTAAATACAATCGGTCATGGGCCTATTTTGATAACTAGATCTATTTCATAATTGATAAAAAGCCAAAACTAACCTGTGGTATGATTTAATGTTTGGACGAATGCAAGAAGGAATACAACAAGGTTTCGGGACTTGATTCTTAAGTCAATCGGCAACAAGGTAGGTTTTAAGTGTACTAATCCCATCGGGATTTGGTTTTATGGCCGAATGGCTCTTTACTAAGTATTAAGTGATTGATCAAATGTAGAGATTTAAGATCTAAGACATTAGATCAAGCTTTTCGGATTTGGAGTGAACTTGCTAAAGCTTAATCGTGTGTACCCACACTATTTCTTAATAAGTTTTATGGCAATGTTTAATATAAGTATGTGTATAAGAATGTGAATATGGCTAAGGAACCATGTTATGGTACAAAGTACTCAGTGCACGCTTCCTACTCCTACTAGGATTATGTTAAATATCCATTACGACACACATATGACATTATAAGAATGTGAAATAAGAATTTGGCATGTTAATGCATGATATGTATGATATGGGGCATATGGGTTATATGAAAAGGGAAGTGAATGTGGTGACCTAAGACCATGATAACTGAATGTGGTGACCTAAGACCACGATATCCGAATGTGGTGACCTAAGACCACGATATCTCGAATGTGGTGACCTAAGACCACGAATTTTATAAGGCGTCAACGACGTCATTGCAATGATCGCCTTCGATGGTGTGTAGCGGATGGAGGGTTGACTTAGTAGTCCCCACTTGCAAAGTTGGTACGGGTGATGTGTAGCGGATGGCATCTAGGTTTGGGTTGGGTTGCATCATATTGTTTAAATGCTTTATGTACATGTATGATTTGAAATGCCTAAAATTGTTAAGACTTAGTGTTCGTGTACACATTGAGTCTGTTTGACTCACCCCGTTGGGGAACTTTTTCTTCCAGTGACGATCGGTGATGGACCCGGCTAGAAGCTTAGGGATGGCCATGCTCAAAGAAGAAATTCATTTTATTCGACTATTTTATTTTAAGTATTTTGAATTTAAATTTTGGGAATTATTTTGATGTAATAAGGCCATAGTTGAACTACTTTATTATTCTTTTAATTATTATTTTACGAATTTTTATCAATTAAAGATTAAGTAAATTTATTTTTAAAACAAACCCTAAACGTTTTGTCACCTAAAGTAAGAGATTTTTAATAAAATGAACTTGTTTCCAATTCAAGCCCAACCCAAACCAATCTTTCTTACAAAACACACAAGTTTTTCCTAAGTACAAAAGAATTTTGAATCGGTTTACATCGAGGAACATACCAGATCCGGTCAAGGCTCGTGGGTCGGGTTTGGGTGTTTCAATTTGGTATCAGAGGCCAGTTTTAAACTCTCAGCCTTGGGTTTAAGGCCCAAAATATTTTCAAAGTTAAGCCCAAAAGGGATTTTGTGAATTAAGTAGGTTTTTCTGGCATGGCCCACTAAGTCTCCGACCCGAAGTCCACCAGGTAAGTACTCCGATCTTTTGTGTGATTTATATTATGATTTGTAGAAGGGTATAAATGGAACGTAGAATAGAGATTAAGTACTTGAACCCTAGGACTAGTCTACGAAAAAACACAAGTACATAAGACTTAAGGACCATTAGACAAACCTGTGATTAAGTCACCGAGCTAGGGAGTGGTAACTGTTGTGCGCATGTCTAGGAGTGGATTCAGTAAGAGCTTGGTATTTAAGCAGTCCTAGTGACTCACCTCCTCTTTACTCGAATCCTACCTGGTGCGTAGTAATCGTTCACCCTAACCAAGAGGACTCAGCCACGGGCTAAACCCAATAATTAAAACCTGAAAGGGACTAGCCACATTTTTATGAAAACCCTAGTTTTAAAAAGTCAACAAATTACCCTTTTGAAATTATGAAAATTATTATTTTGGAAAAACTTTCTAAAATTTTTAATTTACAAATTACCTAAATACCCTTAGTGGTAAAATTACTAAAATGCCCTTGATTTTCCAAAATTACCATACTACCCCCGATTTCAATAACAATTTCTGATTTTGCACAAGTATTCAAAAACTTTACAAAATACCAAAGACACCTCGATTTGCAAAATTTTGAATTACCCTAACTCGTGTAAATGACAAAAATACCCCAAGAAGAAAAATTACCAAGTACCCTCAAATTAGAAATCTTTAAAATGCCTTGTTTTGAAAGTCACCAGAACCATACTTTTGGCAAAAATTACCGAAATGAACTCGGCTTGTAAAATTACAAAATACCCCTAGTGTATAAATTACCATTTTACTCTTGAAATTTTTCCAACAAGTATTTTAATTTTGTAAAGTATCAACAACCTCTATTTTACAACATTTTCAAATACTCTAATTCAAAAAATTTCCAAAATACCCCTGTAGGGCAAAATTACGGAAATACCCCTAGGTAGTGGAAAACAACAAACAACAACAATGAAAACTACAACATTTCTCTGAATGAACGAGAGTTCATAATTGATTGATGGATGTATGAATGTAAAGACTGTGTGCATGTATGAATACGAAAGAACCATTATTAAACTCCTTTTCATAAAACTGTTCGCGGTTAAACACTGGAACAAAGTACTAATGCATAAAACTCTTTAATCAGATTAAATCGCGACGTTAGAAATGAGTTCTAGGGAACGTGAACTTAAAAAAAAATTGTGCCTAGGAAGTATGATGGCTCTATTAAGATCAGAGTGCGCAGCATAAACGTAGCACGGTGAGTTAAGATGTTCGATTATTCGATAGTAAGTAATTTCGAGGACGAAATTATTTTTAAGGAGGGTAGAACTATAACATCCTGAAAATGGGCCTATGCATTTTTTATTTAATTATACGAAATGGCATGTCTTATGTGTTATGAATGTATGGTGAACATTTTTGGAAACTTGGAAATGTAAGGAAATGTTTTAGAAATGTTAAAAGAGGAAAGTGAACATTTTGGAAACTTGGAAATGTTAAGTTAAAATAGGAAAGTGAACATTTTGGAAACTTGGAAATGTTAAGTTAAAATAGGAAAGTGAACATTTTGGAAACTTGAAATGTCAAGTTAAAATAGGAAAGTGAACATTTTGGAAACCCGAAATGTGAGGAAATGATTTAGAAATGTTAAGTAAAAGAGGAAACTAAGGCAAGGTGGCCTTAAGAAAATTAATAGGAGGAATTTGACACATAAACAAGCTTGGAAAAGTGGCTCAAGATATCACTTGAGGCCCAGTAGGTGACGCCACATACAAGGGTATTGGGCTTAGGTTCGAGTCACATAGGAAGCAAATAAGGAGTTTTATTTTTGCTACAAAGAGTGGAAGTGGACGGCACTAAGGAACCCAAGGAAGAGTTTTATTCTCTTTAAATTTCATCTAAATAGGAGATAAATAATAGATTTATTTATCATTATTTTAGGAGATAATTGTTGGATTAATTCTTTTAATAAAGTGATAATTCAAAGGATAAAGTAATCAAAATAGAAGAGTGGTGGCCAAGTAAGGATTCGAGTAGTAATTTTGGCTATAAGAGGGAAAGAATAGGGCTACTCATCAATTTTCTTCCTCCTCTTCTCTCGCCAAATTTCTTAGTGCTCTCTCTCTTCTCTTCTATTTCATTTGTTGTCAATCTATAGTCCACCATTGCCAAAATTCTCAAGTTTTCTTTTCTTTATTTTGTGGAAATCGAATACCCCAAGAGAACCCCTAGCTGACTTCTCCATTAAATCCCAAAAGTCAAACCTTATCATTTAGTCATCAAGGCCGATTCTTTAAGGGCTTTTAACAAGGATATGCCGATTTCTTAAAGGGTGAGATCCAAAATTGGTTTCAATTCTTTTATATCTTAGACCTATCGAAAATCTAGGACTAATCTCTATTATTGATTTTGGTAGAATTATGGAAGGGTGTATTCTGGATTTAAGAATTATCAACTATAAGAAGGTATCTTTTGGATTTCAAGGATCTAAGGTAAGACATATGTATATTCGCCAAAGGCCATGTTTTATGTTTTAATGTTAGATTAAATCTAACATATGGTTATAGGAATTTCAACAAAGATTAAGGAAGCAAGGATCCAATTCGGGATTTAAGATTTGGAAGGTAAGCACATAGGAATATTCGCCAAGGCCTATTTTTGGTGTTTAGATCTAGTTCATAATTATTCAAAATAGCTGAAACTAACAAGTTAATAGATCTAAGGATCAGCCGATTACAAGGAAGGAGAATTTCTTTTCTCGAAGGTACACCATAAGCCGCGTGTTCCCTAGTTATTCAATGAGTTTCGGATTCAAAATTGCAAGGTATGTGCCTAAATACAATCGGCCATAGCCTGTTTTGATAACTAGATCTATTCCATAATTGATAAAAAGCCAAAACTAACCTGTGGTATAATTTAATGTTTGGCCGAATGCAAGAAGGAATACAACAAGGTTTCGGGACTTGATTCTTAAGTCAATCGGCAACAAGGTAGGTTTTAAGTGTACTAATCCTACTGGGATTTGGTTTTATGGCCGAATGGCTCTTTACTAAGTATTAAGTGATTGATCAAATGTAGAGATTTAAGATCTAAGGCATTAGATCAAGCTTTTCGGATTTGGAGTGAACTTGCTAAAGCGAATCGGTGTGTACCCACACTATTTCTTAATAAGTTTTATGGCAATGTTTAATATAAGTATGTGTATAAGAATGTGAATATGGCTAAGGAACCATGTTATGGTACAAAGTACTGTGCACGCTTCCTACTCCTACTAGGATTATGCTAAATATCATTACATTACACACATATGACATTATAAGAATGTGAAATAAGAATTTGGCATGTTAATGCATGATATGTACGATATGGGGCATATGGGTTATATGAAAAGAGGAAGTGAATGTGGTGACCTAAGACCACGATAACTGAATGTGGTGACCTAAGACCACGATAACTGAATGTGGTGACCTAAGACCACGATATCTAAATGTGGTGACCTAAGACCACGATATCTGAATGTGGTGACCTAAGACCACGAATTTTATAAGGGCGATGAGCACGCCGACCGCGAGTGATGCCTCGATGGTGTGTAGCTGATGGAGGGTTGACTTAGTAGTCCCCACTTATACAAAGTTGGTACGGGTGATGTGTAGCGGATGGCATCTAGGTTTGGGTTGGGTTGCATCATATTGTTTAAATGCTTTATGTACATGTATGATTTGAAATGCCTGAAATTGTTAAGACTTAGTGTTCGTGTACACATTGAGTCTGTTTGACTCATCCCGTTGGGAAACTTTTTCTTCGGTGTGACGATCGCTGATGGACCCAGCCAAGAAGCTTAGGGATGGCCATGCTCAGCAAGAAATTTATTTTTATTCGGACTATTTTATTTTAAGTATTTTGAATTTAAATTTTGGGAATTATTTTGATGTAATAAGGCCATAGTTGAACTACTTTATTATTCTTTTAATTATTATTTTACGAATTTTTATCAATTAAAGATTAAGTAAATTTATTTTTAAAACAAACCCTAAAAGTTTTGTCACCTAAAGTAAGAGATTTTTAATAAAATGAACTTGTTTCCAATTCAAGCCCAACCCAAACCAATCTTTCTTACAAAACACACAAGTTTTTCCTAAGTACAAAAGAATTTTGAATCGGTTTACATCGAGGAACATACCAGATCCGGTTAAGGCTCGTGGGTCGGGTTTGGAGTGTTTCATGCGTTGCATGCATGGATTGGTTACGAGTAGAATTATCGAACTACCCCTGAAGGGTAGGATTACTGGAATACCCTTGGTGGGTAAATTACGAAAATACCCTTGGTGGGTAAATTACGAAAATACCCTTGGTGGGTAAATTACGAAAATACCCTTTGTAGGTAAATTACGAAAATACCCTCGATGGGTAAAATGACCGATATGCCCCCTAGAGGGCAATAAAATGACGAAAATGTCCCTACATGTTATATGATTATTCTTGTATGTGATTTATGATTGTTATCGTATGATTATTATTGTGTGTTGCATTCATGTGTTATTATGTTGCATGGGGATGGGATTATTCGAAAGAGGAAGTACAGATAGGATCGCATGGTCGCTTGATGACTGTGGATCCACCGAAGGCTTTTAGCCACCGAGCAGCTATGCTGCACCAAAAAGTTAGTGCCACAACCGGTGCTACATAAGGAGTGTAGGGATGGGTGGGTCGATTAAATCCCCACAGGAGTGCAGGGTTGGACAGGAGACGGAGTGCATGGTTGGTATGGGCATTAATGCATTTCATATGTGGTTTTATTTGAGATGGGCTCAGGCCCAGATAAATATGATTCGTGACATTTATGGGTTAAGGCCCAACTGAGGCTTTTATGGGCTAAGGACCAATTTCCACCGTTCTTTAAAATGAGTTTTACCAACTGTTATGATTCATGTTCTTATTGATGAGGGTTATGCACACCGAGTTTTCGTAAACTCACACCCTTTTTAATATTTTTCTCTCGTAATCCTCGATAGCGGTTCGACGTGGTAGAGGACTCTTGATGTGGCCACACTACGAGCGCTTTTGGACTCTAGTATTTTACTTATTTTTAACTTGGATTAATATTTTGTAATAAGGCTCTCTTAAATTCTAGTTTTAGTTTTGGATTTTTAGTTTATTATGTCTTAAATCGCTAAACTTTGTATCACGGTTTTCCAAAGTAATATCTGCTTAAAATACTACGCCGCGAATAGGTCGTAAACATCACATTTTCATAAGTCAGTCATTTTAATTAAGTTTTCGCAACCAACAAAGTTTTTTTTAGGTAATAAATTTTTAATAAATGTCGATTAATAATAAACAAACGTAAACTGGGACTTTAGTTTTTAATATCAAGAAAAGTTTTCAAATGGAACCATGGTTTCTCGAAAAGCACCCCAATGTGACACGCCAGATTCGGACCTAACTTCTAGGTCGAGTTTGGGGTGTTACAGGACAAGAAAACCTTTTAATCTGGATAGTCTAAGAGCACAATTGAAGAGCATATGGAAAACCAAAGGAAAGTTTGAAATCAAGTCGACAGGACAGAATCTTTTCTTAATCATCTTTGATTTGGAGGATGACTTGTAGTTGATCATGGCAGGGCACCCTTGGCTGTTCCATAAGTATCTAATCTTGTTTGAATGTTTACAAAATTCAACTGATAGGGATAGTATTACACTTATGTCTTCACCGTTTTGGATTAAAATTGGTCTAATTTTACCGATTTTGATAAGAAGGATCTTATGCATGCCATTGGATGTACTTTTGGTGGACTAATTAGATCTGAAATTAAGGAGGATAACTATAGAATTAGGGTTAATCTTGATGTTCAAAATCCACTTAGAAGAGGGGTGTTTGTGTCAACTGATAATGGTGTTAAGACGTGGATTGCTTTTAAATATGAGAAATTGCCAGTATTTTGTTTTGGGTGTGGCAGATTGGATCATAGCTTGAATGATTGTCAGCAGATAAAACCTGCAGAAAAAGAAAAAGTCAGAGAAGATCCTCCTTTTTCTATTGCATTAAAAGCAGAATCAAAAGCAATGGAAAAAGAATTTTTAAAATTTAATGCTTTTGCGAAGAAGACAGGGGTGCAACACAATTATACAGGAAACTTAAGTAGTATTCTTGTAGGAGAAAAGAAGTCTGAAGCTTCTATGTTGGAAGAAATAAGAAAAATAGGCAGGATATTGGCAAATTGGAAGGAATGACTCATGAACCAGGAGGAGATACTTAAATCGCAGGGGATGGACAAACAGATGAGAGATTTTGACGGTGAAAAGAAAGCAGAAGCACCTATCAAGAAGCTATGTTGGAAAAGGGTGGAGGCAGTAAGG
This sequence comes from Gossypium rotundifolium, assembly GCA_025506655.1. Lineage (NCBI taxonomy): Eukaryota > Viridiplantae > Streptophyta > Magnoliopsida > Malvales > Malvaceae > Gossypium > Gossypium rotundifolium. The sequence continues at coordinate 13,849,662 of CP106731.1, read as the reverse complement.
TGTGTTGAGAAAAGGAAGGAGGTGAGTGTTACGGGTAAAAAGAAATTTGCAGCAGACATTGATGAGGTGGACTATTCAAGGTCGACGAATAATGTGTTAGTTAAAAAACAGAAAAATGAAGATTCGATTGAAAATGGGGGGATTGTATGGAGGTTTCATATGTCAGTGGTGAACAGGTTCATGTTACAACTTTATTAGGATCGGCGGCTGCCAATGGGAAAGCCGACCGGGAGCAATGAAAACCATTAGTTGGAATGTTCGTGGGTTGGGGAGCTCACGAACGGTTCGAAGGCTGCATTATTTAATTAAGCAGCAACATCCCCAAATGGTCTTCTTAATGGAGACTAAACTTGATCAAATACGCATGGAGGGGGTTCAAAGGAAGTGTGGTTTTACAAATGGCATTGATGTTGAGTAGAAGGGTCTAGGGTGGATTGTGTCTTGCATGGAAGGTGGACATTGATGTCATAATAAGAAGTTATTCGAAATGGCATATAGATGCTATTGTAGGGGGAGTGACTAGGCAAGATGATTGGAGATTTACGGGTTTTAACAGTCGCCATATTTGAAGGATAAGAACATAGCTTGGGATATGCTTTGAAGATTGAGCTCTGAGAATACTCATCCTTGGTTGGTGGCTGGTGATTTTAATGAGATATTATTTGGCTTTGAGAAGAAGGGTGGAGGTATGAGAGATCAGGGTAGAATGGATGCTTTTCGAGATATTTTAAAGGAATGCCAATTGTTGGATATTGGCTACTCTAGGACTTGGTTCACGTGGGAACGAGGAAACCTTCAAGAAAAAAAATTAGGGAGCGATTGGATAGGGGAGTCACAAATGAAAAATGGATCACTTTATTTCCAATGGGCAGAGTGCAACATCTTTCATTTTCTATGTTAGATCATTGTCCTTTACTCATTAGTACAGATTACCCGAAAATTCATTCTGTTCAACAAAAATTTCACTTTGAATCTTGGTGGACGATAGAGGATTCTACTGAAAAGGTCATTAAGGAAGTATGGGAAGGCAATTTAGAATCTTTATTGTCTAAATTGCAGATTTTGCAACATAGATTAAAAGCGTGGGCAATATCAATCAAAAACAAGAAGGAAGATCGGAAGAGGAGATTAGCAAAAGAACTTGAGTTTTTGTTAAATGATAACGAGATGATGAGATCTTGGCAAGGATAATTGATACCAAAATCCATTTAAACATGGAAATTGACAAAGATGAAATGTACTGGAAGCAAAAAGCAAGAACAAATTGGCTTAGTCTTGGTGATAAAAATTAGCTTTCTTCCATAAATGTGCAACAGCTCATCGACGAACAAATTTGATTTCCAAGTTAATTTCAGAAGATGGGAGTGAGATCACTAAAGAAGCTAAAATTAACGAGACAGCAACAAATTTTTCAGAGAACTATTCACATCAAAGGAGTTACGAACGCAGATAGAGTGATGGATGGTACTGAAGTGAGCATCACAGACGAAATGAATATAGATCTATTATCGCCATTTAGAGCAGAAGAAGTTTGGACAGGTTTGAAAGAAATGGGCCTAACTAAGGCTCCAGGCCCTAATGGATTCCCAGCATTGTTTTTCCAGAGGTATTGGAATATAGTAGGAAAGGACGTCACAGCATACTGCTTAAAAATTTTAAATGAAGACCAGGGGGTTGAAGCAGTAAATTATACAGACATAGTGCTCATTCCTAAAATTCCACACCCGTCAACTCTGGTTAACTTTCGACCTATAAGTCTTTGTTTAGTTATCTACAAAATTGTCGCGAAAATAGTGGCAAACAGATTGTAAGGGGTAATAGGAAGCTGTATTGACAGAGTACAAAGTGTGTTTGTTCCGGGTAGACTAATCTCAGATAATGTGCTATTAGCATATGAAATCCTACATACTTTTAAGAAGAAACGAACGGGGCAGAAGGGTTATATGGCGGTCAAGCTCGACAAGAGCAAGGCTTATGATAGGGTGGAGTGGGATTTCATCAAAAAAGTGATGTTAAGAATGGGTTTTGCACAGAAGTGAGTGGATCTTATTATGAAATGCATCACAACAGTTTCTTATTTAGTTATCACCAATGGAGAAAGGGGTAGCATTTTTCATTCCTCAAGAGGTCTTAGACAGGGTGATCCTTTAAACCCATTCTTATTTCTTATTTGCAGTGAAGAGCTTTCATCTTTGTTGAGATTGGCACAGAAGCAAGGTGTGTTAAAAGGAGCAAAAGCGAGCAGGAGGGGCTCAGAGATCTCCCATTTGCTCTTTGTAGATGACTGTATAATGTTCGGTGAAGCTTCAGAGAAGGGCGCTAAGATTTTGAAAGAAATTTTGAAGGAATATGAGAGCTGTTCTGGTCAGTGCATTAACTTCAACAAATCTACAATTTTCTACAGCTCTAACACAAGAAATGAGAAACAAGAAGAGGCGTCCAGAGTTCTTGGAGTTAGGGGTTCTACGTGTTCAGAAAAATACTTAGGGCTCCCAAATGTCATTGGTCGAAGAAAGAGAGAAGCGTTTTAGAGTATAATTGACAGAATTACGCAGAGAATTGATGGGTGGAGTACCAGGATGCTTTCACAAGGGGGCAAGGAAGTTTTTATAAAATCTGTGTTGCAGGCAATTCCCACATATGCTATGTCCTATTTTCTCTTGCCTAAAGTTCTATGTGAGATGATTGAGAACAAAATTACGAAGTATTGGTGGCAAAAAGGAGGAGGAAACATGGAATTCACTGGTGTCAATGGAGATATTTGTGTCGTCCGAAGGAAGAAGGTGGTTTGGGGTTTCGAAACATGGTCCAATTTAACATTGCTTTATTGGATAAACAAGGGTGGAAGCTGGTAATTTATCCAGATTTGTTAGTGGCACAAGTCTTTAAAGCAAAATATTTACCAACAGGTGACTTTCTCAATTCAAGTTTGGGCCATTCATGTTCTTATGTTTGGCGTAGTATATGGGCGAATAAAGCTATTGTGGAAAAGGGTATGTTTTGGAGAGTAGGTACGGGCACACATATTTTAGTTCAGAATGATGTTTGGATCCCAAATTGTAGTAATGTTAACTTAGTTTCCAATGATCATAATTTGCATGGTGTGACAGTTGCGCAATTCATAAACAGCCATGACAAAGTATGGGATAGGGATTTAATAGTCAATACCTTCCAAGCAGAAACGGCTGAACGGATCCTTCGCATCCCGTTGGCACTGGAACCGCACGAGGATTTTCAAGTATGGAGTGGCGAATTGTCTGGTGAGTTCTCCGTTTGAAGCGCTTATAAACTATTACAACAAATGGATCCTATAGCTTATGCTTTACAGAACCTCTACACAGATTTCTATACAAAACTCTAGGAAATAGAACTACCCTTGAAAATTAAACTGCTAATTTGGAGAATCTCCTGGAATTTTCTACCAACTAAAGTTAATCTGGTAGTTAGGGGAGTAGCAAGGAACACTTTTTGTCCTCGATGTGGTGAAGGGGAAGAAAACATGAATCTATTTTCCGTGCATGTCTTGTTTCGAAATCAGTATGGCAAGATTTGTCAGATCCAAGCTATACGATGTTCTCAAATGAAGATTTCTTAGAATGGTTTACCAAGCTGTTGGTCTTTCTCCCTTCCAGAAAACGCAGAATCTTTTGTGGAACGTTGTAGGTCATATGGGGTGATAGAAATTCTCGTATCCATAAACAACAAAGCAGATCTAGTCAAGAAATGGTGAGTTTTGTTTACGGGTATCTTAAAGAACTGGACGGACTCAAAATGGTAAATCAAAAGACCATGTATTCTGAGGTAACATGGCAACACCCACCTGGTCAAATATTGAAGATAAATTTCGACGGAGCGTTCGATGAAAGACGAAGACAATCGGCATCTGGAATCGTTGTTAGGACAAAAACGGTCGCGTTCTCCTCAAAAATCAGAACTTCACGACGGAGTGGAGTTTGCCTTTGCTGTTGAGGCACTTGCCTATCATCGTGCAACTCAGATAGCTCTCGCAAAAAACAAAGAAAACATTATTATAGAAGGCGACTCTTTATCCATTATCAAGAAATGCAAGAACTCAAACCTTGATAGATCTGATGTAGGTGTTTATATACAGGATATACACAGATTGGAAGCACAATGCAGAAGAATTAGTTTTAAGCATGTTCCAAGAATGGCTAATAACCTTGCACACATAATAGCAAAGGAATCCTTGAAGAGGAAGAAGTATACCTGATTGAAGCGGTCCCTAGATACGCAGAGGTTCAGGCGAGAAATAAGAGCATGAGAGAACCAGATTGAAACGAAGAGGAAAGGAAAGATAGAGGGAAGTTTTCAAAATGGAAACTGAACAATCGATCAAGACTTATCTCTTCCCTCGGTAATCTGATTTTGCCATTAATGACGAAAATGACTGAAACGGCAGAGTAGGCAGGCGAACAGATTGAGGATTGGGCAAAAGATTCGGTCAATATTTAATTATGGTTTCTAGAGTATTCTTGATGTCGTGGCGTCTTAATTTTGGATGATTTCATTAGGGCCTAAATTGTTAGTCCGGTTTTTGGTGTTTTTTAGGATTGGCATTTCGTTTGGATAGGGCCTAAGCTGTTAGCCCTTTTTGTTTATTTTTTGGGTCGGCCTTTTGTTTTTGTTTAGTTTATTGTTTTGTAAACTTATTTCTTTAATTATAAAGCCCAATCTGTCTTGAATAAAATAATAATAATAATAATAATAATAATAATAATAATAATAATAATATACAATACATAAAGAGCGTAATGTTGAAAACTAATAATACCAAAACATTTTTATTTTGATTATAATAAATCAGGTTGAATAATTGGTTTTAATATATTTTCTTACTTTCTTTTATTCTATAAGAGTTTGATTTGGTCCTACAATCTAAAAGCAAGACGAATTGATGATTATCAATCAAATTTAAATATTTATTTTGCACTATATATTTATTTCTATTATGTAAATCAGTTAAAATGATAATTTCTAAGGAAATTTTAAATATAAATATATAAAAATATTTATTACTTAATAAATTATATAAATAATATAGATCAAACTTCAAACATGTAATAATACAAACTCATAGATTTAAGAAACAAAATAAAAAGAACTTCATGTGTTGGTCTGATGGTCAGGATGTTCACCACCCCAGATGTGACCTGAATTTAAATAACCCTAGTCGCGTTGTTATTAGGACTTTGTCTTCATCTTGTAATTCACCGGATAAAATACAAAATAAAAAACTAATTTCAAAAGTAAAGCAAAATACCAATTTTTTTTTTTTTATAACGGAGATAAATTCAAATTTTGCACGTATGAAAAATTGAAATACCAATGAATTTGTGTTTTATTATGAATCACACAAAAATAGAGTAATGCAATATAAATTTGATTTTTATAATAATCTAGATAGGATACTAAAATTTATATAATTTACTTTTAAAATATATTATTAAATACAAATGCAAACAATCCAAGTGAATACACAATAAAAAGCAATTTGTGTTCTAACATTGTTGAAGAATAATATCTATGCACTGCAATTGTACTCAGGAGCACCTTCTCTTCCACAGAAACTGAGTTTGGCCCTCAATGCAATATTAAGGTCGATGGGAAGGCCCAACATCTCGACTTTCATAGCAGTGCAAAGCCAAACTGCAGCTTCAAGATTGCCCATTCCTGCAAGCAAGCTGCAACATGGTGTTGTAGGTGCGTATTCGAGATTAACATCCGACAGCACCCAACTCCCCAGACACGAAACGAGGCTTGTGACATTGCATGTACTGAACTGGTCTTGATTGTTTGAGTAGACATCTCCAGGACAAATAAAAACAGGGTTTTTGGAATCTTTTGAATCATCATCGACATTATAAGAGTTGACTGAAGTAAAGAAGGTTGAAGGAGAAAAACAGAGCACTTGATGCTTTAATCTTGAAAGCGATTTTTCAGTTTGAAGTGATTGAGAGAAAGCCAAAACTTGGTTGAAGGTCATGAAGTGAGCAAAGGGTTTATATAGGAAAAAAGGGATGAACATAAAAATGAAAGCCACTAAATGAAATTAATTGGGATACTGAATGGAATTTCCCATGTATAACATGAGCACAAGGTTGTAACTTATTAAAACTACTATTAATTTATTACTTTGCAAATATTATATGTTCCTTGAGGAGAGATCGAATACGACAAATAATCGTATCAATTTTTTAAATTGTACGCCTATCAGCATTGATTCATTGAATTCTTTTTTAATTTGGCGCCAATATAATTTTATGTGACTATGATATCTATCTCCTAAACTAGAGAACTAACAAATACTAAAATGAAAGTTTTTAAGTGCGATTTCGAATCTCACAACTCTCTTCCAGATTGTGGCAATCTCATTTAAAAATATATCAAAAAAATAAAATAAATATATTAATTAAGCACATTTTCATTAATGGATTAATTTATGCATTGAAAATATTGATCCATTTAAAGATTAAATTGTAAAAATTTGAAGCTAAATTCACGAGAACATAAATCAAATTTAAAGCTTACTATTGATTTAAAATATCAATCCATTAATCATGTTGTTAAAATAATTTTAATTTTATTTTAGATTATGTTCATCATTACTTTTCAAAAATACTTTTAAAAATATTTTGAAGTGAAATGGTATTTTCAACATCTATTTATAATGCAATGTATTCTTTTATCATATTATATTGGATATAAATTTATATTTCTACTTAAACCATAATTGGATTGACATTTTGGATGATTTCTTTTACTAACATAATCAAAATTGTCAATTTGCTTTTGTTTAGTTGATCGCATGAAAGGAGGAAGTATTTTCGAAATCTGAGCAAGCAATCAATAATCTGAAATTTTGGGCTACTTTTTATTATGAAACTAATATTCCAACAACGCAAATTAAATGGAATTTGTTTAGACTAAAAACTATGCCTATGTACAAACTGGTGGTTGCCACTACTTTTCTCATCCAATTTTATTCCATCTCACATTTTAACAAATTAACTTTTTTTATTTTTCGAATAATAATTTTATTCTGTTAAAATATTTTCAAATATTTATAATATTTCAATAACTATAAATGAAAAATTAAATCTTTTAATTATTGGTCAAAAGCTATAATATTACTTGAAAAATTATAATATTAGATGAATAATTATACGTCTTTTTAACATGTTATTATTCATAAAAAGCACATATTGAAAAATGTGAGACATGAAAATTTTATACATAAGAATCAGATTTCATTTGGAAATTGCACCAATCAGTTTCAGAAATTTATTCTTCCTCCATTTTCTAATATTATTATATTATTTTATAAAGTATTACTACAGAAATTTCTTTGTAAAAATTAAATTTCTTGTTACACCAGTTTCATTATATCTTCGAGATTAATTTGCTTGAAACTCTTTTGCACACCAAGTATAGTTTAGGGCAAATAAAATTTTAATGATAGTGATCTGATACACGCCTTAAAATATTATCCTATTTCTTTATTTTATATTCGAGTTTTATTCATAGGTTGAAGATTTTCTCATTGGACTAATAAAGAATTAAATTGGGTTGTAAATATGCTTAGATGCACCAAAAAGATAATTAAAAAAGCTATATAGGTGATGCGTAGGAGCCGAGAAAATGAAGAATTAAATGGAGAAAAGAACATGTGATCTCACTATGCTTTTTACCTTAAGTAAACAAAATAGTAAGTGGAATTTTGACTATTATTACTATCAACTTCAAATCAACATGTTTTACCACCATACCTCTTGTATTTTTATTTACTATTATAACCTTTAAATAATAAACTAGCTTAATATTAGGATATTTTTAAGTTAGAAATTAATATAATAATAAATTATTTACTTAAATAATATGAATAATAACGCCGACCAATACAAGGTCACTTTAATAAATAAAGACGACAAGATGGAAAATAACAATATAAAGAGGAAAAGAAGAGAAGGAAAGAGAGAGACGGTAGAATCTACAGTGACAAAAGGGAGAGAAAGAGAGAGGGACGACAAATTTTAAAGAACACCTATTTTTCAGAATTCGAATTTAACCCAATTTCTACCGGCATTGACAGGAAATAGAAAAAAACATTTACTTTGCATGTGCAGACCTATGGATAAACTAATATTTTACCACCGGACCAATAAATTTATTCTTATCAATAAACTAATACCACCGAACCAATAAATTTATTCTTATCAATAAACTAATGAGAACAAAATATAATTCTTAAGAACCAAATTAAATTTAATTAAAAAATTAACAGAAAAATTTCAACGGGAAGGAGATTAAACATAAGACCTCAAACACACGTACACTTAACCACCACAACCAATTAAATTTTTAACATAATTCCTACAACATTTTTCCCAAAACCAGAATGTGACCATACATGGTTCACCAACCTAATTTCTACTAACTTAATTGAGATGTGACAAAAATTAATGTAGGGCCTAATTTGTAGCCCGGGCTCAAAAGCATACCAAAAACAATAAATCGAAGTCCCAAAGTTTTTACAACAAAATTTCGGCCCAAATCAAATTTTAGCCCAAATTAACCTAAGCCCACCAGACCTAAGAAACAAAAAACAAAGCCAAAACCCTAGTAGCAACAGCGCCGCCAGCAGCCAACCCTCGTGCGCCGGACGCCACCACCCCGCGACGTGCGCCACTCCACCACGCCACATCAGAGAAATACTCGATCACGCACTTGCAAACAAGCAATAAACGTTTGTAAAAATAGGCTATAAAGCCGAAAGAAAATGATGTAAAAAGGGGATTTTTTTTTTTTTTGGATAGATAGGAAAACACACTACAGATTTTACACATACAAATCGATACAAAGCGAATACCGAATCAGTCGAGGTTTTTATTTTTTTCCTGTTTCGTTTCATTTTCGAATACTTTCGTTTTCCATTTTTTTACTATTATATTCTATTTTTTAACAATATAATATATATATATATATTAAAGGATTTTAAAATAAAAAAAGGGAAGATTTTTACTGCTTTGGGGTTTCCACCACCATGCTTTGGTGGCTAGCGGCGGCGATTCTGCTGGTGGTCGACGAGGTGGTCGGCGTCAGACCTTGGCCGGATGAGGGAGAGTTGAGAGGGAAAAGAAAGGTTTTTGAGAGAAAGAAGAAAATGAAAGTTTTTGAAAAATTTTAGCTTTTATAGCTAAACCAAACGGCGTCATTTTGAGCATTGGGTTCAGAGGCCAAAACGACGTCGTTTTGGGCCTCTGACCCGTGACCCGACCCTCACTAAGGAAGAGATCCGCCTTTTTAAATAATGGGCTATTTACAGCCCTGGTCCCTCCGATTTTTTTGGTTTTTCAATCAGTTTTTTTATTCCCAATTTTTCTCAAAAGTTCTTCCTCTGTTTCAATTTGGTCTGCATATAAACGACACCGTTTAAGAGGGAGGGAATATTTCCCATTTGATCCTCCCCTTCCCGCGTGTTTTGCTGGGGGGCCCTAATTCTTTTATTTTCTTTAAAATTTGCCTCAAAGTTTATTTTTTAGTTCAATTTCGTTCCTTTTTTTTTTATTTCTTGTGTTTATTATTATTTTCATTATCAATTTCATTATTTTTAAATCCTTATTATTATAACTAATCATTCCTCGTATGCGTAACCGACTTCCGAATCTGTTTTCTTAAAATCCGTAAACCAAAATGTTCACACTTCAAAAAAGATTGGTGGCGACTCTAAATTTTTAAAGTCGGTCCGTTTTCAAACTAAAAAAATGGTTTCGACAATTAATATAACAATAAATTATTTAAGAAATAAATAATATAAATTTAATCACTTTGAGATCCCAAATAACTAAAAATATAAAAAAATCATATTATTATTATTGTTCAAAACATATTATTTTGATAAATAATTTCAGACCCATATTATTTTAATAAAATAATTATTTTAGTGAAAACCCTAGAGAGTAGATGATTGCAGTTGTCTCTAAAAGCTCATAAAACCAACTAACATCTATGAAATTAAACACCACCAAATCTCATGTATAGTAATGTAAGAAACACAGAAATATTTCAGTTAGGAAAAAGCTAAAATAATGAAAATTATTTTAATTTTGATAGTTTTATAATTTAAAATATTAATTTCTTGAAATAAAGAAAAAGCATTTTAATTAAACAAGAATAAATATCCAAGAGATGATAAGCATGATGAGATTTAATCAAACAAATATTAAAGTAAAATAGAATTTTGACCCAGAATCCACTATAATTTACAAATTAAGAAATTTAAACTTCCTTGCTTTAAGCTAACAATAAACCAAAAACTTTGCCTTTAAAAAATAAATAAAAAAAAACTTTATTTCAAAATGAACTAAAAACTTTAAATTTTTTTTATCTTTATAAAAATTATGAAATTATAATTTACCCACTAGAAATGGATATTACAACAAATATAGGAAAATAAGCAGTTTTTCAGCTGTATTATAACAAAACAAGGGAACCGAATCAAGCATTATATCACTGCTTTTTATTTGCCATCATCCTTTCAACCCTCCAAAGCATAAACTCCCTTCCCCTTCACAACTTCAATGCTCGAGTCTTTCCATGAAGATAATCAATTTCAAGAAATGTCATCCCCATACAAGAAATCCCTTCAGATATAAAGTATACAACAAAATATAATATCCTTTATCACCAATAAAACAATACCAAAACAGAAAACAATAAATATGAGCATTCGTAAAACATTTATGATTCATGTGATACGGCTTCAGGACACACCGTGAATATCTCCTCCAAACACTTCATATCCACAGGAGACTAAGGGGAACCCATAAACATCTATGTACCACTACACATACTCCAAAAAGTAGGGGTTCAAGAAGACCCCAACAACTTTCCAGTACTGTCGAAGCCTTTGCTTGGCATATTCTTTGTAGTCAAAGTCAATTTCATTGACATGTTCCTGAGGAAGAAATTTGATAAAAACATTAAAAAAAAAATGCAATCAGTGTAAAAGAAATAAATTCCAAGCAAATGACATCTCTCTTCTACTTTACAAGTGCAAGTCAAAAGTATCTGTAGGTTTGGTCCCTCTTGGGTCAATGATTGCATTTCAATCTCTAACAACTTCAATATAGCTTGTCTGTGACAGGTTACATGCGCTCAACATGATAGGAAAATCGCAAAGAAGCAAGTGAAGAAAAGAATAAACTTCTAATGATTACCTGAGTGATAATTTGTACCACTTCAATTCCAAATTGAATGTCCTCTTCAGAAGCAATAGTTTTAATAAAATTACAATTAACAATTCACAATCATACAGATAGTTGAGAAAGGGCAGCGATTTGCAGAGTATCTTATAGGTAGCTAAGGAGCAAGGTAAAAGATTCCATTACTGACACCAAGTACATGCATTATCATCAAATGATTTTGGGATAGTATAGAGGGCCAAAATTACCGATATTATTCCCCACACACCCCAAGTGAGGTGACTCGCAAGAGTATATTTCTCAACATCTTGAAGCAGCTGCTGCACTTCAGAGTCTCTAGGTTTCTTACCTGCAATAAAAACATGGATAATATCACGGATCCCTGACAATATATTAACTTCAGAGTTATGGTAACACATCAAGTTCGAATATATAAATTGAAACAATTGCCTTAACTTCTTTTTAACACGAGAAAAGAAGTGTTAAATTAGTCCTTTGGCAAAGTATATAAGCTAAATTGGCAGCAGAATACAATAATTATGGACAGTTTAAACATAAAAGCTGCTATGCCAATCATGCTCGCAGAACCAAAATTGGAATTATCAGAAAATGAACTTCTCACAATTGCAGCCACCATGTAAACAATTAAAAAGTCACAGAATGTCTTATAAGCAATAAACAGTTACCTGAAGAATTCAGGTATACACGCAGAAATCTTAGGCGCTCTTCCAAACCTATGAATGCCACAGGACAAAAAAACTTTTTTACCATTCAGGGAATATAGCGCATTTTATAAAAGAAAAAAAAAATGAGATCCAAAAGGTTCACCTGGATATTTACTATAATCCATAACATGGGGTGTTTCTGTGTGATAATCAGCAGCCATCTCACAGAAGTGATTTGCAATATCAAAGGCAACAGGATTATAACTTGCATACTCATAATCCTATAAAAGTAGGCAGCCAATCAACATCCAGAGAACTAGATATTCATTACTTTGAGATCGGAGAAAATAGAATGATCACTTATCGAGCAGCAAATTCAAGATCATATGAAATTTCTATCATCCACTAATTATTTAGATCTCTTTCTGCTTGATAACTTACATACAAGCACAACTTGCTCTCTTTACGCTTAAATAAGACTTAGTCAATAACATTCATGATCAAGCTTGAAATGCTTGGTATATTTATGATCCTATATTAAGCAAATATAAAGACTAAAATTCAATATAATTCACTTTTAAAGGATGCTATGAGACACATTACTACATCTTTTTAATGTTCAATATAGAAGAGATTTGGATATTTAAAAGGAAAAGTGGTATGAAATACAGCCCACAGCCCAACTCAAGTAAAGAAACTTTGCATGCGACTTAAAGAGCTCAATGATAATAAAATACTCAGAACTTAGAAAAGCATTAAGAACATACGATGAATTAACCACAGGAAAAAACATGTACATAAGTCAAACCAAAATGTTCTTCTATGAAAAATGATCTTTTGGGCTTTCCACAGGATTTAAGTTGTCGCTTTTTATGGCGGAAAAATAAAAGGTTGTGGCTCTTAATAGAAATACAGTCTGGTTGAGTGATGACCCCAGTTTCATATCAATGGGAAAATAAGGAATAATGTGTGCAAATTCTCTCTGATGCTATACCTGATATATCTATCTTCATCTAACCTAGTTAATGAGAAATTCATGAGATCACAAGACATCCATCAATGTCCTCTAAGTCACTCAACCAGGCAGAATTGCATCTGTACTTGGATACCATCCAGACATCACCAATTGCATCATATGACAACAAATATCCTTTACTGATATGATAATTAAGGACTAAGATAACATCATTAAACTCCTCTATCTTAAGCCAACTTGGTCCTAAACAGGCACGGACAGAGTTCAGGAATTAGGTATTCACTACTCAGAAAACATCACATTATTCAGAAGACTATCAATAATGCAACCATATGAACAACTATGATTTTATCACTGCTACCACTGCTGCTGTTGTCTATGTTTGAATTTGAGACCAAAATCATTCTTGGTCAAAGGTTCAGATGTTATCCTCCCATCAAAAGAATGCAACTAACAGCCCAGCCTGTTGCTGCAACTTGTCTAGAACTTTCCCATTATGAGCTATTAACATATAGTTCAAAGACAAAAATAAAGAAGAGTTTTGCTATTAAAATTACTGTAAGTAAAGTATATACAAAGCAAGCCAGTTTGGTAGAAACTCACAATGATGGTTACTGATTTAGTCCCTTCATCAAACATTATGTTCCCATATTGTAAATCATTGTGGCAGAAACCTATCCGTTGATGCCTCGCTGAAAGTTTCTTTTCTAAAATAGAGATTTCCTCCTCCAAAGATTCTAAGCGAAAGGCTTTGGCTTCTTCCAGTGGGCTAAGTCTCTTGGCTGCCTTAAGCCATTTTCTGAACACAACCAATGAATCTTTGAATTAATAAAGTAGCTATAGGCATGAGATCCATAATATTTAGCATAATTAACCAAAGAGTTATTAAAATGTACCGCAATCTATCCCATAGCCAAACTTTCTTTGGACCGGGCATATCAAGTTCATGGAACTCCCTTAATCTGGTTGCTATTAGAGCTGATATAGCTGGATCACGCAAATCAGATGCTGATAGTGTCTGAAAGTCAATATGGAAGAAAGAGAATATCAATACACATTCAACATTTCTGATAAATAAACGAGTAAATGGCCCCGGTAGGTCGTAATGAAGAAAGAGAGTATCTTCTATTAATTACAATCGTTAATGGGAAACTATGATTACCATGGTAATACTAAAATTTGAAGTTCTTAATAAATGAGACACCATATCAAACATGAACAATTTAAGTCACAAGAAAAAAATAGATGCATAAAAGTTGTTAAAAAGATCATCTCTCTTAATCACGGAAATGGTATTCATTCAGGAGCTCGTTCCCATTGTGGATAGACAGGTAATAAATCATTACATAAATCAGAAACTTTAATGCTACAATCATTTAAGAAGGGCAAATCCCCTTTATTTACATAATTCTAAACAGAATAGTTATGCTTCATATCCATATCTAAAGTTAAAATAATATGTAAAGAAGTATGGAAAGGGAGGGAGTATCAAAGTACCCGTGCACGGATGAACTCTTCAATTCGCCCATTGCGGAACCGTTGTAGCAAACGAGGTCCTTGTCCATGCTTCGACATAAACTCAAATGTCCGGATTTCATCCTCCCGATCAAAAAACACATCCACACCCTCACCGTAAATCCTAACTAAAACCTTTTGTGACACATTATCTCCCCTGGTTGGCCATTTTATCTGGAACACCTCATTGGTCATAGCACCTTTAAGAGGGATCACCTGCAAAGCTTTTGAATCCACTACATTATCCCACTCAGACGCCATCGACTGCAGAGCATCCTTTATTTCTCGCGGCAACCTTGCCTCTTTATTGTCTACGACATTAGTTGCAGCACCCATAACAACAAACCAAACTTAACTCCACAAAAATTATGCTCAAATTTATTGGTTAAACAAAATCTGAAAACAAGGGAATGGCTGGCCTGGAGATGAAATACAATCAAACATTAGAAATCACACATGCGTAGCTACAGATTCCCGTTATGATAAAGCAAATTCAAGAACAAGACCCATACTTGACAATAACGACTTCAAAAACACGCGTGCGCACACACAATTGATGGAAAAATGGCTCTAGCAAGAATAGCATAAACAGATATCATCGAATTTAACATGCAAAAGAGATCAACACAATTAAGCAGGTTCTTGATTAGAAATTAATAATCAATTAGCCAAATAAATTGCAAGTTTAGACACAAAAATCCAAAAATCAAAAAGTAAATACAACAAATGCATGATTTGTTTATTTGTTTATTTACTTAAGAATGATTTTATTTGTTTATCATTTCCTTTGTTTTCTAGCAAAGTTTTACAAACTAAACCAAATGAAACCAAAAAAATTGCAAAAATATGAATAGGCATTAAGCAAAAGAAAACCAATTAGAATATTGAAAATAATCCAACAAAAACATTTAACAAATAAATCAATTATATCAAAAGAAAATAACACAGAGATGATGCTTACCTGAAAAAGAAAAGATAATGGGAGAAATGAGATGGGAGAGCCCGGAGTTCGTCCGTAAAGGAATCACGGCCGTTGCATCTTCAGGAGATGATCTTCCCTGTTTTTGTCATAAAACAATTGAATTGAATTTATCTGTTTTGAAATGAGCGAATCTATATGTTGAAAGTAGAGGACAAAAAAAGATAAATCTATGTTGAAAGTGACTTGTGCCTGTAAGGCTGCCCATGTGTTCAATCCACAAATTAACACGTGTTCATATATATTCTTTTTTAATTAAGAATTCCAGAAGAAGGTATAGTATACATTATGAGGAATAAAAAAAACCTAAACATTTATTCCGATAAAGCTCAATCCAATTAATTCGATCATATAAATTATGAAAATATATAAAATATAAAATGTATTATTTAATTTGTATTAATTTTTAATTCAACTGATCTAATGTCTCTGTTTAAATCGATATTTCGACTGCTCTGATTCAATCAACCACGAAAATATTATTATTTTATTTTAATTTACTTAAAATAAAAAATTTAGAGCTTTTAAACTTAATAAATAGAATTTATGACAACTCAATTAAAATTTTGTAAATACAAAATTCGTGTAGTGGTTTTAGGCTTTTGACTTTTTAGAATACAGTTAACCCTCCCTACAATTAGGGGTGAGCAAAATTCGATTCGATTCAAAAAATTCGAAAAAAATTTCGAATTTCGAATTATTCGAATCGAGTTAATCAAGTTAATCGAATCAACTCGAATTTTGAATTTCAAATTTCGAGTTCGAATCGAGTTGAATTTTTAAATTCGAATAATTCGAATAAACCGAATATAAACTATATTTTTTTTATTTTTTTTAAATTTTAGGCTTTTACTCATTTCTCCCCAAGCCCATCAGCACTCAGCCCAAAATTTTTTTTTCCTAAATCCTAAGTTCCCAACCCAATTCCTCTTTCTCCCCAAATTAAACCCCAAATCAATTTTTAATTTTTTAAATTTTAAGATTTTATTTATTCACTTATTTACCTCAATTTTTATTGTATGATCATGTTTTAAAATTTAAAGAAAATTATTTTTAAAAATTACATAAAATAAACAACACTAAAGTTATTTTTTAAAATTTAACTCGAACAAATATATTCGATTCGATTCGATTCAATTTCGTCTCACTCGACTCGATTGAAAAATTTCAAATTAAGTTAGGATGATAAAATACGATTCGAAAACTCGATTCACTCGAAATTTTTCGATCCGATTCGATCGAATGCTCACCCCTACCTACAATAACCTTGTTTGTATACTAAAATTGTAGGTGTTATAAAAAGTAATTGTTATATATTTGACATTCAAATCATGTCATTTTTAAAAAATTCTAAATTAAAGAACTATAATATATTAATAATATTAATTAGTAATATTTAGACTATATCTATCATAAAATTTATAAATATAATTCCATTTATTAAATTTATTTTTCATACTATAAAATATAAATAATATCTTAACTAAATTTTATTATTTTTGCGTAAGAATATAATTAATTTTACTAATATATTATACTATTATAAAGGACAAAAATAAAACATAAAAATTGATTCCGTAACAAATTTAACTCCAATAAATTTATTAGACTCTACTTGATTTATAAAAATTTCAAATGATGTTTGGTTTATAAAATAAGACTAGTTATCTCGACTAACTTGAATAATTTTTTTTATGAAAGATTTGATTTAATTTAGTTCGATGCTTACCTCTAATGTGAATATTTTTGTATTAATACTTTATTTTATTTAATTTTTTTATATATTAGTTTTAAATTTTGTTCAAACTATTTTTAAATTTGTATTTTAAACATTTTCCTCACCCAAAGATTTATGTTGCGTTTGTTTATAACTAAATAAATTACAAAATAATTTAAATATTTCATTAATTATTTTTTGGACAATCTATAATTGATAATATATGTTCTTTTGACAATATCTAGAATTATCCAACTTTCAGAATAATACGCTTGAATGCATTCAACCAATCGAGCTAAAACTTAATTCTCATTTCAATTCAAATGATTGTATTTAAAAAGTTTTGATACGGTATTGAAAGAAATTGACTTATAGTGTAGAACTTTTAAATTTTTGTTTTATTTTAAGCGATCCTTTCAAAGAGTTGATATCAAAATTATTATTTTTAATTATTTATTTAAATATTTTTATAAAAATAATAAAAGATAAATTATCAGTTATATTAAGATTCAAATCTTTTATTAAAAAGTTTTAAGTAATTTTTTAGTGAATTGATATTAAATTAATTCAGGAACTCAATTCAATCAAAAACATTATATATATAATATAAATTTATTTTATTTGTATATAATTTTGTCTTTTATTTATATTTAAATTAATAAATATTTATTTAGATGACATTAATTTACAGTAAATTTAATAATTTTTATTAATTTGTTTAAATTTATTCAAGGCTTTTAATTGTTTTCGAATGTAATTTTTTAAATAAAATTCATAGAAAATGAAGAGCAATGTTGATTAAAAAATGGCTATAAACTCCTTATGTAAACAAAATAATAGCTGAAAATTGAATTGAATTCAGCTTAAATTAGTGTGAAATCTGAACAGAAACAACCATCTAGTACAAAATCCAAATAAAAAGGGGAAATAGAGAAAAGAACCAAACCTGGCCGCTAATCTTCTCAAACTCCTCCATCTCCGACAGTTCGCCAATATTTTCATTCTGGGTCTCCATTGAAGACGACGAATCATCTAAGGCTCGAGATGAAAACGAAAAGCTTGGGGTATGGAGATGGGGTCTGAGACCTGCCAAATAAATGGGAGTGTAACATTTTGAAACTGAAGGGATTAGAACAGGCTTTGAGAGGATCCAAGTGACAGTTCTGGGGTAGATTCCGGGAGTTGGATTAACTATTTGGAAGTGTAAGATTTTAGACATTTTAATGGGTGGTTTGGATTGGGAGTTTAATAAGCTAAAAAATGGGGGTGAAAATGGGGAAGAAATATAGGAAGAATTGGGGAAATGGTTTGATGACGAAAACACCATTTGGGAGAAAATAAAAATAAAGGTCAAGTTTCGTCCACGTTACACTTTGGTGCGTTACTGGTTGAAGGCGTCCGTATTGCTCGGGTTAAATGAAAGAGTTAACTATCATATTTGTAGCTAACTTTGATGATGTATAATTTTACATATTAATTTTTATTTTGTGTAATTATATATTTAAAATTTTAATTTTGATTGTTTATTATTAAAAAATTAATATATATTTATTTTTATATTGAATTAATATAATTGTTTGTTTATATAATATCTAATGTAAAATAATGTTGATTTGATAATGACGTTAATAATTTTTAAAAATTAAATTAAATCAAATTTTTATTTATAAAATCGCACAAAATTAAACATTACATATAGTATTTATACAGTGTTACAACAAGGAGGATGTACGAAGGAAAGAGTGGTAGTAGTTGTGAAGGCTATTCACCTAGTTAGGGTTGAGATCCAGAAATTATAAAAAGTGAAGATGAATAGAGTATGAAGGTTGAGAACTAAAGGTAAGTTAGTAGAATGGTCTTGGTGTTTTAGGGCTCCTTTGGATTAGCTTTTGAAGTCAGTGTGGTGCAGTTGGGTAGATAATTACTACCAATCTCAATTGAAATCTTTGTTTAGTTCAAAGATCACGTTTCACCAAAATTAATCAAACTCATCGATCTCCAAAAACTTTCTTGAAGGTTTGAGTAGCAATTGAACCTAGTCCAATTGAAGGTATTTTAATGCACCAAAAACCCTTTACACTGGTTATCCCTCTCGACCACTCTCTTTTCTCTTTCACATTTTCCTCCCAAAAAATTTCATTCCATTCTATTGAGATTTCCTCCCAAAACCCTTAACCCTTATATGGTTCAAAGATCACGTTGAGATTTCGATGCTAGTGTTGAGCAATGATCGAGTGGATCTTTGTTTGGATTAAATGGAAGTGAGGAGAAGTTGAGGAAATCGACGGAAAATAAACAAGTTCTACATATAAATAATGAGGATAGAGAAAACGATATCGAACACGAGTGAATGAGGAGGAGCAAAGAAGCGGCGGTGGCAAAGAACTAGTTTTGCCTTTCCTTTTCGATGATATCGAGTTTAACGTTGCAAGTTGCTTGTGTTGTATTGGGGATTGTTTTGCCTTTCCTTTTCGTTAGAATTGCCTTCTTGGTTCTTGAATCGCTTCTTCCTCTTCTTGTTCTTCCCCATCGTAATTCAATTTCTCTTGTTTTCTCAATCCAATTCGTTTTTAACTGGATCTTACTATCTTTTTCATTTTCGAAAAATACATTTTGAGCAATACACTTGTGTGATAACATGGTTTATGGTTTATGGTTAGGATTGTCTTGGTTGTGGCTACGAAACAAATTCTTAATTTTCACAGTGGTTGTTATATTTTTTCCCAAATTTCTTCAATCATTTTCTTTAATTCTTGTTATACTTATGGGCATTCTTTAACCTTTATGCCAGGGCATTTTAATGTCTTAACTAATTTAATGCTACAATCTGCTAAAGTCTTACAACTGAGAATGTTTTGAACTTTAAACATCAGGTTTAAACTTAAGAATATGAAACCGTTTGTTAATGTTCAGACTAAAGAGTTAGCTGATAGGCCACCAATATGTCACTTTTCCATTTTTTAGCTTCTTTAGGAACAACTAGCTCCTTAATTTACAAACCAAACATTCATGTTTGATTATTTGTTGCAATATTATTGACTGTTCTAGCTATCAAAGTGAAATGAGGAAGAAGGAAAAATTTGAAGGAAAATATATGAAATTGGTGTAGAAATAGACAAGCCATAGGAAATCTCAATTCTTTATTTTAGTTTTCATCATATTATATATAGTCCATATAAAAATTTCAGTTTTTGCGGTGAAGTTCTTTTTAACGCTGTGGTTTCTTTCATGAGTTATCTAGTCCAGCCCACTTGAATTTGCTCCTTGTGAATGTCACCTTTTTTCATTCCTCATTGTTGGTTAATATTTTGACATGTCAACAACCAAGCTGCCAAGGAAGTTCTTTGCAGGCAAGGTTTTCTTTTATTTCCTATCTTTACAACTCCTAAGAAGTGAAGAGATCTCTTATAAGTATTCTTGAGAGAGGAGCTTCGGTTTTGTGTTTTTTTTTTATTGATTTTAGGTTAGATTCCAAATGTTTTTAAGTTTAAAACAACATTAGAACAAAGAATCATATTTGAGAACGAGCGATTTCTCAAAGCTTTAGGTGAGTTGTAGAGTGAGAGAGTGCTGAGATTTATGATGGTTCTTGATGATTTTTAATAGAGTTCAAATGTTTTTTAAGCTCCAAATCTTAGTTATAATGTTAGATTTTAGTTTCGGTAAATATAGATTCAAGATTAGATAGTGTCTCACTCTATCGAATTGCATCATTTTCTAATTTGTTTTATTGATTTGATGTTGAAAATGAAACTAAAGAAGATGAAAGTTTGAAGGCGAAAGCAAAAAGAGAAAGTAATGGAGGCTTAGTTTTAGTTTTTGCATTCTAATTTTCGTTATACTTTATGTTATGTTTTCATCTAAATTAATTGTTTAGGAACTGATTTTATGTTGTATGTATTGAATGATTACTTTGGTAAGCATCTTGTTTTGGGTTAAGTACAAGTTAAATAAATAGAGAATTGTGTGTGTGATGTTGCTCATAGTGAAGCCTTGAATGGTTAAATGATAAATAATGTTGCTGCTGGAATGTTGATATGTGTTTGGTTGATAAATAATTGGAAATACATGTTCAAATTTTTGAATAATCCTATTAAATGATTTTGGATACTTCTCGTGTATAGTTGATATGTCATAGGATATATAGAGTTCTATAAAGTTTTTATATGATGCAAGTTTGCTTAATATGCTTGAGAGATTTGTTTTATAATGCTTTTGAACATTCTTGAGGATTAGGTGGAATAAGTCGTTCACTGAAGGTTTGTTATAGTGTGCCATATTATTGAGCTTTTGCAGTACTTTTAGAAGATTTGGTTGAATATCTATGTACCTATATAGAATTCCAACTTTGATTATTTGGGGCAATGCTATAATAAAAATGTTTAACAGAATTTTTGTTATGAGGAAGTGAAATTGAATGACTATGCTTGCTTTAATTATGTAATACAACTATGTATGCAACGGTGCTGAGAGAACTTGGACATACTTGATAGTTAAATCAATCTTTCAGTATGGTTTTTATGTTTATGATGCCACTAGTATACTGAATAATGATCATGTTTTGTTTCTTTAGGAATCATCTTTCTTCTAAGCTTATAAAGAGGCTTATGTTTCATGCTTTATATAACAGTTTGTTGTTAATTTTGGCATTTTCTTATTGTCCTTGCAAAATTATGACGCCTAATAATGTATTCTTCTGCAGCATCTCATTGGGACATACTGTTTTAACTTCTTGTGGCAATGGTGTATCTCGCTTGTGTTTTGGCATTGGTACTTTCCTTCACCAAATATAATTGTTCTATCTCTATCTTTAGGCTTGACATTTATCCACGTTCTGTAAATCTCTGGAAGCGTGAATAAAATATAGTGTGGAACAATATTTGTAAAAACAATTTTGTATCGTAACCTAATTTCTATTATATATCAATTGCAAATAGTTTAATGAATCAATATTTGTAAAAACAATTTTGTATCATAACCTAGTTTCTAGTAACAATGAAACTTGTTATGTCTTATGTTACTATTTTTTTAATTAAAAATCATTCGTTTAGATACTTCAAAATTTGATCCAAGTATAATGTTACAATTTGCGAAAATAATATTTATCATTGTTATAAAAGAATATTTAACTATAAAAATTAAAAACAATTTTCATTTTATCTAATAAATAATTCAAATTGATTATATAATTCATTAAAATATTTATAATAAAATATTGGAAGATACATTTTAATATTTTATTAAATGAATTTATAAATTCACATTCTTTAATAATTTTATATAAGTAAAATAATTTAAAACTTCTATTATATCAATTCTAATCTAATGTCCTTAATAGTCATTTTTATTTTCACCTCACCACTACAACCACGTTTGAATCCAAACACACACTCCTTCTTGTTTCTAATCTCTTTGCCATGGTGTTTAATCTTACCGCTTCTGAGAACTAATCTCACCGCCACCACTGTTTTTAACCTCACCGGAGGTAAACACACTGCCCATCCAAACTAAGCCTAAGCCTTAGAGAGCCAATCCTTTCTTTATCGCTCTTGGTAGTATTTATAGGCGAGGGTCCCATGTAAGTTGGTGCTAACATGTTGAACTTGTCATAAACCATCATTATGAAACATAGGGGGTGGATGTCTTCAATGAGACGAGGATGTTTGTAATGAAACAGAGCCTGACATTTATTCTAACTTGATGATATGGAGCAATTGAACTCACGTGGTATTTGGTGACTAACAATATCACGTTCTCGATAAACGCGTAGGGACCTGGATGGCAGATAGCTAATATTTGTTCGAATGGTCGTTTTAGAAGGGAGGCTTGTTGGTGCCTTCCTATTTTGCTGGTAGTTGGTTTATAAAGTGACCTTCCATGAGACTCTTTGATCTGTTAACCTTTTTTTTCACAAATTGCTCTAAATGGTGATATTGTTTAAAAGTGATTTTTTGTATCAAAATCATTAAGATTTTGTCATAAATTCACTCTAATATCTATGTTTTTAGGGAGTCATGATAATGATTATCAATAACTTTTTGGAACAGGTGGTAAGTTGCCATTGTGTATTGCTTGTTCTTCGAAACGATACGTTTTGGGATATAAGTTTATATATTCTCTAGTTTTTCTTCATTGATGTTACTTTGCCTTCCTTTTTTTTTTTTTGAAATTTTTGTAACTATTTTTTTCATTTTTCTAGTTTTGGTTGGTTTTTTACGATGATTTCTGCAGTTTAGGGGTCTAGTTGTTTTTATTCTTCTTGTAGTTCTTCTTTTGTTGCCGTCAAAGTTATTTTTAGTATTTTTGCTAGAGAAAATGGTTAGAGAACATGGCCAATCTATAAAGAATCAAAATAGAGGTGGAGGTCATACTGGTCGTGCTCCGTTGAAAGAGGTGGTGAAAAATAAAAAAATTGCCACTGCCAAGTTTGACAGGGCTACTACAACCAAGTTCGAGAGAAGAAGTGACGAGCTTGCAGTTAGTCTTTGGTATCAATGTTTTATACCATACCAAGAGATGAATAACTTTTTAATGTATTGTGGGTTGCTTGCAAAATATCATAAGTATGAATTCAACCTCCCATAAGGGTCACATCATCTCTACGAAGTGTTTGGCCCAGATTCTACTAGTGGGAGACCTAGGTTCTACCTTCGGTTGTTTCTTCTAGAGGCGGATTTTACTCTTCCTCTCTCAGACTTTATCTAAGACGTGTTGTTAGATTTAGTGCCCTAAGTGTAGTATTTTTGTCTATGTACACTTGTATTTTTTTAAAAAAATTGGTTTAATAAAAATATCCATGAATTACTTAATATCCTTTGTATATTTTCCTCAATGGTTTTTGCACGCAGCGCAAAATGAAAGCAAATATTAACTCACTAATTATCTAATGTTTAACTAATACTAATTAGTATTGAGTGGTCGAATCGTAATACGAAAAGACAAGTTATATTAGTATATTAACCTAAACATGCCCTTAGTCTAATCGAAATTAAGGAAACCAATTAAAAAAAAATATGTCATGTCTATCAAGTCCAATTGGGGAGATGCTTTGTCTTGAGCATCGAAGTTAATAACTCCCAGAAGATAGAGACACAAATGTGACTAATTGGACGACAGTACATCGAACAGGATCCGTATAGAATAGATCATGAATCCGTTTATGGATTTATTCGCTTGTGACATTCATAGTGTGGCATACCTTAATCTTGAGCAGATAATGGATTATGTATGCACGACTTATATACTTTAATGTAAGTAAAAGCCTTAGTTCAAATAGATAAGGAACCGAAAGCTGGTGCGTTGAGTATATAACTTCTGCAGTATGTAATATCATTCACAATAGTGAAATTCATAATTCAAGTGGGTAAATGATATCCTCTCATTGGCATTACATGATAGATGAAAAGTAAACGCGACCACGTATAACGGCCTTTTTCAGTAAAATTAGAACAGTGGTTTTGGGACCACAAATCTAAAGTCGAATAATTTATTTTAATATTATTTTGAAGTCTACAGCATGATAATATGTGAAAAAGGACTAAATCGTTTAAAGTGCGAAAGTTGTGTTCCATTAGCTAAAGGTGTTAGATAGCTATAGAATTTTAAAGTGGAGGTCCTTATATGGTAGTTAGACCATTAAAGGTGATAGTGGATGCGCATGGCTTGGCAATTTTGTTATTTTTAAAGTTTAGTTGGTAAATAGTCAATTAATGAATAAATTAAATAAAACAAAATGCCATCATATTTCTTTCTTCAACCTACCAAAATTTTCAGAAAATATTGAGGTTTTTGAAGCTTAAAATTCAGCCAAGAGAAGTCCTTGCATGTAAGTGAATTTGGTGTTTGTTTTTGTTGATTTTTATGTTTTTGGAATCGTTGTTGCTTAACCTAGCAAATTAGGGGATCAATTTGCAAAATGGTTGAAAGTATAGGGTTTTTCCATGAGAGAATTCTTTTTGTTCTTGAAGTTTAATGGAAGAAAATGAATTCTTATTGTTAATTAAACAACTTTTGTTAAGTAAGTTTTTATTGAAATTGCCAATTAGGGGTTAAATTGTGAAATGTGAAAATTGTGTGGTAAATGTGTTAAGTTATGAAATGTATGAGCTGCTATGAACATATAGGATATTCAGCTAGGCTTGTGTAAGGATGAAATTGCATGAATTTCATTTTAAGAGCCTAGGGACATAATTGTAAAAAGGTCAAAAGTATAAGGGCAAAATAACAATTTTTCCAAAACTTGAATTTTGGATTGAATTGAATAAAATAATGATTAAAGTAGTTAATTTGATTATATAGATCAAGAAAGCAACAAAAGGA
Source organism: Gossypium rotundifolium (assembly GCA_025506655.1). Classification (NCBI taxonomy): domain Eukaryota; kingdom Viridiplantae; phylum Streptophyta; class Magnoliopsida; order Malvales; family Malvaceae; genus Gossypium; species Gossypium rotundifolium. The sequence goes on along the minus strand of CP106731.1, from coordinate 13,824,269 downwards.
ATTAGATCGGGGAAAGGACAAAGTTATCGAATAAACGATCGTTTTTTGTCATACAAGTTTGAGGTAAGTTCGTAAAATTAAATTGTGTAAAATATATGTATTGAATTGTATAAATTATTGAATGCATAATCGATGAAGTACGGAGAATGCCGAGTCCCGTTTGAACCGTAGGAATTCGTAGGATACAAATGACATGTCATTAGGGTTACCGTTTTAGTTAAGGTCTTGCATGTGTTGCGGACTCACCATAGCTCGTATGAGCTTACCGATTCGTAGCTCGTATGAGCTTACCATTTATCGCTTGTATGAGCCTATATGTTCAGGAATTGACAGATTACAGTTCAGTACACCTCGTGTGTACTACCCGCGTATCTAACGAGATTCTAAGTGGTTCAACAGGCATAATGTTATTATGAGATTATACAAGTTCGATATGAATAAGTACATGTATTTACATGGAAATGGTTGATATTTGATATATGTTTACATGGATTAGATGTTACAAGTACATGGAATTAAATTAATTGATGAATTCATATATGATTCTCGATTTTATGTGAATATATGACTAATATGATTATAGATTGTATAATAGATTTTGGCCAAATTGAATTGTACCTTTCTTTGATGTTTCTTACTTAACTTATAGTCAAATGGTAAGTCTAATTTCGTATCACACAAACTTACTAAACTTAATTTCTTACTCTATTTATTTTCCTGTGTCTTACAGTGTTCCGGAAGCTCACTCGAATTGGAAGTTGTCGGTGATCTCATCACACTATGAAAAGTTATTTTGGTACTTATGACTTTATATTTTGGGTTAAATGGCATGTAACACCCCTAACCCGTATCCTTTACCAGATTAAGGTTTCAGAGTATTACTGGAGTTTACAGAATAATTATAGACAAATCGTGTCAAAATACTATTCATATTGAAATCAACCATAGTGTCACTTGAATTGACCCTCAAGGCCCAATATGAACAGTAGAAACAAATCGAGAATAATTCGAAAACACTGAAAATTTTTCACAAAATTTTAAAATTTTACTTAAGTGCAGGGCTTACACGCCCGTGTGGTCTAGGGACACGCTCGTGTAACCCTTAGACATGCCCGTGCCTCAGGCCGTGTCTTACCCCATGTAACTCTCTGACTTGTGTCACACGGCCTGCCACCCACCTGTGTGCTGGGCCGTGTGGTTAATTTAATTTTCATAAAATAGGTGCAGTTTTCACACGACTAGAAAATAAACCCGTGTTCAAGGTCGTGTCTCTCACACGGCTAAGACACACGCCCTTGTCTCTGCCCGTGTGCTCAATTCTGAGCATTCTGTTTCTAAATTTTAAGATGCAGGGAACACACGGCCAGACCACATGCCCATGTACCAAGGCTGTGTGTCTAAACACACGCCAGTATGTCTACCCGTGTGGACAAAATAAAATCATTTTCTAACTTTATTTCTCACCCAAATTTTACTATTAATCTGCACCAAATCACACCAACATATACCAACCAATTCAAATATATTTCCAAGCCAAATTCCAACATCCAATATGATATATTATCATATACATTCATGTTTATAAACTTACCTTTGCTTAGTCTACATGCCATGCAAAACTTGAATATACATACTTAACATTCTCACCTCAAAAATAGTTATTATAGCATAACCTTAAAATTCCAAAACCAACCATTACTAGTCATTCCAATGGCTAGATTACATCCATCATTTACAAACCATAATTTAGTCAATTTAGCCTATACATGCCATTATGTCAAAACTAGCTTACTTTTTATACCAAAATCAACGGGTAGATAGTGTGGTGATTGCTCCGACCAATCTCCAACCTTTCCGAGCTTTTGAGCACTATATAACAGGAAAAAGAAAACCTAGTAAGCATTTTATGCTTAGTAAGTTCGTATAACATAAATTAAACTTACCATCCATATTCATTAATAATATTCAATCAATAACATGCTTTCCATATTTTTGACCAAATTAGTTAAATAACTCATGTAATTACCAAATAAGCATGGATGAGCTCATCATGCCACAACTCTCTAACATTTCAAATGATTTTTCTTTCATCTTATAATTTCCCATATAATATCAAATATTTTATCCATTAAATCATTGGATTTCCGATGGTTACTCAAGTAGTACACACAGAGTGTACAAATCAGTATATCCGTCAATTCATGTTCTTTAGTACCCATCAGGCACTATTTCAGAGAACATACTCTCGAGCCACAAATATGCAACAGGATTACCAGTCCAGCTAAATTCTGTCTCCAATATATACTCAATAGAGCTTAGCCAGGATTACCAGCCTAGGCTAAATCCTTTTTATGACATATGCTCTAAAGAGTTTGATCTGGATTATCTGTCCGGGCTAAATCCAATCCATAACATGTACTCAAGAGACTTATATCAGGATTACCTGTCTGGGCTTAATCCTTTCAGAAATGAGGTCAAAGGATTACTTGTCTGAGCTAAATCCCATAAGCAACAAATGCAGGACCTCATTCATTTCGAGAAATCACATTTATCCATCGAAATCCAATGTTCAAACGGAATTTAATCCCTTTTCATTCAATTTCAAACATGTATCCATTTCTTGCATTCTTATCATTTACATAAACATAGTTCACATATAACTCAAACATAACATTCAATTCAACATAATTTCATACTCACTTAAATTACACGAACTTACCTTGATATTCGTTTGTGTTTGAAAACTACTAATCCGAAACTTTTCCTTTCCTCGATCCAACTCCTTATTTGATCTTTTCGGATCTATATAAATAAATTTAACCATCAATTTCTCACATTTCATATTCATTTGAACTTAATTTACATTCTAGGCAAAATTACTATTTTGCCCCTAAACTTTCCATAAATTCTAATTTCGTCCCTAGACTCGGAAAATAAAATTCATGCAATTTATTCACTATTCCAAGCCTAACCAAAATTTCAATATACAATTTACAGTACATATATTTCATAAAAATCAAAATTTTTCATGGAACTTTCCAAGTTTTCAATTTAGTCCCTAAATCATGTTTTCATCAAAATTTACTTTGTAAAAGTTGTTTATCCATCAACAACTTTTCATTTTCTACCATAAATTTCATAAATTCAACATTTACATCCATGGCACAATTTCCATACTCTAATAATTTTTCAAATTAATCCCCAAAAATAAAGAGAGTAACTATCTCGATTTCAAAAATATTAAAATTACTAAAAACGGGACTTGGAAACTTACCCAATTAAGCTTGAAAAGTTCATTTTCTCTCTCCTAGGGGTTCCATAGATTATTTGGGGAAGATGATGAGAAAATAAGATGATATTTCTTTAATCATCTTTTAATTAATTAAATTAATTCAATTTCCAATTTAGTCATTTCCCTTTTCTAAATTTCTATGGATGATTCACCAAAAATATCTACATAGTTTTCTTTAATGGTCTAATTACCATATAAGGACCTCAAGTTTTGAACCATAGCTATTTAATCCTTGTAGCTAATAGAATTCAACTTTAATATTTTATGCAATTTAGTCCTTTCTCTAATTAAACACATAATCGATAAAATTTTATTTTCAAAATTTTCATATAACCTTCCTATCATGTCACTAATCATGCAATAATATTAAAATAATTTATCTTTTCGGCTCAGATTTATGGTCACGAAACCATTGTTCGATTTCACTGAAATTGGGTTGTTACATGGCATGTATAGGTCATTTTGGCTAATGGTAGCCTTTATGTTTTATTGTGTATTTAGTCATTTTTTGGGTTGAATTTGATATATTTTTTTATGTAAATATGTAATTGGCATTATTGTATATGATGTATGATTGTCATGTAATGCCTTGTTTGTGATTTAGTATTAAGTTACCAAATGGTTGAAGTTGAAATGTGGTATGCATGTTGAATTTAGGCACAATATCTCATATGTGAAGCAACCATTTAGGTATACTTTAGAAGTATATTTGGTAAGTTTTAAAGTGATCATTTAAATGTGTTTATGTATATCATGTTGTATGTATGGAAATACATGTTATAAACTTGATATTGGTTGGTTTTAAGTGCCTATTTATGCCAAGGTTATATGCAAATTGATGTGTATAGGTTGGTACCAATGTGGGTGAGGAATATAGCTTAAAAATGGTCTATTTTTGTCGACACGGGCGGAGACACGGGTGTGTGTCTTAGTCATGTGTAACACACGACCAGATGACACGGCCGTGTGTCCCCTGATACTTATATAGAATTCAAGTCAGTAGCTTCACATGGCCTAGCACACGGGCGTGTGGCTTGGCCATGTGGCACAAGTCAGTATACCCTTCAATTTTCACACGGCCTGGCACACGGGTGTGTGAGGCCATTTCGAAGGGTACACGGCCTCGAACAGGGGTGTGGTATGGTCGTGTGACCCAAGTCAGTGAGTTACACTGGGTAAGACACGGGCTGGGACACGGGCATGTGACCCCATTTCGAATTCCCACAAGACCTGAGACACGGGCGTGTGTCCCCTGCATTTTGAAAATTTTAATATTTTTTCTAAAAATTTCTTGAATACTTAGTTTAGTCTCGAACCAGTTTCAATGTCTATTTAGGGCCTCGAGGGCTCGTAACAGGGACTATATGAATGTATTTGAAAGCTTTTTTATTTGGATGATAATTGATTATGAAATGTCTAATTGTTTAAGTCATAAGTTCAGTAATGCTCCGTAACCATGTTCCAGCGACGGATACGGATTAGGGGTGTTACACCACGGGTCGTTTGCCTTTGTGATAAATAACTTAATTACTATTTGATAGTAATTGACTTTTTATGAAGGAAGATGTAATGGTTACCATGACATAAAATATGATCATATTGAGAGAACGAATTTATCCCAAATAGATTAAGGATGCCCTATAATGGTAACACACTTATGACAAAGTCATTTGACAAACACTAATCGAGTAGTTTTTGTAGTGGTATGTAACTAGAGAAAGCTCAGTCATGATACTATAATAGAATGACTTCGTGGCTAAATGAGTTTAGAATTAATAGACGAAAAATTGGCACATAATTATAAATCATTTGAGTCTTAATTACATATGCCCAATCAGTCCATTCATAGCTTGTTGAAACCTTAAATGAATTGCTTATAGAATCAAATGAACAAAAATGGATAGAAATGATAAAGTTAGAGAAATGTGTTATATTCGAGAATTAATATAATTTCTCACTAAGCATGGAAATGACTTAAGAATTAATTATTTTTTAAATTATTATTTAATAAAATAATTGAAATTTGAAAATGAATTTAAAGTAATTGATCATTGTGAATCCATTGAATATGAAAATTAAATATATTTTCTCATAAATTCTTTGACGGTAAAGTTGTCATGACTTTAAAGGAATTATAATTCGTTGAGAAAATTATTTAATTGAGAAATTAATTTATTTAGCAAATAATATTTAATTTGGGAAATACAAAAAAATGTACTAAGTTGGAATAAATTATAAAGTGTTGTATTAAAAGTTTAGGAAGCACATATAATTGGTTATTTTGAATACGTTGAGTGTAGAAATTAAATATATTTTCTTATAAATTCTTTTAAGGTAATATTGTCATGATTTTAATAGAATTAGAATTGGGTTGAGATCATTATTTTATTGAAAAATTAATTAATTTTAATTTAATAAATAAAATTTACTTTGGGAAATAGAAAAATATGTATTAAATTGGATTAAATTATAAAGTGTGGATTAAAAGTTTAGGAAACGCATATAATTGGACCCAATACAAGAAAGGCCACAATCTCCAACGTAATACATATGAGGGGAGACACATTCTATTAGCAGCCCCTCTCTCCTAGTTCAACTAGGAGATTGGTTTTTCTATTAAATAAGTATTATTTGTATTTTGCTAATACAAATAAGGTTTCACTTCATCTTCCTATAAATAAATGGCACCGATAGGGCTAAAAAAATAATAAGATATACAAACCTTAGAGATATTGCTATTCTACTCGAAAATAGTCAGAATTTATTTTTAAGCATAAACTATATTTTTTGGAATAACAATTCTATTGGTTTCTATAAGAGAGAGATTTACTTTCCTACTGAAAGTAAGAAATTTTTGTTTTGATTATGTGTTTAATTTGAAATTGTTCGAGCCCACACTTGAAGCAATTCGTAGTACAAGAATAGCGGAGAAGGTCGTTCGGTTGAAAGCCGAGAATGTCAAGGATCTATCTTAAAGCACATGTATTATTTCAAGAAAATGTTTATTTCAATAAATATCACAAATCGGCCTCGATTTTCAAAACTTTATAATTATTCACTTTATAATAAAATCATTTTGAATTGGATTTTTCCAACACTATATATTTTCTATGATTTGTTAAAAAAATTTGAGATCTTTCTAAATTTGTTTGAAAATTGTATTTTATCCCTTTTTGTGTTTTATGTATTTTATAAAAATAAATATTTTTAAAATTCTTGGATTTTGTTAGACCTGAAAATACCAAGAGGGGGTGAATTGGTATTTTAAAAATCTTTGCAAATTTTTCTGAATGATAATGAAATGAAAGAAAAGCTTGAATAATTCGACTTATAATGATCCGCCCTAATTGCCTACCCCCACTACCTTAGTATACACCAATTAAAGATTTCCCAATTCATTATAAGAATTAATACCTTTCAAGGAGAAGGTATAACCTTTACAACACTATCTTTTCTTAAAGCTTAGATAGAACCTATCTTCCTAGTTTTTATTTCTAAACTAGAATCCTTCTTAGTTTTTGTTGAGTATGCATCATATTTTAGTCAAATAAGAAATTGTTTGTAAGTCAAGTTAAACAAAACATATTTTCTTTCTAGAAGATTTAATATTTATTAGTATAATATATTTAGCATATATTAGCATAATTTATTTGACCTATGAATGTAGCCTATAAATAGGCTCTTTTACAACCTTAGAAAATATACCCATTACAGATTAGAACTCATAACACTTTTGCAGAATTTTATATTTATGTTTTGAGAGTTCTTTATTTTTAGGTTTCAAGGTTTAGTTTTATCTTCATTTTTTGTATTCTTCGTTCTTTTGTCGTTATAGTAAAATTATTTTTGCCCGTGGTTTTTTATCCTATTTGGAGTGATTTTTTCACGTTAAATTTGTGTTTAATTTCTCAATTTCTTTAGCTATTTTAACTTGTTTGTTGCTTAATCGAGTCGATCCCCAACAAGTGGTATCAGAGCTAGTTTAATTTTTGCAGATCAACTTGTTCAGAGATAGCAACAACAAGGTTTCACATTAAGAAATTCGATGGTGTCACAAATTTCAATTTGTAGCAAGTTTGAATGATGGTAATTCTTGTTCAGATTGGCCTGAAAAAGGTCGTTACCAAGAAAAACCCTGAGAATCTAGATCAGTCAGAATGGGAAGAGCTTGATGAAAAGGTCATAACTGCAATCCAGTTGTGCCTCGCTAAGGATATTACAGGAGGTATTGATTTCTTGTTAGTGTCAACGAGCGAAAGCTCCGAGCTTACGTCCGAGGGGATCCTAGATTCGAGATGTTCTTTCCACATATGTCCCAATAAGAATGGTTCTCTACATACAGTTCAATTAAAGGTGGAGTTGTGAGCATGGGAAACGATTCATCCAGTAAGGTAATTGGTATTGGTACTGTTAAAATTAGGATGCACGATAGGACGATTAGGACACTTTCAGATGTTAGGTATATACCTGATTTACGAAAGAATCTCATCTCTTTGAGTATTTTAGACTTGAAAGGTTGTAGAATTAACATCGAGTCGAGCAATATTAAGGTGTCTCGTGGGGTTGTCATTTTGTTAAAATGTAAAAGGATCGACAGCCTTTATATTCTATAAGGTTCTATAGTGACCAGTGAAATCAGACATCACTTGTCCGTTACGGAGTTAAAGTCAACTCGTTTGGAGCGAAGGCAACTTGGTCATAGGAGGGAAAATGTATGACCGTTTCGTTGAAGAGAGGTTCTCTTTTGGATGTAGGTTTTGAAAAGTTAGGGTACTATGTTTGTGAAAATTAGACTCGGGTTAGTTTTGATTTAGTCGTGCACAAGTCGAAGGCTAGAAATCTTCTAGCTTCTAAGTATAGATTCGACTCAGTTAATTCCCTATATAGTTCAAAATAGGCCCATGGTGGGATTTGGCAAAGATGGCGTTGTGGAAATACGAGTCAAGGTGGAGATTTGTGGAATATGCCTCATATTTCACTCAAATAAGACATTGCTTGCGGGTCAAGTTAAATAACATATATTTTCTTTCTAGAAGATTTAGTATTTATTAGTATAATATATTTAATATTTATTAGCATAATTTATTTAACCTACGAATTTAGCTTATAAATAGGCTCTTTTACAACATTAAAAATACACCTATTAGAGATTAGAACTCATAACACTTTTGGAGAATTTTGTGTTTATGTTTTAAGGGTTCTTTGTTTTCAGGTTTTGGGGTTTAGTTTTATCTCTATCTTTTATACTCTTCATTTTTTTGCCATTATAGTAAATTATCTTTGCTTCTGATTTTTTATCCTCTTTGGAGGAGTTTTTTCACGTTAAATCTGTGTGTTCAATTTTTTAATTTCTTTCGCTTTACTTGTTCGTTGCTTAATCAAGTTGATCCCCAAAAGTTTTTGTGGCTCAACTAAAACCTTCTCAAATTAAAATTGGTGATATGAAAGAGATTAAACAAAGAGAGCTCTACAGGATATGTGTTTACAAAAATTAAGCTCTCAAAGAAATAAAATGAGTGATAAAAGATCTAACAATAAACTCTTAGAGAATATTTACAAGAGAAACGAAAGAATAAAGATTTGAATACTTTTCTCTTGATCTTGATGCTTGGATATCTTGAAAGTGAATCAGAAACAAGTTTTTGGATGTTTATGACTGTTAAGGATGAATTCTAGCCGTTGGAAGTATTAATTTTAGGCTTAAAATTTGTCATTGCAACGCATGTCTTGAGACTTTGCAAGATGTCTTGAGATAAGGTTAAAAAGTAGTCATACATAGCCGTTGACAAGTCATGTCTCGAGATATGAATACTGTGCCTCGAGACAATTTGTCAATTGCCTCTAGACATACTACACAATGTCTCAAGGCAAGAAGCTCTTGAACTAGATTTTTGTTCGAAATTTTCATGTCTCGAGACTTGCAACCAAAGTCCCTTAAAAAACATTTTAAACAAGTTAGAACACTTTGATATTAACCCAAAAACATTTAAAAAAATATTTTTGAGTATTTTGCAAAACACTTTAGTATTTAGGTACATATAAAATTTATCTTAAATGTTGTTATATCAAAAGCTTGAAACATCAAAATTAAACAAATTTTATACAATTCTATATAATTTTTCGATTTTTGTAACGACCGATTCTCATTAGTGTTAGAAAAGTCAATTCAGAATGAAAATTTTAAGTTGAGTTATATGGGAAGTTTAACCGAGAAAATTATGAGTTAAATACAATTTAAAAAAGGGATTAGCTAGTAATTAAATTTATTAAATCATTAAATACATAGTATAATGACTAAATTTTAAGGTTAGTTAAATGTGAAGAATTGATTAAGTTTTGAGTGAGTCCTTATTAAGCGATTAAACCATGGCCTTAAGATTATTTAGCCATTCACAAAATAATGATAGTGGATGCCGTGGATCACATCCATTAAATCCCACTTGGTTAATCACGAATAAATATTAACCATTGATTAATGTTATTATATTTAGTTAATTAAGGTTAATTGTGAAGAATGTTGAAAGTGGAAGAGAGAAAGACCATTAACATTGGTTTTTCCTCCTCCATTTTATCTTATTTCATCGTTCAAGTTAGGGAGAAAGAAAAGAAAATTTTGTTTAGCTTCTTTGCCATTGCCGAACCAAAAATCCATGGGTAAGAAATGTTTTCCTTTCAAAATTTTGATGGATTTTCATTATATGATAATAGATATTAGTGACACATTAATTAAATTAATGAATTAGTAAATTTAGATATAACTTTTCCATGAATAGTAAGCTTGAGAAAGTTGGGTTTAAAGGTTTATATTCATAAAAGTTAGTACGATTTAAAATTATAGAGGAATAAGTTAATACTGTAGTAAAAGTCTTATTAAGCTTGAGTTAATCTTAAATTGCATACTTAATTTTTATGACATTGAGGATCAAATTGAATAGATTGAAAGCTGTTAGAAAATTATATCATGAATTGAAAGTTAGAGGTCCCTATATTATATTTATTAAGTTAGATTTAGATTTAATTCGTTAAATCGTAAGTTACGAGTGTTTCGGATATCAAGGCATGAAAGGACTAAATTGAATTAAATGCATACATGTTTGATTTTGTTAGCTTTGTGTTGAATTATATAATTGACAACGTTTCCGTAATGTATTATCGAACGTAACTAAAGATGACACCGAAATGTCGAAAAGCAAAGGGAAAGCCAAAACTGTTTGACAAATATTTATCCTGGTTTGTGCTATCATAACCTCAACTTACACTTTGGTAGGCAATTAATATAATTGAATAATATTACTGTCAATGACGTATTAATTTGATCAATTGAGATGATTGGGTTATAATTGAAATATGTACACCTACATGCGTTGTGGTTATATGGTTGCATCATGTTAATGATATATTATTATAAATTGTTATGATTAATAATTGTTGATAAAGAATAATATTCTATTAACGGTATCAAATAGAGTTACGAGTATAATTAACATGCCACAAGATTAAATATATGGAGATACTACGGCTTATACTTATGAGCGCTGGACGTGTATTACTTCAAACATTTAGATAAGTGTTAGGCACACATCACTTCAATTTTTATTGATAACTGTTGGGCGCATTTTGCTTTGTACGTACCAATGAGCACTGAGTGCATTACAAGTGTGTTGTTAGATTAATTCGTATATCCATTCTAGAATCCAAGTCAATTAATAAAGGTTAAAACGAGTAATTAAAATAAGCTAATATAATTGATAATTAAATATGTTTAAGTATTGGTTTCAAATTATGTTATATTATTCAGCGAACAGCTATGTTGATTTTCGTGTATAGATCTCTGATGAGAACCGTAGTAATCCAACCTGAAAGCTTAGCTCAGAAAATCAATTACTTCTCTATTGTGTACGACATATATCTAGGTCGGTTGGTTTTGTTATTTAAGTTGATATTTTGATATGGATGGTGACTTGTCCTATAAAGTTTACTACGCATGCTTATACAAGTTCACATTGCTTTGGCAATTTCATTTTATTTTTTTTTATTTATGAAATTTGAGTTTAATGGTATGGTGGTCTCTTGTAAAAGTTCATGTTTGTTTAGCAAAATTTTATCCATTGAAAGTCTGCAAACAAGTTCTTTTTCAAATATGTTTAGTAAGAATGGAAGAACCAGGACTAACCCCGCCAGCTGCTGCTCAACAGCTTCTGTTTTTAGTCTAGTTACATCTGTTCTATCTGCTTCTTCTTTAGCAAAACTAACTACAACAGAACCGGCAAAACAATCCATCGATTTACCCAAAATCTATTGAAGCCAACTCAAATTGGTTTCAAACCCAAATTCCATCTAAAACTCATAGTGAGAACCCTAAAATCATATCAGAACACAAATGAAGAAAACCCCACAAAAGAGAAACCCGATTTTTATTATTATTTCTAGTTTTATATTATATATATATAAAATATTTATGCATTTTATATATTTATTTGAATTTTTAAAATTATGACTAAATTAATATAATATGTAAAAATTGAGGGCTAAAATTATTATTATACTAATTTCTATGCTACCACCTCACCCTCCCCTTCAATAATTAAGGGCATTTAACAAAAAAGGACGATAAAAAAAAAAAAAAAAACAAATCCAATTAGTTGAGTGACCAATTTAAAAAAATTCATAGTTAAATGACCAAAATAAACAGCCCATAGTTGGGTGACTTGTTGGGTAACTTGTGGTGTAGTTTACCCATTAAAGTATAAAACTTATTCTAAAATATCATATATATATATATATACACACAACTGGTATAAAAAATAGGATATATATAACACACATGCACAGATTATCATATACCTATATAAAAGCATCTTTCATGTCATATAATAGAGAAAAAAAACCCACCCCTAATCTCAAGTAAAAAATGTAAGAAAATGACTGGGATAAAGAGTTCCAACTTCTGTTGTGAATCATTTACGAGGGGTGTCCTAAAACCAGGGTTAAGGCAAAGGCAAAGGCAGTCCTAATTGCCCCGAGAGATGGGATCATCCTTAGGGAGGGCAACAAAATTTAATGGTATTACATTGTTTACCCTACCAGTTTCTCTACGTTCCTTTAAGTTTGAAATACCATGCTTACCTGATGGAGTAGAAACACGGCGAGAGGTTGGTGTTCCAACCATGGCATTGGTCTGAGCCAACGGCTTTTTTGGTCTTGAGCCAAAGAGTGCCTCTTGTTCTGCTGCAAATTGTTCTTGCAGCCGTTTTTGCTCCTGAAAGATAGAGCAAAATCAATCAAATGAACAAAGATCAGCAGATACCTTCATGATATACAATGACACATTGTGAGAATTGGAATAAAGGCTAGTTCATGCCACATCCATATCCCCATAGCAAGTTGAATAACATTTGATCACATGACAAGCTATGTATTGCTATCAGGACTCAAGGATGAATGTCGCATCCAAATATGTATCTCTTTAATCAAACACAAGAACTCAAAAAGGACCAGCGATGTTGATTAGGATTGAGTGTCAATGATGTGGATGAGATAAGGCAGCTTTTCATTCATGCTTTACAAATCAATATGTAATTTTTTTTTTTTTTTTTTTGTTGGGGAAAGGGGAGGGGGATAGGTTTACATTGAGAAGTTATCATCCTGATTAAATAGTAAAATTCAGAATCATACCCGAGATCTACGCTTTTCATCCTCTCTTGCCTGGCGTAACACGGTATACTCCTCCAACATATCTAAGAGGGAAGCCTGCAATAATAAACCAGTTTTGAGACAAACAATCAAAACCAACTAAAATTTTAAACAAAACACAAATCATTAGCCACTTACCTTGTCATACAGAAAAGGGATTCCTTTTTCAAGCTCCCAAGCTTTTACTTTTGCAGTCAAATGTTCAACAATAGCTATCCAACAAAAAGAAGATTAAGTATTATGATATGGCGGACATTAAGCACTAAAAAATATGAATACAATCACCAATGCAAACCTATCTTTCGGTAAAGTTTCATAAACTTTTAAACAATGGTCAAAATTTTCAATATGATTCTCTTTAGGTCATAGACAATCCGTGAAATTATCATGCTGTCAATGCAGTTCAAGATAAAGCAATAATGCACACACTTATAAACATCATAAATGTGTCGTGGACCTATAGATAGGAACAGACATTGGCAACTTTGGTTCTTTTAAAGCTTCACTATTAGCAATTAAAACCAAATATACGCAGGCAGTAAAAGCCAAAATGCACAGCGGCAGTCAATAAATGTCTGCATCATATGCCCCCAGGCCTCCAGTTTCTTATCCAGATATGCAATCACTAGAGTTGATAAGTATCACCATTATTTCATACTTTCAGTTATTATTTGTGGATCCTTCTCAGAAATTGGTTTGACTCAAAAAAAAAAAAACCCCCTCAAATTAGACTTGTGTGGTGTTGAGTCGAGTTTGAGCTATTGAGCAAGTCAAATTCGAGTACCTTAATGCTTGATTAGAGTATAACACGAGTTTGATTGAGGTCTTTTTACCTTTTAACTATACTGAAAAATCTCATTTCAAACTGGAGCTTAAGCTCAGGAATAAATAATAAAATTTGAAGTTCAGCATGAAAATTGAGGGCATTAAGTAAAAGAGCCTAATCGAACAAACTCAAGTAGTTCAAATTTTTATCTCGAATTGAGATCTAATTTAAGAAGTGAAACTTGATTAAACTCAAATCAAGTTTCGAAGCTTTGAATTTCAAGTCAAGCTCAGATCAGCTCAATTAATCGCCTGACCTTAGCATAACATTCCAACTAGGAGCACCAGTTAACTCTAGAAAATTCTGGTCTTTAGAATTAGGAAGAGAGTTCTTAAAAAACTGCAAAATTACTTTGGAATTTACTGATCACAAGGAAAATCTTGTGAGGCTGAAAGCAAATATTGTGTAGAAATATTTGCCAGACTTTCCTTCCTCATACAACTTTATAGGTTTCCCCCCAGCTTGTATACAGGTTGTGTTCAACATATTTACATAGGGACGCGTTATGATACTCCAAAGACCCTCAAAATACATGAAAAATGCTTAGAAAAAATTAAACATACCAATGTAAGACACATACTTGTATGCGATACACACCTGAGTAAGAATAATACAGCATAAACTTTCAAGTAAAAAAATAATAATGCAGTCCTTTAAGAAGCTTTGAGGATGCAGGGGAAAAATTTTAAAGCTACAGATTTTAATCAATGCTGGAATGTATCATAAATGAAGTCACAGAACAAATTACAGCAAGCAAATTATTTAAACCACATCAACTGGACAAGCATAACTAGGGGTGAGCGAAAACACTGTCCAAATCAAAAACCGACCTGACCCGAGAAATTTGGACAGTTTAGAATGCAAGTTCAAAAACCACGGTTACACAAAACCAAACCAAATTCTATTTCTATTAATATATATTTAATTTTAATTTTTTATGATATAAAAAAATATTTTATATTTAAAATAGTGAAAATATTTTAAAAATTATTGTTTATTGGAAATATTTATGAAAAAGACCTTGAAATTTTGTCAATTAATATTCAAAAGCCATAAAACAAAGCTCATTTTATAAAAATAGTCTAAAATATAAATAAATAAATAAAAAGTTAATATGGAAAAACCGAGACCAAACCGAATTATGATGGACGGTTCAAAAAATCTAAAAAACCCAACCGAACCGAACAAATATCACCCATTTGCCTACTCATTGAAAAGTAAAATAAATGAATCAAATGCATGATAATGGTAACATATAAACAAAGAAACAGCCAGCATATAAGCAAATCATTAAATCTTGCATTGCAATAAAGCATGTTTTCTATTTAACAAAGGAGATTAAGTTAATATGTCACAGAAACCTACTTCAAGATGTAAGATTACTACTAGAAGCTTACATGGCAATTTGCTGACTAGAATGCGAGCTTTCTCTGCACGTTTCAGATTTTTGTGCACTCCTCTTCCTGCACTATACCGGTTCTCATCCTGTATAAAAGAAAAATAATAAAAATGAAATTGCATATAAGAAAAATGAAATTATAGCTCCAAAGTCCAAAATAGACATCAATAATTTCCACCACACAGACAGCAAACTACCAAAGCATTTCACTGGTTAAAGCAATTACAAAGAGGAAAACTGGTTCAGTACTATCTCAAGGATAATTTAATTAAATTATATACTCCATTGACTCAGTGAAAATTTTATTCTCTAATGTAGTATAAGTAGCTAGTTATTAATATTAGAAGAAATGACAAAAAAAAAAATTATTAATTTTTCTTCAAAACCAGTAAATATGAATTTGAATTAGAAAAAATTTTAAGAAATGTAGGGCCAGCCAAATGTTGCCAAGAGCACAAGGTATTCTAGGCACTAGAACCCGTTATATTACTCAAAAGGCAAGGTGTGGAAAAAGCACTTGCCGCAGACGAGGCAATATATATAAATTTGTGTTTTTATGTGTGACCGTGTACATATAAATTAGCTTAAGATATGATAGCAAACACTAACAATGGTCCCTTTTATCTAAAAATCATGCAAAATTTTTTTAATCTTTTATTGGCCAATACACATGATTTCCTAATGGTCCTTGTTATTGAATACACATGCACTTGATCATATTCATTTACACCTCGCCAGAGATCTATATGCTTTTGCTGTCTAATGTTCAGGTGCAATGCTTAGTCCGGTCTAGGCCCATGCCTTGGCAATGCTGGGCTACCCGTTCTAGAACATGATAGCAGTCCTGTCTGCAAAAGAAAATATGAAACTGCTATCCATTCTAGAACATGACAGCAGTCATGTTTGCAAAAGAAAATATGAAACTAAGGCATGCATATTTAAAAATCATTGTTGTCATGAGGACAAAGGTGCAATCTAGGCACTAGATCCCATATATTGCCAAGGTTGAATACACAGAAATACTTACCAAAGTGAAGAGCAGTTCAATACAAAATTTTATTTTTCTTTCATTGGTCAATATACATGGTTTCCTTATGATTCCATGTCCATATGTTAAATGCTCGGATATTGAGAAGTGGAAGGTTTGATATATCTCCTTTCTTACTAGTAAAGTTATAGTTAATGATTTTTAAAAAGAAAGAAACTAAAGAGATTTTATGCAAGTTTTTTACACTCATAGCCTCACAAAAAAGTGCGCTTGATCAAATGCATCTCATCCAAAAGGGTCTAAACTCTACAGATGCTTTTGTTGTCTAATGCAAGGAAGTTAATTCTGTACAGGTACCGCCTGTACCAGCAGGAACATCCCGTTCTAGTAGTAAATGGGAACAACAAAAATACCAATAAATCCGAAACAGTAAATGGAAATACATTGGTACCAATATGTACCAAAACAAAAATGGTACGTCCACCAGTATAATACCAACTACCTTGGTCTAATGCACCTAGGCACGCACCTAAGAACACTGTTAAAAAGCATCTTTGATGCAGGCAAAGTAAGGATCTCAAAATAAAATTTATTTTGAAAACTTAATGCTGCAAAATAAAATTTTTGTTTCTCAAAAAAAGATTTACCTTTTCATAGTCATCAAGCCATTTTTCCTCCTCAGATGCATGTTTCCATTTATCTACCTTGTCCAAAATATCCTTCCGGCTTAAAGCTTCCTGTTTGGCTTTTGCAATCTGATCATCCATGCTTGAAAGTAGATTGGACAGATCAACATTATCTGCAAATGCATGTTGGCGAATACTAATCACATAACATATCAACAAAATATTTTCACATGAACAATTCAACCCATTATTGCAAAAAGAAAAAGAAATTTACAAAAGGAAATGAATTTTTCCAAAGAAGATGCACATAGCACCAAAGATGCCAAAAAGAAAACTCAGATAGTTATTACATAAGACAAACTGTGGGACTTTAGAAATTAAATCAATATATGAAATGAAGATTGCCTGCTTATAGAAATGCAAACAAAAAATACATTAAATAGTTTCAAGAAGATATGGATAATTTAGAGAAAAGTTCAGTTGGTAGAACCAGATTCTATGAGGTTTATAAGAATCTGCTGTGCTGCATCACTGTTTACGTCAATATGAACTCCTCTATAGATCTCCTCAAGTTCATTTTGCCTCTTCAATACCAACTCTTTCATTTTACTAGCCTTCAGCACATTCAAACTTTGAACTTGAAGCTCAACCTGGACTTAACAATGAATGTTCAACATTAAGAGGAAAGTACAATAATCTTGGAACATTGACAGTTCTTTTTTTTTTTTTTTTTAAAAAAAGGGGGCAACCTGCTCAATGATATCTAGACCAAGGGATCCTTGTCTCAAGACCTCATCAACTGACGAAGAAATCAAGGAAGTAACATGCTCAAATCTCTTTCGCTCATCAGGTGGTGTGTCAAGGAGATCCCATAGTTCTATCAAAGTGCTCCCAAGACATTGAAGCTACACATAAAACAAAATGAAATTAAGAATAAAGATTTAAAGAAGTCCACATACCAACATATAAATGCAAGAATAGAAATAATCAATCCTCAGGCAAACTGAAAAAGAGAAAGCCAATATTAGAAGTTTTTGGATGACACTCAAAGTTGTTGCCTTACAGAAAGAACCTCAGTTATCAGCATCTCTTAATTACAGAAAAAAAAAAATACAGATGAAAAAACATTATAAATAAGATAATAATCCTGGTAGAACAGAGAATATTGACCATAAATATGTTTCCGTACCCATTATTTCCATGAAAATTACTTACCGAACAGAACAGCTAAAATGAAGACTGTTCTACCATATTTCCTCGATAATTCCATGTTATGACATGGAATAGTTTAAAAGTCTTTCATGTACTGGAAAAAAAACAGTTGTCTTTCAGCAACCGACATAAACATATTCAAGAAAAACAAGAGTCAATGCATTATAGAGCTAGTCTTGAAAGCTAACCACCTAAATTTGAAAACTAATTTTCAACTTTTAAGAACTTGCAAGGGAGACCTCTTGGCCCACGACTTAACTTTTTTAGTATGAAGCAACCAACTGTACAAAGTAATCTACAATTCTGCCATCTGTTCCAATTCTTAGGAGCTGTTCTTCTCCCAAGCTATACATGTTATAATCTTACAAACTAGGAACACCTAAACAAGGCAGTTTTTCTGTCCATATAACAGTTCCCTACTTAAGTTGCATAGCAGCTGAAAAACAGAGGGTGTTCCTTCCCAATAACTTTTGAACTTATTGAAGATTGAGGGAAAAGTAAAAACATTGTTGAAAAGCTATACACGTTATCATCCTAAACTAGGTACGCCTAGACAAATCAGCTTTTATGATTGTAAGGTGTCTTCCTGGTGAACTTGCGCAACAGCTAACAATGGAGGATGATCCTTCTCAATAACTATTGAACTTACAGAAGATTGAGATAAAACATCCTGGCTCTTCTAAAAAAAGCAATTCCATCAATAAAATTGATCACGACATGAAAGTTGCGAATACTTGAGCGGTTTAAGAACTAATCAAATTATTTAATTGAAATCAATTATAAAGTACAGCAATCCATGCTGGCGTCAACAAAGCAAATATGATACTGAAAAAGAAACATCCCAACTGAGACTCTCTTGGAACATTAAAATGCTATAAAAAACTTTAGATTTTCCCATCCTACAAATTCACTCTCAACAAAAGCACCAAAAGGAAGTACTTGGTCAGTAAGAAATTCATTTCCTCAAGCAGAATGGTTAACCAACTAACATATATACACTAGAGAAATTGTAAATTTCTTTTACACCAGTTTAGTTTAATTTCAATGATGTTTAACTACCCAGACCCAGTGTTCTTTAGGGCTCAATAAGCACGCAAGGCACTAGAACCCTTATACTGCTTGAGGTCACAAGGAAAGTATTTGCTTGAGTAAAATAAGGTGCAAAATGTGTTTCTGTATATCTACAAAATGAGCTTAAGATATAAAGAGTGATCCACTTTTCTCCACAAAACTGGCAAATTTTTCCTTTTTTTTTTTTTTTTTTTTTTTTGCCAATATGCAGAGTTTGTCAATGGTCTCAAGTTTGTTGATGAACACTCAAATATTGAGAAATAAAGACTTTGATATTGTTCTCTTTTTTTGATATTGTTCTCTTTTTTTTTTTTTTTTTTTTACTATTAAAGGTGAAAATAAGACAAAATGCAAGAGAACTTTAAAGCAATCTTTTTTTGCATGTAACACCTCAAAAGGAAAGGCAATTGATCAAATCCACCTAGCTAGAACATATCAAAGGTGCTTGTGTTGTCTGGCAGTGCATCTTAGTATGCACCTTGACAAAACTGCTCAGACTTTATTAACTCCTTGAGATTCTGACAAGAGCAGAAAGCCAATTAATTTTTCATGATTCTAGTCTTTTATAACCATTTGCTCATTGCTACATACAATTGCAACATCTTTCCATCTCAAAACTCCAAAACATTCATCATAGCAGAAATATTCAAGTGAAGGAAAGAAAAATTATATTGATCATTAGGCAAGAGTAAGCACCAATAGTTAGACATGTATATGCATAAGCATATAAATCTAGGGGCATCTACTTATGGAGACATGCAATGTGCCAATACATGAAAAATATTGATTAAATCCCCAAAATGTCACCTTTTGTAACCTTTTTTGCTTCTCTTGCTGCAGTGAATTAACCACACCTGACAATTTAGCAAGAGTATCATTGCTGATGCTCTTTGATTGACCATTTGCAGGATCAATCAGGCTCGAATGAATGCCACTAACTGTCTTCAAGAAATCAAAGGACATCACCACTGACAGCTCATGAATCATACTAATGTGGCTGTCAACTTTCTGTAGCCTGATAATCTGCAGATTCAGTAAAAAGCATAAAAAGTAGAATAAGCAAGCCAAAGCACTATTAATACAGCTTAAAATCCAGACAGTAGTTATCACCTTCTCATTCTGAAGCTCCTGTAGATGAGACTTAAGCTCCCCTAGTTTCTTGACTGTCAAATCACTCTCATCTACTTGTGGATCAGAAGACGTCATAGACTGACCATTGCCAGCTATTTCTGCACATATCTTTACAATCTGTGATTGCGTTTCAGTAAATTCCTTCACTCTTTGCTTCTTCTTCGACCTCAACTCCTCCAAAACAGGTCTTATATAAGATATTTGATGCTTGAGAGTGCCCTTTCCCTTCTCAAATTGCAGAAATAAGCCACATCAACAGACAATATAAAGGGCAAAAACAGAAGTTAAATAGCAGATATATCCTAAGGTAGTAGCTAATGTACACCTTCTCATAATGAATTTTAGACATATAAGGGCTGGTTATGCAGATCATATTGCACTAATTGTTCACTACATCCTCAATAAACTCTTAAAAGCAAAGACCAGTTGTAGTTCCCATCCATGTCTTACACAATTTTACACATAAAGGGCCATCTTTCAAATGATATAACAATTATTCTCAGATATTTCCTTTTCTTCTTTCCAAGACAAATAACAAAAAAGCACTTCATATGTTGAGATTTAAGAATGCAGCAGAAATCCCAAACAGTCTTAAAGCAGATACTTGCTGCTTAAGAGTGCCATTTTACTACTCAAATTGCATAAACGGGACAAATCAAAAGATGGTATGCAGCATAAAAATTGTAAACCATTTAGAACTTAGATACTTCACAGTTCGCAAGAATGTAAACTGTTGACTACAACATATTACAAACTATCACACAAATGCTAATGGGCCAAAGCAACACATAATAAGGAATTCAATAGGGAAACATAAAGCAAATATATACCCAAAGATGCTACTGGACCATTTTTTTATCCTGGTGGCTATACAGTTTTTCATTTTTCACACAAACATGAAGCATTTTCTACTATAAGAAAAATACTAACAACAAACAAACACAATGGTTGCTGTTTTAGCTACTTTCTTTAACTATTTGCTTTTGCTTCTTAAAAGGCCGGTGAAAAGAAAAATTATAAACTAAATAAATAAAAACTAATAAATACAAAACTAAAAGGTAACACCAATCATAGCATAACTCTATATATATGTAAGTAAACTAATGCCTTTTGTCTTAAAAAATTAGTATAATTTTATAAATTATTATTATTAACTTTTGATCCAAAGCAACAACACAACGTAACATTAGAAAATGCAAGCTTTAGTGCCTGAAATAAAGGGATTTAAGTTGCGGTAGGAGTCTCTCATAGACTCATTTGTATCACCTTTATGGCGGTTGTGGACATGAATGTTATTATGATCCATTGTGATAAATATCAACCCTGACGTTACATCACAAAATGAAGAGCGCAAAAAAGGCAAAATAAAATCTCTAACGTTAAATGCTCTGCCTTTTATTCAATATTACATTTTTTTTTCTTAAAACTATCTAAATTGAAGTGATTTGTGTAAACAACTACAATTCCATAACAATAACAATGTTAGAAAGAGAAAAGAAAAATGAACAAACCCTTGAGAAGGAGAAGGAATGCTCGCCGAGGGAGGAGACGATTTTGGCGATTTCAGATTCAAATTGAGCCACAGAGTTATGCAAATCGGCCTTGCACTTTCTTGTCATTTCAACTTTTCTTCTATAAATATTCAAGCATTCTTGCTCCAATTCCAACAGCATCTTATCTCTTTCTCCATCACTTTCCCCTATTTCATCCCATATTATCTAAGTATAAAAGAAAAACAACTGTTAATTTGACTACCTTAGTAAAAAATTCCACAAAAAGTACAAAAATTCCAACAAAAAAAAAAAGAAAAAGTAAGAGATGAAGAACAAAACCTGTAATTCTTGAAGGAGAGAAGCGCAAGTGGTCTGAGAACGAGAAGGAGATAGAGACGGCGGCAACGTTGTCATTCTTTGGGGAGAAAACAAAACAAGAAGAATCAAAGAAAGGCTAGAAACCCTAAGAAAATAACCAAAAAAAAAAAAGGAATTTTGAGGAATTGAAATGGCAAAGCAAAATGGAAGCGTTACGAATCGGAGTTTTGAATTTTTTTTTTTTTTTTATGAGGAAAGATTTATGGGGGGTTTTGTTTTTATTTTCACATTTCTGATTGTTTATCTTTCTTTCTTTGAGAGAAAATTTCCGATTTGTTTTTTAAATGCAATGATTTGATTTTTGTTAGAAAAGATTTTATAGTGGGAGAGAAAAGAGTGAGAAAATGTAAAACATCAGAAAAGAGAAAGAAAAAATATTATTTCCTTTGGGACAGAGGAGCGGTACGGAAATTTTGAGTTGTTTTGGCGCCAAAATTCACGCCAAAATTCACGTCCCTTATTTTATTGAAATGTTTATATTTTTTTAATATTTGTCAAATTATTTTAAAATCTCTATATTTTTAAAAAAATAGTTTCTTTTTATATAAATTATTTAATAAAAACATTTTTATTTAATTTATTTTTCTTTCAAATATCAATATTATATAAATACTTAAAACAAACTATTATTAAATATTAATTTATATTTTAGCATAAGTATAAATATCGTAAAATATAGCATTAACTGTAGAAAGATTAAAAAATAAATTGTGTGGTATATTTTTTAATATTAATTTTATTATAAGTTATTTTATATTTATTTTTATAAAATATCCAGAATTATTAATTTTTGTAACATCTAAATAAAAGAATAACTAACTTCAATACACTCAAAATTAAATTATTTTACACTAATAATAATATTAATATTAATTTGAGTTAAAATCAATCAATAAAATTACATCCAATTTTTAAATGTATTATTTTATTTAATTTTCATAAATGTCCAAAAATAATTATAATTATTATTATTATCATTATTATCATCATTGTGTTAATGACCAAATTACGTTATTTATTCCAAAAAAAAATATTCTGTCTTTTTTTATCATTGCTTAACTATTAAGCAAAAGAAATTTATTTCAGCTGACACGTGCTACTCACGTGTCAAATTATTGCGGCAAAAAGCCGAAAGGCCGAAGCTTCGATCCAAATTCACTATAAAAATTCCCCCAATTTGTTCCCAGAAAAATTCTCTGTTTCCACCCAAATGCAAAACCCCAAGTTTCTATTCTCCCTTTTGTTTTCTATATCGATCGCAATTCTGTTCTTCAACAATTTAATCACTGAATCAACCTTCTGCCCTGAAACAATGGCGACAACCGCTACTTTGGGCGGAGTCCACCCTTCCCAAGGCTCCCAAAACAGCGTCGAGCTCGAAAACCTAGCACGCTTTGCCGTCGACGAGCACAACAAGAAAGAAAATGCAATGGTGGAGTTTGTGAGGGTTGTGAAAGCAAGCGAGCAAGTTGTGGCGGGGACGCTTCACCATTTGACGGTGGAAGCTGTCGACGCCGGCAAAAAGAAGCTTTATGAAGCCAAAGTTTGGGTTAAACCTTGGATGAATTTTAAAGAATTGCAGGAGTTTAAACATGCTGGTGATGCTGATAGTTCCGCTTCTTTTACCGCTTGTGATCTTGGTGCCAAGAAAGGTTGTTGAACTTTTTCCCTTTTCGTTTGAATACTTTTTTTACGAGATTACTGGGTTTTCTTTAAAATGATGATCCGTTGATTGCTGAAAGCGGATTAAAATAGTAGAGTTTGATTTTTTTTTCGTTCTATTTGAGATGGGTTTTTTAAACAACGAATTTTAATTTTTGTGAATATTTTAGAATATTTGTAATTAATTTTTACTCTTAAGTTTAGGTTTTTATTGATGATATAGTGTGTAGATATGCTAGATATATTAACACTGATAGGAAATCAAATATAATTACTTTTGGAATTTTTAGTGTTTAAACCCCAAAAAATGAACAAAAATAAGAAAGCGATATCAAACATCGGCTAATTGCATAAGAGAGAAATTCTATGTTAATATTGGTTTTGAAGTCCCAAGAAAATTGGTAATTTTTTACGTATAGTTTTATTTGAAACTTCATGATTAGATGTCCATGGACCAATGCTGCAAGCGGTGGCCACAAATGATCCCGTAGTTCTGGATGCTGCGGATCATGCTGTGAAGACCATACAACAGAGATCCAATTCCCTTCTGCCCTATGAACTTAAAGAAATAGTTCATGCCAACGCTGAAGTAAGCACCAAACTGTTCCTATTTCCTCGAATCTTTGTCATGTTTTAACGTAATTGGTATGTGATTTGGTTATTTTAACTGCATCCCACTTAGTGTGATGTTTGAGATTCAGTTCGAGCATAAGTTCTTTATATCCGGATAGGAGTATGAGAATATGATCCTCCACCCCAAATACATTTGTGATATTGACATCCAAATCTGAATAACATAGAGCTGTTTGCTGCTTTTGTCGACGTGTTTATCCTTTCCTTTATGCATCTTTGTATGCATATAAGTCGTGTGTTTGATTGAAAATGTAAATGTGTTACGGGAGAATGTGTCATACAATGTTATATAACCATGTGTATGAGTTTATTCTATATCCCTATCCAATCCATAACCGAACATGGGCTTGAAAATATGACCTTCCAAAGATTTTTCGGGTATATTGAACATACTTGGGCATGATACATACAAAGATCCGATACTCATACCAAAGCCTGAGTAACATAGAAGAATGGTGTCATCTAAGTTCTGGTCACCTCACACTAGCTTCTGGTTCATTATATTTTGTGCTGTGAAAACTCTAGATTCTACTTGAAAATCTTGTTCATCTTTCAATGTGTTGAAGATTTGATTCGTTGTCCAAGAACTAAAAATCATTCAACCTAGTTAACAATGAACATATGATTGAACAACTGCAAAATCAGTTTCATTCGGGTGCTAAGTGTTTGAATATGCAAATAGGTATTGGAAGATTTTGCAAAACTCAACATGGTTCTTAAAGTGAAGAGAGGAGACAAGGAAGAGAAGTTCAAGGTGGAGGTACACCATAAGAACGAAGGGACTTACCATCTGAACCACATGGAGTCAGACCACTCTTGAAAGCTGACGGTATGGTAAAATTGTTAAAAAGAGTTTGAATCTTAATATGATGATATGACTATAAAAATAGTGTGAACCTTGTATCATGTGCTCATCTTTACTCCTGTTGTAGAACCTATGTTTGTAAGAATGTTCGGGGAACATACACGAATAACATGTCTTTGTATTATGTGTTAACCTCCTGGAATACAGTGCAGGCCTTTGGAATTTACAGTGCTATAGATTTATGTTTGACGGTGTTGGAATCCTTGTTCTTGGTTTTCTTAATACCTGCTTATGTATGCATATATGGATTTGGACACGAGGATGTGATCTGATCTCTTCCAAAAGGAACTCTAAATACATTGAAAAATGAATTCCTTTTACAAGGAGAGAGTCATATTAGTACAAGCCAGGGTAGTATTTCAGGTGTTGCCAACACTTCAATGTCAGTAGGCCCGACAATTGGTGTCTTTCTTATAAAATTGGCTGTAATTATTTGTTACTTAAATAATTTAGATTTATTTGGTACTTAAAATTTTAACCTTAAGCTTTTCTAAACTTGTACGTATTTGGTATTTAATTCTTTTACTTAGTTTAAAATATAGTTTTAGTCGTTTACTTAAAACTTAGAAATTAAGTCTTCAATCATAACATGTCGAATCCACAAATTTTAATATAAATTATCAATCATAATTATGATTAGATTAAAATTTTCAAATTAAAAACTTAAGAGTAGTGATTTTAATCTCTTAAACTATTAAAATGATCAATGAATATTGAAACTTTTAAATTAAAAAAAATAAGAGGAGTGCTTTTTAATTTATTAAAGTACAAAAATTGATGGTATAGTTTAACCTACTAAAAATACTACAATATAAAAATTTTAAAAATAATATGTTGCTTACATATACAATTTTAATAAATGAAAAATAGAAGTATTATTAAATTAAGATTAATATTTTCTAAATAATATAAGCAGGTAAACTTAATTTTTTATATGCACATGTTTGTAACAATTAAAATACATTATAAATAAAAATTAAATTATGTTATTGCAAGTAAAATCTTGAAAGAGAAATAGTAGTAGTAATAAAAAGAAAAGAAAATAAGATTTTTGGTCTTAGTAATTATTTTATTCAATATGGTAATACTCACAATAAAGAAGCATTCCTTCTCCTCCAACCCTTTCTCTTCTATTACAGGTGAATTTAGCATTGTCGTTAGTAAGGGTGAGCAAAACTTGATTCGACTCGAAAAAATCAAAAAATTGAATTTTGAGTTAAGCGAATCGAATTATTCGAGTTAATCGAGTTATTGAGTCAACTTCAATTTTTTTCAATTCGAGTTGAATCGAGTTAAGTTTTCAATTCAAATAACTCGAATAATTGAATAATTCGAATATTAAAATATAATATTTTAGATTTTTACTCTAAACTCCCAAATCTTTTTACTTTTCCGTCAAAATTTTTACTCCTTCTCACTTTTCCCCCAAAACTTTTATTCCCCTCCCAACCCAACCCTCCAATCTACCCAAAATTCATTTCCCACCAAAATTTTACTCTCCATTTACTTTTCTCAAAATTTTACACCAAAAACCCTCAAAACTTTTATTCCCCCCAAATTTTTCTCCTCCCACTTTTCCCCTAAAACTTTTACTCCTTCCCATCCCACTCCCCATCTACCCCAAACCCATCCCCCAATTTTTTTATATTTTCCTTCCAAAATTTTACTCCCTATTTACTTTCCCTCAAACTTTTATTCCCCAAAACTTTTATTTTCCCCTAAACTTTTACTTCTCACCTTTTACCCTCAAATAAAATATCAAAATTATCCAAAAAAATCACTAAACATAAATAGCAATAATTTTATTTATATCTACTATTTATATTATTAAATTAAATTTCACATTTTATATTATTTATATTATTGAATTGTTTAGTCATATTGAATATTTATATTAAAATTGAATTATTAATTATGCCATAAAATATTAGTATTAAAATTTTATATTGGTATCAATTTCATATTTTATCTTTAAAATAACTTTTATTAAAAAATCATATTTTTACATTTAATATATATTTTAATTCCAAAATACATAGTGACAAGAATCAAGATAATTGAAATAACTAAGCAAGCAAAGAAGCTAACCCAGTATATAAAAGATTAATAAATAAATTATGAGGTGATGAAAGTTAATAAAAATTTAATTAAGGTGGACAAATTTTATTACGATGGGTGATAGTGGTTACAAGGACCCAAAATTATTTTTTAAAATTTAACTCGAACAAATATATTCGATTCGATTCGATTCGAATTCTATCTCACTCGACTCGATTCGAGAAAATTTCAAATCAAATTAGGATGATAAAATATGATTCGTCAACTCGATTAACTCGAAATTTTTTCATTCGATTCGATTCGATTCGATCGAACGCTCACCCCTAGTCGTTAGGGTGTAGGGAAAGGGATAGGGAAAGGGAAAGCGCATTTAAAAAATGCGATGAAAAAATATGATTTGATACTTTTACATATTTAACATTGTTGTAAAAACTAGGGTTGAAACTTGAAGATGCCATATGATTTATCATAATTATTTAAGTATAATATTAAACTCATTTAGATGAAATATCAAAATAATAATTATTTGACCTAATTGAAATAAATTTTTAAAAATATTTAAAAATGTTATATTGCTTGTATAAAAATTTAATAAATGAAAAATATAAAATTATTAATACTAATTAAAGAAAAATATTTAAAATGATTTATAAATATAGACAATTCTAACTAGATCCAACTCAAATAAGCAAAAATACATGATCCATAAATCAGATTAGAAGTCGAACTAAATGAGTTAAATTTGGGGAAGAAGAGGTTGATGATTGTAATAAAGCTATTTTGCCCGGGCCTATCAAACAAACTAAAACAGAAATGAAATAAAATAAAAAAGAGAAATCAAAGTCCAGATTCTCTAAGTCCATTTACAAAATAAAAACAGACCAAAAATGAGCCTAATGCCTATGGCCCAATACCCAAAACTCAACAGCCTACCCGAATAAACTCAGACCAAAACATTAGCCCAACTAACTATCCTACCCTGACCCAGTCTCAAATGGCCCAAAATGGCCCAAACATTAAACAGAAGCAGTAATGGCCTAGGGTTTCTGAAACCCTAGGCGCCACCTTAGCAGAAGATTGATGGTGCGACTTGATCACGCCTCGTCGAAGCCACGATTCAAGCAGCGCAAATCGTGCCGCCATCAACGCGCCAGATTCTTCGCCGCTCTTCACCTGCACAAAAAAGAAAACAGATCACAGCAAGCATGGCAGTATTTTGTTTCCTTGTTTATTTGTTTATTTCAAAGGCTATAAAACGCCTTACAAAACTTGTAAATGGGGGGGATACAGACAAAAAAAGATACACAGGAAATACACAATACAATAAAAAATCAAAGAAAGAACAAGCTTTCTTTTTTCCTTTCTATTCTTCATTCCTCGAATCTATTCTTTATTATTTTTTTATTTTTTTCTTATATAAGAGTTAAAGCATATTAAAAAAAGAGAAAAAATCTTACATTTTTCGGAATTCCAGCTACCATGCACGGTGGCCGGCAACGGTGGCGGACGGCGGCTGGAGTTCTCTGGAGCATCGCTGGAAATCGTCCAGCGAGAGTGAATAGAGAGATTCTCTCTCTGTTTTTTTAACAATGAAAGAAAATGATTTTTTTAATCAAAATTAAACTTATATAGTAATACCAAAATGACGTCGTTTTGGCTTAAGGCAATAAGCATCAAAACGGCGCCGTTTAGCTTTTACCCGAATTCCGACCCGATTCGACCTGAAGGATCTGCGTGTTTTAAAGGGGAAGGGTTATTTGCGCTTTTAACCCTTCCGCCTTTTTGACTGTTTTCAATTAAATCCTTTTTAATTTTTTTTATAATTTTACAGTGCAATTTTGATTTTATTTCAATT
Organism: Gossypium rotundifolium; assembly: GCA_025506655.1. Lineage (NCBI taxonomy): Eukaryota > Viridiplantae > Streptophyta > Magnoliopsida > Malvales > Malvaceae > Gossypium > Gossypium rotundifolium. Next base: position 13,795,087 of record CP106731.1, on the reverse strand, counting down.
TAATCCTTTTTCCTTTATTTAATTTTTTTATTTGATTCTTTTTAAATTATTTTAATATCATATTGAATCCTTTGGTCATTTTTAAATTTTATGTTTATTTTATTAATTTTGTTAATTGTATAAAATTCACATATATATTTTATATGTATTATTTTTATATATTTAATTATTATTATATATTATTTTATTTAGTTTAGTAACATATTATTTATTATTATATTTTTAATTATAGTATTATATTATATTATATTTTAATATTTTACTTGGTATAAATTTTATTTATAGTACATATTTATTTTATTATCTTTAGATTATTATAAATATAATTTTATTTAAAGTTATATATTATTCATTCTTTTAACAATATATTTTTTATACAATATATATTATTTTGACATTGTTACTACTATTATTTTATTTATAACTACTCCTATTATTATTATTATTATTACTATAATTGTTATTATTGTTATTCTATTATTAATATTATTTATGTTATTTTCATTACCATTGTTTTTCATTTTACTATTATTTTATATTAACCTATTATTGTTTTTATAATATATTCTTATAGTACTATTATTTTTGCTTTAGTAGCTATTTTAGTTGTATTTTACATTGTATTAGATGTTAATGTATTATAATTGCTTTTAATATTCTTGTTCAATAGTTATAAATGCAATATTGTTTCATGAATTATTGTTTAAAATATATTTTTTACTATATTTATCTAAAGTTTTTAAAATAAGGTAATGTTTTGTATTTAGAAATTCGGGAAATAGTGCCCAATCGGGCTGAGTTGCGATTTTCCATTTGGCTAAGTAACTAAATACCCTTTTAATAAATTTCGTAAATTATGAGATGACTTTAATTACGAGGGTTTAAAAAATGTCGTGTCCAATCGTGCTGGATGTGATGTTTATATTCTTTCGGAATAAAGAAATCTCAAGTTTCAAATATAAAAACTTATTCTTGGCAACTTAAAATGTTGTATCCTAACTTATTGGGTGTGATATTTTGTGCCTTGAGGTAAGTATTTTCTAAAATAAAGATGCACCTAGCTTCGAAGTTGTAAAATGCTGTATCCTAACTTATTGGGTGTGGTATTTTTATTTATTTGAAATAGGTAAGTCTTGGTTTTTCTTATAATAAGGGATCTTATTTTAAACTTTTTTTAAATTTCAAGCATTTGGATATGATTTTATCAATTAGGTACCAATTTTTAGGCATTATGAGGGTGCTAACCCTTCCTCATACGTAACCGACTCCCGAATCCATTTTTTCATTTTTCGTAGATCAAAATCAAATGTTTTAAATTGAAACGTTTTACAAGGTGATCCAATCACACCTAAGTAAAAAAGAATTGGTGGCGACTCCCATTTTGTCTTTAAAGTCGATCCCCATTTTTTAAACCCAATTTTAAAATGGTTTCGACAGCTTGGCGACTCCGCAGGGACCAAGAGAGTCAAGCCGTAAAATTAATAATTTCATGTCCTTTTGCTCGAATTTAAAATTTTGATTTTAAAAATATGATCTTTTTATTGCATGTGAATTTAAAATATATCTTTTTTGCATTGCACTGCATGACCGTCATGGTCACACCCTTAAGTGAGAGCGAGAAACTATGCTTTCGTGAGGTTTTCACCTCCACATGGGCTAGTGGATTGCTTCTGGAATACATCCGTACCTATGTCTTCGTGAGGTTTTCACCTCCGCATGGCCATAGGGAAATGTATTCCCCTGAACCGAACTCGGTTCATATGAGCCTATAATGAGTGAGGATCGAGGAATCTGCTGGTTCGGGTTCCTTAGCTTTAGAGCTAAACCACATGTAGTGAACCCTAGGGGCTTACCCTATATAGAACTATGTCAAACCCTAGTGGTCACCCTGATAGATTTTCTATGTTATTTTTTTTCCTATGCTAACGTGTTCTCTTTTGTTTTGATTGCATTGCATTCATATCATAGAAAAGAGGTGTTGATTTTTAATTTGATTGCTAAATAGAAAAGTTTATCATAAGAAGACAGGTTTTTTGATAAAGTGGATTATAATACGGTCTCATCCGAGTATAGTCTAAGTGAACACAACAAGAGAAGACTGATAGTCGGTGAAGGAATACAAGACTTTATTACCCAATGATTCAAGCTGACAAAGAAAATTTAAGAATCGTCACGTCTCTACTTTCTTGAAGAAGCTAACGAGTATTATGAAGCAGTGAGTCGCGTCCCAGATCAAGCAAAAAAGAGCTAGAGGAGGCATCTATTTGAAGTTTACAAGACTTAACTTTTGCGAAGAAGGGATTCATGTTTTCACTTGGACTATGATGACAAGGCCGTGTATGCGATCCGTTTTATGTAAAGAAATTTGTTTTCTAGAAAAGTTTTTCTAATGTGACTGAATTCAGAATCAACACCTCTCTTTCTATGCATTCATGCATTACAAAACATCATATTTTACTTACTTTATATCTTATTCTATAGTGCTAATTTTTTGTGTTTTATTTGTGCATATCATTTCATACATTAAGAGGTGTCGATTCACGATCAGTTTTTAAGTTAGAAAGTTGGCTATGGAGAACAGGTTCCTTGATAAAGTGGAAGACAATGCAATCTTTCATATATGGTTAGAGTAAAACCAATTAGAAAGAAGATTTCAAGGTATGGATTTGTTTGAGTAAGAGAGAAATGAGGCAGCACTAGAATCCCTACCTTTTCTGCCAACTGTGCTTCCTGATGTTGTTCTGATCAAAGTTGAATTGAATGCAAAGAAGATTGTACAACACTCTATGGCAAGGCGTGGTATTAGAACTAAAAGGTAGAAGGTAACTATATTCACCAATCACTACAAAGTGAGTATGGGGAGTACAGATGGGCACTTCTTCTATTACAGCGTTTCTCTTTCATATGAAGATGGTCGTCTAGTTGATGGCAATGGTGTTGAAAGAAAAGTGATAGAGAGGGTGCAAGAGACCTATGGCAATGAATTGGCTGGGAAAGACTTTGCTTATGATAGGGAGGAAAGTTTATTTATTGTTGGTGCTCTTCCAAACAACAAGTATGAGTTTACAGTTGTATTTGAGGATGTTACATATAACAGAAACAACGGTAATGCAAGACCTGATGTTCATGATGGGCAAGACAAGAAGAGAATTAAACGACCTTATCAGTCAAAGACCTTTAAGGTGAAGAGCAGCTTTGCTGCAAAGATTCCCATACAAGCCATTCAAAATGCTCTACATGGATAGGAATCTGAAAACTCTCAAGAAGCACTGAGGGTGTTGGATATCATTTTAAGGTAGCATGCGGTGCCTACTTGTTCGCCAATCTTTCAATCAGAACAACTTCACAAATATTAGAGGAGAGGCTCTTAGCTATAGGGGTTTCCATTCAAGTTTCAGAGCCACTCAAGGAAGCCTTTGTATCAACTACCATGATAATTCAAACTGGTCCAAAAGTTGATCAACTTCCCAAAAAGCTTCTCTGGTTGAAAAATTGAGGCAAATGCCACAAAGAAGGACGAATGTTTTGTCAACTCTAATTTTACTCAAGTGGATGGACGCATTTTGCCAGCACCAAGGTTAAGAAGGGGCAATAGTGGTAATTAGAATTTTGAAAAAAAAAATTGGTGAAGCTATTTAGGATTGAAGGATGGGCTGTTTGGCTCCTCGTGGTGATCCAAACAACATTGCAACGGATTTGATTCGAGAAATGAAAGGAATTCATAGTGATATCCCATTTGATATATTCAATGGGAAGAACCAAAATAGGTGCCTTTCACCTGTGATTAGAGTTAAAAAAAATGTTTGAACAGAGCTCCACAATTCTTTCTTTGTCCAAAAAAATTTTGATCTTTATGAGCCATAGAAGCGGAAGAATCTATCTGAGTATGGTTCTAGCTAGGGTGAATGATCAATATTTTTGAAGATCGATGCTAAGCTTAGATAGTATCTTCACTACCATTGAAGCTGTAATTCTGCAAGCGAGTTGAAGTCAAGTCTGAACAAGATTGAGGAAATAAAGGGTAGGATTGAAGAATTAGAATTAGCAGTTGTGAACTTCGGATCGAGTTTCTAGAAATAAGAAAGGAGCATTAGAAAGAAGAGCTTCATCATTCGCATGACCAAGTTAGAAGTTGGGATTACTTCATGGGTCAAGAAACGGCTCAGATTTGAGAGGTAGTTGATCATCTTCAGATTTTGGCATCACAGGCTAATACATTGAGCATGAAGTATGAGCTACGGCCAGATCGTGGTCAAGAGTTAGTTTTGTTGTGTAGGAAAATCAGAACTTTAGGATTTAGGTCAGAAGCTTATTTGTAGTCCATTTTATGTAAAAGAATTTGTTTTCTAATAAATTTTTCTACAATGAAGTTTAGAATCGATACCTCTTTGCATCCATGCATTCGCATTACATTGCATCATTTGCATTAGACTTTTATAAAAGGGCCCTAATTAGGTAAAATGTTTCAGTTAACCTGGAAAACATGGAACAGAGATTGAAAAGAATAAGAGCAAATGCAAACACAGATGCAGGGGCAATTAACTAAGATTCAACAAGACATACGAGAATTTCAAAAAAAATGTGATTGACCAGTTAAGTCATTTGCTAGCCGGAGGATTTGAAAACAAGAATGGACCAATGGTCAATGATAAAAAGAGAATTGGGAAACAATGTTTCCAAGCCTTTGTGTACTTGGGAGTGTTTTGAATAATGGGATGTGGAAGAGATCCATGTATTTTTAGAGCGATATAGAGTAATATTTGAAACACGTTTGTTGCCTTAAGCCTAGAGGCAATAAAACCCTTTTGAGAAATAGGCTCGTGTAAAAATTTTATTTCAATAAAATTAATCTTTTGAATACATATTCTTTTATTCTTTACATTCCAAAGCGTACATTTTTACCAATATTCTTTCATTCTTTATTTATGACCATACTATCCAAATAATCATTCTTAGAATCATTTATTCTTTGGATTTGTTCACCTTCGTACCTAGGTACCCAGATATCAATGTCATGAGTGACGTTGTTACTGATTCCTTTTTTGAACGAAATATGGGTCTAGGGGATCTCAGGACTTTGAAGATGACAGAGATTGTGACATATCTTCTGACTTGTTAAGAATGATTTAACAAGATGAAAAATAGACCTTACTCTACAAAGGGTCATTGGATATTGCGAGCCTAGAAAATGGGTGAAGATCGAAGCCCAGCTCACCATAGAAATAATGTGAGACGTCATTGAGTTATTCAAAGATGTTTTTTGCACAATCATATTAGGACACATCTAGGCTACTAAGATGCGGGTTTAATATAAGAATCGAGCACTGCCGATCTACATAGAAAGGGGTGGTATCAGCTATGTCGAATCTAAGAAGACAAGATTCATATGCCTACTCCAGTTCTTCACAATTTCCTATATGTGGGGCATGGATGCGATGAGGCCAATCTCGTCAAAAGCTTTTAACCAATATTGATTCATTGTCATGGTCGTCGTTTACTTCATTAAGAGGGTGGAAGTAGCTTCATATGCCAATGTTACGAGGTCGAGATCATTAAATTCGAAAAAAAGGATCAGATGTCAGCAAAGAATACCATAAATGATCACGTTTAATGCATAACTGTACAAAGTCAAAGTTTACAGTTTGTCCAAAGATCAGGCAGCATACCACAGTACAGTAAAAGTTGTCAAAAAAAATACAAAAAGAGAAAAATAAAAAAATTATGAAAGGTGACTTAGACTTGTAAGGATTGACATAAGAAGCTACCGTTACCCTCTGTCTTATCAAACATCGGCCAGAACCTTCACTGAGGCAACATCTTGCTCATTTTGGAATTGAAGCGTTTTTGCCAATTGAACCTAATCGAAGAAAAGGTTAAAAGTTATCCATCACGGTTGGTCGATGTGAGCTTATGACAAAGAGGTTCATCCAAGTGAATTCCACAAGGGGAACCTAATGTTGAAATAGATTTTTCCTACACAATGATTTTAGAGGAAATCATATGCCAAACTGGGAAGGACTTATATAAGGCCTATTCTAAAGGAGCATTGATATTGACCGAGACGGATGCCAAAGACTTGCCTAATTCGGAGAATTCAGATTCGATCAAGAAGGATTTTACTTGAAAAGAAAAGGGTCAAGGTGAAAACCCGCAAAGGGTGTCTTGAGTCTAAATTCAAAAAAAAAAAAGAAGAAAAGAAAAGAAAAGAAAAAAAGAAAAAGGAGAGGCCAAGGTGAAAACCCGCAAAGGGCGCTTTGAGACCAAAAGGGCTTTAAGTTGAAAACTCGAAAAGGGCGGCTCAAATTTTGAATAAAAAGTGGGGCATACAGTAGTCTTGCTACATTTGAATTAACAAAGAGGAAGTATGTTACGTCTTGGGGCATTGACAAAGTACTCCTGATCCCCTAAACATATATTAAGTTTAAAATGGTCTTCAAGAAGTTGGAACAAAGAAGCTCAGGCTGCGATATCTGGGGCACCTAGTTTCTATCCTACCCATTTTTGGATTCCTTATCTTTGATTACTTTATTCTTTTTATGATACACCCAAATCAATTTTCTTTTATTGCATGGGTTAATCTTTGATTAAATTATCTTTCTGAGCTATGCTCTTGACTAATTTCTTTCTCGTCCATTTATGTGTTTTTTTCAAGCATTAATTGAAATAATGATCGATGGACTAAAAACACTTTCATAAAAGGAGTTTCGTATATTACTCTAGAAGCTTCTAAATAATATGAGAATCTGAAACAAGACTATTGTTCAGAACTCACCAAGCCTAAGGGATTAGAAATATTGGAAAATGATTATCTCTTCGGATCCTTATTGAATAAGACAATTTCGTTGGTAATACCATATCGGCAAATGACGAACAAGGTCAAGCCAAGTATAAAAGGGGATCATTATCGAGAGACCCTGCATTCATGGGAAAGGTGAAAAACGATACAAGTTCTATATATTTGAGTGGTAATAGATTGGATGGAAGAAGCCAAATGTTATTATAGTAGGAGGAACAAACTTCATGTCCCAAAGTTCGAGTGGAGTGGACTCAGAATTACCATGGGACAAAATAATTAAGCAAAAAAAATGATACTTCAAGGGGAACGAAGATGAAACCTTGACGGATAAATGAGTGATAACACCTTGACAGGAACCATACTCATATCATTTTTACATATCATAGCATGTCCAATTAGGAGCATTTTATGCATTTCGATCAAGGCATCCTAATTATTAGACAAAAGCATATATCTATTCTATAGGTTATGTCCTCTAAAGGACAATGTAGTAAGATTGAAGATTCCAGTCTGACATCCTTAGGTTTGCAGTGGAATAGATTGGAGATAGTAGATCTGGCAATTCTTGAGCTTGCAAGAAGCTAATCGAAGACATCAATCTGGCGATCCTTGAGCTTACAGGGATTAGATTGAAAATAGCAGATCTGACAATTCCTGAGTTTGCAGGAAGCAGATCGAAGACATCAGTCCTATCATCCTGACCTGCAGTGGAATAGGTCAAAGATTGCAGATCTTGTCGCCCTAAGTAGTAGAGGACCAAGATCGAATGGCAAATCTTGTCTCCTAGCGATGAGTGGAGCGATTTAAGCCACAGTCCTATCTCCCTGACCAACAGTGGAATAGGTCAAAGATTGTAGATCTTGTCATCCTAAGTAGTAGGGAACCAAGATCGACCGACAAGTCTTGTCTCCCTAAGCAGTAGTGGAACAGATTTAAGCCACCGGCCCTATCTCCCTGACCAGCAGTGGAATCGGTCAAAAATTATAGATCTTGTCACCCTAAGCAGTAGGGAACCAAGATCGAATGAATGGTAAGTTTTCTCTCCCTAAGCAGTAGTGGAACAGATTTAAGCCACCGGCCTTATCTCCCTGATCAGTAGTGGAATAGGTTAAAAATTGTAGATCTTGTCACCCTAAGCAGTAGTGGACCAAGATCGAACGACAAAACTTGTCTCCTTAAGCAGTAGTGGAATAGATTTAACCACCAGTCTAGCATCCTTGAGGTTGCAGCGGAGTAGACTAAAAACAGAAGATTTTATCTCCCTGAAGTTGCAGTGGAGTAAATCAAAAACAAAAGATCTTATCTTTCTGAAGTTGTAGGAAGCAGAACGAAGACGTTTTAGTCTTATCTCCCTGAGGTTGCAGTGGAGTAGACTAAAAAAGATTTTATCTCCTTGAAGTTGCAATGGAGAAAATCAAAAACAGAAGATCTTATCTTCCTAAAGTTGTAGGAAGCAGATCGAAGACATTTTAGTCTTATCTCCCTGAGGTTGTAGTGGAGTAGACTAAAAACAAAAGATTTTATCTCCCTGAAGTTGCAGTGGAGTAAATCCAAAACAGAAGATCTTATCTTCCTGAAGTTGCAGGAAGCAGATGGAAGACATTTTTAGTCTTATGTCCCTGAGGTTGCAGCGGAGTAAACTAAAAGATAGAAAATTTTATCTCCCTGATGTTACAGTGGAGCAAATCAAAAATAGAAGATCTCATTTTCCCGAAGTTGCAGGAAGCAGATCAAAAGACACTTTTAGTCTTATCTCCCTAAAGTTGTAGTGGAGTAGATTGAAGACAGAAGATCCTATCTTTCTGAAGTTGTGGGAAGTAGATCAGAAGGCATTTTCAGTCTTATCTCTCTGAAGTTGCAGTAGAGCAGATTGAAGAAAGAAGATATTATCTTCCTGAAGTTGCGGGAAGCAGACCGAAGACATTTTTAGTCTTATCTCCCTGAAGTTGCAGCAGAGTAGATTAAAGATAGAAGATTTTATCTCCCTGATATTGCAGTGGAGTAAATTGCAAATAGAAGATCTCATCTTCCTGAAGTTGCAGGAAGCATATCAAAAGACATTTTCAGTCTTATCTCCCTAAAGTTGTAGCGGAGTAGACTGAAGATAATAGATTTTGTCTTCTTGAAGTTGTAAAACGAATATCAAAGACAGAAGATCTTATCTTCCTAAAGTTGCAGGAAGCAGATCAAGAGCACTTTCAGCTTTATCTCTCTAGAGTTGCAGTTGAGTTAGAAGCCATTTGAAGAAGACTAAGAAGCCAAGGCTTCACCTAGACCGGGCAAAATTGGTCCTTCTATTGTATTTGCTCTATTCTCGTTACACGACAATGAGCAAAGAGGGACAGCTGTAATAATGCCATTTTGCCTGGGCCTATCAAACAAACCAAAACAAAAATGAAATAAAATAAAAAAGAGAAATCAAAGTCCAGATTCTTTAAGTCCATTTACAAAATAAAAACAGACCAAAAATGAGCCTAATGCCCATGGCCCAATACCCCAAACTCAACAGCCTACCCGAATAAACCCAAACCAAAACATTATCCCAACTAACTATCCTACCCTGACCTAGTCTCAAACGGCCCAAAATGGCCCAAACATTAAATAGAAGCAGTAATGGCCTAGGGTTTCTGAAACCCTAGGTGCCGCCTTAGCAGAAGATTGATCGCGCGCCTTGATTCGCCTCGTCGAGCGACGATTAAGCAGCAAATCGCGCCATCAACTCGTCAGATTCTTCGCCGCGCTTCACCTGCACAAAAAAGGAATCAGATCACAGCTAGCATGGCAGTATTTTGTTTCCTTGTTTATTTGTTTATTTCAAAGGCTATAAAACGCCTTACAAAACTTGTAAATGGGGAGGATACAGACAAAAAAAGATACACAGGAAATACACAATACAATAAAAAATCAAAGAAAGAACAAGGTTTCTTTTTTTTCTTTCTATTCTTCATTCCCGAATCTATTCTTTATTTTTTTTATTTTTAGTTTTTTTCTTATATAAGAGTTAAAGCATATTAAAAAAAAAGAGAAGAAAATCTTACATTTTTCGAAATTCCACAGTGGTCGGCAACGATGGCGGACGGCGGCCGGAGTTCCCTGGAGCATCGCCGTAAATCGTCCAGCGAGAGTGAATAGAGAGATTCTCTCTCTGTTTTTTTAACAATGAAGGAAAATGATTTTTTTAATCAAAATTAATCTTATATAGTAATACCAAAACGACGTCGTTTTGGCTTAAGGCAATAAGCATCAAAACGGCGCCGTTTAGCTTTTACCCGAATTCTGACCCGATTTGACCCGAAGGATCCACATGTTTTAAAGGGGAAGGATTATTTGCGCTTTTAACCCTTCCGCCTTTTTGACTGTTTTCAATTAAATCTTTTTTTATTTTTTTATAATTTTATAGCTCAATTTTGATTTTATTTTAATTTAATCATTTTTCCTTTATTTAATTTTTTATTTGATTCTTTTAAATTATTTTAATATCATATTGAATCCTTTGGTCATTTTTAAATTTTATATTCTTTGTTTATTTTATTAATTTTGTTAATTTTATAAAATTCACATATATATTTTATATGTATTATTTTTTATATATTTAATAATTATTATATATTATTTTATTTAGTTTAATAACATATTATTTATTATATTATATTTTTAATTATAGTATTATATTATATTTTTAAAATTTTACTTGGTATAAAATTTATTTATAATACATATTTATTTTATTATCTTTAGACTATTATAAATATAATTTTATTTAAAGTTATATATTATTCATTCTTTTAACAATATATTTTTTATACAATATATATATTATTTTTGACATTGTTACTACTATTATTTTATTTATAACTACTCCTATTATTATTATTACTATAATTGTTGTTATTATTATTCTATTATTAATATTATTTATGTTATTTTCATTACCATTGTTTTTCATTTTACTATTATTTTATATTAACCTATTATTGGTTTTATAATATATTCTTATAGTACTATTATTTTTGCTTTAGTAGTTATTTTAGTTGTATTTTACATTGTATTAGATGTTAATGTATTATAATTGCTTTTAATATTCTTGTTCAATAGTTATAAATGTGATATTGTTTCATGAATTATTGTTTAAAATATTTTTTTACTATATTTATCTAAAGTTTTTAAAATAAGGTAATGTTTTGTATTTAGAAATTGGAAATAGTGCCCAATCAATTTGGGTTGTGATTTTCCGTTTTGCTAAGTAACTAAATACCCTTTTAATAAATTTCATAAATTATGAGATGACTTTAATTACGAGGGTTTAAAAAATGTCGTGTCCAATTGTGCTGGATGTGATGTTTATATTCTTTCGGAATAAAGAAATCTCAAGTTTCAAATATAAAAACTTATTCTTGAGAACTCAAAATGTTGTATCTTAACTTATTGGGTGTGATGTTTTGTGTCTTGAGGTAAGTATTTTCTAAAATAAAGATGCACCTAACTTCGAAGTTGTAAAATGTTGTATCTTAACTTATTGGGTGTGGTATTTTTATTTATTTGAAATAGGTAAGTCTTGGTTTTCCTTCTAATAAGGGATCTTATTTTAAACTTTTTTAAATTTCAAGCATTTGGACATGATTTTATCAATTACGTACTAATTTTTAGGCGTTATGAGGGTGCTAACCCTTCCTCATATATAACCGACTCCCGAATCCATTTTCTCGTTTTTCGTAGACCAAAATCAAATGTTTTAAATTAAAACGTTTTACAAGATGATCCAATCACACCTAAGTAAAAAAAGATTGGTGGCGACTCTCATTTTGTTTTTAAAGTTGATTCCCATTTTCTAAACCCGATTTTAAAATGGTTTCGACAATGACAACTACCCCTTTTGAATCTTACTATAATTCATTTCAAACCATGTTTAGTAACAGTGAAATCTAATTCATACCTTCCAAAACTCTTCTGTTTTCTTACTTGCCAATCCCACAAATTACAGGAATGCAATTGCCATTTTTAAATTATAACTCCCATGCTATATTTTTTATCCAATAAATAGGAATTTAATCACCATTTTTAATTGATGTATAGAAGCTTTATGGTATACATAGGAATTTAGGTAACTTTAGATTTCTTCCACTTATCTTTATATTTACAATCCTGGACTTAAAAAGTTCCAAGTACAATTTTATCATGCTTAATCATGAATTTGATTATTAACATTAGCATGTTTGGTTAAAATGATTTTAATTGTATTTTTAATTTTTTGGCATCAATTTGGTTTTTTAAATTGTTTTTTAAATAAATTTAACGAAAGTATTGTTAGAAAGTTAACGGAATAAAGTAGAATATTTTTAATGAGATGTGATTTATTACTTAAAATAAACATAATTATCTAAAAAATAAACATTGAATTTATTTAGAAAAGTAGTTTGAAGAAAAAAATTAAAGGTTGGTGGTAAAAGATTCAAAAATACAACTGAGTCATTTTGACAAAACATGCAAATTTTATTGACCAAATTTATCATTAAATAAATTATTTTATTATATTAACTTACAATTTCTTAAAAATTAAAGGAGTAATAGAAAATCTTCATTCTGCTTGGGGCAATGTAATTACTGCCTCTTCCTTCCTTTCTTTCTTTCTTTTTTTTTTTTTTTTTGAACTAAAACATCTTTTATAAAAAAACAATATTATTCATAATATATTTTAGATAACTTTAGTTCTTAATAAAAACAATAAAGTTATAAATTAATACAATAATAAAATTATATTTTAACTCTTATAATTTTGTTAGTTTAAAATTGCCCCAGAAAATTATTGACTTCTTCGTTATTAGTAACATTTGTCAGGGTTATTAACATTTACAACCTTAAATGCTACCTTATTCTTAGTTTCTTGATTATTCCTGTCATGTGTTAGGAGGTTTTTAGAACACCAAATGATACAAAGAGCAATTTCAATTTCTCTGCATTTTCAATACAAAATTTATCAAACATATATGCTAACCAATCCCTTAAACTTCTATCGACATATGGGGATTGTGTTGGGTGTGGGTCCCACTGTATGGGGAACTCTTACACTAGTTAACCCGACTTTAAAAAGGGTTGTTTATTTTCTTTTGTTTGGTTACAAAAAGGGAAAGTTTCTGCCACATATTTATTACTCTTTTTGGATTTGACAAAAAGCCATTCTTTTTGGATTTGGCGATGTTCTCCCATTTTTCTCTCTTTTGTTAAAGATTACATATTGTTAGCCTCATTGGAGTTGAATGCTTGTTGTAGGCTTAATATTGTGATCTTGTAGTTGAACATTTGATGATAGTGGAGCTTTTGATCGGACTTTAAAGTCCCGTGGTTTTTACCCTTGATCTAGAGGGGTTTTCCGCGCAAAAATATCGGTGTCTCTATTTATTTATTTTTTGTGTGGTTGCATTGGTTGATTTGTGGTTGATTAAAGTTGTTAGAGAACATATTTTTGTGCTATTGTGCTTGCCATAATTTTTTACAGGAGTTATAGGGAGAGAAAGAACGCCTGTTGTGCTTCGCTTTGTTTCGGTTGTTCGATTTCTTCCCAATAAATTGGTATCAGAGCTCGGTTGTGTTAAATAATTATGGAAAATAATACGAGCAAGATAATTATGTTGAATGATACAAATTATCAACTTTGACGGAATAAAATGAAAGACTTGTTGTTTGTGAAGGCTTTGCATCTTCCGGTCTTTGCTGCTCAAAAATCCGATTCGAAAAGTGAAAAAGAATGGGAATTTGAGCATCAACAAGTGTGTGGTTTTATTCAGCAATTTGTTGAAAAAATGTTTACAACCACATTGATCAGGAAACATATGCTAGAACATTGTAGGAGAAGCTTGAAAGCTTGTATGCTTCGAGGTCGGGCAATAACAAGTTGTTTTTGCTGAAGAAAATGATGGCATTGAAATACAAAGAAGGAACGTCTATAGCTGACCATGTTAGTAAATTTCATCAGTTGCTTGGTATGGCTGTCAAATTTGATGACGAGGTTTTAGGGCTTTGGTTGCTTGCTACTCTACCATACTCTTGGGAGACCTTTCGAATCTCGCTCATTAATTCTACCTATAGGGTATTATTACTTTGGATTTGGCTAAGAGTGGTGTGTTGAATGAAGAGGTTAGAAGAAGATCTCAGGGTCCTATATCACAGTTCGAGGTGTTGGTTATTGAGAATAGAACAAAGATGGAAAGGGTAAAGATAAAAGCTGAAGCAAGTCAAGATCGAGATACAAGAATCTTGAGTGCCATCATTGTAGTAAGAAAGGCCATATCAAGAAATATTGCTTCAAGTGGAAGAAAGAGAACAAAGGTGGTTGTGATAAACACGATTGGAATGATGATGAAAAATTCGAGCGTGTTGCTACTGTTACTCGTGAAGATCTGTTGGTCATTTGTGATGAGAATTTGGTCAACCTAACATGTGACGAGACTAGTTGGGTGATTGATACTGATGCATCACTTCATGTCACATCGAGGAAGGATTTCTTCACATCTTATACTCCTGGTGATTTTTAGGTATTGAAGATGGGTAATGACGGTTTGGTTTCGGTTATTGGTGTGGGAGATGTTAGCTTGGTGAGTAACAATGGAACAAAGTTAACTCTCAAGGATGTCAGACATGCTCCGGATATCCATTTAAATTTGATTTCTGCAGGAAAACTTGATGATAAGGGATTCTGTAACACCTTCAGTGAGGGCAGTGAAAGCTGACTAAAAGCTCATTGGTTGTGGCTCAAGAAAAGAAGAGCTCAAATTTATACTTGATGCAAGCTTCAACTTCTCGATAGATGGTGAATGTGACAGTGAATGAAAGCTCAATTGAGTTGTGGCATAAACGACTCAGTCACATGAGTGAGAAGGGGCTTAACTGTTTAGTGAGGAAGAATCAACTTTTGGGTTTGAAGAATGCTACACTGAAGAATTGTGCTCATTGTCTAGCAGGAAAGCAGAGAAGAGTTTCATTTAGAAGCCGTCCTCCTCATAAAGATCAGATTTGCTAGAGTTGGTCCATTTAGATATTTGTGGTCCGATAAAAGTAAGTTCACATGGCGGTGCACTTTATTTTGTGACTTTCATTGATGACTATTCAAGAAAGCTATGGGCTTACACTTTGAAGTCTAAAAATCAAGTCTTTGAGGTGTTTAAATAGTTTCAAGCATCAGTTGAAAGGAAAACAGGGAAGAAGTTGAAGTGCATTCGTACTGATAATAGTGGCGAGTACACAGGGTCGTTTCATGAGTATTGTCTGCGATAGGGAATCAGACATCAGAGAACACCACTAAAAACTCCACAGTTAAATGGTTAGTTGAAAGATGAACCGAACATTGATTGAGAGAGTCAGTTGTTTGTTGTCAGATGCAAAGTTGCCAAGATCATTTTGAGCTAAAGCTTTGAATACAGTGACACATATGATAAATTTATCTCCTAGTGTTCCTTTGTGAGGTGATGTTGCAGATAGAGTTTGGTTTGGTAAAGACGTGTCATATGATCATCTACGTGTGTTCGGTTGTAAAGCATTTGTTCATGTTCCAAAGGATGAAAGAACCAAGTTAGATGCCAAGACTCGATAATGTATTTTTATTGGTTATGGTCTAGATGAAGAGTTTGGTTATAGACTCTATGATCCAGTTCAGAAGAAACTTGTGAGAAGTAGAGATGTTGTCTTCATTGAGGATCCGACCATTGATGACATTGATAAGATGGGGAAAGTGAATTCACAAGATAATGGTGATCTGATCGATGTGAATCCGGTTCCTCTAAACTCCTCACCAGGTCCTATCCAGGATGATGTGCATGGTGATGTTAGTGATGACCATCAGGATATAGGTAACTTTGATACTCCCATGGATGATGTTGTGAATAATCAACAACAAGCACCTATAGTTCCACTAGCAGTTCCACTTCGAAGGTTCTCCGAGATCGACGATCTTCTGTCAAGTATTCTTTGATGAATATGTTCTTTTGACTGATGGGGAGAAACTGAATGTTATGAAGAGGCTATGGAGAGTGAATGCAAAGATCAGTAGATTGAAGCGATGAAAGATGAACTTCAATCCTTGCATGAGAACCATATCTTTGAGTTGGTGAAACTACCCAAGGGCAAAAGAGCTTTGAAAAATCGGTGGGTTTACAGGTTGAAGCAAGAAGAGAAGTCTTCATTTCCACGATACAAGGCTAGATTGGTCGTCAAGAGTTATACTCAGAAAATGGTTGATTTTGAAGAAATATTTTCTCTAGTTGTGAAGATGTCCTCTAGGGCATCAGAACTATACTGAGTTTGGCAACTTGTTATGACTTAGAGGTTGAACAAATGGATGTGAAAACTGCTTTTCTTCATGGTGATCACTTGGAAGAAGAGCTTTACATGGAGCAGCCAGAGGGGTTTGTTGCACAAGGGAAAGAGGACTATGTGTGCAGATTGAAGAAGAGCTTGTATGGTTTAAAGCAAGCTCCAAGGCAATGGTACAAGAAGTTTGAGTCTGTTATAGAGGAGCAAGGCTATAAGAAGACTACTTCTGATCATTGTGTGTTTGTTAAGAGATTATCTGGTGATGATTTTATAATTCTTTTGCTCTATGTTGATGATATGCTTATTGTTGGTCAGATTGCTTCTAGAATTGAGAAGTTGAAGCAAGATTTGAGTAATTCCTTTGCAATGAAGGATTTGGGACCAGCAAAGCAAATTCTTGGCATAAGATTGACACGTGATAGAAAGGCCAAGAAATTATGGTTACCACAAGAGAGGTACATCGAGAAAGTACTTCAAAGGTTTAGCATAGACAAAGCTAAAGCGATGAACACTTCCTTTACTACGCACTTCAGATTGAGTGTTAAGCATAGTCCTTCCATAGAAAAGGAGAAGGAAGAGATGCAGAAAATTCCTTACTCTTCAGTCATGGGAAGTTTGATGTATGCAATGGTTTGCACGAGACCAGACTTGGCTTATGCCGTTGGTACAGTTAGTTGTTTTCTTTCTAATCCAGGCAGAGAGCATTGGAATGCAGTGAAGTGGATTATGAAATATCTTCATGGCACTTCCAACATGAAACTTTGTTTCGGTAATGAGAAACCTGTTCTTGTTGGGTATACAGATTCAGATATGGCCGGAGACATTGACTCGAGGAGATCTACTTCAGGTTACTTGATCACTTATGCAGAGGGAGCTGTGGCATGGCAATTGAGATTGCAAAAGTGTGTTGCATTGTCCACCACCGAATCAGAGTCCATTGCAGCAACCGAAGCATGCAAAGAGATGCTTTGGATGAAGAAGTTTGTGCATGAGCTTGGTTTTACTCAAGAGAAGTATGTCCTGTATTGTGATAACCAGAGTGCTATTCGTCTTGGTAAGAACACAAATTTTCATGCTAGATCTAAGCATATTGATGTAAGGTACCATTGGATACGAGATGTTCTTGAAGATAAGCTGTTAGAGCTTGAGAAGATACACACTAATGATAATGGTGTTGATATGTTGACGAAGGCCTTACCAAGAGGAAAGTTTGAAGCATGTTGTTTGACCTCCGGCATGGAGGCATTCCCCATAGTCGGAGGGGGAGATTTGTTAGGTGTGAGTCCCACTATGTGGGGAACCCTTACACTGGTCAACCCAACTTTAAAAAGGGTTGTTTATTTTCTTTTGTTTGGTTACAAAAAGGAAAGCTTCTGCCATATATTTATTACCCTTTTGGATTTGACAAAAAGCCATTCTTTTTGGGTTTTACGTGTGGATGTGGGCAGCCATTGATTGTGAGCCAAAATCAAATTTTAAAAAGAGAGAGATTGAAGTTAGAAAATCAATTTTCTTTAAGTTTGGTGCAGTAGTGATCAAATCTTTGATCGAAGGTCCATCCGTGATTCGATTGAGCTGTTTTTGGACAGCAGCTAGGCGATAAGGTGTTCTTGACTTTGTACGGTCGAATTTTTCATCCGAGTCCTGTAGCGTCAGAAATACCTATTTTTTAGCAGCTATAATTTGGTGATGTTCTCCCATTTTTCTCTCTTTTGCTAAAGATTACATATTGTTAGCCTTGTTGGAGTTGAATGCTTGTTGTAGGCTTGATATTTTGATCTTGTAGTTGAACATTTCATGATAGTGGAGCTTTTGATCGGACTCTAAAGTCCTGTGGTTTTTACCCTTGATTTAGAGGGGTTTTCCACATAAAAATACCAGTGTCTCTATTTATTTATTTTTGTTGTGGTTGCATTGGTTGATTTGTGGTTGATTAAGGTTACTAGAGAACATATTTTTGTGCTATTGTGCTTGCCATAATTTTTGACAGGAGTTATAGGGAGAGAAAGAACACCGGTTGAGCTTCACTTTGTTTCGGTTGTTCGGTTTCTTCCCAATAGATTGCAAAGAGAAACCAATATGAGTTTCTATTCCTTGTAAGAACTAGCACTTTGAACCAACATGATAACTATGCTCAAACTCAAAAACCCATAAACGTTGAGGGTATTTTTGACAATTATATTTTTTTATAACTTTCAACCAATGTAGGCATCCTCTAATTTTCTGGTTACTTGAACACCTAACACCCAATGCCCCAATAATAGCCTTCTTCACTGTACACATTAAAACTAAAACAGATCAAAGACTAATAATTTTCACAGCCATTAATATATGTTGCGTCCATAATTAATGCATCTCCTAAAAGAATGTTGTCATTAACAATAAACTAGTGTGAAACATTTGGACTATTCCGCTAATTTTAACCCCTTTTAGATTGTCTTCACACTGTACCATCCTTATTAAAGTTGGAATGCT
Source organism: Gossypium rotundifolium (assembly GCA_025506655.1). NCBI lineage: Eukaryota > Viridiplantae > Streptophyta > Magnoliopsida > Malvales > Malvaceae > Gossypium > Gossypium rotundifolium. The sequence goes on along the minus strand of CP106731.1, from coordinate 13,776,513 downwards.
CTTGCTGCAAAAAAAAAAAAGGACTCCAACATATCCCCTTGTTGAAGTCCTCTTGTCAGTTTAACATCCCTACATACCTTGCCATTCAGAGCAATAAAATACAACATTGATTTCGCACGCCTTATTACCAAATCAGTCCATCCAAGGTCAAAAACCAATTTCAACATCATAGATTTCAAAAATTACTATTCAACTTGACCATAAACCTTGCTTATGTAGAGTTTTAATACAAAATACCCTTTGTTCCTACTTATCTTATTCTTAAATGCAAGCAAGATATCATAAAAAGCAATCAATATATTATTTAAAATGAGGGGCAAAAGCACATTAAGCTTCATCTATACAATGCGTAATCATCTTCTGTAACCTATGGCAAGTAATCTCATTATCATCTATACATACCTATGGCACGTTGTATATCAATTCATCTAACAAATACAATTGAATTCACCAAATCATACTATTCATCAAATGCCAATCAATGTGCCATTTCAAAACATATTGATGTGTCTCAAACTAACTACGATTACAATAAATGCAAGCGCACCTATCATTCAATAGAATAATTATGGTAAGACCGATAATATCGTATCCACAAGGACTAAGAGTACTAGTAATTACTATCTTTCTATTATCTAGCCTAAGAATTGGAGTGATTTCTTTTAAACTAAAACTTAATTAAAAACACGACAGAGAACAAATTTAGAAAATACTTTAGGCAACTTTATGAGATAGGCAATACCTAATGAAGACTCCACCTAGACTTCACTTATTACGTTTGATTTATATGATTTATTCACTTGACTTAATCTGTAGAAATCCCTGATTTATGTTAATATCTTTTTCAAGACTAAAAACAACTAACTCTAGGTTGATTAATTGAAATTTCTTTCTAATTAAAACCCGTATTGTCACATTAACTCGATCTATGAATTCCCTTATTAGATTTGACTCTAATCCGACAGATTTTCGTCACCCTATTTCTAGGGTTGCAATCAACTCCGCTTAATTGTGTTGATCTACTCTTAAAGAGAGACTTTTGCTCCTCTGAATAAGCACATTCGACTTGAACCAATAACTTGAATTATCAAAACAAGAATAAAAACTCATAATTAAGAATAAGAGCAAGTAGTTATCTTATAAATCAAATAACAAGATCCGTCTTAGGTTTCATCCCCTTAGGTATCTAAGGGATTTAGTTCATACTGATAAAAGGAAACATCTTAAAATTAGGAAAACAACAAAACATAAAGAAAACTCAAAAACTTCTAAAGAACTTAATGGGAGATCTTCAGTTTTGATGGAGATCCTTCTCCTAAGCTGCTTCTGATGGCTGTCTTCGAGTATTTTCTGTCTTCTACTCAGCGTCTTCTTTTAAGTTGCCCCCTAGAGTGTTTATATAGGCTTCGGAACACCTCTCTTGGCCCAGAAGTGGCATATTCAGAATAGAATTAAACTTTGATCTGGCGAGGACACACCGTGCTTCGATTCCTTAGGCCGTGCTCATACGCTTTCGCCACACACGGCCGTGTGGTTTGCCCGTTTACGTTGATCCAGGCCATGTTTGATCCTACTCACATCACACGACCGTGTTTGATAGCCCAGGCCGTGTTGATTCCTAAGGTAGGCCCATTTTGTCTCGTTTTGGCCCGTTTATCTTTCTTTTTGAATCTCTAAGCTCTCCTGAGTATAAAACATGAAATTAAGGGATTAGGAGCATTGAATTCATCAAATCTAATGAAACTTCATCCAAAATAAGCCAAGTACGGGGTTAAAATATGTATAAATTAAAGTTTATCACATATCATACTATTTAAGTTTTGAACATACGTACCTTTAACAATAGATTATCAATTTCCATATTCAATCAATATCATTTAACCATTCAACTCACCATTCGATTCTCTTTATGAAGTCTGTTGACTCATTCATATTCAATTTGGCCCCAAGTCTCGATTCTAACCTATTCACGTAATCTTTCATATATTTTATCTTTCATGAATTACAAAAATGCATGCATATAGTTCCATATCATCAAATCATTGCATATACTATTACCAACTCACAAATTCATACCATTTCAATTCAAATCATACATTATAATAGCTTACCAAATCCAGTTTATTTCATTTTCAGATTTCAAGATTTGATTTTAATGTTTCGCCTAATGGAACCCTATTAAAATGGATTTGAATACACGGGTGAATTACAGCACGCCAAGATAGCTCGTACGAGCGTAAACTACACCATACCAAGGCACCAAAGTGTAAAGCCCGTAGATAGCATATGTATAAACATTTTAAACTACATCTCTCCACCCCACTTAAATTTCCATAGAGGCAAATAATACTCGATGATCCGCAACAAATGTTGGATCTCAATGTAACCTGTAATAATATTTGTATCATTGCATATCTCGTACAAGCGCATATAAGAGCCTATTGACATGCTAATCAACCCTAACATTTTATTAAGTTCAGATTGACATTAAATTTTCATATTTGCATTACCATACTTTTAATCATTCATATTCGCATATTCATCAATGTAAGAATTTGCATTTACCTGTCATACCTTGTAACCTGTCACATTTGCATTTTTCATACGCTTTACACTGTACTATCACATAACAATCATTTATATCATTTCATTTCAATTCAATCCTATTCATATATAATTTCACATTCAATTTCACAATTTCATTCAAATTAATCATCAACTTACAATATCTCTTACCATATAACATTTTCAATCAATTTTCATATCACATATCATGTATCAATTTAATCATGTTACTTTTCATTTTATTTAATTAAATTCACTATCTCAATAGTCATTATCAATTATAACAAATAAATTCATACAACCATAATTGATTCACCTCTATACTCAATCATGCAATAATACAAATATGCAAATAAATATATTGATCTTGAATCATAAAAGCGCAAACCAAAATCTCGTGCCACTCGTTAACAACTCTTGCATTTCCTTTTCCTCTTGACGACCCGATGTCGTTTTTCGCTACAATTGATAATTTAACAAATATAACAATATCATATTTCATTCAATCCACATTCAAAAATCAAATCACACATATTTTTCATTACATTCAATTTAGCCCCTAAACTTGGGATAAGCATATCTTTTGATATGTATTTTTGGATCAAAACCGATTTCAGATTCTTTCATTAGTCCACACAATTTGGTATTTTTCATAATCTAAGCTTAATATCTTTCAATTTCAAGCTTAATTCATTAATTTCACAACAATGGAAACTTACTAAAAACTTAACAATTGAACAAGTTGATGCATGGACTAACTATATCAAGCTCCCGTGATCATAAATCTATAAAAAAAAATTCATAAATTTATTAGAATTGATGGTTGAATGCAAAGGATGGTTTCAAGCTTTTCTCTTCAAGAATCGGTGGAATAAGATGATAATATCATCTTTCTTTCCACTAAAATGCTATATATACTAAGATTTACATTTAATTAAGCTTAGGTAATTAGGTTAATTAAGTTTTATATTAATAATTTAATTATTAATTCAAACTAAGTGGGCATAATCATTATCATCCACCAATCGTATAAAAACAATGGTTTATTAACCATCTAGGCCTTTTGAATAATTTTTGTCTAGGTTCCTAATTATTTTTTATAACGATTAAATTTTTACAATTTAATTTCGAGATTTAATTAACTACCTTTTAGCTAAATTACTTAACCAAGTTCTATTATATTTTATACTAATTCCATAAATATTATTATTTTATATTCTGAGACTTAATTTATAAAAATTGGGTTCTGAAATCACATTTTTTGACACAACTGAAATTTGGGTCATTACAAATAGGTCAAAATTGAGACTTGAAACTCTAAGAATGAGAACAATATTAGTTTCTTGATCTCATCAATAGAAGACTCATGATTTAAAACCAAAAGACAAAAAGAACCAAGATCATTTTAATATATTCTAAAAGTTCTGATAAAAAAGCAAGAAAACGATCCATACCTGGTGCTTTGATAGAGTGCATACTTTTAATCATCATCTAGACCTCCTCCAATCTGAAGCTCAATGTTGGAAACTCATTCATATCTCATATAATACACCTTTCCACCCCAAAAGAATGTATGAAAGATCTACATGTCCCTGCAAAAAAAAAAAAAAAAAGGGCTGAAATTAATTGTAAGTTATGTGGGGGTATTTACCAAAATATACCAAAATATATAAAAAAAATTATGGAAATGGGCTGAAATCTAGAATATTTACGAAAAAGGGCCATTTCCCCCCAAAACGCGTCCACGTCAGCGCGTTTTGGGGGATGCAGCAAGAAAGCGAGCCCTTGAGGGCGCGATTTGTGCCACATCAGCACAAAACGCGCTGACGAGGACGCGATTTGCTAATTTAGCACAAAACGCGCCCTCAAGGGCTCACTTTCCTGCTGCAACGGTCAAATTTTTTTTGACCGTTGGGCCTCCAACGGTCAGAAAAAAAAACCTATAAAACCCCCACCCTTTTATTTTTTCACAACAAAGTCCTTATTCATTTTTCTCTCAACTTTCTCTCAAATTCTTCTCAAATTTCTCTTAAATTTCACAATAGTCCTTTAACATTTACAAAAAAGCCCTTTTTTAAATTTTTTGAAATATATTTTTCTGATAAATTTTAAAATATTCAATCGTATTACTAATGGTCGGGCAATTAATTTGTCTCGACGATAAACACATATCCGTCAATCAAATGCAAATGGTAAGTTTTAATTTTAATTTTTCAATACTATTTAATATTTTTTAGGTTTATGCAATTTTAATTAAAATTTATTTTATAATTTTTTAAACAGTCTGTAGATCGGGTGCTGCAATGCTATATTTGCAATATTCCTGGTCGGCCATCGCCGTTGATCGAGAATTACCTGCGGGAAGTGGGTTTTTGACATGTGGCCACGATAGGCCGGGGGTGCAAGTTGGAGCAGAAGTTAATCAATGCATTGATAGAGAGGTGGAGACCCGAGACACACACTTTCTATCTTCTATGCGGAGAGTGTACTATCACTCTGGAAGACGTGCATTTGCAATTGGGATTGCCGGTGGATGGGTACGTAGTCACCGGGTCCGCAACTTTTGGTGATTGGGGAGCCATATGCTATGAGCTTTTGGGTGCTATTCCAGATAACATTATCGGAGGTCGGATCGAGATGGGCTGGTTATGAGACATCTTCCCAGAGCCGGATAATAATTCAACCAAAATAGAAAGAATACGGTATGCTCGGGCATACATTCTTGAGATTATTTGAGGCTATTTTATGCCAGACCTGTCACGAAACCTCGTACACCTGAGATGGCTACTGAAACTCGTTGATTTTAGAGCAGCCAGTGAATTGAGTTGAGGTCTGCCGTGATATCAAAATTGTATCGGGAGATGTGCGGGGCAACGCGGCCGAGTAAAGCGAAAATCGAAGGTTGCCTATCACTACTGCAGTCATGGGCACGGTTTCGATTTCCATTTTTACGTCTTCGAGTCGACCACCCATATACATTCCCACTCATAATGAGGTAAATTTAATATTATATTTTACAATTATTATGTAGATTTAAAGTATAGTTGTATGCTAAAAATTATTTAATTAGGTGGAACCATTCGGTGAGTTATGTTAGAATACCTACCGAGCTTGAAGATATACGGCTTCTATTAGCGCAACGGTTGAAATCACAAGTAAGTATTAAATAAAATATATTTTCGTAATAAAATAGTCATTTTTATTTCGTATTTAAAATTTAGTATTTTGTATTTAGTATTATGTATATAACTAATATTTTTATCATGTTAATATAGTTTCAATGGACACCATACGAGGATCCGGCAATTTGGTCAGTAATTCCGGATGAGTTCTTTCAAAATCTGAACATTTGGCATGTGAAGGTCCATTGATCAACTATGCCATAGTGGAGATGCACCAGTTAGATCGGGTTCTGCGACAATTTAGATTCTGACAACCGATTCCGTGCCACTTGAGGTGCTCGATGATGAGCACAAAGTCGACTTACGGCAGTTGCACACGGATTGGCCAAGATTTTGGTCAGCACATATTGAAATGTGGGAGAACCGATATGATTATATACCTATTCAGGAATTGATCGTCGTTCCTGAGTTAGCGTGCGTACCGAAATACATGCCATGGTTTAGGATCCATGGCAAGCTGTATTTATTATTGGAAGAGGAGAGGCGACGGTAACTTCGTCAACAAAGGGAACGATGGGGCCATTTAAATCCAAGGAGAAGGGGTGATGAGACGGGACCATCAATAGCGCCGATACAGTCACCGGGCCTATCAACAGCGCCCACACAGTCACCAGGCCCAACACTTCAGCCGACGACACCGACATCACAACCTTTGGCCTTTATGCCAAATGCGTACCCTAGCCCTTATATGTATCCTAACCCATATGTGTTTCTTTTTCTCAGTCCCACTGCAGGTTGGAACGCATGGCCCGGTTCGAGTCTGTTCCCGAGTGCTCCGACTGGCCAGCCGATCTTGAGGCCACCGTTACATGAGAGATCACACGAGGAACCATCGGGGAGGTCTTCTTTTTACCAGTCTCCTTCACCTTATGGGATTCAGACACCCCACCATGGTTTATGCAAACACCTCCGCAATCGTTACTTTATCAAGGTGGGTCATCCTCCCAACACCCACAACCAGACCCACTACTAGAGGAACTAGAATCCCCGCCTGAGGTTCCACGACCCCCTCTGGAAGCTAGAAGAAGGAGGAATCCAGAGCGTAACCGCGACCTCCCCTGTGTGGCACTGATTCGACCAGCACCAACATTGATTCCGACCGCCTTTTTCATTTTTTAATTGTAATATAATTTTTTATTTTTTAATAAAATTTAGTTGTAAAATATTTTTATTTGTAATTTTAATTTTAATATCTTAAATAAAATAGAAATTGTTTATTTTTTATTGTAATTTAACTTTAATATCTTTAATAAAATAAAAGTTGTTTTTTATTTTTTGTAATTTAATTTAATATCTTTAATAAAATACAAGTTTTTTTGTAATTTAATTTTAATATCTTTAATAAAGTACAAGTAGTTTTTTATTTTTTGTAATTTAATTTTAATATTTTAATAAAATAAAAGTTGTTTATTTTTTGTAATTTAATTTTAATAAAAGTCCAAGATTTGTGTTTTATTGTAATTTAATTTTTATTTTTTGCAAATTAGTCCTTCTACAAAAGTTCACTGTTTTCATCAAGAAATAAATAGAATTTACATAGCCACCAAGAGACAAAAAGCTAAGAAAGATCGCCAACTATTCGATTTGGACACAAGCGAGGTGTATGGCCTGGGTTCATATACCATCCGCACAACCTACGTTGGTTGGCCGTTTCTAAGATATCCATATTGTTGTGTATTCTAGTTGAGCAAGGTCGACCTTTTGGTTTGCGCCTCAGTTGTCTATCCGGCATCAGCTTATACGGTGCAAGCGATACAGATGGCCACTTACGTTCATCTGGGACTGGTGCGAATATGTGTCTCCACACATTGTACATGTTTTCTATTTTATACACTTTGTCGACATAACTTATGGGATCAAGATGGAGATTCTGACAAGTCACAAGTAGATGAACACATGGGTAACGAAGTGCATCAAATATTCCACAGTCGCAGGTCCTATTGCTCAAGTGTACACGATATTGCCCGCCAACAATACCTTGGTTTGGTCAGTCAAACTCCATCACACGAAACCATAGGTTGTCGCGATCGTGACACACTATGTGCATGGTGTTGGCCCGTGCCTTCCCCTTGTTAATTTCTCGCAAGACCTTAGCGCACCATACATGGCCTCCTTGCATTTGGCCTGTATAACTCGCTGCTCGCTTCAAAAATAGTGCCGCTAAATGAAAATATATCTCTCACACAACCGATGTTATCGGCAAATGACGCGTTCCTTTTTGAACAGATTTTATGCATTTGGCCAGGTTTGAGGTCATATGACCATATCGTAGGCCGCCGTCTATGCTTGTGTCCACTGTTTGAAAGGAATATTGCTTAGGTAGTTTGCGGCTTCTTCGTTAACTGATAGCAAACTTGCCAACATCTCTTGAAAATGGTCCTTATTGATCTCGTACCGCCAATATAAGTTGATAGTGAATATTACATACCACTCTTCAATTAAGAATAAATTGAATATTACAAACGAAATTATTTTAATCGATATTACATACCCATATTGGTCACTTGCCTTCGTTGACTTGTAGATCGATGTTGCCCGTGGTAGTTGGACGCAACATGCCTTAGGCAATATCAATGCCTCTTGATGCCACAGCTTCCCTCGTCGCTCTATGGTCGCTAGTATTCCAGGGCCCCGATCCGATATAATGCATATATCAGGTTAGGGGTAGACATGCCTCCTTAACCTAGATAGGAAGAAATCCCAATCATCAGTTGACTCTTCCGGTGTTATTGTAAACGCAATTGGAAAGATTCTCCCACTGTCGTCTTGTGCCATAGCTAGCAATAGCCGATGCGTATATCTACCATAAATAAAGGCACCGTCAATTTGTACCAATGGCTTGTAGTATATAAACACGTCTCGACATTGCTTAAATGTCCAGAAAAGCCCTTGAACACTGTGCATCCACGGAGCAATCGATCATTGTAGTACACCGGTTCAATTTTAAGGTCTGTTATACTGCCTGGGACATATCTCTCCAGCACCTGACACCACTGCCACACTTCATTATATGAAGCATCCCACCGACCATGCAACTTTTCCAACGCATTTTGCTTGGCTATCCAAGTCTTCCGGTAAAAGGGCGTGTACCCCAATTGGCTACGAATATTACTAATTAAGGCTGACACTGTAGTCTTGGGATCGACCTTTATCGTCAGTATTATTAAGTCAGCCAGCATCTGTGAATCCATCTTCGGATGATCTTGTGAAACACCTGTCAATGAATCGTTAAATAATACAACATTACGTAATATTAGTATTATTCAAAAACATTGAACATATAGTGAAACTGTACTGGCAAGATATGTATGTAGACCTTTGTACTTTTTGATCTCCCACAAGCCTGTCCTTTTCCTCAACGAGGCCATGATTTTCCATGAACATGTATCGTCTTGCACTGCACACTTCGTCCCATACTTATCGAGCTTGGATTTAACCACGTTGTAGTTAACCTTGTTCTTGATGTTGTATTGTTTCAATGCACCAAGAAAAGCATCCTTGTTGGAAAACTCTTTACCAACTTCTAATTCGCTCGAATCCAACAACGAACTTGTACGATCACGCGTCCGATGTGGTAGTTTACAAAACTCCAATGCATCGTCTTGAGATAGATCGACATTATGTATGTGGGCTAGAGGCGAGTACGCCCTAAATAGCAGATCTTCTTCTTCTTCATCTGAATTGCCCTCAACATCTTCAGATACGGTTGGAATAGGCTCCGGTTTAGAAAATTATGCAACTTCTGTACCATCGATTCTAGGCTCTCGAGGTGGATCCACATCGGACTCATCATCGACCCACCATAATCTACAATGAACGAGGGCTCCTCGCTGGTGGATGTCGTGGGGAGTACATTATCCCTCTTTAAACATCTTTTATAACATTCCTAGTCATATGTGGATTGCCAACCACAAGAAGTTGATGACGTTCCCCAATAGGTATTTCTATCATCAGACGTCGAAGGACGGATATGTATGTCCCATCTACCAATCGAGTGAGGGGTTATGTTTTTCATACTACCACCAAACACGGGCACTTCCGTAATCTGCCTCCCACTAACAGAGTGTCGGCTTGGGGTAGTGTATTCCCCTCGAACAGTAGGAGATGTTGAGGTCGAAGGAATATCACTTGGCGATGAAAATTGTACATATACCTCAAGATATAGTGATCCACTGGCAAGATGAATCTCTACCATTGCCTCAAAGCTCCAAGGATCTTTGACGTCGAATGAGTCATATTTCACCAGATCAACCGAAGCGCAAAATCTATACTTAATAGATTGAACTTTCATTGGCGTTGTTCTGAAGGTTTTACGCCTAATTCTTTTACGAAGTTCTATCACATCTATGTTCCGATTAAAACCTAGTCCGCTGTGTTCTCCGATAAAAAACAAAGCATTTTCGATGTCACAAACCTCACATCGTAGTAAATAATAGCATTAATTCGTTCACTCATTTTCAGTTTATATTTTTCTTTTGTCTCAATTTCCATTATGCAACTTGAGAATGAAATTTGGTTGATTTATAGTCTAAGGATTGCCAGAGACTACTATAGCAAAAGAGCATCCACGTGGGAGCTATTTTCAGTACTCTTGCTGACAGTGCATCCTGCTTGAAGCGTTTCAGGCACTATTTGTTCAAAAATGTCTTCTCAAAATTATTTTACCGGAGACTACTATAGCAAAAGAGCGTCCACGTGGGAGCTCTTTTCAGTACTCTTGCTGACAGTGCATCATGCTTGAAACGTTTTGAGCACTATTTGTTCAGAAACATCTTCTCAAAATTATTTTATCGGAGACTACTGCAGCAAAAGAGCGTCCACGTGGGAGCTCTTTTCAGTACTCTTGCTAACAGCGCATCCTGCTTGAAGCGTTTTTGACACTATTTGTTCAGAAACGTCTTCTCAAAATTATTTTGCTAGATACATCTGTAAAAAAATTCAAGTAATTTTTATTTTGCTAATATATTTCCCCTAAATTATAAACATATTTTTACTAAACCCTAATTAACCCTATTATCTAGATCATTAATTTTCTCCTAAAAACCCTAAACCCAACAACCCTAAAAAATTCTAAACTCTAGCCCTAAAACCCTAAAACCTCATACCATAACATTAAAAGCAATTTGAAAAGGCAATGGGAAGGAGGAAAAAAGCATACTGAGGCGCTTTGTGCCACATCGGCAAAGTACGTCTTCTTCAGCGCATTTTGTGTTGATGTGGCACAAGGCGCTTTCTCTCAGCATCCCCAAAACGCTACCGACATGGGCCGCGTTTTGGGGAAATGGCCCTTTTCCGTAAATATTCCAGATTTCAGCTCATTTCTATACTTTTTTTTATATTTTGGTAAATAAGCCAATTATGTGCTCTAAATTTTCCTTATTTTCATCTTCCAAACCAATTATGCTATTCATTTTTCGTCTAGCTGAAGCACTGTTATGGAAGAATGTAATATTGTGGTCCCTTTCCTTCAATAAATTAACTCGAGCCCTTTGGTTTTAGTAAATTTCCTCCTTTTCCACTTTCAAGTTCAACTCTAGTTTAGGTTCATAAACCTCCTCCAAAATCTTTAAAGAAGGAAATAAATCATTTAAGTCCTCATTACGCTGCTTCTGGTGCTAAACTTTTTGACCTTTTATTCTTGCTTTTCCTTACCCCATATTTTCAAACCAATACCTAGAAGTTTTAATTTAGTGGGAAGATCTCCCTCACTAGATTCCCTTAACCTCAAAACCTTTTGTTTGCAATCCTCCTTTAAGATTCAGTTTGCATCAAAACGAAATTACTTGTTTGAGTGAGAGCTCCAGTTTGAAGTTTTTCCAAAGCCTGTTGAAATAAGAAATGGGCAATGATCCGACAACCTATTCGTTAAATGTTGAATAGTAGAACCTGGAAATAGATTCCACTAGCTGGGGTTCCCACCCCTTGATCCAATCTTTCCCTAATGAGATTGTCTGTCTTTCACCCCTTTTTCCCGTATAAACCACTGACCTTTAAAACCCAGATTTAATAGATCACAATCTTTGAGTGTTGATTTGAATTCGAGATTTAATCACCATTTTTAAACAATAACTATATAAAACTTCTATGAAATATTTTTCAAAGAACTCGATATTCACTTTTGATAAATTGAGAGTTTAAATCATAATATCGACAAACACAATATTTTTCAAAGGAAAAGATTGTATGAAACAATAACGTCATGTTATTTGTATAATTTTTTTAATAGTTTTATGTCATATCAATATTTTCATGATGAAAAAATTAAATTCAAATTAAAATCCTAAAATTCAAGATAAAAATACTTGATCGACATAAAACTATTGAAAAAAGAATAACATTCTTAGTTTAAACAACCCTTTCTCATTTTTCAAAACAATCATGAATCATTTATGGTAATTAAGTTAAGGAAATTGACAACAATTAGCAAATAAACTAAAAAGGAAATATGGCAAGTTGCTATTATTAACTACCCATTCTCTTATTCTATGAATGGGAGCTTCTCTTTATATTCAAACAAAGTTTACATAAATGTTAATTCCTAATTTAAGCTAAATAATTCATGTAATCATATCTGTGAAAAATCATTTATTTTTATTTATTATAATATATTTTCATTTACTATTAAAAAATGTATAATGGTATTCTAAAAAATAAAATCAATTAAACATAAAATTGGTAAATTTTTATGCATGAATGTCCACCAGATTTAATTGCATCTTTTATAGAAATTTAATTTATTTAATTAGGTAATTGTGTTGATATAGTACTTTGAAAACATTAATTTAGAAGAAATTTATGGCAATAATAATAATAGTTTCCTTAGGCACCAAAATCTGAACAAGAGCTTAGTCATGATTTTCAATCTTATGTTAGATGATGCAAGTAACAACTTCACACTGAGATTTCTTTCCATAATTGCATGATATTACATAAATTAAGCCCTTAATATATATATATATATATACACACACATAAACATCAGTCCCTCAATATCTCACATAAAATCAAGAAAAATATATAATTTGCCAATGGTTATCATACTTGAAGATCCTTCAGAAGTAGTTTCAACCAAATCGGCAGACATGGCAGGCTCAGTCCCACAGAAAAAGCCGAGTTCCGTTGTGCTCGATTTGAAGCTCTCGAACCGTGATGACAACGGTGATGATAACGGTGGAGCCAAGCCGCGACGCGAATCGAAGATCGAACTCGATCTTTTCACCCCGAGGAACCCGACTAATTCTTCCCAACATGATGGTGATCATCATGACAAAAGCAAGGTTTTCTCATGCAACTTTTGCAAGAGAGTTTTCTCAACATCACAAGCCTTAGGGGGACACCAAAACGCCCACAAACAAGAACGTGCCTTAGCCAAAAGGCGTCACCAAGGGCTCATGGAAGTGAACCCGTCTCGCACTTTTGGCACCCCAAACTTTCCCTACCATCCATTTTCGACCTTTCCTTTGAACCCTTTTCAAGGATCTTACAACAGATCACCCCTTTCTGTTCGATACGAATCAATGGTTCGTAAACCGAAGCATCCATGGCCGTCGATGCCATCATCATTGTCCCGACCGTATCATGTTCCCCATGGTTGGTCTTCATCTAGGCAAGCCTTAATGAGTCTTATACAGCCAAGTTTAAGCTTTAACAATGGAGGGTTGGGAATCCCGGGGGCTTCGACTAGTGCAAATCGAGGATTGGGTCAAGCCAATGTTGCAATGAATAGGGTTTCTGAAGGAAGTGATAATCAGTGCAAGGATGGTGCAGGAATTGATTTGTCCCTTAAGCTTTAATTACAGTTTTTATTTTAATTGTTCTAGTTTATTGTTGTAATTGTGGGTGTGTGTTTACAGCTTAAATTTATATGTGTTAATGTTTTTATGAAATTCAAATTATTATTAATGGAATTTATATATTTTCCTTATTAATTTTCATATTTATGAAATTTCTATATACATTTTGAGAAAGACATTAAGTTGATCATTAAGATTATTGCATACCATTTATGAAGTGTCGATATGGACGTAGAATACCGTTGGACATCATGTGGGTTGCGATACTGTAATATGTAAATTTAAGAAAAATAAGAAAAACAGAATATGATATTGTAAAATCAAACTATTACAATATCTTAAATATATTTTAATTCATTCAATCAATTTTATTTTTATGTTTCATAACAAAATTCTTCTAATTTAAACCATTTTAAGAAATAAATGTGTGGCTCTTTTTCGGCCAAACAGACTATGATGTCATGACGAGAATTTTTCCGACGTCGCGATGACGAACAATGTCGTGACGACGCGAATGAGGACGTGACAACATGTTCTCACGTAAATTGGGTTTCTTCTCCTAATTAAACTCTGATTACTTTAGAGATATTTTAGTATGATTAGAACTCTATTATTAGACCATTTAAATGAGCTATTGTATCCCTGTTTTGAGAGGGCAATAAAAGATGTATTACTATAGGGCTTCTCTATTGGGGCGACAGTATATATGTAGTCATAGATGAGTTTTAGTGAGAGTTTTTGTAGTAACTATGGAGATAATTTTATTCCCGAGTTAGAACTTTGTTTTTAGGATTTGGGTTTGTGCGCTTAGTACATTTTAGGTTTATTTTCTCCATATTATAGTCTCATTTGTTTACTCATTTAGTGAAAAGTCAAAGCCTTATTTGCTCATGGCTTTTATCCTCTTTAAAAGAGTTTTTCACATAAAATTTGTATTCGATCTTCTCTACGTACCTTTTCTATTTTGTTATTTATACGGATTGATCCCCGACAATTAATTTTGATTTTAGATAAATTATTTTATGAAAATAATTGATATCTTAAAATTTAAATTTAAATAGTTATAACTTATTGAAAAAATCTATGTTAAAATTTTAATTTATTAAAATAATTAGAATTGATCTTTTATTTTAAAGTTTCATCTTCGTTCACTTTTTTTTTTTTTTGAAAATCGACACGACTCTAATACGAGGAGTGTTAAATAAAAATAAAAATAAAAATAAAAATCCATGCTATCAGCATTTGATAACATTAGAATTTAAATAATAAGTCTCTTGGATGAAGTGAATTCATTCATATTCAATATTAAAATTTGAATTAACGGGTCCACCTCCACAGTAGTATAATATAGGATGAAATTAAATTTGTATCGTATAAAAAAGTGCTCAATATTATTGATTGTAATGATAAAACATATAAGAAATAACTCAAATTTGATTTCTAAAATGATGTTAGAAAATACTATCATAAAATCCGAAAGACTTAATAATGATAGTTTTATTTTATTCTTATTAAAATAATATTTCTATATTTATATTTATATATTTCCACAAATGCTTAGATAGATTTCCCTAACTTGAAATATATTTTTGTATAACCTTTGTGGTAATATTTATTTAAAATTATATAATTATATTTTATTATTAAATAAACTTTGGGTTATATCAGATTTATAAGAGTGGATTGATTTTGGGAAAAAAATGTTTACTCATCGTTACTTTGATTTCAAGAAATCCCAATTTAAATCAGTTTGGATTCTCAATTAAAAAAATATTTTACAGAATTTTATATACTTTTTGAATTATTTTCATTAACTAATATATAACATAATTTATTTTTATATTACGAAAATTATAAAAATAAAATAATAACTAAATAAATATAAAATTCAATTCAAATAATAACAATCTTATTTTAAACCAAAAATTAGAATAATAAAACTAAGTGTCGAAACCATTTTTTGTTTGAAAAACGGGCAGACTTTAAAAAGGAAAATTGAGTCGCCACCAATCTTTTTTGAAGTGTGATTGGGCCACTTTTGAAAACGTTTTGGTCTACGAATTTTAAGAAAACGGGCTTGGGAGTCGGTTACGCACGAGGAAGGATTAGCACTCTCGCAACACCCAAAATTGGTACCGTATTGATTGATTAATGTCCTTAATATCAAAAATTAAAAAAAAAATTTAAAATATGAATCTTTAAAAATGTTTAGATAACTCACATTGGATGTCGAAACTCTCTTGTTCCGAAAAGTTGAAATATCACATCCAGCACGATAGGACACGATGTTTCAAACTATCGATACCAAGATCATTTCATGATTTCCAACATTCTTGTCTTGCAATTTTAAAAGGGTATTTCACTATTTTGCCAAACCAAAAATCGAAACCCAGCACGATTGGGCACGATTCCTTGAATTTCCAATCATTAAACAATGCCTTTATTTAAGAAACACTATAAAAGAATCTTTGAAGGATATTTAGTTGTTTGGACGAACAGAAAATAGAAACCCAACATGATTGGGCACGAATCCCTCGAACTTCCAAACACGAAACATTACCTTATTTCCAAAAACATGATCAAAATCTTTAAAGGATATTTAGTGATTTAGACGAACGAAAAATCGAAGCTCAGCACGATTGGGCACGATTTCCCAAACTTACAAACACAAAACATTGCCTTATTTTTAAAAAACTCGATCCAAAATCTTTCAAGGATATTTAGCGATCTAGACGAACGAAAAATCGAAGCCCAGCACAATTGGGCACGATTTCCCGAACTTCCAAACACACAAAATTACCTTTGTGAAACATTTTTTTTAAGTTTTTGAAAAAAAAATCAAAGATAAATACGTTAAAATGTAGACACGATTAATAGGGACTAACCATAATGAACCCAAAAGGGGAAAATAAATATAATAATACTGCTAATGTAATATAACACTCATAATAAGTAATTAATAATGAATATAAAAATCATGGTGATAATATTAACATTAATAAAAAATAGTAGTAAAAGAAACAAAGGTATCTTGATAAAAATAAAATAGTAGATATAAAAATAATATATAATAAAACAATTCAAGTAAACCATGACATATAATAGATATAATAGTAAATACAACAATAATAAATGTAGCATAGTAATAATGATATCTGAGATGTAAAATCATAGGATAACAATAATAAAATGATAGTAGTACAGTAAAATCAAATAGGAGTAAATTTTGTAATAAAAATAATAAAATAACAATAAAGTTAATAGTAATAATAATAAAATAATAGTAGTAAAACAATAGTATATATAAAAACCATAATATATAATAATATAAAATATAAAGAATATAATTATGACAATAATAAAAAAGTAACAAAACATTTTAAAAAAAATCTAATGGCAAAATAACAAAACAATAAAAAAGGACCTGAATTGGATAAAAGTAAAGCTTAGGGCTAAATTTTAAAAAATGAAAAAAATGGAGGGAGACACAATTAAAACTGGGCACAAAGGAAAGGGGCCTACTGCGAATTTACCCATTTAGGGTAAAATGGCGCATGCGCAAAGCCCCTCTCCCCTTTTACACAGCACATTTTTTGCTTTGTTTTTAAATCTAAAAAAAACCAACATTTTCATTCCCCATTTTTGCTTCAACATAGGCCGAAACCCTCCACTCTTTCTTTGATTCCCCTTTTATATTTCGAAACAAAACCAGGAGCCCCCCATGCGCGTATCGACGGAGGCGGTCAAAGTGAGTCCCTCTCGATCTTTCCTCTTTTAGTTTTAAAAAACTTTTATATGTTTAAGAGTCTGTTTTTTTAAAAACAAAGAAAGAAAGGAAAAAAAGAAACAAAAAAAAAAAAGGGAAAAAATAAATGAAGAAGACAAACAGATTTGGGGGGAAAAAAAGACCTTTGCTCTGTTTTCTTTCATTCACTGCTGCAGAAAATGTATATTCTCCATACCAAAAAATCCTCCTTTTTTATATGTTTGATTTTGGCTTTTATAGCCTCTTTTACAAACGATTTTTTTCTATTTCGTAGGTACGTGGGCGACTATATCTCTGACGTGGCATGGTGGAGTGGCGACGTTATGGGTGGTGGCGTCCGTGCGCTAGAGGCTCTTGGTGCGTGGAGGTGGTTCTTGGCTAAGGTTTCTGACTTTGTGTTTAAGTAATGGGCTAGTGATTTGGGCTAGGTTAATTAGGACTTGGGCTCTTTATGTGAGTTAGTTAATGGGCTGTAATTTTTGGGCTTTGGTTGGGGTAAAATTGGGTCATACAGCTATCCTTCTTTGCTTGTTGTCATGTAATGGGAACGAAGCAAAGATTCTAAAAAAGCCAATTTTGCCCCATCTTGTTGAGTCTTGATTTCTTGGCGCTTCTTCTCTTCAAGTGCATCTTCAAGGGCTCACTTTTTAATCCTCCTTTCGGTGGAGATAAGGATATGATCATCTTCATAGAGATAAGCATCGATCCGCTCTACTCCCGCTCGGTGAAGATAAGATCTGTTTTTCTTTTTTGCTCCACTTTGCTTAGTGGAGATAAGGCTATGATCTTGATCTGCTCCATTGTCGATACATGGAGATAAGACTTCTTGTATTTGATCTGCTCCACCACCTTTCGGTGAAGATAAAATCGCTTTCTTTAACCTTTCGGTGGAGATAATGATCTCGCTCCATTCTTACATGGAGATAAGACTTCCTATTTGGATCCACATTCTTGCTTTCGGTGGAGATAAGGCTATAAACTTCAGTCTGCTCCATTGCCGATACATGGAGATAAGACTTGTTATATTCGATCTGCTCCACTCCTGCTCAGTGAAGATAAGATCTATTCTTTCAGCCGGCTCCACTCCTGCTCAGTGGAGATAAGGCTATAAACTTCAGTCTGCTCCATTGCCGATACATGGAGATAAGACTTGTTATATTCGATCTGCTCCACTCTTGGAGATAAGATCTGTTCTTTTCACCCATTCTTCGATACATGGAGATAAGATCATCTTGATCTGTTCCACTCCTTGGGATAAGATCTGCTATTTTCTACTGCTACCCCACCGCTTAGGGAATTAAGGCTCGTCATCTTCGATCTGTTCCACTCCTGTTCGGTGGGATAAGATCTATAATTTTGACTGCTACCCTCTTTGCTTAGGAATTAAGGCTCGTAGTCTTCGATCTGTTCCACTCCTACTCAGTGGGATAAGATCTGCTATTTTCGGCTTGCTACCCTACTGCTTATGAAATTGAGGCTCATCATTTTTGACCGGTTTCACTCATACTCAGTGGGATAAGGTTTGTAATAGGCCTGCTACCCTACTGCTTAGGGAATTGAGGCTCATCATTTTGGCTGTTCCACTCCTGCTCAGTGGGATAAGGTTTATAGTCTTCAACCCGTTACCCTATTGCTTAGGGAAATGAGGCTCAACGTCTTCGAATTGTTTCACTCCTGCTTAGTGGGATAAGATATGATATTTTCGGCCCGTTACCCTACTGCTTAGGGAATTAAGGCTCAATGTTTTCTACCTGTTCCACTCCCTTTCGGTGGGATAAGGTCGTAATCTTCTGTAACCCCATCAATTTTGCTACATTGTCCTCCTGGGAACCTACCGTAGAATTGATTTCATGGGGTATATGTTTATTCAAATGATTAGAATGTCATGAAAATACTCCTAACCATATGTATTATGAATGTTATGAATGAGTGCAAAATGAGAATGATCTATTTTTAACACTTGAAACATCATTGCTTGTTGTTTATTAAGGTGATATCCACGACGTATGTCTTCTTTGTTTAGTGATACTTCTAACAGAGAATCGAAGATGTAAATCCTTGCTTAGTCCCTTTTCTCAAGTGCTCCAGAGCCTTTTAAGCACAGTTAGTTCTAAACAATTATCTGTTTGAATTCTTGTATTATTTAGAGACTTTCAGTGTCATAAAACTTCTTTTGTGAAAGCATTATTAGTTCAGTAATTATTATTTCAATATGAAATGCTTGGAAAAGATCATAATAATGGACAAGAAAGAAATTAATTAGGAGCATAGCTCGAAACAAATAAGATAGCAAATGCAATCAAGAAGGAAATTTTTTGGTAGTGTATTTTGAAATGAGTAAATTAAGAATGGGTAAGATGGCAATTAGGTGCCCCAGATATCGCCGACCGAGCTTCTCAGTTCAAACTTCTTGAGGACCAATTAAGCTCAATATGTTTTTAGGGGATCCGGAGTGCTTTGTCGATGCCCCAAGATGAAACATACTTCATCATTGTTAATTCAAGCGTAGCAAAACTACTGTATGCCTCATCACGATTTGATCATAATTTGAGCCGCCCTTTTTGGGTTTTCGGCTCAAAGCCCTTTGGTCTCAAAGTGCCCTTTGTGGGTTCTCACCTTGGCCTCTCCTTTTTTTTTTTTGCGGAAAGCCTCAAAGCACCCTTTGCGGGTTTTGCCTTGGCCTATTTCCTTCTTGAGCGAAGTGTTTCTTGATTGAATCCGCATTAACTGGATTTGGCTGACTCTTACCGTATATCTCGGCTAGTATAAATACTTTTCCAAAAAAAGACCTTCTTTTCAACATAAGGTTCTTCCCAATCAGGCATCCACTTTTCTCTAAAGTCCTTTTGCATAGGGAGGATCTTTTCAATACCAAGCCTCCTTCACGGAACACTCTAGGGAAGACTTTTGTTGTAAGCTCGCATCATTCGCTTTTGGTACATTTGACCATGACGGATGGCTTTTAATCTTTTCCTTACTTAGATTCAATTGATCATACCGAGATTGAACCCATTCCGCTTTATCCGACTTTAGCTCTGACAGAATCCGAAGAAAATGAATCTCAACTTTGATGGGCAAGACTGTATCCATCCCATAAACCAATGAGAAAGGTGTTGCCCCGGTGGATGTCCTAGCCAATACTCGAGAAGCAAAGAGGGTAAATGGTAACTTCTCTATGCCAAACAAGTCTCAAAAAAATCTTTTGGATGTTCCTTTCTCTCTTTCTTTTCTTTTTTTGCTGCCTTGATATGGCGTCTGATCTTTGAACAGACTGTCAACTTTGACATTATATTTAGACATGTAACTTTTGGCATATGAAGAGGCCTTCACCCTCTTAGTGAAGTAATTAACAACCAGAAAGATGACGATGTCTATTAGAAGCTTCTGACTAGATCGTCCCCGTAACATCTATGCCCCACGTATATGGAGGAAGTACTAAGTCTTGTCTTCCTCTATTTGGCATTTATGGCATACCTGACGCAATCTCATTTTCATGGTAGACTAGCAGTACCTGAAACTTATAATCGACTTGGCTATCGGAAAACTCTTAGCATGTGCCTTTTCGAACTCTCCATAGTCTCTTTGTGCCTAGGCATATCTTGATGTGATCATGCAAAGACATCTTTGAATTCTTGGAATACTCAATGACATCTCACTTTGTTTCTGTGGTGGGCAAGGCTTCGATCTTCACTCATTTCCTAGACTCGTAATGTCTACTGACCCCTTTGTACAGTAGAGTCTATTTTCGTTTTGTTCTACCATCTTTAACAAAACAAAAGATAAGTTACAATCTCTGCATTTTCAAAATCCTCAGATCCCTTTAGACCCATATTTCCTTTAAAAGGGAGTCCGTAACAGCGTCGTTCAAGTCTCGATATCTGGGTACCTATTGTAGGTACGGAGGCAAATTCTAAAGAATAAATGATTCTAAGAATGATTATTTATATGGTATGATTATGAATGAAATGAGAGGGTAAAGAGATATTTACTCAGTATGAAACATAAAAATGCACTTTTTATTGAAAATAAAGATGGTTGAACATGAGCCTATTTCACAAAAGATTTTTATTGTTTCTAGGCTTAAAACAACACGTGTGTTTTGAACATAACTCTTTACTAGCTCTAAAGATTACAGGACTTTCATCCGCAGTCCAGTTGTTCAGAACACTTTCAAGCTCATAGGGGCGAATGCCCCCTAGGTTTCCTTCATTTGATCCCTCATGTCCTGTTCGATCTTAGCCAGCTGTTCTTGTATCTGAGCCTGCAGTTAGTCTTGCATCTCTTTCTGCATCTGCTCTAACCTCTCTAACTTTGGATCAATAGCTTTCATTTTTTTCCGGGGGTAGTAATGGTGTTCCAGGATAACTATAATACGATCTTTAGTTAATAAGGCTCTTTTATGATATTAAATGCACATGATGCGATGTGATGCAAATACATGATATGAATGCAAAAATAAAAGGCATCGATTCTGGTTCAATTTCTTTTAGAAAACTTATTTAAAAAATAAAATCCTTTACATAAAATAGAGTCACATATATGGCCTATCCCTTCTCAAATCTGACCATATACACACGGCTGCATTATCTTCTACTTTATCAAGGAATTCGTTCTCCATAACAAGCCTTCTAACTTAGTAATCAAAACAGGAATCGACGCCTTTTAAGTATGAAACGATATGCAAACATGGCCAAAATAAAATAGGTAGTATCGTATAATAGCAACCAAAGCAAGTAAAAAATGTCAAACCACTGTAAGGGTAACCACTAAAGTTTAGCATGGCTCTACCTAGGGTAGGCTCTTAGGGTTCACTATATGTTGTTTAGTTCTAAAGGAAGGGTACCTGAACCAGCAGATTCCTCAATCCTCACCCATTATAGGCTCATATAGATCGAGTTTGGTTCAGGGGAATACATTTCCCTATGGCCATGCGGAGGTGAAAACCTCACGGAACCATAGGTACAGATGTATCCGGGAAGTAATCCCCTAGCCCATGCGGAGGTGAAAACCTTACGAAGGCATAGCTTCTCGCTCCCACTTAAAAGGTGTGACCACAACGGTCATGCAATATGAATGCAAAAAATATCCTATGGGTCTCAAACCACAACAACCATATGACGCAACGCAAACTCATGCAATGAAAGGTACGAAATCAAAAAAAATTATTTTCGATAAAAGGACATTAATCAATCAATTCTACGGCTTGACTCTCTTATTAGTCCCCAGTGGAGTCGCCAAGCTGTCGAAACCATTTTTTGTTTGGAAAACGGGCAGACTTTAAAAAGGAAAATTGAGTCGCCACCAATCTTTTTTGAAGTGTGATTGGGCCACTTTTGAAAATGTTTTGGTCTACAAATTTTAAGAAAATAGGCTCGGGAGTCGGTTACACACGAGAAAGGATTAGCAACCTCGTACCACCCAAAATTGGTACCGTATTGATTGATTAATGTCGTTAATATCAAAATTAAAAAATTTAAAATATGAATCTTTAAAATGTTTAGATAACTCACATTGGATATCGAAACTCTATTGTTCTGAAAAGTTGAAATACCACATCCAGCACGATAGGACACGATGTTTCAAACTATCGATACCAAGATCATTTCATGATTTCCAACATTCTTGTCTTGCAATTTTAAAAGGGTATTTCACTATTTGGCCAAACCAAAAATCGAAACCCAGCACGATTGGGCACGATTCCTTGAATTTCTAATCATGAAACATTGCCTTTATTTAAGAAACACAATAAAAGAATCTTTGAAGGATATTTAGTTGTTTGGATGAACAGAAAATAGAAACCCAGCATGATTGGGCACGAATCCCTCGAACTTCCAAACACGAAACATTGCCTTATTTCCAAAAACATGATCAAAATCTTTAAAGGATATCTAGTGATCTAGACGAATGAAAAATCGAAGCCAGCACGATTGGGCACGATTTCCCGAACTTCCAAACACAAAACATTGCCTTATTTTCAAAAAATCCGATCCAAAATCTTTCAAGGATATTTAGCGATCTAGACGAACGAAAAATCAAAGCCCAGCACGATTGGGCACGATTTCCTGAACTTCCAAACACATCAAATTACCTTTGTGAAATATTTTTTTGAAGTTTTTGAAGCAAAAAATCAAAGATAAATACGTGAAAATGTAGACACGGTTAATAGGGAATAACCATAATGAACCCAAAAGGGGAAAATAAATATAATAATATTGCTAATGTAATATAACACTCATAATAAGTAATTAATAATAAATATAAAAATTATGGTGATAATATTAACATTAATAAAAAATATTAGTAAAAGAAACAAAGGTATACTAATAATAATAAAATAGTAGATATAAAATAATAATATATAATAAAACAATTAAAGTAAACCATGACATATAATAGATATAACGATAAATACAACAATAATAAATGTAGTATAGTAATAATGATATCTGATGTAAAATCATAGGGATAACAATAATAAAATGATAGTAGTACAATAAAATCAAATAGGAGTAAATTTTGTAATAAAATAATAAAATAACAATAAAGTTAATAGTAATAATAAAATAATAGTAGTAAAACAATAGTATATATAAAAACCATAATATATAATAATATAAAATATAAAGAATATAATTATGACAATAATAAAAAGGTAACAAAACATTGAAAAAAAATCTAATGGCAAAATAACAAAACAATAAAAAGGATGAATTGGATCAAAGTCCAAAGCTTGGGGCTAAATTTTAAAAAATGAAAAAAATAGAGGGGGACACAATTAAAACCGGGCACAAAGGAAAGGGGCCTACTGCACAATTTTCCCATTTAGGGTAAAATGGCGCATGCTCAAAGCCCCCTCCCCGTTTACACGGCACCTTTTTTGCTTTGTCTTTAAATCTAAAAAAAACCAACATTTTCATTCCCCATTTCTGCTTCAACATAGGCCGAAACCCTCCCCTCTTTCTCTGATTCCCCTTTTATATTTCGAAACAAAACCAGGAGCCCCCCATATGCGTATCGATGGCGACGATCAAGGGAGCTCGGTGAGTCCCCCTCGATCTTTCCTCTTTTAGTTTTAAAAAAACTTTTATATGTTTAAGAGTCTATTTTTTAAAAAAAAAAAAAAAGAAAGGAAAAAAAGAAACAAAAAAATAAAAAAGGGAAAAAATAAACGAAGAAGACAAACAGATTTGGGGGGAAAAAAGACATTTGCTCTATTTTGATTCACTGCTATAGAAAATGTATATTCTCCATACCAAAAAAATCCCTCCTTTTTTACATGTTTGATTTCGGCTTTTATAGCCTCTTTTACAAACGATTGTTTTCTATTTCGTAGGTACGTGGTCGATTATATCTCTGACGTGGCATGGTGGAGTGGCGACGTTCTTGAGGTGGTGGGGTCCCGTGCGCTAGAAATTTCTTGGTGCGTGGGGGTGGTTGGGGCTAGGGTTTCTGACTTTATGTTTAAGTAATATGCTAGTGATTTGGGCTAAGTTAATTAGGACTTGGGCCTGCTGTAACAGGTTAGTTAATGGGCTGTAATTTTGGGCTTTGGTTGGGGTAAAAATTGGGTCATACAGCTGCCTTCTTTGATTGTTGTGGTGTAATGGGAACGAAGCAAAGATTTTGAAAGAGCCAATTTTGCCCCATCTTGCTGAGTCTTGATTTCTTGGCACTTCTTCTCTTCAAGTAGCCTCACTTTAATCCACTGCATCTTCAAGGGCATAGGAGTTTTGTTTCAATCTGCTCCACTACTGCTCAGTGGAGATAAGATCTGATTTCTTTTAGCCTGCTCCACTTCTGCTCAGTGGAGATAAGGATATGATCTTCAGTCTGCTCCATTGCCGATACATGGAGATAAAACTTGATGTACTCGATCTACTCCACTCCTGCTCAGTGAAGATAAGATCTGCTTTCTTTCAGCCTGCTCCACTCCTGCTTTATGGAGATAAGGCTATGATCTTTAGTCTGCTCCATTACCGATACATGGAGATAAGACTTGCTGTATTCGATCTACTCCACTTCTGCTCAGTGAAGATAATATTTACTCTTTCAGCCTGCTCCACTCTTGCTCAGTAGAGATAAGGCTATAAACTTCAGTCTGCTCCATTGCCGATACATGGAGATAAGACATGTTATATTCGATCTGCTCTACTCCTGCTCAATGAAGATAAGATCTGTTCTTTCAGCCGGCTCCACTCATGCTCAGTGGAGATAAGGTTATAAACTTCAATCTGCTCCATTGCTGATACATGGAGATAAGACTTGTTATATTGGATCTGCTCCACTCCTGCTCAGTGAAGATAATATATATTTTTTTCGGTCTGCCCCATTGCCGATACATGGAGGTAAGACCTGTCTTTGATCTGTTCCACTCCTACTCAGTGGGATAAGATCTGCTATTTTCGGCCTACTATCCTACTGCTTAGGGAATTAAGGCTCGTCATCTTCGATCTGTTCCACTCCTGCTCAATGGGATAAGATCTATAATTTTTAGCCTGCTACCCTGCTGCTTAGGAAATTAAGGCTCGTCGTCTTCGATCTGCTCCACTCCTATTCAGTGGGATAAGATCTGCTATTTTTGGCCTGCTACCCTACTGCTTAGGGAATTGAGGCTCATCATTTTTGACTTGTTCCACTTCTGCTCAGTGGGATAAGGTCTATAATCAGCCTGCTACCCTACTGCTTAGGGAAATGAGGCTCATCAATTTCGACTTGTTCCACTCCTACTTAGTGGGATAAGGTCTATAGTCTTCAGCCGGTTACCCTATTGCTTAGGGAATTAAGGCTCAACGTCTTTGACTTGTTCTACTCCTGCTCAGTGGGATAAGATCTGATATTTTCGGCCCATTACCCCACTGCTTAGGGAATTAAGGCTCAATGTTTTCGACCTGTTCCACTCCTACTCAGTGGGATAAGGTCTGTAATCTTCTGTAACCTCTATCAATTTTGCTACATTGTCCTCTAGGAAACCTACCTGTAGAATTGATTTCATGGGGTATATGTTTATGCCAAATGATTAGGATGTCATGAAAATACTCCTAACCATATGTATTATGAATGTTATGAATGAGTGCAAAATGAGAATGATCTATTTTTAACACTTCAATGTCATTGCTTGTTGTTTATTAAGGTGATATCCCTGACGTATGTCTTATTTGTTCAGCTGATACTTCTAACAGAGAATCTGAAGATGTCATCACTTCTTAGTCCCTTTTCTCAAGTGCTCCGAGCCCTTTAAGCCTGGTTAGTTCTAAACAATTGTCCCATTTCAGATTCTTGTATTATTTAGAGACTTTCAGAGTGTCATAAAACTTCTTTTGTGAAAGCATTATTAGTTCAATAATCATTATTTCAATATGAAATACTTGGAAAAGATCATAATAATGGACAAGAAAGAAATTAATTTGGAGCATAGCTCGAAACAAATAAGATAGCAAATGATATCAAAAAGGAAATTTTTTGGTAGTATATTTTGAAACGAGCAAATTAAGAATGGGTAAGATGGCAATTAGGTGCCCCAGATATCGCCGACCGAGCTTCTCTGTTCAAACTTCTTGAGGACCAATTAAGCTCAATATGTTTTAGGGGATCCGAGTGCTTTGTCGATGCCCAAGATGAAACATACTTCATCATTGTTAATTCAAGCGTAGCAAAACTCATCAGATGCCCCATCACGATTTGATCATAATTTGAGCTGCCCTTTTCGGGTTTTCGGCTCAAAGCCCATTTGGTCTCAAAGTGCCCTTTGCGGGTTATAACCTTGGCCTCTCCATTTTTTTTTTTGTGAAAAGCCTCAAAGTACCCTTTGCGGGTTTTCGCCTTGGCCTATTTCCTTCTTGAGCGAAGTGTTTATTGACTGAATCCGCATTAACTGGATTTGGGTGACTTTTCTGTATATATCGGCTAGTATAAATGCTTTTCCAAAAAAAGACCTTCTTTTCAACATAAGGTTCTTCCCAATTAGGCATCCACTTTTCACTAAAAACCTTTTGCATAGGGAGGATCTTTTCCAATACCAAGTCTCCTTCATGGAACACTCTGGGGAAGACTTTTGTTGTAAGCTCGCATCATTCTCTTCTGGTACATTTGACCATGACGGATGGCTCTTAACCTTTTTCCTTGCTCAAATTCAGTTGATCATACTAAGATTGAACCTATTCTGCTTTATCCGACTTTAGCTCTGACAGAATCCAAAGAAAATGAATCTCAACTTTGATGGGCAAGACTGTATCCATCCCATAAACCAATGAGAAAGGCGTTGCCCCGGTGGAGGTCCTAGCCAACACTCGAAAAGCAAAGAGGGTAAATGGTAACTTCTCTATACCAATATTTACAAGTCTCAAAAAAATCTTTTGGATGTTCCTTTCTCTCTTTCTTTTTTTTTTGCAGCCTTGATATGGCGTCTGATCTTTGAACAAACTGTCAACTTTGACATTATATTTAGACATGTAACTTTTGGCATCTGAAGTGACCTTCACCCTCTTAGTGAAGTAATTAACAACCAGAAAGATGACGATGTCTATTAGAAGCTTATGACTAGATCGTCCCCGTAACATCTATGCTCTACGTATATGGAGGAAACACTAAGTCTTGTCTTCCTCTATTTGGCATTTATGGCATACCTGACGCAATCTCCCTTTCATGGTAGACCAGCAGTACCTGAAACTTATAATCGACCTTGCTATCGAAAAACTCTTAGCATGTGCCTTTTCGAACACTCCATAGTCTCTTTGTGCCTAGGCATATCTTGATGCGATCATGCAAAGACATCTTTGAATTCTTGGAATACTCAATGACGTCTCACTTTGTTTCTGTGGTGGGCAAGGCTTCGATCTTCACTCATTTCCTAGACTCGCAATGTCTACTAACCCTTTGTATAGTAGAGTCTATTTTTGTTTTGTTCTACCATCTTTAACAAATCAAAAGATAAGTTACAATCTTTGACATTTTCAAAATCCTCAGATCCCTTTAGACCCATATTTCCCTTAAAAGGGAGTCCGTAACAGCGTCGTTCAGGTCTCGATATCTGGGTACCTATTGTAGGTACGGAGGAAAATTCTAAAGAATAAATGATTCCAAGGATAATTATTTATATGGTATGATTATGAATGAAATGGGAGGGTAAAGAGATATTTACTCAATATGAAACATAAAAATGCACTTTTTATTGAAAATAAAGATGGTTGAACATGAGCCTATTTCACAAAAGATTTTTATTGTTTCTAGGCTTAAAACAACACGTGTGTGTTGAACATTACTCTTTACTAGCTCTAAAGATTACAGGAATTTTATCCGCAGTCCATTTGTTCAGAACACTTCCAAGCTCATAGGGGCGACTGCCCCCTAGGTTTTCTTCATTTGATCCTCATGTCTTGTTGGATCTTAGCCAACTGTTCTTGTATCTGAGCCTGCAGTTGGTCTTGCATCTCTTTCTGCATCCGCTCTAACCTCTCTAACTTTTGATCAATAGCTTTTTTTTTTTTGGGTTTAGTAGCGGTGTTCCAGGATAACTATAATACGATCTCTAGTTAATAAGGCTCTTTTATGATATTAAATGCACATGATGCGATGTGATGCAAATGCATGATATGAATGCAAAAATAAAAGGCATCGATTACGGTTCAATTTCTTTTAAAAACTTATTTAAAAACAAATCCTTTACATAAAACAGAGTCACATATACGGCCTATCCCTTCTCAAGTCTGACTATATACACACAGCCGCATTATCTTCTACTTTATCAAGGAATTCGTTCTCCATAACAAGCCTTCTAACTTAGTAATCAAAACAGGAAT
Source organism: Gossypium rotundifolium (assembly GCA_025506655.1). NCBI lineage: Eukaryota > Viridiplantae > Streptophyta > Magnoliopsida > Malvales > Malvaceae > Gossypium > Gossypium rotundifolium. The sequence goes on along the minus strand of CP106731.1, from coordinate 13,747,412 downwards.
CGACGCCTTTTAAGTATGAAACGATATGCAAACATGGCCAAAATAAAACAGGTTAGTATCGCATAATAGCAACCAAAGCAAGTAAAAAATGTCAAACCACTGTAAGGGTAACCACTAAAGTTTAGCATGGCTATACCTAGGGTAGGCTCTTAGGGTTCACTATATGTGGTTTAGTTCTAAAGGAATGGTACCTGAACCATCATATTCCTCAATCCTTACCCATTATAGGCTCATATAGATCGAGTTTGGTTCAGGGGAATACATTTCCCTATGGCCATGCGGAGGTGAAAACCTCACGGAACCATAGGTACGGATGTATCCCGGAAGCAGTCCCCTAGCCCATACGGAGGTGAAAACCTCACGAAGGCATAGCTTCTCGCTCCCACTTAAAAGGTGTGACCACAACGGTCATGCAATATGAATGCAGAAAATATCATATGGGTCTCAAACCACAACAACCATATGACGCGACGCAAACTCATGCAATGAAAGGAACGAAATAAAAAAAATTATTTTCGATAAAAGGACATTAATCAATCAATTCTACGTCTTGACTTTCTTATTGGTCCCCAGTGGAGTCGTCAAGCTGTCGAAACCATTTTTTGTTTGGAAAACGGGCAGACTTTAGAAAGGAAAATGGAGTCGCCACCAATCTTTTTTGATGTATGATTGGGCCACTTTTGAAAACGTTTTGGTCTACGAATTTTAAGAAAACGAGCTCGGGAATCGATTACGCACGAGAAAGGATTAGCACCCTCGCAACACCCAAAATTGGTACCGTATTGATTGATTACTGTCCTTAATATCAAAAATAAAAAATATTTTAAAATATGAATCTTTAAAAATGTTTAGATAACTCACATTGGATATCGAAACTCTCTTGTTTCGAAAAGTTGAAATTTCACATCTAGTACGATAGGACACGATGTTTCAAACTATCGATACCAAGATCATTTCATGATTTCCAACATTCTTGTCTTGCAATTTTAAAAGGGTACTTCACTATTTGGCCAAACCAAAAATCGAAACCCAGCACGATTAGGCACGATTCCTTGAATTTCTAATCATGAAACATTGTCTTTATTTAAGAAATACGATAAAAGAATCTTTGAATGATATTTAGTTGTTTGGACGAACAAAAAATCGAAACCCAGCATGATTGGGCACGAATCCCTCGAACTTCCAAACACTAAACATTGCCTTATTTCCAAAAACATGATCAAAATCTTTAAAGGATATCTAGTGATCTAGACGAACGAAAAATCGAAGCCCAGCATGATTGGGCACGATTTCCCGAACTTCCAAACACAAAACATTGCCTTATTTTCAAAAAACCCGATCCAAAATCTTTCAAGGATATTTAGAGATCTAGACAAACGAAAAATCGAAGCCCAGCACGATTGGGCACGATTTTTGAACTTCCAAACACACAAGATTACCTATGTGAAACATTGTTTTTAAGATTTTGAAAAAAAAATCAAAGATAAATACGTGAAAATGTAGGCACGATTAATAGGAATAACCATAATGAACCCAAAGGGAAAATAAATATAATAATCTCGCTAATGTAATATAACACTCATAATAAGTAATTAATAATGAATATAAAAATCATGGTGATAATATTAACATTAATAAAAAATATTAGTAAAAGAAACAAAGGTATACTAATAATAATAAAATAGTAGATATAAAAATAATAATATATAATAAAACAATTAAAGTAAACCATGACATATAATAGATATACGATAAATACAACAATAATAAATGTAGCATAGTAATAATGATATCTGATGTAAAATCATAGGGATAACAATAATAAAATGATAGTAGTACAGTAAAATAAAATATGAGTAAATTTTGTAATAAAATAATAAAATAACAATAAAGTTAATAGTAATAATAATAAAATAATAGTAGTAAAACAATAGTATATACAAAAACCATAATATATAATAATATAAAATATAAAGAATATAATTATGACAATAATAAAAAGGCAATAAAACATTGAAAAAAAAAATCTAATGGCAAAATAACAAAACAATAAAAAAAAAGGACTGAATTGGATCAAAGTCGAAAGCTTGGGGTTAAAATTTAAAAAATGAAAAAAATGGAGGGGGACACAATTAAAATTTGGTACAAAGGAAAGGGGCCTACTGCAATTTACCCATTTAGGGTAAAATGGCGCATGCGCAAAGCCGCCCTCCCCTTTTACACAGCACATTTTTTGCTTTATTTTTAAATCTAAAAAACCAACATTTTCATTCCCCATTTCTGCTTTAACATAGGCGGAAACCCTCCCCTCTTTCTTTGATTCCCCTTTTATATTTCGAAACAAAACCAAGAGCCCCCTATGCGCGTATCGATGGCGACGGTCAAGGAAGCTCGGTGAGTCCCTCTCGATCTTTCCTCTTTTAGTTTTAAAAAACTTTTATATGTTTAAGATTCTATTTTTTTAAAAAAACAAAGAAAGAAAGGAAAAAAAAACAAAAAAAATAAACGAAGAAAACAAACAGATTTGGGGGGAAAAAAATCTTTGCTATGTTTTTTTGATTCACTGCTATGGAAAATGTATATTCTCCATACCAAAAAAATCCCTCCTTTTTTACATGTTTGATTTCGACTTTTATAGCCTCTTTTACAAACGATTTTTTTTATTTTGTAGGTACGTGGGTGATTATATCTCTGACGTGGCATGGTGGAGTGTCGCATGTTGCGGGGTGGTTGCGTCCGTGGTGCTAGAGAAATTCTTGGTGCGTGAAATTAGTTCTGGCTAGGGTTTTGACTTTATGTTTAAGTAATGGGCTAGTGATTTGGGCTAGGTTAATTAAGACTTGGGCTTCTTTATATGAGTTAGTTAATGGGCTGTAATTTTTGGGCTTTGGTTGGGGTAAAAATTAGGTCATACAACTACCCTCTTTACTTGTTGTCGTGTAATGGAAACGAAGCAAAGATTCTGAAGAGCCAATTTTGCCCCATCTTGCTGAGTCTTGATTTCTTGGTGCTTCTTCTCTTCAAGTAGCCTCACTTTAATCCACTGCATCTTCAAGCGCATAGGAGTTTTGTTTCAATCTGCTCCACTACTGCTCAGTGGAGATAAGATCTGCTTTCTTTCAGCCTGCTTCACTCCTGCTCAGTTGAGATAAGGATATAATCTTCAGTCTGCTCCATTGCCAATACATGGAGATAAGACCTGCTGTACTCGATCCGCTCCCACTCTTTCGGTGAAGATAAGATCGCTTTCTTTCACTGCTCCACTCTTGCTTGATGGAGATAAGGCTATGATCTTCAGTCTGCTCCATTGCCAATACATGGAGATAAGACTTGCTGTATTCGATCTGCTCCACTCCTGCTCAGTGAAGACAAGATCTGCTTTCTTTCAGCCTGCTCCACTCTTGCTCAGTGGACATAAGGCTATGATCTTCAGTCTGCTCTATTGCCGATATATGGAGATAAGACTTGCTAGTCGATCGGCTCCACTCCTGCTCAGTGAAGATAATATCTGTTCTTTCAGCATGCTCCACTCTTGCTCAGTGGAGATAAGGCTATAAACTTCAGTCTGCTCCATTATCGATACATGGAGATAAGACTTGTTATATTCGATCTGCTCCACTCCTGCTCAATGAAGATAAGATCTGTTCTTTCAGTCGGCTCCACTCCTGCTCAGTGAAGATAAGGCTATAAACTTCAGTCTGCTCCATTGCCGATACATGGAGATAAGACTTGTTATATTCGATCTGCTCCACTCCTGCTCAGTGAAGATAAGATCTGTTCTTTTCGGTCTACCCCATTGCAGATACATGGAGATAAGACCTATCTTCGATCTGTTCCACTCCTACTCAGTGGGATAAGATCTGCTATTTTCAGCCTGATTAAGGCTTATCATCTTCGATCTGTTCCACTCCTGCTCAGTGGGATAAGATCTGTAATTTTTAGCTTGCTACCCTACTACTTAGGGAATTAAGGCTCGTCGTCTTTGATCCGCTCCACTTTCGGTGGGATAAGATCGCTATTTTCGACTGCTACCCCTACCGCTAGGAATTGAGGCTCATCATTTTTACCCGCCCACTCCCGCCGGTGTGATAAAGTGCGTGAATCGACTGCTAACCTCTCGCTTAGGAATTGAGGCTCATAGTTTTGACTGTTCCACTCACCTCGCGGTGGGATAAGGTCTATAGTCTTCAGCCCGTTACCTTATTGCTTAGGGTATTAAAGCTCAACATCTTCGACTTGTTCCACTGCTGCTCAGTGGGATAAGATCTGATATTTTTGGCCCGTTACCCTACTGCTTAGGGAATTAAGACTCAATGTTTTTGACCTGTTCCACTCCTTTCGGTGGGATAAGGTGCGTAATCTTCTGTAACCTCCATAAATTTTGCTACATTATCCTCCGGGAACCTACCTGTAGAATTGATTTCATGGGATATATGTTTATGCCAAATGATTAGAATGTCATGAAAAATGCTCCTAACCATATGTATTATGAATGTTATGAATGAGTGTAAAATGAGAATGATCTATTTTTAACACTTGGACTGTCATTGCTTGTTGTTTATTAAGGTGATATCCGTGACATATGTCTTCTTTGTTCAGCTGATACTTCTAACAGAGAATCTAAAGATGTCGTCACTGCTTAGTCCCTTTTCTCAAGTGCTCCGAGCCCTTTAAGACTGGTTAGTTCTAAACAATTGTCCTATTTTGGATTCTTGTATTATTTAGAGACTTTTAGAGTAATACGCAAAACTTCTTTTGTGAAAGCATTATTAGTTTAGTAATCATTATTTCAATATGAAATGCTTGGAAAAGATCATAATAATGGACAAGAAAGAAATTAATTAGGAGCATAGCTCGAAACAAATAAGATAGCAAATGCAATCAAGAAGGAAATTTTTTGGTAGTGTATTTTGAAACAAGCAAATTAAGAATGGGTAAGATGGTAATTAGGTGCCCCAGATATCGCCGACTGAGCTTCTCTGTTCAAACTTCTTGAGGACCATTTAAGCTCAATATGTGTTTAGGGGATCCAGAGTACTTTGTCGATGCCCCAAGATGAAACATCCCAAGATGAAACATACTTCATCATTGTTAATTCAAGCATGGCAAAACTACTGTATGCCCCATCACGATTTGATCATAATTTGAGCCACCCTTTTTGGTTTTCGGCTCAAAGCCTCTTTGGTCTCAAAGTGCCCTTTGCGGGTTTTCACCTTGGCCTCTCTATTTTTTTTTTTTGTGAAAAGCCTCAAAGCACCCTTTGCGGGTTTTCGCCTTGGCCTATTTCCTTCTTGAGCGAAGTGTTTCTTGACTGAATCTGCATTAACTGGATTTGGATGACTCTTACCATCTATCTCGGCTAGTATAAATACTATTCCAGAAAAAAAAGACCTTATTTTCAACATAAGGTCCTTCCCAATCAGGAATCCACTTTTCTCTAAAGTCCTTTTGCATAAGAAAGATCTTTTCCAATACCAAGCCTCCTTCATGGAACACTCTAGGGAAGACTTTTGTTGTAAGCTCGCATCATTCGCTTCTGGTACATTTGACCATAATAGATGGCTCTTAACCTTTTTGCTTGCTCAGATTCAGTTGATCATACCGAGATTGAACCCATTCCGCTTTATCCGACTTTAGCTCTAACGGAGTCTGAAGAAAATGAATCTCAACTTTGATGGGCAAGACTGTATCCATCCCATAAACTAATGAGAAATGCGTTGCCCCGGTATAGGTTCTAGCCAATACTTGAGAAGCAAAGAGGGTAAATGGTAACTTCTCTATGCCAATATTTACAAGTCTCAAAAAAATCTTTTGGATGTTCCTTTCTCTCTTTTTTTTTTGCTGCCTTGATATGGCGTCTGATCTTTGAACAGCCTGTCAACTTTGACATTATATTTAGACATGTAACTTTTGGCATATGAAGCGAACTCTTAGTCCTCTATTTGGCATTTATGGCATACCGACATAATCTCTTTTCATGGTAGACCAAAAGACTGAAACTTATACTCGACCTAGCTATCGGAAAACTCTTAGCATGTGCCTTTTCGAACACTCCATAGTCTCTTTGTGCCTAGGCATATCTTGATGCGATCATGCAAAGACATCTTTGAATCCTTGGAATACTCAATGACATCTCACTTTGTTTCTGTGGTGGGCAAGGCTTCGATCTTCACTCATTTCCTAGACTCGCAATGTCTACTGACCCTTTTGTACAGTAGAGTCTATTTTCGTTTTGTTCTACCATCTTTAACAAATCAAAAGATAAGTTACAATCTCTTTTCAAAATCCTCAGATCCCTTTAGACCCATATTTCCCTTAAAAGGGAGTCCGTAATAGCGTCGTTCAGGTCTCGATATCTGGGTACCTATTGTAGGTACGGAGGCAGATTCCAAAGAATAAATGATTCTAATGATGATTATTTATATGGTATGATTATGAATGAAATGAGATGGTAGAGAGATATTTACTCAGTATAAAACATAAAAATGCACTTTTTATTAAAAATAAAGATGGTTGAACATGAGCCTATTTCACAAAAGATTCTTATTGTTTCTAGGCTTAAAACAGAGTGTGTTTTGAACATTACTCTTTACTAGCTCTAAAGATTGCAGTGAATTTCATCCAGGCTCTTTTGTGATAATGCATCAGCTTGTTCTTATTTAAAAATAAAGTCCTTTACATAAAATGAGTCACTTCCAAGCTTCATAGCCTTTTAAGTATGAAACGCTATGAATGCCTCTAGGTGGCTTACCTAGGTATCTTGGTTCACTATATGTGGTTTAGTTCTAAAGAAGTGGCACCGAACCAAGAGATTCCTCAATCCTCTTGATCCTCATGTCCTATTGGATCTTAGCCAACTCTGTTTTGTATCTCGAGCTCGCAGCTTGGTCTTGCATCTCTTTTCAGATCCGCCTAACCTCTAACTTTGGATCAATAGCTGCTTTTTTCCCGTGTAGTAGTGTTCCGTGATAACTATAATACAATCTCTAGTTAATAAGGCTCTTTTGTGATATTAAATGCACATGATGCGATGTGATGCAAATACATGATATGAATGCAAAAATAAAAGGCATCGATTCTGGTTCAATTTCTTTTAGAAAACTTATTTAAAAAATAAAGTCCTTTACATAAAACAGAGTCACATATACGGCCTATCCCTTCTCAAGTCTGACCATATACACACGGCCGCATTATCTTCTGCTTTATCAAGGAATTCGTTCTCCATAACAAGCCTTCTAACTTAGTAATCAAAACAGGAATCGACGCCTTTTAAGTATGAAACGATATGCAAACATGGCCAAAATAAAACAAGTTAGTATCGCATAATAGCAACCAAAGCAAGTAAAAAATGTCAAACCACCGTAAGGGTAACCACTAAAGTTTAGCATGGCTCTACCTAGGTAGGCTCAGGTTCACTATATGTGGTTTAGTTCTAAGGAAGGGTACTGAACCAAGAGATTCCTCAATCCTCACCCATTATAGGCTCATACAGATCGAGTTTGGTTTAGGGAATCCATTTCCTATGGCCATGCGAGGAGAAACCTCACGAACCATAGGTACGAATGTATCCTTAAGGCCCTCAGCCAATGCAGAGGTGAAAACCTTACGAAGGCATAGTGTGACCACTTAAAGGGTGTGACCACAACGGTTATGCAATATGAATGCAGAAAATATCCTTTGGGTCTCAAACCACAACAACCATGCAATGAAAGGTACGAAATAAAAAAAATTATTTTCGATAAAAGGACATTCATCAATCAATTCTACGGCTTGACTCTCTTATTGGTCCCAGTGGAGTCGACAAGCTGTCGAAACCATTTTTTGTTTGGAAAACGGGCAGACTTTAAAAAGGAAAATGGAGTCGCCACCAATCTTTTTTGAAGTGTGATTGGGCCACTTTTGAAAACGTTTTGGCCTAGAATTTTAAGAAAACGGCTCTTGAGTCGGTTACACGAGGAAGGATTAGACCTCGCAACACCCAAAATTGATACCGTATTGATTGATTAATGTCCTTAATATGAAAAATTAAAAAATATTTTAAAATATGAATCTTTAAAATGTTTAGATAACTCACATTGGATATGAAACTCTCTTGTTCAAAAGTTGAAATACCACATCCAAAGACGATAGACACGATGTTTCAAACTATCAATACCAATATCATTTCATGATTTCCAAACTCACATTGGCCAAACCAAAACCTAAAACCCAAAGCGATATCCTTGAAACTCTTTATTTAAGAAACACGATTGTTCAAAAGTTGAATTGCCTTATCCAAAATTTTAAAAACTTTTATATGTTTAAGAGTCTGCGTATTTTTCAAGGAAAACAAAGAAAGAAAGGAAAAAAAAAACAAAAAAAAAGGGAAAAAAATAAACGAAGAAGACAAACAGATTTGGGGGGAAAAAAGGCCTTTGCTCTGTTTTCTTTGATTCACTGCTATAGAAAATATATATTATCCGTACCAAAAAAATTTCTCATTTTTTACATGTGATTTCGGCTTTTATAGCCTCTTTTACAAACGATTTTTTTCTATTTCGTATGTACGTGAGGGACTATATCTCTGACGTGGCATGGTGGAGTGGCGCACGTTACGGGGTGGTGGCGTCCGACGCGCTAGGGGGCTGCTGGTGCGTGGGGGTGATTGCGGCTAGGGTTTCTAACTTTGTGTTTAAGTAATGGGCTAGTGATTTGGGCTAGGTTAATTAGGACTTGGGTCTGCTGTAACAAGTTAGTTAATTGGCTGTAATATTTGGGCTTTGGTTGGGGTAAAAATTAGGTCATATACTAAGATTAATCAAATTTAATCAAAATTAAATCAATTATATAGCGTGAATTAAATATGTTTAAGGGTTGCGTTACTCTCAAAAAAAATAAATCTATTTGAAATATAAATTAAATTTGAGTTCAAAGTGCGAGTTTAGTCCGACTTATTTTTAAGTTTGTATTGTATTATATAATGCTATTAAATCTAGAATAATTACCATAATTTAAGCATTACAAAAATTGTTAGGTTGCTTATATTTAATATTGTAATAGAAATTTTATACAAAATTATTAAAATTAAATTCAAAATAATCTAAATATTTTTAAAAAATTATATCAACTAATTTAAAATAAGTGCAACTTTAGTTATTTATAAATATCGATAAAATTAGACAAAATTTTGCTTATATTTTGAATCAAATTAAATTTAAATAAATATAAAATATATTAATATCATGTTTAAATTTGACTTGATTCATGGGTCGGGCTTCTCACCCAAGCTCGAAGGCCCACTCAAAATTTGGAAGGATTTGGGTCAAAATATTAGGCCCGAAAATGAGTTTCGATAAAAAATTAAGCCCGTTTAAAATATGAATTGGGCCCGAGCTTGAATGTTCAAGGCCTGAGCCTAAATCGGCCCGACCCATTTTAAGTTTATAATACTTTATATTATGTTTTTTTTCATATATTATGCAATTTAAACTACATTAAAAAAATAAGTCTATACTAAATATATAATACTACTTTAATGTAAACATTAAAATAATGTTAAGATGACTATATATAAAATTTCAATAGATAAAAATATATAAAATTATTAAATATTAAAATAAAACAATATAAATATTTTTTAAAATAATTTTATAAATAATATGGGTAGATCTAATATGAAATTCAATTAATTTTTTATAAATATGGGCGAGTTTAAGTAAAATTTTAAATTTAAATTTTAAATTGAATTAAACTTAAATAAATATAATATATATTAATATTACGCTTAGATCCGATTCGATCCATGGAGACTTTAAGTGGCATCAATAGATTTTCTTTTTTTTTTTTAATAATTTATGCTCTAAGATTTAACTGGACAAAAGAATCTATTGAAACTTGGGCCATTAGGGTTAGACGGACCCTTTTATTAGTAAAAGGGTTGGGAAGCCTGACTCTTCGGCGCCGCCTCCTTCTCCATCCATCTCATTCTTCTATATATCTTTTAAAACCCTAAATCGATTTTCATTCATGAGTTATTTCTTATTTGTTTCTGATGCAAAGAATGTCTTCACAAAAATTTAACAGAGTTTTTAGTTGGTGTTTTTCTCCTTCTTTTTGGTTTTGGATATGCTTTTTGGTTTTGCCTATGATGGTATTAAATATACTTTGAGTGATGTTTTCTCTTTGAAATAATTCTAATCTGAGGCAAAGAAGTAGCCCAAATTCTTTTATGTGCTTGATTCTTTCCATATGCTTTGAGAGATGTTTTCTCTTTGAAATAATTCTAATCTGAGGCAAAGCAGTAGCCCAAATTCTTTTATGCGCTTGATTCTTTCCATATGCAACTAGCATAAATTTTGTAGACTGATATCTGTATGCCCTTGTTTGGGTGATTGGTAACTCACTCTTCCTGCGAATCTATGTTTCTATTCTTTTCGAAGTACTATGCAGTTTTACATGAATTTTGCCTATGAAATCTCAGCTTTAAGCTGATTTTTTTTTTTTTTTTTTTTGGTTTAAGATCTTACAAAGTTATCTTGTGCTTCGACTAAATTTGAAGCTGAGTTTTGTTTACTAAAGGGAGCTAAAGTTTTCTTCTTTTAGCTTCGTTTTTTAACCGAAGGTTGAACTCTGTTGATAGTAACTTTAAGCTGGTTTGCGCTTGTGAAAAAATTGTCTCTGTATCTTATAGATCTATGTTTTCTTGATTGCCACTGATTGTCTAGAATTGCAATGATTTTGTCTCATGAATTTTTTATTTTTTATTTCTAAATTTCTTGATTTTCCTTTAAAATCTGGTTGTTCTCTCACATGAATTTGTGCAAGTGACGATAAAGATAGACAGGGACATCAGTACCCATTGGAGGATGATGAGTTGTCTAAAATGGGAATCTCTCTGATGCACAAAACTAATTGGTTTTATTTCATGCATGAGTTTCTATTTCATGATTTGATAAAATTTATACAAAATTTTAGACGAAAGGTTTCTAAGGAGTATTTTGGTGTATGCTTAATCCATTAATCCTTGTTTTAAGCTTGAAAGACTCAGGTTCGTCTATGATGCATCTTAATGTACGTATTATCAGATCAAATAATGATGATATCTCATTATTGTCACTACCTCTGAGACAAACCATATGTCAGATATATTACTACTAATTCCTCACTTTGCAAGTCTAGATTTTTGGGTTTTGAATTGTAGTTTCAACGAAGGGATTTTGCACTTCATTGAATATGGATTTCTTTCGTTCTGTAGGTTTTGCACTTCATCGAATATGGATTTTGCAATTCTTTATTGAGTCTATAGGTTTTGTGCTTTGTATATTTTGCTGTAGTTGACTACTTTTTTGCTGCTACAGCTTGAAATGCCTAATGGTTCAGCGGAGTTGTCTTTTGTGGTTGAAATGCCTAATGATTATTATAAAGAACGGAGATTTGAATGGTGCTTCTTGTTGCAGCTTGATGATTATTATTGAGCTCCAAAGGGCATTGCATGTGATAAACAATTTTATATCAAATATGAAGGCATAAATACAAGCTGTTTTTCTTTATGTATCATGTTACAATTTATACTATTAAAGAACTCAGTGATCGAATTAGTTGCATTGGGTTAAGCAATTAATTAATCAATCTATATTAATTAGGAAGTGATACCCTGACTTGATTTTCCTTTGGCGCCCTCCTCTTTGTTCATCCATCCCATTCTTCTATAACTCTAGTAAAATCTTAACTCTTTTAAACAATTGTATGCATATTTCACAATTTAATCGAGTTTGTAATTGATAATTTTTTCCGTTTATGTTTTTGTTTATTCTATTTTTTGATAAATTGTTTATTCTAATTTTGTTTTGCCTATGATGGTATTAAATATACTTTGAGAGATGTTTTCTCTTTGAAATAATTCTAATCTGAGGCAAAAAAGGAAATCCCAATTCTTGTGTGCTTGATTTTATATTTGGTTTTTGTTATTGATTCTGCTTATATGTATGGATTTTCATATGTAACTACCAAAATCAGTAAGCCCTTCGTGCCACTGATTTGGAGTCTGGATTTGTAGTTTTTTTTAATTTCATTAATTGTTTCTAAATGTCTTGATTTTCCATTCAAACCTTGTTGGTTTCTCTTAGAAATTTATGCAAGTGACGATAAAAATAGACAGGGACATCAGCACCCATTGGAGGATGATGAGTTGTCTAAAATGGGAATCTCTCTGATGCACAAAACTAATTGGTTTTATTTCATGCATGAGTTTCTTTTTCATGATTTCATAAATTTTATACAAAATATTAGATGAACGGTTTTGAAGGTGTGTTTGTTTATATGTTTAATCCATCAATCATTGTTTTAAGCTTGAAAGACTCAGGTTTGTCAATGATGCATCTTAATGCACGTATTATCAGATCAAATAATGATGATATCTGATAATTGTCACTACCTCTGAGACAGACCGTAAGATATGTCTATTGAATTTTGCTTTAATTTGGATTGTTTCATAAGCAAATTTAATACTTAATGATTGTCACTTCTTTATGTTGATGGTGTTAGATGTACTTTTGGTTGAATTCAGTAGCAGTAGGCTTTTCTTCTATTTGTTTCTCACTTACCCTTGTGTGGAGTAGGGTTATATACCTATCTTAATTCTGGTAATCATATCTTTGTACTTGTAAGCAAATTCTCATTGATGTTGTGCTGGCTTGTTCAATTGGTGTAGCTGCTGTTTCTTCTTGCTGTCTTATAATATCTACATATTTTGCTGAAGTTCATCTTAGATTATAAGAATCAATTGCCAGTGAGGATATCTATTACAAATACCATCTTTCGGGACTGAATGGCTCTTCGAGCTTTGATGTCCGTCTGCAAATCTGAGGCATTTGTGCTGCATATAATGCTAGCATGTAGTGTAATAGAAAACCATAAATAGTTCGACATTTTGTTGGGAAACGTATTATGTTTAATATATTCATAGTAATTATTGTTTCATCAAATTTGAATCATAGGCTTACAAAAATTGTATGACATTTGATTTTCAGCTTTATCAGAGTCTTGGACGTCATGATGTTTATTAGCCTTGGATATCATACTACCTTATAGCTGGTTTGTTCTAATGGAAAAGGATCTCTCTATGTTAAAAATCTAGGTTTTTCTTGGGTGACACCAACTGATTTATAGTCTAGAAATTCAATGATTTAGTTCTCCACTGAAATCTTGTTAAAAATATGTGCAAATGACGATAAAAATAGACAGGGACATCAGTACCCATTGGAGGATGATGAGTTGTCTAAAATGGGAATCTCTCTGATGCACGTAAAGAATTCATTCTGAAGCATGTATTTCTTTTCAAGCTTTGATAATTGTTATACAAAATTTTAGATGGAATCAGATTATTGTCTATTTAAGTTCTGTTACATGCTAATAATCTTTGTTTAAATCTTGATTAGCTGGTTTGTCAATGATGCATCCTAATGCACGTATTAGCAGATCAAATAATGGTGATCTCTTTATTGTCACTGCCTCTTAGACAGACCAGACCATTTGATGCGTATTTAATTTGCTTTAATTGTGTCATACATTTGGTGATGGTGTTAAATTTTTACTTGAGTTAATTCTGTAACAGTCTTTGAAGCTCTCTGACCATGTATGCCAAACTTTTTGCCACTAAATTGCTGACTTTGCAGTTTCGATTTTTGGTCATGTTAAACCAGTATTTGTTCCATTCTTGTTCCAGGGGCAGTGTGTAAATATACTTCTTCGCTGAAGTTGTAACTTATTTAAGAATCAGTGTCCAATCAGGTGCTGAATAGCCTGCCTTAGCTCATGATCTTCTTTTACAAATATGGGGTTTTGCTTTACTTTGATTGTGCATCATGTTCTTATGTAACCTGATTGTTGTTAAGATCTAAGGATGCTTTTGTGCTGTGCTTAGTTCTAGTAAGTCGACATCAATTTTTCGACTGTGGCTTATGAATTGATGTTTATTGAATACTTATTAATTGAAACTCATTTGAATACTAATTCCAAGTAATTAGTCCGCTAGAATTTACTAATCAAAGCATTAATGTCATCACAAAAACCTTGAAGCAACGTAAAAAGTCTCATCGCATGTGTAAGTAGAGCTTGAGCAACTGAGTCACAATCTCCTTTATCTTGAAGCTATTTGGATAAACTAATCTATGTCCTTCGTTATTCGTTTGCCATGAGAGTCAAGTAATTCTTTCTTCTCACCAAGTTGGCCTTGGGTGAATATTCCTACCAAAAAAACTATACCCTTTTTTCAAGCTTTACGTACTGCATTCGTCAGCCTTGAACAGCCCTTAGTAAAATCGGAATAGCCGAATCGATTTGGTAATTGATTTGTTGGTTCATTGGAGTTTTAGTTTAGTCCCAGAAGATTTCTTTTAAAGCTCCTTGCGATGAGCCCCAGCAAGTAACAACACATCATTAGTAAAGAATAGATGTGAGACAGCTAGAGTCTTCGGATCAATCAAAATGCCAAGAAGGACCGACTTGAATTGCATTTGCAATTACGGTGGAGAGGTTATCCATATTGTAATAAGCCCAAATTGCCTGGTCTACCAGAAAATAAAAATTTTTAGAGTTCCAGTTTTGTTACAAGCCTAAAAAATGAAGGAAATCCAAAAGTAACTCTATTTCAAATACAAGCCCAATAGCCCTAAATGATTAAATATTCAGAGTAAAATAAAACCCTAGTCCCTCCGCTCCGTTTTTCCTCAGCCACATCGCTTGTGCCTTGTCTCGAGGTCTGTCTGTAAGCTTGCACCGAAATGAAAAATTCCTTCTCCTCTTCGTCAACGCTTGCAAACAAGCAAAAAAGGAAAAGCAGAAACGAAGTAAATATACAGCAATGAATAGTAGCAAAAAGAATTCAAAAATATTGTATTGTTCGGCTATAAAGTCACCACAAACACGAAATGTAATTTTTTTTAAGATAATATCAACCAAAAAATAGAACTTAGAGTTAAAAAAGTGATTTTGTTATTATTTTTTTACGAATTTATTTTTTAATAAATAAAAAAATAAAGAAAGGGGGAAAGAGGGGTTGAAACTTACCGTTTCTTGGTCGCTCGTCACCACCGGAGATCTCTTCCGTTCACAAAAGCCATGAAAACCATTCGGGTTCGTTTGGGCTTCGAGAGAAAAGCGGAGAGAGGCGGGGTTGGGTTGTTTTCCTTTTTTGAGGGGTTTTCCCCCTTTGATCTAAATCTAGGTTTTTTAAAAACAAATAATTTTTTTTTTCAGTTTCCCAGCCGATGTTGGTGACCGGAGGTCGGCGTGATGATCGATGGCCAGACCCCCTACCAGACCAGAGGGTTGAGGGAGAATGTTTGAGAGGTTTTTTCAGAATTCTTTTTTGAAATGAATGCTAAATGATTTTTTTTTTTGTCAAAAATCGACTATATAGTTCGTCAAAATGGCGTGGTTTTGAAAGTTAATTTTAAAGGCCGAAGCCGAAACGATGTCATTTTAGCCTCCAACCCGAAACCTGACCTGCTCCAATCTCAGGATCCGCGTGTTTTTTGCGGAAGGGTCTAATTGCACTTTTAGCCCTTCCGTTTTTGCAGCGCGCTTCAATTTGGTCCTTTTTCATTTTTTTTTTTTTTATGAATTTTGCCACTAAATTTTCCACGCATTTAAATTTAGTCCCCAGTTGGTCTGCAGAGGAAATGACATGTGTCCTAGGGCTTAGGTTATTTGCCCGTTTAGTCCTCATTTGTTTTTGCGCCTTTCGAATTAGTCCTTTATTTATTTTTTATGTCTTAATTTATCCTGTTAATTTAATTTGAGTGGTAATCAGGTCCTTTATTCATTTTAATTCTTTATTTATTTATTAGCTAGCTTATTTAGTATTATTTTATTTTTTAGTTTATATTTAAAACTATTTCTCTTATTATTTTCTTTTTATAGGGTATTTTGTTCATTTTACTTTATTATTTTTACTTTTATTGCTCCTTTTGTATATGTGCTTAAAATTGGATTGTGGATATGTTTATTAGCATTTTTTTTTTTTTACTTTTGTTCATTATTCTTTTACCTTTTAAAATATCCAAATTTAATACTATATATTTATTTTACTTATTTACTCATTTATTTATCATTCTTTTACTTTTAAAATATTTAAATTTAATATTATGTATATTTATTTTATCTATTTACTTATTTATTTATTATTCTTTCACTTTTCAAATGCTTAAATTTAATATTGTTTATATTTGTTTTATCTATTTATTCACTTATTTATTCTTTTACTTTTTAAAAAAATTAAATTCGATATTATTCATATTTCTTCTATCAATTTATTTATTTATTTTTTAAATACTTCAATTTAATTATATTTGTTTTATCTATCCATCAATTTATTATTCTTTTTAAATATTTACAATTGGACACCACTTATATTCATTAAGCACTTTTCATTTTCATTTTTTATTTTGAGTTACTTTATTTATTATGTTGTGATGTCATAAATTGATTTTCTTATTGATAATACTCTAGAACGTCATATTTTTATATGCTAATTGTATATTTATTTTGAGTATGATTCTACTAATTTGGGCTATTTATGGTCTTTTACCTTGTAGGGACTAAATTGGAGGCAAAATCAGAATTAAGGGCCAAAAGCGTGAATTTAGAGATAAAATGGGCCAATGTGCGACACAAGAAAAAATTGGTACCAAAAGTGCAAGCATGGAGGACATAAGGGCTGAAATGCAAAAAAGAAGAGTTTTTATTCTATTAGACTCTATTTTGTTTATATTATGATAATTAATATTAAGATAATTATTAATGATTATTTAATTTAGGATTTATTTTATTTATCTTTGATTATTTGTAATTATCTTTAAGAATTTAAGTAGGACTAGTGTATCTATCTTAGCACTATAAATAGGGGATGAAGTGACTCAGTTTGGTTGTTCATCTTTTTCTGTAAACACTCTCCCCATAAGTCTTTGTACTTTTCATATTTCTTTTTGATAAAATCTCAATTTATATTTATGTTCTTTTCCACCACAACCATGAGCCACTAAAACCCATCTAGCTAAAAGTTGCTGAAAATCCCCAAAAAAGGGTTCTTGAGGTTTAGAATCCGCATTTAGCCTTCTCAACAGGGTATTCATCGTTTCTCCGCATTACAGGGCTGATGCTTCTGTCCATGTCCCTTAAGAAGTGATCTTTTCAATGTGTGTAAGGAACGACCGCTTTGTATATTTTGATAAGGTTGCACAGTCGGTTCGTTAGCTTACTGCGTCAGAGGTTGGCGAGCCCAAGAGACAAAATGGCGTGGGATTCGCCATTGAGAAACATTGATCTAGCATAGATGATCCCGCAAGAGCGATTGTTGGCTAGAGTCAGGTTCCACCAAATCGAAATCTAAATCCTTGGAGTTGGTGGTCGTAGGCGTCCTCTTCCACTATAATTGACTTATTCGAGTTGAGAAGGATCATTTAAAAGCTAAGGATTGAACCCAAGGCGGATCGAGGCAACTGGAGGCTAGAATCTCTCCACATAAGAAACTTTATCTAAACTCTTTCTTTTTATTTTCCTCATTTTAATTTTCGTAATTTATTCTCGTAATTTCAATTCGTCTTAAATTCTATTTTTATTTTATTTTATTTTCATTTCCAGATCAAAATTATTAATTTTGTTTTTTATTTTTCCAGGAATGCAAGTTTTCTTGGTTAAGAAATTATCCAGGATTTCAAGAACGAGCATTCGTACAATCCGGTCCTTGAGGATTTGACCCTACTTTCCCTTTACTATTATTTTTATTATTGTACAAGGAATATGATATTTTTGGTTCTTTCAACGACGCATCACTTATTATTGCTGTATTCACATTATTATTGTCATAGTATTTGTCCATTTACTAATTATTTATCATTCTAATATAAATGTTCTACCCATAGCCACATCACATTATTTCATTATCATTGTATTATACACTATGTTCAAACTACATTTTTCCTTTTTTTTTATATGATGCCCGAATTAAATATATATACCATCGTAAGTGTTACATTAATTTTTATTCGATGCATAAAAATAAAACTTCTAAAAATAAGTAATGTTTCATATTTGGTGATTCGAGAAGTCGTACTCTAACTTGCGGGGTTTCGATTTTCTCGTTGAATCTAAATAACCAAATATCCTTTTAAAATTAAAATATGTGAGATTTAAATAAAAAATAAAAGGCAAGCTTATTCTCAAGAATTTGAGGTGTCGTGTCCTAACTTACGGGATGTGACATTTTGTTACCGTGAGATAAGAGAGTCTTTAACATACATTTCAATTTACTCAAGCATTTTTTAAAAAATATTAATACAAAGAGAGATCGTATTTTTAAATTCTTTTCGGGTTTTCAATTTTCGACACCAAGACTTTAATTAATCAACTAGGTGCCAATTTTGGACGTCATGAGGATGCTAATCCTTCCTTGTGCGTAACCGACTCCCGAACTCGTTTTCTTGAATTTTGTAGACCAAAAATCTTTGTTTTAGTAAATCAAACCGTTTATTAAAACGATTAAATTATGAGGTGATCCGATCACACTTCATAAAAAAAAAAGATTGGTGGAGTCTTCATTTTTTTTTTAAAAAATTTGATTTCAAAAAAAGTTTCGACACGCACAAAATAAAAACATAAAAGAGATATCAGATTCCCTCATCGGAGTCTCATTGAATGGCGACTCACATTACATGATTTTAAATTTTAAGAGAATATATGATTTTAAATTTTAAGAGATTAGAAATATATTGAAGGAAAAGAAAAATGTTGTGTTAAAAATAATTTGTCATATAATATAGTTTTAAAATAGGAATAATATAATTTTGGCTTTTGCACTTCGTAATAACTAGATTCATTTTGATTTTTAAATTTGAATTCTATCAAAATTTGATGATCGACTATTGTTATTGTAATATGATTGGATTCCGTCAAGATTTGATGATCTAACTGTTGTTATTGTAATATGATTGGATTGGTTGGTTGAACCAATTAAAATTATAATTGATCGATATCTTGATTTAAAACAAAAGTTGAACCAATTGAATAAAAATTATTCAAAATAAATAAAATGGGACAAAAATTAGTTGTTAAACAAGTTGAATTGATTTAATAAAATTTTTGATTTTAAAATTTTTGAATTTTTATTATTTAATTAATTATTATTGGTCTAACAATTGAGCCAATTAAACAAATTGAATTAGGAGCCAGTAGTCCTGATCGATTCAATTATTGGTTCATTATTAGAACACCATATGTGATATTATAAGATTGTATCATTTTAAAATTTTATAAAAGTTTTTAATTTTCAAGTAATGACGTGACATAATCTTAAAATGTATACATAATTAAACAATTATATTTTTAAGAATGAATCTACTTGCCAAATGCAAGTACCAAAATGAAAATATATATATATATATATCAAAACGGACTTAATTATCACATGTGTCAATATTATTATTTTTACCTTAAAAAGATTGTTGTACTTTCCAAAAGGAAATTATATCTTAAAACAATTTTTTATGTTATTATATGCGATTTTAATTGTCAAACACATCAAATTATCCAAGAATTAGGATACTCACCAAGTTTAAAGACTTGATTGATATTTAAAATGTAATAAATAAACTATTACATAAAATAATGTATTTTAAAAATTAAAAATAACATGAAACAGCCTTAAATGAATTTAAATTATAAATAATGACATTTTTAAGTAAATGTGAAATTCATATTTGAAACAAAACTTTGTAATAATGTATAGTATTACAATAACCATAAACCTTAGCCTGAATCCAACTTAAATTTCAAAGGCAAAAGAATTTCAATATACAATAAATATATGTAGTAAATCCATAATTTATGATTTATAAGCAACTATTTGGTCGAACTAAATCAAATACTTTACCCTCTACGTTACAACAAAATGATTGAGCATCTTTATTCAAATATGTCAAATTTATATTTCCCAAGCTTATTTCGGTACATGGATTCTTGAGACTACAATCAAATTTTATAGCAATAGGTGTCGATGATGTTCCTCTTATATTCTCATACCTGATATCTTTAATCTTTATTCCTGAAACCTATAATTGTGAAATGAAAAACAAACAATAAAGAAAGTAAAGAAATTAAGAAAAATACAAAGAAAAAAAAAAAAAGAAAACAATCCGGTGATACTAGATAATTATTTGAAAGTACTAGTAATGGTAATTTTGTTATACCTGACCCGGACAATGTTCGTTGTGAGGGCAATAATTTTGATCAATCACAATAGGGTTTTGAACATTTTTCATCACGGAATCTATAAATCGAACCCCTTGAACAAATCCGCTACTTGGCCTAGCCCATGATTTGATTCTCAATCCGTTTTGGGTGTCGGAAAAGATTGTCTTTTTCACTGTAACATTTTGGACCCGTCTTCTTCCAAATCCTTTGCTAAACTTCCAATGCTGCAAAGTTCCAATTAACACAAACCGATATTAGTAAGTGAATAGCAAACACATTCCTTCATTTTCAGTAAAAGTAACAAAGGAGTTTGATATATCAAACCTAATGCCATGATCGGGACCACAAGTGACTTGCTCGATCCATAAATTTTTTGTGCCGGGACCAATCGAGATGCAGTCGTCTCCGGTTTTAATGGAGCTATTAAATATTTCCACATTTGTCGACAATTGGACATGAATGCCATCAGTATTGGGGCTATCACCGGCCGCAATAATCTTAACTCCTTGGATTTGCACATTTTGGCATCCATTAATCGCAATGTGAAACATTTGGCTATTTAAAGATGTTAATCCATTGATGGTGATGTTGTTTGATTTGGTAAATCGCAACGTCTGTTTTTACACAAAAATAAACATTAGTAAATAAATATTACAAACCATTTGTTGCAATAATGATTAAATATTATAGTTTACTTTCTAGCTCAGAATCAGGGTACAAATTGAGACATCCATGCTTGCAATACATTCCAAATTGGCTCAAAAAATTTTCAAATCTGGTTCAGTCATTGTCAAGCTGAGCTTATGCTTAAATTTGAGTTAAATTTCGAACTTCAAGTTCAACTTAGCCGAGCTTATGTTCAAATTTGAGTTAAACTTCAAACTTCAAACCTAGAACTTCAAATAAGAAGTTTGAGCTCGACTAAATTCAATTACTGTACTCACAATCGTATAACAAAAGAAAAGAAAGAAAATACATACCGTGGTTCCAAGAGGACATAAGTTAGAGCGGGAAGCCTTGCAAGCCCAAAGAAAGGGTCCTTTAGCATCAAATGCACCTTGACCAATTATAGAAACTCCGTTCACTCTTTCAAAGCTAACCCAATTTTCCCATTTTCCCAGCACTCCATAATCCGAAGGAGCCACAATGGTGCCATCGATTCTTATGATGATCTGAGGGCTTTTGCATTGGCCCTTAAAAGCCAATGAACCCACCAAATACCGCCCTTTCGGCACATATATGAAGGTCGAGTCTGCCGTGCTACAGGCCGCATTCCATGCCTTGAGGAAACCGTCAGTTGAATCGGTTCGACCAATCGGGTTAGCCCCGAAGTTCAAAACATTCAACTTCGTCATTGCAGATGTCGAACTTAAACTTAACATAACAAAAACAATCACAATGACTCCATGGAAATTACAACCAGAAAGCTTCATGGTTTTAAACAAAAAGTGTTTGGGTTGAGAAAAACTGAAACAACTGTGAGAAAATTCAGAGAACGAAGATGGAAGTGTTTATTAGATGATTGGTGCATGAGAAAAGTTTTAAGAGAGTGGGATATTAATACAATAAGTGTAGGGTATTTTTTTTTTTTTTAAAAAAAGGAAGACATGAAAGGATGGATCAGTATAAATGTCAAAAGCGTAGGATTGAAGAAAGCTGCCATGGTGTCCTAAGGCTACCATTTAGAGTATTTTGTATGAAATACAGTGTACATTGAACAGTTTGCTTGGCTTCCAATTCACCAGCGATTTCATTAGCGCTGTCGAATTGCATCCTAATCGAATAAATTTGGATTTTTTTTAAATTTAAAGAAATTAAAGGAATTTCCTATGAATGTGAACGTGATATACACAAATCATGTTTGATATGCTATTTTGAGATTCTCATGATATTAAAGCAAAATTTATTTATATTTATTAAGTTAAAATATGTCATAGTTTCTATCCTCTTCATAAATTTAGAATTTAGTTCCTTCATTTTTATTTTTATGAATTTAGTCCTTCTACTTTTCATATTTTAAAATTTAAGTCCATAATGTTGTTAAATTTATTTTGTTAGATATAGGTTCATTACTATGTCATTTTTTAGTTACATGGCTAACAAGTGAGCATTTGTTAATTTAAAATGTCACACCAACAAATTTAATAGTGTTAACAATTGAACCTAATTTTAAATTTGAAAGCTAGAGGGACTAAATCTCAAATTTATGAAAAGTATAGAGATTTATGACATATTTTAACCTTTTTTATTAGGATACAAATAAAATTTTTGATACATTGCATAGAACTAATCATAATCCCCCAACCTTTAAAAAGGAGGATAAAATGCACCTGAGTATATTCGAACCACCATCTTCCTACATTGACAATAATAATGCCGACGTCAATCAAGTTAAGTCTCAGTCGCCAAATTCTAATAATAGAGGAAGAGAAGGTAAATAATAGAATTAAATTTAAACCATGTTGGACTAAATTGTTAAAGTTTTAATGGTACTAATGTAACAACTCGTGACGATTTCTTTTTTTCTTTTTGATAGAATGTCTAAAACTACCCAAAGTCCCTCCCCAACCCATAACTAGGAAGATAATATGCTTTAGCACACTCGAACACGCATTCTCCTATATTGACAACAATGCCTATGCCAATCGAGCTATGACTCAATCAGCCTTGTGTGATGATTTCTATATCCCATTGTTAATGTGAATCTTTTTAAAAGATATATGAACTTTCTTAAAATTTTAATGCTTTTATGTTTTTTTTTAAAAATTATGATGTGTACTCTTATACAACATTATTAAAATTTTGATTGTATAATAAGATTTGCTGTAAAAAAATTAAATTAACTAAAATTTGAAAATTAAAAGATTAAGTTATTCTAAAAATAAAAATAAAAATTAGTGAAAAATATGTTAAATTTTAAGGATTAAATTTATTATTATTCTTAAAAAATTGTCTTTTTAAAAAAAAAACCTTTCTTAATTTTTTAAAAGTACACTTAGTACTTAAATTCACAATGTCGAAAATCCTAAAAATCTTACTCCTTTGATCATCTCTCATCCATTTTCTTTAACCATGGTGAAAACTATTAGGAATGCATACTGTTTTGAGGCCTGCAGCGATGATGATGAGCCAATTATTACTACTATAACAGATGGGAAAAGCCTAAAATTACGGCATCAAGTGAAAATTGTGATTAAATCTAGGAGTATTGATAACATATTAATTTGCATGTTATTTTGTGTTTAATCCGGTTTATTTTTGAATTGATCTCTGCTAAATTGATACTTTTAAGTTTTAATCTTGTCAGAGATGCAATTGGGACGCTAAGAGACAAAAACGAGCAAAAAAGACCAAATTAAAACAAAATCAACAAAATGAGGCCGAATCAAACATATGGAAAAAGCGAAGGACTCAACAAAAATAGAAAATCTTATTTTATTTTTATTTATTTTGATTTTATGTTAAATTAACTAAAGCCAAAAATAATAAATTTTATGCGTATAAATAAGGCCTTAGTGTCCTTTGGAAAATCATCCCTTAATTCTACATTCCTACTTCAATTTGGAATTTGATTATTCTATTTTGTCTTTCAAATTGGCGTGAGCATACTACTACTTTCCTTTGCATTTTTCTTGCTTTTACAAAATTGGACTAATTTCTTTCCAAGTCTTTTTTGTTTCTTTCTTCACCATAATCATCAAACCACTTTCCAAAGTTTACAAAGCATGAATAATTTCATACTTCACTAAATTTCATCTTAGCCTTAGGCCGGTGTTCTTTCCAGTCGGGAATCGTGAGATACAAATTCGTGCTAAAAATTCTTCCAATCGGTTTTCATTTTTCCTAAGTATCGGGATAGACCAATCATCCCTTAAAGTTAAACTCGATTTCAACTCAAAGTGTATTGGAGTCGTGTTTGCGACAATTGGAGAAACGAGTCGGTCGTGCTGTATTTGGATCTCTGAAAATAAATCAAGGAAGAAGTGATCGAGTTTAAACAACCCATGCGGTTGAGGCCGTTGATTCGAGTTGGGTTCTTTAGAATGCAAGGCTGCTGGAATCTTGAATCGGGAACGCGTGTATCTCGGTTAGATAATCGATAAGGGTTGGTTTGCAGGTCGTACCGGAACCAGCTACGAGAGGAAGAATTGGTGGTTAGGACGTTCTTAACTGCTATAACCAACTTATCTTTTGGAGGAGAAGATTAATTTTGAGGATCGATTCTTGATACTGAATTTACCGAGTCTAAGACTAAGGCTTATTATCTTTGATACAAAATACGAATTTAGTCTCCAATTTAATTGCTAATTTATTTAATTAATTATTTTTCGTTGTTTCAATTATTTAGTTTCTAGACATTCTCGAAACCCCCGATTTTCTTGTTTATTTTTGTTGCAGGTACATTTGGAGTCGTGGGCACTACTCTTGCCACGACCCTTGACATGACGAATATTCTGTTCATAAGTGAATACTGAAGTTGGTTACGACATCTAATCCCTGTGGACTCGACCCTACTACCACTATTTACTACTATTTAGAGTTACTTTAGTAGGAATTGTTTTGGTGGTTTCGACGCCCATCAAGTATTTTTACCGTATACTAAAAGTGTTTTGTATATGAAACCTAGAATTACTCATAGTTCCATCTCAACCTATAAATAGGAAGATAATACGCATTATCGCACTCGAACCCACATTCTCTTGCATTGACAACACTACCCAATGTCAATCGAGTTAAGATTCGATTGGCTAAAAATGCTTTAATCTAATCATGTAACACCCCTTACCCGTATTCTATGCCGGAACCGAGTACGAGGCATTACCAGACTTAACAGTACATTTTGTCAAATTAATTAATACATATACATAATGACTTAGTCAAGCCCCTATACATGCCATAGTTTAAATCATTTATAAATAAAGATACCTATAGATAGCTTGATAGTGTGAAGAGATCTCCGACGACCTCCAACCCGAGCTTGTTTAGTAGGACTCTATAACATGGGAAAGAATAGGGGGTAAGCTTATAAAGCTTAGTAAGTTCACATTAATTTGTCTACTTGAATCACTGTCACTAAATTATTTATTTCTTGAGCTACAGAGCTCCAAATTTCAAACCGCTAATTTTCCCTGAAACTAGACTCATATATATTCATACCATAAAATTTCCAGAATTTTTGGCTTAGCCAATTAGTACAGTTTATTCATTAAAATTTCCTCTATTTCACTGTTCATCTATTCTGACCACTTTTCACTACGAATCAATTTTATCCTTGTGCAGAATTCAAATGATGTTATAATTTGTTTCATTTGAAACTACACTAATTAAGGAATATAACCATATAAATTATGTCCCAAAATTATTTTTGTACAATTTTTAATGATTTTTCCAAGTCAGAACAGGGGATCTCAAAATTACTCTGAACTAGTCTCACAAAAATCTAAATATATCAAAATACAGAACTTTTTTGCTATCTCTGTTTATTTCATATGAAAATAGACTCAATAAGCTTTAATTTAATATCTCACTCAATTATTAATTCCATTTCTACCATTTTGGTGATTTTCAAAGTTTTCTACTGTTGCTGTCCAAAACTGTTTTATTTCTAAATTTCACTCTTTCATGTTTTCTTTATAGTAACTTTTATTGGAACACTTACTCCGTATCAATCTTACCAAAGTTCGATCACATATCGAGCACATTGCTCATAAGTTTATACGGATATACTTGCACTTATTCATCACATAATCATATTCAATTACACTTAGTCGTTACATAGCCACATTGTATTTTCACTTAGTCAATTTCCCATTGAACTCATTGGAATATTAACGGATACATCGGAATATTGCACATAGTGTCACACTTGTAGCCAAAGCTACTTCATATCAGTTATCACACATAGGCTCGTTCTCGAGCTATTCATATTCGCGGGTCTGCTCACACAAGCTGTCGGTCATACGTAACTACTCAGTCTTTGCTCACATAAGTCATCAGTATCCGCAACACATGCGGGATTACCCACCATCGGTAGAACTTATAAGACCAGACTGTTTCACATAATCACAATCTCGGTCCGCTCACACAAGTCATCGGTCATACGTAACTACTCAAGGTTGCTCACACAAGTCGTCGGTATCCGCAACACATGCGGATTACCCACCATCGGTAGAACTTATAAGACCAAAGACCCGTTCACATAATCACAATCTCGGTCCGCCACACAAGCCGCTTCGGTCAATACGTAACTACTCAGTGCTGCTCACACAAGCTGTCGAGTATCCGTAACACATATCAGATAACTCAGCCACCGGTAGAACGTACGGACCAGCACCCGGATCACTTATTCCACTTAGATTTCACATAAGTTTCAAGTGAACATGTCACTCGTATCCATTTTTATTCCTAAGGTTCAACCGGGAAATTTCTCACTTGTCGATATTTTGTCAATTACATCAAATATTCAACCACAGTTCATACCATTTATCAAAATATGAAAACATAAGTAAAAACGATGATTTATTTACATACAAACTTACATAATTACATTCTCAATGTCATCACATCATCAATTTAACTTATCCTCCCCAAATTATTCTATTCAATACTTTCTTGATATTACACAAAGCCATCTTTCTAATTTGATCTTACATGTAATTTATACCAATTTTCATTAAAATGTCGAGCCAATATCGAACATTATAATTATATTAGAAAATCAATACTAAAGTATTAATAACTAAAATTTCAATCTAACATTCAAACTTGCATCATTAAATGCTTATTAAACATATGAACTTACCTCGATACCAAAACGGCCATTTTACCAACTTTCCGATTTTCAATTTTCCTCCCGTTCTAGGTCCAAATCTCATTTTTCGGAGTCTAAAACATCACATTTCACTTAATTAGTTAATGTACTGTTCAAAACAATCCTTAACTCAACTTTTGCAAAATTACAATTTTGCCCCTAAACTTTTACATATTTACACTTTTGCCCCAATACTCGAAAATTAAACTTCAGCCCTTATTCTTATGTTTTATAACATGCTGATCAGTTTTCCCTTCTATGGAAACATCAAATTCTTACTCTAACATACACTTATGAACATTAGGTATTTTTACCGATTATATCGTTTTACTCATTTTCACTTAAAATCGCTTAACAAAAGTTCTTTAACATAATTTCAACCTTCATATTCTACCATAAAACATCAAAATACACACTTTTCACCTATGGGTAATTTTCCAAAGATGAACCCTAGCATGAATTATTGGTAGCATAAGCTAAATCGAGCTACCGGGGCTCCAAAATCGTAAATAACTTGAAAAACCGGGCTAGAACGGACTTACCATGAGCTTGGAAATTTTTGGAAAACCCTAGGCATGTCTTCTCCTGGTAAATTTCGTCCATATGAAGATGGACAAATTTGGCATTTTAATTTTGTTTTTAATTCATTTAATTTGAAAAAGGACCAAAATGCCCTTACAAAAAAATATCTTATCTAACATATATCATATCCATTTTTGTCCAAAAATTTAACCAATGGGCTAATTACCATTTAAGAACCTCCACTTTAAAATTTCATAGCAATTTGACACCTCTAACTTCTAGAACTCAAGTTTTGCACTTTTTACAATTTAGTCCTTTTGACTAAATTGAGTGGCCAAACGTCAAAATTTTTGAACGAAATTTTCACAAAATCGTTCTGTAAAATTGTAGACCATAAAAATATAATAAAAATAAATTTTCTTACGTCGAATTTGTGGTCCCAAAACCACTGTTCCGACTAGGCCTTAATTTAGGATGTTACATTTCATCCCCCCTTTTAGGATTTTCGTCCTCGAAAATTTTACCAGAAGAGTGGTTTAGTATCTTTCTCTTAATTTCCAACATCACTAAATAATCTTTTTCAAGACGATACTTTCAGAAACACTCTATCATGGATCTGAATCCTAATAGAACTCAGTGAATTACATCAAACAAATAATCGATACATATTGAAATTATTATGCTAATTCTATCAAACGTTCGAAAACAACCCACTAGCATTTCTCTTGGCTTCCTACAGATCAATCGATAATCACTCACTATCTTTCAATAGCTTAATTCATAACCACTGTCTTAAACTCAAATTTTGCTATGCCATCGATATATTAAACTCTCAAAACCGGAAACATATGAAAATTCTCGTTAAACAAACAGTGTCATCAAAATTTTCAATACAGACATAACAATAACCATCTCTAAATCACTAGTCGAACAATTCTTTTTAATGTGACATTAACCGTATGAAAACATGAACCATCACTTTATATTCTAGCAATAAAACTCGTTCTAATCTGTTCACTAGTGCATCACTGAAAAAAAATCATAAACTCATTACTCAATTCCAACTGAACTCAAAACTAGAGCTTCGGTTAATAATACCTTCAATTGCTTTAACTTTGTTAGTATACCAAGACCATTCAAACTTTCACAAATATGATAACTTTTCCAATCAGAACAACTTTAACTTATACTAACATCATCCGATTAGAACAATCCAATAAGCATATCTACGTATTATGCTTTCTAAAATATAATTTCTTTATTCGACTATCCGTCTTCATACTCGTGAATACACAAAATTTATTCTCTTAGTTGAGGCATGTTTAAATATACGTAACTCAAATCATATCTCAACAAATCAGTTCACCCAATGAGAAAAACAATGATTACCGACTCTCGACTTCTATCATAATAGAGATAATATATTTCCCGTATATAAAACAAAACCATAATCAGTAGAAATATAAGAATAGTCTCACATAAATTTTTACCATCGACTTCATTCCAACATATTTAAATAGAATTCCAAAGACATAAAAAAAATACCAATCATAAACCGACCAGACCAACAAGGCATTCGTCTAACATCATAGTTAGCTTCTCACACGCATTGAACTCCATCGAAATCGAACAATCACACATATCTCTGCGGATAAGAGAATATATAGAATACATAGAAAAATCATCATAATTATTTCAATCAGAATCATATACACACACGACATTTTTACTACTCAAATATCATTTCTTTGATTAATTACATCATCATGAACCCCGTATTATTCCACTCACTAACGAAAATCAATTCGGGAAAAATTTTAGCAAACACATACTTTAGACATCATATCGAATAAGTCAATTAGCCGAGACTAACTTCTCTGTATCCGTGACATTGCATAATCAGTATAATCTTTAAAACATTCTAATATCCTTCCAAAATTGTTTCCACTTTCCAAACTATTCTTATCTCTATATGCATTACTAAGTATTTCACCACTAAACTTTTAGTTTCACATTTATGGACTTATTCCACATGGTTCTTGTGAATTTTCGTTATAAAACAACACCGGTAAGGGGTGAGGTCGTAAAGCTTCGACTTAACTCTCATAAATACATACATATGACTTTGTATTCATCACCAACATCATATAATCACAATTACATAATATATTTCAAGCTAATTAACATAAATAATCATGTTACACGAAATTTTTCGATTATCTTATTCAAACAAGTGTACATAAACACACATTCTATCAATTTGAGAAAGTTTACTTACCGTATTCACTTAATCAAATATGTTGGGCACATAACATCATATGCATGCCAAACAAACATGGATGGGCTTATCACCATATAAACTTTCATTTCATTCCACTTTTCACATTTCTCAACTTGTCGTTATCTCATTTCATACATTAACACATATATATTGTGAACTTCTATTCATACCTTTCCAAATTTCGACACATCATAAGCATGTCTCAATCATTTCAATATCATTATCAGCATTATCAAAAATAGCTCGGTTGGAAGTCATCTCTGTCTTAACAAAATAATTTAAATCGAGTGGAGATATCACACTATCACGAGTAGTAATACGGCATGTATAGCTAGACTCACATACGCTATGTTAGTCCAAGAATCGACTAAACCATAGCTCGATACCACTAAATGTAACACCTTACCCGTATTTTATGCCTGGGAACAAAGTACGAGGCATTACCGGACTTAACAATACATTTTGTCAAATTAATTAATACATATACATAATGACTTAGTCAAGCCCCTATGTAATAACCATTTTGCTACCCAATTACAAAAATAAAATTACAAAACACAGAGCCCAAAATTAAAGCCCAATTACATACCCAAACCCAAAATAAATTAAACAAACCAAGCCCAATTTGAACCCAAACACGACGGGCCCAACAGCCCATTTTCTTCTTTTCAAGAAGCTAGGGTTTCGAGAACCCTAGCGCCATAACTCTAGCGCCGCACCTACCCTCCGCCTAACACCGACCCTTCACGCCTCCGCGCAAGACAGCATCTCATCCAGAGCCGCCCACCGCCTCGCCCATGCCCCGCAAACGAAGACCAACACGCCTAAAGGCAACAGATAGAGATGGCGAAAAAGATAGGAAACCATGTTTTTTTCTTTCTCTCCACACTCAGTTATAAAACCGAATGGAAATTGTAAAATGAGAGGATTTTTTTTTTGAAAAAGAGAATACAAAAAAAGAAAGCTTCAAAGCACAAAAACAGATCCAAAGACAAGAAGAAAAATAAAAAAGATCCATTGAAATAGGAAGAAACAGAAGAAAAAGGTGAATTTTTTTATTTTTCGAAAGTATTTCCTTTTATTTTCTTTTTCAGCAAACATACATATTATTAAAATACATACATAAAAAAAAACTTACCTTTTTCGAACTTCCTACAGGTATGCGGCGGCAGGTGGCAACGCCGTGGCTATGGCGATCTGCCGGAGATCTCACCGGATTCTCCCTTCTGCAAAGAGAAAAAGAAAGGGGAAGGAAATTTTTTTAAACAAACTGCCCAAATGATTTTTTTTCAGAAATTATGGCCTTATATAGCCCCTTGAAACGACGTCGTTTTGGGGGCTGGCCTTTAACCCCAAAACGACGTCGTTTCACCCTGGACCAACCCGACCCGATCCGACCCGCCTAGGATCCGCGTGTTTTGCGGAAAAATGGGCTATTTGCGCGCGCGGCCCCTCCGCCTTTTTATAATTTTGCAATTAAGTCTTTGTAATTTAAATTTAGCCCAATAATTTACTCGGATTCGCAATTAGGTCCCTTCACGCGTTGACGTTTACTAAAGGGTTAATTGCCTCTTTGGTCCCTCCTTTCTTTTCACGCATACAAATAGCCCCCTTTCTTTTATTTATTTTCAAATTAACCCCAAAACTTTTATTTTTAAAGCAATTTAATCTTGTTTTAATTATTTTGCAATATTTTTAGTCTTTTGTTATTATATTATTGTTATTATCATTATTATATTTTTATATTTTATTATTAATGCATTTCATCAACTTTATTATTATTATTATTATTTATTATTTTGTTTATATTTTCATTATTATTTGATTCTCTTCTTGATATTTACTATAACACATTATTATTCATTATTTTGGTTATATTTCTACTATTATTCGTTTGTTATTACTATTATTTATTATTATGATCGTATGTGCTTTTTTTTACCATTATTATGAGTGAGATTGTTATTTTATTTATTATTGTTATTTGTTGTCTTCATCATCATTATTATTATCTATTTTATCATTATTTTATCATTATTATTATTACTATTATATTTTTATATATGCATATATTTTTATTTGACATATATTATTTCATGTATTAATTGCTACAATTATTCTTTTTTACATATTATCATCATTATTTTATTTTCATTTCAAGTATCATCATTACTATCTTGTCATTGTTAT
This sequence comes from Gossypium rotundifolium, assembly GCA_025506655.1. Lineage (NCBI taxonomy): Eukaryota > Viridiplantae > Streptophyta > Magnoliopsida > Malvales > Malvaceae > Gossypium > Gossypium rotundifolium. Next base: position 13,715,382 of record CP106731.1, on the reverse strand, counting down.
TTCTTATTTTATTTATTTATTTAGTTATTCATTTTCATTACTACTTTGTATTACCATTATTATTACTATTACTTGTATTTTTTTTATTTGTAACATTCACATCCCCATTTGTTATCTTCGTTTTGTATTATATTATTGAACAAAACATCATTCGTAAGATTATCGTATTTCATCTAAAAGATTTCAAAATGAGGCAATGTTTTGGTATTTAGAAACTCGAGAAATAGTGCCCTAACGTGCTGGGTTGCGATTTTTCGTTTGACTAAATAACTTAACATCCTTTTTACGAAGTTTTGCGAATCACGAGATGACTTTGATTACGAGAGATTAAAACATCGTGTCCTAACGTGCTGGATGTGATGTTTATATCTTTTCGGGACAAAGAAATTTCAAATTTTGACTCAAGCCTTTTCTTAAATTCAATCCCATACGATGCGTTTTGTAAAATTACTATACTCCACTTAAAGATTTTGAGATAAAGGCAATGTTTTGTATTTAGGAACTCGGGGAATAGTGCCCTAACGTGCTGGGTTACGATTTTTCGTTTGACTAAATAACCAAACATCCTTTTGGTAAACTTCGTAAAATCATGAGATAGTTTTGATTACGAAGGTTTAGAATATCATGTCCTAACGTGCTGGATGTGATGTTCGTACCCTCTCGGAACCAAGATATCTCAAAAGTACCAATACTTTTTAAAAGACCCGTATTTTAAAACTCTTTCAAACCTCCGACGCTAAGACACTAATTAATCATTTTGGTACCAATTTTGGGCGTATCGAGGGTGCTAACCCTTCCTCGTATGTAATGAGACTCCGAACCCGATTTTTAAAACTTGCGGACCAAAAACACTTTTTAGTAAAGCAAAATGTTTTATTAAAATAAAAGTGATCCGATCACACCAAATAATGGTTGTGGCGACTCCGCTTTATTCCTATTTTCAAAACCAAAGTCGAACCCCGTTTTGTTTTCAAAAAAAATGGTTACGACAGCTTGGCGACTCCACTGGGGACGTATTTAGAGAGTCAAGCCATAAATTGATTATTTTCTATCTTTTGTCGGAAGTTTGAAAGTTCGATTTGAAAATTACTAAATTTGTATTGCATGTGTTTTAATCGCGGTATTGCATTGCATGACCGTTGTGGTCACACCTTTAGGTGAGAGTGAGAAACTACTCCTTCGTGAGGTTTTCATTTCCGTGCGGGATAGTGGATCGCTTTTAGGATACATCCGTACCTATGTCTTCGTGAGATTTTCATCTCCGTGCGACCATAGGGAAATGTATTCCCTGAATGAACTCGGTCTATATGAGCCTATAATGGGTGAAGATCGAGAATCTGTTGGTTCGTACCCTCCTTAGAACCAAACCTCATATAGTAAGCCCTAAAGAACCCACCTAGGTAGAGCCATGCCAAACCCTAGTGGTTAACAGATTAGGTATTTATATTCTTTGCTTATTGTGTATGGAATCTTGATTTGCTTTATTTTATTGTTATTTTTGCATGGCATTTTCATCAAAAGGTGTTGATTCACGTTCAATTGCCAAATAGATAGCTTGTCATGGAAAGGAGGTTTCTTGATAGAGTGGAGGACAATGCGGCCGTCCGGATATGGGCCGAGACTGTGCAGCAAGAAAAAGGTGATAGCCTTGTAGAAGGGCACGTATCAGAATTACGGGACTTCATGCGTATCAGCGTCACCCAAAATAATCTTCAAGAGATGAAAGAGATATAGAGTCAATGGGACGATGAGATCAAGCAATTATTTTCTTGTCATTACGGGGATCTCGCCATATCGCTTTCGACATCAAGGTAGACCAAACATCTATTAGAGCTATAGCCCAATTTTGGAATCCCTTACAATGCTTTACTTTTGAGAAAGTGGACACGGTGCCTACTATAGAAGAATACGACTTTACTCCGTTGCCCAAAATTCAAACCGACAAAGTTTATACAAGACACATTAACGCCCCCACCTTCTTAAAAAAGGCGATAAATATTACGGAATGAAGCGGCGGTGGGTTGCGACATGGATAAAACAAAAGGAGATTGTAAGTGTATCCCTGGAGAAATTTAAGGATTTGATCATAGCACACCGGATGTGAAGAAAAGGGTTGACATTTTGCCTTGAGCATTTATGGATTGATTATTTTCCTAAAGCTCTAGGGCATGTAGACGAAGCGATCTCGATTTATTCGACAGATTGGATAGAAGAGTCACACCTTCTCGTAATTCTAGTTGAAACTTTCGGTCTCTAAGCGCGTGTCGAAGAGTGGGCGAAGGAAGATTCACCGGTTGTGCACAGCTCTTGCTAGTATGGTTCAACAGTCATTTTTGGAAAGCGAAAAAGGCACCAAGTCGAATCTTCTCCGAGGACTATTCCCCGCTAAAGGAATTAGTAGCTACACTAAGGCGAGACGATCTTACGGAAGAAAAATGGATCATGATTCTGCAAAACCTGCAAGAGAAAGACGTAGAATGAAAAACTCCTTTGATGATCCCTGATGAGATCCTATATCGGTGTGGAGATTTTGACTGGGTTCCTCTATTGGGAGTATGAGAAGCCATCGGATATGCTCCTCTCCTCGTGTTGAGACAGTACAGATCGAGACAGTTTATACCCGCAACACAAGGTCTAATTCAGTGCGAATTCGAATACAAAGGAGACAATTGTAAGAAAAGAGTTCGTGAAATAGCAAGCGCTTGGAGTTGGACTCATAGAATGAAAAGGTTTGCCACAAACCCGATGACAACTCCGAATACGACCGATGGAGGAGCAGAGAATCAACGACAACATTCCCACACTGGGCCGGAAGACGCCGATCAATGGAGGAGCACCTACAGTAATCCCATCGAGCTCGAAATCATCAAACAAGATTTTGAGAAAAGGAATGCGGAATTAGGGAAAAGGATAGAACGATTAGAAGAAGAAAATGCAGCTAGGATTGGACGTTGACATTCGAAGTTGGAGGTGAAAAGTTGAGAAAAGGAAAAATAAGGTGAGGAAGATTTGGACGGTTTGAAAGCAGACTATAAGAAGTCGGAAGGTCAATGAAACTTCTTGGATTAGGAAAAACATCGAGCAATGGAGTCAAGAACTCAGGGAGGAAAAAAATAGAGCTAGTCAATGGGAAAGAGAACTCCGAGATACTCAAGCTCGAGAAGATACTCTGAAAAGAAGTCTGGTAAAAACCCAAAGCGAGAAAGAGGAATTAAAGGCTTGGGTGGCAGAATTGGAAAGATCCTTGTATCAGTATCGTAGCCGCAACTCTGCAGTTGAATTAAAAGCTAGTCTGAGTAAAATTGAAGAAATAAAAGCAAGAATCGAAGAGCTAGAATCTGCTTTACATGGTTGTGAGCTACGGGTGGAGCTTCTTGAAGTCAATGAGGAGCGTTGGAAGCAACAACTTCATCACTCTCAGAATCAAGTCAGAGATCGGGATTACATCATGGGGGAAGCCGTGGCTCAAGTGCGAGAAGTCGCGGATCACTTGCAAACCTTAGGAGTCCAAGCTGATGTACTAAGTTTATTTTATGAATCAAAGTCAGAGCAAGGACAAGAGTTAGCTAGGCTTCTTGAGGAAGTCAAGGCCTTAAGCATTAGGGCGAGGCCTTATATGTAATCCATTCTATGTAAAGAAACTTGTTTTCTAGAAAAGTTATTCTAATGGAAATTGAATCAGAATTAATGCCTTTTTTGCATACATTTCATGCATTAGCATTACATTGCATCATGTGCATTAAATTTCACAAAAGAACCTTAAATTATGACAGTTACCCTAGAACATCGCTACAATACACGAGGTAAAACTAAAATTATGGATCAAAGGATAGAAAGACTAGAGCAAATGCAAAGGGAAATACAAGAACAGATGCAAGAACGATTAACCAAGATGCAACAAGATATGATAGAATGGATGCAAGAGTCCCAAAACAACATGATAAGCTAGCTGGCGCAACTATTGGCCAGTGAACGAGGAAAGGGGGCCGCTGCTAGCTCAGGGAATAATCACGACCCTGCTTACCCTTCGGGATTTACCCCGCCAAATACCCAAGCACCACCAGAAATATGTCCCCAAAGGACGCCTTTTGTTATCAGACCACAGTGCCAAGTTGAGACCGTAATGCCAGCACACTTCTCGACTGGTTCAGGCACTAATCCCGGAGAAGGTCCGACTAACCCTATAGTCCCCGATTTTGATGAAATGGCTGAAATGGATAAGGCAAAAGCGAACCTTCCCAAACAACTCGAGGATCGTTGCAAATGGTTAGAAGAAAAGTTTAAGGAAATAGATCACGACCATCGCTACGGGTGGACGCTAAAGACTTGAGCCTAGTCCCGGACCTCGTGACTTCCGCCAAAGTTCAAGACCCAGATTTTGAAAAATACAATGGGACCGGTTGCCAAGCGCACATCACAATGTTTCATCGACGGATGGCGGGATATGTTAACAACGATCAACTACTTATTTATTGTTTTCAAGATAGTTTGGTGGGGCCGCCAAATGGTACAATCATTTCGGTAGTAACGAGATCAAGTCGTGGAAGGACCTAGCGAGCCTTCCGAAACAATCTGGGCATGTAGCCGATATAGCTCTGATCGAATCACGCTCCAAAATATGGAGAAAAGCCAAGCGAAAGTTTGGACAATATGCCCGATGGTAGAGGAAGTAGCCACAAGTTCAATGCACCGCTCCTAGAAAAGAAGACAACCATCTTTGTTTGTTAATACGTTGAAAGCTCCTTCATTAGTCACATGCTTGGAAGTGCCACTAAAAGTTTTTTCGATATCGTCTTTGTCGGAAATGATCGAAAATGCAATCGAAGTGGTAAAATAGAGGTTGGAGAAAGTACTAGATAGAGCGGTCCCAAGAAGAGGAGAATGATATAAACAACATAGGTAAAAGTTATTCAAAGCCTATTCATGTGAACCACCAAGGACTGTGACCCCGATCATCGAGCCCCTTAGGCAGAATCTAACATAAGGCAAAATACGGAGAAAATCTAATTCACGCCTATCCCAGTCCCATACAAGGAAATGTACCAGAAATTATTTGACGCACACATTGTCTCCCCCCATTACTTAAAACCCTTGCAACCCCCGTACCCTAAGTGGTATGATGCGAACGCACAGTGTGAATACCATGCAGGAATCGTGGGGCATTCTATAGAGCACTGTCTCACTTTTAAGAAACTAGTGGAAAGACTCATCCAGATGGGCGTTATAGAAGTCGATGACACCTCTAGCAAGGGACACCCGCTACCTAATCACGGGGTCAACATGATAGGCGAAGATGCGAGAAGAAGAGTTAAGAGGATATTTTCGATGTGAAAACCCCAATAAAAGCAGTCTAGAAGGAAATGATAAAAGGGATTGGTTGTGACATGTCCAAGGGAAAACATGAAGAAACACGAAAGTACGTGAATTTCATAACTTGGAAGGCACGAAATCCAAAGTTGCACGAGTTCGAATCTTTGGTACATGCGCTGATGGACAATAAAGAGTTAGAATTCTTTGAAAGTAATGAAGGCCAGAAAGAGGGAAACATCTGCACATTAGAGGATGAGTTAGCAGCAAAAGCCTCGGAGGCGAGCTATCCTCTAGTCACCATCTTACGATCAAAGGGCAACGGAGTAAAAATAAATTCAAAAATTATGATTCGAAAGCCTACTATTTTTTTATCTGAAGACAACCAAAAGACTCCCGGGGGTTATAACTGCAACGTGACGATTCCTGAAAAGGGGGGTCCGTCCACAAAAGGGAGCTAGGAGTATCCTAAGATCGTGATTCGAAAACCTGCAGCCTTTTCATATAAGGATGACAAGAAGGTACCTGGAACTATAACTGCAATGTGACGATTCCTGAGAGGGGAGATTCGCCCAACACTACAAAAGGAAACCAAGAGGAAGGCTCCTACACGCGCAGTGGAAAGCGTTACGACCTGTCAAACCCAAGAACGGAGCACTCAAAAGGGAAAAACTTGATGGGCGAACAAAAGAAAGAAAAAGGGACCAAGCAAGAGACACATATAAACGAACCAGTGAAGGAAAAAGAAGCTAGGGAATTCTTAAAGTTTTTGAAGCATAGTGAATACAGTGTCGTAGAGCAGCTACATAAACAGTCAGCTCGTATATCGGTGTTAGATTTACTATTAAGCTCTGAAGCACACCATAACGCGCTGATGAAGGTATTGAATGAAACTTATGTTGCAAATGATATAACAGTTAACAAGCTGGATCCCCTGGTTAGCAACATAAGTGCTGATAACTTCATTTTCTTTAACGATGATGAGATCCCTCCGGGAGGTACGGGTTCCATCAAGGCTCTCCACATTACCACGCGGTGCAAAGGATACACATTACCAGGGGTACTAGTCGATAATGGATCAGCACTCAATGTTCTACCACTATCGACACTGGATCGATTACCCGTTGATAGTTCTCACATGAAGGCCTGCCATAACGTAGTAAGGGCATTCGATGGGCGAGAGGAAAGTCATGGGAAGAATCGAAGTACCTCTTTTAATTGGACCAGGCACATATGAGGTGGACTTTATCGTGATGGATATCCGGCCGTCTTATAACTGCTTGCTGGGGAGACCTTGGATACACTCAGCAGGAGCAGTGCCCTCATCGCTGCACCAAAAGTTAAAATTAATCTCAGAGGGCCGTCTGGTGACCATAAATGCTGAAGAGGACATCATCGCAATAACCAACGATCGCCATATTTAGAAGCAAATGACGAAGCGGTGAGTGTTCCTTCCATTCTTTGAATTTGTCAACGCAACATTAAATCGTAGGGAATAAGGTCCAGTGCCTCAATTATCCAAAACCACGAAAATGGGTCTACAAGCGATGGTCGGGAATGGAACTGTGCGGGGAAAGGACTTGGAAGGTACCTCCAAGGAGAAATCGAGGTCCCAAGACTAAAAGAAAAGTGAGACTTCTTCGGTCTAGGATTCAAGCCAAATGCAAAGCAAAAAAGAGAAGAGTCAGAAAAGAAACAAGAAAGAAGAAAGGCACGTCTGAAGGGAGATGAGATGAAATGGCAACCGATGATAATTCCTCATATTCGTGAGACCTTTATATCAGGAGGGGTTATCCATCCGAGACGAGGAACGCAAAATGAAGAAATCGTGCATGTCAACGCTATATCGGAGGGGAAAACTGAGGAAGAAAATCGGAATGGCATCCACCCCTATGAGCCAGGCAGCGTTCTAAACAACTGGACTGCGGAGGAGATTCCTGTAGCTTTTAGAACTCATTCAGAGTAATACTCGGAACACACTTATTGCTTTAAGTCTAGAAGCAATAAGAGTCCCTTTTGTGAAACATTATTTTGTATAAGACATCGTTATTTTCAATAAAACACATCTCCGCCAACTTTTGAGCAAATTTTCTTTTATGTTCATTTCATTCATTCATTATTCTTTCTGTGGATATTCTTCTAAACATTTCTATTCTTAATTTATCATACCAATAAACATGCCTAGATTCTATGATTCTATGAGCCTTTGTTCATTTCCATAACAGGTCCTCAAATATCAATGATTTGAGTAACGCTACCGATGACTCAAGAATGTCCTTTTGAGCAAGATATGGGTGCGAAAGATTTTCGAGGATTTTGGAGATGACCAAGGCGTGATTTAACTCTGAACTGTTAAGGATGGTAGAACAAGAGGAGAAACAAATCGTACCTCACAAAGAATCGGTGGAAATAGTGAACCTAGGAGATGGGCAAGAAAAAAAAGTAAAGATTAGAGCCGATATCACCTTGAGACAAAGTAAGACCTCATTGAGTTACTCCAAGAATTCAAGGATGTCTTCGCATGGTCATATCAAGACATGTCCGGGCTAAGCACTGATATCGTGGTACACCGTTTGCCTATAAAAGAAGAATACAAGCCAGTCCAACAAAAACTTGGAGGATGAGGCGGATGTTTCTTGAAAATAAAGGAAGAGGTTAAGAAGCAATTTGACGCAGGGTTCTTGCAAGTGGTTAAGTACTCAGAATGGGTAGCCAATATCGTCCCCGTCCCTAAGAAAGATGGGAAAGTACTAATGTGTGTGGACTACAGAGATTTAAACAAGGCTAGCCCAAAGGACAACTTTCCGTTACCTCATATCGACACCTTGGTGGATAATACGGCAGGTTATTCGTTGTTCTCATTCATGGATGGCTTCTCAGGATACAACCAGATAAAGATGCTTCCTGAAGACATGAATAAAACCACATTCATAACCATGTGAGGAACCTTTTGCTATAAGGTAATGCCATTTGGGTTGAAGAATGCAGAGGCAACATATCAGAGAGCCATGGTGACCCTATTTCATGACATGATACACAAGGAAATCAAGGTTTACGTCGATGATATGATTGTCAAGTCTCAGACCAAAAAGGAGCATATCCAAGTCTTAAGGAAATTATTTTTGAGGTTGAGGAAAGTCCAACTGAAGCTTAACCCGGCAAAGTGTACCTTTGGAGCTAGGTCAGGGAAACTACTAGGATTTATAGTCAGTGAAAAGGGGATTGAGGTTGACCCAGACAAAGTCAAGGCTATACAAGAATTGCCTCCGCCTCGCACGCAAAAAGAAGTTCGAGGTTTCTTAGGAAGATTAAATTACATTGCTCGGTTCATTTCTGGCCGACCGAGAAATGTGACCCCATATTTCGTCTTCTTAAAAACACAATCCGGTGTGTGGAGCGAGGAATGTCGAAGACCTTCGACAAAGTAAAGCAATACTGTCCAATCTTCCGGTATTGACACCGCCTAATCCAGAGAAGCCTTTGATCCTCTATTTGGCGGTACTTGATAATTCAATGGGATGTGTGCTCGGCCAGCATGATGAGTCGGGAAAGAAAGAAAAGCAATATACTACCTTAGCAAAAAGTTCACCGAATGTGAAACAAGGTACTCACCGATTGAGAAAATATGTTGTGCCTTGGTCTGGACAACTCGGAGACTGAGGCAGTACATGTTGTATCATACGACCTGGCTCATCTCAAAGCTAGACCCACTGAAATACCTAATGGAATCAACTACTTTGAATGGATGGATGGCCCGATGGTAAATTTTACTTTCTGAGTTTGACATAGTTTATGTAAACCAGAAGGCGATAAAAGGAAGTGCAATAGCGAATTTTCTGGCTAGTAGAGCTCTGGCAGATTATGAGCCTCTGGACTTTGATTTCCCTAATGAAGACCTAATGTACGTAGCAACCACTGAAGAAGATACCACGAAAAGTCATCCTTGGAAACTGAACTTCAACGGGGCATCAAATGCCGTGGGAAATAGAATTAAGGCGATCCGATATCCCCAAAGGAGACCATTATCCATTCACTTGCAAAGCGGATTTCGATTGCACTAATAATATGGTGAATATGAAGCTTGCATCATGGGGCTCCGTCTTTGCTATCGAATACAAAATCGTGGTATTAGAAGTCTATGGAGATTACATACAGTAATCTATCAACTCAAAGGAGAATGGGAAACCAGGATCCAAAATTGGTTATCTATAAAGATTGGCCCAAGAACTTGTCAAAGAGTTCGATGACATCACTTTTAATTACACGCTTGAGGGGCGAGAATCGGATGGCGATGCTCCGCCACCACGGCTTCCATGGTCCGAATAAATGAAAGTGAAGATATGAAGCCAATACAAATGAGTATTCATCAAGACTCACCCATTGCTACAATGTCGAGGAAGAAGGAAAATTGGCCCACCATGGTCCCACGATATATTGCGGTATGTGAAGAATCGTGAGTACCACGATCAAGCCACGAGAATGAAAAAAAACGGCGAGGAGATTAGCTTTGTGATTACGTCTTGGATGGAGAAGTCTTATACAAGAAAAGGAAGGATCAAGTCTTTGTTGAGGTGTGTGGGCCTTGCTTGAAGCTAAGTTAATCCTAGAAGAAGTCCATGAAGGTGTCGTGGAACTCACGCTAATGGTTTCACAATGGCCGGACAAATAATGAGGTTGGATATTATTGGTCCACCATGGAGGAGATATCAACTATGCCAAAAATGTCATAAATGTCGGTTATGGAGACAAGATTCATGTACCCCCGTCACCTTTACATGTTATGACTTCTCCTTGGCCATTTTCCATGTGGGCCATGGACGTTATTGGGCCAATATCTCCGAAGGCATCGAATGGGCATCGATTCATCTTTGTGGTTATCGACTACTTCACGAAATGGGTAGAGGCTGCCTCATATGCTAACGTCACTAAATCAGCGGTTAGCCAATTTTTGAAGAAGGAAATCATTTGTCGATATGGAATGCCCGAGAGGATCATATCAGACAACGCAATGAATTTAAACAATAGCACGATAGCAGGGGTTTGTAGTCAATTCAACATCAAACACCACAATTCATCACCGTATCGCCCAAAAATGAATGGGCGATTGGAAGCGACCAACAAAAACATCAAAAGATAGTGGGGAAGATGGTCGAGACTTACAAGGATTGGCATGAAAAATTACCGTTCAGGCTCTATGCTTATCGAACGTCCGTCCGAACCTCTCTTTGGGGCAACACCTTTCTCATTGGTCTATGGGATAGAGGCGGTTCTACCTATCAAGTGGAAATACCTTCTCTTGAGTATTGTCGAAGTGAAATTTGGATGAAGTTGAATGGATCCGAGCTCGATATGATCAGTTGAACTTAATTGAAGAAAAGAGATTGAGGGCTATCCATTGCGGTCGGATGTACCAAAAGCGAATGATGCGAGCTTACAATAAAAGGTTCGCCTAAGGAATTCCACGAAGGGACCTCGTCTTGAAAAAGATCCTTCCCATACAAAAGGATTTGGAGGAAATGGATGCCAAATTGGGAAGGACCATATGTGGTGAAAAAGGCTTTACGTGGAGGGCATTAATTTTGGCCGAGATGGATGGGAAAAATCTACCCAATCCCATAAATTCAGATTCAGTTAAGAAATATTATACTTGAAGTGGAGAAAGGCTAAATTGAAAACCCGAAAAGGGCGCTTTGAGACCTAAAAAAAAAAAAAAGAGGAGAGGCCAAAGTGAAAACCCCTAAAGGGCGCTTTGAGACCAAAGGGCTTTGAGTTGAAAACCCGATAAGGGCGGCTCGAATTTGCACGAAAGAGGAGGTATGTGACGATTTTTGTTCCCCCAGAATTAGCAAAAGGAGGAATGTTACACCTCGGAACATCTACAAAGTACTGCAGATCTCCCAACGTCTATTCGGCTCAAATGATCTTCGGAAGGATCCGGTGGTGAAGCTCAGGCTGCGATATCTGGGGCACCTACTTTTTCTTTTTACTCATTTTTGTACTTCAATAATGTTTGCTTTTGTTGATTTAATCCAATTCCTTTCTTCACAAATTCCATTGTTATTTTAAATCTTTAAGATTGTTTGCAATTGAAATAACGACCCATGGACCCATAATGCTTCCATAAAAGGAGTTCCACCTATTACTCTGGAAGCCTCTAAACAGCGTAGGAACCTAAAACAAGACTGTTGTTTAGGAACCACCACACTTAGGGGTTGGAAACATTCGAAGAAGAGGAGTCCAAAATTATGACCATTTCTTCAGATTCGCAGGCATAGATATCAGACAAGATGTTGCGTCTGTGTCGTGACCTTGACGAGTGAACGAGCAATTCTGACCCTAAACTTTTAAAAGAGATCATTCTCATGACATCCTGCATTCATGCAAATGTCCCCGTAATATCATTTAGTTAGGAGCATTGATTTATTACAATCATTGCATCTTAACGAAAATCATCATTCTCATGACATTACGCATTCATGCAAGTGTCATCCATATCACACGTTAGTTAGGAGCATTTGAGTCATTCTGACCATAGCATCCTCACCATTTGGCATAAACACAAACACATCAAAATCGAGTCTACAGGATATGTCCCTAGAGGACGGTGTAGCAACACTATTGAAGATTATCCTATTACCATCGACCAGCGGTGGAATGGGTGGTCCTATTGCCATCAACCAGTGGTGGAATAGGTTGAAGATTGTCTTATTGCCACTGACCAGCAGTGGAATAAGTTGAAGATTACCTTATTGCCACTGACCAGCAGTGGAATAGGTGGAAGATTGTCCTATTACCATCAACCAGTGATGAAATAGGTTGAAGATTGTCCTATTGCCACTGACCAGCAGTGGAATGGGTCAAAAATTGTAGATCTTGTCACCATAACCAATAATGGGACAAGATCGAAGGCGAATCTTGGCTCCCTAACCAGTAGGGGACATGATTTAGGCCACCCTCCTATTGCCACTGACCAGCAGTGGAATAGACCAAAAATTGTAGATCTTGTCGCCCTAGCCCGTAGTGGGGCAAGATCGAAGGCGAATCTTGGCTCCTTAACCTATAGGGGACATGATTTAGACTATCCTATTTGCCATTGACCAGCAGTGGAATAGGTCAAAGAGTGTAGATCTTGTCGCCCTAACCAGTAGTGGGGCAAGGTCGAAGGCAAATCTTGTCTTCCTAAACAGTAGGAAACATGATTTAAGCCACCATCTTATTTCCACTAACCAGCAGTGGAATAGGCTGAAGATTATCCTGTTGCCATTAACCAGTAGTGGAACGGGTTGTAGATTACCTTATTGCCATTGACCAGCAGTGGAGTAAGTTGAAGACGATCCTATTTTCATTGACCAGTAGTGGAATAGGTCAAAAATTGTAGGTCCTGTTGCCTTAAACAGTGGTGGAACATGCTCATCCCATCTTCTCGGCTAGCAGTAGGACAAGCTGAAGATACAAATCTTGTCTTAAAGCCACAGTAGAGCAAGTTAAAATAAATCTCATACCCTGAAGTTACAGTGGAGCAATAAAGCGAATCGAAGCTGCAAATCCTGTCTCTCTAAAGAGACGACAGAGTAAGATCAAAGCACGAGAGGAGATGGACTAGAACGAGGCTATTTGGAGAGGAGCGGATCAAGAAGTTAAGGCTTAGCCAGGCCCGGGCAAAATTGGTTCTTTTATTGTCTTTGCTCTATTCTCGTTTCACGACAATAAGCAAAGAGGGGCAGCTGTAATAACCATTTTGCCCGGCCCAATTACAAAAATAAAATTACAAAAACACAGAGCCCAAAATTAAAGCCCAATTACATACCCAAACCCAAAATAAATTAAACAAACCAAGCCCAATTTGAACCCAAACCGACGGGGCCCAACAGGCCCATTTTCTTCTTTTCAGCAAGTTAGGGTTTCTGAGAACCCTAGCGCCGCAACCCTAGCGCCGCACCTACCTCCGCCCAACATCGACCCTTCACCGCCTCCGCCACGAGCAGCAGTCTCATCCCGACTGCTCCACCGCCTCGCCCATGCCCCGCAAGCGAAGACCAACACGCCAAAGGCATCAGATAGAGATGGCAGAAAAAGATAGGAAACCATGTATTTTTTTTCTTTCTCTCCCACACTCGGTTATAAAAACCGAATGGAAATTGTAAAACGAGAGGATTTTTTTTTTGAAAAAGAGAGAATACAAAAAAAAAAGAAAGCTTCAAAGCACAAAAAACAGATCCAAAGACAAGAAGAAAAATAAAAAAGATCCATTGAAATAGGAAGAAACAGAAGAAAAAGGTGAATTTTTTTATTTTTCGAAAGTATTTCCTTTATTTTCTTTTTCAGCAAACATACATATTATTAAAATACATACATAAAAAAACTTACCTTTTTGAACTTTTACCACAGTGTAACGGCGACCGGTGGCAGCAAGCCATGTGGCGGCGATCTCAAGATCTCATTGGATTCTCCTTACGCAAAGAGAAAAAGAAAGGGGAAGGAAATTTTATTTTTTAAACAAACTGCCCAAATGATTTTTTTTCAGAAATTATGGCCTTATATAGCCCCCTGAAACGACGTCGTTTTGGGGGCTGGCCTTTAACCCCAAAACGACGTCGTTTCACCTGGACCAACCCGACCGATCCGACCGCCTAGGATCCGCGTGTTTTGCCGAAAAATGGGCTATTCTTGTGCTGCCCTCCGCCTTTTTATAATTTTGCAATTAAGTCTTTGTAATTTAAATTTAGCCTAATAATTTACTCGGATTCGCAATTAGGTCCTTTCTGCTGACTGAGCGTTTCGACCAAAGGGGTTAATTGCCTCTTTGGTCCCTCCTTTCTTTTCACGCATACAAATAGCCCCCCCTTTCTTTTATTTATTTTGAATTAACCCCAATACTTTTATTTTTAATGCAATTTAATCTTGTTTTAATTATTTTGCAATATTTTTAGTCTTTTGTTATTATATTATTGTTATTATCATTATTATATTTTTATATTTTATTATTAATGCATTTCATCAACTTTATTATTATTATTATTTATTATTTTGTTTATATTTTCATTATTATTTGATTCTCTTCTTGATATTTACTATAACACATTATTATTCATTATTTTGGTTATATTTCTACTATTATTCGTTTGTTATTACTATTATTTATTATTATGATTGTATGTGCTTTTTTTACCATTATTATGGTGAGATTGTTATTTTATTTATTATTGTTATTTGTTGTCTTCATCATCATTATTATTATCTATTTTTATCATTATTTTATCATTATTATTATTACTATTATATTTTTATATATGCATATATTTTTATTTGACATATATTATTTCATGTATTAATTGCAACAATTATTCTTTTTTACATATTATCATCATTATTTTATTTTCATTTCAAGTATCATCATTACTATCTTGTCATTGTTATTTCTTATTTTATTTATTTATTTAGTTATTCATTTTCATTACTACTTTGTATTACCATTATTATTACTATTACTTGTATTTTTTTATTTGTAACATTCACATCCCCATTTGTTATCTTCGTTTTGTATTATATTATTGAACAAAACATCATTAAATAAGATTATCGTATTTCATCTAAAAGATTTCAAAATGAGGCAATGTTTTGGTATTTAGAAACTCGAGAAATAGTGCCCTAACGTCTTTGGGTTGCGATTTTTCGTTTGACTAAATAACTTAACATCCTTTTACGAAGTTTTGCAAATCACGAGATGACTTTGATTACGAGAGATTAAAACATCGTGTCCTAACGTCTTGGATGTGATGTTTATATCTTTTCGGACAAAGAAATTTCAAATTTTGACTCAATCCTTTTCTTAAATTCAATCCCATACGATGCATTTTGTAAAATTACTATACTCCACTTAAAGATTTTGAGATAAAGGCAATGTTTTGTATTTAGGAACTGGGAATAGTGCCCTAACGTCTTTGGAGTTACGATTTTCCGTTTGACTAAATAACCAAACATCCTTTTAGTAAACTTCGTAAAATCATGAGATAGTTTTGATTACGAAGGTTTAGAATATCATGTCCTAACGTGCTGGATGTGATGTTCGTACCCTCTCGGAACCAAGATATCTCAAACGTACCAATACTTTTTAAAAGGCCCGTATTTTAAAACTCTTTCAAACCTCCGATGCTAAGACACTAATTAATCATTTTGGTACCAATTTTGGGCGTATCGAGGGTGCTAACCCTTCCTCGTGCGTAACCGACTCCCGAACCCGATTTTTAAAACTTCGCGGACCAAAAACACTGTTTTAGTAAAGCAAAATGTTTTATTAAAATAAAGGTGATCCGATCACACCAAATAATGGTCGGTGGCGACTCCCGTTTTATTCCTATTTTCAAAACCAAAGTCGAACCCCGTTTTGTTTTAAAAAAAAATGGTTACGACACCCTATACATGCCATAGTTTAAATCATTTATAAATAAAGATACCCATAGATAGCTTGATAGTGTGAAGCGATCTCCGATGACCTCCAACCCGAGCTTGTTTAGTTGGACTCTGTAACATGGGAAAGAATAGGTGGTAAGCTTATAAAGCTTAGTAAGTTCACATTAATTTGTCTACTTGAATCACTGTCACTAAATTATTTATTTCTTGAGCTACAGAGCTCCAAATTTCAAACCGCTAATTTTTCCTAAAACTAGACTCATATATCTTCATACCATAAAATTTTCAGAATTTTTGGCTTAGTCAATTAGTATAGTTTATTCATTAAAATTTCCTCTATTTCACTGTTCATCTATTCGACCACTTTTCACTATGAATCAATTTTCTCCTTGTGCAGAATTCAAATGATGTTATAATTTGTTTCATTTGAAACTACACTCATTTCAGGAATATAACCATATAAATTATGTCCCAAAATTATTTTTGTACAATTTTTAATGATTTTTCCAAATCAAAACAGGGGATCTCAAAATTACTCTGAACTAGTCTCACAAAATCTAAATATCTCAAAATACAGAACTTCTTTGCTTTCTTTGTTTATTTCATATGAAAATAGACTCAATAAGATTTAATTTAATATCTCACTCAATTATTAATTCCATTTATACCATTTTGGTGATTTTTCAAAGTTTCTCTACTGTTGCTGTCCAAAACTATTTTATTTCTAAATTTCACTCTTTCATGTTTTCTTTATAGTAACTTTTATTGGAACACTTACTCGTATCAATCTTACCAAAGTTCGATCACATATCAGTACATTGCTCATAAGTTTACGGATATACTTGCACTTATTCATCACATAATCATATTCAATTACACTTAGTCGTTACATAGCCACATTGTATTTTCACTTAGTCAATTTCCGTTGAACTCATTGGAATATTAATGGATACATCGGAATATTGCACATAGTGCCACACTTGTAGCCAAAGCTACTTCATATCGATTATCACACATAGGCTCGTTCTTGAGCTATTCATATTCATGTCTGCTCACACAAGTCGCTGTCGGTCATACGTAACTACTCGGTCTTTGCTCACACAAGTCGTCAGTATCCGCAACACATGCAGGATTACCCACCACCGGTAGAACTTATAAGACCACACCGTTTCACATAATCACAATCTCGATTCCGCTCACAAAAGGCATCGGTCATACGTAACTACTCGGTCTTTGCTCACACAAGTCATCGTATCCGCAACACATGTAGGATTACCCGACCTTGGTAGAACTTATAAGACCGACATCCGTTTCACATAATCACAATCTCGGTCCGCTTCACACAAGTCGTCGGTCAATACGTAACTACTCGGTGTTGCTCACACAAGTATCGAGTATCCGTAACACATATCGATAACTTCACCACCGGTAGAACGTCACGGACCAACACTGGATCACTTATTCCACTTAGATTTCACATAAGTTTCAAGTGAACATCTCACTCGTATCCATTTTTATTCCTAAGGTTCAACGGAAATTTCTCACTTGTCGATATTTTGTCAATTACATCAAATATTCAACCACAGTTCATACCATTTATCAAAATATGAAAACATAAGTAAAACGATGATTTATTTACATACAAACTTACATAATTACATTCTCAATGTCATCACATCATCAATTTAACTTATCCTCCCCAAATTATTCTATTCAATACTTTCTTGATATTACACAAAGCCATCTTTCTAATTTGATCTTACATGTAATTTATACCAATTTTCATTAAAATGTCGAGCCAATATCGAACATTATAATTATATTATAAAATCAATACTAAAGTATTAATAACTAAAATTTCAATCTAACATTCAAACTTGCATCATTAAATGCTTATTAAACATATGAACTTACCTCGATACCAAAACGGCCATTTTACCAACTTTCCCGATTTTCAATTTTCCTCTCGTTCTAGGTCAAAATCTCATTTTTCGGAGTCTAAAACATCACATTTCACTTAATTAGTTAATGTACTGTTCAAAACAATCCTTAACTCAACTTTTGCAAAATTACAATTTTGCCCCTAAACTTTTACATATTTACACTTTTGCCACAATACTTGAAAATTAAACTTCAGCCCTTATTCTTATGTTTTATAACATGCTGATCAGTTTTCCCTTCTATGGAAACATCAAATTCTTACTCTAACATACACTTATGAACATTAGGTATTTTACCGATTATATCGTTTTACTCATTTTCACTTAAAATCGCTTAACAAAAGTTCTTTAACATAATTTCAACCTTCATATTCTGCCATAAAACATCAAAATACACACTTTTCACCTATGGGTAATTTTCCAAAGATGAACCCTAGCATGAATTATTGGTAGCATAAGCTAAATTGAGCTAGGGGCTCCAAAATCGTAAATAACTTGAAAAACCAAAGCTAGAAACGGACTTACCATGAGCTTGGAAATTTTGGAAAACCCTAGGCATGTCTTCTCCTGGTAAATTTCGTCCATATGAAGAAGATGGACAAATTTGGCATTTTAATTTTGTTTTAATTCATTTAATTTGAAAAGGACCAAAATGCCCTTACAAAAAAAATATCTTATCTAACATATATCATATTCATTTTTGTCCAAAAATTTAACCAATGGGCTAATTGCCATTTAAGAACCTCTACTTTAAAATTTCATAGCAATTTGACACCTCTAACTTCTAGAAATCAAGTTTTGCACTTTTTACAATTTAGTCCTTTTGACTAAATTGAGTGGCCAAACGTCAAAATTTTTGAACGAAATTTTCACGAAATCGTTCTGTAAAATTGTAGACCATAAAAATATAATAAAAATAAATTTTCTTACGTCAAATTTGTGGTCCCGAAACCACTGTTCCGACTAGGCCTTAATTTAGGATGTTACAAATCATAAATATATTATAACAATCTGAAGTTACATTTTAGATAATAATTTAATATGTCATAGTTTATACATTGTAATTTGACATTTTAATAGTTTACAATATTTTCAAAAATTATAAATATTGTTATTCTCTAAGTTTTCGAATATATAATATTTTCATTGCAAATCTAGGTTCTCTATAATTACGCATGTTAAATTATTAGTAGTTAAATTATTTATTACTCTTTACGACATTATTTATGATTTCAATTTGTAATTAACAATTTTGTAGATTATTTTAACATATTTTTATAAACACTTTAATAAATACGAAAGTTAAACTTTTTTCAATATTTTAATTAAAATGTTTAATTTTTTAACAAACATATTTAAAAAAATTATTTTTTGAAATTATTGAAAATTTTAATTAAAATTTTAAAAAGTGACTAAAATATGTTAAAACATACTATAATTTGTTAATTAAAATGTATAGAAAATTAAAATTATTAACATGATATTTTCAAATTATGTAAAACTATTTATATTTATAACTCTTTTCACACTAAAATAGTTTTTCTTCAAAAACTAATTTAAATTTAGAAAAAATATAAATGTATATAAAATATTATACAAATAATTAAATTTGGAATAAAATTTAAGCAGTTTATATATTATTTATAATTTTAAAAATTTAAAACTAATATAAATTGAAATTTCATTATAAAAATTAAAAAGTAATTAATTATTATCATTTTCATTGTTATATACAAACTATATATAAAATTGCTCGAAAGGTAAATTTGGTTAAAATTATAACCCAAATTTCTTCCACTTTTCAAGGTCAACAGTTTGTTTAATTATTTTTTACAAATAAAGTAAAAATGAAGCTCGGATGCAAATTATTCAAACCCATCATCTAACTTAAACATGACAATATTAGAGAAGAAATAGTAATATGATATTAGTGCAATATAATAGCATAAAAGGTCAATCCTAAAAAAAAAAATTAAATTTCATTTTAAGTAATTAAATTATGATTAAAATTTTAAATTGGTCTTTAATCTTCAAAATGTTTGTAAAGGTTTCTTTTGTTAAGGTGATGGGTACATTACAATCTAACAAAACAAGATGTTGTGGAGAGATGAAGGAGAAAAAGATCAAAGTAGATTTTGGAAAACAAGTGCAATGGTAGGCAATGGTGATGAAAGTAGGAAGGGACTGAGAAATATGAGCTACGGTGTTTGTTTTGATTGTAATAAGAAAATTGCAGAGAGAACTTTAGAATGCTCAAGTTTGTCTTGAGATCCAAAAAAGTCCCCCGATGAAACTTTGGATCTTTTATTTATATCCTTTTCAAAGTAGTTATCTCTAAAGAATGATTATGAAACAAGTGACATATTTTATAGGACTTATGAGAGATGCGAGTTATTTCACGAGAAAGTGTTTTGAATTATGGGTAATGTGCATGAATGAAATCATGTTCATGTTACTTATAGTGAGTAATGGGAGAGAAATTATAAAGATAATTTGAATTATGGGTAATGAGTGTGAATGAAATCCCGTTCATGTTACTTGTACTGAGTAATATGAGAGAAATTATAAAGATAATGGATATAATGGTAGTTTTACGGAAGTTACACTCATGTAATTTATTTTGATAAGGAGAGTGCTACATGCAAACTTAAGTGCAAATGCATAGTTTGATCAATAAGGAGAGGGAGAGAAAAACACTTGTACTCTGGAGAAAAGTTAAGATGTAGCATTCTTAACATTATTCGTATCTGAGCCTCTAAGCCATGCTCTCAATACATCCCAACAGTGGAGCAAACCTAAAAATCCTACCAACCTTATTAAATGGACTAATTTTGCAAGGAACTATATCTCCGACACTACTATTGATAGAAGCGTTAATAACAAAAAATAAGTATCTACAATGTTCTGAATGAGTCTTCGAAGTACTAGTATCATATCAATCAAGTCTTTCTATTAGCCAAATCGTTAGCTTGGACGTCTAGTACTCAAGTTCCAACTCAAATATGACATGCAAGTTACTTAAAACACATAGATCAAATTTTAAACACTAGTATCATATGAGCAAGTTAGGTTTGACTTGTTAAAAAACATATAGCATGGGTGATTTTTTTTTTTAATATGTCAAATTCAAACTATTCATGTAAGAAGTTCACATGTGTTTAAAACTTTATTCACATGTTAAATATACTTCACGTCAAATCCGAGCTATAGTGTTATAATGCCCAAGTTAACGAAAAAATCTAATCAATATGATATTGATACGTTGAGGACTCAATTAGAAAATTTCTAAATTTGGGGACTAATTTAAAATATAAACTATAGCTTAAGGATATTTGAAAGGATTAGCCCATAAAATAATTAAAATATAATAACAACACGACATGGAAAGTTTATAAACATGAAACAGGTACACAAATGTAACAGAATTTTTATATAATAAATATTGTTAACATTTCAAAATTTATATAGTATAAAACATATTTTTAATTTCTTCATGTATATTTTACGGTTTATGTTCAAATTCATGATTACCATTTCTAACAATATTATCTTCAAAATTTAAACCAAAATTTTCTCTTAAAAATATAATATAAGTATATGAATTGTAGTATCTTATATATGTTTGTCGAACCCAAAATTACTTAAATTTGGTTTATAGACATCTTATAACTTTGGAATTCGATTCCTAACATCAAATAACCTTTCTCTTTTCCCAAAACTATGTCAGTTGGAATGCCCCATTTCCGTAATAAACCCAAATCTATATCTATATATTTTTTCTAATCGGTATAATAATGCATTTAGTCCTCAATACTTATAAATTTTATTAATTTAGTCTTAGTTCTAAATAATAAATTTAAATCTCCACATTTACATATTCTATCAATTATATATATATATATATATATATTCAAATTTAATCGAGTTGAGTTGGAATTGTTTGAGCAAATTAGTTTGCAAGCATATGAACGGAAACTTAATCAAACTTGACCAAGACTTAGAGTTAAAAAGATTATCATTTTCGTGAATATACTTAGGTGTTAAAAGATTACCAATTGTCACATGATTTGGAATACATTGGAGCGTAAGCCTAGCTATAGTATTATAGTATAAGAAGCAACACATAAAATGGAGTAAACAAAAGGTTGATTATATAGTTATAAAACAAAAGTTGATGAACAAAGTACATGGTAAGGTTGTGAAACAAGGGCTTATTATATATTTAACAAATAATTAATCCACTTTGAGTAATTAATCAATTTTACTTGTTTTGTCAATTACATATATGTAGACTAATGATTAAACAAATTGTTGACCTTGAAAAGTGAAATTTTATTAATAAATCATATTCACCTTCATAATAAAGATTCCACTACCTTTTTGACCATGAAATCATAATCCGCCGCAGGAATAATGCTATAGATGTTGAAAAGTAGACGGTGAACCTCTTTACATAATATCAATCATATATAAGAGTGCATTTTTCGTTATGTAAAATTAAATTTATTTTATGTTGCTTTTTATTTTTTCATACAATATTCACATTTTAATAATTTGATTTCTACAAAAAAGAAAAAGTCTTTTACTAATTTTTGATCCTTGGATATTCTTATCATATACATGTGTTTTTCTTTTCACTATATAAATTTATCATACCCCTACTATGGCAAGAGCATGCAGTAGAAGATAGGGTGACCTGAAAATTTCCCTGCTCAGGGAACGGTTTGCGAGTGACCTTCCACCTAGGATGATCTATAGTGAATCATACTTAAACTATCTTAGAGATGATACACTATGATTCCTTCGTAGGTATCATTGAGGGACCGTTAAGGTTTAATAATCTTGTACAATCCTAGCCATGAGAATATCAGAGTAAGACCACATAGTACACTATATGGAGACAATTGACTTATAACAATCTTGCCACTTGGTTGACTACATGGTCATGCCTACCTCTTGTACAAGAAACAAGGGATCTTCTGCTTCCTTAAGAAAAGCTTAAGTATCAACCTCCTCCTTCCTCTTTGGCTCTTTGCCTGTTACAGGTGAACTAATCCTTTCATCTCTACCACATTCTCCTCTTTGTCACTTCTTGTTGAAATCTTGTATCAACAATTGATGCGGTGAGAGTGGATGAAGTGGGAATGTAACACCCCACACCTGACTTGATTGTCGGGTTTGAATGTGTAATGTCACATTATGCTACCAAATCAACTCAGACTAATTCAACATAGTTTTAATAGGTTTAATTCACATTTATCAATAGTTAAACTAATAAATCATTTAATAAAATCATACATATAGCATTTATAGTATATAATGATCTATTATATCTAATTACAGGGTCATGATAAGTTAATTTCGGAGTTAGGAATTGAATACAAACTCAAATGTCAAATTTCAAGTTTATGTCTCAAGACAAATATCTTTACATCTCGAGACAAGTCATAAATTATTTTAAAATTTTAACTTTGAAGTTAAAGTGTCTTGAGACTATGTCTCGAGACCAACCTCTCATGTTTTCTTATTTTTACTTTTAAATATTCATATCTTTCGTCAATCAAGCAATAAATCTTACATTTCATCCAAAGAAATTAAACAAAATAATATAACATATTCAGTACTATACTAAGTAGATTTATATTTCGATAATCCTATTATAAAAATAATCTTACATTCTTTAAATAAAAAAAACCTCTTAACCTAAAATAGAATTGAAACTTATAATTTTATCATATTTATTATTTTTAAAAATAAAATTCTGATATATCTTAAAAAAAAATTGCACCATAAAAGATTTGAAATCATTTTGTTTTTGGGTAATGCATCATTCAATCTTGTTGGCCACAGTAGTTTAATCACAACTTTGAGCCACAATTTTAGGCATTTTAATTCCTTTATGTTATTAGCAGTAATAATTTTCTCATCATCACCAAAAACAATTGAGAAGATCGAAAACTGATTTAACTATAGTGGTGAATTTGGTTTAGGCTATTATTTAATTTATTTATTTGATATAAATTTTAAATTATAAGATAAAAATCGTAAATGTCCAAATCAAACTAAATTTTATATTTATTTTTTATAATTATTTTATAATATAAAAATAAATATGATATATGTAAGAGCCCAATTTTGACGAAAATAAACCAAATAAATACATTTACAACAAACTCGTATCCCAATTGAAAATAAACAATTTTGACCGTGGCCCAATTTATACCCAGACCCAAACTCGTAGCTCAAAGACCCAAAGCCCAAAAACCAAACAAGAAAAAACATAGGTTTTTTGAAACCCTAGGCTACCCTCGCGCCGCAAGCAGGGGCAACCCCAATCGTCGTCCAACAGGAGCCCAACGTCGCGCCGCTTCAGCCGGGGACCAATTGTTACGCCATAGTCTCGTCAGGCCCCCGATCGTGCCTTGATTCAGGCCTGATTCACCATCGTCGAGATCTTCTCGAATCTGTAAAAAAGAAAATCGCAGCAGAAAAAGGAAAGAAGAAGATACAAAAAGATATCTTTTCCTTCTTTATTTCATTTTTTGGGTTATAAAACCCCTTTGAAAAATTTGTAATAGGGTATGAATATTATCATAAAAAATAGAGAGAGAAAAGGCAAAGATACAGAGAGAGCAAATACAAAATAATAGGAGGAGAATATTCACAGAAGCAGGGTTCAATAAAAACAGAGTTTTTTAAGGTGATTCTTGTTGCATTCGGTTATTTATTTTATTATTATTTTCACTATATATATTTGTATATGTCTGTTGTTAAAAAAAATAAGAAAAAAGGAGTTCACCTTTACAAAAGCGAAGAAAAACAGATTCAAAGCCTCCGGCCACCGGCCACGGAGGAGCGTGTGGCGCGTGGCCCCTCTCTCTGACTAACGGCAGCACCGGCGGGGAACGAAGGCTCCACGAGTTTTTTTTTCAATTTTTTTAAAACCTAAACTAAATGGTTTTTTTTTTGAAAACTAATATTTATAAAAGGAAGCGAACGACGTCGTTTTGCCAGAGCAGGGTTCGCGTCGACCCGCAAACCCGACCAAGATCCGCGTGTTGGGTTTAAAAGGGAAAATTATCTTTCTGATCCCTCCGCTATTTTATTAAATTCAATTACGTCCTATTAACTAATTCATTTCTTAAAATTGACCCTTAAAACCTGCTTATATTTCAATTTAGTCCTTTTATTTTTATTTTATTTTTTAAAATTGATATTAAATTAAATATTTTATATTAATTATCTACATTAATTTATTAAATTATAAATATTTGTTATTTTGTCTTATTATTTTTATTATATATTATTATTTATATACATATATTGTATATTATATTTTTTAAAGTACTATATATTATATTATAATCATTTATAATGTGTTCATTTTTATATATCCTTTTTAAAATTATTATATTTTTGACACATTGTTTATATTATTGTTTCTTTTATTTATTTGCATGAAACATGTCCATAGTTAATTTAATTGTTTATACTTCATAATATATTTGCAATTGCTTTAGTATAGGAATTATTATTTGTTGCATTTCATATTATTATTACCTATCCTAAATATTAGCATGTTATAATTATTTTTTTAAATAATGTTCAAATGCAATATTGCCACATGGTTATGGTTCAAAATAAAAATACATTTTTACAAAATCAATATTTTATTTAAAGGTTTTTCAAAATAAGGCAATATTTTGATATTTAGAAATTCGGGAAATAGTGCCCAATCGTGCTGGGTTGTGATTTCCCGTTTGGCTAAATAACTAAATATCCTTTTGACAAGTTTTATAAAATTATGAGACGATCTTAGTGACGAGGGTTTAAAAATGTCATGTCTAATCCTGCTGGATGTGATGTTTATATTCTTTCAGATCGAAGAAATCTCAAATTTTAAATCAAAATTTCTCAAAGTTTTATAAATCATGAAATGATCTTAGTTACGAGGGTTTTAAAAAAAATATCGTGTCCAATCGTGCTGGATGTGATGTTTATAATCTTTCGTATCGAGGAACTCTCATATTTTGAATCAAATTTGTTCGAAGTTTTCTGGAAATCATATTTTTAAATGCTTTTAAATTTCAAACATTTGGACATGATTTTATCAATTAGGTACCAATTTTTGGGCGTTATGAGGGTGCTAACCTTTCCTCATACGTAACCGACTTCCGAACCCATTTTCTCATTTTTCGTAGACCAAAATTAAATCTTTTAAAATGAAACGTTTTACAAGGTGATCCAATCACACCTAAGTAAAAAAAAAGGATTGGTGGCGACTTCCATTTTATTTTAAAGTCGATCCCCATTTTTTCAAAACCCGATTTTAAAATGGTTTCGACAATATAAATTCATAAAAATAGCTTTAAAAAGTAATTATAGTATAATCAAAGTACAATATTGGAATAGTTATAAGGATCAAATTATTATAGTACAAATGGGTTGTCTAAGTAATCATGGAGTAGAATCAACTAACTAGATGTGTTAGATTAAAACCGACAAACTGAACTAACTTGATTAAAATTTATACATGACAATTAGATATGATGAGACTCGAAGATCTATGTATATAATTGCTCATGGTAGATCTTGAATTTAAGTATGCAAGACCTAGTGCTTCTGTTTTTTTCAACTATGCCAAAGCATGATTGGCAAGTAAAGCCATTCTAATTAATTTAAAAATTAATGTATTATCGATTGAGTCTTAACTTGATTAGTATGGGTATTGTTGTTAATTCAAGAGTATTTGAGTTCGAGTGCGCTAAAGCACATTATCTTCTTATTTATGAGTTAAAGAGAGACTGTGAGTAGTTTTAAGTATTGTGTCAAGAAGAACAAATATCGTAAATATTACTTTTAGGATAATCTTTAATGTGGTATGGAGTTTTAATTATTTTACATGTGATTTCATAAATTTATGAGGACGAAAGCAAACCGTTCGTCGGGTATCTACTCGTTTGGCATTGCTTCAAACACAACTTTGCAATGGCTTAATTTCAGGGCAATCTCCAAATAATGTATAGAACACATGCTTCCGATCCTGTGTTCATATTGATAACAAGTTCCTCTGATCCCTTAATTTATAAAAAAACTAAAGTTGATTGATTCCAACACAATTCATTACAATGTGACTGCGCTGTACTTTGAGATGAACCTCAATTCTCTTCTTCTACATATTTTAAATCTTTGGAGAATTGGAATCCAAGTCATCTGTTCTAAGTTCACTGTATTTCATACAAATCACTCTGAATGGGAGGAGCCTTTAGACGCCATGGCAGCTTCCTTCAATCCTACACTTGTTTTTAACATTTACACTGTTTTTTTTTTAATGTCCCTTTATCCAAAGCAAAACCGTACACTTTCCCTAGTATAAATATACACTTTCTCTTAAACTTCTCATTTATCAATCATCTTCTTTCTCTGAATTTTCTCTACATTTACACACAGTTGTTGCAGTTTTCTTTCGAGCCAAACACTGTTGAAAACGATGAAGCTTTCTGGTTGTAATTTACCTGGAATTATTGTGATGGTCTTTGTTATGCTAAGTTCAAGTTCAACATCTGCGATTACAAACTTTAATGTCTTAAACTTTGGGGCTAACCCGACTGGTGGAACCGATTCAACGGACAGTTTCCTCAAGGCATGGAATGCAGCCTGTGGCACGGCAGACTCGACCTTCATATATGTGCCCAAAGGACGATATTTGGTTGGTCCATTGGCTTTTGAAGGCCAATGCAAAAGCTCTCAGATCATTATAAGAATCGATGGCACTATTGTGGCTCCTTTGGATTATGGAGTGCTGGGAAAATCGAATAATTGGTTCAGCTTTAAAGATGTGAGCGGTGTTTCTATAATTGGTCGAGGTACATTTGATGCTAAAGGACCTTCTCTTTGGGCTTGCAAAGCTTCCAACTCCAACTCATGTCCTTCCGGGGCCACGGTATTATTTTCTTCCACTTTCTTTGAGTCTAATTCTGAGCTAAATAGTAAACATTAATCTTTTCTCCACCGTTATATAGTAAATGTTT
This sequence comes from Gossypium rotundifolium, assembly GCA_025506655.1. Lineage (NCBI taxonomy): Eukaryota > Viridiplantae > Streptophyta > Magnoliopsida > Malvales > Malvaceae > Gossypium > Gossypium rotundifolium. The sequence continues at coordinate 13,687,694 of CP106731.1, read as the reverse complement.
TGTAAATAGACTTACTAATATTGTTCAATTTGTGTGAAAACAGACACTGAGTTTTACCAAATCCAACAATATCAGGATCAATGGATTAACGTCTTTGAATAGCCAAATGTTTCATATTGTGATCAATGGATGCCAAAATGTGCACCTCGGAGGAGTTAAGATCGTCGCTGCTGGTAATAGTCCCAACACTGATGGCATCCATGTTCAATTATCGAGAAATGTGGAAATTTTAAGCACTTCCATTAAAACTGGAGATGATTGCATCTCGATTGGTCCTGGCACTGAAAATTTATGGATTGAACAAGTCACTTGTGGTCCTGGTCATGGCATCAGGTATGATAAATTAATTAAATTCCATTGTTACTTTTACTCAAAATGAAGCAATGTGTTTATTATTAACTTATACATAATAGTTGGTTTTTAAAGGAACAATTTTATTATTTATAAATTCTTTATGTTGCTTAATTTTAACTTTCCAGCATTGGAAGTTTGGCGAAGGATTTGAAAGAGGAAGGAGTCCAAAATGTTACGGTCAAAAAGACAATTTTTTCCAACACTCAAAATGGGTTGAGGATCAAATCATGGGCTAGGCCTAGTAACGGATATGTTCAAGGGATACGATTTATAGATTCCGTGATGAGAAATGTTCAAAATCCTATTGTGATTGATCAAAATTATTGTCCTCGCAATGAAAATTGCCCCGGTCAGGTATTACAAAGCTCCAATTACTACTTATTTACTTCTTTAAATTTTTTCATGCTTTTTCCTTAATTTTTTTACTTTCTTTTTGTTTGACGATTATAGGTTTCAGGAATAAAGATTAATGATATCGTGTATGAAGATATAAGAGGAACATCATCGACACCCATAGCTATAAAATTTGATTGTAGTGTCAAAAAGCCGTGCACGGGAATAAAATTGCAGAATGTGAATTTGACATATTTGAACAAAGCAGCTCAATCATCTTGTAGCAATGTGGTTGGAAAAGCATTTGATTTAGTTCGACCAAACAATTGTTTGTAAATCATGGATTCTAGATTTACTCATTTGTTTAGTTTTTGGCATATTGATTGTAAATTGAAATTATCGGCATTTGAGCTATTTAGCCTTTGTACCCATAGCCAATGCTGCTCACTTGTAATATGTAATAGCCCTATACCCGGTTTAATCATTCAGACTCAGTATAAGACTATTACATTTGGTGCCAAAACGGTTATGGCTAGATACTATTTAATTAAAAACATTTGCATGTAATATTTTAACTTACCAACCATTTTACAAACATATTTATTGTTTACTAATTCATTTCATATATACCAAAATACATCAAGTAACTCAAAATAACTAAAATTTCAACAGTCTACATTTTAGTCTTTATCACATGAGAACACTTTTGAACTGCACATGTACATGCCATTTTAATACAAAATATAGTACCTACTCTTAAAGCCCTTGAAGATGTGATGAGATGAGCAATCTTCTAGTTGGACTTCTCTTCCAGTCTAATTATACCTACGCGTTAAAATAAACACGTTAAGCCGGTGAAGACTTAGTAAGCACTACAAGAATAATTAAATAAGCAATTATAACAGAATATTTTAACTCAATCAATTATTGCATATCTTCTCACATATAAGTCATGTCAGCTATGCATTACTTTAAATAAATTTAACTTATCTTTTGTAAGGTATTAAACTTACCTTAACACATCAGTGATTCACTTTTGTTCTCATTTCACATTCTTAGCCCAAAGTAAACTTTATAGAACACACCGGATATACGGAACAAATACAGAGGTGCATTATGATGCACAAGTGAACAGAGAGCACCAATGTGCTAATAATCAGAGAGCACCAACGTGCTAATATCAGAGAGCACCAACGTGCTAATATCAGAGAGCACCAACGTGCTAATATCAGAGAGCGCGCTAAAGTTCCTTAATGGCATGCCACTAATATCCTAGTAGTTCTAAATTCCGTCTACTTGGGCATTAAAGCTGAATCTCATATAATTAAATAATTCACTTAAATATCTCAAAAAAAGATAAATAACAATAATTTAAAATTCTTGTAGTACTTACAACAAAAGGTTGAGGTGATATAAATTCTTCTTCCTTCACTCCTTAACCTTCTCTTTTCCTTTTCCTTCAATTCGGTCCTCTCCTTCCTTTTCTTTTTCTTCAATTTCATATAAACATATAACATTTATATGTTAAAAATAATCAAATAATCTCCTGTACTATTTAATAAAATAAACATGTATTTTATGATAAATTCATGCTTTCTTACTTTTGCTCACATTTCAATTTAATCCTTTACTCATAAACTTATTCAAAGCTGTCCTTTTGTGTCATAGTCACAAAATTATTTATTTACAAAGCTACAGAACTCCAAATGAAGAACCATTGATTTTTCCTGAAACTAGACTCACATATATTCATACCATAAAATTTCCAGAATTTTTAGCCTAGCCAATTAGTACAGTTTATTCATCAAAGTCACCCCTGTTCTGCTGTCTGGCAGTTCTGACCATTCTTCACTAAAAATTTATTCTCTCTTTATACAGAATTCAGATGATGTTCTTGTTTATTTCTATTAAAAATAGACTCATTCAGGATTATAACATATAAATTTAAGCCCCTAATTATTTTTCTCCAATTTTTTATGATTTTCCAAAGTCAGAACAGGGGATTTCGAAATCACCCTGAACTAGTCTCACCAAAATCTAAATATCTCAAACTACAGAATTTATTTGCTTTCCCTGTTTCTTTCATATGAAAATAGACTCAATAAGATTTAATTTAATATATTAGTCAACTTCTAATTCCACTTCTACAATTTTGGTGAATTTTCAAACATACTCTACTGCTGCTGTCCCGAAACTGTTTTCTTATAGCTTATTTTGCAATTAAGTCCTTTATCCAATTCTAACTTCAAATTCTTTCAATTAAACCACTAATTCATCATTTTATTCATCATATGCTATATTCAACAACTTTAAAACTTCAAAAACTTCAACTTAAATTCATCAAAACTTTGTTCTAAAACTTATAAAGCATCAAAATTAAAAGAAAAGGGCTAAATTAACTTACCTATTAAACTTCCAAGCTTCAAACTTTCAATTTTCCCTTTTCTTCTTTCTTTTCTCTCTTTTTCTTTCTTTCCCCTGCTCTCTGCTTCGTTTTCTTCTCTGTTTCTTCTCTTTTATTCTTTACCTTATTATATAATATTATATTATTAACATAATTATCTAATAATAATATATTTTATCACACAAAAATCTTAGGATTTTTATACTTATGCCGCCTCAATCATTTAAAATGGCATAATTGCCACTTTAGTCCTTTTTATTTTTTAATCTTCAATTAAACTTTCACACCTATTACAATCTAATCCTTTTCCCAAATACTTCTAATTAAGTCAAATTCACCTAAATAAAACCCAATTAGACGCACAACTAGCTTCAGAATATTTTTAGTAAATATTTACGATTCGCTTTTATGAAAACGGAGACCGAAAATATATTTTTGGTTACTCGACTATCGGTCACTACAATTCTCCCCCGCTTAATAAATTTCGTCCTCGAAATTTACCTGACGTAAATAACTGCGGATATTGATGTCTCATTGTTTCCTCTCTTTCCCATGTTGCTTCTTCTGAATTATGATGTCTCCACAATACTTTTACCAATGGAACCCGTTTGTTTCTCAATTCCTTTACTTCTCGAGTAAGTATCTTAATTGGTTCCTCTTCATAAGTTAAATCTGGTTGAATTTCTATTACTTCAGGAGTAATCACATGAGATGGATCAGCCCGGTATCTTCGTAACATTGAGACATGGAAAACATTGTGAATTCTATCCAATTCCGATGGTAAGGCTATTCGATAAGCGACTGGACCAACCCGTTCTAAGATCTCATACGGCCCAATGAATCTTGGACTGAGCTTGCCCTTTTTCCCAAATCGGAGAATTTTTTTCCATGGCGACACTTTCAAAAATACTTTTTCACCCACATCATACTCAATGTCTTTTCTTTTAAGATCAGCATAAGATTTTTGACGATCGATGTTGCTTTCAAACTATTAGAATGACTTTTACTTTTCTTTCGCTTCCGGATCAAATCAACCCCATGTATTCTCTTTTCACCGAGCTCATCCAATATAACGGTGTTCTACATTTTCTACCATACAAAGCTTCATACGGAGCCATTTTAATCTTGGATCGATAATCATTATTGTAACCAAATTCAATCAAAGGTAGATACCTCTCCCAATTACCTTCAAACTCTAGTATACAATATCGAGCATATCTTCCAATACTTGAATTACACGCCAGATTGGCCATCCGTTCGAGGATGAAATGCGATCGAAATACAACCGAGTTCCTAAAGCTTCTTGCAATTTATCCCGTAAACGAGACGTAAATCGGGATCTCTATCTGATATAATGGAGACAGGCACACCATGTAGCCTGATAATCTCAGATACATACAGTTCAGCCAGTTTATCTAAAGAATAATCCATACGTACCAGAATAAAGTGCGCTGATTTTGTCAATCGGTCAACAACCACCCAAATAGCATCCTTTTTCTTCGGAGACAACGGTAATCCCGATACAAAATCCATAGTGATTCTCTCCCACTTCCATTCCGGTATAGTAATTGGCTGAAGTAACCCTGAAGGTACCTGATGCTCAGTAAACATTTTGATACAAACTTAGAGATATCCCGTTTCATTCCTGGCCACCAATACATCTTTTTCAGATCATTATACATTTTATTACTCCCCGGATGTACAGACATAGTACCGTTGTGAGCCTCAGATAAAATCTTCGTATGAGTTCAATTCGAGGTACACATATCCTACCTTTGAATAACATACAACCATCAACTCCAACTCGAAATTCGAATCGATGACTGACTCACCTGTGCCCATTTAACTCTGTAACTTCTCATCATTCTTCCGAGCTTCACATATTTGTTGTAAAATGTCGGTTTAGCTCTCAATTCAGCTATGATTGAACCATTATCAACCAAAGACAATCGGGCATTCATAGCTCATAAAGCAAATAGAGATTTTCGGCTTAAAGCATCAGCAACAACATTAGCCTTACGGATGGTAATCGATAATTAAATCATAATCTTTTATCAATTCAACCCATCTTCTCTGTCTCAAATTCAAATCTTTCTGAGTCAACAAATACTTCAAACTCTTATGGTCAGTGTAGATATAACATTTTTCCCCGTATAAATAATGTCTCCATATTTTTAGCGCAAACACCATTACAGCCAATTCAAGATCATGCGTCGGGTAGTTCTTTTCGTGTGGCTTCAATTGCCTAGAAGCATATGCTACTACCTTTCCTCCTTGCATTAGCACACAACCCAAACCATTGTATGAAGCATCATTGAAAACCACGTACTCTCTTACCGATTCGGTTGAATCAACACAGAGCTTCATTAATGCCGCTTTTAATTTTTCAAAACTTTCTTGACACTTTTCTCGTCCATTTAAATTTTACATTTTTCGCAACAATTTCGTTAACGGAGATGCAATCATAGAGAATCCTCAACAAATCTTCTATAGTAACCACCAATCCGAGAAAACTCTTTACTTCATCACATTCTTTGGTGGTTTCCATTCAAGTATAGCTTCTACCTTCTTGGGATCTACCCAGAATACCATCTGCGATACTATATGTCCCGTAAAAGTGACTTCTTTAACCAAAATTCACACTTACTCAATTTAGCATACATTTGCTTTTCTCTCAAAATCAGAGCACAATTCGGAGATGTTTATCATGTTCTTCTTCACCTTTTGAATACACTAGAATGTCATCTATAAATACAACCACAAACTGATCTAAATAAGACTGAAAAATTCTATTCATAAGATCCATGAAAGCAGCTGGAGCATTAGTTAATCCAAATGGCATAACCAAGAATTCATAATGACCATACCGAGTCCTAAATGCAGTTTTTGACACATCAGATTCCTTCACCCGTAACTGATAATACCTTGATCTGAGATCAATCTTAGAAAACATACTAGCTCATTTTAATTGATCAAACAAATCATCAATCCTAGGTAACGGATATTTGTTCTTTATAGTCACTTTATTCAACTGACGATAATCTATACAAAACCTCAAAGACCCATCTTTCTTCTTTACAAACAATACTGGTGCTCCCCATGGTGATACACTAGGACGTACGAATCCCTTGTCCAATAACTCTTGTAACTGCATTTTCAATTCTTTCAACTCAGTGGGTGCCATCCGATAAGGTGCTATAGATATCGGTGCAGTGCCTGGAATTAACTCAATCCCAAACTCTACTTCTCTTTCTGGAGGTAAACCCGGTAATTCTTCTGGAAACACATCAATAAAATCTTGAACCACCGGTATCTTTTCAATCTCAGTATTTGTTATATGAGTATCTAAAATGTAAGCAAGAAAAGCAGTACATCCTCTTCTCATCATCTTAGAAGCCTTCATTGCAGACACCACATTCATCAATGCACTATATTTTTCACCGGTTACAATCACTTTGTCTCCATCTGAAGTTCTCAAGGAAATTATTTTTCTTCTGCAATCAACCATAACCCCATGTTCTGACAACCAGTCCATACCCAATATCACATCAAACTCATAAAATGTAAGTGCCATAAGGTCTGCTGGAAACTCATTATCATGAATTTTTAAGGGACATCTTCTACACACTTTATTAACTTTCTCACTTTGCCCGGAAGGATTAGTAACTACTACTTCGTATTCTGTAAGTTCTACTTGTAACTCTCTTTCTTTCACTAATGCAATGCATATATATGAATGTGTAGAGCCAGGATCAATTAGTGCAATTACAGAAGAATCAAATAAAGAGAATGTACCAGTAATCACATCAGGAGCATCTCCTTCTTCTCGTGTTCTGATAGCATAAGTTCGAGGCCTTCGGGATTCAGATCTATCAGTTGTTTCCCTTACCAATCTCGTACCAATACCAGTGCCACCAGGAATTCCAGGTTGTCTACCTCTTTGTGGAATCGAGCTACCTCTCACGCATCGCTCGTAACACTTTTCGACATCTTGGACGGTCTACGATTAAATGATTTTTGATCCACATCGAAAATAGGCTCGAGAAATTAGTCGACATTCTCCCCAATGGTATCTTCCACAGTGCTCACATGATGATGGTATTGGTCTTCTTTTAGAACCCCCGGTACTACCTATAGAGGTCGTCTGCTGAGTTTGTCTTGTCTGAATTCTGGATCTTTGCCCAACAGTAGGAGAAGTGTATCTAAAATCTCTAAAATCCCTCACTCTTTTTGAAAACGGTGGTGGTGCTGAACTAGAGGCTAGTCTCTTCCCAAAACTCTCTTCTTTTGAACGAGCTAACCCTTCTTCCAGTCGTTGTGCTCTATCAACCAAGATAGGAAATTCTTGTAGATGTAATGGTATAAGAGGAACATAAATCTCTTCATTCAATCCCCACTCAAATCTCCTGCACATATCTGCTTCATTTGCTATTAATTCCTTGGCATATTTACTCAATCTGATAAATTCACGATCATATTCAGCAACAGACATGTTCTGCTTCAAATCTAGAAATTCTCGTTTCCTCTTCTCAAGATAAAGTTGACTCACATATTTCTTTCTAAATTCAGATACAAAGAAATCCCAATTAATTTTCTCTGCAGGATGGATATTCATAACAGTGGTCCACCTTTGATAAGCCTCACCCTTTAATAAAGATCTCGCACACTTCAACTTTTCATCCCTTGTATAATCGCAATTCTTCAAATATTCTTTGATCGTTCTCAAACCATTCCTCACCTCACTGGGTCATCATCTTTCTTTCCTTTAAACTCTTCATTTATATTTTCGATTTTCTCCAAGGGGATCGATGGCTGGTTATAGATAATTGTGGATGTGGAGCAGTAAGAGGAGAAGATAGTGGTGGAACAGATGGAGCATTATTAGTTCTCACAACTTGCTGCAATAACTGATTCATTGTCTGTAATAAAGTTGCAATCAGAATTTCTTCTCTAACCGGCATTGGTTCAGTTTCAGATTGAGTTCTTTCTTCCAATCCAGGCTCTCTATCATCTCCTAAGTTTACTGATTCACTTCGAACTTGGGCTCTATGTTGATCTATTTCCTATCAAGGTTTGGCGCCTCGCTTCTCTACTTCATTTTTCGACTCTTCACGAGATCTATTTGACATCTTTAAGTTTCTACAATATTCATAAATTACACAATTAAATAACTAAAACTCATCTCATCACATCAATTTATAAAATGGCATGTACAAATAGACTCATACTCGACCCAAGAATTCAGAAAACCTAGGCTCTGATACCAATAAATGTAACACCCTCTAACCCTAAACCGTCACCGGAACAGGGTTACAAGGTATTACCGAACATATTAGTCAATTTTCCTAATTACTTATAAATAAAAATTATGAGTTGGTATAATTTAGTAATTTAACTCCTATATTGGGCTCTTGAAGCCAAAGCATATATCTAACGAGAATGAAACTTGTTTAAACATTCTACAAAACTAGCTAAAATATTATTTTTTTCTTTTATAAAAATTTCGATGAAGATTTCGCTTAATTTCACATATAACCCCCGCAACTAAAACCGTATTCATTCTAAATATAACCAATTCAACCAATTCCAAAATCCAACAATTCAACCAAAGGTAATTTCATATTTAATCGTATTTAGATTATACTTATAACATTAAAATACCAAATATCATTTTCTACAACAAAAGTCATGTAGTAGTTTTAAGTGACCAAAATATCACCTATGTACATGCCATTTTAACACAAAATATAATACCTACTTTTGTAGTCTTCGAAGATGTGATGAGATGAGCAATCTTCTAGTTGGACTTCTCTTCCAGTCTAATTATACCTATGCGTTAAAATAAACGCGTTAAGCCGGTGAAGACTTAGTAAGCACTACAAGAATAATTAAATAAGCAATTATAACAGAATATTTTAACTCAATCAATTATTGCATATCTTCTCACATATAAGTCATGTCAGCTATGCATTACTTTAAATAAATTTAACTTATCTTTTGTAAGGTATTAAACTTACCTTAACACATCAGTGATTCACTTTTGTTCTCATTTCACATTCTTAGCCCAAAGTAGACTTTATAGAACACATCGGATATACGGAACAAATACAGAGGTGCATTATGATGCACAAGTGAACAGAGAGCACCAATGTGCTAATAATCAGAGAGCACCAACGTGCTAATATCAGAGAGCACCAACGTGCTAATATCAGAGAGCGCGCTAAAGTTCCTTAATGGCATGCCACTAATATCCTAGTAGTTCTAAATTCGTCTACTTGGGCATTAAAGTCAATCTCATATAATTAAATAATTAACTTAAATATCTCAAAAAGATAAATAACAATAATTTAAAATTCTTGTAGTACTTACAACAAAAGGTTGAGGTGATATAAATTCTTCTTCCTTCACTCCTTAACCTTCTCTTTTCCTTTTCCTTCAATTCGGTCCTCTCCTTCCTTTTCTTTTCTTCAATTTCATATAAACATATAACATTTATATGTTAAAAATAATCAAATAATCTCCTGTACTATTTAATAAAATAAACATGTATTTTATGATAAATTCATGCTTTCTTACTTTTGCTCACATTTCAATTTAATCCTTTACTCATAAACTTATTCAAAGCTGTCCTTTTGTGTCATAGTCACAAAATTATTTATTTACAAAGCTACAGAACTCCAAATGAAGAACCATTGATTTTTCCTGAAACTAGACTCACATATATTCATACCATAAAATTTCCAGAATTTTAGCCTAGCCAATTAGTACAGTTTATTCATCAAAGTCACCCCTGTTCTGCTGTCTGGCAGTTTTGACCCTTCTTCACTAAAAATTTATTCTTTCTTTATACAGAATTCAGATGATGTTCTTGTTTATTTCTATTAAAAATAGACTCATTCAGGATTATAACATATAAATTTAAGCCACTAATTATTTTTATCCAATTTTTATGATTTTCCAAAGTCAGAACAGGGGATTTCGAAATCACCCTGAACTAGTCTCACCAAAATCTAAATATCTCAAACTACAGAATTTATTTGCTTTCCCTGTTTCTTTCATATGAAAATAGACTCAATAAGATTTAATTTAATATATCAGTCAACTTCTAATTCCACTTCTACAATTTTTGGTGAATTTTCAAACATACTCTACTGCTGCTGTCCCGAAACTGTTTTCTTATAGCTTATTTTGCAATTAAGTCCTTTATCCAATTCTAACTTCAAATTCTTTCAATTAAACCACTAATTCATCATTTTATTCATCATATGCTATATTCAACAACTTTAAAACTTCAAAAACTTCAACTTAAATTCATCAAAACTTTGTTCTAAAACTTATAAAGCATCAAAATTAAAAGAAAAGGGCTAAATTAACTTACCTATTAAACTTCCAAGCTTCAAACTTTCAATTTTCCTTTTCTTCTTTCTTTTTCTCTTTTCTTTCTTTCCCTGCTCTCTGCTTCGTTTTCTTCTCTGTTTCTTCTCTTTATTCTTTACCTTATTATATAATATTATATTATTAACATAATTATCTAATAATAATATATTTTATCACACAAAATCTTAGGATTTTTATACTTATGCCGCCTCAATCATTTAAAATGGCATAATTGCCACTTTAGTCCTTTTATTTTTTAATCTTCAATTAAACTTTCACACCTATTACAATCTAATCCTTTTTCCCAAATACTTCTAATTAAGTCAAATTCACCTAAATAAAACCCAATTAGACGCTTTAACTAGCTTCGTAAATATTTTTAGTAAATATTTACGATTCAGTTTTATGAAAACGGAGACCAAAATATATTTTTCGGTTACTCGACTATCGGGTCACTACATAATATTTAAAAAAAATTAAATTTTATATTTTCAATTCACTTCTATATATTATTAGTTTTATCAATGTATAAAGAAAATGTATAGTAGTTCAACATTCATTCAGTTTGAAAAATAAGTTTAAATTTTTATTTAAATGATATATATTTATAAATGATTAAGTTAATTAATTTAAATTCGCTTATATTATTTTTTTCTCAATATGTTTTATTTAATGTTAAATAAATTTATAATATTTTATATTTTAAAACTTTAAACATATATAACTTAATATGTTTTTACATTATAATAATTTAAAAAAATTATAGGAAATTCTTTGGTTAAGAAGAGGAGATATTATTGTTGAAAACAATTAATTTTTGCAAGTTATAAACAAGTAGTTATAACTAGGTTAATAACATTTGAAGAACAACAACACAAAAGCAATTGGTTACACAATTTGATAATCACTTATGTTTGTGAGACTTTGTCTAGAGAGTCAATCACTATATTTAACATTGTATGAAGAATGATTTAAGTCCTACCACTCACCAGTGTAGCTACCTCACACTTGCATTAAAGATTTAGATCACTCTCCACTAAATTCTCTCCCAAAAAAAAAACAGATAAATTTCTCAGATATATAAACATTTTTGGACTTGTTGATATACAGATCAATTACAATATTAATCCCCACCAAAGCCGTCTACAAAATAGGATTAATAATATCTTAATAAAGTCTATATATGAAAATTCAAATATCTCCAAGATAAGTCTTCAAGTCATTTGGGCCAATCTCCTCAAAACAGGGGATTTGATTTGCCTGATTTAGATCGATCCAATATTCAGTGATTTGTTTCTTTATGAGATTGATTTTCATAGATGGGCCAACACACGTACATGAGATTAAAAAAAGTTATGGCCCAACTGTTTTGATTCAAAAGATTGCCAACTCTAATAATAAGACAAGTTATGTAACTGTAACATCCTGAAAAGGGCCATTGCATTTTCAGTTTAATTGTATGAAATGACAAGTTTAAGCACTAAGAATAAATTTTTGATATTTTTGGAAACCTGAACATTTTGGAAACTTGAACATTTTGGAAACTTGAACATTTTGGAAACTTGAACATTTTTGGAAATGAACCAAAAATGGAAACCTGAACATTTTGGAAACTTGAGCATGTAAGAAAAATGGCAAGTTATAGAGCCGATCGAAAATTTTAGGAAACTTAGAAATGATGCAGAAATGTCAAATTTTAAAGTTTAAAATAGGAAATAAGGGCAAGAGGGCCTTAAAAGAAAAAGTTGGAGAATTTTGACACGCAAACAGGCTTGAAAAAGTGGCCTGAAGATGTCACTTAGGGCTTAGAGAAATGGAGCCATATGCAAGAGAAATGGGCCTGGTTCGAGTCACTTGGAAAGCAAATAATGAAGGCTTTAATTTTGCTTCCGTATATTTGAGGTGGACGGCACCTATTTCTAGAAAGGGGAGTTTTATTTCATTAATACTTGATAAATTAAGTGATAAATAAGGATTTTCTTTTAATAAGATAATTGAGGAGATAAGTGATGGATTAAACACTTTTATTTTAAATAAAAGAGACAATATTATCACTTATGAGGAGTAGTGGCCAAGTAAGGGACTCTCCTATTGATAATTTCGGCTAAAGGAGAGAGTTAAAGGATTTTCTCTCATCTTTTCCTCTGTGTGCGAAAATTCCCTAGCCCTATTTCTCTCTGCCGAAATCTTTACTAAGCAAAGACTCCATCTTTTCTTCTCCTCCCTTTGTCATTGTTAAGCCAAAACCCTTCTCTTTTGATCCTGTTAAATCTCCATAGTCAATCTCGTGACTCTAGGCAAGGAAGCAATCGATTAAAGGCATCAAGGTAAGGTTAAGCTATTCAATTGTCTTTCTTTTCTATTTGCCGAAAGTGAATGGCCTAATCCCTATTCTTGTTCATGGTCAGAATCTACAAGGATCTCTCGTGTTTCTACAATTACGAATATAAGGATCAAGGATCTAAGGTAAGGAATATAAATATTCGGTCAAGGTTTTGATTATGTCTCAATATTAAAATAAATCGACATGAAGTTATAAGGATTTTCATGATATTCAATACAAGGGAAACTTTCGAATTTGGAAACTATAAGGTAAGTACATAGATCCAATCGGCCTAGGGTTATATTGGTATTATTTTCCATTTACTCAAAAGTTAGAAACCGACAAAATTACTTGATTTAGTGGCTAGTGATTTAAGGAAGGAGTACTATCAATTTAGGCATTTGATTTACAATCTTTCAATTCGGCAACAAGGTAAGTAATACAAATCCTACTAGGATTTGGTTTTAAGCCAAATAGGTTTGTTAATATGTTTTAATGGTTGGCGAATATAGGAGTTAAAGATCTAGATCGGTAGATCGTTCTTCGGGATTTCAAGGAATCTATTAAGCAAATCAGGTGTGTACCCATACTAACCTTCAATACGTTATATGGCAAATATTAACTATATGATTATACATAAGAATGTGAATATGGCTAAGTACCCTAATGTGGTACAAAAGTACTCAGGTACGTTTCCTACTTCTGATAGGATTATGAAATATGTTATTTTATAACATGTGAAAATATATATATGAATGTGGAAATAAGTATGTTGTGCATGATATAAAATTTATGGGGCATTCGGGATCTATGTGAAAGGGAAGAAGGTGTTGACTTGGTCTCACCAACGGAATATGGTGACTACGGTCACAAAATTTGAATATGGTAACTCGGTTACATTATCTGAATTTGGTAACTTTGTTACATTATTTGAATATGGTGTCTAATGACACAAATTATATGGGCGATGAGCACGTCTCTGCAATGATCGCCTTCGATAGTGTGTAGCGGATGGAGGGTTGACTTAGTAGTCCCACGGTGTATTTGGCGTGTACGGGTGGTGTGTAGCGGATGGACAAATAGGCTTGGGTTTGGGTTGCATCATCATTTATTTTTATATGAATATGAATTTGATATGAACATGTATGCCCGATTTGTTGAATGTTAGTCTTGTGTGCACATTGAGTCTGTTGACTCACCCCGTTGGGGAATATTTTGCAGGGGATGAGCAGTAATGGACCGGGTCGGCAGGAGCTGAAGGTGGCCATGCATAGCAAGGAAAAACTTTTATTATTCGGGGACTGTTATTTTTATTAAGTACTTTAATTTATTTGGGTTTTGATTGATGTAATAAGGCCATAAGGCCCAAGTTGAATTTCTTTACTGCATTTATTTTTGCTTTATAATGCTACATAATATTTTTAATTAAGTTCAATTATATTTATTTTAAAAATAATAAACCTTAAATTGTTTTTTTCGAACTAAATGATTTCTAATTAGAATAAATGGGATTTTAATTTAAGCCCAACCCAAAACGAAATTTTCACGAAAATACACAAATTTTCTAAGAAACGAAGGATATTATAACAGGTTTACTTAAGGAACATACCAGATCGATTCGAGGCTCGTGGTAGGGTGTGGGTGTTTCAATTTGGTATCGAGCCAGCTTTTAAACTCTCGGCACTGTAATTTGAGGCCCAAAACGTTTTCAAATCGAGCCCAAATAAGCTTTATAAAGTATCTTATGAAATAAATGTGTTTTTCGGCATGACACCTAAGTCTCCAACCCATGATCCACCGTAAGTACCCCTAACTATATGTGTGATTACGTGAACTGTTTAAGGGTAGAAAAGGCATGGAACGTAGAATAGAATGATAGGAACTTGAACCCCAGGATTAGACTACTCAAATACAAAACCACATAAGACTTAATGCCTTGAACAAACCTATGGCTAAGTCATTGAGCTAGTGGTGTGGTAACCTCAGACGCATGTCTAGGATTGGATCCGGAAGAGCTCGGTATTTAAGCATCCTAGTGACTCACCTCCTCTTCGTAGGAATCCTACACAGTGCGTAGCTTGGCTCACCCTAACTCGGAGGGCTCGGTGGTGTGGCAACCTCTCATGCATGTCTAGGAATGGTTTGGTGGGAGCTTGGTATTTAAGTAGTCCGCGTGACTCACCTCCTCTCCGCACGAATCTCGCCAGTGCGTAGCATTGGTTCACCCGACCAAGAGGGCTCGGTCATAGGTTAAATATAATGACTAAAACCCGAAAGGGAACTAGCCATGTTTTTTTTAAAAAAAGAGAGAACAAAACAACAAACCCTAGTTTTTCAAACTTTTAAAACTTTCTTTTAAATCTGGGAAAATTATTTTTACAACATTTTCTGAAAAACTCCTGATTTGCAAAAATTACAAAAATGCCCTTAGTGGTAAAATTACCAAAACGCCCTTGGTTTATAAAATGTTCAACTACTCATCAGCTTTACCAAAATTTCATTATTTCATAAACATTCAAGAACCCTAATTTGTAAAATATCAAAATACCTTGATTTTGGAAAATTACAAAATTGCCCCTAACTTACAAAATTACCAAATGACCACGATTCCCAAAACTTTTGCAACATCCCCATTTTGGAAGGAACAATTTTCAAAAGAACCTCAAAGTTTTACAACTTTCAAATATCCTTGACTTATAAAATTTTACAAATTTACCCGATTTGAGAAAAATTACCAAGATACCCCGAGGTCAAAATTACCAAAATACCTCCGGATTTCAAAATTTTTCCAAATTACCCGAGACTTTGAAATTTTCAAAATAATTTTGACAAAAACACCAAGGAACGTTTTCCTTCTAAAAAATTACTTAAAACGCCCAGAGGACAAAATTACGAAAATACCCCTAGGTAGTGGAAAACAACAACAACAAAAACTACAACGTTTCTCTGAATGAACGAAAGTTCATACTTGTTTGATGGATGAAGGAATGAATGGAAAATACTATGTGTTTGTATGAATACGAAAGAACCACTCTTAAATCCCTTTTCATAAAACTCCTTCGCTGGTAAATAAGTGGAACAATGACTAATCCATAAAATTTCTTAATCAGATCTCGACGCTAGAAAATGAGCTCTAGAGGACGTGGTCGTCGCGGTCGAGGTAGAGGAAGGATGACCATGTCGAAACCCGTTAGATCGGGTCAAGGGTCCGACAATAAAATACCACCGCCACCACCACCCCAATTTGTTAATGTTGAGCGGCGAGCTCAGACGGGAAGATGTTTGTGTTGCAGTCTTTGCGAGTTTTGGAATTGGTGGCGGTGCGGGAGGAAATTCAGAAATCGTAAGTCTCACACGAACGGCTCCGAGCTAATGGAGTGAAATGTTTCGAGAGTATCTAGTGTGGCACCCAATCTGTTGAGTCTTGGTTGGAAGCAATCGAGCGTATCATGGATGAGCTCGATCTAACTCAGAGGAAAAGTTGAAAGGGATGGTGGCATTGTTACGCGATAAAGCGTGTCGATTGGTGGTTAACTGCTCGGATGGTACCACGGATGAAAATTTGACACGGGAGTATGTTAGAGAGGTATTTTAGAAGAAGTATGTGGGAACCGGTATCTGATGAACAAAGGAAGGCTTTTCTAGGTTGGTACAAGGAAGTAAGTCCATCACGAATATGGCGGAATTTCGAGGTTGAGCCGCTATGCTCGAGGGTAGTGGCAATTGAGCATGAACGTCATGTCCGCTTTGAGGACTGGAATGAGGGACGATCTGAGGCTGATTGATACCTTTGCATCGAGGCGAGAATTCTCGCTTTGGTGGAAAAGGCCAAGGTGGCGAGGGATTAAGGACGCTACCAAGCGGATGTGGATAGGAATAAGGCCAAAAGAGGGTTTGGGCCATCTAAAAAGGGTCACAAGAGGCCTAGGGTTGACGGTCACGAAATCAACAGTTTGATGCAATTGGCGATATCCCTTGTGGGCATTGTGGAAAGAAGCACTTGGAAGAGTGTTGGAGAAAGACGGGAGGATGTTTCAAGTGTGGGTCCAAGGACCATATACTTAAGGATTGTCCCAAGCAACAGATGAGAGCCGACCGGCGATTCGTAATGCTAGCCAGACCGGTAGAGGCGGACAATGACCTCAACGGGTCGTGGTTCGATAACCGAGGTAGTGGTATGGCAAGAGGCCGTGGAACATGTGGTCGAGGTACTATTAATACCGATGCAAGACAATCGAGTTTGGTTTATGCGGTTCACCGAAGGGAAGATGGTGACGCACCGGATGTAATAACTGGTACGTTCTTTATTTTTGACAAACCCTATTTTGTTCTGATTGATGTGGGCTCGACCCATTCCTATGTTGCATGTAGTGTAGTGGAAACACTAGGCCTAGACTCTGAACTCTCTGATAGACAGATGTCTGTAGTAAGCCCATTAGGCCAAACTGTAGTGGTAGACAAGATCTTTCGGAATGTACCCCTAGAGATTCAGGGAGTGAACTTTCGGGTAGACTTGATGGAGTTACCTTTCAGAGAGTTTAAACTTATACTCGGAATGGATTGGCTAGTAGAACACCGAGCCGTATTAGATTGTGCAGATAAACGTATGGAACTAAGAACCCCAGAGGATGAAGTGGTAGTAATGATCGGAGAAAGGAGGAACTACTTGTCTAACGTAGTTTCGGCACTGAAGGCTGAGAAGATGGTTAAGAAAGGTTGCAAGGCATTTCTAGCCTTCGTAAGTGCGTTAGGTGGAAAGGAAGAAGGTATGAATGGAGTTAGGATGGTAAGGGACTTCGTGGATGTGTTTCTAGAGGAATTACCGAGAATACCCCCAGATAGGGAGGTAGAATTTAGAATTGATTTGCTACCCAGAACAGCTCCTGTGTCAATCGCTCCATACCGAATGGCGTCAAAGGAGTTAGTGGAGCTCAAGGCTCAAATCCAAGAACTGTTGGATCGTGGGTTCATCCGACCCAGGTGTCTCCGTGGGAGCACCGGTCTTATTGTGAAGAAGAAGGACGGAACTATGCGTATGTGCATAGAATACCGTCGATTGAATAAGCTAACCATTAAGAACAAGTATCCTTTGCCAAGGATCGATGACTTGTTCGATCAGCTGAAGGGGGCCGTAGTATTTTCAAAGATCGACTTAAGGTCAGGATATCATCAGTTGAAGGTGAAGGAGGCTGACATCCATAAGACCGCTTTTAGGACAAGATATGGCCACTTTGAGTTTGTAGTGATGCCGTTTGGGTTGTGAACGCTCGGTAGCGTTCATGGACATGATGAATCGGGTTTTCCAACCCTACTTGGATAGGTTTGTCGTTGTGTTCATCGACGATATTTTGGTGTACTCGAAGTCGGAAGAGGAGTATGATGAGCATCTCCGAGTTGTGTTGGAAGTGTTAAGGAGAAGAAGTTTCATGCCAAATTCAGCAAGTGTGAATTTTAGCTTAAGGAGGTGGCATTCTAGGACATGTGGTATCCATGAAGGAATAAGAGTGGATCCTAGGAAGATCGAGCGGTGTTGGATTGAAACCACCTAGGTCCGTGGCTGAAATCAAGTTTCCTAAGCTTGGTAGGCTATTCTGAAGGTTTGTGGAAGGATTCTTGTCAATAGCGCCTTTAACCAAGTTGCTAAGGAAGGAAGTACCCTTTGAATGAACTAATAAGCGGCAGGAGAGCTTTGAAAAGCTTAAGAAGGTCTTGTGGAAGCTCCAGTGTTAATTCACCAGAGGCGGGAAAAGATTTTATGGTGTAATTGTGACGCTCGCAGACACGGGGTTAGGGTGTGCTAATGCAAGATGGCAAAGTAATCGCTTATGCGTCTCGGCGATTAAGGCCTCATGAGGTTAACTACCCAACGCATGACTTGGAGCTAGCAGCGATGGTTTTGCCCTTAAGGTTTGGAGGCACTACCTTTATGGAGAAAGGTCGATTATCTACACGACCACAAGAGCCTTAAGTATTTATTGACTTAGAAGGAGTTGAACTTGAGGCAACGAAGGTGGGTGGAATTATGAAGGACTACGATTGTTCGATAGAATATCATCCCGCAAGGCGAATGTGGTAGCCGATGCCACGAGTAGGAAGGTTGTGTCGGATCTACGGGCTTTGTTCGCTCACTTAAGTCTCAGATGTGATGGAAGCCTGTTAGCGAATTGCAAGTCAAGCCCACATGGTCAAGGAGGTGAAAGAGGGACGATTGGTGATAAAGACTTAAGTACTAAGTTACGATGAAATACAAAGAAGGAGGATTAAAGGACTATGGCGTCAATGATGAAGGAGTATTGTGCTACAAGGAAAGGTCCGTATGTCGAAAGATAAGAAGTTGAGACAAAGAATTCTTCGAGAAGCGCATGGTAGCCCCTATGCTATGCATCCCGGAGGCATCAAGCTGTATAGAGATCTAAGGGAACAATTTTGGTGGTCCGATCCAAACGGAAGTAACTAAATTTGTGGGGAAATGTTTGACGGTCGACAAGTTAAATTTGAACACCAAGTCCCATCGATTGCTTCAACCAATGAAGTTCCGAATGGAAGTGGGAGAGAATTACCATGGACTTCGTTAGTGGGCTTCCCTCACGCCTACTAAGAAGGACTCGGTATGGGTGATAGTGGACCGTTTGACCAAGTCCGCACACTTTATCCTAGTAAGAATGGATTATTCTCTTGGTTGGCTAAGTTATATGTGATGTAGATTGTGAGGTTACATGGAGTACCAATGTCGACCATCTCGATAGAGACCCAAGGTTTACGTCTCTATTCGGAAGGCACTTCATCAAGCTTTAGGCACTAAGTTAGATTTCACTACGCTTTTCATCCACAATCGACAGGCGACCGAACAGGTTATACAAGTGTTGGAGGATATGTTGAGAGGTCGTGTAATGGATTTCAGAAAGTTGGGAAAATTACTTGCCTTTAGCTGAATTGGCTTCACAACAACACTATCAAGCTAGCATTCGGATGGCACCATCTGAAGCATTGTATGGAAGGAAGTGTAGAACACCTACTTGTTGGACCGAGTTAGAGAACGCCGAGTTTTGGGACCGTAATTAGTGGCGTAAACCAAGAGAAGGTTGAGTTAATTCAGCACGGTTGAAAGAAGCCTCGATAGGCGTAAGTCATACGCAGACCTTAAGTGGAAGGAAATAGAGTTTGAAGTGGGAGACCAAGTATTCCTGAAAGTCTCGCCTTGGAAGAAGGTAATGAGGTTCGGTCAAAAAGGGAAGTTAAGCCCAAGGTTTATAGGGCCTTATCGAGTACTGAAACGAGTTGGGCCAGTGGCATACCAATTAGAGTTGCCACCAAAATTGCAGCAGATGCACGACGTATTCCATGTATCCATGCTACATCGCTACAGATCGGACCCATCTCATGTGGTATCTGTTGAAGAAGTGGAGCTAAGGCCAGACTTATCCTATGAGGAAGAACCGATTCAGATTTTGGAACGAGATGTGAAAGTACTACGAAGGAAGACAAAGGCTCTAGTCAAAGTGTTATGGCGAAATCATGGATCTAAGAAGCTTCGTGGGAGTCAGAAGAGACCATGCAACAGCAATACCCTCAACTATTTTAGTTAGGAAATTTCGGGGACGAAATTTTGTTTAAGGGGGTAGAACTGTAACATCCTGAAAAGGGCCTATGCATTTTCAGTTTAATTGTATGAAATGACAAGTTTAAGCACTAAGAATAAATTTTTGATATTTTTGGAAACCTGAACATTTTGGAAACTTGAACATTTTGGAAACTTGAACATTTTGGAAACTTGAACATTTTGGAAACTTGAACATTTTTGGAAATGAACCAAAAATGGAAACCTGAACATTTTGGAAACTTGAGCATGTAAGAAAAATGGCAAGTTACAGAGCCGATCGAAAATTTTAGGAAACTTAGAAATGATGCGAAATGTCAAATTTTAAAGTTTAAAATAGGAAATAAGGGCAAGAGGGCCTTAAAAAAAGTTAGAGAATTTTGACACATAAACAAAGCTTGGAAAAGCTACCAAGATGTCACTTAGGCTTAGAGAAATGGCGCCATATGCAAGAGAAATGGGCCAGGTTCGAGTCACTTGGAAAGCAAATAATGAAGGTTTTAATTTTGCTTCCGAGAAATTGAGGTGAATGCACCTATTTCTAGAAAGGAGGAGTTTTATTTCGTTAATACTTGATAAATTAATTTATAAATAAGGATTTTCTTTTAATAAGATAATTGAGGAGATAAGTGATGGATTAAACGCTTTTATTTTAAATAAAAGAGACAATATTATCACTTATGAGGAGTAGTGGCCAAGTAAGGACTCTCCTATTGATAATTTCGGCTAAAGGGGAGAGTTAAAGGATTTTCTCTCATCTTTTCCTATGTGTGCCGAAAATTCCTAGCCCCTATTTCTCTCTCGAAATCTTTACTAAGCAAAGACTCCATCTTTTTCTCCTCTCCTTTGTCATTGTTAAGCCAAAACCCTTCTCTTTAATCCTTGTTAAATCTCCATAGTCAATCTCGTGACTCTAGGCAAGGAAGCAATCGATTAAAGGCATCAAGGTAAGGTTAAGCTATTCAATTGTCTTTCTTTTCTATTTGCTTAAAGTGAATGGCCTAATCCCTATTCTTGTTCATGGTCAATCTACAAGGATCTATCGTGTTTCTACAATTACCGAATATAAGGATCAAGGATCTAAGGTAAGGAATATAAATATTCGGTCAAGGTTTTGATTATGTCTCAATATTAAAATAAATCTGACATGAAGTTATAAGGATTTCGACAGATATTCAAGACAAGGGAAACTTTCGAAATTTGGAAACTATAAGGTAAGTACATAGATCCAATCGGCCTAGGGTTATATTGGTATTATTTTCCATTTACTCAAAAGTTAGAAACCCGACAAAATTACGATTTAGTGGCTAGCCGATTTAAGGAAGGAGTACTATCAATTTAGGCATTTGATTTACAATCTTTCAATTCGGCAACAAGGTAAGTAATACAAATCCTACTAGGATTTGGTTTTAAGCCAAATAGGTTTGTTAATATGTTTTAATGGTTGGTCGAATATAGGAGTTAAAGATCTAGATCAAGAGATCGTTCTTCGGGATTTCAAGGAATCTATTAAGCAAATCGGTGTGTCGATACTAACCTTCAATACGTTATATGGCAAATATTAACTATATGATTATACATAAGAATGTGAATATGGCTAAGTACCCTAATGTGGTACAAAAGTACTGTGCACGCGTTTCCTACTTCGATAGGATTATGAAATATGTTATTTTATAACATGTGAAAATATATATGAATGTGGAAATAAGTATGTTGTGCATGATATAAAATTTATGGGGCATTGGGATCTATGTGAAAGGGAAGAAGGTGTTGACTTGGTCTCACCAACGGAATATGGTGACTACGGTCACAAAATTTGAATATGGTAACTCGGTTACATTATCTCAATTTGGTAACCGGTTACATTATTTGAATATGGTGTCTAATGACACAAATTATATGGGCGATGAACACGTCGACTACAGCGACTGCCTTCGATGGTGTGTAGCGGATGGAGGGTTGACTTAGTAGTCCCCACGGTGTGACTTGCAGATACGGGTGGTGTGTAGCGGATGGACAAATAGGCTTGGGTTTGGGTTGCATCATCATTTATTTTTATATGAATATGAATTTGATATGAACATGTATGCTCGATTTGTTGAATGTTAGTATTGTATGTGCACATTGAGTCTGTTGACTCACTCCGTTGGGAATATTTTGCAAGGGATGAGCAAGAATGGACCGGCCTGGCAGGAGTGAAGGTGGCCATGCATAGCAAGGAAAAACTTTTATTATTTGGGGATATTATTTTATTAAGTACTTTAATTTATTTGGGTTTTGATTGATGTAATAAGGCCATAAGGCCCAAGTTGAATTTCTTTACTGCTTATTTTGCTTTATAATGCTACATAATATTTTAATTAAGTTCAATTATATTTATTTTAAAAATAATAAACCTTAAATTGTTTTTTTCGTAACTAAATGATTTCTAATTAGAATAAATGGGACTTTAATTTAAGCCCACCCAAAACGAAATTTTCCTGAAAATACACAAATTTTCTCTAAGAAACGAATGATATTGTAACGGGTTTACTTAAGGAACATACCAGATCCGGTTCAGGCTCGTGGGCCGGGTGTGGGGTGTTTCAGTAACAGTTAGAGACACAATTATAATTGCTATTGTAACTGCTCTCATAACAACACCTACAATAAGAAATTAGAAAAACTAGATGTTATGGAGAAATGATATATGAAGAAGAAGATTGGAGCAAACTTTGAAGAATAAGTACGGTAACAAATGGTTGTTGTTAGAGCCAAGATTGTCCAGCAATGTTTGCTTAGTTACTTGGTCAATCAAGATACGAGACAACCTAGGCACATTTATATGTTAGCCTTGGATGTTCTCATTCCAATATTCAAAGTTGAAATTAAAGAGGTTGTATTTATGAAGAATTTGAGTATTTGGAAGAGATTGAATTCGTCTAGGGTTTCTGGTGAGAAATTTTCTCAATCTCAAAGGCATATATCATGGTTGATTTTAAAGAGATTAATTCTACTTTATCTTAAGATAATATTGGTGGCTATTTATCCTAATTATTTTATTGAAGAAGAGTAGTTTATATTGGACTATGATGATTAAATAGGTTGTCATATTAAGCCTATAAATAGGCAACCAATACGCATGGAAGGTGCATCGATTTAAGGGGGTGATGTGCTAATTTGATTAACTTATCTTTGTTATTTTCCGTTGTATTTTCGGACTCTCTTAATAGGCTTTCTTTGTGAGAGATTGAACCTTTCTATGTGAGGTTTTTCGGGTGAGTGATTTGTAACAGTTGGGGTTGGTGTTGGGGTTGGAATTACTTCTTTGTGTAAGGGTAAATTGGCTTAAACCAATAAGTGATCCAAAAGATTATTGGAATAAGAATCATTCACTGAGCAAGACTCCACAGAGTAGGATTATTTCCGAACTACGTTAATAAACGATTGTGTGCAAATCTATTCCAAACAATTGTGTGCAAATCTCTTCTTACCTTATTTGATTTTCATATTTGTTGCATTTTTTGTTCAATCCTATGATTGAACACTACTTGGATAGCTAAGTTAAACTTATAACAAACTAACATGGTGATGACTAGGTAAAAAGGGTGAAAACTATGGTGATTGTAGTTTTTGTAAAGAGAAAATTGTTGAGTGTTTATAGTACTTAAGTTTGCCAAAAGTTCCAAAGGTCTCAACTAAAGTGTTTGAACCCTTATTTATAGCCTCCCAAAGTAGGTTATAAAAGAGCAGTTATTTAGGAAGTGGGGCGAACATTCTACAAATAATAGAAAGTAGGGCTACTTTTTAACATGCTAGATCCAAGTTGTGCATGTGTTTTAAATATACTTTATGTTATATTCAAACTAGTTTTTTACACTCAAGCTAATGGGAGGATGTAATTGATATGATAGTGATAGTCAATTTGTAATATTTGAAGACTAGGGACCAATTTAAAATCTAAGCTATATTCGGAAAAGTTTGATGAAATTAACCCGTAAAATAATTAAAATATACTACAAAACATAAGACGAAAAATATCAATACAAAACAAGTACACTAATGTATCAAAATCTATACAATGAAGAAATTGTTATTGTTTCAAATTTTATACAAATATTAAGTATTTTATATACGATTATGGCAAAATAAAATGTAGAAATGCAATATGAGTACATGAATTGTCAAATGTTATTTATCTTTTAATTTGGTGAATCCAAATATTAGATAAGTTAATTTATTAACATTTTATAAATTCAAATTCAAATCCCAAATTTTCTATGGTCATTGTGATTAACACAATAGAAAAACAAAACACATAGGATTTTTTAAGTGGTTTGATTTTATTATGTTTGCGAGGCTTAGCTTAGTGAGTAAATTCATTCCAATACAATAAGTGATTCAAATTCTATCACATTCCAGTATAATAATCTCACTTTTGCATCTAAAGATCGCTATCACATATTCCACTATGAATAGATAAGTGCTTTATAAAACCTATTTAAGTCTCTAAAATATATAAAAGTTCAACACTTGCTAACATATTATAGATCAATTACAATCCAATCTATTCTTGTAAGCAACTAAAATAGCATTAATACAATATGATAATAATTTAGACCAAAATAAATTAATCTGTCGGAGATAAGTCTTCAAAATTTGTCCTGATCCAACATCCTTGATTCAAAGGATTTGATATGTTTGACCCGATCCGATTCATTCCTTAAGAAATGCACCTCCAATTTGATTGATCTTCATAAATGAGTTTGAATACTTCCACAATATTAGTCATAGCCCATTTATATTTTGTTTCAAAAAATTATTAACTTCAAATTTGTCAAGTAAGCTATCTTTTACAATGATAACCGTAATGAACATTTCCATTAATGCATAAATATCTATTTCAAAAACTTGTTTCAATAGAATTGAACTCGAACAATTTGAATAAATTACAAATCGAGTTGTACAAAGCCCAAAATTGCCCGGCCCAAAATAAACTAAACAAACTAACCCAATAACAGACCCAAACCCATTTTTACAACTCAAACCCAACCAAAACCCAACAGGCCCAAAACATTAAATTTTTTTTCAGAAAATTTAGGGTTTCTAAAAACCCTAAAATTACCCTAGCCGCCACCCCCACCTGCCCTAGGTCTTCTGACGCCCCTATTCTGACCTCTGACCACTGCTCCACCGGCCACCGCCCATGCCACTGTCACCACCACTTGCTCCACCTGCTCCTGCCAAAACAGAAAGGAGACAAGACTGAAAAGAAAAAATGTAAAAAAATGGCTATAAAAAGCCAAGCAAAAACCATGCAAAAGGGGAGCTTTTTTTTTAAAAAAATCAATAGAAAGCAAAATTTCAAGCAAATTTTTCATCAGCACAAACAGAGAGATTCAAAAAATAGAAGTAACCAATACAAATACACGAGTTAGAATACAAATACCAACAGAGTAAATATAGGATCGCGAAAGAAGGTTTTTTTTTTTCTCATTTCCGAATCTGTCATCTCATTTTTCCGTTTTCTAAATTTTTTTTTTTTACAAGCGTTAATCTAAAAATATATATATATAAAAAAAAAAAAAACGAAATTTTTACCTTTTCCACCACTTGCATGCGGTTTGAGCGACTGCGTCGGCGATTCGACCACGGATTCCTACGAGTTCCCCCTCCCACCTGCAGAGAAAAAGGAGAATCGAAAGTTTTTTTTTACAACAGTGAAGAATGATTTTTTCGATATTTGGCCTTTTATAGCCCCCTAAAACGACGCTGTTTTGGGTCGCTTTTTGCCCAAAACGACGTCGTTTTGCCCGTGATCCGCAAGACCGACCGACCCGCCTCAGATCCGCGTGTTTTTAAACCAAAGGGTAAATTAGCAAATGACCCTTCCGCTTTTTGACTCCTTTTAATTAAGTTTTATTATTTTCAAATTTTGCCCCAAGATTTATTCCATTCATAATCAAGTCCCTGAGTCATTATGCTTTTGACCGAAGGGCTTATTGCCTTTCGCCCCCACCTTTTACGCGATTTTAATTTAGCCCCAAACCTCTGCTTATTTACAATTTGACCCCAAACTTTAGTTTCCAATGCAATTCAATCCTTTTCAATTATTTTGTAATTTTCACTATTTTTTGTTATTTTTATTTTTATTTTTACTATTATTAATTATTATTATCATCATTTATTATTTCCATTATATTTCACCACTGTTTGTTTATTATTATTCTCCGTATGCTAGTATGTTATTTTTATCATTTTATCATTACTTTATTTATTACTATCATTAGCTATTATTATTATTATTATTATTATTATTATTATTATTATTATTCTTACCTTATTATCATTATTATTATTATACTATATATTATACTATATTATGTTATATTATATTACATTGTATTATATTATATTATATTACATTATATATTATTTTATCATCCTAGAGTCAATTCTTACGTATTAAATTGTTTTGTATGTTATCAAGTTTATATCATATAAATTTTGTTACTCATATACGTATATATATATTATAATATTATTATTGTTATTATACTATTACAATATAATATATGTATTTATTTTCATTATATTCCTTATACCTCATATTACTATCGTCATTATAATATGCTTACCTCATTATATCTCTTATATAGTATATTATTATTATCATTATCATATTATCATTTTTTACAATGTACATACTTTGTTATTACTACCATTTCTTGTTATTATTATCACTTCATCATTTTTTCTACTACTGTTACTATATAAAACGCCTTCAATATATTATATATCCTTCAGATTTATACGTGTATATATATACGCATGTGTCCTTTTATTATTCTTTTCGCATAAAACATCGTGTTTTCACATTTTCGCTAATTTTCTCGACATATCAATTTTCTTAACAATCGATATCTCGTGTTAGCAATTCGAGAAAATCGAGCCTTAACTTATTGGGTTCTCGATTTTTCTCGTTTAAGCTAAACAACGGAAGATCTCTTTTAAAATCACAAATTCCACTTTAAAATCGACGTTCAGATTAACAATTCGAGTGAATCGAGCCCTAACTTCATCGGGTTCCAATTTCTTTCGTTAAAGTTAAACAAACGGATATCCCTTTTGAAATCGCAATTTAAATATTAAACAAAACGCTTAATCTTGATATTCAAAATGTTGCGCCCTAACTTATCGGACTCAACATCTCGATCTCTCGGGATAAGTTTTTTTTTCTAAAATTGAGGAGATATTCCTAATTTAGATTTTCGAGAGAACGAGCCCTAACTTATTGGGTTCTAGTTCCTCGCTCGACAAATGACTAAGATCCTCTTCAAATATAAAACTAAGTTTCAAAAGACGAGCTTAGTTTCGGAGTCTAAAGTATTACGCCTAACTAATCGGACATGATGCTTTATCTCTTCGAAAATAAGAGAGCCTTAACGTCCCTTTCAATTCCTTCAAATTTTGAAAATAAAAAGCATTGTATTTTCGAACCCTTTAAAGTTTTCAACAAATAGGCATCAATCAATCGGTTTGGTACCAATTTTGGGCGGTCGAGGTGCTAATCCTTCCTCGCACGTAATCGACCTCTGAACCCGCTTTTCTCAAAGTTCGTGGACCAAAAAGCACTGCTTTATTAAAACAAAGGTGATCCGATCACACCAAATAAAGATCGGTGGCGACTCCTTTCCTTTCCTTTTCTTTTTCAAAAATCGAGTCGACTGGCTGTTCATTATTTCATCAAAAAATGGTTACGACGACTTGGCGACTCTAATCGGGGACCCGAGGGTCAAGCCATAGATTGATTGATTTTTGTCCTTTGATTAAAATGGTTTCAAAAATCACGCTTCTTTTAATGCACCTTTACTATTGGTCTCATAAATACTTTTGGCATTGCATTGCATGACCGTTGTGGTCACACCTTTAATCGGGAGCGAAGCTATGCCTTCGTGAGGTTTTCACCTCCGCATGGGCTAGTGGATCGCCGGATACATCCGTACCTATGTCTTCGTGAAGTTTTCACTTCGCATGGCCATAGGGAAATGTATTCCTCGAACCGAACTCGATCCGTATGAGCCTATAATGGGTGAGGATCGAGGAATCACCGTTCGGTACCTCAAACTTTAGAACCAAAATCGCATATAGTAAACCCTAGGAGCCCACCTTAGGTAAAGCTATGTCAAACCTTAATGGTCATCCAGGTAGGTGTTTGCTTATTTTACTTATGATACTAACTTCTTGTGTTTCATTCTTTTTGTACATATCATTTCATACTTTAAGAGGTATCGATTCACGGCCGGCTTTCGAAAGTTAGAAAGCTGGTTATGGAAAACGGATTCCTTGATAAAGTGGAAGACAATGCAGTCCTTCGTATAGTTAGAACCTAGGTAGTTAGAAGGGTATGGATCCATTTGAGCAAAAAGAAATGCGACAGTTGGAAGAAAAGTGATTGGCAGAGGGCAAGAGACCTGTGACAATAAATTAGCTGAAAAGGAATTCGCTTATAACGAGGAGAAAAGTTTATTTACTATTGGTGCCCTTCCAAATAATAAGCATGAGTTTGTAGTTGTGTTTGAGGATGTTACATCTAACAAAAACAACAGTAATGCAAGACCTGATGTCCATGATGACCCAAATAGGCAAGATAGGAAAAGAATAAAATGGCCTTATCGGTCAAAATAGCCTTGTTGCATAGACACCCATGCGAGCAACTCAAAATGCTTGGCGCAGACAGGAATCTAAAAGCTCTCAAGAAGTATTGAAAGTGATAGATGTCATTTTAAGATAGTATCTTTCGAAACAGGGATGCCTACTGGTTCGCCAATCTTTCAAGATAATCAGAATAGCTTCACAGACATTGGAAGAGGTGCCCTTGACTATAGGGGTTTCCATTCAAGTTTCATAGCCACTCAGAGAGGCCTTTCCCAGAATATTCGTCCCAGTCCGATTGTGGATTCTTTGCCAATCAGAATGCCATAGATCCTGGCAAAAGAAGCCTTGAGAACCTGAGGACAAAAGTCAGTCCATCCAATCACGAGTACAAGATCACTGGATTGAGCGAGTAGTTGTGCAAAGATCCGTTGTTTTCATTAAAGGAGAAAAGTGTGAAAAAGTTAATGGACTTGCCATGCTTTAATGTCGGAGAGCCGGAACAACTTACATACATTCCTTTGGAGCTACATTCCTTGATGTATTTGCAATTGACAAAGCACTAACTAGAGAGCGTCTTTGGTTAAGACAGAAATCTCAGGAAAGAGTGAAAGCCTTATCCTATGCTTCACAGGGGAGCAACCATAGTGCCGAGCCAATGCTGCATTCTTGTGGTGTTTCTTTCAACACTAATTTCACCCAAGTCGAAGGTTATTTCTTTCTGAAGAACGGGGGATGGAATTGGTGGAACCATCTAGGATGAAAGGATAGGTTGTTCTAACTTCTGGGCTCATCGTTGTGATCCAAGCAACATTGCAAGGGATTTGATTCTTGTGAAGAAATGAAAAGAATTTGTATTGACCCGGTTAGATAGACTCAAAGAGACGAACCAGAATAGACGACTTTCACCTGTGGTTGGAATTGGAAAAGCTATTGAACGGATACAATCTAAAATGTTTGGAGCTCCGCAGTTCCTTCTTTGTCTAAAGAAACTCTAATCTTTATGAGCCATAAAAGCGGAAAAATCCCTTGGAGTACGACGCTAGCTAGAGTAAACGATCAATACTTTTCAAAAAAAATTGATGCTAAGCTGGGATAGTCTCCTCACTACCCTTGAAGCTGTAACTCTGCAATCGAGTTGAAGTTAAGTCTGAACAAGATTAAGGAAATGAAGTGTAGTGAACTGCGGATCGAGCTTCTTGAAACAAGAAAGGAGTGTTGGAAAGAAGAATTTCATCATTCTCATCACTATCAAGTTAAAAAAGTCGAGATTACCTCGTGAGGGAAATGATGGTTCAAGAGGTAGTTGGTCATCTACAGATTTTAGCATTACAGGTGGATATGTTAAGCATAAAATATGGGCTACAGTCTGATCACAGTCAAGAGCTAGCTCCATTGCTTGGGAAATCAAAACTTTTAGGACTTAGGACGAAAGCATATAGTAGTCCATTTTATGTAAAAGAACTTTTTTCTAATAAAGTTTTCTAAAATGAAGTCGATCGAATCGATGCCTCTTTGCATTCATGCATTCGCACTACATTGCATTCGCATTACATTGCATTCATTTGCATTAGACTTTTACAAAATGACCCTAATTAGGCAAAATATTTCAGTTAACCTGAAAACATGGAACAAAGGTTGGCGAGGATAGAGCAAAGGCAAATACAGATGCAAGAGCAATTGTCCCAAATTCAACAAGAAATGCGAGAGAAAATGCTAGACTTCCAAAAGAATATGATAGGCCACTAACTCGATTACTAGCCGGAGGACTTGAAAAAGGAGGACCCAAAGGATCGACAATGTGGATAATGATGAAGACATCATTTATTCCCCAATAAGTGTCCCAACTCAACTTGATGCACATTCTCGTGGTACCTATCATTATTGGATCTCAATATAGGACTGATACTTGGTGTCATTGAATTCTCCAATGGCCTCAGTAATGAGCAAGCCAATCGCGTTGTTTTTGGCCTACCGAGACAAAGAAAAGGGAGAAGGGCTTTAAAAGCCCCAAGAAGAAGGATAAAGATGGGCTGGCACGAGTGTGTATACTAAGGGTTATTCAAGCGTTACAAACAAACCGACCAAAGAAGGCAATTACCACCACCCGGTCCCCCAAAGCAAAACCCAATCCAGAGCGATTCGAAAAACCTCAATTCACTCCTATTCCCATGACGTATAGGAGTTATACCGTAACTTATTTGATATGCATGTTGTAGCTCCTTATTTTATAAAACCACTCGCAACCTCCATACCCAAAGATGGTATAACCTAAATGTCCAAATGTGAGTATCATGCGGAGTTACAGGACATTCGATAGAGAATTGCACAGCTTTCAAGAAGTTGGTGGAAAAATTCATCAAAATGGGTGTTGTGGAGATAGGCGACGCACCAAAAGCAGAAGCATGAACCTAAGAACATTTTAAGCAATGAGACTGTGGAAATAATTCCTATAGTATTTAGAAGCTTACCTAGAGTAATGTATGAAGTATACTTGTTGCTTTAAGCCTAGAAGCAATAAGATCTCTTTTGTGAAATAGGCTCGTGTTTTGAATTGCTACTTCAATAAAATGCATCTTTTGGACCAATATTTTTATTTTCCATGCTATACATTCTATTGAATATTCTTTTATTCTTCATTCATAAATAATCATTCATTCTCCGAAAATTGCTTCCATACCGAAGATGGGTCCCCGATATCAATGACGTGAGCGACATCACATTTAACTCCCTTTCTAGTGAGATATGTGTCTAGAAGGATCTAAGGACTTAGAAGATGACAGAGATTGCAACTTACTTCCTAACTTGTTAAAAATGGCAGATCCTACCTCGCGAAATGTTAGCCGACACTACAAGCCAACGAGGGAGATAAAGATGGAAGCTTAGTTCACCGCAAGAATAAGGCAAGACATTATCACATGATCACAGTTAGACACATTGATGCCACTGAAACGCGGATACCTATATGTGAGGCATGAACGCTATCAAGCCAGTCTCCTCAAGAGCTTTGAGCCAACATCGATTCATAGTCATAGCGTTTAGTTACCTTACCAAGAGGGTAAAGGTCGCTTCACATGTCAAAATTACAAAGTCAAGAATACGACTTCAACTTCAAATTCAAATTCAAAAAAAACAAAAACAAAAAAATAAAAACCAAACACACAAAAAAAAGAATAAAGAGAGAATGACGATAAAGAATGCCAGAAAGAAACGCGTTGGCACGAATTTATAGTCTGTCCAAAGATTAGACACCACATCAGTGCAGCAAGATAGCCAAAACCATTCAAAATTTTTGAAAAATGACTGAGACTTGTAAGCATTGGCATAGAGAAGTTATCATTTACCCTCTAGGTTTTTAAAAGTTGGCCAGGACTTTCACCGGGGCATCTTTACCATTGGTTTATGACAAAAATGTTCGCTCAAAAGAATTTCAGGAGAAAGACCCAGCATTAAGAATGGTTCTTCGTATTCAAGAGGACTCCGAAAGGAAAAATAAATGCAGCAAAAAGGCTTGTTCTGGGGAAACATGGATGGATGGCAGGACCAGTCCAATTCGGTGAGTTCAAATTCAAAGAAAAAAAAACAAAAAAGAGTTGCAAAAAAAGAGTTTTGCAAAAAAAAAAGGAACAAAAACGAAAAACACGCAAAAAAAAAAGAAAAAGAGAGGTCGAGGCGAAAACCCGCAAAGGGCACCTTGGGATCAAAGGGGATTCGAGTTGAAAACCCGAGAAGGGTAGCTTAAATTTTGCTCAAAAGGAAGGCATACGGTAGCTTTACCACGCTTGAATTAACAATGAAAAAGTATGTTGTGTCTTGAAGCATCGACAAAGTACTCCGGATCCCCTAAACACATATTGAGCCTATAATGGTCCTCAAGAAGTTTGAGCAGCAGAAGCTCAGTCGATATATCTGGGCACCTAGTTTCTATTTT
Organism: Gossypium rotundifolium; assembly: GCA_025506655.1. Classification (NCBI taxonomy): domain Eukaryota; kingdom Viridiplantae; phylum Streptophyta; class Magnoliopsida; order Malvales; family Malvaceae; genus Gossypium; species Gossypium rotundifolium. The sequence continues at coordinate 13,654,741 of CP106731.1, read as the reverse complement.
ACCTTGCAAGATACACCGCCAATAAATTTCTTTCCGATTACACTCACGCTTTTGCTTAACCCATTGGTTTCGAGCTATGCTCCTAACTAACTTCATTCTTATCCGTAGTTATAACTTCTTTCGCACATGTTGCATTGAAATAACAATTAATGGACTAACGACACTTTCACAAAAAGTTTCACATATTACTCTAGGAAACTTCTAAGTAGTGCTCTGAACCAAACAGACCATTGCTTAAAACTCCTCGAGTTTAGGGACAAGAATAATGGTGGAGGAAAATTCGAGCAGAGACTATCTCTTCAGATCAAAAAATGGTGATTAAACAAATGATGAGGTATTACGTAAATAGTATCATTTTGATTAAAAAAAAAAGAAAAAAGGACGATGTATGAATAGAGAATCATCTCGCAAAAGAATGATTTTGTATCCATGCAACTATCATGTGAGCACACACCGTCACGATCCGCAGGAATGGAAAGGTGCAATGCACCAAATCAACAAATTCTATACCCCGAGTATGTAGTGGGATTGATCAAGATGACATAGATTCTACACTCGAGTCGTAGTGGGATGGATTGAAGATGACACAATTTTATACCCTTAAGGCACAATGGGTTGATCTCAAGATGGTATAGGCCTTAAAGTCCTCAGATGTGCCATGGAGTGGGCCTTGAAGTCACATTGGGGTAAATTGAGCAAAATATAATTGTTTCTTTGAGTTTCGCAAATGTACCAACAATAGCGAGATATCGTGGTTGTACTACTGTGAACGACTAACAGGACAACCCTAAGCATAAAAAGGGGTCATTTCATTTTACATTAGGAGCGTGCAATCATCGCATCGTGATCCTTATACATTATTAACAAAGAATCATTCTCATGACATCCTGCATTCATGCAAATGTCCTCCATAATATCATTTAGCTAGGAGCATTCGATTTATTACAATCATTGCATCTTAATGGACAATCATCATTCTCATGACATTCTGCATTCATGTAAATGTCATCCATATCACACATGGTTGGGAGCACTTGAGTCATTCCGACCATAGCATCCGCATCATTTGGCATAAATACAAGCATATAAAGTCGAGTCTACAGGATATGCCCTCTAGAGGACGATGTAGCAACACTATCGAAGATTGTCCTATTACCATCGACCAGCGGTGGAATAGGTTGAAGATTGTCATATTACCATCGATTAGCGTTGGAATAGGTTGAAGACTATCCTATTGCCACTGATTAGCAGAGGAATAGGTCAAAAATTGTAGATCTTGTCGCCCTAACCAGCAGTGGGGCAAGATCAAAGGCGAATCGTGGCTCCCTAACTAGTAGGGAACATGATTTAGGCCACCGTCCTATTGCCACTGACCAGCCGTGGAATAGGTCAAAAATTGTAGATCTTGTCGCCCTAACCAGTAGTGGGGCAAGACCGAAGGCAAATCTTAGCTCCTTAACCATTAGGGAACACGATTTAAGCCACCATCTTATTGTCCGGACCAGCAATGGAATAGGTCAAGATCATCGATCCTGTTGCCTAAACAGCAGAGAGAACATAATCGTCTGCCTTCTTGACTAGCAAAGGAACAAGTCAAGATTCCAAACCCGACGTTCGAAGTTGCGAAGCAGATCAAAGATTCATCTGGCGGTCCCCGAGTTTGCGTGGATCAGATTGAAGATAGCGATTTGACGCCCCGAAGTTGCAGGAAGCGGATCAAAGATTCGATGATGGTGATCCCCTAGTTTTTGGGATCAGTTGAAGAAAGCAGATTTGACCTTCCCGAAGTTGCGAGGCAGATTGAAGATTCACCTGGTGGTCCCCGAGTTTGCGAGGATCGATTGAAGATAGCGATTTGACGTGCGAAGTTGCGAAGCGATCAAGATATCACCGTGATCCTTGAGTTTGCAAGGATCGATTGAAGAAAGCGATTTGGAGTTCCGAAGTTGCGAAGCGGATCAAGATATCACCGTGATCCCCGAGTTTGGGATCGATTGAAGAAAGCAGATTTGACCTTCCCGGTTGCGGGAAGCGATCAAGATATCACCGGTGATCCCCGAGTTTCTTGGGATCAGATTGAAGAAAGTGATTTGACTTTCGAAGTTGCGAAGCGGATCAAGATATCATCCGGGTGATCCTTGAATTTGCAAGGATCGATTGAAGATAGCGCTTAAACATTCCTAAATTTGCAAGAGTAGATCGAAAATAAACAAGTCACATCCCATTGAAGTCGCAGCAAGAGTAGATTGAAGCTACATACTGGGTGGAGTGGATCAAGCAACAAGATGCGGTGGGCGTAAGCGACGCCACCAAGGAGAGCACCGAGAGGCCAAGACTTACGAGGCGGCAATATCAAGCTTAAAGTCTTTGCTCTATTCTCGTTACGAAAATGAGCAAAGAGGGGCACAGACAAAGCCCAAAATTGCCCTACCAAAATAAACTAAACAAACTAACCCAATAATGCACTCCAAACCCATTTTTACAACTCAAACCCAACCAAAACCCAACAGCCCAAAACATTAAATTTTTTTTCAGAAAATTTAGGGTTTCTAAAAACCCTAAAATTACCCTAGCCGCCACCCCCACCCGCCTCTAGGTCTTCGACGCCCTATTCGACCTCGACCACCGCTCCACCGGCCACCGCCCATGCCATGCCACCACCACTTGCTCCACCCGCCTCGCCAAAAGCAGAAAGGAGACAAGACCTGAAAAGAAAAATGTAAAAAATGGCTATAAAAAGCCAAGCAAAACCATGTAAAAGGGAGCTTTTTTTAAAAATCAATAGAAAACAAAATTTCAAGCAAATTTTTCATCAGCACAAACAGAGAGATTCAAAAAATAGAAGTAACCAATACAAATACACGAGTTAGAATACAAATACCAACAGAGTAAATATAGGATCATGAAAGAAGGGTTTTTTTCTCATTTAGAATCATCATCTCATTTTTCCGCTTTTCTAAATTTTTTTACAAGCGTTAATCTAAAATATATATATATAAAAAAAGAAAAAATGAAATTTTATTTTTCCTACCACGTGCATGGTGATGGTTCTGAACGGCACCGGCGACCTCTGACGGCACGGATTCCTACTGAAGTTCCCCTCCCACCAGAGAAAAAAGAGAATCGAAAGTTTTTTTTTTTACAAGGTGAAGAATGATTTTTTTGAGATATTTGGCCTTTTATAGCCCCCTAAAACGACGTCGTTTTGGGGTCGCTGCCCTTTAAGCCCAAAACGACGTCGTTTTGCCCGTGATCCGCAAGACCGACCCGACCCGCCTCAGATCCGCGTGTTTTTAAACCAAAGGGTAAATTGCGCAAATGACCCTTCCGCTTTTTTGACTCCTTTTAATTAAGTTTTTATTATTTTCAAATTTTGCCCCAAGATTTATTCCAGTTCGCAATCAAGTCCCTGGAGCTGCAGTGCGTTTTGACCGAAGGGGCTTATTGCCTTTTCGGCCCCCCACCTTTTACGCGCGATTTTAATTTAGCCCCCAAACCTCTGTTTATTTACAATTTGACCCCAAACTTTAGTTTCCAATGCAATTCAATCCTTTTCAATTATTTTGTAATTTTCACTATTTTTCTTGTTATTTTATTTTTTATTTTTACTATTATTAATTATTATTATCATCATTTATTATTTCCATTATATTTCACCACTGTTTGTTTATTATTATTCTCCGTGTATGCTAGTATGTTATTTTTATCATTTTATCATTACTTTATTTATTACTATCATTAGCTATTATTATTATTATTATCTATTATTATTATTATTATTATTATTATTATTATTATTATTATTATTCTTACCTTATTATCATTATTATTATACTATATATTATACTATATTATGTTATATTATATTACATTGTATTATATTATATTATATTACATTATATATTATTTTATCATCCTAGAGTCAATTCTTACGTATTAAATTGTTTTGTATGTTATCAAGTTTATATCATATAAATTTTGTTACTCATATACATATATATATATTATAATATTATTATTGTTATTATACTATTACAATATAATATATGTATTTATTTTCATTATATTCCTTATACCTCATATTACTATCGTCATTATAATATGCTTACCCTCATTATATCTCTTATATAGTATATTATTATTATCATTATCATATTATCATTTTTACAATGTACATACTTTGTTATTACTACCATTTCTTGTTATTATTATCACTTCATCATTTTTTTCTACTACCGTTACTATATAAAACGCCTTCAATATATTATATATCCTTCAGATTTATCGTGTATATATATACGCATGTGTCCTTTTATTATTCTTTTCGCATAAAACATCGTGGTTTCACATTTTCGCTTAATTTTTCTCGACATATCAATTTTCTTAACAATCGATATCTCGTGTTAGCAATTCGAGAAAATCGAGCCCTAACTTACTGGGTTCGATTTTTCTCGTTTAAGCTAAACAACGGAAGATCTCTTTAAAATCACAAATTCCAACTTTTAAAATCGACGTTCAGATTAACAATTCGAGTGAATCGAGCCCTAACTTCATCGGGTTCCGGTTTCTTCTCGTTAAAGTTAAACAAACGGATATCCCTTTTGAAATCGCAATTTAAATATTAAACAAAACGCTTAATCTTGGATATTCAAAATGTTGCCTAACTTCATCGGACTCAACATCTCGATCTCTCGGGATAAGTTTTTTTTTTCTAAAATTGAGGAGATATTCCTAATTTAGATTTTCGAGAGAACGAGCCCTAACTTATTGGGTTCTAGTTCCTCGCTCGACAAATGACGGAGATCCTCTTCAAATATAAAACTAAGTTTCAAAAGACGAGCTTAGTTTCGGAGTCTAAAGTATTACGCCTAACTAACTCGGACATGATGCTTTATCTCTTCGAAAATAAGAGAGCCTTAACGTCCCTTTCAATTCCTTCAAATTTTGAAAATAAAAGCATTGTATTTTCGAACCCTTTAAAGTTTTCAACAAATAGGCATCAATCAATCGGTTTGGTACCAATTTTGGGCGTGTCGAGGTGCTAATCCTTCCTCGCACGTAATCGACCTCCGAACCCGTTTTCTCAAAGTTTGTGGACCAAAAGCACTGCTTTTATTAAAACAAAGGTGATCCGATCACACCAAATAAAGATCGGTGGCGACTCCTTTCCTTTCCTTTTCTTTTTCAAAAAATCGAGTCGACCACGTCGTTTACTGTTTCATCAAAAAAAATGGTTACGACACGAGTTATCAAATATAAAAAAGCAAACTCAAACTACCTGAAAGGGACAGAGATAATGATTTTACAAGAAAAAAAAATGAAGAATATACTTTTATGATTACCAATTGTCACATGAATTTGAATGTCTTGGAGCGTTGACCTAATTATAGTATAAGAATCAATAAATAAAATGGACTAAATGAAAGGTTTTGCATTCATCAACAAACAACATGGTAAGGTGTGAACAAGAACTTAATATATAAGTAGTAAGGAATAATGATTAAACAAATGGTTGACCTTGAAAACTAAAATTTTATTAGTATAATGTAATAAATCAAGATTCCACCACATGTTTTGGCCATGAAATCAAAATCCCCCGCAGGGAATAGTGCTATAGATGTTGAAAAGTAGGAAGCCAACCTCTCCATATATGTATTCTATATATATATATATATTTGGTTTACTTCCTTTTATATGATACTACCATCACGACTTTTATTATTAATTTTTTGATACAATATTTAGAACTATTCATAACCTCTTCCAGACCTTTAAATAAGAGGATAACGCGCTTTAACACACTCGAACCCACGTCCTCTTGCATTGACAACAATATTGATGCTAATTGAACTAAGACTCAATCGATAAGTATTAAATATTTATTAAATTATGTTAAATTATTCGTATTAAAATTTATTTTTATATTAGGGTAAAAGAATAATATGTGCACATACACTATAGTTTAAATGGTAAAATTAATTTATAAATAATAAATTTTATTTTTATACAATGTTAAATGCGGGAATGAGATGATAGGATATGAATTCATATCAAATTCCATAAATTATATATAAATAAATCTCTCTCTATATAATGCTTTTATAAAAAAGTGTTGTTTTAATATGTAATTAAATTTTAATCTGATTTTTTATTTTTTAATCTAACACCGTAATCAAATCTATTTTTAAAAAAATTAATTTTATATTGAAAAATATTTTACCAACGTTAAATTAATTTGAAATTTTAAACAAAATTTATAAGATTCTAAACATAGGATTTTTAATCAAAAGTTTTAATCAATATTTCTTTATTTTGAAATTTTTATTTAAAATCGTTTTCTCAAAAAAAAAAATTGAACTTTTTTCATAAATAATCGAATTATTTCAAAAACTTGTTTCTTAAAAATATTGTAACAAGCTTTATGAAAACATAATTAAAAATTTCAAATAAAATAATTGCCAAATTTTTAATTTTTAAAATACTCTTTTAGTATATTATATTTAGATTTTTAATAAAACTATTTTAAATATATTTTAATAAAATATGTTTTTCCATAAGTTGAATTCAAAAACAAATTTATAAAAAATTATACCACTATAAAATTGTTTTCTAAGTTAATTGTTTTCTCATTTTATTATAATTTTAAATATTACTTTTTGGAAAAATTAAATGGTGATGAATACTGTACAAACCCACTTGCCTACCCATTTTATAACAAACCCAAAACCCAAAAACCTATCAACCCAAACCCATTTTTTACAACCCAAAAACTCAATTAACCAAACCCAAAACCTAACCCTAAAACCCAATTGCCCTAACCCTAACCCTAGCCCTTAGGTGCCGCCTAGTCTCTCGCCTTCTCGACCATCAGAAGATCATTAGAACACCCTAACCCTTATCCGTCAGCGGAAGCGGGTTACAAGGTATTACCGACTTAACTACCAATTTGGGGCATAAAATTGAAACTGTCCATCAAGATCATATTGACTAAATCGACTATAACTCGAGTTACAAAACTCAAAATTTAGATCATAACATCTTTTCTTCATTTCATATAAACTCTATACATTAATCATACTTATAAATATACCAAAACCAAATCAAACGAAATCATCAAGCCAAAATATAAATTCCAAGAATAACGAGATGGACAAGCCATTTTCGCATGGCTTATACAAATATATACAACTTCAAAACTAGCAATATCAAAACTAGTCTATACATGCCACATAACCAAATCTCCAAGCATTTATTTACCGAAGCGAAAATTGGATAGTGTGATGAGATCTCCTTCGACTTCCAACCCGAGCAAGTCTTTGAAACTCTACAAACATAGGAAAATTGCACAAAGTAAGCTTTGAAAGCTTAGTAAGCCATAAGCAAATAATTCACCATAGAAACATATATAATTTAATTCAAATAGGTCAAATTTGGTTAATCACATAAACATGTACAATCACTTTTCTCATATAATCCATGTTCCTCGTTAAGTAGCTTCACTTACTCATAATTCATATCATCATTCAGAACTTTCACCTTTTATAGCCTTAAGGCCAAACACTTATACATTCAATAATAGATTTCACATCGATCTATAAATCACTTTCCCATCTCAAAACAAATACATATAATTTGTTCACGTATATACATATTAACTACCAAATTTTCTTTCTCACCTTTCAATCCATATAATTCACATATAAATACATATGATATAAAATTTTCATTTCAACATCCTAAACTTACTTATTAGATCAAATACACATGATTCATTATACCATCACTTATGGCCCAATATACTAGTTTAATCCATTATCATATATATGACCGATCATCCAAAGTTAATTAAACTATCACATGTACTCATATATTCGAATTTAATATAATATCACATATAACCACTTATACACAAATTCAATTCATCATCACATATGCACATACCTTTGTGACCGAACCTATAAGCTTAAGTAAATCAACTTACTTGATGATAACGGATTCGTAATTGCAATTACATATATCATGCTACCATTCAACAACTATTTAGATCAATAGGACCCAAAAATCAACTACCAACATACCATTCATTCATTCAATCAAACTCATAGATTAATAATCACCTCTCAATACTTTAATTTCGTATACAAGAACAATTCACCTCATTGATATTTAAATTACACAATTATCATACATCCTTTACCTATCTATCACTTTTTGGATAGCTCCATTCATTGAATTATATCTCCGTAAAATCCGTAAATCCGCACACACAGTGTAATTGATGTAACGTATCGCACACTTAGTGCCATTACTATTCTTACTTCTAGTAACGTATCGCTCACATAGAGCCGTTACTTAATGCTTATCGTAACGTATCGCTTCACACGTAGTCAGCATTTACTTTTATTGTAACGTATCGCTCACACGAGCCGTTACTTCACATTTATCGTAACGTATCGCTCACACGTAGCCGTTACTTACTTTTATCGTAACGTATCGCTCACACGAGCCATTACTTAAATTTTATCGTAACGTATCGCTTCACACGTATGTTACTTAACTTTTATCGTAACGTATCGCTCACACGAGCCGTTACTTCACATTTATCGTAACGTATCGCTCACTGAGAGCCATTACTTAACTTTTTAGTAACGATCGCTCACACATAGCCAAGTTATTTAACTTTTATCGTAACGTATCGCTTCACACGAGCCGCTACTTAACTTTACACATATGGTACTCATTGAACCTTATTACTCAATGTATGCTTCTCTTAACTTGTTATTCCTCAATATGCATAATATATATATATATAATTCACATTCACTTTACACACAAGAATATACACTTATATATGTATAAGGTATATATCAAAGTGTTCAATATCCAAGTACTATATTGCATTCGCCTATACCACATCAAACCATCATCAACTCCATTTAGTATGCCTAAATATCATTATAATATCATCATTAAAATTTCCTATTTCATGCTTCTAATTACAACAACCAAGTACCATCGCGTTAGACCATTTCTTATCAATTTCAAATATATATATATATATTCGCAATGCCTTGGAATAACCATCAACATTCAATTTAAACTTATAAATAAGCATTACTTCAAATTAATTCCATTGCTTAAAACTTACTCAAGTAGTTCCTTGAACATACCAATTACCATCCCTCACATTCGGTAATAGCAAATATAATTATAAACATTTCAATTCAGCATGAATAATTTACATTTATTTGAAATTAAGAACAACCATTTACTTATAGACTTACCTCGATAGTTGTCAAATTAAGCTTCCTTGCTACTCGTTTAATTTTGTTTTTCCCGTTGCAAAACCTTTTCATTTTGTACTTGATCTAAACAATTCAATTTGAACACATTCAAACTCATATTCATTCAATTTAATCCAAAACTCATAATTACAATGTTTACCATTTTACCCCTAGTATTTAAAGATTTTTACAATTTAGTCCTCCAAGCATAAAACACAAAACACATGGAATTTAGATTAATTCCTTAAGGGTCAACCTTCTACATCTTGATGCAAGTCTATACCAACCATCAAATTTGCATTTTAAACCCTTAACTATTTATTTTCATAATTTGAGCTATTATACTTCCATTTCATCTAAATTCACTATTCATAACTTGTTGATTTCAAACCTATGTTTAATATTATTCCAACAAACATAACAAACCAAAATATACATCCATGGTCGATTCTAAAACATGCTTCAAATTCTAAAATTTTCACATGGGTTTGATAGTATTCAAGAAGACCAACTCAAAATGTAAGAAAATTCACAAAACCAACTCAAAATCTAACCTTATTTTCACATGCAAAAGCCGAATATGTGAGCTTGAGTTTTTCTCCTTTTTCTTTGTTAATCACGGCAAGAAGAACATAAAAAAAAAGAAGATGAATATTCTATGTTTCTTTTATGAATTTTCTTTAGTTTAGTCACTTATTAAAATATTATTATTAATACACTACTTACTAAAATAACTAATATAATAACATTAATCACTCATCATGCCGTCCACTTACTAGTTTTTAGGGTAAATTGCCATGCAAATCCAATCACGCTAAAAACAAAATAATTAGGCCCTTCCACTTCTACTTTTAACCCTTTAACAATTTAATCATTTTTCTAAATTTAAACATATACACTTTTAAAATTTATATGAAACTTGCACACATACTAATTCACATATAATTAATACATACTAAAAAAAAAATTTTAGTATTTTACTGGACTCAGATTCGTGGTCCGAAACCACTTATTCGATTAGTGTCAAATTGATTGTTATAACATACCATCTCCACCTTGATCAAATACTTTGCCGAGAGCTCGCAAACATTAAAATGAGAGGATGAACAATGAAAAGGAGGAGAGAATCAATTTTAGCAATGGCTATAAAAAGCCAATTGGAAACTGTAAAAGGCTCTCTTTTTTTTCGATCAATAGAACACTAGGAAAGAAAATTTTTACAGTATATTTTCAAACACAATATGGGCGTAGATTAAACACAAACAAAACTAGAGAGAAATAGAGGCAACAGGCAAAGATTCAACAAAAAAAAAAAGAAGGCATAACAGAGATCGAAAAGGTGAAATTTTTATTATTTTTAAAACCTTGTTTTACTCTCCTTCGTTTTAACATACATATACACGTACATATATTTCTTAAAAAAAATTAAATTTTTACCTTTTCCCCACCATTGCAGCATGGTGGCATGGCATGGCGAAGTCGGGAACGCCGGGCCGAACAACGCCGACGAAGAAACCTCTGAGAAAAAAAAGATTAGGATTTTTTTTTTTTTTTTGGGAAGCAGGTGAAATGAACTTTTTTCAGCATTTAGGGCCTTAAATAGCTCCTCAAAATGACGTCGTTTTGGGGGCTGGCCCTTAACCTCAAAACGACATCGTTTTGCCTTAGGATCCGCGTGTTGACCCTACCCGCCTCAAGATCCGCGTGTTTTCTACAAGTGGGAAATTTATGCTCACAGTCCCTCCGCTTTTTTATACTCTTGCAATCAAGTTTTATTTTATTTTAATTCGGCCCATTAATTTTCGAATTTTTATTTTGACCCCCCTTATGCTACGCGTTTCAGGTGGGGGGATTTTGCTCTTCTGGTCCCTCCTTTTTTTCGCGTACTACAATAGGGTCCCTTTTCTTTCTTTTTATTTCAAATTAAGCCCCGAACTTCCGTTTTAAACTCGATTTGGCCCCTTTTTGATTACTTTGATTATTTTACTATTATTTTACTCTCGCTATTATTATTATTATTTATATGTATATTATTATTACTATATCTCTACTATTACTATTATATTATATTATATATTTGCTTATTCTTTTGCATATATATTACATTATTTATTAATGACTATTACTATTATCATTTTATCTTTCGTTTTATTTTATATTATTATTTATACATTATATATTATTATTAGTATTATTTATATTTTCATTGTCATTGTTCTAATATTATTTTTTATTCTCTATCATTTTGCTATATTACTATTATTATTATATTATTATTACTATATCATTATTCAGTATGTTATTTATTATCATTATCATTTTATTATTATTTATTACCATATTATTATTACTATTATTATTATTATTATTATTTGTTATTTTCATTATTTTCACTATTTTTTTGTTTGCTATTACTATCATCTATTATTATGATTGTATGTGTTATCATTTTTTTTCTACTATTATTACTATTATTAATATTATTAGTTTATTTATTATTATTATTGTCATTGTTATCGTTAGTAGTAGTAGTATTTTTATATTTCTTGTGTTTACGTCCATATTTGTTTTCTTAGTCTTGTGCTATACTATTAAATAAAATACATTTTGTAAAATTATCATATTTCATTTAAAGTTTTTAAAATAAAGACAATGTTTTGTATTTAGAAATTGTGGAATAGTGCTTCTAACGTCTTTGAGTTGCGATTTTCCGTTTGACTAAATAACCTAACATCCTTTTCAACAAGCTTCATAAATCATGAGATGACTTTGACCACAAGGGTTTAACATATTGTGTCCTAACGTGCTGGATGTGATGTTTGTACCCTCTCGTAATAAAGAAATCTCAAATATCCTAATACCTTTTAAAGGATCCGTATTTTAAAACCTTTTCAAACTTCCGACATTAAGACACTAGTTAATCATTTTGGTACCAATTTTGGGCGTATCGAGGGTGCTAACCCTTCCTCGTGCGTAACCGACTTCCGAACTCGTTTTTTTGGATTTCGTAGACCAAAATCGTTGTTTTGATAAATCAAACTGTTTATTAAAAACAACCGTTTTACGAGGTGACCGATCACACCTCAACAAAAAAGATTGGTGGCGACTCCCTATTTTTTCATTTTTAAAACCCAAAGTCGAACCTCTTTTTATTTTTTAAAAAAATGGTTACTACAAATACCAGAAGAAATATGAAAAGTCAAAAATCATGTTATACATAAAAGGCAAATCAACATGTAATTTTGGACATAGATCAAATATATATAGGCTGTTTTAATGAATTGGATTTGAGGAGGCGTAAACTATAAGTCTGCTTCGTGTCATTTTAATAATTATGCCAACAAAACAAATATATTATTTTATTATAATTTTGTTACGTGCAATCAATGACAAAAAAAATTACTACAAAATATAACCAAAGCCAAGTCATACCGAGAAAAAACCTGAACCAAGATAAAATGTCGGAGAGAATACCACTAAATATCATGAATACAAGTCCTTTCATGGGCATATATCTTATTGTCAAACGTTAGCCACCAAGACAGAATAAGTGAAATGATATGTTTTAACCGCTATCAACAATCTTGTTAAAACTCACTCTAAGATTTGGGAAAATGTTCAATGCATTTGATCAGACGTAGACAAAAAGAAATGATAAAATCACACCAGAATCGAGAAAAACGAGTAACCGCCTCCCCATAGGAGGGCCAAAGGAAAAACCGTTAGTTTCATTATTATTCTGAATAGTCCACTTAATTTGAAAAGGGTGGCAGGGGATAAAAGGATGAAAGGTTAAGGAGGAAGCCAAGGAAAGAAAAGATGAGTGGGGAGAAGAAGATGGTAGAAAGGAGGAAGAAGGGAGGATGTCGACAAGGAGGTGGCGTTGAAACAAGCTCCAACGTCTCTCCGGCAAAAAGGACGAAAGGCGCAAAGAAAAATAATTTTTTAATAAATTTTCAAACATAAATAATTAACATATTTTCTAATATTTACAATTATATTTAATTTTCATATATAATATAAATTAGAAAATGAATGGCATTATACTCGAGCTTTAACTATCGAAACTCAAACTCGAAGAATATAAAAAGAAAGGCTTAGTTTCATGGTAACCTCAAAGTAATGCGTCAAACACATGCTTCCTATCTTCTTGTGTCATATTCATACTTTCCTTTGATCCCTTAATTTCAACAAAAACTAAATTTGATTAATTAGAATGCAATTCATTACAATGTGGCTGCGCTCCACTTTGAGATGAACCTCAAAACTCTTATTTAACATATCTTTGATCATTGGTGACTTGGAAACCAAGCAATCTGTTCTAAGTACACTGTATTTCCTACAAAACACTGAAAATGGTAGCCTTTGGACGCCATTGAAGCTTTCTTCAATCCTACACTTGTTTTAACATTTATACTGCTCTTTTAATGTCCCTTTATCCTAAAAGAAACAGTACACTTTTGTATATAAATATCATTTTCTCTTAAACTTCTCATTCATCAATTGTCTTCTTTCTCTGAATTTTCTTTCGAGCCGAACACTGTTGAAAACGATGAAGCTTTCTGGTTTTAATTCCCTTGGATTTGTTTTAATCGTGTTTGTTATGTTAACTGCATGTTCAACATTCGCAATGACGGAGTTTAATGTTTTGAACTTTGGGGCTAACTTGAATGGTCGAACGGATTCGACCAACAGTTTCCTCAAGGCATGGAATGCAGCCTGTGGCACGGCAGACTCGACCTTCATATATGTGCCCAAAGGACGGTATTTGGTGGGTTCATTGGCTTTTAAAGGCCAATGCAAAAGCCCTCAGATCATCATAAGAATCGATGGCACCATTGTAGCTCCTTTGGATTATGGAGTGCTAGGAAAGTCGGATAATTGGTTCAGCTTTGAAGGTGTGAGTGGCGTTTCTATAATTGGTCGAGGTTCATTTGATGCTAAAGGACCTTCTCTTTGGGCTTGCAAAGCTTCCAACTCCAATTCATGTCCTTCTGGGGCCACGGTATTATTTTCTTCCCTATTCTTTTATATTGTAATTGAGTTTAATTTAAATTTTTTTAAATATTATTGTATTTAAATTTGACTTTCTCGATGCCTTGAGCTGTTTGAGCTTGAACTCAAAAAGGAACTTTTTAACCCAACACAAATATAAGTGTTTCATTTGCATTTCTAATTCCGAGCTACATAATAAACAATAATCTTTTCTTGTTGTTTTACCGTGAGTGTTTTGTAAATTGAGCTACTAATATTCATTTTTTGTGTGACAATAGACGTTGAGCTTTACCAACTCGAACAACATCAGGATTAATGGATTAACATCTTTGAATAGCCAAATGTTTCATATTGTGATCAATGGATGCCAAAATGTGCACCTCCGAGGAGTTAAGATCGTCGCTGCTGGTAATAGTCCCAACACTGATGGCATCCATGTCCAATTATCGAGAAATGTGGAAATTTTAAGCACTTCCATTAAAACGGGAGATGACTGCATCTCAATCGGTCCTGGCACTGAAAATTTATGGATTGAACAAATCACTTGTGGTCCTGGCCATGGCATCAGGTATGATAAATTAATTAAATTCCATTGTTACTTTTATTGAAAATGAAGCAAAGTGTTTATTGTTAACTTAAACATACTAGTTAGATTTTCATGATTTTATTATTTATAATTGCTTTGTGTTGCTTAATTTTAACTTTCCAGCATTGGAAGTTTGGCAAAGAATTTGAACGAGGAAGGAGTTCAAAATGTTACGGTGAAAAATACAATCTTTTCAAACACTCAAAATGGGTTGAGAATCAAATCATGGGCTAGGCCTAGTAGTGGATATGTTCAAGGGGTTCAATTTATAGGTTCCGTGATGACAAATGTTCAAAATCCTATTGTGATCGATCAAAACTATTGTCCTCGAAATGAAAATTGTCCGAGTCAGGTATTGCAAAATTCCAACTACCACTTGTTTCAATCTTTGAATACAACTTTTAAATAATTATTTGGTATGATTCATTTTGTTTGTTTTTTCTAATCTTCCTTAATTTTTTTTACTTTTTTTGTTTGAATTATAGATTTCGGGAATAAAGATTAAAGACATTGTGTATGAAGATATAAGAGGAACATCTTCAACACCCATAGCTATAAAATTTGATTGTAGTTCTAAAAACCCATGCACTGGAATAAGATTGCAGAACGTGAATTTGACATATTTGAACAAAGCAGCTCAATCATTTTGTAGCAATGTGGTTGGAAAAGCATTTGATTTAGTTCGACCAAATAATTGTCTGTAAATCATGGATTCTAGATTTCCTCTTTTATTTATTTTTTTGCATATATTGATTCTACATTAAAATTGATCAGCATTTGAGCTATTTAGCCTTTCATACCCATAACCAATGTTGGTTACTTGTATTACTTTTTTAAAAACCTTTTCACATATCAATTCAAATTTTATATTTTAAATTCAACTTGTATTGATTTTATCAATGTGTCCAAGAGTAGAAATAATGAGTTTGGGGTCACCTTTATTATTACAAGAAAATGCATCATTTTTCCAATTTGATTTGTCAAAACTTGGGTAATGATCTTTGTTGATACCTTGGACGTGTGCAAGCCTATTTATGATATCCAAATCTTGTTATGGGAACATAACTTGAAGATTTGTTTGAATTGGATCAAGGAGATTCTTCCTTATTTTGAAGAGATTGGATTGGATGGGGTATCTTGGTAACATATCCTAAAGATTTGAAGGCTTATCTTGGTCATATTGAAGATATTATCTATGCTGATTATCTTGCTATTTTTATGGGAAGATTGATGGTAATTGATATTTATTTTAACAATCCTTAAACTTTTATATATTGAAAGATTTGTGTAGGTAAAAGAGTGTGGAGAATCTTAGCACTTTCCTATTATTTAGAACTTGTCTTTTAGAGTGCATTCTGTAAGTAACTAAAAGAGTAACTTAGTTTATAAACTAAGTTTTCAAGGAGATAGATGAGAGTGATCTAGATCTTAGGTGCAAAAGTAAGGTTGTTAATTTGGTGAGTGTTAGATCTTGTAATCATTTGTTGTATGAGGTGTTAAAATAGTGGATTATCTCTTTGGGCAAGGCCCCACAAATGTAAGGAAATTAAACTACAAAAACATATTGTGTGTTCATCTTTGTTCTTCACCAATGCTTGAAGTAGTGTTAAGCAGTGCACTACTTTTAACATTGCTTCTGTTACTGTTTATTAGTTTTCTTGAAAATATCGATTACAAGTTCCAACAATTGGTATTAGAGCCTCCCATTTAACGTAGTTAGTGGTTTTTCCTAGTGTTGATAAAGACTTGGAATGGAAGGTTTTTCAGTTTTGTGTTCCTCTGTGTTCAATGGATCGAATTATGCCTATTGGGAGGTACGTATAAGAGCCTTTATAAAGTCAATTGACGAGAAGGTTTGGAAGGCTATTTTATTAGGTCGAGAGCTACCTATGTAAGAAATAGATGGAGTTTGAACCAAAATAGATGGAGTTTGAACCATCAAACTTGAAACCACTTGGACCACAAATGAAGACAAAACATACAATTTTAACTCAAAGGTTGTATATGATATCTTCAATGGTGTAGATCCTCGAGAACTTAAGTGCATCTCCAAGTGTATTTCTACTCATGAAGCTAGGACTATTCTTGAAACAACCTATGAATGAACCAAAATTGTAAAGCAATTAAAGTTGCAGATGCTTAGTGCTAAATTTGAGACTCTTAGAATGCAAAAGAACAAGACCATTGGTGAATTTTATGCCAAGCTATGTGATTTGTCCAATCAAGCCTTTACCCTAGGTAATGAATATTCTAACTCAAAGCTGGTGAGGAAAGTCCTTAGATCTTTGACTGAACATTTTATCATCAAAGTAATTAAAATTGAGGAGGTCAAGAATATTGATTGAATAAAGATTAATGAGCTCATTAGATATTTGCAAACATTTGAAATTTATCTTGATGAGTCAAGGAAGAACAAATTAATAAATGAGAATAGTATAGTACTACCAATTACAGCACCACCGCCTCACATATGGTTTGACAAGACTAACAATGCCAGTGAGACCATTGTTGTCGAGGAGAGTATCTATGCCATGCTTTGCAAAGCTAGCTTCATCTATGTTTTTTTGGAGCAAGCAGATGTAGGGAATGTTTGGTTCTGTTTCTCTACAAAAGCTGCCTCTTCTTCCTTAGCCTGGAAACAACTTCAATAAGCAAAGAAGCCAACTTGTTTCATCCTCTTGCTATGTTGTTGTGTAATCATAGGCACATTAGGCCTCTTGGATCGAGCTTTGCCACCAATAATTTCCTTTAAAGATAGTGTTGGAAAAAATACAGTTTGAAAATGGTTTTCTTGCATAATGAAAAATTCAAATTTTAAAAATTGAGCCGATTTTGATATTTATAACAATAAATCCTTTAATGAAATCGCATTAGTGTTTTCAGCTATACGAATTCTTGTCCTTCTCGTCTTTCAACGAACAGTCTTCTCCACTATTCTCGTACCACGAATTACTTTGATTGTGAGCTCGAACAAATTTGAATCAAACACATAACTAGAAATAGTTTACTTTACTTTCAGTGGAGAAGTAAATTCTCTCTCAATATAAATCGGTAGAATTGTTATTCTGGAAAGTATAATTTATATTTAGAAAATAATTTCTAACTATTTTCGAGCAAAATAACAATATCTCAAAGTTGTGTATTTAGCCCTATCGATGCCATCTATTTATAGGGAGAAGAGGTGAAACCCTTATTGAATTGAAGAAGTCTATTTCAATAGAAAAAATGAATTCCTAGTTTAACTAGGATTAGGTGGGGTGGCAATCCTAGTTAAATAAACTAGAGTTTTTCATCCCTAGCACTAACACGAGGGACTTTTGCGTCTCTCTCGTATTAGGTCAATTATAAGTACTTCTTGGACTTTTAACCTAGTACTTTATGATTCAATGCAATCCGATATCTATTTTTCTATTTCCCAAAATATACATATTAAATTTAATAAATTAATTTTCCAATTAAATAATTTTCTTAACTCAAATCTAATTCGTTTTAATCACAACAAATTTATCGTAAAAAATTTATGAGAAAATATATTTAATATTTCTACATTCAATGATTTACCATGACCAATAAATTTATTTCTATTTTTGAACTTTAATTATTTAACCACTTAATTAAATAATAATTTGAAAACCATAAATTCATTTTCTAGGTCATTTCCATTTAAAGAAAATCACATTCATTTCCAAATGTTTCCCATTTGTCTAACTTTACCATTTCTATCAGTTTTTGTTCATTTGATTCAACATGCAATTCATTTCTAGTTTCAATGAGCTAGCATATGGGCCGATTGAACATATACGATTATGGCTCAAATGATTTATAATTAAGTTTCAGCTTTTCGCCTATTAATTATAAACTCATTTAGTCATGAAGTCATTTTATTATAGTATCATGACTGAGCTCTCCTTAATGGCATATCATTACGAAAGTAACTCGATTAGTGTTTATCCAATGACATTGTCATGATTGTGTTACCCTCATAGGATATCCTTAATCTCTTTGGGATAAACTCATTCTCCCAATATGATCCCTATTTTATCTTATGATAATCATTACATCTTCCTTCATGAAAAGTCAATTTCTATCAAATAGTAATCAAATCATTCATCATAAAGACAAATGATTCATGGTCATGTTTACTTTTCATCAACCATGTAATGTCAATGAGAGGATATCATTTACCTATATCTCAGGCTATAAATTCCACTATTGTGAATGACGCTACATACTGCAGAAGTCGTATACCCAATGCACCAGCTTTTGATTCCTTATCTATGTGAAGTCAGGCTTTTACTTACATCAAAGTATACAAGTCACACATACATACTCTGTCATCCACTCGAGATTAATGTATGTTGCACTTTGAACATCACAAGTGAATAAGTCCATAAATGAAATTAGGATCGATCCTTCTTGGGTCTAGTCCGATGTACTGTTAGTCCATTCAGTCACATCTAAGTTTCTATCTTCTAGAGTCATCTGCTCTGATGCCTAAGACAATGTATCTCCCCAATTAGACTTGATAGACGTCATATTAGTATTTAATCAGTTTGCTCATTTTTTATTAGACTAAGGACATATTTAGGTTCGTCTACTAATATAACCTGTCTTTCCATATTACGATCCGACTACATAATATCACTTAGTATTAGTTTAAACATTAAACAACCAATGAGCTAATATTTATTTCTATTTTGCTTTACATGTAAAAACCACGTAAGGACAATATATAAAAGGTATTAATGTAATTTATGAATAATTTTATTAACTAATCTATTCAAAAATTATCAATAAATATTAACAAAAATACTATACTTGAACACTAAATCTAACAATATGTCCTCTACAAAGTTCGGGTCTGATCCAATTTTTATTCATCAGTTGAATTAGAAGTGTCTTTAATTAGAAAGACTTTCTTCAATAATTTTAATTCAACAAAGATCCTACATAAAATTTCTTTTATAATTCGTGAAATTTATGATTCAAAAGAGATATTTTGTTTGGTATCAATCAAGGAAGGATGTTAGAAGATGAGGAATGGAAATGGCAGAAAGCTTGAGTATTTCGAGATATTAATTTGAATATATAATTTAATGTGAAATTATAAAGATTAATTATGTGAAACTATTTTATGTTTGATTTTATGATTCATTTTATTTGAATAAATGGAAAATAAGTACATACGGAAAATTTAATTATGAAATATTTGGGAAATTAATTTTATGTCACAAATTAATTGGACACCAATTCGATTAAGAAAATTATATAAATATCCATTTGTGATTAAAATAAATCATTATAAGGGTATTTTAATCTTTTCATTGTAATAAAACTTATAAAAATATACATATAATGATATTTGAACTCATGCCGATTAAATGAGTAAAACTTTAAATTTATCACTTAATCAAAATTTTATTTTACTTTATTTTATGCATATTTATTTTAATATGCATAATTTATTATATTCATCACTTGTATATATACTATTATTTAGGGTAAACTATTAAAATAGTCACTTTTGTTTATCTCAAATAACATTTTAGTCACTTATGTTTGAAATGTTATGTTTTAGTCACTTACGTTATCGCGTTATAACATTTTAGTCACTGAGTGGTTAATTGTGTAACGATAAGCTGACGTGACTCGTTAAATCATCATTTGGAACAAAAATTTTAGATTAATTTATAAAATCGATCCCCATAGTTTTTTATCTTGAGCAATTTAATTTTTTTCTTTTATGATTTTTTTTCATTTTCCTTTTTTTTTTCTTTATTTTCTATTCTCTTCTGCTTCTCCATCTGTTTTCCTACCTTCTCTATTTCTTTTAACGTAATTTTTTTATGTTTTTCATTTGTTAAAACTAGTCATTATATTTTTATTTTTTTGAACAATTTAATTTTTTCAAGTGAGGCGAGCTTGTGGACCTAGTTTTAAAAATGAAAAATATAGAAAAATTACGTTAAAAGAAATGAAAAAGGGAGGAAAACAAAGGGAGAAGCATAAAAGAATGGAAAATAAAAAAAAAAATGAAAGTTAAGATAACATAAAAGATAGGTGCCAATTGTAAAATTTAACCTAAAATTTTCGTTTGAAATGATGATTTAACGTGCCACGTCAGTTTACCACTACACCATTGACGACAATTAACAACTCAGTAACTAAAATGTTACAATACAATAATATAAGTGACTAAAACGTAATATTTTAAATATAAGTGACTAAAATATAATCTGAAACAAATAAAAATATTTATTTTAATAGTTTACCTTATTATTTAAGTTCATGATTGATTTAATCTAGCAAATATTTTATGTTGTATTAATATTATTAATTTATTTCAAATTATAGTTTTAATTATGTGATTTCTACGTGGATAGAGATAGAATTGTCATGTTCACAGAATTGATGGAATATGTTGGATGGTTTAATAGATGGACAAACCGGACCGTTGGACAAGTTCGGTTAAAGAGTCACCGAGTCAACCCCAAACCAAAATATCTCTCTCTATTCTGCAACTATCTAGAGTGGATATGGTTTTCACATGCACCTTCCCTTGTAATCCTGTATTTCAATTCCAAAGACTATTTACAAGGAGCCGTCTTCAACAACACCACTCAGCCCCTCCATTATTACCTTCCAATCTCAAGCCTTCTTCTTCTTTTTCTTCGTCATCTCATCATTATAGCCATACTTTTTCTCTCATTCAAGACTCTGCTGTTATTGCATGCCTTCGTGCCAACAGGCAAACAAAACCCTTCTCTTTCACCATCTTCTTTTCATTTCCCCTATATTTTTAACTCGATTGCTTTTATTTCCATGTTTGGGATGATGGGTGTTCTCTTATTTTGTTTGAATTCTGTATCTGAAACTCTATTTTTCCCATTTTTTTCTTTGTAGTGCTGAGCAGGCTATGGAAGCTGCTCGTGCTGCGGTTAATGGCGGCATTGCAGTTGTAAGTCACAGCAAATTTTGATGTTGCTGTTGTGTAATGAACATTGCTTACTGCATATCTGGAATACAAAATGGGGTTTAAAACTTGTGTAGAAACTGAATCCTGTATTTGGGTTTTATTTGCAATGGGACTTATTTAAATATTTTCTTCTCTTGATTTGCAGCTGGAAATTGTGAGATCAACCCCTGGTGTTTTTGAGGTTGCCTAAAAATTCCAATTTTTTTTTGATTTTCTGCCCAAATTTACCATATTGGATTGAGAATTTATGGTTTCTTTTCTCTGTTCTTCACAGGTCTTGCAGGCTCTGGCTAATGAATATCCAACTAAGGCATTTGGTGTAATGATCTTACTAGTTGCATATTAATCATAGAATATATATGTTATTTGGACTAGGCTGTGAGTTTTGTATATGGGTACTGTTGAATTCTTTTAAAGTTTTTTTATCTGATTGGAGGATCTTTAGAGGGTTATATTTCTATACTCATATCCGGATATGCTTTAAACATGAATAAGGATCTTGAGTGTCAAATGTGGTCGAGAAAAGCTTTGTTGCTGCAGCTCTTCTTTTTCTTTGAACTATTCGTATATAACATCATTTGACACATTTTCGGATATGGGTGTGGAGATATGATCCTCCAAGAACCTGAAAAACTTTAAAAGTTGGAGATATCCGAGTCCGACATCTACCCCTATCTGACACTCCTACCGGAGTCTGAGTAACATAGTTCAAATGACCTTTTTGGATTATTTCTGAGGTGGATAGAAATCTTGCAGGTTGGGACGGTTTTAACTGCTGAGGATGCCAAAACTGCTATAAAGGCCGGAGCCAAGTTTCTTATGAGTCCTGCTACGGTGAATGTATATGCCCAGAATTCTTGAATCCTTTGTTCTGTCTTTTACTTCATTACTATGTTATTCTGGTTCTTCATCTTTCTTGAAATATGTGTCCAACAAATATCCGTACATAGGTATGAGGATATGATCCTCAAAGGACGCTTAGTACATGAAAAATGTTGGAAAAATTTTGAACATTTTCGTGCGTGACACTCGCATATTACTATATGTTTAAAAAGCTCCATTATGCTATACTAAACATTCATACATGTTATCAGGACATTCTAGATGATGTTCGAGACACTGATGTTCTATATATGCCAGGTGTAATGACCCCAACTGAAGTAAGAAACACCTCTTTCTCAGTTCAACCGTTTTTAGGCTTCGGTTTCTCAGTGAACCTCATTAGTTTATGCAATTATTTTTAACAGATGGCAACCAATAGATTCATATGATGTATGTTCGTACATATATATGTACAAGAGGCACTAAATTGGTTGAAACTGTGGTTTTTCAGATATACTCTGCTCATAATGCTGGTGCCAAAATTGTCAAGGTGAGTCCTCTACTTGATATTTACTGATATTTAGGATCTCAATATTGATTGAAGGAATTATGGCCATCTAATACTGGTCCCTGTTTTACTTTGATTCTTCATTGTCTTCAAAATACTCGTGTCCAACATATATTCCTTCATAAGTATGAAGATATGACCCTCTAGTAACTCTCCATATGCATGTGTATATATAGATGTAACCATTTACTGCATATGTGTATATATATTCATGTATGCATAGGTTCTTATGCGGGTTTTTACAATATGGTTAAACAGATTTATCCTGTTTCCGCATTAGGTGGCGTACGATACATATCAGCAATTAGGAAACCTTTTTCTCACATCCCCATGGTTGCTTCCCAGGGCATAACTATAGGTCAGTACTTTCAGCTAACACGTTCGTGAGTTATTTCAAACGTCTTCCCATTTGAAAATTGTATTTTAATTTGAAGTATTCGTGTTCAAAATCTATATTCAATACATTTTCATATGGGTACGAGGATATGACTGTTCAAGGATCTTCCAAATACGTTAAAACTTTTTTGGAAAATTGAACACAACAATGAATTGGAGCATAGCGTTTACAATAAAATTGTTTTGTACCATTTTTCAATATCAACCGCATAAGATATTTTCTAAAACTTGATACAGATTCAGTAGGTGACTATATCGCTCAGGGAGCTATATCAGTCGTTTTATCGGATGCTATTTTCGATAAGGAGGCGATGAACCAAAACAACTTTGATGTCGTAAATCGACTTGCCACATCTGCAGCTTTGCAGGGCAAAATTGTTGTAGAAAGGTTAGCCTTTTCCTTAAGTTTTATCTGTTCTTTATTACCTTTCTGCAAGTTCTTCTATATCATTATTGTTTCGGTGCTGCTTTTGCTTTGGCTTGTAGTAAATCCTATGTCAGAACCTACGTTTCTTCGATTTTTCATTTTCCTAAAGTATTAGTGTTCAACACTTGTATCTAATGCGAATATGGCTAGATTTTTTTGAAGTTCTTTTATGTATTTGGAAGATCTTTGGAGGCCATACCCCCATATCCATATGTTAGATACGAGAGTAGAACATGAATCCTTAAATGAAAATGAAAAGTCGGAATAACAAAAGCTTCCAGCATATTTGGTTTTCCGAAAAGAAGCAAAAAGTTCAATCTAGGGATAAAGACACCTAAATGGATCAGTGGATTGTACCGGTTGAATTGAGAACTGAAAAACTCGGTCTAGTGTAATCTACTAACCTTGGAAGTTGTTTACTCGAACTTGAGTGTTAAGTATAAAGTATGGGTTCAATCTTACTAAAGTTTTTCTGTGTTTAAAACGTCCTTCAAGGATCATATTCATATCCTCATACCTATATCTGAATATACATCGGTTCGAACACAAATGTTTCAAGAAAAATGAAAAGTTGGGATAAGAAACAGCCAACGTACTCAACAATTTCAAATGTTGTATTTGTTTAATGTGGTTGACTGTTGTGGGATTACTGCAGGAAGAAAAGATAAAACATGACCGCAAAGGAATACTTACAGAACAAACAGGTAAAGCCGAGCTCTTCTTTCCGATGCTGATGTCCTTCATGTGCCCGATCTCCGAAGCACAAACATTTTTGCTAGGGAGTGTTCAAGTGTCGGATACATGTTCGACTCGGAACACAATTTTGATATAGCAAAATATGTATCATACATCCAAGGATTTATCAAAAAATTTAAAACAAAATCACACATGATTTCTTGTTTTTTGGCATTATAGGTTTTTATCATATATGCTCGTTTTGATAAAATACATAGAATTACTCATAGCCTTTTCTCCAAACCATAAATGGGAGAACTCACTTTTTCTTGCATTGTATTGGTAACAATACTTATTTCGGTGTTTGTTTGTTTGTTTTTTTTTTTTAATCTTATCCTATTTTATGTTCATATAATGAAGTTCGACAGCATTTTATCTATAGATTTTTATTTAATCAAAATTTTCTAAATAATTTTGATTCATGTAAATGTTAAAATACAAATGTAATTGAATATCAGTAATAATTGAAGTTAAATTTATAAAAGTTGGATTAATTTTTTTTCAAATTAGTACAATTGCAACATTTATCATACATCTCTTTCTTATACACAGTCGCTACAAAATCTTTTTTTTTTTTTTTTCTCTTTCTATAATGATAACAAGCGTGAATAATTAGAAATATTTATAGGTCGAATTTATTAGTAGTACTAGTATCGGTATCATAATTAATTTTTGTATTTAACTTTGATGATTTAATTATTTTTAATTGATTTGGTGCGTGATCAATTCAGGAAAATTATAATAATATAAATATGTCTTGACATGAAATAATTGAGTCATACAAATTAATTAGAGCTTACACCTTCCTTATTTATTTGTTGCGAATAGAAATTACTATAGTAGTGATTACATTTTGGTGGACAAAATAGTCCTTCCATAAAATTGTTAAATTTGTATTATTAAATGTTTATTTTGGTATTTTATTTATAATGCATAGTAATAAATTTAATTTAGTCAATCAATTTGGTTCTTACTTTTTTATTTGGAAAAATTAGCCATCATCAAAATTATAATTTTAAAAATATATGAAAGTAATTTTTTAAAAATATATGGAAGCGTAATCAAATTCATGTCTTTCTATATTAATAATAATGTTAATTCCAGTCACATTAATATAATTAAAAAAAACTAAAATTTTGGCAAAATCATTAAAAATAGACATGATCTCCATCATAGGGAATATTGTAATTGAATTTTTGTTGTTGGGGGAGTGGGGGAAGAAACCTTTATCATGCCTCTAGTTATAAGGAATACCCAAAGTGGGTGGCAAATTTAAAATGGCATCCTTGACTTTGTTTTGAGAAAGAAAAAAAGCTAAGCCATACATTTATTTTTACACCATACCATCATAGTATTGAATTTATTTCAACTTCAGATTTTGCCCTCAAATTGTTTGAAAAGTATTACAACTATTTTGATATTTTTATAAGGGTAGATTTTTAAAATAGTCATTTTTGTTTATTTCAAGTTGTATTTTAGTTACTTATGTTTGAAATGTTACGTTTTAGTCACTTACATTATCGCGTTTTAACATTTTAGTCACTAAGCCGTTATTTACCATTAACGGTGTAACTATAAGCTAACGTGGAATGTTAAATCATTATTTTAAATAAAAATTTTAGGTTAAATTATACAATCGGTTTTGAGCAATTTATCTTTTTTTCTGTGTGCTTTTTAAATTTTCCCCTTTTTTTTTCATTCTCTTCTGCTTCTCCCTCTATTTTTCTCTTTTCTCTATTTCTTTTAACGTAGTTTTTTTTATGTTTTCTATTTGTTAAAACTAGTCTCTATACTTTTTTATTTTTTTGAGCAATTTAATTTTTCCGAGTGAGGCGAGCTTGTGGACTAATTTTAACAAATGAAAATATAGAAAAACTACATTAAAAGAAATGAAAATAAAGGAAAACTGAGAGATACGCAAAAGAGAATGAAAAATAAAAAAAAAAGTTAAAAGAACATAAAACAAAAAAAATGCTCAAAATGGAAAATTATAGGGTTTAATGGTAGAATTTAAAGTAAAATTTTCATTTAAAATGATAATTTAACGTGCCATGTCAGTTTATCGTTACATCGTTAATAACAATTAACGGTTTAGTGATTAAAATGTTACAACACAATAACATAAGTGACTAAAACGTAACATTTCAAACAAAAGTGACTAAAATATAACCGAAGGCAAACAAAACAAAAGTGACTATTTTGATAGTTTACCCTTTTATAAATAAATAGAATGAATAATTTATTTTTTATTGATAGATTAAATAGAAACTAAGAAATAACATATTAAAAATTTGGTCTCTCCCGCATAATCTATGAATATTAAAGAGAATCCATTATTTTGTTTGGAAACTACGAGGAAAAGAAATGGAAGTAAAGAGAGGGGAAGAGGTAAAAGAAAGTTCCTTCTATTTTGTTTAATAACAATTGGAAGAAAAAGGAAAGGGGAAGGTAATTTACCACACATGCTACCAAAATACAAGGAAATGAAATGGTAATTAGGGGAAATTAAGTTTAGTTTTAAAAAGTCATATCCATTAATAACATTTTAATATTTTAATTTAATTATTATATTAAATAATATTTACGGTTAAAAAATGAAATAATTTTTTTCATTTTGCAATTCAATTTCAAATAAAAAATCCATTCGCAAAGCTTTAAATAGTAATTATTAATTCTATTGAAATTAATTTTAATGGTATTGAACTAATTTCCTTCCTCCAAATCCTTTCTAGACGGTGCACTTATTCCTTTTTGAACTTTGCATCCTAAGTCTACAATAAATAAATAAATAATGTAAGCTTATAAATATACAAGCTTTGCACCTCCTTCCTAGGCATTGAAATACAAACATTTTTCCTTCACCCATTGCTTTATCATTTACTTTCTTCCCTTTTTCTTTAACCTTTTTTTTAAAGATGTATCTTATATTTTTGTTAATTAGTTTTTGGGTATCTTTTATATTTGTTTCATGATTTATGTTTGAAATTCATAATTATTTTTTTAATAATATCGTCTTTAAAGTTTAAATTTATATTTTATATCTGTGCTAATTCATTAAATCTTATTAATTATGAATTCTCTTATGAGACTTTGTTGGACTATGAACCTAGTTTCTCTTTTCTACTTGACCTTTCAAATTTGTGTACAAAATATGCACATATAATAAGCATACGAAGAGGGAACTAAGTTCATAATCTACCAAGTGTCATTTATTTGCCTATAAAAATTTACATTTTCAAATTCAATCATAAGCATACATTGATATTATTAGGAGGAGGCGTCGTAAATTTTAAAAAATAAATATTTATTTTTAAATGTTCTTAGAGCATAACTTGGTGTTATCTAAATATTTATTTTTTTTAATTTCACGGGAAATGAAACTAAAAAGTGAATGGGAAAAATCATACTTTTGGTAGATTTTTATTACAAATATTGGATGAAAAATAGTCTTTAAGAAAAAAAAAAAAAAAAAAAAGAGTCCTAGAAAGATGGAAAAGGAAGGTTCCATCAAGGGTCCCCCCTTTACCTTAAGCGCAAAAACGCCTCCGCTAAGTAAATTCCAAAACCACTGATCTCATCTCTCTCAATTTCCTCTCTATCAAATATCCTCCGCCGTCCCAATGGTTCCACCGCCGTCTACGCCGTCGCTTGACTCCCAACAAATCCAACAGTTCCTCTCCTCCGTCCTCTCCCAACGCGGCCCTTCTTCCTCCCTTACACCGAAGACTCCAAATGGTTGATCCGCCAACACCTGCTTTCCCTCACCTCCCACTACCCTTCCCTCCAACCCAAAACCGCCACATTTACCCACAACGATGGCCGCTCCGTCAACCTCCTCCAAGCCGACGGCACCATCCCCATGCCTTACCAAGGCGTCACTTACAACATCCCCATCATAATCTGGCTCATCGAATCTTACCCTCGTTACCCTCCCGTTGTCTACGTGAATCCCACGCGCGACATGATCATCAAACGCCCCCATCCCCACGTTTCTCCCTCGGGGTTAGTTTCGATCCCTTATTTGCAGAATTGGATCTACCCAAGCTCTAATCTTGTTGATTTGGTCGTTAATTTAGGCTCTGCTTTTTCTCATGATCCCCCGCTTTATTCCCAACGTCGCTCCAATCCTAACCCTAACCCGCCTAATTACGGGCAACAGCAGCAGCCACCGCCACCGAGGGTTGCTGCTGCGGGTTTTCCGCCTTCGCCTTATGGCAGGGCACAGCCATCTCAGACGGAGGATGCTGCGGAGGTTTACAAGAGGAATGCGGTGAATAAGTTGGTGGAGATGGTTCATGGAGATATAATTAAGATGAGAAAAGAAAGAGAAGCTGAAATGGAAGGGTTGTTTTCAGCTCAAGGAGTGTTGAGAAAGCGAGAGGAAGAGGTCAACAAAGGGTTGAAAGAAATGCAAGATGAAAAGGAAGCTTTGGAACAGCAATTGCAGGTTGTTTTGATGAGCACCGATGTGTTGGCTGGTTGGGTTAGAGAGAACGAAGGGAAAATCAAGAACTTGGGGAAAAACAATGACAATGACAATGTCGACGTCGACGAGGTGTTTCATTGTGCCGATGTGCTATCCAAGCAAATGTTGGATTGCACGGCTGCGGATTTAGCCATCGAGGACGTCGTTTATTCGTTGGATAAAGCCCTGCAAGAAGGGGCGGTGCCATTTGATCAGTATTTGAGGAATGTGAGGTTGTTGTCAAGGGAACAGTTCTTTCATAAGGCTACTGCTGCCAAAGTTAGGGCAGCTCAAATGCAGGCTCAGGTTGCTAGTATGGCTGCACGAGCACCGCATTCGCATTACGCCCCATGACTGGTTATTGATTTGTTTTTGTGATTTGTCTATAAATGGATCATGTTTTCTGATATAGCTGCATTTTTTTTTGTCTACCTAATTGAATATATGTTTCCTTTTATCCTATTCATATGGGAAAATTTATTATTATGATATGAATAATGTGCAGCCTTCTCTGTTTCTCATAACGAATTCGGGCTCTTTAGTAGATTTGCATTGGTGAGGAAAACTTTAATAGAAGCAGACATTGAAGAATGCTAAAAGAAGCATTTACTTTTTGTATTCTTATGTTATCTTATCTTTTGACATGATTTGTTTGTAAATGAATGATCCCTTATTTTGTTGTATCACTGGTTGTTTAGCTTATCAGCTTTTTACTTCAATGCATCAAGTTCATGCTGTGTAACTTAAGTTCTTGGGAGCTAAACTCTTTATCACTCAATTGCAGAGAGGTTTATTAGATATTGCCTTGAGACTTTGTTATCTCTTTTTTCTTTTAATGAGGATGGGGTATACTAACATTGCACTTTGAGCAGGGGGAAATTGCACCTACTGATCGAAGCAACATGCAAGTAGAAAAACCCTTCAAGGTAACATGAACTTGAAATCTGCAGTAATGCATTTGTCCTTAATTCAGTGCTTGTAGTCATGGTATTTATATGATTCTTATTCCAATGGGAGTAATATTCTAATGCCACCCTAAAAATTAGGTACTTAGAGCAGAGAGATTGAGTCCTACTTGGATGATGCAATTTATATATATATATATATATAACTGTCAAACAGGGTTTGGTTGGGCTAGGTTCATTCTAGGCCCATGTTTGGCATTCCTAGCCCGACTCGAAATATGAGACACAAATTTTATTGTTCATATTTGTAAATAGTTGATCTAAATCCATTTAGACCCATTTATATATATACACGTGTTATTTGCCTATAAAGGTTGAGGTTTTGGGATTTTGATGGCTTAGGTTCGATTTATTCTGATTTAAGTCTGGATTTGGATCGTGTTTTCAATTGAGTTGGTCTTAAATATATTTTATACAATATTTATTATTTGTGATTGTACTTGTGATCTCTTTAAAAATATAATTTTATTTAAGTTCAATAATTATATATATTTATGAAATTTTAAATATAAATAATTTAACATTTTTTAATATTTTCATGATATAAAAAAAACATTATAAAATTGAAAAATGGGAAGTATGTATGTCATGTAATTATATGATGTAGCAAGCATGAATATTTGGTTATGATTATTTAAACCCATATTGTATTGCCAAGTTTGAATAGATTATTATGAGTTATGGCAATTCATTATATTTTGTTGCCAAATTTGATTTGATGTCTTACCTAATCGATGCATTCGACCTATTACATCAATGCTTGTTGCTTGGTTTTTATTTTTTTAATAATTTTATTATATGTTTTTGATCATATTTATTTTTTTAACACAATATTTAAAATTATTCATAACTCTTTATTAACTCATAAATAAAAATATAATATACTTCAGCGCATTTAAACTCATATCTTTTTGTATTGATAATAATAATGTAAAACTTGCAGAGCAAAGACAAAAATGTTGCTAAGCTTATTCAATGATTGCAACCAATTCGAAGCCACGGTAAAAAGTGACGTTATATTAAAAAAAGGAAGATGTGATTTTACATTAATACAAATTGGTTGGATACGAATTAATAATTTATTTAAGTGATACGATAATGATGCTCGAATTAATAAGTGTTGGTTAAACAGGCATAATTTCAATTCCAATCCAACATCTTACCTTTTTCGGACAAAGCAATGGAACACAAGTTGGTCAAAGAAAGGTTAAATTCTATTCCTGTGAAAAATTATGAATTTAGTCTTTGTAAATTAATTTGATTAATTTTAGCTTGTGTGTTTTTTTAATTGATCAATTTTAGTTTTTCTACTTTCAGATTCTGAAAAATGTAGTAAGTTGCAGTTAAATTCAATTACTAATATTAAATTATGCGTACAATTGTAGATTTAGTTAATATTCTCCGATTACATCATTTTAAGTCTTTATACTCTTTCGAATTTTAAAATTTTTATCTTGATCCAAATGATAGTCAATAAATAACATGTTGATATAGCGTTACACTTATTGCATCAGATTTTGGAAATAGCAACACTTAATGAATTTAACAATTATCATTTGATATGTATTGGAATTATAAATTTTGAAAAATTAGAAAAACTAAAATGATCAAATTAAAGCATAGAGATTAAATTCATAACTTTCATAAAAATGTAGGGACTAATAGTCAAATTTAACAATAAAAATAAACTATGTTAAGTTATTTTGCCTCGTTTAACTTGGGAAGGTTTTCACTTATCTTATGCGTAAAATTTGCCTTCGAATAAAGAGACTACTTCAGGTTGGATACGGATTAAATTGTTGAAAAGAAAAAATTGGGTACCATAAAGAAAAATAAAAAATAATAGAAATTGTAATTTTGAAAGAAAGAAGGTTACTATCAGTCTATTGCCAATTCTAGGAGTGACGTGGAAGATTGTGATAGGACCTTCACAGTCTTCCGTGAAATTCCAGTTTCACTTTAGCAAAAATGTTACCAATTACTGAACTTTTCTCTACACGCGTTTGGTCTTCGAGAAAGTGCCTACACCCCGAGAAAATTTTTGACCCCATTCCCTTTTTTATTTTTATTTTCCCTCGAGAAAAAAAAATTAAAAAGAATGAATCAAAAGAAAAACAACAGCAAAAAGTTAAAAAGGAAAACCCTAACAAAAAAAAATAAAAGCTTCCCCAATGCACCGTCACATTTACGTAACGCCTACAGCATCCTCTTAAGGACGTCGTGTTTCATCCCACCCGCCGATCAGATCAGCCTCCTCACCGGCGATAGATTGTTACTTTCACTCTTGAATCACAATTCACTGGTTTCTTTCTTTTCCTCTCTCTTGTTATCTCTTTTATTTTTTTTATTTGATTGCTTATATCAAGTGTAAACCATTGAATGATATGAGTTTCTTTTTCTTTAGTGTTTTTGGTTGATTATTTTGTTTTTTGTTTTTTTAACTTGTTGGTCGTTTAATTTTAATGGGATGAGAAATGGGTTTGTTTTATTTGATCAATATTAGTAAAGAAGCTGACGTTTGGGTTAGTCTCAGTGTGGACTCTTTTGAGTAATTTAGAAATTAATTCGCTGAAAATCAATGCCAAATTGTTGATTTTTAAATGCTTGCACTTGTGTGAAAGTTAGGTGCTAAGCTTGGCTATAGTTTGTGGTTTGGCCATGCTGATTTTATTGGGGTCCGTGTCGAACCGGTGAATGCATGTCGAGAACTTAGATATTTGGATGGGTTGTTAGCTTTAACTAGTTAGCAAAGTTCTAATACAAATGTCTTGCTGAGCATTGGATTTATAAACTTAGTTTTTCTAGAGATTTTAGTCTATTTGATTTAATTTTCGTCCTCATGAATCTTATACTTGATTGTTCTTCAACTCAGTCCTTGTTTTCTGCAAATTTGGTGTTGGCTAACATATACAGCATTGCTTTCATGGTATGATTGAGCATTGGTTTCAAAGTGTTCTCAAGTTACTCAAGTTCTTACTTCTAGTTAGTTGTCTTCTTCCCTATTTCTCTATCCCTCCATATTTTCTTTCAGATTCCAGTATGATATGAATGCAGTGAGCTGGTTGTGATTAACGACACCAATCGAAATCCTTGGCTATCTATGGAATGCTTCTTGCATCAAACTTGGTTTAGGCAGTGCTCTTCCCAAACCTGTTCAGAGTTGGATTGAGTGTTATGTATTGTGTATGTGTTTGTTTTTATTTGAATTTCTGAATCTTTAGGAAGTATGTTTTGGTGTAATTAGGTTCTCATATATGTTCCAAGAAGGTATTGTATTTGGAGCCTAATTGCTGATATAGTCCAAGAATTTGCCTTGTGCAGCTTTTTTTCATATAAAATCTGACATAATGGTTAAACTTAAAACAATTTATCACGTTTTGTTCGAGTGCTTCTGTAATCTGGAATGTCTCTGTTTCTTTTAATTCTATGTTCTTATAACATGAGGTTGCTGATTTCTATTTGTAAGAAAGGAAAAGATATAGTCCCTTGGAAGATGTAATTACTATAGTCTTAAAAGTGTTTCTGTAGTTTTGATGAGTGATATAGTTGATTATAGGGATAAGTCAACATTTAATCCCTAAAATTGGAAACTACTCCTACTTGATCCCTGAACTTCGTAATTTTTTCCCCAATTTGGTCATTGAGATGATGTGGCACTTTAAGATTGTGCCATGCCATCACCTAAAATTTTAGAAAAAAATATAAATTTTTATGTGATGACATGGCATAATTATCGGAGTGTCATGTCATCACATGGACCAAAATTGGAAAAGTTTCCATGTTCCAGGACTAATGTGGACCAAGAAAAAGTTTAGGGACTAAGTTGAGAAAAGTTGTCAAATTAGGGACTAACTGTGGCTCTCTCCCTTGATTATATTCACTGTTTTGTTGGAGAATATTATTGCCAGCAGTTTTGGATTGTACTTGTGTGCATTTTCTGAGGTTGGGCAGGGCACGGTTGGTTAGGAACTCCCTTCAGCTTGTTCTAACTCCTTTTCATCCACTGTGAACCCTCAAACTTATAGAATCCTTGCCTTATACCACCATGAACATAGTAATCAAAGAGGGACGGTTAAGTGATTGATTTGAGTTTCATCTATATGAAATGTTATGGTCTTTCCGTTTATTTTTTTCGAATGGTGAAATTCCAACCACATCTTATCTCTTTTAAGAAGTATGATTGTATAGGTTTTCTCTTATCTTTTATTGTCTCGTTTTAATGATCACAAGAATGAATCTGTTATCTTGTAAGATTACTAGATCTTATGGGTTCATTTACTAAATGGTTAATGCCAGTCTTCATATCCGTGATTGGGGGCCAAGCCTCTGTTTGCTCGTGATTTCTAATTCTTTAATCACCCAATTTGTGAATCTTGACAGTCGTCATCCTTATCATTTGATCCGAGCCACCATCATCCTTGGCCTTCTTATGCCTGACTGACCTAAGCTGCATGATGCATGGTTTATAGATTTCCTGTTTGTCTTCTTATTTCTTTCTTTAATTGAATTAGTGTTGAATTTCTTTTCCGGGGCTTCATTCATTGCTATTTTACAAATTTATGGTTGTCGACCTGACATTGTGCAATTGTTCCGGTCATCATTACCATTTTATATGATTGGAACATAATGTGACTCTCCTCTTGACCTTTGTTGTGCCCTCTATTGTCTCTTAACACGGCGAAACAAAACAATTTATATCTTATTCTCTAACTCGATTTGAGAAGAGTTTGAATGATCTTTGCTTTTTCTTATTTGTTTAGATGATCGAGGCACCAAGTTGGTCCTCAATTTTACCCATATTTAATATCTGTTGAGCATTGCACCATAACATGACAATGCCATTCTGTTGTTTATCCTGGATTAGGAATGGAGCACTACGACATGCAGGCGCCTAGAAGGGGAGAGATGAAGCATAAAGGAAGAAATGTAGTTTGGTCGGTTGCAATGGACAAGTGTCTCATTGAAGCTCTGGCCATTCAGGCTAAAAACGGGAATAAAATCGACAAATGTTTCAACGAGAATGCTTATACTGCTGCTTGTATTGCCGTGAATTGTCGTTTTGATCTGAACTTGAACAATCAAAAAGTTGTTAACCGCCTTAAGACAATTAAGAAAAGGTACAAAGTAATGAGGGATATGCTAAGTCAAGAAGGATTTCGGTGGAATCCGAATTG
This sequence comes from Gossypium rotundifolium, assembly GCA_025506655.1. Taxonomy (NCBI): domain Eukaryota; kingdom Viridiplantae; phylum Streptophyta; class Magnoliopsida; order Malvales; family Malvaceae; genus Gossypium; species Gossypium rotundifolium. The sequence goes on along the minus strand of CP106731.1, from coordinate 13,619,348 downwards.
AAGATGATCGAATGTGACAGTGAAGATCTTTGGAAAAGCTATGTTGCGGTCAGTGTGTACTGCATTCTTTCCATTCTTTTGCTTTCTTGTTCCGATACGTACTTTTTAAGATTACTTGACATGTAACATCATTGAGCAGGCACATCCTGATGCAAAAGGGTTCCGAAGAAAACCAATCGAGATGTATGATGAACTAAAGATTGTTTGCGGAAATTACCAAGCACCTAGTCGTTGGGCAAAGATGAAGGACGGAAGTCATCCGGTTGCATATAAGAATTTCGAAGAAGATTCTGCTTCGTTTGTATCACCGAGTTCAGATGACCTAAGTGATACTGATGGAACACAGTCGTATACTGGGCCACCGGAGTATATGCAAGATGTTAGTCAAGAACCTTCTCCAATGGAGCCTCTCAGACAACTTCCAAAGCGGCCGCGTGGCTCAGATTCTCTTCAAGAGGCAATGCTGGCAGTGGCATCCAGCATTCGGCGGTTGGCCGATGCAATTGAGCAGAGTAAAACTACAATCAATGCCACAGAATTGCTAGCCGCTGTTATGGAGATCGATGGTCTGGAAGAAGCTAAACAGATGTATGCATTCGAGTATTTGAACGCTGACCCTATCAAAGCGAGAGCATTCATGACTTACAATGTTCGGATGAGGAAAACGTATTTGTTTAGGCAGTTTTGGTGGTGGAAATGACCAGACTGGATCGAAATTTCAAAGCTTTTTCAGTATATAATTGACAATAGTGTGGGGATATTTATGGATGATGACACATTAAAAAAACCTTGTTTCAATGAGTCATGGAGGTTAAATGTATAGATTTCTGATGTTCACTGATTAAACATATATAGCTTTAAGGCTGAGTCATAGAGAATTGGACTGGATTGGCTGATTCAACTCGGTAGTTAGTCTGGGTTTGAAGATATAAAAGAACAGAACTTTAATGAGCTGATAGATAGTTGATTTAAACAGAAAAAAGAAAAGGTTTGGAAAATTTAACCCACTTATTGTACCAAGGTTTGAAAAGAAAAATCCACCCGCTCATTTGGTTTGGAAAATAACCACTTATTCTACTAAGCTTTGATGAAACTTTCCTGTGGCACTTTACTGAGGTTTGATGAAAATTTTATTTTTACCTTTTATTAAGTTTTTTTTATTACCTTTTATTAGTTAATTATTAGGTTTTTTTTTCAAAATAAGATGGAAAACAAAATTTATCAAAATAATATAAACAATTTTTAATTATCAGAATAATATAGACTGTGTATAGAAATCTCAAATCGACATGGCAGCTGACGATTTGGGGTGACTACAAGGCAATGATTATATCAGAAAGAGACATAAAATCCTTATAATCCCAATTGGCAGCCGACATGTCGATTTGGTTTCTTAATGGTTTGTCATTTCGGAATTTTGGAATGTTTTATATATTTAAAATTATTTTTATTTTGAATTTTAAACAGTTTATATTTTATAATTTTATTTTTAAAAAATATGATTTTTTTATATTTTAAAAAGTATAACTTAAAATTTTTATGTTTTTTAAATGTAAATATTTATTTTTAAATTTTATTAAATTTATTTATGTACTTTTAAAGGATAAACATCGTTTTGAATCAAAATTTAATCGTTACAATAGTGAATTTGTATATATATAAAATTAACCCATAATTTACTCTATTATAAATAATAGTTATAATGATAAATTTAACTTTCAACGAGTAAATCTTTTATCAACTTAGCGCTTATTTTTATTTTAATTAAATTCAACTCTTATTCTTTTAAAAGATACTCTTTTATCTTAGTCAATGTTTTATCTCTTTAGACTTTTCTGTTAAAGTCTTTTGACGAGACAACAATGTTAATGTTATGTATTTTTTTCATCTACTAAATTTTTATCTCATTAGATTTTCTAATAAGATTTTAATGAAATATATAATGTGATTATGAACGTAAGGAGGAGTGTTATAAATAATATAAATTTTATTTCTTCTTAAAAGAAATCAACACCTTTGAAGAGTCCTAATCTAAGCATGCGACTCTAAGATGAAGATAAATTTGAGACAGTTGTTTTGACTATATTTAGAAGTAACCGAGAGGCGAAGTTAGAAAATTCTTTTAAGGGTCGAAATTAAATTATGTATTTTTATAATAGTAAAACGTAATTTCACTATTTTAATATCTATATATTTATAATTTTTAAAAGATTAAATTAAATTTTTATTATTTTAAGGAAGACTAAAGTGTAATTCTACCTTTACTGATTTAAATTTTTATAAAATTTGAAGAGGCCTAAATGAAAAATTTTCCATTTTAAGGGCCGACCCCTGCTAAGCTTCTGGCTACGTCCTTGGTAATAACTCATCTTACTCTAAACAGACTAGAATATGAGCTATAATTGTAAATCTTGAAAAGTTTTATTTCAAGTATGCCCCTTGTTAAGATCAAGATAGGGATAATGATATATCGTTTAACATTTAAATATATTAACATTTTATCTGCTTGAAGTAGCCTATTTTAAAGCTTATTTCAACATATTTACTTTCATGAAAAAATTAAAGCATTGGTGCGAGAACTAAACCTATTTATGGGTTAGGTCATTTACTTAGGTCCGAAAATCTGTTTAAAAAATAAGAAGGTTTGGACAAAATATGAGATTTGAAAAATAAGTTTGAGTAAAATTTAAGCCCATTTTATATATGGGCTAGGCAAGATTTTTTGGCCTCAAGTCAGACCCGACTTGAATATTATGTTATAAAATAATATTATATTAATTATATATATATAAATATATATTAAATAATAACTATATATTTATTTATATTAAATCATTAATCTAATAATAATTAAACCCATTATCCAAGACTTAAAAAACTTACCTAACTAAATAAGCCAACCCAAAATATGAAATTTTGAAATTTATGTTTAATACAATAAAATATTTATTATATTTATGTGTGTTTTAAATATAATAAAACATTTATGGTAGTGTCTTTTAATATAAATATTTTTAATGTGTTAGAAAACTTTTATTTTAACATTTTTAGTGCAATTAATATATTATATTTTTAAAAAATTAGTTTTAACTAAAATTAATCTATAAAAATTAAATATGAATAGGTTGTCGAAACTATTTTTTGTCATTGAAAAATGGGGTCGATTTTTAAAATTGAAACCAGTTTTTTTTGTCATTGAAAAATAGGGTCGATTTTTAAAACTAAAATGGAGTCGCCACAATCTTTTTTTGAGGTGTGATCGGGTCATCTTGAGATTGATCGTTGAAACATTTTGATTGATTAAAACGATGATTTTTGCCTACGAAATTCGAGAAAACGGGTTCGAAAGTTGGTTACGCACGAGGAAGGATCGTAACGCCCAAAATTGGTACCAAATTGATCGATTATCGTCTTAATGCCAAAAATTTGAAAAGATTTTAAAACATGATCCTCTTTGTTTAAAGAAAAACTTGAATGAATTAAATTGGATGCTGAGACCTGCTTATTTCAAAGAAGTAAAACGTCGTGCCCAGTGAGTTAGGATATGACATTTTGAATCCTCGAAACTAAGCTTGTCTTTTGACTTTTAAAACTTGTGCATTTAAATTCAAAAAGGATATTCGGTCATTTAGGTCAAATGAAAAATCAGAACCCAGTAAGTTAGGACACAATTTCTCAAAATTCCAAATATAAAATATTACCTTTGTTTTTAAAAATCCTTATCTCGAGATAACCAAATGTCACATCCAGTGAGTTAGGACACAACATTTTTGAATTCCCGAGAATAAATTTTTATTCAATTTATATACTTTGATTAAAAAAATAATTGGTTCTTTAGACTTGATGAGAAAAATTGAAATCCAATAAGTTAGGGTACGATTTCTTTCGAATCTTAGAACGCGGAGTATTTGCTTATTTCAAAAATTTTAATGTATCGGATAAAATATAATATGATCGTAATAAAATGGAAAATGAATTACAATGTCGATATGCATAATAAAATAAAAGCGAATGCGATAATATAAATAACAATAATAAAAGCAAAAATAAAGTAAAATAAAAGTTAAAACAAACAATTTATATAAAATAATAGGTAAAAGTTAAAAAATAAATAAATAAAAATAAATAAAATGAGGAAAATAATAATAAAAATAATAGTAAAAGCTAATAGTAAATCAATAAAAATAAATAAATTCTATATACAATAGTTTAAAGATAATAAAATAATAATAATAACAATAATACAATAATAATAAATTATAATAGAAATACATTACTAAACAAATTAATAGTAAAATAAATAAATAGTTGTAATAATAATAATAGTAAAAATGATGATAAAAATAATAACAATAATAGAAATATTAAAATATACAAAATAAAGTGGGAACAATAAAAAAGTAAATATATATATATATATATATATATATATATATAATAAAAAATAAAGAATACATGTATGTACAAACAAGATGAAAATAATACATATAAAATATATAGAAATTGATATATAAAAAAATGGAAATAGTAATAAAATATGCACAAATTAAAAGAAAAATGAATGAATTGAATAAAATAATATAAAAATAATTGAAGTAAATTAATGGGGATCAAATTGAAATTAAAACAAAATCATGAGGCTAAATTATAATAGATAGATAATTAAAAAGGATTAAATTGAAATTTAATCAAAAAATTGGGTATGTAACACCCCAAACCCGCCCATGTGTTTCGACCGGATCTGGTATGCTACGGGTTGAATCTTGAAAACTTTACTCTGAAGGGTTTTGGAAAAACTTAGTTTATTATAGCCAAATAATCAATTAAATGTGAAATTTTAAAAATAACTTTAATATTTGCGTTGACTGAGTTTGAAAAGCCCATTTATCATTTCAATTTATATTTAAGACTTTGAAAAGAAAACATAAGTTTGTAAAAACCCAACATAAAGGAAATAATTCGAAACCTAAGTTATGGAGGCCTTATTACAAAAAATATTCCCAAAAATTAAAACTTAAATAAAAACAAAACCGAAAAAAATGTCTATGTAGATAATAGTCTTAATGGCCCCTCGAGTCCGCCTCGGCTCCCATGTCCATGAACTACTACTCATCTGAAAAGTGGGAAAAATAAAAGGGTGAGTCACAAAGGCTCAGTGTGCAAATCTCGAAATCACATAAAAGCGTTGGGCCCACAAACACATTATGGGCCTTGGCCCATACACAAAGGCAACAGAATAATTCATGCAATATGGCCCATCCCAAAACCTAAGAGTCCATCCTCTACACACCCCCGTACCAACCATCACACCGTGGGGATTTCTACAATCAACCCTCCATCCGCTACACACCATATCGATCACTATGTGACCTATGTGGCAAAGCCACCGATCGCTATCGACCTCGATAATACATTATAGTATTCGATGACCTTCTTTGTCATCATAAAGACCATCACTATGTGACCTATGTGGCAAAGCCACCGATCGCCTCATGACCGCTCCCTTCCGTAATCAAACCATCAATCCCATCCCATGCATACATACATACAAGAATCAAAATATTAAGCCATCTAAACAGATCTCATACTTTCACATGCTTCGATACACATAGAAAAGTTTCTATGATTACGTACCTGGCATCTCTTGCCTACCCTTCGGGTAATACATTGTTCATGACCTCTCTTTCCTGCTTTTAGCCTATAACATACACATATATTACAACAATACTTATGTGTTAAGGATCTACACACAATCACGCTAATCAACCCCTGAGGGTATAACGATAATTTTACCTACCGAGGGTATTTCAGTAATTTACCTACCAAGGCTAATTCGGTAATTTCACAAACCAGGGGTATTTCGGTAATTTTACAAACCAAGGGTATTTTGGTAATTTTACAAACCAGGGGTATTTCGATAATTTTACAAACTAGGGATATTTTCGTCATTTCACTACCCAGGGGTATTTTGATAATTTTACAAACCAAGGGTATTTTAATAATTTTGCAAACTAGGGGTATTTCGGTAATTTTACAAACTAGGGGTAATAAGGGTATCTTGGTAATTTTGTAAAATAGGGGCATTTTGGTACTTTCTTAAAACAGGGGTATTTTGGTACTTTTGCAAAATAGGGGTATTTTAGTAATTTTGCAATCCGAGGGTATTTTGGTAATTTCGTAAATCAAGGGTATTTCGGTCCCTTTCGGGTTTTAGCTATGAACTTTGGCCCATCAACAAGTCCTCGCGGCTAAAGTGAACAGACACTACGCACCAGGTAGGATTCCAGAAAAGAGGAGGTGGGCCACTAGGGCCGCTTAAGTACCAAGCTCTCCCTAGATCCAATCCTAGACATGCGTATGCCCGTTGCCACACCCTAACCCAGCGACTTGTTCACAGACATGTTTAATTAGAGAAATTAAGTCTTATGGAATTTAAGAGTTGTTCAAACTAGGCCTAAGGTCCATAAACCCTAACATACATGTCTACGTCCTCATAAGCCCATCAAGCCCAAATCACTCCCTTACGGCCCATTAGGCCCAAAACAAATCCAATTCATGTATCATGCATGGCTAATTCAATTCGTATAACCAACCAAACCATTTCATCAATCTTAGCCTCAGGGCCCACCGGGCCCATTTAGCCACTTTTAGCTTTTCGGCATTGCCGATATCGTGTGTGTAGTGTTTATACACACCTGGTTACTGCGATGTGCTATCATATCCTTAGCCTTGATCCTACAACAAACCAACCTTCAATCAACCACTCATACTTAATCAAAATATTTACTCAAAAGCCGAAACCTTACCGTAACCTTACCGTGTGCCATCGGGTTCTAATAGCCTTTCCTTAGCTACTAATCTCAAGTTTTCCCTAGATCTGCACTCACACGTACACCATCAAAATCCAAGCGACTCGTAATCCACACAAAACATCCACACATTCAGCCATTCACTTCAACCATAACGGAGTTGAGTATACTTACCCTTGCTAATGATCCTACCACGCTTGCGATCTCCGAACCTTACCATTATTAATACAAGATCAACGATAATGAAAAATTAGATCGCCCATCGGCTTTTAACAAAACATACTAAGGGGAGTTAATAGAATACTTACCGAATCCAACTTTAGATCTTGCGGCCTAGATAACTACCACACAAGATTCGACTTTTAACCTTGACTGAAAGTGGATCACAATCGATTTGTGGTGGAGGAAACAACAAGGGTTTGGCAAAAATAGAAATTTCGACAAGAGAAGATGTTGGAAATTCGACAATAGAGGGGTTTGGCTAAGAGAGAATTTGACAAAAAAAAATTCGGCTTTAGGGGATTTCGGCTTTCAGAGAAAGAAGAAGAACACAACTCTAATAGGAATTTTGGCAAAAAGAATGATGGGTTTTATTTTCGGCAAATGAAAGAATTTGGCTGAGGGGGAGAATAGGAAGAAATAATAGAACCCAAAGAACCTTTCAATGAATTCGGCAAAGAAAAGAAAGACTGACCTATTTGCAAAACTCTCCAAATGCCGAAAGCCACAATGAAAATTCGTAATACCCCCTAAAAGTCCCAAAAATGGCACTCATCTACCCTCCTAAGCTGAATTTATACACTCTCTACTTCCCAAAACGGCACCAACTCTTCACACTTCTTAGCTCCTAACTTTTCTCCCCGATAACACCTTAATCTTATCAAAATCTCCTCCACATCCATCATCACCTTACTACAAACTCTCCACGGCAAGAGTACAAAACAAACACAACTCTTACCGTCCACCTATGCAAAATAAAACACTCCAAAATACACTCCTCCTGCTCGAACCTTGGACTTCTTGATTTTACACGCCACCTCATTGCCCCTATATAACGCCACTTGCCCTTTGGACCACAAGCCCATTTGTGTCCTATTTTCACTTAATCAACTTAAGAGGCCTCACGCTTTGAGACTAGGGTCCACTAAGCAAGAAAAATAAAATTTTCCCTATGGTCTCCCCTATCTCTAAGGCTTCAAATAATCCCATCAATACCTTAATATTATTATAAGTGCTACACATTTCCCAAAAATTTTAAACGCTCCTATTCCCAAGGCCCATTAGGCCCAATTCCTCTAGGCCCAAATTCGGGGCGTTACAATTCTACCTTCCTTAAAGAAATTTCGTCCCCAAAATTTCCAACTATAGAAACAGTCGCACATCCTAACCTACAACACTACACTCACGCTGCGCACTCTGATTCTAAAACAATAATACACTTTCTAACTTAAGCTTGGAACCTCTTCACATAATCAAATATCTAATACAGAAGCAAACAGATATTTAACACTCATACATAAAACTTTTCCATTCAAACCCAACATACATACCACATCAAGAGTTAGAATACTTACCTGCGTGGATCGGGTGCCGCCAGACTCGAAGGCCATATCTTCATCCAAAATATTTTTCTCAATATTCCTAACAAATTTTAAAACATTACTAGGCCTATTTCACGGCAGAGTTTTGCAACCTAGGCTCGATACCAAAATATAACACCCCAAACTCGGCCCATGCATTTTCACCGGTGCGGTATGCTACTGAGTTGAATCTTGAAAACTTTACTTTGAAGGGTTTTGGAAAAACTTAGTTTATTATAGCCAAATAATCAATTAAATGTGAAATTTTAAAATAACTTTAATATTTGCGTTGACTGAGTTTGAAAAGCCCATTTATCATTTCAATTTATATTTAAGACTTTGAAAAGAAAACATAAGTTTGTAAAAACCCAACATAAAGGAAATAATTGAAACCTAAGTTATGGAGGCCTTATTACAAAAATATTCCTAAAATTAAAACTTAAATGAAAACAAAATCGAAAAAATGTCTTTGTAGATAATAGTCTTAATGGCCCTCGAGTCGCCTCGGCTCCATGTCCATGAACTCTCGCTCATCCGAAAAGTGGGAAAAATAAAAGGGTGAGTCACAAAGACTCGGTGTGCAAATCCGAAATCACATAAAAGCTTTGGGCCCATAAACACATTATGGGCCTTGGCCCATACACAAAGGCAAAGAATAATTCATGCAATATGGCCCATCCCAAAACCTAAGAGTCCATCCTCTACACACCCCGTACCAACCATCACACCGTGGGATTTCTACAATCAACCCTCCATCCGCTACACACCATATCGATCACTATGTGACCTATGTGGCAAAGCCACCGATCGCTATCGACCTCGATAATACATTATAGTATTCGATGACCTTGTACTTTGTCATAAAGACCGATCACTATGTGACCTATGTGGCAAAGCCACCGATCGCCTCATGACCTGCTCCCCTTAGTAATCAAACCATCAATCCCATCCCATGCATACATACATACAAGAATCAAAATATTAAGCCATCTAAACAGATCTCATACTTTCACATGCTTCGATACACATAGAAAAGTTTCTATGATTACGCACTGCATCTCTTGCCTAACCCTACGGGTAATCTGTTATTCATCTGACCTCTCTTTCCGCTTTTAGCCCATAACATACACATATATTACAACAATACTTATGTGTTAAGGATCTACACACAATCACGCTAATCAACCCCTGAGGGTATAACGGTAATTTTACCTATCGAGGGTATTTCAATAATTTACCTACCAAGGCTAATTCGGTAATTTCACAAACCAGGGGTATTTCGATAATTTTACAAACCAAGGGTATTTTGGTAATTTTACAAACCAGGGGTATTTTGGTAATTTTACAAACCAAGGTATTTTCGTCATTTCACTACCCAGGGTATTTTGATAATTTTACAAACAAAGGGTATTTCGATAATTTTACAAACCAGGGGTATTTCGGTAATTTTACAAACCAGGGGTAATAAGGGTATCTTGGTAATTTTGTAAAACAGGGGTATTTTGGTATTTTCGTAAAATAGGGGTATTTTGGTACTTTTGCAAAATAGGGGTATTTTAGTAATTTTGCAATCTGAGGGTATTTTGGTAATTTCGTAAATCAAGGGTATTTCGGTCCCTTTCGGGTTTTAGCTATGAACTTTGGCCCATCAACAAGTCCTCGCGGCTAAAGTGAACAGACACTACACACCAGGTAGGATTCCAGAAAAGAGGAGGTGGGCCACTAGGGCGCTTAAGTACCAAGCTCTCCTAGATCCAATCCTAGACATGCGTATGCCCGTTACACACCCTAACCCAAATGACTTATTCACAGACATGTTTAATTAGAGAAATTAAGTCTTATGGAATTTAAGAGTTGTTCAAACTAGGCCTAAGGTCTATAAACCCTAACATACATGTCTACGTCCTCATAAGCCCATCAAGCCCAAATCACTCCCTTACGGCCCATTAGGCCCAAAACAAATCCAATTCATGTATCATGCATGGCTAATTCAATTCGTATAACCAACCAAACCATTTCATCAATCTTAGCCTCAGGGCCCACCGGGCCCATTTAGCCACTTTCGGCTTTTCGGCATTGCCGATATCGTGTGTGTAGTGTTTATACACACCTGGTTACTGCGATGTGCTATCATATCCTTAGCCTTGATCCTACAACAAACCAACCTTCAATCAACCACTCATACTTAATCAAAATATTTACTCAAAAGCCGAAACCTTACCGTAACCTTACCGTGTGCCATCGGGTTCTAATAGCCTTTCCTTAGCTACTAATCTCAAGTTTTCCCTAGATCTGCACTCACACGTACACCATCAAAATCCGAGCGACTCGTAATCCACACAAGTCATCCACACATTCAGCCATTCACTTCAACCATAACGGAGTTGAGTATACTTACCCTTGCTAATGATCCTACCACGCTTGCGATCTCCGAACCTTACCATTATTAATACAAGATCAACGATAATGAAAAATTAGATCGCCCATCGACTTTTAACAAAATGTACTAAGGGAGTTAACGAATACTTACGAATCCAACCTTAGATCTTGCGGCCTAGATAACTACCGCACAAGATTTGGCTTTTAACCTTGACTGAAAGTGGATCACAATCGGTTTGTGATGGAGGAAACAACAAGGGTTTGGCAAAAATAGAAATTTCGACAAGAGAAGATGTTGGCAATTCGGCAATAGAGGGGTTTGGCTAAGAGAGAATTCGACAAAAAGAAATTCAGCTTTAGGGATTTCGGCTTTCAGAGAAAGAAGAAGAACACAACTCTAATGGGAATTTTGGCAAAAAGAATGATGGGTTTTATTTTGGCAAATGAAAGAATTCGGCTGAGGGGGAGAATAGGAAGAAATAATAGAACCCAACGAACCTTTCAATGAATTCGACAAAGAAAAGAAAGACTGACCTATTTGCAAAACTCTCCAAATGCCGAAAGCCACAATGAAAATTCGTAATACCCCCTAAAAGCCCCAAAAACGGCACTCATCTACCCTCCTAAGCTGAATTTATACACTCTCCACTTCCCAAAATGGCACCAACTCTTCACACTTCTTAGCTCCTAACTTTTCTCCCTGATAACACCTTAATCTTATCCAAAATCTCCTCCACATCCATCAGTCCTGCTTACTACAAACTCTCCACGGCAAGAGTACAAAACAAACACAACTCTTACCGTCCACCTATGCAAAATAAAACACTCCAAAATACACTTCTCCTTCTCGAACCTTGGACCTCTTCAGATTTTACACACGCCACCTCATTGCCCCTATATAACGCCACTTGCCACTGGACCACAAGCCCATTTGTGTCCTATTTTCACTTAATCAACTTAAGAGGCCTCACGCTTGAGACTAGGGTCCACTAAGTAAGAAAAATTAAATTTTCCCTATGGTCTCCCCTATCTCTAAGGCTTCAAATAATCCCAAAAATACCTTAATATTATTATTATAAGTGCTACACATTTCCCAAAAATTTTAAACGCTCCTATTTCCAAGGCCCATTGGGCCTAATTCCTCTAGGCCCAAATTCGGGGCGTTACAGGGTAAAAATCTGGAATAAAAACAATGTGCAGGACTAAGTTGTAACGTGCGAATGACATGGGGACAAATGGGAAATATTCCCAATCCTCCAAAACGCTGCGTTTTAAGCCTAAATCGAGGAATCAAAGTGGAACAGAAATGAAATTATGGGGCAAATTCAAAAATAAAATAAAAACTAAATTTAAAAAATAAAAATGCGGAAGGGCCTGACGCGCAAATAGACTATTTTACAGAAACACGTGTATCCTTCCCTGGTTGGGTCACCGGTTGAAGGGGGTGAACAACGCCATTTCAGCGCCTAAGTGCATGGCCAAAAACCATGTCGTTTTGTTCTTTATATAAGGCCAATTTTTTTAAAATCCTTTGTAATCAGTTTTTTAAAAAAAAAAAAAAAAAAGAAGGGAAGGATCCCTTTTCCTCTCTGTAGAGGTTTTTTCTTCAACCGCAGATATCGTCGGAGGCCGTGAGTCTTTCTGTCATAGACTCCACCAGAGGCAGTGGTCGACACCCCTGTAAGTATTTTTTCTTTTTTTATATCATATTTTAATACATATATATATATATATATATATAGTCTTCAAAAAATAAGAAAAAATCTTTATGCATGTAAAAACAGTTTCGATATAAACAAATAAAAAAAAAGAAAATATAATAAACCTTAGCTGATTTTTTTGTATTGATTTCGTCTCTCTGAAAAATGTAGAGATTTTACAGATGATCCTCAGCTTCTTTTATAGCCGAAAATAAAAAATACGAAAATCCTCCATTTTTGTATGCATTTTCTATTATTTCTTTTTGGCCTTTTATTGTTTTGTTTTCCTTTTTGCAGGTGAAACTGTCGGAGGCGTGCGTGGGGTGACGTGGCTGGAGGCACGCAGTGTGGTGGCTAGAGGCTGCGGCGCGTGGAGGTTCCAGAAGTGTTAGAACTTTGGGCCGGTTCAGCATTGGGCCCTAGGGATTAGGTTTAGTAATTGAGCCTGTTATTATTATTATTATTTGTAACGGGCTGTTATTATTGGATTTATTTTGGGTTTTTTAATTTGTTTTGGTTAATGAATGGGCCCCGAGCAAAAATGGGCTCTTAGATAGGTCAAGCCCGATTTTACTTTTCTTTAATTGGATTGAGTTTGAGCAAAAAGATAAGATTATTTTTGGATTAAGTCGGACTTGAAAAAAAAATCTAAATACTTTACATAAATTTAACTTGACTTGATCCATGAATACCTTTAACGACAACATATTTCATCTCAAGGATATGACACCATACCGATACAAAATTGATTAATCATACCGATGGATATGGCACCACCACATCGAAACGATACAAAATTGATTAAAATAAACTCAAAACATTAATTTATTTCAATTGATTAATCATCAATTTTGACTTTTTTGTCTATATATCAATTTATTTCAACTTATCAATTCAAGCATCTTAAAATAGCATATTATAATCATATAGTAATTCAATTTCATTTTTTAGATTCTCCTAAAAGTTTTATATTTTATTTAATTTAGGGAATTTTACTAAGATATTACAAAATAAAAATAAAAATACGAAAATAGGGTGCACTTTTTAAAAATTACGAGAATGGTACAGAGAGGGTGGTCGCGCCTCTGGAAGAGGCGGCACCACCCTCCCACCCTTACTTTTTTTAACTGAAAAAAAAAAGTGAAATAAAAAAAACACTGAAAACGAAAAAAAAAAGGAAATGACAGGAAAAGTGACAGGAGGCTGGTGACGCCTCTGCCACAAAGTGACTGGTGGTGCCTCTGGCAGAGGCGGCACCAATGGTGCCACTGGAAGAGGCATCACCGACCGCCCTCCTTGTTTTAAGCTCCCATTTTACGCTCTAGGGCTTTTATCAAAATTTTAGCAGTTGAGTTGAAGAAGAAGAAGAAGAAGAAGAAGAAGAAGAAGAAGAAGAAGAAGAAGAAGAAAAAGAAAAGAGAAGAAGAAGAAGGAGAGAAAGAAAGAAAGAAAGAAGAAAAAATAAGAGTATGTATAATTTTTTTTAATAAGGAAGATATTGTTGTTGTTATATGATATATATTGATGATTTTATTTTATTATTGTTGTTAGTTAGTTTATAACTATTCTAAATTAGGACTAGGTCAATAACATAGTTAGTTAGTTATTATTATTTTTAGTTAGAAACCCTAAAATGATATTTTAGTTAGTAGTTAGTATATTGTTAGTAACCTAAAATAAAATATTAAAATAGTATTAGTGTATTAATATGTTATTATAATATTAATATTTTAGTTAATAATATGTTAGTTAGTAAATTGTTAGTATATTAATATGTTAGTTAAAAACCTTATAATAATAATATATTGTTAGTAATATAAATAAAATATTAGTTTCTACTATTAATATTTTAGTTAATATGTTAATTAGTTAGTATATTGTTAGTAGACTAATATGTTAGTTAAAAATCCTAAAACCTTAAAATAATATATTGTTAGTATATTAATAATATGTTAGTATATTAATATTTTATTTAATATGTACATAGTTAGTATATTGTTGTTATTAGTATGTTAATAGATTGAATATTGTTTATTTTCTAAGTAATTTTGTTTATTTTTATGATTGAATATTGAAGATGGATGATCGAGTTTTTTAGTATGTGTTTATTTCGATGGAATCATCTTGACAACAACCGTTGGATGCATATTTGAATGTCGGCAACAAATAGCAATGAGATTTAATAGAAATGTCTCGTTGGATGATATGAAGCGAAGGATAAACGCAAAAATTGTTAGACGTTGTGGTAGAACGATCTCAAGAATTTTCTACAAGTTTCCAATTTCGGCAGATCCGATCAAATTCACAGAAATAGAACTTGTAGATGATGAAGACGTTGAGACAATGATCGCTCTTTACTGTTGGAATGGGAGTAACAGAAATGCATCGATTCACTTATTTGCTAAGTTTGCGGGTATTGATAACGAGACAAATGAAGACAACAATGTATATGGTGAAGAACATGGAGCTCAATAACCGTGCATGGTGCCTCCAATATCATATGTTGATGCCGATTCGAATATACGTGGGATCGATATCGATCTTAATATTACACCAGATATTGATGTGGTTGGTGATGATGGACACGACAGTAGTGATCATTGTGAGGAAGAGGTTGATAGTGATAGCGATCCCAATATGGACGATATACCTGATGATATTGACGATGAAGACGTGAATGACGATGGAAACATTAGCGCCTCTTCGATCGAGAACCAGATGGGATGTATTATGATACACAATAATCCTGGGCCACACATGTCGCTCATAGATCCCGACGTAGCGCGTGTAGCTGAGTTCCTCGAGTACACTGAAATATATCCTGCGCACCGGCTGGCTGTAAATTCTGAGCATGAGTTATTCGTAGGATAGAGATTCGAAAGTAAAGAAGAGTGCATATCTGCTATTAAACGATATAGCATGGATATATCATCGGATTACAAAGTCACAGTGTTTAAACCGACGCTTTATATTGGAGAGTGTTGGAAGGCTGCGGAAGGCTGCAATTGGCGGGTACGGGCTGCATTCATTTGAAATTCGCAGATGTGGGAGATACGAAAATTGGTTGGACCACATACATGCAGATCGACACGTATGACAGAAGATCATAAAAAACTTGATTCCAAAACTATCTATACGTGTATCCTGCCAATGGTGAAGGATATGTCAACCATTAAAGTTTCGGTACTGATTGCTGAAATACAAGATTAAAGTTTCGGTACTGATTGCTGAAATACATGTACGATTTCAGTATAGAGTATCGTATCAAAAAGTGTGGATAGCTAAACAGATGGCTATAGAGCAACTGTATGGAGATTATGACTCATCGTATAACGAGCTGCAGGGATGGATAGCTGCTATGAGAGTATGCGTCACGTAGAACGATGATTGATTGAGTGACCTTATTACGGCCGGATGACCAATTACAACCGGGAGAAGAATTTTTCATCGGATGTTCTGGACGTTTGATCCATGTGTGCGGGCATTTCCACACTGCAAGTCGTTTGTGCAGGTGGATGGGACATGGCTATACGGAAAATATACACAGATCTTACTTATTGCGGTTGCTCAAGACGGCAATAGGAACGTGCTCCCAATAGCGTTTGCCATAGTAGATAAGGAGAATATGAAATCTTGAGAATTCTTCCTTACCAACCTGCGGAGGTATGTTATTAGCAGCGATAATATTTGCATCATCTCCGATAGAGCGAAAGGATTAATTGCCGCAATTAGGCATTCCGGTGTGCCATGGAGATCCGTTTACTGCATCCGTCACATTGCGGCTAACTTCTTTCGAGAGTAGAAGAATGCAGATTGGAAGAGACAAGTGGTGAAAATGAGTAAAGGATAACCTTAAATTTTCAATATAAGTTTAAAGTTTTTATGTTATCTAGTTACCGTAACTTTTCTTTTATTTAAACATATACATCGTACGAGTTAGAGCCACATATTTTTCGGCAAAGAATGACTCGACTTGAGAGTGACATGGAAGGTCAAACGAACAAATCTTTTCGAGAGTGGTTGGGTACAATGGAGCCGTGGCAATGGATTCAAAGTTTTGACGAGGGCTTTCATTATGGTCAAATGACCACGAACTTGGTAGAGGGGGTCAACGCTGTTTTGTTAAAAACACAACATCTTCCTATTTCATCTGTCTTCTCGGCTACATTCTACAGATTGGCGACCTTGATGCCAAGAATGGGTGAACAGTAAGTCAACTAGATGAATGGGGACACGTGTTTGTGGAAGATGTCAGGGATGCATTGATTGCAAACCGTTCTACTGCAAGGTCGACGACTGTAGAAATATACTCACGACGTATAGAAACTTTTCGAGTTACGAAGTCTATCGGTTGTTGACCCGATTTGCCACCCAGGTCTTATGGAGTCGATCTTTGAAACAGACAGTGCGAATGTAGGAGGTTCCAAACACTTCATTATCCGTGTGCACATGTTATGGTAGCGTGTGCTAAAGCGAACCTTAATGTCGAACAATTTGTGAATGATGTGTACACGCTCAAGTGTACGTTGCGTGTCTGGGAAAACGAGTTCCCTGCCTTGCCCGACCTGTCTACATGGGAGGTGCCTCGGATGACTTTCAAGCTTGTCCCAAACAGAGGGCTACGCAGGAATCTGAGAGGTCATCCACAATCATCCAAAATCCGTAATGAAATAGACCTTAGGGAGAAATCGATGATAGTGCCGTGGAATATGCATGTTAGGTGGTCATAATCAAGTAAATGCCCGCAACAAAACTATCATGTTGGCCAATCGTCACGAGGAGTGGAATTGACATTATTGAAATAATGTTTTGTATTCACATGTTTTGTATTCATATCTCGGTGATTTATATTTTGTGCCAAAATCAATTCATACTTTTTCTAGTCATTTCACATGTACAAATCATGCTTCAATATTTAACCATATGAATATCATCTAAATAATCACATATTCAATTTAACAATATACAAGAATTTATATTACAAGTACTTAAGACATAAAATGTCCAAACCACTTAAATACCAAATCCAAACATACCATACATATTTTAAAGCTCAAAATAATCAAGTTAATTTTATACAAATAAGGTACAAACATTGTAATATTTACAAATACAAAATAGATGAAAATCAAAACCGCAAGAAACACCTAAAATTGATGGTTCGATGGTGTAGTCCTAGGTGTCTACTTCTGTGGTAATCAATGATCACATCGTGGGTGCCCGCGACGACCAACATCCTCTTCAGCATCCGGTGAGGGTCCAGATGGAGGTGTGCTAAACATAGTCAAAAAATCCTGTGGCTCGAATGGCATAGATGAACTCGAGCCAGAAGGAGTGCCCTGATGCACTGGAAATGACCCAGAAGGCCTGATGTCATGCAGTGGATACGAGTCGGGAGTGCTGCACTGCGGTGTGTACGATCCAAATATATCAAACCCGTACTGGTATCCACCTTCTGAGGAGCCCGAGAAGTAGTCATAGCCCGGCACATCCGGATGATACAAATGTGCATCCGAATGTGAATATGATTGCTCGGGCTCCGGCTCTAGCTCCTGCCTGCCTCATCTACCCCATCTCGCTGCATGTGTTGGGGGACTATATCGACTGTCCCCCGAGTATATATGGCTTTCCCGTACTAGAGTACCATTGTATATACTCTAATGAAGGTTGAAAATCGGAAGCCATATCCATCCGGGGTATACGAGACATGCGGTCATTCCACACCGCAATAAATTGCCTATGCCTAACCCCCCAATCCAAGCCTTGGTTCCCTCTCTTATTTTTACCATGAACCGCTCCCACCTGGCATGGTGGATCGGGGATATATTGGACGCAAACAAATTGCCACAGCACTCGGTCCCCGTGATACCACTCGACTACATAGAAACACACAATTGGTGCGTTTGTGCACCACATGTATGAGTGAATATAAGTGGATGGGGGTATAACGGCTACAATTTTCAGTCGATGATATGGCGTCCATATAAACTGCACGATTAATAATATTGTCAAAATTTAACACGGTGTGCGTAAGATATACAAACTAACAATTAACTAATATTGGAATCACTTACCCCTTCCCCGGCGTGTTGCTCAATCATAAGCCGGTATATCGGGACAGTGTACGACCTCCCGATACCCGGATAAATACTTCACCTACAAAAATAAAATTCAAGTCAAATATAATCAATATAAAGAAATTATCAATTAATAACAAGTTATATTTTATCACCTGTTTACTAGTGGATATACATATGGTTGGTGCGTAACTGATGCCAAGAATGGCATCCGATACAGAGCCCATGACTGCAATAGCGTAAGGCATCCGCCTATGTCTCTGGTCCCTGGCTCTATCGTCCGACAAAGCTCACGGTACAACATCTTAAGAACAGCGGAGCCCCAACTATACGAGCGAGCATTGCAGAAATCAGCCAATAGGGGTAGGTATTGAATATGAACCGTATTGTTATTTGCATTGGGCATCAGTACACCTCCTATGATGTGCATAATGTACGCTCTAGCAGAGCACATCAACTCGGCTGTAGTGGCACCAGGTGATAACTGTCCATACTTCGCTCTCAGCCATGTAAACTTCAAGCCCGTAAAATTTTCTTCGCCATTGCCGTACGGGTCCCCTAGTAGGCTCTGACAAAGTGTAAATGGGTCAGCTATCGCACTGATGCCGTAACGGAACTCCCGTCAATTGGGAGCCCAAGCTGCATTGCAACATCCTCTAGAGTTACTATGCACTCTCCACACGAAAAATGAAAAGTGTGGGTCTCCGGGCGCCAACACTCGACTAGTGCGGATATTAAATCATACCACAAGTCAAACGTCCGGATTAGTGCTGCTGACCCAAATCCAGCTTGCTCAATATACGGTACCAATCGTTCATCCGGGGGATTTCTTAACCCATTCACGCGACCCCTTAGTACACAGTACGAGTCCTAAAAGTGTTCAATCAGAAAAAAATTATTATTATAACATAAATTGTTATGTACCTATTTTGTTAATATATCCCGCGATTAATAAATAACAATATATTACCAAATCGTTAGCTGCGGCAGATATGTGTAGAGCTGTACTAATCAATCGAGCCATTGCCGTCTTAGATATTTGATTTCTAACCTGCATAAAAAATTTAATTTTATATTAAAACATAAAAAAATAACATGCCAATAAAAATAATATAACAACATATTTTAATGTAATAAAAATATAACATAATTTAATTTATTATGTACCTATTTCTTTGTTTTTAATATAAATTTAGTAAAATCCACTTATTTAGCCCTTTTTTATTTTCTTTATTTCCAAACTCTAATGTAAATATATAATTTTCGTATTTTATTATTTTATATTATTTTATTTAGTACTATATATATATATATATATATTTCTATTGATTATTAATAACTAAGGTAGGTAGGTAATAATACTAATAATAATAATTTTTACTAACAACAATAATAATACTAATTAACTAAAATAATATTTAAAGTTTTTAACTACCATTGTTTTTACTTACTACTACCAATATATTAAAATAATAATTAGTGTTCTATTTTTAACTAACATAATAACTTTTATTACAATCTAACCAACAAAATTATTATTTTAGGTTTTTAACTAACTATCTATAATAACTAACAAACATAATTAATATTGTAACTTTTTAGTAATACTAACACAATATATTAACTAATAACTAGTTTATTATTTTAGGTATTTAACTAACTAACTATAATAATAAACAATTTATTATTTTAGGTTTTTAACTAACTAATTATAACACAATATAGTTAATATTTAAACTTTTAGTAAATCATCATAATAATAATAACTAACTAACAATTATTATTTTAGGATTTTTACCTAACTAACTAACTAACTAAGTATAATAATAATAAATAACAACTACTAACAATATAATTAATATTTACTTATCACACTTGTTACTAAAAACTAAACTAACTAACATAAACTAAACTAACATTAACTAAACTAAACTAATAATACAACTAACTAACCTAAATAATAACTACTAACTAACCTAACCTAACCTAAACTAACATTAACTAAACTAAACTAATAATACAACTAACTAACCTAAATAATAACTAAACTAACCTAACCTAACCTAACTAAGCTAAACTAATAATAATACAACTAACCTAAACTAAACTAACCTAAATAATACAACTAACAATAACTAAACTAACATTAACTAAACTAAACTAATAATACAACTAACTAACTAACCTAACCTAAACTAACAATAATCAACAAAATAATAATAAACAAAATATAATCATCCATATTTAAAAAAAATTTACATACTTCTTATATTTTTCCTTCTTTCTTTTTTTCTTCTTTCTCCTCCTCCTTTCTCTTCCTTTTTTTGGCACTGCCGTATGCTTCTTCTTCTTCTTCTTCTTCTTCTTCTTCTTCTTTCTTTCCTTTTCATAGCATCAACTGCAATTTGGGCACCATTATAAGGTACCCAAGCCACCGATCGGTCCTTTGTCATAGTGAATGGTGCCACCTCTTGAGAGGCACCTTGATGCCACTGTGGCGAGGATGCACCATAGTGTCGACTTTCGAGTTTTTTTTTTGATTTGATGTTTTTTTATATTGTAGGGAGTAGGGGTGCGGGAGGTGGTGCGCGCCTGCAGGCGCGACAACCCTCTCTGAACCATTCCGGTAATTTTTAAAAAGTGCACCCCATTTTCGTATTTTTATTTTTATTTGTAATATTTTAGTAAAAATCCCTTTAATTTAGTTCCCAAAAGCTGAAATAATTATATCTTTCAAATTTAATCTTTGTTTTACAATCCGATTTCAATTCCATCCTTGAATAGCTCTCTAAATTTAATAATTATAAAAATTTCTTACTAATTTTGAAATATTTTCATTTTAGTCCATATAAAGAAAATTAATAAATTTTACTTTACAAATCAGTCTTATTTAACATCTAAGCTTGCCATGCAACCATTTTAACACCAAAAGCTTTAACATTCAATAATGGCAACGTCTCAAATCTCTAACAGTTTTAAAAATCAACATATGGGTTAGCTAGATTAAATTACAACGATCTCAAAAATATAAAAATTATAAATAACAAACTAAAATCGACTTACCAATCAAAGGGTTAAAAGCTTGAAAACCCAACTCCTATTTCTTTCTTCAAGCTATGACCATGGGAAAAAGGTGAAGAGAAAATAAATTGGATTCCTCTCTTTCTTCCCACTAATATGTTTGTTTTATTATTTATTTAACACATAATAATAATTATATTAATAATATTTCAACACATAAAAACTTTAAAACAAGACACTAACAGTCCATTATCTTAATAAAGTGGTCTAATTATCCCTTAGATCCTTGAACAAAATTTTAATTAAGCTATTTTAGCTAATAAAATTATAGTGATTAATTTTACAATTTTACCATTTTATCCTTTTTCCTTAATTAACTATCCAAGCAGTAAAATTTCAAGAACAAATTTCAATTTACCTATAAAAAACCTTGTATATATTTAATAATAATATTTATGGATTCAATTTATAGAATGAGGGCTCGATATCTCATTTTTCAAAACCACTTAACTTTAAGGTCAAACTAATTGAATTTAACTAACTATCCAATTGCAAAACTTACTAGATCAAATTTTAATAAAACATTATAATCAACTCAAAAATATTAATAAATTATAGTTACAGACTCGACCATCAAAGAACGGGGTTTCAAAACCATCATTTTCAACACCATTGAAAATTAGGTCATTATAGTTATTTCCAACCATAATTGGCAAAGAAATACAAAATAGAAAATGAAAATGTACACCAAAAGGTGAAATCTTACCCTAAATAACTTAAACTTGAAAGACAAAAGCAAGAATGAGCAATGAGTAGGGAGAGAGAGAGAGAGAGAGAGAGAGAGAGAGAGAGAGAGAGAGAGATGGGACACTTGAGTAATTTGAAGAACAATTACAGAAAGAACACAAAACACAGAAACTTTGAAGCAACAAAATGGTCTGTAGGTTAAAGAAAAAGATTATATATAGACCACTTCCAAAATGGTGTGTTTCATTGCACAATCGATCCAACCCTTTACAACCAATACCACCCAAACACATGTCCTATGAAACGATGTCCTTCATCATTGGCTTTGTTTCCATGAGAACAGTTTTTCAAATTTTTATTTAGTTCAAAAGTTCTAAATCTTCAGTGCAACCCTTCACCTCCAAAAGCGTCCTTAACATGTGCAAAAGGCAACCTTTGGCATTCTGAACCACCTGCTAATTCATTTGTGGCTAGTGCCACCCATTAAGACTGTCTTTAGATAGCCTTGAGCTAGGTGCTTTGTAACATACCTCACAACCAATGGGTAATTGTTATACCCTATTTTGAAATAGAAAGCTGTTAGGCTGTTGTCTGTTATCGTTGTTAGCATGTTAGGCTGTTAGTCTATTATAGTTGTTAGCGTGTTTGTTAAAGAGCAGTTATGGCTTACATGCAAAGATCTACTATATTAAATACAGGACTTGTATTCTCTCTTCTGACTATGAATGAAAATAGATCTTCACCCTCCTTTCTTCAATAGTTCAACATGGTATCAAGATCCTGTACCATTTGTTTGTAAATTTTTTTTTCTCGATGGCTACAGAGCCTGTACCAGGAGTTGACACTCCTCCTCATTCGTCCAACACTGCTGTCGATTTTTCGTCAACTAATTTGGGTGGTACAGTGGTGCGTATAGTTCACTTCACCAAACATGATACTGTGAAACTTACTGATCATAATTTTCTGTTATGGAAACATCAATTACTTCTCATTCTTGAAGCATACAATCTTGAAGGTTTTGTCCAAGGTACTGTTCCTGTTCCTTCTTCTTTTCTTCCTGGTGCTGATGGTCAGCTAATTGAGAACCCAGCCTTTCTTGCTCATAAGAAACAAGACAAATTTCTGGCCTCCTGGTTGTTAACTACAATATCTGATGATATTTTAATTCATCTTACTACTGCCAAAACAAGTTTTGCTGTTTGGTCTGCTGTTGAAGCTCGGTTTGGAGTTAAATCCAACATCAAAATTTCAAGTATTCGACGTGATTTGTATTCTCTCAAGAAAGCGAACCTCACCATTAAAGAATACCTGTCAAAGATTCAGCAATTGAGTAACAGTCTCATTGCAGCAGGGCATATGATTACAGAACAGGAACGAATTAGCATTATTTTAGCCGGTCTTTCGCTTGAGTATGAGTCCATTCGAGTTATAGCATCTGCTACTCCTATGTCTATTGACTTACTGACTTAAATGTTGCTTGACTGTGAGGCGCGACAACTAGCTGTGTTAACTGAAGTTCCTATGCAGTCGAATGTATCTTCTTATTCCAAGAATTTTTCAAGAACAACTGATGTTCCTAATACGTATTCTCAAGATTTAAGGTCTGCCAGTGTGGATGTGGTCGAAGTTGGTCTCGTGGTCGATATCAAGGCAATGGTCGAGGTTGGTCTCGCTCCAGACCACAATGTCAGTTATGTGGCAAAATGGGTCATGTTGTTCAATCTTGTTATCATCATTTTGATGAAAACTTCTCTGGTATGGATCTTATCCCCTCTAAGACGGTCAACTACCATCAATTCAACAATCAAGATTTGACTACTTCTTATTGTAACTCACATTCACAAGTCTCAGCTCCATCTGTTCAACAATCTTCATGCTCCAAGTCATCACTTCAAACTTGGTATCTTGATTCTGGAGCTACAAATCATATTACTCCTGACATGACAACTCTCTCGACTGCTTCCTACACAGGTACGGATCATGTATCAATGGGAAATGGTGCTTCTGTTTCTATAGCTCATGTAGAAACTCTTTTTTTGTTGACTGATTCAAGAGTTTTACACCTTAAAAATATTCTACATATACCTACTATTTGCAAGAATCTCCTATCAGTGGGTCAATTTGCTAAAGACAATGGTGTTTATTTTGAATTTCACCCTTATTTGTGTTTTGTCAAGGATATTCAGACAGGGATGATACTTCTAGTGGGCCACATGCATGATGGTCTTTATCGGTTTGATGTGTCTCGACATGGTAATGCCAAGCTTTCACCAGGAGTCTCTAAGTCTCACTCGTTTCATGTGTGTCATGCTCGACTCTCGTCTGCTCCCCTACTGTGGCATAACAGACTTGGCCATCCAAATCGTGATGTTCTTGCACGTATCTTGCGCACTTGTAATGTTCCGTTCAAGCCTGATAATTTGTCTCTAGTATACTCTGCTTGTCAGCTAGGCAAGTCTCATAGGCTACCATTTAAAGCATCAACAATTGTCTATTCTGTACCATTTGAACTTGTTGTGTCTGATGTTTGGGGACCTTCTCCTGTTCAATCAAATGGTTTTTCTTACTATGTGTCTTTTATTGACATGCATAGTCGATATACGTGGTTGTATTTGATCAAAACTAAATCTGAAGTATTGAGTTATTTTCTTAATTTTCACAAAATGGTTCAACATCAATTTGGTTCTTCTATCAAGATGCTTCAAACAGATTGGGGAGGTGAGTATCGCTCTCTGTCTGCTGAGCTTTTTAAACGAGGCATTCAACATAAAATTACTTGCCCCCACACCTCGTAGCAAAATGGTGTAGCTAAAAGACGGCATCGTCAGGTGGTTGATATGGAGTTAACTTTGTTGACTCAAGCCTCTATGCCTCTGGATTTTTGGTCTTCTGCGTTTTCCTATGCTGTCCACATAGCTAACAGGCTTCCAACACGACTTCTCCAACATAGCAGTCCATATGAGATGCTGTATAAGGTCAAACCGTCATACTCCCATTTGCTAGTTTTTGGGTGTGCTTGTTTCCCCTCCTTGAGGTCATATAATCCTCACAAGTTTAGTTTTCGATCCAAAAGTGTGTGTTTGTTGGGCTTACTTCAAGTTACAAGGGCTACAAATGTCTTGATGATACTGGTCGGGTGTTTGTGTCTCGACACGTGGTATTTGATGAAACTCAGTTCCCGTTCTTGTATGGTATTACTTGTTAGGGTCATTCTGCTCCGGTTCAACCGTCTCATCAGCAGTCCTATGTTCCTATTATTACAATACCGACTTCTTTAAACCCTGTGGCTAATCTCAATTCAATTCAGCGTGACATTTGTGATCAGGCTGTCCCTACATCCACATCTACACTCAGTCGGGTGCATTATCTGCTGATCCTCCTGTGCCTTCGATTTCTCCTCCGTAGCCCTTTCTAGCTCTATTCTTCAAGTTGGTCATCCAATGCAGACCAGGTCCAAGAGTGGTATTTACAAACCTAAACTTTTTCTTTGTCTTGAATGAAAAGGAACCAACGTCCATAACTGAAGCATTACAGACTCCTCAGTGGGCAGCAGCTGCACAGGCTGAGTATCAAGCCTTGCTTTCGAACCATACTTGGG
The DNA here is from genome assembly GCA_025506655.1 of Gossypium rotundifolium. NCBI lineage: Eukaryota > Viridiplantae > Streptophyta > Magnoliopsida > Malvales > Malvaceae > Gossypium > Gossypium rotundifolium. The sequence goes on along the minus strand of CP106731.1, from coordinate 13,593,437 downwards.
ATTTGGTGCCATTACCTACGGATCGGAGGCCTGTTGGTTGTAAATGGATCTTCAAGCTAAAAAGAAATGCTGATGGTTCGATAGCTCGCTACAATGGGCAATTGGTAGTCAAAGGCTACCTTTAGGAAGCTGGTATTGACTTTCATGAGACATTCAGCCCGGTGGTGAAAACTATAACAATTCGAGTAATCTTGGCTTTAGCAGTTTCCTTAGGCTGGTCCCTCTAACAGGTGGACGTTAATAACGTATTTCTGAATGGCGATTTAAGTGAAGAGATATATATGGTGCAACCACCAGGGTTTGAACAGATAGAACCTAATAGGCAGCAGCTGGTTTGCAAATTAAAGAAAGCGTTGTATGGACTCAAACAAGCCCCTCGAGCCTGGTTCCACAAGCTGAAGGAGTTTCTACTTTCCAACAAGTTCGAGGTATCAAAAGCTAACAATTCTCTTTTTATAAATTGGTCTAGCCCTCAGCTACTTTATGTCCTGGTGTATGTGGACGACATCATCGTTACTGGTTCCAACTCAAGTGCCATAAATCAGTTTGTCAAGGAACTTCATAGCAAGTTTTCTCTGAAAGACTTGGGAAACTTAAGCTATTTTTTGGGGATTGAAGTTAAACACACTACGAATGGTATTTTTCTTAACCAAAAATAGTATATACTGGAGTTACTTAAGAAAGCGTCTATGGACAGGTCAAATAGTTCTCCTACACCTATGGTGTCTACTTATCGATTATCGAGTCTTGAAGGAGTTCGATTGATGATGTAACTCTTTTTCACAGCATAGTAGGGGCTCTCCAATATGTTGTCATCACTAGACCGGATATTGCTTTCTCTGTCAACAAGGTTTGTCAGTTCATGCACAATCCATTGGACACACATCTCAAAGCTGTCAAGAGGATTTTACGTTATTTACAAGGCACACTAGATCATGGTCTTCACTTTAATTGTACATCCAAATTTCTTCTTGAAGGCTACTCCGATTCTAGCTGGGCATCTGATCTTGATGATCGACGATCAACATCGGGGTATTGTGTCTTCTTAGGAGGTAATCCAATCTCCTGGAGCTCGAGGAAACAATAGGTTGTCTCCAGGTCTACTGCTGAAGCCGAATATAAAAGTTTGGCCAATGTCACTGTGGAGATAGTCTGGCTTCACTCGTTGTTGATGGAGCTTTGTGTTCCTTTTTCACCCAAGGCTCTAGTGTGGTGCGATAGTTCAGCGGCGGTTGCTGTAGCAAGAAATCCAGTCCTGCACTCCAAATCTAAACATGTGGAGTTAGATGTGTATTTTGTCCGAGAGAAAGTTACTGCAGGTGTACTTCAAGTTGGGCATATGTCTGGTCATAATCAAATTGCTGATGTTTTAACAAAACCATTGTCAGCGCTAATGTTTAACAAATTCAAAAGGAAGCTTAAAGTTGCTGCATAGGAAGATGACGCTCTCCAAAGAAGAGAGTTAGTAAAGCACGGGGAATGTTATGAAATAGAAAGCTGTTGGGCTGTTAGTCTGTTATGGTTGTTTGCATGTTAGGCTGTTAGTCTGTTATGGTTGTTAGCGTGTTTGTTAAAGAGCAGTTATTGCTTACATGCAAAGCTCTACTGCATTAAATACAAGCTTGTATTCTCTCTTCTGACTATGAATGAAAATAGATCTTCACCCTCCTTTCTTCAATACTTTAACATACCCATACTCAGATCTATAGCACGTGGTAACATGAGAAGTAGCCTTAGAGGCACCCATGGATAGCCATCTTTCTTGTACAATTTGACTGGCTATTCAACACTAGCTAACCATTGGACTCTCTATTAGGCCACCTATTGAATCCTTCATTAGGCCACACGATTTTAACATCCAACTTTTGTCCCCCAAAATGGGGACCACTAATGAACCATTGAGGTTTAATAACCTTGTACTAACTCAATAAAGAGAATGTCAGAATAGGACCACACAGTACTACACTTGATGAATGATCGACATATAATAGACCTACCACCTGATTGACCACATGAATAGGCCACCATTTGTATTTTCGATAACATGGCATTACCTAACATGGGGAACTTCCCCTTATATATGTTGGGAAAATTTCGGTTTGAAAACAGTTTTCTTGCACAGTGAAAAATTAAAATTTTGAAAACCAACCTGGTTGTGATATTTATAGCAATAAACCTTAGCGGATGTTCGTTGTTCCCTGCTTCCAACCAAATGATCTTTTTCGCTATTCTCATACCACGAACTTCTTCGAGTGTGGGTTCGATCCAATTGAATTGAAACACAAAACTAGAAAAAATTTCTCTCCTTTTTGGGGTGAAAAATGAAAATTCTCTCTTCTTATAGAAACTGGTAAAATTGTTATCCAAAAAATATATTTGATAGTTGAGAATAAATTCTCTTTATTTTTCGATAGAATAACAATATCCTAATTATGTAAATAGCTCTACCGATGCCATCTATTTATTGGGAGAGGAGGAGAACCCTTGTTGAATTGTAGAGGTTTATTTCATGGGTCGGGCCACTCACCTAAGTCCGAAAGTCTATTTAAAAAATGAGAAGGTTTGGACAAAATATGAGATATGAAAAATAGGTTTGAGTAAAATTTAAGCCCATTTTATTTATGGACCGAGCAAGATTTTTTGGCCTCAAGCTAGACCTGACCTGAATATTATGTTATAAAATAATATTATATTAATTATATATTAAATATTAAATATATATTTATTTATATTAAATCACTAATCTAATAACAATTAAACCCATTGTCCAAGATTTTAAAAAACTTACCTAACTAAATAACCCAACCTAAAATATAAAATTTTGAAATTTATGTTTAATACAATAAAATATTTATTATATTTATGTGTGTTTTAAATATAATAAAACATTTATGGTAGTGTTTTTAGTATAAATATTTTTAATGTGTTAGAAAACTTTTATTTTAATATTTTTAATGCATTTAATGTATTATATTTTTAAAAAATTAGTTTTAACTAAAATTAATTTATAAAATTAAATATGAATAGGTCAAGCCCGATTTTAATTTTCTTAAATTGGATTGAGTTTGAACAAAAGATAAGATTATTTTAGATTAAGCGGACTAGAAAAGAAAATCTAAATACTTTACATAAACTTAACTTGATCTGGTCCATAAACACTTTTAACGACAAAATATGTTCATTGTAAGGAATTATCTTTTGAGTGCAATTATTTTAGACTTTTAAATGTATTGTCGATAAGTTGAATGTTCAAAACAGGGGAGAATAGAAGAGTGAAACATCAATTATTTGATTATGGTAATTAAACTTGCAAATTGAAGTATAATAATGAAGAAGTTAAACCCCATCAACGTATGACTCCCAAACATCCAAGTAGGTAAATAAAATTTTTACATTTGAATACACCTAATATTATTTTAAAAAATAGTAAAAATATAACTTGAAACTGATTTGAAAAGCTTTTATTTAACTAAATTAAACCATTATTTGAATACATTAATCCTTGTTTAACCAATTTAATCATTATTGGAGCACATTTTATTTAATTATTTTAACCCAATTGGAGCATCTCCACTGCGAATTAATAAATTCTGAAAACCACACAATTTGGATATGACACCACCACATCGAAACGATACAAAATTGATTAAAATAAACTCAAAACAATAAACAGAAAAGCATATAAAGAGGGTATGAAATTAGGATAAATTAAACCATTTCCCCATAAATCAATATTTTATCCAGTATCAGCCAAAAGAAGAAGAAATGAATTCACTCGTGAATCAGCTGAGTTCCTCGTACCCCATGTCCGAAGAAGAAGAAGCATTCAGTTATGCTTGGTATTTACGAACCTCCCACATGTTTACTTACGTTTTGGATGCCGCAGTTAAGCTCGGTGTCTTCGATATATTAACGAAGGCAGGTCCTGATGTGATGCTTTCTTCGAACCAGATCGCGTCGGAGATTCGTGCGAAGAATCCCGACGCGCCTTCCCTTCTCGATCGCATGCTTCGGCTCCTCGCTTGCCATGGTTTAGTTACTTGCGTTTCGCGGAAGCTCGATGCCGGTGCGGGTAATGGAGAAGATGGTGAAAGAGTGTATGGGGTTACTTTGGCTGGTAAAGCTTTTGTTAATGACGAACATAATGGATCTTTGGCTGTTTTTACTAGCGACAAGGCCAACATTGAAGTCTGGTAAGTTGAGTTCTAATATTCTCTTTCATAATAATTTTATTTTAATTTGGTTTGAATTCTGATATCTAAAATATAATTATATATAATATAAAAATATAAAATATTTTTAAAATCAAACTCGATTTATATTTTCCTAGATCGATCGATTTAAAAATTCACATGTTTGATAAAGTATAATTATATTATCAAATTCAATAGTTATGTTCATGTTATGCGTCTTAATTGTATGTTAAGTTGTAATTAAAAAAATAACTATGACAACAATATACATAAAATTGTTTATATAATTCAAAACATTTCTTAGGTTTGCAAGACTTGCCTAAAGAATAATTTATTATAAATCAATAATATAAGTTCAACTCACACAGCAAATTATAAACTCACACTTAAACATTCAACTAATATCTACCTTAAAAAGCTTTGAAAATAGTTTGTTTACAAGCAAATTGCCCTCACTACAAATTCTTCTAATTTATGACCAAATAAGTACTCAATACCAACAACAATTCTCCAATATTCATAATCTTCCAACCAGTATGATCAAATTATGCCACTAAGATTGCACCTGAATTAGTCTCTGAAAGGCATAAAATATCTTCAACACTAAAATTTCTAAAGAAATCATCTCTCTTTAAATATACCTTTTACTCCTCAAATAATGTCCTCACTTGACAGAAGTTCAACATAATCAAATCAAGGCAACTGTGGCTCAAAATTCTCATAAAGATGTACAAGATTTGAGTCAAAATAGGGACAAATTGTACAATCGTCTAGTTGCAAACAAATTGAATTATTAAAAATAATTATTGAAGTATGTAAAATTGCTTTTAACTTCCACATTGAATCCTTTATTTTATATATAGGCTACGGTTCAAAGATCTGGTCCTTGAAGGTGGGAATCTCTTTGAGAAAGTGCATGGTATGCCAGCATATCAATATAAGAGCTTAAATCCAGAACATGCGAAGAGATTTGACACCGCAATGACAAATCTTTCGAAGATAACAGTGAAGAAAATACTTGAGAGATACAATGGATTCCAAGGGGTAACCACTTTGGTAGACGTTGGGGGTGGATATGGGGTTACACTCAACATGATCATCTCCAAATACCCTTCCATTAAAGGCATTAACTATGACTTGCCTCATGTTGTACAACAAGCCCCATCTTTCCCTGGTAATCATATAACCCTACTTTAAACTCATGTGGGTTGATTTAAGTTGGCTTGTAAGTTGATCTTTGATATCATACAGGCATTCAGCATGTAGGAGGAGATATGTTCTCAAGTGTTCCCAAAGCAGATACCATAATGATGAAGGTAGATATGCATGGTTATATAGGAGTTAGATGGATTGAAAACTTTACGATTGTATCAATTTTAATTTGTTTGTGTGTTTTTGTAGGAAGTGCTTCACAATTGGGATGATGAGCATTGCTTAAAGCTCCTAAAAAACTGCTACGAAGCATTAGAAGAGAAAGGGAAAGTTATAGTAATAAGTTTCATTATGGTTGAGGAAGCAGAGGCAAGTAATGCAGCCAAGTTTATGTCTCAATTGGATGTCTATGTGGCTATGCAATTTGGTGGAAAGCAAAGGACTGAAAAGCAGTTAAAGTCCATGGCCATGGATGCTGGGTTTTCAAGCTTTCAACTCAAGTGCCTTGTTTTCAATGTGATTGCTGTCATGGAATTTTATAAATGATGAATTTAATTAGTACAATATTATTATTGTTAATAGGTTTGGAATTTGGATTTACTTTCGTGGTGATACGATGTGTCTGGTTAGGTTAAATAATTAAGGGGAGTATTTGTTTTTGGCATAATACTTATTTGACACTTTAAATTTATGAAGAAGTTATTTTAGTCATTTATTTTTTATTTTTAACTCTTAAACTTATATTTTTATTAAATTACCTCAAACTAAATAAAAAATTAATATTTTTAACTTTGTTAACGTTGCATACACATGGATTGCTAAATGGGTGATTCGTCAACATTTAAAATAATTTTTAAAATTTTAAAAATAATAAAAATTATTTTCAAAATTAAATATCATTAATTTTTTAAAAAATTATAAAAATTAAAAATTATTTTTAAATTTTAAAAATTAATTAATTACTAACATATTATTCACATCACAATTCAAGTATATATCTATCCATTTTGAGGTAAATGACTAAAATAATTTTCTTAAAATTGAAAGACTAAAAATCATTACTTTTATTTTAGGTAATGTTATCTTGGACTTTGATGATCATTATCCTTTTAATTACAAACAGAAATGCATTCTTCTCACTAAAATAATCAAAAGGAGATTTACCTTATATTGTATCGAGTGATAAAAATTTTAATATTAGTTAAAATGATTTATATTTAGAATGAAATATAGACTAATATTATTTTTAAAAAATAAAAATAGTGTAATTTACCAGAAAATACCTATTTTTTTAAATTTACGAAAAAGAACCTACTAATTAATTATTTACCGGAAATGACTATTTCTCCGAAAGCGTCCACGTCGGTAGCGTTTTGGGAGATCTTCTTGTCGAAACTATTTTTTGTTTGGAAAACGGGCCGACTTTAAAAAGGAAAATGGAGTGCCACCAATCTTTTTTTGAAGTGTAATTGGGCCACCATATAAAACATTTGGTCTACAAATTTTAGGAAAACAGGTCCGGGAGTCGGTTACGCACGAGGAAGGATTAACACCCTCGCAACGCCCAAAATTGGTACCTTACTGATTAATTAATATCCTAATATCAAAAATTGGAAAAAGATTTTAAAATACGAATCCTTTAGAAAATGTTTGGATAATTAGAATTGGATATCGAAATTCTCTTGTTCCGAAAAGATGAAATACCATATCCAGCACGTTAGGACACGATGCTTCAACCCTCGCTACCAAGATCATTTCATGATTTCCAAAATTCATGCATTGCAATTTTAAAAGGGTATTCCACTATTTGGCCAAGCCAAAGAAACCGAAACCCAGCACGATTGGGCACAATTCCTCGAATTTCCAAACATGAAATATTGCCTTATTTAAGAAAACACGGTCAAAATCTTAAAAGGATATTTAGTCATTTGGATGAACGAAAATCGAAACCTAGCACGATTGGGCACGATTCCTCGAACTTCCAAACACGAAACATTGCCTTGTTTAAAAAAACTCTTAAATAAGCAATTATGAAATTGACCGAGAATGCATTTATTCGATTTGTTCAGGATGAAAGCGAAGGGACCAATATCGGCCAAAACGTTGGAGTTTAAATCATAGTGTATAAATAAGAACCACACAAACATAATATCGAACACAAAAATAAAAATACATGGTACTAATACTACACGAAAAAATAACACATATCAATCCAAATAAGCAACTTACATGAAATAAAAACTTACTATAAACATATGTCTAAGTAACAATATATAAAATGTATGTAAAATTGAAATAAACTAAATATATAAAATATTTAAAAGAAATAAAATATCTATATATAGAAACAAGTATAAGAGTATATCGTTTTAAATTAATAGCATTTATATAATAAATATAATAATAAATATAGTTATAGTAATAATATATATAAAATAATAGTGGAAATAATAAAATTAAAAATAATATTAGTGAATATAAATAATAATAAACTTAGTTATGCATAAAATGAAAAATAATAGTAGTAACATTAAAATAATAGTTATAATAATATAATAATAATTGTATAAGTAATGAAAATAATAATAAAAGTGATGGTAAAAATAGAAATGGTATTAATAATAAAATAATAGTAAAAATATTGGTTGCAAAAAATAAATATTAAATAACAATGATAGTTAATAATAATAATAAAAGTATTAAACAATAAGCATAATTACTAATAGTAATAAAATATGTACAAAATAAAGAAATGTTGAGTAAAATAACACAAAAAGAAGATAATAACCGAATTTAAAACAATGGGGCCAAATCAGGATTGAAGCAAAATTATAGGGCTAAATTATAATGAATAAATAACCTAAAAGGATTAAAATTAAAAGGAGCGAACAAGCCGAGGACCAAAAGGGAAAAAATCTCAATTTTCGGGCACGTGTCCATCCCAGCGCATTAGTGGGTCAGGGACCAAATCAAGATGCACCAAAAATTATGTGCCCAAATTGAAAAATATAAAAAAATAAGTAAAAGGACCAAATTAAAGCAAATTGAAAATGCGGGAGGGCCACTGGTAATTATACCAGTTTCAGGAAACGTGCGGATCCTCCCCGGGTCGGGTCAACGCGCGGATCCTGGCACGAAAACGACGTCGTTTTGGCATGTTTGGTCAGGGCCTAAAACGGCGTCGTTTTACCCACTTATAAAAGCCAATTTTTTAGAAAAATTGCATTCTTCACCTTCCTTTTTATAGAAAAAAACTCAAACCCTCTGAAATTCTCACTGCAGCTCCACAGTCCGGCCAGGGCCCGTGAAGCTCAAGACCGGCGCGCTGCTAAGATCCATCATCGGCCATCACCGTCATGGAACCCCAAAACAGGTAAAAGTTTCTATCTTTTTTTAAAAAAAATACTTTAATGTATATATATTATATTGTTTCAAAAAAATAAAAAGAAAAAAGAAAAACAACAGTATTCGAATTCGAATAAAAAGGAATAGGAAAAAAGGAAAAGAAAAAAAAACCTCTATTGATTTGGGTATTCGTTTTGTATTGATTCGTATGTATTCGGGAAAAAGTATTGCTTATGGATCTATAAAAATCCTCTCAATATTCTCTCGTATCTCTCCCCGAAAATACCCCCCTTTTACATCGTATTTCTTTCGGCTTTATAGCCTATTTTACAACTGTTTGGTGTTTGTTTGCAGGTGCGTGATTGAGCACATCTCTGACGTGGCGTCGTGGCGGCGCACGTTGCGGGCGCGGAGGGTTCGGAGGTGACGTGGCTGAGGCGTGTGTGCGGGTAGGGGTTGCGGCGCCAGAGGTTGCTGCTAGGGTTCCCACAATGCTTAAGTTGTGGGCGTAGGTTAGAGTTTGGGTCTAGGGCTACTGGGTTTGTATTTGGGCCTGTTGAACTTTATTGTAAATGAACTGGACTTTATGTTTTATTCTTTTTGGTTTTGGTTTAATTGGTATTGGTACTGGGCCCCAGGCAAAAATTTGGCCCTACAACTGCCCCTCTTTGCTCGTTGTCATGTAACGAGAAAGAAGCAAGGACTTTAAGAGGACCAATTTTACCCGGTCTTGCATGAGTCTTGACTTCTTGATGCTTCATTCCTTCAGGTAGCCTTACTTTAAAAAAATTGTCGTTCTAATCTGCTCTAATGCTGCTTTTGGAAATAAGATTCGTCGAAATTTGATCTACTCCACTACATCTTAGGTAGATAAGATCTACTATCTTTAGCCTGCTCCACTCCTGCTTAGTGGAGATAAGGCTATAATCTTCAGTTTGCTCCATTGCCGATACATGGAGATAAGACTTGCTGTCTTCGATCTACTCCACTTCTGCTCAGTAGAGATAAGATCTGCTATCTTCAGTCTGCTCCATTGCTGATACATGGAGATAAGACTTGCTGTCTTCGATCTGCTCCTCTCCTGCTCAGTGGAGATAAGATCTGCTATCTTCAATCTACTCCATTGCCAATACATGGAGATAAGACTTGCTGTTTTCGATCTGCTCCACTCCTGCTTAGTGAAGATAAGATCTGCTATCTTCAGTCTGCTCTATTGTCGATACATGGAGATAAGACTTGATGTCTTCGATCTGTTCCACTTCTGCTCAGTGGAGATAAGATCTACTATCTTTAGCCTGCTCCACTCCTGTTTAGTGGAGATAAGGCTATAATCTTCAGTTTGCTCCATTGCCGATACATGGAGATAAGACTTGCTGTCTTCGATCTGCTCCACTCCTACTCAGTGAAGATAAGATCTGCTATCTTCAGTCTGCTCCATTACCGATATATGGAGATAAGAATTGCTGTCTTTGATCTACTCTACTCCTGCTCAGTGGAGATAAGATCTGCTATCTTCAGTCTACTCTATTGTCGATACATGGAGATAAGACTTGCTGTCTTCGATCTATTCCACTCCTGCTCAGTGGAGATAAGATCTGCTATCTTCAGTCTACTCCATTGCCAATACATGGAGATAAGACTTGTTGTCTTCGATCTGCTCCACTCCTGCTTAGTGAAGATAAGATCTGCTATCTTCAGTCTGCTCCATTGTCGATACATGGAGATAAGACTTGATGTCTTTGATCTGCTCCACTCCTGATCAGTGGAGATAAGATCTGCTATCATTAGCCTACTCCGCTCCTGCTCAAAGAGATAAAGCTATTGGTCTGAATCTGCTCCATTGCCGATACATGGAGATAAGACTCGCCCACATCTGTAATTCTAATCAATTTTGCTATATCGTCCTCTAGAGAACCTACCTGTAGAATTGATTTCATGTGGTCTATGCCTATGCCAAATGATTAGGATGTCATGATTGAAAAATGATCCTAACCATATGTATTATAAGTGTTATATGAATGGATGCAAAATGTCATGAGAATGATCCATTTTTTAACATTTGGGTTGCCATTGCTCACCGTTTGTTAATGTGATATTCCTGACATATGTCTCCTTATTCATCTGATACTTTCAACAAAGAATCTGAAGATGTCGTTACTGCTTAGACCCTTATTTTCTCAAGGGTTCCCAGCCCTTTAAGCTTGGTGAGTTCTAAATAATTGTCCTATTTTAGATTCTTGCATTATTTAGAGATTTTTGAGTAATATGCAAAACTTCTTTTGTGAAAGCATTATCAGTTCATTAATCATTATTTCAATATGAAATGCTTGAAAAAGATTATAGAGATAAATAAAACTAAAATTTATTCGGGACTAAACCCTGAAGAATGGATTGAACCAAGGAAACAATTTTTTTTGCTAAGGTACAAAAAACGGGTAAAGGTGGAATTGGTGCCCCAGATATCATAGCTTGAGCTTCTCTGTTCAAACTTCTTGAGGACCATTTTAAGCTCAATATGTGTTCAGGGGATCTGTAGTACTTTGTCGATGCCCCAAGACGTAACATACTTCCTCATTGTTAAGTCAAACGTAGCAAAACTACTGTATGCCTCACTTTCGATCAAAATTTGAGTCGCCCTTTTTGGGTTTTCGACTCAAAGCCCTTTTGGTCTCAAGGCGCCCTCCATTTTTTATTTTTTTTTGAAAAGGTCTCGAAGCGTTCTTTGCATGTTTTCATCCTAGTCTCTCCCCTTTTTTGACTGAAACTGAAATCACCGGATTGAGCATATCTTCATCCATGTCAATACTCCTTCAGAATAGGCCTTCTTTACTACATAAGGTCTTTCCCACTTTGACATTCACTGAAGTCCCTTTTACCTAAGAAAGATTCTTTTTTACTATCATGAGATTCTCTTGGACGAACCTTTTTGTCATAAAGTTGTATCATTCATTTTTGGTGCATCCGACCATGACGAATACTTTCAATCAAGCTTACTGGAGACGTTCTGCCTCGTCTGATTCTTAATTCAATCAAAGCTCAGAGAAAAGGGATCTCAACTTTCAAAAGTTGTTTTCCTTCCCTAAACCAATAGGAAAAGTGTTGTTCCGACGAAGGTCTTGGCTAACATTTGAGAAGCATAGAGGGTAAATGGTAATTTCTCTATGCCAATCTTTACAAGTCTCAATCATCTTTCAAAATCTTTTTAGATGGTTTCCTCTTCTTCTTCTTCTCATTTTTTTTCAAATTCAAATTTGAAATTGAAATTGAAATTGATGACTGTTGACTTTGTAACTTTGGCATATGAACTGACCTTCACCCTCTTAGTAAAGTAGTTGACAATCACGAAGATGAATTGGTGTCAACTAGATAACTTTGACGAGATCGTCCCCGTAACATCTATGCCCCACGTATAGAAAAAATGGAGAAAGCACATAAGTCTTGTTTTCTTCAATTTGGCATTTACGACATAACTGATGTAATCTCCCTTTCATGGTAGACCAGCAGTACCCGAACCTCATAATCGGCTTGGCTATCGTAAAATAATTAGCATGTGTCTTTTCAAACACTCTACAGCATCCTCACGCCTAGGCGTATCTTGATGCGATCATGCAAAGACATCTTTGAATTCTTGGAATAACTCAATGACGTCTTGCTTTGTTTCTGTGTGAGCTAGGCTTCGATCTTCACTCCTTTCCTAGATTCGCAATGTCCACTGACCCTTTGTACGGTAGAGTCTATTTTCATCCTTAAAAAAATCAAAAGATAAGTTATAGCATTTGACATCTTCGAAATCCTCAGATCCTTTTAGACCGATCTTTCACTCAAAAGGGAGTCTGTAACAGCGTTACTCCTGTCTTGGTATCTGGGTACCTATTGTAGGTACGAAGGCAAATTCCAAAGAATAAATGATTCTCAGGATGATTATTTATATGGTATGATTATGAATGAAATGAGAGAATAAAAACAAAATTGCCCGGGATGAAACACAACAATGTATTTTTTATTAAAAATAAAGATGTTTGAACATGAGCCTATTTCACAAAAGATTCTTATTGTTTCTAGGCTTAAAACGACAAGTGTGTTTTGAACATTACTCTGTGTTAGCTCTAAAAATTACAAGAATTTCCTCAGTAGTCCAGTTGTTCAGAACACTTCCAAGCTTATAGGGGTGTATGCCCGCTAAGTTTCCTTCCTTCGATCCCTCTTCAAATATGGCGTTGATGCTCTCGGTTTTAACATGTCTTCAACCGTTTCTTTATTCATGTTATCCGATCCTGGATGGACAATTCCTTCCGATACGAATGCATTAAATATATAGGGAAAAGTCATTGATCCCCATTTAACCTCAGCGTCCTTCTCTACCGACTCTCCTCCTATGGTGCAGATGTTTTTTCCTTTAGAAGAGTCAAAGAACTCCAACTCTTTGTTATCTATTAACCCTTGCACCAGGGCCCTGAATTCACTACATTGCTAGATCTCATGGTCCTTCTTGTTGTGGAACTCACAGTGGTTCCTCGCATCCTGAGATTTACTCCCCAACCCTTTCGGAACTAAACCTCTTTCCCGCATTTCCTTCCAAACCTCTCTCAATATGGCTCTTACTTCAACAACATTCTATTTGATTCTCCTCCCCATGTTCTCGACCATCATGTTTACCCCTTTATCCGTATGACCGGGTAGCAAATTTTTCACACCAGGTGCGTCGTCAAATTTCACAACACCCATTTTAATAAGCCTTTTGACTAACCTTTTGAATGAGATGCAGTTTTCTATCGAGTGTCCTGCGATTCCTGCATGGTATTCACACTGAGCGTTTGTTCATACCACTTAGGATATAGGGGTTGTAACGATTTCAAGTAGAAAGGGGCTACGGCGTGGGCATCGAACAGATTTTTATGCAACTCCCTATAGGTCATTAGTATGGGAGTAAACTAGAACCTCTCTATATTTTGCTTTGTGTGGGCTCCTGCTTGGGTGAGGCTTGTTGGCCCGTGACCACCGCTCTCGATTGATTTATAGTGATTGGTTTTGCATAAACCCCGCTCACATTGCCAATCTTATTTTCTCTCTTCGAGGCTGACCTCCTGGAACTTTTCCCAACTTCTATTTTTTCGCACCTTATTGCATTCTCTATCCTTTCCCAGGACATCACTATGTCCGCTAAACTCTTAGTTGCACTTCCCAGCATGTGATTAATAAAAGGTGCATTTAGGGTATAAGCGAAAAGCATGGCCGTTTCTTTTTTCAGCAACGACGTTTGACTTGTGTAGCGACTTTTCTCCCCCTTTGGGCATATTTCTTGAAACTTTCGCCCGACTTCTTCTCCATGTTTTGTAGCGTGATCCTGTTAGGCGCTATATCAGTCACATGACCATAATGTTTCATGAAGGCTTGTGCTAAATCCTTCCATGATTTGATTTGAGTACAACTCAGCTAATTATACCATTTTGCTGCGGCCCTAGTCAAACTATCCTGGAAACAGTGGATCAACAACTGGTCGTTGCTGACATATCCCGTCATTCTTCGACAGAACATTATAATGTGAGCCTCAATGCAGCTGGTCCCATTATATTTTTCGAATTCTGGCATCTTGAAATTTGGTGGGAGTGCTAGATCTGGGACCAAACTCAACTTTTTAGCATCTACCTCGCATTGGTAATCAATGCTTTCAATGCTCTGAACTTCTCCTCCAACCATTTGCATCGATCCTCAAACTCCTTTGGGAGCTCCACCTTTGTTTTTTCTCTTTCCGCTGTATCATCGAAGTTAGGGACCATTGGTTTTGCCAAATTATCTCCGGGGTTAGAGCTCGAGCCTATCGAGAAATTTACCGGTGCTGAGGTACCGGATTGATATTGGGATTTGATGTTGACGAACACTCTTGGTGGTTGTATCTGGGAATTTACCGGGGCCAAGCTTGGAGGATAAGCAGAATCTTCATTATCATCTCCGGTATCTATAAGGCCCTTTCCTTTATCATGCTCTCTAGTCAACAATTGCGTTAACTGGCTCATCATGCTTCTTTGGGATTCTAGCATTTGATCCCTCATCTCCTGTTGGATCTTAGCCAACTGCTCTTGCATATGAGCTTGTAGCCGGTCCTGCATCTCCTTCTGCATCTGTTCTAACCTTTCTAACCTTTGATCCATAACTTTAGTTTTTCTTCGAGTGTAGTAGCGATGTTCCAGGGTAACTATAATATGATCTCTAGTTAATAGGGTTCTTTTATGACATTAATGCATATGGTGCGATATAATGCAAATGGATGAAATGCAATGCAAAGGCATGGAATGAATACAAAAAGAAAGAGAGATGTTGATTCTGAATTCAATTCCATTAAAAGAAATTTTCTAGAAAATAAATTTCTTTACATAAAGTGGATTACATATGCGGCTTTGTCCTCATAGTCCAAGTGAAAACACCAATCATTTTCTTCGTATCCGGATGTTATGGTCGAACCTACTTTATCACAAAATCCATTTTCCTATGACAAACTCTTCTATTTAGCAATCGAATATGAATCAACACCTCCTTTTTATGATGATGAAATGCAATGTAGTAAAAAAGAAAGTACGTTAGTATCATATACAGATGGTAAAAATCAAACACCTATCCAGGTAACTGCTAGGTTCAACATAGTTCAACCTAAAGTGGGCTCTTAGGGTTCACTATATGTGGTTTAGTTCTAAAGAGAGTGTACCTGAACCAGCAGGTTCCTCAATCCTCACCCATTATAGGCTCATATGGATCGAGTTTAGTTCAGGGGAATACATTTCCCTATGGCTATGCAGAGGTGAAAACCTCACGAAGACATAGGTACGATGTATCTTGGAAGCAGTCCACTAGTCCATGCGGAGGTGAAAACCTCACGAAGGCATAGTTTCTCACTCCCACCTAAAAGGTCTGGCCAGAACGATCATGCAATATGATGCAAGAGTATCCTACGAGACTCAAACCATAAGAAACATATGACACAACACAAACTCATGCAGTAAAAGAATCGTAATTTTCAAATTTGATTATCAACTTGTCAAAAGGACAGAAATTAATCAATTTATGGCTTGACTCTCTTAGGTCCCCAGTGATGTCACAAAGTTGTCAAAACCATTTTTTGTTTGGAAAACGAGCCGACTTTATTATATGAAGCATCCCACCGACCATGCAACTTTTCTAACGCCTTCTACTTAACTATCCAAGTCTTCCGGTAAGAGGGCATGTACCCCAATTGGCTACGTATATTGGTAATTAAGGCCGACGCTAAAGTCTTGGGATCCGCCTTCACCGTCGGTATTATTAAGTTAGTCAACATATCTGAATCCATCTTGGGATGATCTTGTGAAACATCTGTCAACGAAGTACGTTAAATAATGTAACATTACGTAATATCAGTATTATTTAAAAACCTTGAACACCTAGTGATACTATATCGGCAAGACATGTATGTGGATCTTTGTACTTTTTAATCTCCCACAAGCCTGTCCTTTTCCTCAATGAGGCCATGATTTTCCACGAACATGTACCGTCTTGCACTGCACACTTGGCCTCGTACTTATCGAGTTTGGATTTAACCACATTATAGTTAACCCCATTCTTGATGCTATATTGTTTCAATGCACCGAGAAAACTATCCTTGTTGGAAAACTCTTTACCAACTTCTAATTCACCCGAATCCAATGATGAACTTGTACTGTCGCGCATTCTGTGTGGTAGTTCAGGAAACTCCAATGCATCGCCTTGAGATAGATCGACATTATGCATGTGGGCTGGAGGCGAGTACGCCCTGAATCGCGGATCTTCTTCTTCTTCATATAAACCCCCTTCAACATTTTAGGGTTCAAAAAATAATGCAACTTCTGCACCATCGGGGCTGGGCTCTCGAGGTGGATCCATATCGGACTCATTATCTGACCCACAATCATCTGTAATGAACTAGGTCCCCTCGCCGGTGGATGTCGTGGGGAGTACATTATCCCTTTTTAAATAACTTTCGTAACATTCCCAATCATATGTGGATTGCCAACCACTAGAAGTTGATGATGTTCCCCAATACGTATTTCTAGCATCGAACGTCGAAGGAAGGATTTGCATGTCCATCCACCAACCGAGTGTCGTGCAGGGGTTGTGTTTTCTATACTAACACCAAACACAGGCGCTTTCGTATTCTTCCTCTCACTAACAGAGTGTCAACTTGGGGTCGTGTATTCCCCTCGAACAATAGTAGATGTTGAAGTCGAAGGAAGATCACTTGGCAATGAAAATTGTACATATACCTCAAGATAGGGTGATCCACTGGCAAGATGAGTCTCCACCATTGCCTCCAACCTCCGAGGACCTTTGATGTCGAATGAGTCATATCTCACGGGATCAAACGAAGCACAAAATCTATACTTAATAGGCTGAACTTTCATTGGCATTGTTCCGAAGATTTTACACCTAATTCTTTTGCGAAGTTCTATCAAATTTATGTTCTGGTTAAAAATCAGTCGCGCTGTGTTCTTCGATAAAAAACAACACCGTTTTCGTGTCACAAACCTCACCATCATATAAATAACAGCACTAATACGTTCACTCATCTTCAGTTTCTATTTTACTTTTGCCTCAATTTCTATTATGCAGCCTGAGAATGAAATTTGGCTTATTTATAGTCTAAGGACAATTAGGAACTTCTGTAGCAAAAGAGTGTCCACGTAGGAGCTCTTTTCAATACTCTTGCTAACAATGCATCCTGCTTGAAGCGTTTTGGTCACTATTTGTTCAAAAACATCTTCTCAAAATTATTTTGCCAGAGACTACAGTAGAAAAAGAAAGTCCACGTGGGAGCTTTTTTCAGTACTCTTATTGACAGTGCATCTTGCTTGAAGTGTTTTGGTCACAAATTGTTCAGAAACGTCTTCTCAAAATTATTTTTCCAGAGACTACTGTAGCAAAAGAGCGTCCACGTGTGAGCTTTTTTCAGTACTCTTCCTGACAGTGCATCCTGCTTGAAGCGTTTTGGTCACTATATGTTCAGAAACGTCTTCTCAAAATTATTTTGCCAGAGACTACTGTAGCAAAAGAGCGTCCACGTGGGAGCTTTTTTTAGTACTCTTGCTGACAATGCATCTTGATTGAAGCGTTTTGGTCACTATGTGTTCAGAAACGTCTTCTTAAAATTATTTTACCAGATACTACTGTAAAAAAAAACAAATAATTTTTATATTGCTGATATATTTTTTCTAAAACCCTAAACCTAAAATTATTTTAATTAATTAAACTTAAAATCTAGTTCATTAATTTTCTCCTAAAAAACCTAAACTCTAATACCTTAAAATTCCTAAACCGTAGCCCTAAAAACCTAAAAACCCATACCCTAACCCTAAAAATAGCTAAAAATCCTATCGAGTGGAAAGGGCAAAAACGCGTCCCCGAGAGAGCATTTTTGCCACATAATCAAAGCGCGCCCTCAAGGAAGCGATTTTGGTTGATGTGGCAGAAAACGCTCCCTAGGGGGCGCATTTTCCTGCTGCATCCCCTGAAAACACGCTGATGTGGACGCGTTTTCAGGGAAAATGGCCATTTTCGGTAAATAATTGCAAAACAGATCCTTTTCCGTAAATTTTATAAAAAAGGGTATTTTCTGGTAATTTTGCCCATAAAAATATAACGTGAAATTGATTTGAAAAGCTTTTATTTAAATATACTTAAAATTGTTTCGTCCTTGCCTGTCAATTTAAAATTTTAATCATTATTTGAGTACATAAACTTTTTTGTAAACAATTTAAAAAATTTAATCATTATTGGAGCACATTTGAAAGAAAATAGTTTTTATTTAATTATTTAAACCCAATTTGAGCATCTCTACTATAAATTAATAAATTCAACCCTAATGTTTTTAATATTAAAACTCAAATTGTGGAAACCCAAAAAATGCAAAGGACAAACCATAAAACAATCCTAAACACCATACCAATATGACATCGTCACATCAAAAGGATACAAATAAACTCAAAACATGAAAGAAAAAAGCTTATATAAAAAAGGAAAAAAAGAGAGAATAAAATGCTCAATGCTAAATCACCAAACCGGATAGACACAAAAATATTAAAACAAAACACAAAACACCACGTCATCACAAAAAATTAAGGTAAATTACATCATTAGTTATTAAATCATGAATAAGTTTTCGTTTTAATTAATTTGTTAAAAAAGTTACAATTTGATAACTGAATTATTTAAAAGTTTTCCTTTAAGTCATTGAATTATTCACAAGATTTATTTAAGTCACTAAGATGTTATTTAAAAAAAAAAGTTTTGCTAGTAAGCCCCAAGTGATGATTTGATGATCTGCAGATGGATAAGTACTCATTGAGAGTAGAACATACCTTAGAATAGACTGGGTACAATCTTATAACAGCTCAACACTTCGATGATGAATGGATGGGGAGGAAGATGGAACCCGGCTTATAGCAAGTGCAACGATGGGTAAAACCTAGGCTTTCCTTACCATACTTAGGTCTATAAATCCCACTAAGGGGATAGGGCCCCTTTGGACATACCTTAGAGCTTTTGTAGTATTCCAAAAAAATGCAGTAACTGTCTAGTCTCCTTTTCTTGGGTGGTGCACTCAAAAGTGCTACAAACAATCGGTTCTCTTTGTTTCTTGGGAGGCCCCATCTGTCTCATCTCTATTGCTATAGAAGATTCAAGCTCCTTTCTATGGTTGTTGAAACACCCCATACCTAGTCCGATTAGTGAACCTAAGTTATAAGGTGCTACATGTAAATACAGAATGTTTGATTACATTTCATAGTCCAAATATCAATTCCATATCAATTTATTCATATTTAATCATATACAACATACAATTCATTTGTTTTGGGTTTATATCGAACTTACGAAAGATTAAAACCAACTTGATATCAATCAATGATTAAATTGAAACAAAAATAGAAAGATAGGAAAATTTTACAAACAGGGGTCACACGCCCGTGTCTCCTGACTGTGTGAAGAGATTGTAACTGTGTGGGATGGGTTACATGACCATGCGAATGGCCATGTACACTTATCAAGGCTATTACATGACTATGCGAATGGCCATGTACACTTATCAAGGCTATGTGACAATAATTTGCAAGACAAGAGAGTTCAGTGTGAGTCAGGTCTTGAATCAAACTTTCCGATTAGATCTGATAGATGTTTGATGTTCCAAGATAGGGTCTGTATACCAAGAGATGATGAGCTTATTTGGAAAATTTTACACGAAGCACATGGTGGATGTTTATCTATTCATCCAGGCAGTACGAAGACGTATAATGACTTGAAGAAAATGTATTGGTGGTCTGGAATGAAAAAAGACATTTCGGAGTTTGTATTGAGATGCTTGGTTTGTTAGCAAGAGAAAGCCGAGCACCAAGTACCTTTAGGTTTACTTTAGTCTATGATGGTTCCCAAGTGGAAATGAGACAGAATTACTATGGATTTTGTAACGAGTTTTCCTTTGACACCGAGAAAGAAAGATGTTGTATGGGTTTTTGTAGATCGATTGACAAAGTCAGCTTATTTTATTTCAGTACGTACTAACTACTCACTTGATAAGCTAGCTGAGTTGTATATTTATGAAATTGTGAGATTGTACGGAGTGCCTTTCTCGATTATATCGGATAGAGATCCAAGTTCACTTCGCGGTTCTAGAAAAAGTTACAAGAAGCTTTGGGTACAAAATTGACTTTTAGTACCGCTTTTCATCCGCAAACTGACGGTCAATCTGTATGAGTAATTCAAATTCTTGAAGATATGCTGCGGTGTCGTATTCTTGAGTTCCAAGGTAGTTGGGAAAAGTATTTACCATTGGTGGAATTTGCCTACAACAATAGTTTTCAGTCGAGTTTGAAAATGGCAACTTATGAGGCATTGTATGGGTGTAAGTTCCAAACACTCTTGTATTAGACCGAACTCAGAGAGAATCAGATTCACGGAGTTAATTTAGTCAAGGAAATAGAAGAAAAAGTAAAGGTAATTCGTGATTGCTTGAAAGCTACATTGGATGACATTAAATCCTATGCAGATTTGAAACGGAAAGAGATCAAATTTTAGGTCGGTGATAAGGTATTCTTAAAAGTATCTCCGTAGAATAAAGTTTTAAGGTTTGGCCAAAAGGCAAATTAAGTCCACGTTTTATTGGACCGTATGAGATTACTGAAAGAATAGGGTCGGTAGCATATCGGTTGGCTTTGCCATTTGAGTTAGAAAAGATCCATGATGTATTCTACGTGTCTATTTTTTTCATTACCGATCAGACCCTTGGCATGTGATTTCACAGACAGAGGTGGAGATTCAATCGGATATAACTTATGGCGAAGAGCCCATTAAGATTTTGGCTTGGGAAGTCAAACAGTTGAGGAATAAAAGTATAGCCCTTGTTAAAGTATTATGGAAAAGACATGGGGTTGAAGAGGCTACATAGGAACCCGAGGAAGCCATGAGAAAATAGTACCCAAACCTTTTCACCAGTAAGATTTTCGGGGACGAAAATCCCTAAGGGGGGAGAGTTGTAACATCTCAATTTTGGGTCTAGTCGGAATAGTGGTTTCGAGACCACAAATCCAAAGTAGAAATATTTGTTTTATGATTGTTTTGAGGTCCATGACATGTTTTCATGATTGTGTGAAAGTTTCATGAAGAAATTTTATGAATAAGTGTCCAATTTGACTTTTTGGACTAAATTGCAAAAGTTGCAAAATATGAGATTCTAGAAGCTTTAAGTATGAAATAGATTTGGATTATTAATTAGAGGTCCTTAAATAGCAAATTCCCAAATTTTTATTTTTATGGACAAAAATAGGCATGAGTAAGTAAAATTTGAAAGTTTCGTAAAAAGGGTATTTTGGTCATTTGGATAATAAAATAATAAAAAGGGAAAAAGAAAGAAAAATTTTCTCATCTTCTACAAGTTGTGCCAAAAATTAGAAGAGCCATAGCTAGGTTTTTCTTCAACTTCCAAGCTTAATAGTAAGTGCATCCTAGCCCTATTTTTAATGTTCTTTACGTTTTTAAAGTTGTTATCAACCGATCTAGCTATTTCTACCATTTATTCTTGCTAGGGTTCATGTTTAAAAATTTACCCATGTGTGACATGCATGTGTTTTGATGTTTCGTGGTAGATTATGAAAGTTTAATGTGTAATAAACATCTTTTACTAAGTGATTTTTGATGAAAATACCTAAAAAGGACCTTTTTGTAAAAGTTGTAAAATAAGTAGTAAAAATCTAATTCGAAGGAAAATGTGGGCTGTTATGAGCATGTGTTAGGTTCGGCTATGCTTGGGTAACAAAGAAAATGGACACATTTCATGTTACGAGCCTAGGGACTAATTTGTCAATATGTGAAAGTTTAGAGACAAAAATATAATTTTGCCAAAGTATGGTTTTTGGAATGATTTGAACAATGTGATAATTAAATGAGCTAAATTTGCTATTATAGATCAAGAAAAACGGAGTCCGGACTTAGAACGGGGAAAGAACAAAGTTGTGGACTAAATCGAATTAGTTAGCCATATTTTGTATCGAGGTAAGTTCATGTGTAAATAATGCAACTTATATTATGTATTTAATATTTTGTTATTGCATGACTTGTAACGACCTCAAAAGTATGGGTATCGAATAATGAGTTATCGGGTCTTCATTTTTAGTAAACGGACTCGTAAAATATTTATTAAAAATATTTATAAAGTTAGTTAGTGTTTAATCAAGTTTTAATTAAGTGAATTTAGCTTAATTAAGAGCAATTAGTTAAAAAAAAGAAGACTAGATTGAAAAAGGTGTAAAAGTTTAATTATAAATTAAAGAAAATAAAAAAGACTAAAAAGGCAATTATGCTATTTTTAAATGTTGGTGGCATAAGCATAAAAATCTAAGATTTTTATGTGTTAAATATATATTATTAAATAACTATATTAATATAATATTATATTATATAATAAAGCAAAGAAATAAAAGAGAAGAAACAGAGAAGCAAACGAAACAGAGAGCAGGGGAAAGAAAGAAAGAAAGAAAAAAAGAGGAAAGAAAGAAGAAAAGGGAAAATTCAAAGTTTGAAACTTGGAAGTTTAATAGGTAAGTTAATTTAGCCATTCTCTTTTAATTTTGATGCTTTATAAGTTTTAGAACAAAGTTTTGTTGAATTAAGTTGAAATTCTGGAAATTCTTAGATTTTTAAACATGAGCTATGTGGATCAAATTGATGAATTAGGGGTTTAATTGATGGAATATCTAATTAGAAATTGATTTTTAGGAACTAAATTGTGAAAATATATGGAATTAAAGACTATTACTGAAATTCTAATTCCTAAAGGTTATAAAGCAGTTTAAAGTGATAGAATAAAGTGTTAATTGAGGAAAAATCAGCTCAATTGAGAAGTTAATTGAGCAGGGACGAAATTATCATTTATTGAAAGCTTAGAGGAAAAATGGTAATAAACAGTTTGCACTAAAACAGTTTTGGACAGCAGCAGTAGACTTACTTTGAAAAATCACCATAAATTGTAGAAATCGAATTAGAAGATGAAAAAAATATGAAATTAAATATTATTGAGTCTAGTTTCTCATAGAAGAAACAGTGTAAGCAATGGATATGTAAATCATGAGATATAATGAATTTTGTGAGACTGGTTCAGATTGATTTCGAGATCCCCTGCTCTAAATTTAGAAAATCATTAAAAATTGTACAAAAATAATTAGGGGATATAATTTATATAGTTAGATTCCTTAAGGAGTCTATTTTAGAAAAAATAAACTATAACATCATTTGAATTCTGTACAAAAAGATAATTAAATTTTAGCAAAGAGTGATCAGAACTGTCAGACAACAGAATAGGGGTGATTTTAAAGAATAAAATGTACTTATTGGCTAAATCAAAAATTCTGAAAATTTTATGGCACGAAGATATGTGAGTCTAGTTTCATATAAAATTTACGGATCTTAATTTGGAATTCTGTAACTCAAGATATAGATAATTTAGTGACAATGACTCAGGTAGACAGCCTTGAAAGAACTTATAAGTAAATAATAGAATTGTGTGTAAGGAATGTGGAGTAAAGAGGAAGAGTAGGGAATCGAATAAAATTCAATTATTTATTGAGATTTAATGTTGTAATTAATAATTTAAATCATTATTATTTCCGTAGCAAATAAGGAATTCGAGACATTGAGCAAGGAAGGAAAAGAGAAAAACAAATGAGAAGTAAAAGCGAGAAATTCATGTTAGTATTACTATAATTCAAATTTGATTATTTGCTAAATTTTAAATTAATATATGTATATATGATATTAAGTGATAAATATGTATTGGAATTGAATTTATTATTAGTAATTGTTGAATTTTGAATAATACGTTTAGTAAATAGAAATAAGCTTAATATTGATGTTGAATTAGATAAAACTGAATTAAATTGTGACTTGAATGAAATTGAAATGAAGTTTGAATATGTATGAGCATATGATGATATATTGATTAGAAAGTGGAAAATGAATTGAATTGATTATATATATAAATGAATGGAATGGAAATGTGAAAAGTGATTTGAAATTGAATCAAATTGAATTCAATGTGATTATTTGAAATGTATATGGATTGAAAGTATGAGGAAGTGATTGAGTTGAAATGTGACTTGAAGTGAATTTATGTGACTTTGTGAATTTGTTATTGTGATTGAACTGAATCCGAATGATTATGATCAATTGAAAGTGAAAGTGATATGGATATGTGATTTCGATGCCCTGTTAACTAGTTGGGCTAGGGTGGATATAGTTGGCATGCCATAGGATTGGAAGAGTTCAGGGATTTTTCGACCTCGAGTCGGTGAGACATTGGGTGTCACTATTTTGCTTCGGATAGATTCGATGAGGTACTGGGTACCACTTTACTTCGGCTAGACCGATGAGACACTGGGTGTCACTATATTGCTTCGAACTATCCGATGAGGCACTGGGTGCCAATCTGGTGTGTGAGTTGGAATCCATGTATACGCCGAGTCCGAGTCAAGTTAATAGGGGTAAGTAAGTAAAATGATAAATTTCGAATAAATGTGATTAAGTTATTGAAAGAAATAAGAAAGTGAATTTCTGAAATAAAATATAAAATGAGATTTATGATATGAAATTGAATGCATGAACCAAAGGTTCATGAAATGTTCAAAATAAATTGTGAATTGAAATATTATATAAGATGGAGAAATGAAACTAAAGTTCAGTTTTGCTTGAAATGATATAAATAATATAAGAAGTTAATTGAAAAGAATAATATAATTGAATTATATATATATTTTGAGTAAGAATTTGATGTGAGAAAATGAAATTGAGATATGAGATTTAGAATATGGACCAAAGGTGTATGAATTAAATAAAATTTAAAGCGAAGATATAATAAATAAACTAGTGACATTGTTATTGTTGAGATATGACTTTAGTAAACACAAATTGCAATAGAATTAATATTTGAATCATGAATAAAAATTTAGTGAATTGCAAATGATATGAAATGAACTAATGAAATGAAATGTGGAAAATAATAATGATAATAAAATTCTATGAAAATTGGATAGTGAAATAATGTATAAATCTAATTAAATACAAGCCTTGAAATAATGTTTATTATATTAGATGATTTAATTTAAAGAATAAAATAACTATTAAGTAATTGTATCATAAATTGAATGTATATAAGTTATTATATAATTTGAATTATGGTAATACCATTGAGTATACCCTTACTCAACAGTCACGGTTGTTTCCGCATGTGAGTTAATTGAAAGTCGGTGTCCGGTCCGGCATCCGAGTAATCCCGACCTCATAGAGAATTTTGAGTAATGTACTCTTCTTGATAATGGTGGCATGTACCTAGGTTGTAATATCCCGGATTAGGGCTTATGCACTTTTTCTAAATTATATGAAATAGCATGTCTTATGTGTTATGAATGTGTTATGTGAATTTTAGAATCTTGAAACATAAGGAAAATACCTTAAAAAATATCGAGTTTTAAGTCTAAAAGAGGAACTGAAGCAAAGTGGCCTTAAGAAAATAAATAAGGAAATATGACATATAATTGGGCTCGAGTTTGGACTTTAAAACACAGGTTAGGTGGTGATAAATAAGTGTTAGTAGTAAATGATGTTGGATTATTAAATTAGTAGCAAGTTGGGCTTGCGACCCAAAAATTAGTAATGCTAAATTGGGAATGAGGGTGGCGTTACTTAGGGGATAACTTGGGCCTAGTATGGCCACATGAAGCCCAAAATAATGGGTTAAAATTCGGCACTCCTAAGGTAAGGAGATGGACGTCATAGGAGACCGAGGAAGGAGTTTAAGTTGAGGTCAAATTCTTTTGGAATTTCAGCTAAGGTAGGAAAATAAGGATATGAGAGTGATGGCCAAGAAGGGACTCTAGGCTTAGTAATTTGGCAAAAGGAGGAAAACTAAGGCCATTCAACATTCTTTCTTCTCCTTTTCTCTCTGTGAATTCTCTCGCCATTATTCTTCTTTTCTTTTCAATTCTCCACAAAGCCGAAAACACAAGTAGTTATAGCCGAATTTCCCCTCTACCTCTCTCAAAGACTTCTTTTTCTTTTATCTGTTCTAGCCAAATACCCTCCTCTCAAAACCCCCATAGCCGAATCTCTCTAAGCCTCAAAGTCGAATCTACAAGGGGTGGTTTAGTTTCCCGAAGGTGCACCATAGGCCGCATGTTCCTTAGTAATTCGGTAAGTTTTGGGATTTCTTTCCTTTGTGATTTCTTCTTTTCTTTTCATCAAGATCTAACCCGAATCAATTGTCTATGCCTATCAATTCCTTCTCTTTATCTCTAGAAGCCGAATCTGTTTTACAATAGCGGAAGTGTCGATTTGGAAAAGTGAAGGTGAGTGGTTGATGGTAGGTGGCGAATGGCCCTTTTACATTCTTTTCTTTTGGTGAATTTAACTATGGACATTTAAGGCGATCGACGAGGGTATACAAGGATTTGGGATTTCAAATCGCAAGGTAGGTCCTAATGTACAATCGGCCAAGGCCTATTTAGGAACTTAAATTTATTTCTTACTTCGGTTAAAAGCCGAAAACTAACGTGAAGTGATCTAGTGCTTAGCCGATTACAAGAAGGAACATAGCAAAGTTTGGATTTGATCCTTAATCCAATCGGCCACAAGGTAAGTTTTGGTTTCGATAGTCCTTCGGGATTTAATTAATTAGCGAATAGGCTTTGCTAATATAATGGCCGAATATAGGAAATAAAGATCTAAGCAGTAGATTGGAATTTTCGGGATTTGGAGTGAATTTGCTAAGTAAATCGGTGTGTACCCACACTAAATCTTGATAGATTCTGACTTTAATTTATTATATGTGCTAATATAAAAGTGTAAGATTATGGCTAAGGTACCATGTAATGGTACAAAGTACTCAGGTACGTTTTCCTACTCCTACTATGAGTATGATAAGTTTTGCTATGGCATATACATGAAATAATAAGAATGTGAATAAGGAATATGATATGGTTAACGCATAATTGTATGACATGGGGCATATGGGTGATATGTAAAGGGGAAGTGAATTGGTGGTTTTATACCCCAATATAAGTATGTGGTGACTTATGTCACAATATAAGAATGTGGTGACTTTTGTCACAATATAAGAATGTGGTGACTTATGTCACGAATTTATATATGGTGGCTATGCCACGAAATCATAAGGGCGATGAGCACGTCGACTGCAGTGACTGCCTTCAATGATGTGTAGCGGATGGAGGGTTGACTTAGTAGTCCCCATGGTGTGATGGTTGGTACGGGAGACGTGTAGCGGATGGCATTTAGGTTTGGGTTCAGGTTTCCATCATTATTTATGCTTTTATATTTGTATGTATGATTTTGTATGCCATAATCTATTGGGCCTTAGTGTTGTGGTTACACATTGAGTCTGTTTGACTCACCCCTTGTGGGAATATTTTTCAGGTGATGATCAGTGATGGATCGGGTCGGTAGGAGCTCAGTGGAGGCCATGCAAAGCCCAGAGACTGCTTTGTTTTATTAGTTTTCTTTCTATATTTAAGTTTGAATTATTTCGGGTTTATTTGATGTAATAAGGCCTTCGGAACTAAATTGTCAAAAATGTTTTTAAATTACTTAGTATGATCCAAATATTATCAAATTAAAGTGAAAAATAAATTTTTCTTAAGTGATGATATTAAATGTTTTAACACCTAAGCGACATGGGTTTTAAAATTCGAGCCCAACCCAAATCAACTACTGATTTCAAAAACACACAAGTTTTTAACAAAGTTTCAAACAAGATTTGAATGGATTTTCTTTAGAAGCATGCCAGATCCGGTCAGGGCTTGTGGGCCAAGTTTGGGGTGTTTCATAGGTAATGAACAGGTTGAGTATATGTGCCTTATAATTTAGAAAAAAATTTAAAAAATGTTTGAAAATGTTCTAAGTATTCGAATTAGTCCCGGACCATTCCTGTCGAAGATTCATATAAGGGACTATAAAATTATTTTATATTATGATTGATAATAATTGTGTATTAATTGTAAAGTTATCTGATTGATTTGGTAGCACTCCGTAACCCTAATCTGATGATAGATTGGGGTTAAGGGTGTTACATGACTTGTACAATTATCATTATGGATTCGTTCGGCAAAGATTTGATATGGCGAAGCTCCCGTTTGAACCTTATAGGAATAGTTAGGATACAAATGTCATGACATTAGGGTTATGGGTTTACATGTAAGACCATATCTGAGATATGGCATCGTTTACAAAATTTTGTGTAAGACCATGTCTGGGACATGGCATCGATATGAGAATATTGTAAGACCATAGCTGGGCTATAGGCATGATATGTGATCCTATGTAAGATCATATCTGGGGTATGGCATTGGTATGATTCTATGTGTATGGTATTCCCGAGTATCCTTTAGTATTCCAAGTGGTTCAACGGGTATTCCAAAGATTATGTCAACGAGATGACAAGGTATGATCATGTTGAAAGGGTACATGTATGTACACAAAGCTCATAAATATTGAGATTATAAATCGATGAGACCTTAGTAAGAAGTGAATGAATAAATCATGATCACGAGTTCTATTCTACATTATGTAAATGACACGATTTAAAATGTATCTATGATACTTGACAACATTGTGATAGATTATATTATGTTATGTGTACAATAATGCATAGTTAATGTTGTTAATTATTTACATGCAAACTTACTAAGCTTTATGCTTACTCCCCTTTCTTTTCCATTTTCTTATAGTATTGCCAAGCTAGCTCGGGGACCGAAAGACGTCGGAGACTCGATCACACAATAAATTGGAACCTTTGGGTATAGTTAGTCTCAACATTTTGAGTATGGCATGTATAGGGACTTGGTCTTTTGTTATATGTCATATTGGTTTAATCAAATGTATCACTACACCAAAACAGACTTTTAGCGGCGTTTTTAAGCGCCACTAATACGCAAAAAACGCCGCTAAGGAAACCGCCGCAAAAATTAGTGGCGTTTTCTGTGAAAAAACGCCGCTATAGGTCTGGGCTTTTAGCGGCGCTTTTAAAAAAAATGCCGCTATAGACAGGGGCCTATAGCGGCGCTTTTTAAATAAACGCCGCTATAGGTTTGGGCCTATCGCGGTGCTTTTTAAATAAACGCCGCTATAGGTTTGGGCCTATAGCGGCGCTTTTAAATAAAACGCCGCTATAGGTAGGTGCTTTTAGCGGCGCTTCTAAAACAAACGCCGCTAAAGGCATGGGCTTATAGCGGCGCTTATGAGACAAACGCCGCTATAGGTATGGGCTTATAGCGGCGCTTATGAGACAAACGCCGCTATAGGTGTGGGCTTTTAGCGGCGCTTATGAGACAAACGCCGCTATAGGTGTGGGCTTTTAGCGGCGCTTATGAGACAAACGCCGCTATAGGTATGGGCTTTTAGCGGCGCTTATAAAACAAACGCCGCTACAGGTATGGGCTTTTAGCGGCGCTTATAAAAAAACGCCGCTATAGGTATGGGCTTTTAGCGGCGCTTATACAACAAACGCCGCAATATGTAGGGGCTTTTAGCGGCGCTTGTAGAGAAAACGCCGCTATAGGTGGGGCTTTTAGCGGCGCTTTTGAAAAAATGCCACTAATTTGCACAGATCTGCTGTGCACTTTTTTCCCAATATCCTACCCTCCCTGCAGTAAAAACCAGCCAAAAACAGCAACAATTGCATATAATTTCGACCCAATGCAGCAAATAAAACATTTAAATCTCAGTAAAAGCATTAAATCTAAACAAATACTTCAAATTTAATAAAAATATATGATATTTATTAAAAATGAAGCATAATTCAAACAATTCTTACAAAATGTTTAAGCTGTAAAATGTTGAAAAAAATCTTACAACAAGAAAAGAAATGTCTAAGAGGCGGCCTCTGCATCGCTCTTTGGAACAACTTCATCATAGCTGCAGTTGTGGTGGAGTTCTTCATACTTTACTTCTCGCTTTCTGCCTCCTGCTGCAACCTCCGCTCTAAGTTGAGCAACATGCTCGCCTCTCTCATTCTTGCCTCCGCCTCCTCGCTGCTTTGCCTCCGCTCTAAGTGAGAAATTTGCTCGGTGTGCTCACTTCCATCGAGATATCTGGTCTTTCGGTCTCGAACTTCAAGACGAGATTGACTCCGGAAGGCATGTATTGTCGGAGCGGATCAAAATATTGGGCCTGAGTAACACCGATCCTTGACATCGAACTCGACCATACCTTGTAAGACCCAAAATATTAGTGATAATTACATTATAAATATACTCAAGATTAACAAAACTATCAATCGAAGCAATCGTACCTTTGGGACCCAAAACATCGGTCATAATTACATTATCAATCTCGTCGAGATTAATAGAACTGTCAGACGAAGCAACCGCTTCATACTCCGCCTTCTTCTCCTTTAGTTTATCCTAATAAATCAATAAAAGAGTTAGAAACGAAATATATAATAAAAATGAATGGAACATAACTTAAAATTAGAAATTTAAAACTACAAGCGATGAATTAAACCATTATAATTAAACATTATAAATATTTATAAAAATCAACTTTTATTAAATAAATATACAAAAATTTACGCGACCTTGGATGTCATCGGAGATCCATCCTTCTTCCTATCGTAATGTCAAAAGTTGAAGCCGTCCAACTTTTTGACTGATTTAAACTTCCTACATTATAGCGAGAAAAATATAAGTTAATAGTATAAATCATTAATATTTGAAAGAAGTAATAAATTACAATACCTCACCTCGACCACACAAGCAAAACTTCGGAACCGCTGGTGTGCATGAATTGTTGTTTTCATCTTTGCTTGTTCCAACTCGCTCACGGTCCTACATAATGGGATTTGAATTATTTATATAATAAATCGATAAACCGAAAAATTTCTAAGACTTTGAAAGTCGTAATACCTCTCCTTTCTTTGAATTCGAATCTAACTTGATCTTCCCATTGGTACCTCAACATTCCGTGGGACATTTATGATTTTAAATCGAGGTGATGTCTTTCTTAAAATATTGTTTTTTTAGGGTGCTTTTATTGTCTCTCCATTTTTTACCCAACATCTTCTTAATATAGTCATCGGAGACCTCTAAAGCAAATCTACCCTGACAATTTTTTTTAAAAAGTTAATATAAATGAAGGTTAAATGAAAGTATTATAAATTACATTCACCTTTTATTACCTTAATATTTTCGAGAGCCTGATTTTTGTTGGCATCAGGCATGTGATGCCATGATTCGTAGTTAATGGGCAACATATTCGAATTTCGTGCTATAACGCCCAAATAGCCTGCCAACAATCGAGCTTCAGATCCGATAGGCTGACCATGATCGTTTCTCCTTACTTCAACACTCTGGGTAGGCTGTAAGTCATATAAATCTGTAAGCAACGTACGTCCCCGAAGTTCTCTGCGTCCCACCACCCTCAGCTGAAAAATGATATATTATTATATTAAAATTGAAAAATGAATCAATAATAAAATTCAACATGCATGTAAAATAAACTTAACATTACTTTGGAATTCTCCATGCTCGTCATCTATGTGCAGCGAGTAAAAGATCCAACAAGCGTATCCATCCACTATTTACGTCTTCTGAATTTGGAGTATAATTTCTAATATTTAAACCTCGTAATCGTCTTCTAGGCATTTTTCCTGCAATACACATAAAATAGTTCAAAATTTTAGTAACAAATAACAACAATAATAGGACATTTAAAATAGTTAAATTATATAACATGACCAACATGAAAATTATAATATTACATATAAATAATAAATCATTAAATCTTACTACATCATATTTCAGTAAATATCTTCGTCCACATCTGACGAACCCATTGAAATTGTTGACTAGTACTAGGGATATTTTCGATTAAGTCTTGTTACGGAAAAGGCAAAGTTTACGATCTTTCGACTATGTCATCTCTACTTCCACCGCCAATGTCGAACAAGTCTCTAGGGTGTTTCAAGTACAACGTACCAACCCTCATCGTTGGATCTTCTGAGTAAAAACTTGTTTAACTTGAGAAGAAAACACATACGGCTCGTCCATCGGTTGTTCTCGGTGTGAATCAATCGAGAGAAATTCACCATTGTAAAGCCATATTGATCGTTTTTAATTTCGCGAGCCGTATTCACATCAGCCCAATCACCTCGAAATAAGACAACTTTGCAATTGCCATAATAATCCAACTCAATGATGTCAGTAATAAGTCCGTAATACTCCAGATTCCCCTCGACCGGATTACTGTCCCTAGCACTAGCATAACTTGTAATCGAAGAATTAACAACAATTCCACAATTTTGGGTTCTCCTCAATCTCTCGCGATACCTTGTATGAAATCTGTATCCGTTGATGAGAAAGCCATTATATCTTTTAACTATTCTGTTTGGACCTTGTGAAAGCCATTTAACATCGTCATTTACTTCATTCCGGCTCCAAACCTATTGATGGAAAGTAAACCGAGTAATTATGAATGTTATGAGAAAACATTATGACTTGTCAATGAAAAGCGAAATTGCATACCATTTGGCTTAACCATTCATGGAATGTTTCGTGAACAACTTATTAATTTCTCGTCGATTTAATCTTGGGATCGTGAGCGAGCTCTTAATATTTGTTTGTACTCACTATACGGTAAAAAGGTTTTACTTTGTTAGAAGACAAACAAATTATAATTGATGAGTATTTATCAAATTCTAGAACTTACATCCGAAATGGTTCCATTGCATCGTGATGAAAAAGAATGTATCGATGTGCTTGGACCCACGATCTATCATCTAATTCTACAATTTCGACTTTACCGATCGGTTCTCTGAAACTTTGAAATAAATAAGTGTCGACCAAATTATGATCCGTGAGGCCGACATTTCTACTTGGTACATTTATTCTTGTTTCAACATCTTCCAAATACCTCGAGCAGAAAGTCATACATTCCTCTGCCAAGTAGCCCTCGGCAATTGATCCTTAGGATAACGCTTATTGCGGCGAGATGACTTCAATTTGGAAAGGAACCTAAACACGGTATACAACATTAACAAAAGTTGCAACTAAAGGCATTGAGCTGAATGAAGGAATATTTTACAAATAAATTAGGACCTTTCAATGGGATACATCCATCGATAGAAAGCAGGTCCACCAAGAAGTGCTTCACGCGGAGATGAATTAACAAGTGCACCATAATAGTGAAGAAGGAAGGCGGAAGATCTTCTCCAGATTGCATAAAGTCAATGCGGCTCGATCTTGTAGTGTCTCAAGTTCTTGAACATTCAAAACTTTACCACAAATGCCTTTCATTATATTTGGCGGTTCAATTACAGGAGCCGTCACCTTTTTCGACATACAACACCACATAGCAAGCTGGCGATAAGTCTTGCATCAAGATGTGATAGTCATGCGATTTTAAGCCATATAGTCTTCGATCCTTAAGACTCAAACATCGCGATATATTTGATGCATACGCATCCGGACCTTTATATCCTTCAACACGTCACAGAACACTTTTTCTCCGTCTTTGACATTGAAAAAATAGCGGTGACAATCGATATTTCATATTCGGAAGTTCTGGGGATGAAGCTCACGTCAATTCCATGTGGACTAAATCAAGTCGACTCGAAGATTATCTTTCGATTTTCCATCGACATTCAAAATAGTCCCAATGATGTTCTCGCAGACATTTTCTCTATGTGCATGACATCAAGATTATGGCGTAAAATCGATGCTTCCAATAAGGTAACTCGAAAAAATACTTCTTTTTTCCACAAGTCCGCCTCATGAGGATCATCCTCTTCATCGATTCATCATCGATTCATCCGTACATCTTCTATTTCTTTCTGGGTTAGCGGTTGATTCACTTTCCATAAATGAAATTCATATCTTTTAACATTAAGAATATTTGGATCCACCGGTTCATGCGGAGGAGCTGATGCGAACTCTTGAGTACCATCAAACCGAGCATTCTGAAATCTAAATGTATGATTTTCCGGTAACCACCGAGCGATGCCCCATGTACGAGAACTTCTTCCCATTATATAACCATTGCGAGTATGTTTGCAAGACTAACACGGACAAGTATAACGTCCCCGTACTCCAACCGGATAAATTAGCATAAGCGGGAAGTCGTTAATAGTCCACATTAAAGTCGACGTAAATTAAAATTCTCTTTTCTCATTGCATCGTATGTCCGAACACCAGCCCATAGTTGTTTTAACTCCTCAACAAGTGGCTGCAAATAGACGTCAATATCATTCCCGCCCTTTCTCTCGTTATAATCATAGACAAGATAAAAGAAGATTGTTTCATGCAAACCCATGGAGGCAAATTGTAGGAACAAGCACCACAGCCAAAATCTTGTCGTTGTGCTCATGAGTTTGTAAGTGGTTAAATCCATCGGATGCTAGCCCAAGCCTCACACTCGAGGATCGCTTGCAAAGCTTGGAAATTTTGAGTCAAAAGATTTCCAAGCTAAAGAATCTGAGGGATGCCTTAACAACCCATCATCTGTTTGTCCATCCCGGTGCCACGTCATTGATTCAGCTGTCTTCGACGACATGAAAAGCCGTTGAAGCCTTGGTATTAGTGGAAAATACCGCAAAATCTTAACTGGCTGCTTCTTTGATTGTGTATCGTGTTCAGCCTCGTTATCGTCCTCTCAGATTTCTATTAATCCAACGGATTGGCGCATACATGACAAACTTTGTTGGTTTATCCGGTCGCCCTAATACAACATGCAATCATTTAGGCAACTGTGAATTTTGTTGTAGCCAAGGCCCAAATCCTTTATCAATTTCTTTATATCTTTGGAAGATTGAGGATTTTTGCAAGCGGAACATTTCTTGCGAAACTCTATGACATTGTCAACGAGTTTCGGTCCACCCCCAACATTTCAAGTGAAAAAACGAATCTGTAATGACAGTTTGAAAATTTTGATCCTCATACGCTTCTTCATTCATTTCACCAAGTAACGTGTAGAATCTTACCGCTTCTTCATTTGGTCGTTCATCTGTACACTTCTTCCCTTCGGTGAAAGTATTTCCAACAAAATTATGATCATCGGTTGCACCCAAGTCGTGAAAACGACCAAACCATCACTACGCATATTAAAAGCATCCCGCAACATGTTTTCCATGTTATCGTCTCTAACATTCGATTGAAAGCGGATGATGATACCCAGATTCATCGATGAAGATGCTACACTAGGTGTACACTCTCCATGGAAAAACCATATTTTATACCCCCGGACAAAGCCATCAACAACTAGATGTTCGTAGACCACTTCACGACAATGCCAGTTAATATTGCAACACTTCTTACACGGGCAAAGAATCATATTCTCTTGGCTTGCATTTTGAAATGCGAAATTCGTAAAAGTTTCTACTCCATTTCGATAACCGTTGCTTACCCTTGACAAATTCGTCCAAGTCCTATCCATTTCAGTAGTTGTTGAAGTCTAATGTTGACAATAAATTACACGGCTAAATTGTTAATTTATAATTTACGTAAGTAATGATAATTTCATATATATAATGAGTACTATGTAAGTATTATGTAAGTTATGTATTATGTAGGTTATATATTATGTAAGTTATGTATTCTTTAAGATTCAACATACGTGGCATTGTTACACCTAGGAGGATCCGTTATATCTAACGATGAGATATAAGGCAACCCGTCAGGTTTCCACCCTATATACTTTGAATCTCTTTTTATTCTATACAAGTATTATGTAAGTTATATATTATGTAAGTTATGTATTCTTTAAGATTCAACATACGTGGCATTGTTACACCTAGGGAGGATCCGTTATATCTAACAGTGAGATATAAGGCAATCCGTCAGGTTTCCAGCTTTTATTCTATACAAGTATTATGTAAGTTATGTATTATGTAAGTTATATATTACGTAAGTTATGTATTCTTTAAGATTCAACATACGTGGCATTGTTACACCTAGGGAGGATCCGTTATATCTAATAGTGAGATATAAGGCAACCCATCGAGTTTCCAAACCTATATACTTTGAATCTCTTTTATTCTATACAAGTATTATGTAAGTTATGTATTATGTAAGTTATATATTATGTAAGTTATGTATTCTTTAAGATTCAACATACGTGGCATTGTTACACCTAGGGAGGATCCGTTATATCTAATGATGAGATATAAAGGCACTCGTCAGTTTCAAACCTATATACTTTGAATCTTTTTTATTCTATACAAGTATTATGTAAGTTATGTATTATGTAAGTTATATATTACGTAAGTTATTTATTCTTTAAGATTCAACATACGTGGCATTGTTACACCTAGGGAGGATCCGTTATTCTAATATATATTATTATTATTATTATTATTATTATTATTATTATTATTATCATCATCATCATCTTTATTGTTATCTTTATCTTTATTATTATCTTTATTATTATCTTTATTATTATCTAACATATTATTATTATTATTATTATTATTATTATTATTATTATTATTATTATTATTATTATCTTTATTATTATCTTTATCTTTATTATTATCTTTATTATTATCTTTATTATTATCTTTATTATTATTATTATTATTATTATTATTATTATTATCTTTATTATTATCTTTATTATTATCATTATTATTATCTTTATTATTATCTTTATTATCTTTATTATTATCTTTATTATTATCTTTATTATTATCTTTATTATTATTATTATTATTATTATTATTATTATTATTATTATTATTATTATCTTTATTATCTTTATTATTATCTATTATCTTTATTATTATCTTTATTATTATCTTTATTATTATCTTTATTATTATTATTATTATTATTATTATTATTATTATTATTATTATTGTTATCTTTATTATTATCTTTATTATTATCTTTATTATTATCATTATTATTATCTTTATTATTATCTTTATTATCTTTATTATTATCTTTATTATTATCTTTATTATTATCTTTATTATTATTATTATTATTATTATTATTATTATTATTATTATTATTATTATTATTATTATTATTATTATCTAACATAATTATATCTTTATTATTATTATCTTTATTATTATTATATTATTATTTATTATTATTATTATTATTATTATTATTATTATTATTATTATTATTATTATCTTTATTATTATCTTTATTATTATCTTTATTATTATTATTATTATTATTATTATTATTATTATTATTATTATCTATTATTATCTTTATTATTATTATTATTATTATTATTATTATTATTATTATTATTATCTTTATTATTATCTTTATTATTATCTTTATTATTATTATTATTATCTTTATTATTATCTTTATTATTATCTTTATTATTATTGTAGAGCCCAAATTGCGGGCCCAATCAAAATAATAAAAAATTTTACAAGCCCAATCAAAAATAATAAAAATTTTTACAATCCCAATCACAAAAATAAACAGCAAGCCCAAAACAACCCAACTATCAGAAAACAAAAAAAGACACAAAAAAAAAACCCTAGACGTTCGACTCGACCCACGACTTCGACCCTCTTATGCGCCTCTGCGCGCTTGACCATCCGCTCCGTCCGACCAGCTCCTCCACCACCACCTGCAAACAAAACAAAAAGGATAGCAACAAGAAATAGCAGAATGAAAGCAAGAAAAATCAATATATTATGTTTTTTTCATTCGGCTATATAAGCCACAAAAATCATTGTAAGGGGGAGGTCTCGAAAAAAAACAGAGAGTATTGTATTCGATATACAAGCCAAGCAAAAAAAACGATTGTAAAAAGAGCCTTTCTTTTGTTTCGAAAAAAAAACAGAGACTAAGAATACAAAGAAATCATCGAAACCAGAGCAAAAAGCAATAAAGGTTGATTTTTTTTATACATTTTTTTATTAGATAGCAAACTTTTCCTTTCTTTTAATCTATTCATTGTTTTATATTATTTTATTATTTTTTATTTTATATAAAGAAAGGAGACTAACTGAACCCGGGTGGCGTCGAGTCCCTCTCCGTCGTCGGCCGAACTTCGAGAACAAGCAGGAGGTTTTCTTCTTACGGTTTTTCAAAACAAAAAATAAGTCGATAAATAAAAAAGAAAACAAAACAAATATTTAAAAAAAACATACCATTTTGATTTTCCTACCACCGTGTATACGGTGGCAACAACAACGCATGCGTGACTGATTAAACGGAATCCCTCAGAGATCCTCCTCTCGGATCTGCGGAGGGAGAAAGGAGAAACTCTCCTCCTCTTTTTTTAAAGGTGCGCAAATGAAAAAAAAGGAAAATTTTGAATTTATAAAGGCTACCAAGCAGCGTCGTTTAGGGCACGTCTGATGCCCTAAACGACGCTGTCGTTGCCGTGACCATGAGCGACCCGACCGCTCCAAAGGATCCGCGTGTTTTAGAAAAAATGGAAAATTCTGTGCGATCCTTCCGCATTTTTATTTTTACAATCAAGTTTTAAATATTGCTATTTGGCCCGAAGTCTCATGCGATTCTGATTTAGTCCCTATAAAATGCCGCGTTTAATTGTTTTGGGTAAATTTAGCTCCCCAGTCCCCATATTTTTAGCAGCATCACAATGGGGTCCTCTTGCCCTTTTCTTTTATTATAAATCTACCCTTAATTCTATTTTTAATTCAATTTGGTCATCCCTTTAATTATCATTGTTATTTAATGTTTTATTGTTTATTTCTTATTATTATTATTATTATTATTATTATTATAATATTACTATTGTTATATTATTATTATTATTATTATTATTTCATTCCTCTATTATCCTCTACTATTATTACTTTATTATTATTACTATTATTATCATTTCATTTTTACTTTTGTTCATTTATTTACTAATATATTTACTATTGTTATTTTTATTATTTTATTATCACTATATTATTATTATTAATATTATTATTATTATTATTATTATTATTATTATTATTCTATTCCCTATTATTAATTATTATTATTTACTATTATTATTACTTTATTACTAGTATTATTACTATTTTATTTTATTATTACTACTCTTATTTATTTTATTATTGTTCATTTGTTGATGAGTTATTATTTTCCATTATTAATTGTTTAATCTTCACCATTTATGAGTTTTGTTTTATATTATTTTATTCATTATTTATTTATTCGTTATCTTATTTATCTATTTGTCATTTCGTTTACTTATTGTTTATTCTTTTATTGCTCCTTACCTTTTTTAATACTTTAAAACACTTTAAGTACCTATCATATTTTTTAATCTTTATTTATTTATCGTTATTATTATTATCATCCTGTTTGTTCCTATGATTTTATTATTGTTGTTCTTATTTCACTATCTATTGGTTCATTCGTTTATAAGAATTAGATTTATTCGTGCATTCGCTTCATTTGTTAGTATCCCTACTTTGTTTAATATTAATCAATCAAATTTTCAAAAATAAAGATGATGTTGGTGTTTGAAAATTCGGAAGATCGAGCCTTAACTTCTTTGGGTTAGGTTTTCCTCGTTTATGTTAAACAACGGATATCTCCTTTTAAGTCACGATTTTCTCGTTTAATCTAGATGACTGAATGCCCTTTTTAAACAAATACATTTCTAAACAAAAGCTTAATCTAGGAAATTTGAAATGTCGTGCCTAACTTCATTGGACTCGACATCTAGATACTTGAGATAAGTTTTTTTCCTAAAATAGAGGCAATCTTAGTATTTGAAATCTCGGAAATCGAGCCCTAACTTCATCGGATTCCGATTTCCCATTTGACGAATAAATGGAAGATCCTCTTCAAATAAAACCAAGTTTCAAAAGGCGAGCTTAGTTTGGGAGTTTAAAGCATTGTGCCTAACTTCTTGGACATGATGCTTTACCTCTTGAAGATAAGAAAGTCTTAACGTCCTTCAATTTTAAAAATAAAAGCATTGTATTTTGAATCCTTTAAAGTTTTCAACAAATAGGACATCGATCAATCGGTTTGGTACCAATTTTGGGCGTGTAGAGGTGCTAATCCTTCCTCGCACGTAATCGACCTTCGAACCCGTTTTCTCAAAGTTCGTGGACGTAAAGCCTTTGTTTTAGTAAATTAAATGTTTTATTAAAACAAAGGTGATCCGATCATACCAAATAAAGATCGGTGGCGACTCTTTCCTTTTCATTTTCAAAAATCGAGTTGACCGCTTTG
This sequence comes from Gossypium rotundifolium, assembly GCA_025506655.1. Taxonomy (NCBI): domain Eukaryota; kingdom Viridiplantae; phylum Streptophyta; class Magnoliopsida; order Malvales; family Malvaceae; genus Gossypium; species Gossypium rotundifolium. The sequence continues at coordinate 13,553,011 of CP106731.1, read as the reverse complement.
TTTACTGTTTCACCCAAAAATGGTTACGACGACTTGGCGCTCACTTTGGGGACACGAGGTCAAGCCAAAATTGATTGATTTTTGTCCTTTTAATTAAAATGGTTTTGAAAAATCATGCTTCTTTTGACGCATCTTCAATATTAGCCTTGTAAATACTCGGCATTGCCTTTGCATGACCGTTGTGGTCACACCCTTAAGTGGGGCGAAGCTATGCCTTCGTGAGGTTTTCACCTCCGCATGGGCTAGTGGATCGCTTTGAATACATCCGTACCTATGTCTCCGTGAAGTTTTCATACTGCATGGCCATAGGAAATGTATTCCTTGAACCGAACTTCGGTCCGTATGAGCCTATAATGGGTGAGGATCGAGGAATCACTGGTTCGGGAACCTCGAACTTTAGAACCAAGCCGCATATAGCAAACCCTAAGAGCCCACCTTAGGTAGAGCCATCATAAACCTTAGTGGTCACCTAGATAGGCATTTGCTTATTTTACTTGCTTTACATTCCATGGTACTAACTTTTGTGTTTCTTTCTTTTGTGCATATCATTTCATATTTTAAAGAGACATCGATTCACGGTCCATTTTCGAGTTGGGAAGCTGGTTATGGAAAGCGAATTCCTTGATAAAGTAGAAGACAATGCGGTAGTCCGCATATGGTCGAGCAATGCCAAATAGAAAAGGAGATAGCTTAGTCGAAGGGTATCTCGACGCGAACTACGGAACTTCACCAATATCGATGTCACGCAGAATCGAGCTCCGGAGTTGAAAGAAATTTGGACTCGATGGGATGATGAAGCGAAGCGACTATTCTATGGTACCTACTGCGATCGCCTTACCGCTGAGGTCAAAATAGACAAGCACTGCTTAGAGCAATGACCCGATTACGGAATGTCGCTTATAGTTGTTTCTCCTTCGGAAAAGTGGATCTGGTTCCCACGATGAAGAGTATACAACCTTGTTTACTTGCCCGAGAATTCAAGTTGACAAAGCTTATTCCAAGGCGGTTAATGGTCCAACCTTCGCGAAGAAATTGATGAATATCACCGCATGAGTGAGCAGTGGGTCTCGGCTAGGATGCGTAGAAGAAGGCGAGGTAAATGCATACCCGGACATGTCGAGAGACTGATTCTGGCGCACCCCGTCTGAAGAAAAGATAGACATCTTGGCCTTGTGTATTTACTACTGGTAATCTTCCCCAAAGCTTTGAGGCACATTGATGAGGCAGTTATTGATCTATTCAGCCGGTTGGACAAAGGGGTCACACCCGTTCCTGCCATCTTAGCCGAAACATTCAGATCCTTGACCGCATGCCGGAGAAGAGGTGAAGGTAGGTTTATTGGGTGTCTTGCATTGTTATTAGCTTGGTTCCATAGTCACTTTTGGAAAATATAGAAAGTGTCTTACGGTTCATGTCGGAGAAGTACTCCCGCTAGAAGAGATAGCAACCACGCCTAGAAGAGAGGATGTGTCAAGAAAAGCGGATCGCGATCTTTCAAAACCTTCAAGAGGGCGACATTGAGTGGAAAGCTCCTGGATGATTCTGACGGGATCCTTTATCGTTCTGGAAGCTTTGGTAGGTTCCCTATTAGAATTTGGGGTGCCACTTTTCACGCCTTTTTGGTCCTAAGGCAGTATGGTTCAAGGCAATTCGTACCAACGACATACGGGCTAGCTCAATGCGAGTTTTCATATGAAGGGGGAAGCTATAAGAAAAGGGTTAAAGAGATTTCTAGTGCAGAATCGATTCACGAGAATGAGAAGATTGTCTACGAGGCGAGAACGACCACAGAATATATTGAATGGAGGCTAGGAGGGTCAATGATAACATTCCCGAGCCAAATCCGTAAGGCGCCCGATCAAAAGAAGAATGCATGCAGTGGTCCCATCGAATTAGAGGTTGTAAGCGAGATTTTGAGCGGATGAGCTCGGAACTCGGGAAAAGGATAGAAAGGTTAGAGGAAGAAAAGATGCTCCTCCGGTTAGAAGTGGACGGTAAAAATCGGTGAGAAACTTCGAAAGGAAAAGCGAAAAGTAGAGGAAGACCGAGATGACTTGAAGACGGAGTACAAGAGGATGCGCTTAACGATGAAAAACGCAGGATTAGGGAAAACTTCGGAGCAGTGGCAACAAGAGGTCAGAGAGGAAAGGGCCAAGGTTAGTAGTTGGGAGAAAAAGTTTCATGAAATACGAGCACAGAAGGAAGACTTAGAGAAGGCGGAGATGGAAGACCAAAAGAGAAAAGGGATTAGAAGCTAGAATAATGAGCTTGGGCGATCTCTCGCACCACTACCAAGTCGAGACTCGGAAAGCCAACTAAAGTCAAGCCTAAGCAGAATAGAGGAGGCGAAAGGTAGGGTTGAAGAGTTAGAATCGACATTACATAGTAGCGAGCTCGGATTGAGCTTGGAAACAAGAGAAAGACATTGGGAGGAAGAGCTTCACCATTCTTGCGAGCAAGTTTGAAGCCGGACTACCTCATGGGAGAAGCAATAATCTAGATTAGAAGTAGCCGATCACCCATGGACTTTGGTGAGAGGCGACATAGTGGGTATGAGATATGGGCTACCACCGGTCGTGATGAAGAGCTAATCTCTACTTGGAAAAATCAAAACCTTAGGTCTTAGGGCTAGAACGTATTTGTAATCTACTTTATGTAAAGGGTTTTGCCTTCTAATAAAGTTTTCTAAAATGAAGTTGATCGAATCGATGTCTTCTTCCTACATTCATGCATTTGCATTACATCATATTACATGCATTAAAGTTTATAAAAGAAGCCTAATTGGTTAAAATTAATGAAAACAAAAGAGAAACAAGAGAGAAGAAAAGAAATGCAGAACTAGACATCACTACGGACTCGTGCTAAGACAAAGAACATGGATCGGAGGTTTGAACAATTTGAAGGAGATGCAAGAATGATCACGAGGAGCAAATGATGAAACTCAAGCAAGATATGATAGAACGGATGCAAGAGTCCCAAAACAACATGATGAGCCAGCTGGCACAACTATTGGCCAATGAACGAGGAAAAGGCATCGCTACTAGTTCAGGGAATAATGACGACCCTGCTTACCCTCCAGGATTTACCCCGCCAAACACTCAAGCACCACCAGAAATAGGTCCCCAAAGGACGCCTTTTGTTATCAGGCCACAGTGCCAGGTTGAGACCGCAATGCCAGCGCACTTTTCGACTGGTTCAGGCAGTAATCCCGAAGAAGGTCCGGCTAACCCTATAGTCCCCGACTTTGATGAAATGGCTGAAATGGATAAGGCAAAAACGAACCTTCCCAAACAACTCGAGGATCGTTGTAAATGGTTAGAGGAAAAGTTTAAGGAAATAGAGACTGCTGACCATCGCTACGGAGTGGACGCTAAAGACTTGAGCCTAGTCCCAGACCTCATATTTCCGCCAAAATTCAAGACCCAGATTTTGAAAAATACAATGGGACGATTTCACTGAAGCGCACATCACGATGTTACGTCGGTGGATGGCGGGATATGTTAACAACGATCAACCGCTTATTCATTGCTTCGAGATAGTTTGGCCGGGCATGACCAAGTGGTACAATCACTCGGTCATACCCAGATCAAGTCATGGAAGGATCTAGCACGAGCCTTCCTAAAATAATACGACGCACGAATCGATATAGCTCTGATCGAATCACGCTCCAAAATATGGAGAAAAAGCGAACGAAAGTTTGAGCGGTATGCCCATGGTGGAGGAAGTAGCCACACAAGTTCAGCCACCTCCTAGAAAAAGAGACAACCATCTTTGTTTGTCAATACGAAAAGCTCCTTCATTAATCACATGCTTGGAAGTGCCACAAAAGTTTTTTCGATATTGTCCGTGTGGGAAATGATCGAGAATGCAATCGAAGCGGTAAAATAGAATTTGGAGAAAGTACTAGAAAAGCGGTCCGAAGAAGAGGAGAATGATATAAACAACATAGGTAAAGGTTATTCAAAACCTATTCTTGTGAGCGACCAAGGACTATGACCCCGATCATCGAGCCCTTTAGGTGAGTCCAAAGACAAGGCAAAATACGGAGAAAATCTAATTTACACCTACCCGGTCCCATACAAGGAAATGTACCGAAATTATTTGATGCACACGTTGTCTCCCCATTACTTAAAACCCTTGCAACCCGTGCACCTAAGTGGTATGATGCGAGCATACGGTCTGAATACCATGCAGGAATTGTGGGGCATTCCATGAAGCACTATCTCGCTTTTAAGAAACTAGTGGAAAGACCGATCCGGATGGGAGTTATAGAAGTCGATGACACCTCGGCAAGGGCACCGCTACCTAATCACGGGTCAACATGATAGGCGAAGACGTGAAGAGAAGAGTAAAAGGGATATTTCGATGTGAAACCCTAATGAGACAGATGCGGAAGGAAATGATAAAAGGGATTGGTTGTGACATGTCCAAGGAAGAAAATAAAGAAACACTAAAGGGTGTGAATTTCATAACTCGGAAGACACGAAATCCAAAGTTGCGCCGAAGTTCGAATCTTTGGTGCGGTGACGATGGACAACAAAGAGATAGAATTCTTTGAAAGCAATGAAGGCCGAAAAGAGGGGAACATCTGTACGTTGGAGAATGAGTCAGAAGCCTCGGAGGCGAGCTATCCTTTAGTCACCGTCTCCCGATCAAAAGGCGACGGAGTAAAAATCGTGATTCGAAAGCTTACTCCTTCTTCATCTGAAGACAACCAAAAGACTCTCGGGGGTTATAATTGCAACGTGACGACTCCTGAAAAGGGGTGTCCATCCACAAAAGAGAGCCAGGAATATCCTAAGATCGTATCAAAGCCTGCGGCCTTTCCATATAAGGATGACAAGAAGGTCCCCTGGAACTATAACTGCAATGTGACGGTTCCTGAGAATGGAAACTCGCCCAACACTACAAAAGGAAACCAAGAGGAAGGCTCCTACACGCGCAGTGGAAAGCGCTACGACTTGTCAAATACAAAGACGGAGCACTCCAGAGGGAAAAACTTGACGGGCGAACAAAAGAAAAAAAAGGGACCAAGCAAGAGACACATATAAATGAGTGGTGAAGGAGGAAGAAGCTAGGGAATTCTTAAAGTTCTTGAAGCATAGTGAATATCTGAAAGGTCGAGAGCACTACATAAACAGTCGATTAGCATATCGGTGCTAGATTTACTATTGAGCTCAAGCACAAGCAGTAACGCTATGTGATGAAGGTATTGAACGAAACTTATGTTGCGAATGATATAACATTAACAAAATTTGGATCACTGGTTAGCAACATAAGTGCCGATAACTTCATTTTCTTTAACGATGATGAGATTCCTCCGGGAGGTACGGGTTCCATCAAGGCTCTCCATATTACCACACGATGCAAGGGATACACATTACCAGGGGTACTAGCCGACAATGGATCGGGCTCAATGTCCTACCACTATCATTAATTGAATCGATTACCGTTGATAGTTCTCATATGAAGGCTGCCACAACATAGTAAGGGCATTCGATGGAACCGAGAGGAAAGTCATGGGAAGGATCAAGTACCTCTTCTAATCGGACCGAGCACATATGAGGTGGATTTTATTATGATGGATATCCCACCGTCTTATAAGCTGTTCTTTGGGAGACTTTGGATACACTCGGCAGAGCAAGCGGTGCCCTCATCGTTGCACCAAAGGTTGAAATTAATCTCGGAGGGCGTTTAGTGACCATAAATCTTTGAAGAGGACATCATCGCAATCTGTAACAAGCAATGCACCCTATTTAGAAGCCAACGATGAAGCGGTGAGTGTTCCTTCCGTTCTTTGGAATTTGTCAATGCAACATTCGTCATTGAGGGAATAAAGTCGATACCTCAATTATCCAAGACCACGAGAATGGGTCTACAACCGATGGTCGGAATGGAGCATGCGGAGAAAGGACTTGGAAGGTACCTCCAAGGAGAAATCGAGGTCCCTAGACTAAAAGAAAAGCGAGACTTCTTGATGCAGGATTCAAGCCAAACGCCAAGCAAAAAGAGAAGAGTTGGAAAATAAGCAAGAAAGAAGGAAGGCACGTCGAGGGAGATGAGATGAAGTGGCAACCAATGATAATTCCTCATATTCGTGAGACCTTTATATCGGGAGGGTTATCTATCAAGGGAGAGACACAAAATGAGGAAGTCCTGCATGTCAATCTTTGTGTCGAGGAAATTGAGGAAGAAAATTGGAATGGCATTCGCCCTATGAGGGTAGCGTTCTAAACAATTGAATCATGGAGGAGATTCCTATAGCCTTTAGAACTTATTCGAGTAATACTGGAACACAATTATTGCTTTAAGTCTAGAAGCAATAAGAACCCTTTGTGAAACATGAATTTGTATAAGCCATCGTTATTTTCAATGAAATACATCTCCGTTATCTTTTGAGCAAATTTTCTTTTATGTTTATTTCATTCATTCATTATTCTTTCTTTAAATATTCTTCTAAACATTTATCATACCAATAAACATGCCAAGATTCTATGATTCTATGAGCCTTTATTCATTTCCATAACAGGTCTCCAGATATCAATGATTTGAGTAACGCTACCGATGACTCAGAATGTCCTTTTGAGCAAGATATGGGTGCGGAAGATTTTTAGGATTTTGGAGATGACCAAGGCTGTGATTTAGCTCCTGAACTGTTAAGGATGGTAGAACAAGAGGAGAAACAAATCATACCTCACAAAGAATCAGTGGAAATAGTGAATCTAGGAGATGAACAAGAAAAGAAAGAAGTGAAGATTGGAGCCGATATCACCGCAGAGACAAAGCAGGACCTCATTGAGTTACTCCAAGAGTTCAAGGATGTCTTCGCATGGTCATATCAAGACATGCCCGGGTTAAGCACTGATATCGTGGTACACCGTTTGCCCATAAAAGAAGAATACAAGCCACCCAACGAAACTTTGAGGATGAGGCCGACGTTTCTTGAAAATAAAAGAGGAGGTCAAGAAGCGGTTTGACGAGGTTCTTGCAAGTGGTTAAGTACTCAAATGGGTAGCCAATATCGTCCCGTCCCTAAGAAAGATGGGAAAGTACGAATGTGTGTGGACTACTGAGAGATCTAAACAAGGCTAGCAGAAAGATAACTTTTCATTACCTCATATCGACACCTTAGTGGATAATCTGACGGGTTATTCCTTGTTCTCATTCATGGATGGGTTCTAGGATACAACGGATAAAGATGCTTCACGAAGACATGAATAAAACCACATTCATAACCATGTGGGAACCTTTTGCTATAAGGTAATGCCATTTGGGTTGAAGAATGCAGAGTAACATATCGAGAGCCATGGTGACCCTATTCCATGACATGATGCACAAGGAAATTGAGGTTTACGTCGGCGATATGATTGCCAAGTCTCGGACCGAAAAGGAGCATATCCAAGTCTTAAGGAAATTATTTTTGAGGTTGAGGAAAGTCCAATGAAGCTTAACCTTGACAAAGTGTACCTTTGGAGCGGTCGAAGCTGCTAGGATTTATAGTCGATGAAAAGGGATTGAGGTCGACCGAGATAAAGTCAAGGCTATACAAGAATTGCCTCCGCCAGAAATGCAAAAAAGAAGTTTGAGGTTTCTTAGGAAGATTAAATTACATTGCTTGGTTCATTTCACAACTAACCGAGAAATGTGATCCCATATTTCGTCTTCTTAAAAACACAACCCGGTCGTGGGATGAGAAATGTCGAAGACCTTCGACAAAGTAAGCGATACTGTCCAATCCTCCAGTATTGACACCGCCTAATCCGGAGAAGCCTTTAATCCTCTATTTGACGGTGCTTGATAATTCAATGGGATGTGTGCTCGGCCAAAGACGATGAGTCGGAAAGAAAGAAAAAGCAATATACTACCTTAGCAAAAGTTCACTGAGTGTGAAACAAGGTACTCACCGATTGAGAAAATGTGTTGTGCCTTGAGTGCGGACAACTCGGAGGCGAGGCGTTACATGTTGTATCATACGACTGGCTCATCTCAAGCTAGACCCACTAAAATACCTAATGGAGTCAACTACTCTTAATGGACGAATGGCCGATGGCAAATTTTACTTTCTGAGTTTGACATAGTTTATGTAAACCAGAAAGCGATAAAAGGGAGTACAATAGCGAATTTTTTGGCTAGTAGAGCTCTGGCAGATTATGAGCCTCTGGATTTTGATTTCCCTAATGAAGACTTAATGTGCGTAGCAACCATGAAGAAGATACCATGGAAAGTCATCCTTGGCCCGAACTTGACGGGGCATCGAACGCTATGGGCAATGGAATTGGGCGATTCTGGTGTCCCCAAGCGGAACCATTACCCATTTACACCGCAAATTGGATTTTGATTGTACAAACAATATGGCGGAGTATGAAGCTTGTATCATGGGCATCCGTGTCGCTATTGAGCATAAAATCAAGGTCTTTGGAAGTATACGGAGACTCGCGTTGGTAATTTATCAACTTAAAGGAGAATGGGAGACGAGAGATCCCAAATTGGTCGAATACAAAAGATTGGTCCAAGAACTAATCAAAGAGTTCGATGACATCACTTTCAGTTATTTATCAAGGGACGAAAATCAGATGGCTGATGCTCTAGCCACATTGGCTTCTATGGTACGAGCAAACAACAAGGAGGATATGAGACCTATACAAATGAGCATTTATGAGGCTCCAGCCCATTGCTACAATGTCGAGGAAGAAGAGAAAATTGGCCCACCATGGTACCACTATATATTGCGGTATGTGAAGAATCGTGAGTACCCTGATCAAGCCACAGAGAATGAAAAAAAGGCGTTGAGGAGATTAGCATGTGATTACGTCTTGGATGGAGAAGTCTTATACAAGAAAAGGAAAGATCAAGTGCTGCTAAGGTGTGTGGACGTCGCCGAAGCTAAGTTAATCCTAGAAGAAGTCCACGAAGGTGTCTGTGGAACTCACGCTAATGGCTTCACAATGGCCAGACAAATAATGAGGTTCGGATATTATTGGTCCACCATGGAGGGAGACTGTATCAACTATGCCAAAAAGTGTCATAAATGCCAGATTTATGGAGACAAGATTTATGTACCCGTCACCTTTGCATGTTATGACTTCTCCATGGCCATTCTCCATGTGAGGCATGGGCGTCATTGGGCCAATATCTCAAAGCATCGAGCGGGCATCGATTCATCTTTGTGGTCATTGACTACTTCACGAAATGGGTAGAGGCGCCTCATATGCCAACTTCACTAAATCGGTGGTTAGCGATTTTTGAATAAGGAAATCATTTGTCGATATGGGATGCAGAGAGGATCATATCGGACAACGACTTTGAATTTAAACAATAGCACGATAGCGGGGTTTGTAGCCAATTCAACATCAAACACCACAATTCATCACCAGACGCCTAAAAATGAATGGGCAAAGGAAGCGACCAACAAAAACATCAAAAGGATAGTGGGAAGATGGACCGAGACTTACAAAGATTGGCATGAAAATTACCGTTCGCGCTCTATGCTTATCGAGCGTCTGTCGAACCTCTCTTTGGGCAACACCTTTCTCATTGGTCTATGGGATGGAGGCGCTTCTACCTATCAAGTGGAAATACCTTCTCTTGAGTATTGTCGGAAGTGAAGTGGATGAAGCTAAATGGATCGAGCTCGATATGATCGGTTGAACTTAATTGAAGAAAAGAGATTGAGGGCTATCCATCACGGTCGGATGTACCAAAAGCGAATGATGCGAGCTTACAACAAAAAAGTTCGCCAAGGAATTCCACGAAGGGATCTCGTCTTGAAAAAGATCCTTCCCATACAAAAGGATTTGAGGAGGAAATGGATGCGAATTGGGAAGGACCATATGTGGTGAAAAGGCTTTCTCGGAGGGCACTAATCTTGGGTGAGATGGATGGGAAAAATCTACCCAATCCCATAAATTGATTCGAGTTAAAGTATTACGCTTGAAGAAGAGAAAGGCTAAAGTGAAAACCCGCAAAAGGCGCTTTACGGTAAAAAAAAAAAAAAAGCGGAGAGGCCGAAGTGAAAACCCATAAAGGGCGCTTTGAGACCAAAGGGGCTTTGAGTCAAAAACCCGATAAGGGCGGCTCAAAGTAAAAAGGAGGTATGTGACAATCTTCTCCCCCAGAATTGGCAAAAGGAGGAATGTTACACCTCGGAACATCTACAGAGCACTGCAGGTCTCCCAACGCCTTTTCAGCTCAGATGATCTTCGAAAGGATTCGGTGGTGAAGCCCAGGCTGCGATATCTAGGGCACCTACTTTTTTTTCTTTTACCCATTTTCTGTACTCCAATAATGTTTACTTTTGTTGAATTAATCCAATTCCATTCTTTATAAATTCCATTGTTATTTAAAATCTTTGAGTTGTTTGCAATTGAAATAATGACCCATTGACCCATAATACTTCCATGAAACGAGTCCCGCCTATTACTCTGGAAGCTTCTAAACAGCGTAGGAACCTAAAACAAGGCATTGTTTAGGAACCATCGCGCTTAGGGTTTGGAAACTTTCGAAGAAGAGAAGTCCAAAATTATGACCATTTCTTGATTCGCAGCATAGACATCAAACAAGATGTTGCCTCTGTCCCATGACCTCGACAGTGGCGAGCAATTCTGACCCTAAGATTTTTAAGGAAAAATGAATCGTTCTCATGACATCCGCATTCATGCAAATGTCCTCCGTAATATCATTTAGTTAGGAGCATCCGATTTATTACAATCATTGCATCTTAACGAAAGATCATCATTCTCATGACATTCTGCCTTCATGCAAGTGTCATCCATTAGTTAGGAGCATTCGAGTCATTTTGACCATAGCATCCTCCCCATTTGGCATAAACACAAAATCGAGTCTACAGGATATGTCCCTAAAGGACGGTGTAGCAACACTATCGAAGATTGTCCTATTACCATCAACCAGTGATGGAATAGGTTGAAGATTGTCCTATTACCATCAACCAGTGATGGAATAGGTTGAAGATTGTCCTATTACCATCAACGGTGATGGAATAGGTTGAAGATTGTCCTATTACCATCAACCGGTGGTGGAATAGGTTGAAGATTGTCCTATTGCCACCGACCGCCAGTGGAATAGGCCAAAATTGTAGATCTTGTCACCATAACCAGTGAGTGGGGCAAGATCGAAGGCAAATCATGGCTCCCAACCGATGGGGAACACGATTTAGGCCACCCTCCTATTACTTGACCGGCGAGTGGAATAGGTCAAAATTGTAGATCTTGTCGCCTAGCAGGTGAGTGGGCAAGATCGGCGAATCTTGGCTCCCTAACCGAGGGAACACGATTTAAGCCACCATCCTATTGCCATTGACCAGCGGTGGAATGGATCAAAGAAAGTTGTAGATCTTGTCGCCTAACCAAGTGGCGGAGAAAGATCGAAGGCGAATCCTGGCTCTCTAACCAGTAGAGAACATGATGTTGGCCACCCTCCTATTGCCACCGACCAGCAGTGGAATAGGTCAAAAATTTGTAATTCCTGTCCCTAACCAGTAGGGAGCATGGTTAAGCTTTAGTCCTATCACCTTAACTAGAGGTGGGATAGGCTGAAGACCAAAGACCTCATCTCTCTGAAGATGCAGCGGAGCAATCTAAAATAAAACAAGTCACATCCTATTGAAATCGCAGCAAGAGCAGATTGAAGCCACATATTGGTGAAGTGGATCAGAGCAACAAGGTGTGAAGGATCAGGATGAGGCTATTCGAAGGAAAGCACCTGAGAGGCCAAGACTTCGGCGGTAGGGCAATATTGAGCTTCTTTGAGTCTTTGCTCTATTATCGTTACACGACAATGAGCAAAGAGGGGCAGCTGTAGAGCCCAAATTGCCCGGGCCCAATCAAAAATAATAAAAATTTTTACAAGCCCAATCACAAAAATAAACAGCAAGCCCAAAACAACCCAACTATCAGAAAACAAAAAAAGACACAAAAAAAAACCCTAGACGTTCGACTCGACCCACGACTCGACCTCTACATGCGCCTCTGCGTGCCGACCATCCGCTCCATCCGACCAGCTCCTCCACCACCACCTGCAAACAAAACAAAAAGGATAGCAACAAGAAATAGCAGAATGAAAGCAAGAAAATCAATATATTATGTTTTTTCATTCACTATAAGCCACAAAAATCATTGTAAGGGGGAGGTCTCGAAAAAAAACAGAGAGAGTATTGTATTCGATATACAAGCCAAGCAAAAAAAAAACGATTGTAAAAAGAGCCTTTCTTTTGTTTCAAAAAAAAAACAGAGACTAAGAATACAAAGAAATCATCAGAAACCGAGAGCAAAAAGCAATAAAGGTTGATTTTTTTTACTTCTTTTTTTTATTCCGATAGCAAACTTTTTCCTTTCTTTTAATCTGTTCATTGTTTTTATATTATTTTTATTTTTTTTATTTTTATAAAAGAAAGGAGACTAACTCGAACCCGGTGCGGCGTTGAGTCCCTCTCCGTCGTCGGCCAGAACTTCGAGAACAAGCAGGGAGGTTTTCTTCTTACGGTTTTTCAAAACAAAAAATAAGTCATAAATAAAAAAGAAAACAAAACAAATATTTAAAAAAAACATACCATTTTGATTTTTCGCCACCATACGTAATGGCATTCACGACAACCAACATGACCGGATTCGACGGAATCCTCCGGAGATCCTCCTCTCGGATCTGCAGAGGAGAAAGGAAAACTCTCCTCCTCTTTTTTTAAAGGTGCGCAAATGAAAAAAAAAAGGAAAATTTTGAATTTATAAAGGCTACCAAGCGGCGTCGTTTAGGGCACGTCGATGGCCCTAAACAGCGTCGTTTCGTCGTGACTCCAGAAGCGACCGACCCGCTCAAAGGATCCGCGTGTTTTTTGAAAAATGGAAAATTTACGGCGTCCTTCCGCATTTTTATTTTACAATCAAGTTTTTAAATATTGTTATTTGGCCAGAAGTCTCATGCGATTCACGATTTAGTCCCTATAAAACGCCGCGTTTAATTGTTTTGGGTAAATTTACGCTCCCAGTCCCCCATATTTTCGCACGCATCACAATGGGGTCCTCTTGCCCTTTTCTTTTATTATAAATCTGCCCCAGAATTCTATTTTTAATTCAATTTGGTCATCCCCTTTAATTATCATTGTTATTTAATGTTTTATTGTTTATTTCTTATTATTATTGTTTTATTATTATTATTATTACTATAATATTACATTATTACTATGTTATATTATTATTATTATTATTATTTTATTCCTCTATTATCCTCTACTATTATTACTTTATTATTATTACTATTATTATCATTTCATTTTTACTTTTGTTCATTTATTTACTAATATATTTACTATTGTTATTTTTATTATTTTATTATCACTATATTATTATTATTAATATTATTGTTATTATTATTATTATTATTATTATTATTCTATTCCCTATTATTAATTATTATTATTTACTATTATTATTACTTTATTACTAGTATTATTACTATTTTATTTTATTATTACTACTCTTATTTATTTTATTATTGTTCATTTGTTGATGAGTTATTATTTTCCATTATTAATTGTTTAATCTTCACCATTTATGAGTTTTGTTTTATATTATTTTATTCATTATTTATTTATTAGTTATCTTATTTATCTATTTGTCATTTCGTTTACTTATTGTTTATTCTTTTATTGCTCCTTACCTTTTTAATACTTTAAAACACTTTAAGTACCTATCATATTTTTTAATCTTTATTTATTTATCGTTATTATTATTATCATCCTGTTTGTTCCTATGATTTTATTATTGTTGTTCTTATTTCACTATCTATTGGTTCATTCGTTTATAAGAATTAGATTTATTCGTGCATTCGCTTCATTTGTTAGTATCCTACTTTGTTTAATATTAATCAATCAAATTTTCAAAAATAAAGATGATGTTCGGTGTTTGAAAATTCGGAAGATATAGCCCTAACTTCTGGGTTCGGTTTTCCTCGTTTATGTTAAACAACGGGATATCTCCTTTTAAGTCGCGATTTTCTCGTTTAATCTAGATGATGAATGCCCTTTTAAACAAATACATTTCTAAACAAAAGCTTAATCTCGAAATTTGAAATGTCGTGCCTAACTTCTTGGACTCGACATCTAGATACTTCGAGATAAGTTTCTTTCCTAAAATAGAGGCAATCTTCCGTATTTGAAATCTCGGAAATCGAGCCCTAACTTCTGGATTCCGATTTCCCATTTGACGAATAAATGGAAGATCCTCTTCAAATAAAACCAAGTTTCAAAAGGCGAGCTTAGTTTGGGAGTTTAAAGCATTGTGCCCTAACTTCTTGGACATGATGCTTTACCTCTTGAAGATAAGAAAGTCTTAACGTCCTTCCAATTTTAAAAATAAAAGCATTGTATTTTGAATCCTTTAAAGTTTTCAACAAATAGGACATCGATCAATCAATTTGGTACCAATTTTGGGCGTGTCGAGGGTGCTAATCCTTCCTCGCACGTAATCGACCTCGAACCCGTTTTCTCAAAGTTCGTGGACCGAAAGCACTTGTTTTAGTAAATTAAATGTTTTATTAAAACAAAGGTGATCCGATCATACCAAATAAATATCGGTGGCGACTCCTTTCCTTTTCGTTTTCAAAAATCGAGTTGACCGCGTCGTTTACCGTTTCACCCAAAAAATGGTTACGACAATTATTATTATTATTATTATTATAATAATTATTATTATTATCTTTATTATTATCTTTATCTTTATTATTATCTTTATTATTATCTTTATCTTTATTATTATCTTTATTATTATCTTTATTATTATCTTTATTATTATTATTATTATTATTATTATTATTATTATTATTACTATTATTATTATTATTATAATGATCTATATTATTATTATTATTATTATTATTATTTGTTAAATTAAAGTTAATCGGATAATTAATTTTTACATTTTCAAATTTAACAACAACCAAAATTACAAGAATTAAATTTAATATATAACAAATTTATAACATTTTTAACAATTAAATTTTATATTGTGTTTATGTTAATCTTTATATCATTCCATGCCTTTAACTTAGTTAAATTACAACCAAGTTGTTAATGTACTTGATGTATTTTTGTTGACATTTGAGTGATAAATCAACTTAACCAAGTGTGCAAGTTTAGTTTAGTTTAGTTTCAATGTAAGTAGTGGTAATAGGTAGATGTTTAGGTGAAATTTGTTTGTTTTTATCACCCTATTATATGTAATGGCATTATGCCTCAATTTGAAGTTAATGAAAATACATATTTAATTTGATCAATTTGCAGCAGAAAAGGGATATATATTCACAAAATTGTTTAACAACCTCCAGCAAGCAACAACATATAAATAAGAATAATAATGATTTCATACCTGTTAAGTTATTACCACCAAATCCAATCCAACATTCTTGAGGACCGGTAGGAAGCGATGGCGACATAGAAACAACATGAGATCAATTTACTTCATACAAATATATATTAAAAACGTATATTAAAGGAATAACTTAAGCATAAACAATTAGAAACAATAACTTACATGCAAACATATATATCATAATATATACATAGAAAAAAAGGGATCAATTTAAGTAACTTAAGCATTTAAATTGATAACTTAAGCATTTAAATAAAATGTAAAATTAGGTAAATAATAGAATTTACATCAACATATTTGCGATCATTACAATTGCTACATTAAACAAAGCGGCTATCATTAATATTGTTCTAGCTTTACGATCGATTTACCAAGTCTTTAATAAAGACGATGATATGTTATTCGGACTCAAAGCCTTGAATAAGTGGCGATGACTAGTCATAAATATACTGGCGAAAGCATTGCAAACAACTCGATCTAGAAAGCAGTGCAATGCTTTAGCAGGTAAAACTTAATTCGTTTAGAACCTAGCCAATGTTACTCCAGCAAATTGATTTTATTTGCAAATATCTGCTGCTGATGTTAGCACGTAAACAAGTGGATAGGTTGTAATTTTTTTTTTTGAAAAGTCAAAATAGAAATTTTATTTCATCAGCAAAACTACAAATTCAAATGAAATAGACAAAGCTCGCCTTTGACTCACTGCAAAACCAGAACCAGAACAGAAGTAGGAGGAAACCAGATCCGAAAGATAAACTAGCCCCTAACCCAAGTCTCGATCCACACCTACCCACACCCAACTTAGCGACACAGTCCTCCTCACAATTAGCAGTTCTTGGCACAGCTCTAAGCACCCAAAACCCATCAACTGGTATGAGATCAGCTATATTTTTGCAGACATTACCGGAATACTTCAAATTCTTTTCTAAAATAGAAGTATTAATGACTCATTTGGTTATTCATATAATAACATAGAAAAAAACTTATTTATTACAACATACAAAAAATTAGTGTAAATTTAAAAGTGAATTAGAAAGATAATAAAATTTTGCAAAAAATAAAACCTCAAGCAAAAAATTTCTTCCACTTTTCTCATAATAAACCATGTGAGTAACTAAAGATGACTGATTGAAATTAGGTTTTGCTAATTTATGTTTTAAAATATGACAAAAATAATATTTCGCTAAAAGTAATGTAAATACGTATTTGAACAATATATATATTATACCTAATTTAGTTTTCTTACCTTCTGGATCAACTGATTCAAATCCATCTTCCATTTTCTTTAACAATATATATATTATTTAAATGTAAAATTTATATCAAAATAAACTGCTTAATTAGGTATCCAATTGAACATTGAAGTTAAATTCAAGTACTAAATTGGGATAATAAAAAGAACTTAAGTACCAATTTGAACATTAGAACCAAACTCGTGTATTAAATGATATATTAACCCATAGAAGAAAATCAAAACTAGCTTATATAGGGATAGTGTGTTTTACATCTAACCGACTTTGTATGCTATATTTTAATAATCTAACTATTAAATTTATCAATATTATAGCAATTTTCGAACACAAAGTAGCACCGATAGAGCAATCAATGAATAGAAGAAAGGTAAAGCTTCCGACAATGGAAGCAGAACAAAGGGGACTAAAAGGGGGAAAGCGAATTACCTTCCGACAATGGAAGCAGAACAAAAGTACACTGCAAACAGAATGCGATCCAAGTGACAACGCACAAAATATCACCCTATTATTCAAGAATAATCAAAATAAAAAGAGTTATAAACATAAAATCCATTACAACGAAGCTTCAAATTTCTCAATTTTCAATCATTAACAAATTAATCGAAATGCAAAATCACCCATCAGTTGTTCACTTGCATGTTTCCTTTTTGGGAATCTGAGATGTGCATGCTTCGACAGTCGGGAGAAAGAGAGGTAAAGCTTGAAGGCGAAGGAGCGTTGGTGGCGGACGAAGAGAGGTGGAGCCGTGGAGGACGAAGAGCTTATTGATCGGATGAAGTAGGATGGTGTCGGACTGCAGAGAGGTATGAAATGAAGGGAGAAATCAAAGAAACAAAACCTTTAGAACTTTAGGGATTTCATTGAAGGGGAAATTATTTTCAGCAGAGAAATGACGGGGAAATTCATCAATCGGGTTTAAGGGTTGGGGAAATGGATGAGAGCAAAACGCGACGTTTACACTAAAAACAATTCAAGCTTTGCGGCGTTTATACGATAAGCGCGTTAGAGACAACCTATTGCGGCATTTTCAAAATAAACGCCACTATAATAATGAAAACTACGTCGTCTTAATTAAAATAAATAAAACATGTTTGCGGCATTTTCAACAACGCCGCTATATCCCAACTTATTGCGGCGTTTGACAATTAAACGCCACTAAAATCTGAAAACTACTTTGTTTTAATTAAAATACATCAACATATTTGCGGCGTTTTTAACAGTATACGCTATATCCCTTATTTGGCGTTTTCAAAATAAACGCCACTAAAAATGAGAAACTACATCGCTTTTTGATTAAAATTACATACATATACTTGCGGCGTTTTAAAAAGCGCTATATTCGACTTATTATGCGTTTTCAAAATAAACGCCACTAAAAAAAGGAAACTACATCGTTTTAATTAAAATTACATACATATATTTGCGGCATTTTTAAAAAAGCGCCGCTATATCCCAACTTATTGCGGCGTTTGAAAAATAAACGCCACTAAAAAATGGAAAACTACGTCGTTTTAATTAATATTACATACACATACTTGCAAAGATTTTGCGAAGCCGCTATATCCCAACTTATTGCGGCGTTTTCAAGATAAGCGCCACTAAAATATTGAAAACTACGTTGTTTTAAATAAAATACATATTTGCGCGTTTGTTTAAAACGCCACTATTCTCAATTTTCAATTTTTATTTTCACTTATTTTTAATTTCACATATTTTTACTTATATTATCATTTTTATTTTTAAATTTTAAATATTAAACTTTTAAAAAATTTGAAAGTTTTTCAAGATTTTTATAATTTTAAACTTTTAACAAAACTATATTTATCTTATTATATATACATGTAATATCCTCTATCCGATTTCAACCTATATTTTGAGTAAGAAATATTACATTTAAATACAACCATCGCTTAATTTAAATATTTATTTAAACACTTCATTTTAACATATTAATTTAAGCTTATTTGAAGTTTTTCAAATCATTTCTATACTTTCTTTTACAGTTTACAAATATTGGTAGGGTCTTTTAATTTGGATCAAAATAGAGTTTACAAATTCGGAATTCAAGTGGCCAATGTTAGTGTAGTACAAAACATATATTTTAATATTAACCATAAATCCCTCGTGAGAGATTTCAGTTTCGGGATTTTGGGCCCTAAACCTTAAACCCTAAATCCTAAACTCCTAAACTTGAACCATAAACCCTAAAATCAAAAACCTAACACATCAACCATTTCCCCTAAACCCATACACTATAATCTATAAACCTTAAACCTAAAACCCCAACCCATCAACCCAATACCGCTAAACACTAACATATATATTAACCACTATACAATAAACCCAAACACATTCACCATTCTTAAACCCTAAATCCGACCCTTATGAGAGATTTCAGTTTCGTGATTTTGGGTCTTATAGCTAATACCCTAAAACCCTACACCCTACACCCTAAACCCTAAAACCTAAACCCTAGACCCTAAACCCTTATAAACTTAAACCATAAACCCTAAACTCAAAAACCCAACACATTCACCATTCCTTCTAAACCCCTGACTCTAAACCTATAAACCCTAAACCCATAAACCCTAAACCCAAAACCCAAAACCCAAAACCATAACCCATTAACCATTTCCTCCTAAATCCTTAACCCTAAACCTTAACCCCTAACCATTAACACTTAAACCTTAATTAATAAGGTAATTAAGCCTTAAACCTTAAATTATTTAGATAAGTTGTGAATATTATACAATATTTCTTTCAATATTTTAATAAATTTAAATAACATTTAAATATATATAAAGCTTATCTATTATCTTTTAAATAATGTAAAGTATAATTATAATTTGGTATAAGTACTCCTTATATTCACAAATTTGGAATTTGGTCAATATGCTTTATTTTTAGGAGTTTAATCTGTTGCTTTTCTTATTTATCAATTTAGGTTCAACTATTAACACTCATGAAACCCTAACACATGCATCCCCTAATAAACCTTACACTCTAAACTATATATATATATGCTAAACCGTAATCCCAAACTATGATGATAATTAATTTAATATTTTCAAATTAATATATATCTTTTACGATTATATAATAAATTATTTAATATATCAATTTAAAAATCCAAAAATTGGTAAAGAAAGGACTTATAGTGGCGTTTTACAAAAGCGCTAATGGTCGGACTTATAGCGGCGTTTTTCAAGAAGCCGCTAAAGATCGGACTTATAGCGGCGTTTTCAGAAGCGCCGCTAAAGGTAGACTTATAGCGTTTTAAGAAAGCGCGCTAAGGTCGAACTTATAGCGGCGTTTTCATGAAGCGCGCTAAAGGTCGGACTTATAGCGGCGTTTTTCGAGGAAGTGCCGCTAAAGGTCGAATTTATAGCGTGCTAATAGCGCGCTATTACTGTTTTAATGGCGGTTTCCTTAAAACGCCGTCAGATAATAATTGCGGCGTTTTTATTTAAAACGCCACTAAAACGCCGCTAAAAGTCTGTTTTGCTGTAGTGTGTGTTGGCTTATGATGATATTTGATTCATTTTGTATAAGGCCATGAGATGTGACTCATAATGATTATTTGGTTGTAAACTTATTCATATATGCATGCATGTGCCAATGCCATTATGATATGGCCTATGGTTATTGATGGTTGAATGATGATGTGTTGCATATGATTATGGATCTTGATGATGGTGAAAGACTTAGTTATGCCATGTTAAGTGCCTTGAAGTCATATATGTATGTTTGGATTGGTGTAGTTTTGATGTTGTGTATGTTGGTGTAAGTATGGGTGGCAAAAGGCTTGGTAAATAGCCTTATTTTGTCCATCTGCAGAGACACTGCAGGCGTGTTCAGACAAGTGTGTGACACACTGCTGTTTGCCCCATAGGCGTGTGTTATGGACATGTGTCCCCTGCACCCTAATTAATGCAAAACAGAATGCCTAGTAGTAAACACATGGGCACGAGACATGGCCGTGTGTCTCGGCCGTGTGAAGGACACGGCCATAGGACATGGGCATGTGCCCAGGCCGTGTGAAGTTTGCACTTGATTTTTGAAATTTAAATCGCCACACGGCCTAAGGACACGGGCGTGTGCCTTGGCCGTGTGACCTTATTTGGTTGATGACGTCATAAACAGAATGTGCCATATTTGGGACACGGCCTGAAGCACGGGCGTGTGATATGCCACACGGGCGTGTCCCTTCACCCACACGGGCGTGTGGACCTTTTACATGAAAATTTTTCAAGTTTCTCGAAAGTTTCCAAAGTTCTCGGTTTAGTCCCAAACCACTCCTAATGTATGTTTTGGGCCTCATAGGCCCGTAATAGGGACAATATGAATGTGAATGCAAAGTTTTAAATTTTGGATGGAAATTCATGTCTTGGTTTTGTATGACTGCTTGTGTTTAAGTCCGATAATGCCTCGTACCCTGTTCCGGGATCGAATACGGGTAAGGGGTGTTACATATGACGTCCAGGACGGGTTGGAGAGGTTACATATTTTGTCAATTTAACCTTATTTTATTTAAAAATTATATAAAAATTAAATATAGAAATATAATTTTTTTTAAAAAATACAATTTTCAAAAGAATAATTAAAATTGAATGCAAATTGGATGCCTTCAAATAGTAAATAATAAACATTTTTAAAACTTATATAAATTTAAGAAAACATAAAAATTCAAAAATAGATAAAAAATTAAATGAAACGTTTGATTGTTTTGAGCCAAGTAATATTGTATGTCTTCAAATATTAATTTTTGGTCAAAAGAAACAATTTTGTTAATTCTGTCTCGTTTTTTCAAAAATAAAAATTGGTGGATGGTTTGATTAATTGAGTTTTGTGTCTTTGGGTTGCAAAGGTGAAGGCTTTATTTTCTGTCAAAGTTCTTTTCTTTTCAAAATCTTTTGTATTTTCTTTTTTAAGGCATCTTTTGTATTTTCAGGGGAATAAAATGGTTAATATATATATATAGCTTTGCTGGAAATTAAAAAAAAAAAGGCAGAATTATAACTGAGGAAGAAGAATTGCAAATTTGAAAACAAAGAATATTATGTGAAAA
Source organism: Gossypium rotundifolium (assembly GCA_025506655.1). Classification (NCBI taxonomy): domain Eukaryota; kingdom Viridiplantae; phylum Streptophyta; class Magnoliopsida; order Malvales; family Malvaceae; genus Gossypium; species Gossypium rotundifolium. Next base: position 13,531,313 of record CP106731.1, on the reverse strand, counting down.
ATAGGAAAATTTAGGTTATGCATTTTAAAAACCTCTTTACAATGCATTTGAACTTTTTCTATTAAGTTTTAAATTAAATCAAACCAAATTGATAAAAAAAACGTTAATGTCATATTTGTTATTATGCTAATTAAAAATATCACGCCATTAAAGAGTTAATAAAGTAGTGACTCAAAAAAATAACTTCGATAACATTAACCACGGAATAAAAAAATTATTATAATTGAGTGATTAAAAAAAGACACGTTAATAATCAAATAATTAATAAGAAGGTTTACTCTAATATTTAGTGAGCACATGACATAAAAGAGGAGTGAGTGATATAATGAGATGGGACCTTATTAATTATTCTCGTCTTAAACTGATATTAAGTAATCTATATTTTGTTTCAGTCAAAATTTTTGGACGTTTTAACTATTTCAGTATGTTCCAGCTCGTCCCGGTCAATATCACCGATTGCTACAAAATTTTGATCTTTTAAATAAACTTTCAAATTTTTTTATCTTAACCATTTTTATTTTTCTAAAATTAGTTTTAAAATTAATACTTATTAAATTAAACTACTAGACCTAATTAATAATTTTAAGACTTATATTTACACATATATATTTATAGATATAATTAAGATACATTTTATGTATATATAATATATAATATATAATTTTTCAAAAAAATTATTAAGAAAGTAAAAGTTAAATTAAAATATATGTAAAAAATATTTAAATGTATATATAATTGATCAATAAATTAAAATTACACTCTAAATATATATATATATATATATATGAAAAGAATATTTAAAATATTAATAAACCCTAAACAATATATCAAAATATACCAATACAAATACATAACAATACAAAGATAAACTATATGTCAACTGGTACAGTCTTGACTACCAAATCGGACCAAAATCTAACCATAAGCAAGTCGGGAAAAGTTAATGCCGGCCACTGCTGGTCTAAAGAAGATGATGATTCTTTTGATGGAATGAAATTTAAAGATGAGGTAAGACCCTTCCAGCAAATGTCGGGCTGATTTTGTTCCAACTAGGACCACCCCATGCATCCCATGACGAGATTCAATTGAATGTCGAGAAATCAATTCAAAGCCCTCGCTGAATTTGAGGAGTTCATGTCTCGGGTTCGAATAGTTGTATAATATTACTTTGTTTTATATTTATTTAAGTTTGATTTAGTTTAAAATATAAGTTTAAAATTTTGAATAAGTCTATTTATATTTGTAAATGACTAGTTCAAATTCATTTTAGTTTTTCCATTTTATTTTAAAATATATTATTTTTAATTTTATATTTAATATTTTAGATTTTTTATTAAATTTTTTTGAATAATCTCATTATAAGTTTTGATCATATTTTTTCATAATGCCTATAACTACCGTAGTCCTCCTAACTCATAAATAAAAGGATAATGTGTTTCAAATAAGACTAGAACCCACGCCTTCCTACATTAGCAATAATATCCATGACAATGAAAGTTAAGAATAAATTAGTCTTCTATTAAAATTTAGATTTAGACAACTTGACATATTTTTAATATTTACATAGTATTGTATTATATATATAATTTTATGTGATATAATTTACATAATATATAAATAAAATAAAAATATACTACAAAAATATAAATGGGTCAGCTTACGTATTGAATATTGAATCTAAGCCTAGTCCATATTTTAAATGAGCTTAATTTTGTTACCTGCACCCATTTTTGTGCCTCGTACTTTTGTTCAAGCTCTCTCATATTTCAAATAGACCTTCAAACTTGAACAAATAACTTTACCTAAAAATAAGTCTACTTTGATGTTTGTCAAAATTCTACTTATCCCTTATTATTTGAAAAGTCTCACTTAAACCTTAAGGTATGGTTAAAAATACACTAAAGTACATTTATAAAATGAAATTTAAATAAAATAATAATTTTACCCTTCATTAGTTAATTATTATTCTACTTATTTTTGCTATTTCAATCATTATATTCAATAATTTTAACTAAAAATATTAAAATCTAATTAATTATATTTATATTTTAGATATATTGTATTTTTATTAATATATAAATATACTTAAATTTTCTTTTGGAAGTTGCACTATACAATTACTAATTACAATTACAAAGAATATATTTGAACAACTATAACTAAAATTAATTATTATAAAACTCCATCGAACTAATAACAAAACCTAGACCAGAATATACTGTGTAGAACTCATATATGGTAAAACATAAACCATATCAAATATGAGTTGATTTCTATAGAGTGAAACCCAAATTTAGGATTTTAAAATTCTCAATGCCTTAAACTTGTCCTTAAGCTAAGGCCTGATAAGTTTATTTTTATTTTAAAAAAAACTAATATTAATGGTAATCATATTTTGTTATTTTTTATTTCTACATTTCGTTTATATTTAATAATTTTTTATGTAAATACATATTAAATATATAATTTTTAATTTAATTATAGATACAATTTTGAGATGAATTCTGTTTGTCTTTTGTTTTATTTATACTTTTATATTTTAATAAAAAAATTCTAATGAAGTCTAATTTTTAAATTTTTCCACCTCAGGTAACCCTATGCTTAATTCATCCCATCTATTTTGTTGTTTCAATAATTTTTATGCTGTGTGTTCTTTTTTTCGAAAATATTGGCACAAGTTTCATTTACTGTTCATGATTCTGGTTTGAAAATTTACAGATATCCATTAAATACAGATCCCCACACCTATCTAAATCTAGCCATTGACACAAGCCATACCGGCCATCTTCAACAAAAGGAGAAAAGGTGCAGGGACAGGATCATAATGATTTTTGTGGGTGAGGTATGGACCAGCGGTTGGTGGTATCTACCAATGAATATGGTGAACAGTAGATATTGATGGGATGATATCAATTATTTCAGTGAGGTTGGATATTATAACGATGAGTTTAAATTAATGATAAAATTTGTATTTAGATTTAAATATAGTAATTGTGGTGAGATAATAATAATAAATGACTATTAAAGATATTAGGTTAAAATGTGTATATATAACATATAATTAAAATTATTAATGTTTAATGTTGTTGAATAAATCGATGTTGGTCACTTCAAGATCAAGAAGTAGGCGGCGGAAAGCATTGTGTGGTGGTAGCAGCAAGTAGAGGAAGAAGACATTGACGGTGGAGGAGGTGCGGTTAGTGGCAACAAATATGGCAACGTTGTAGTCTTTCATGAAAGATAAAGTGTTTTTGGCTTTTTAAGAAACAGTTATCGGTCCCGACAACTAGAGCATGCCAAAATTTTTTTTCAAAACCACACCGCCCAACAATGTGAACTCCGACACCAAAAATAAAATAAAAATCATATATATTTTTTAAATTTGAACCGGTGCTGGCAATGTGAATGCCAACACCAAGAAATAAAAAAAAAAATCATATATTTATTTTTTAAATTTGAATAGGTGCCAGCAACGAGAATGCCTAAACAAAAAAAAATTAAAGCAAAAAATCAATTTTTTAAAATTTGAACTAGTTTCAAGATTGTGAATGTCGACACCTATTAAAATATTATTATTTTTCTTTTATTTAAAATCCTAAAATACTAGTATTTTTAAAGTGTATTTGAAAAAAATACATATTGGTGCCGATGAACACAGTGCCGACATTGTGAATGCCGACACCTATTAAAATATTAATTTTTTTCTTTTTTATTTAAAATCCTGAAATACTAGTATTTTTAAAGTGTATTTGAAAAAAAATACATATTGGTGCCGACGAACACAGTGTCGACACAAAAAAAATTATTTTTTTATAGACCAGGCAATCATCGAAAAATCATCATGGGATGATGGAAGGTGGTGCTGGCTATGAGATGGCCGACACCAACATATACTATAAAAAATCAAGTTATTTTCATACAAGATTTTACACTTGGATCATTTTCATAAATAATCAATTTATTTAGGTCAGCTTTGACAAAGCGCCCCCTCTTTAGCTTGTTCTGCCACTACCTAAAACTATGGCATTTAAAGGAAGCCTAAATCTCAAATTAGTCTCTTTAAAAAATATCAGTGCAATTTAATACCTGTTAATTTCGAAAGTGAGAAACTAATGACATTTAATCTTAACGTTAATGTTTTTCGTCAAATTTACATGAATTTGACTGGTAAAATAACAAATTTAGTGCCATAATTTACACATTCTATCAATTTGGTCATTACTTAGCAAATTTAGCCCGCAATAATTTTGTAAATGTGTAAATGTTTAGGCTAATGTTAGAATTGAGTGACCAATCCTTATTAAAATAAAATATAATGGTAAAATAAAATAAAAGTAAAATCCATATAGAACTACACTTATTTTATTTTATTTTAGAATAAGGTTTTTAAACATTATTAAACTCTATCTATTTGATATTGATTAGAATAAGGTGTTTTATTCTTACTACACTCCTATTAGAATATGGTTTTACAAGCCTATAAATAGATATAGTCTACTCCTCTTGTAATCATTCAATTTGACATAGTGAATTATCTTCTCCTCGCCGTGATTTTTCCCGAAAGGTTTCCACATAAAATCATGTGTTCTTTATTTTCTTTCTCTTTCTTTGCGATACATTGTCATTATTGACGCTCTATTTTCACAAATTGGTATCGAGTTTCCGGTTGTTGATCTAAATCACGGTAATTGCATCTTTGAAGTATGAAATTCGTTGTTGGATCGCAACACCGATTCAGCGCAGCCGTGTAAAGATGCGATGCGATTTGCGCAGATAGACTTAGAGGATGCCCGCTAGGATATATAAGACGCCTTTGACATTAACGGAGGAAGAGAATAGGCGTAAAAATCAAAGGCATTAACATAGTTACATCTGCATTTGTGTAACGAAATTTTGCAAGATGTGATGAAGGAGAAGACCAAGGTTACATTATGGAAGAAGCTGGAACAAATATGTATGTCGAGAACTCTAACCAAAAAGTGCATATGAAGCGGCGTCTTTATGCTCATCGCTTGGAGGAAGGTGCATCATGTACCGAGCACTTAATGTTGTTTAAAGAAATTCTCTCAAACTTGGAGACCATGGAGGTTCGAAGTGATAAGGAAGATCTAGGTTGATTCTACTTTGTTCGTTGTTCTGCCTTATTCAACCTTTAGAGACACGATTTTATATAGTCATGAAGTCTCTCATAGTTGATGAGGTTTATGATTCTTTTACCTCGTATGAGAAGATGAAGCATCTTGTGGTTAAACCCAACTCTTAGAAAGAGGGTCTCATGGTTCGTGAGAGATAAGATCGAAATGCTGATGATGATCGTGGAAGGACATAGGAACGGAATCCTCGCGGTGAATCTAAGGGTAGATCGAAATCTTCAAACAAAAGTAAAACTTGTAACTTTTGCAAGAAGAAATGATACATTAAATCTGAGTGTTATAAGCTATAAAATAAGATCAAAAGAGAGGCTGCGAATAAAAAGAGAAAACAACTAGAAAAATTTGGTGAAATTGATGTTGTAGAAGACTACAGCGATGGTGAACTTCTAGTCGCTTCTGTCAACAATTCTAAAGTGAGCAAGGAGTGGAGCCTTGATTCGGGCTACACTTTCTACATGAGTCCGAATTAGGATTGGTTTACAACTTACGAAACAATACTTAAAGGTGTTGTTTTAATGAGAAATAATGCTTCGTGTAAAACGCAGGTGTTGGAACGAATAAATTTAAGATGTTTGACGGAGTTGTCAGAACACTTAGTGACATGCGACATGTTCTAGAATTGAAGAGAAAATTAATTTTGTTGAGTACTTTTGATTCAAAAGGGTACAAATACACAGCTAAAAGTGGGGTTTTGAAGATTTCCAAAGGTTCCCTCGTTGTGATGAAAGGGCAGAGAAAGACTGCTAAATTATATGTTTTGTAGGGTTCTACTGTTACTGGTGATCCAGTTATTGCTTCATCTTCCTTGTCAGATGATGATGTTACTAGACTTTGGTATATGCGCCTAGGGCATATAAGTGAGAATGGCATGGTAGAATTGGGTAAAAGAGGACTTCTTGATGGGCAATGAGTTTGCAAACTAAAGTTTTGTGAGCACTGCGTTTTTGGGAAGCAAAAGAGAGTTCAATTCACCAAAAAAATCCATAACACGAAGGGAATGATGGAGTATGTTCATTCTGATCTTTAGGGGCCATCCAGAGTGCCTTCGAGAGGTGGATCTAATTATATGCTAACACTTATTGATTATTTTTCCAGAAAAGTTTGGGCATTTTTCCTGAAGCAAAAAAAGCTATGTGTTTTCTACATTTAAGTCTTAGAAAACTATGATTGAAAAACAGGCGAGAAAACAAATAAAACACCTCCATATAGACAATGGCTTAGAGTTCTATTATGATGAGTTTAATGAAATATGCAAGTCATAAGGGATCGTAAGACACTTGATGTCATCATACTCCACAACAAAATGGCATTGCAAAACGAATGAATGTAACGATCATGGAGAAAGTTTGATGTATGTTGTCGAATGCTAAATTACAAGTCGTTTTGGTAAACAAATTTCATCGCATGTTTTTGATCAATAGATCTCTATCCATTTCCATTGAGAAAAAGACTCCACAAGAGGTATGGTCTGTTAATCCTGCTGATTATTCTGATTTAAAGATATTTGGGTATCCTACATATGCTCATATTGATAATGGAAAATTAGAGCCGAGATCCATTAAATGTGTTTTTCTTGGTTATAAAGATAGTGTAAAAGGGTATAATTTATGGTGTCCTGAAAATAAAAATGTTGTGGTTAGCAGAGATGTTGTTTTTTATGAAACTGCTGTGCTACCTAACTTATCTCCTAAAGACTCTTCCACTAAAGAAAATCAAAAGTAAGTGGAGCATCAGATTAATCCAAAATCTACAACAGAGTCGACTTTTCAAGCTAGTACACAAATTCAAAATAGAGTTGCTTCTTCACCATAATACTCTATCGCAAAAATAAAACTAGAAGAGAGATTAAACCTCCAAATATGTATGCTGAGGTTGATCTAGTTGCTTATGCTTTAAATGTGGTTGACTATATAGATGCAAACCAAGAGCCATCTAATTATTTCAAACTAGTTAATGTGAAGACTAAAAAGTGGATGTTTGCTATGCAAGAGGAGATGGAATCACTCCACAAAATAGAATATGTGATCTTTGAAACTTCTTAAAGGCAAAAAGGTTGTTCGTTGTAAATGGGTGTTTAAAAAGAAAGAAGGGACTCTAGGAGTTGAAAAACCTAGATATAAAGCAAGGCTTGTTGCAAAGGGTTACAGTCAAATTCCAGGAGTGGACTTCAAAAATGTGTTCTCCCTAGTTGGAAGCATAGTTCGTTTCGAGTTTTGCTTGGTATTGTAACCATGCATGATTTGAAACTTGAGCAGTTAGATGTAAAAAGTACATTTTTGCATGGAGAACTTAAGGGGGGTATTTACATGCAACAACCAGAGGGTTTTATTGTCTTAGAAAAAGATGACTATGTTTACTTGCTGAAAAAGTCCCTTTACGGTTTGAGACAATCACCAAGATAGTGGTACAAGAGGTTTGATTCCTTTATGACTTCTCATGATTTCAAAAGAAGTAGCTTTGGTAGTTGTGTTTACTTTAAGAAAAACAGTGATGGTTCTTTTGTGTATCTACTCCTTTATGTTAATGACATGTTAATACCAGCAAAAGATAAATGAAAGATAAGAAAGGTCAATGCCTAACAAAGTGAAGAATTAGAGATGAAATATTTGGGACCAGCAAATAAGATACTTGGTATGGAGATTCTCAGAGATAGAAAAACAAGTAAATTGTACCTAAGTCAGAAGTACTACATTGAGAAAGTTCTTTGCAGGTTCAATATGCAGAGTGCTAAACCTGTTAGTGCTCCTTTAGCAGCCCATTTTAGACTTTCATCGACTTTGTCTCCACAATCAGATGATGAGATTGAGTACATGTCACATGTTCCATATTCTAGTACAGTGGGATCTCTCATGTATGCTATGATTTGTTCATATCTAGATTTATCATATGCAGTCAGTGCAGTTAGCAGATACATGGCAAATCCCAATAAAGAACACTAGAAAGCAGTTTAGTGGATTTTAAGATACTTACGAGGTACTACCGATGTTTGCTTATAGTTTGGAAGAACTAGAGATGGAGTTATTGGGAATGTTGATGCTGATTTTGCTGGAGACCTTGATAGAAGAAGATCTCTCATGTGTTATGTCTTTACAGCTTGGAGGTTGTGCAATTAGTTGGAAAGCCACTTTGCAAACTACAGTCGCTTTGTCTACCACTAAAGCTGAGTAATGGTGATTACTGAGGCTTGTAAAAAAGTCATTTGGTTGAAGGGACTCTTTAATGAACTCAATGAAGACCTTCAAATTAGTACAGTATTTTGTGATATTCAAAGTGCCATTTTCCTTACAAAAGATCAAATGTTTCATGAGAGAACAAAGCACATTGATGTTCGGTATCATTTTGTTCATGATATTATTGCTCATGGTGATATTATTGTGAGCAAAATTAGTACTCATGAAAATCCTGCAGATATGATGACTAAGTCACTTCTCATAACCAAGTTTGAGCATTACTTAGACTTGGTTGGTGTTCATTGTTGAAGTTAAACCCTTAAGGGGTTTTATGGAAAAGGTGGAGAACTTGTTCGTCGAGAGTTCGCGATGAAGAACTTGTTCATTGAGAATTCGTGTCAAGGTGGAGATTGTTAAAATTGAGTGACCCAAATCCTTATTAAAATAAAGTATAGTGGTAAAATAAAATAAAAGTAAAACCCATATAGAACTACACTTCTTTTATTTTATTTTAGAATAATATTTTTTAAACCTTATTAAACTCCATCTATTTGATATTGGTTAGAATAAGGTGTTTCAATCTTACTACACTCCTTCTATTAGAATATAGTTTTACAAGTCTATAAATAGACATAGTCTACTCCTCTTGTAATCATTCAAATTTGACATAGTGAATTATCTTCTCCTCTACCCGTGGTTTTTTTCCAAAAGGGTTTCCACGTAAAATCTGTGTGTTCTTTATTTTTCTTTCTCTTTTCTTTGCGTATACATTGTCATTATCGACGTTCTATTTTCATACTAAATTTGTTGAACTTTTAGAATCAATACCAAATTAACAAAATATGTAAACATTAAATGCTAAATTTGTTATTATACATATCAAAATTATACACAATTGACAAAATGCATTAATATCGTGATTAATTATTTTTAATTGCTCACTTTCAAAATTGATAGAGATTAAATTGCTCCAAATTTTTTTGAAAGGGATTAATTTACTCAATTTCAAAATTGAAAGGTACTGGAGAAATTTTTACCAAAAAATTCATATGTCCATTTTATTTTTTTTATTATTACTATTTTCCATTATTTAATATAAGGGTTTTTTATTTAACATATCTTTGTGTCAATTGAACTTTGTTTGGTGTTAATGTTGTTCACAACAAGATAATCATTTCTATCTATATTATTATTTAAGCGTAATTGAATATGTATCATGAGTTAACTCGATATAAATTGGTTAATAATATTGTTAAAAGAATTTTACATATTGTCGAAACCATTTTAAAAATTTAAAAACGGGTCGACTTTTAAAAATAAAATGGGAGTCGCCACCAATCTCTTTTTATTTAGGTGTGATTGGATCACCTTGCAAAACGTTTTATTTTAAAACCTTTGACTTTTGGTCCACAAAAAAACAAGAAAACGGGTTCGAGTCGGTTACATGATGAGGAAGGTTAGCACCTCATAACGCCCAAAAAATTGGTACCTAATCGATAGAATCATGTCAAAATGTTTGAAATGTAAAAGTATTTAAAAATATGATCTCTTAAAAGCTTTGAACAATTTGAGCTAAAATTTGATATTTCTTTATTCAAGGAATATAAACATCACATCCAACACGTTAGGACATGATATTTTAAAACCTTCGTAATCAAAATCATCTCATGGTTTACAAAACTTGTTAAAAGGATATTTAGTTATTTAGCCAAACGGAAAATTGAAACCCAGCACGTTAGGGCACTATTTCCCGAATTTCTAAATACAAAACATTGCCTTATTTTAAAAACCTTTAGATAAAATATAGTAATTTTGCAAAAATGTGTTTGTATTTTAAACAATAATCTATGTGACAAGATTGCATTGATATATTATTGAACATAAATATTAAAAGCAATTATAATACATTAACATTTAATATAGACAATATAAAATACAATTAAAATAACTACACTAAAAAATAAATAAAAATAAAAGGGCATTGCATGGACAAATAAAATATATAAAGCAATATATATAAGACAATAAAAAATACTAAATAAATATTAACTCTTAATGCAAGATTAAATAATAAATAAATAAATAAATAAAATTACATATATATGATGTAAATAATGTAAGTAGAATATATTATATAATAAATTTATATTTTTAAAATATATATGATATAATATAATATTATATAATGTACAAAAATAATATAATAATTAATATGTATAAATATTAAAATAATATGTAAAAATATTTAAATAAAATAATAAATAATAATAATTATGTATGGATTTTATAATATTAATAAATTAATATATGTAACTACTAAAGAAAATATAGAATTTTAATATAATAAATAATTTAATACTAATTTAAAATATTTATATAAAAATTTTAAAAGAGAAAAAGGGTTAAATTGAAACAAAAACATATTTTTAGGGCTAATTTAAAATATAAAAACACTAAATTGGACAAAATTAAATTTAATAAAATAGCGGAGGGTCCTAAATGGTAATTTTCCTTTTAATAAAAACACGGATCCTTATCGTTTTCGAGTCAACGCGATCCTCGAACTCGCCCTTTAAACGACTTCGCTTTTGGTGTTTATTAATTAAACAAAATGGCAACTGCTTTTGTCGTTATTATATAAGTAAAAAAATCACTTAGAAAACTTATTTTTGCCATTCATTTTTTAAAAAATCAGAAACCCCCCTTTTCGAATCCTCTCTAGCTTTCTACCGAGGTCCAAGCTCCGGTGACGTCTTGCTGCATACGCTGTTGCGACGCCGCCACCGCCACGGTGGCTTAGTGTAAAAATTTCGCTCTCCTTTTTAAAAACTATTTTATCTGTTAAACACGCAGGAAAAAAATAAAAAAAAAAACGAGAATAGAAATTACCTTTGTAAATGATTCATACTTTTATTTATATTTTTTGAATATTTTCTTCTCTGTTCTCATTATGAATCTCTCCAATATGTATTGTGTATTTTGCCTATTCTCTCCGATTGTCTCTGTATTTTTTTGTGTCCTTTGTTACAAATTATTGTGGGTTTATATAACCTCAGAAGAAATCAAAAAAGGAAAGAAATTTTTAGCCATTTCTTTCGTTGTGTTTTTTCCTTTTTTGTGCAGGTCGAATGCGAAGAACTCGGCAGTGGTGAGGCGAGCTAACTGAGGCGAGAATTGGTGGCGTGACGATTGAGGCGTGATCAAGGTGCTGGGCGATTCATGCTATGATTATTGGGATCCTGCTGGGACGTTTGTGGCGTGAAGACATACGGTGCCTAGGGTTTCAGAAAACCTAAGCCACTGAAAATTTTTTAAGTTTTTGGGCCCCTTTGGGCCGCATAGATTTGAGTTATTGGGGTCTGGGCTAATGGGTTTGTAACAGGTTGGGTCTGTTTGGGCTATTTAATTTGGGTTTGTATTGGACTATTAAAAACATTATTTATTTATTATTTTTTCTTTCTGAATAAAATGGGTCCGAGAAAGTGGGTTACTACAATTGCCCCTCTTTGTTCATTATCATGTAACGAGAATGGAGCAAAGACTATAAAAAGGACCAATTTTGCCCGGTCTTGGCGAGCCTTGGCTTTTGGTCTTCTTCAAATGGCTTTAACTCCACCGCAACCTGTGGAGATAAAGTCGAAAGTGCTTTTGATCCGCTTCGCAACTTCACAAAGATAAGATCTTCGTCTTCGCCTACTCCATCGCAACTTCGGGAGATAAGACTAAAATGTTTTTGATCCGCTTTGCAACTTCGGAAGATAAGAGCTTTATCTTCAATCTACTCCACCGCAACTTCGTGGAGATAAGGTTGAAAGTTTCTTCGATCCGCTTCGCAACTTCGTGGAGATAAGATCTTCGTTTTAGTCTACTCCACTACAATTTAGGAGATAAGACCGAAAGTGTCTTTGATCGCTTCTTGCAACTTCGTGAAGATAAGATCTTCGCCTTTAGTCTACTCCACTACAAATTTAGGGAGATAAGATTGAAAGTGTCTTTGACCTGCTTCCTGTAACTTTAGGAAGATAAGATCTTCTGTCTTTAGTCTACTCCACTGCAGCTTTACGGAGATAGGACTAAAAGGGTCTTCAATCTACTTCCTACAACTTCAGGAAGATGAGATCTGCAAATTGACCGGTATTGCTACACCATCCACTGAGGGACATTTCCTGTAGACTCGGTTATATGTTTATGTCACATGACTAAGATGCTTTGATTAGAATGAATCAAATGCTTCTAGCTACATGTGTTGTGACATGTCATGAAAATGATTCCTTTTAAAGGATTAGGATTAGGATGCAATGATCGAAATGAATCAAATGCTCCTAATGAAATTTGTTATGATACAAAAATGTTATGAGTATGATCCCTGCTCTAGGTGTTATCACTCATTTGTTCTTCATTCTTGTTCATCAATCACGTTTTGCTTAACAAGCTTGCCCCAATGTAATTTCCGAGTCAACCTCGCTTGGATCTTGAGAACACAAGGCTTGTACCATCCTACCACAATAAAAGTCGAAACTCCTTTAATCCGACCCATCTGTAATTTTTAGGGTAGGGTTTGTTTCGAATTTAACCCATTCCACCATAATTCAAGGTTTCTTAGTTCATCACACCACCTCGATTATTGTGACCTGATGACATCACTTACTTTCATCACATCAACTCATTATTTATCCAATTATCAACTGGACGAAGAATTTAGAGAAATGGTCTCTATCTAGACACTTCTTTCTCAAATATTTCTATGCACATGGAAATTCTAAACAATTGTCCTATTTCAGCTCCTTGTCTTATCTAGAAATTTCCAAAATAATATGTAGAACTTCTTTTTGTGAAATTATTAGTTCGTGAATCAGTATTTCAATGCAACACATTTATGAATAATGGGAAACAAACAAATTGCTCAAAAAAGTTAAAATTGAATAAATTATCAAAAATACAAAGGAACTTAACGGATAACATATCTTTGAGAAGAAAAAGAATCCCAAGATAGTAAAATGAATAGGACAAAAATCAGATGCCCTAGATATCGCCGATTGAGCTTCTATATACAAATTTCATGAAGACTGCCTTGAGCTCAACACGTATTTAGAAGACCCAAAGCATTTTGTTAATGCCCCGATATGCGACATTCTTTATTTCATTAGTGATTCAAGTATAGCAAGATGACTGTGTGTCCATTCAGAATTTGAGCCGTCCTTTTCGGGTTTTCAACTCAAAACCCCTTTGGTCTCAAGGCGTCCTTTGCAGGTTTTCGCCGTGGCCTCTTTATTTTTATTTTTTTTAGAAACTCAAAGCGCCTTTTGCGGGTTTTTACTTTGGCCTCTTCTCCGTTTCAAGCAAAATACTTTTTGACTAAGTCAAAGTTCACAGGATTGGGTAAACTTTTCCCATCCATTTCGGTCAAGATCAGTGTTCCTCCAGAGAAAGCCTTCTTCACCACATATGGTCCTTCCCAATTCGGCATCCATTTTCCTCTAAAATCCTTTTGTATGGGAAGGATCTTTTTCAATACAAGGTCCCCCTCATGAAACTCGCTTGGGTGAACCTTCTTATTATAGGCTTGCATCATTTGTTTTCGGTACATCTGACTGTGACGAATAACCCTTAGCCTCTTTTCTTCAATTAAGTTCAACTGATTATACCGAGCCTGAATCCATTCAACTTCACCTAGCTTTATTCCTGACAAAACCCGAAGAGAAGGTATTTCCACTTCAATAGGTAGAACAGCTTCCATCCCATAAACCAACGAGAAAGGCGTTGCCCCATTAGAGGTTCTAACGGACGTCCGATAAGCATAGAGTGCAAGCGGTAGTTTCTCATGCCAATCTTTATAAGTCTCAGTCATCTTCCCTACTATCTTCTTGATATTTTTGTTGGCCGCTTCCACTGCCCTATTCATTTTTGGATGATACGGAGATGAGTTGTTGTGTTTGATATCGAATTGACTGCAAATTTCTGCTATCGTGCTGTTATTCAAATTCAGCGCATTATCTGATATGATCCTCTCGGGCATTCATATCGACAAATAATCTCCTTTTTTAAGAACCGACTAACTGCTGACTTAGTAACGCTAGCATATGAAGCAGCCTCTACCCATTTCGTGAAGTAGTCAATTACCATGAAGATGAATCGATGTCCATTCAAGCTTTTGGTGAGATTGGTCCGATAACATCCATACCCCACATGGAAAATGGCCATGGGGAACTCATAATGTGCAAAGGTGATGAGGCACATGAATTTTATCTCCGAATCGCATTTATGACATCTCTTAGCATAGTTGATACAATCATCTTCCATAGTGGACCAATAATACCCAAATCTCATTATCTATCCGCCATTAGAATCCATTAGCGTGTGTTCCACAAACGCCCTCATGAACTTCTTCCAAAATTTTCCTAGCTTCAGCTGCATCAACGCATCTCAATAATACTTGATCTTTTCCTTTTTTGTACAAGATATCTCCGTCTAAAACGTAATCGAGGCCGTTGTTCTTAAAGTCCTTTTCTCGCTCTTAGTGGCGTTCGGTATTCACGACACGTATCGTAATACATCCCGATACCAAGGGTGATCATCTTTTTCTCCTCTTCCACATTATAGCAATGATCCAAACTTCAAAGATACTCATCCAATAGGTCTCATATCCTCCGGGTCTGCTTACTTTGATCATAGAACCCAGGGTTGCCAAAGAATCTGCCATCTGATTTTCATCGCGTGGGAGATAATTGAAAGTAATGTCATCAAACTCCTCAATCAGTCCTAGAACTATTTTTCGATAGTCAATCAGTTTGGGATCTCTCGTCTCACACTCTCCTTTAAGCTGGTAGATTACTAAGGCAGAATCTCCATATATTTCTGACACTCGGATCTTACGTTCTAAGGCTGCTCGGATTCCCATAATGCAAGCTTCATATTCCACCATGTTATTTGTGCAATCAAAATCCAATTTGCATGTGAATGGATAATAATCGCCACTAGGGGATACCAAAATTGCCCCAATACTATTTCTCACAGTGTTTGATGCTCCAGCAAAGTTTAGCTTCCATGGACAATCTTTAGTATTTGCCACATACATCAGCTCTTCATTTGGGAAATCAAAGCTCAAAGGTTTATAATCCTTCAAAGCTCTGCTAACCAAAAATTCTGCTACTGCACTCCCTTTTATAGCCTTTTGGTTTACATAGACTATATCGAATTCAGACAGCAAAATTTGCCACCTTGCCATCCTTTCATTCAAAGTAGTTGACTCCATCATATACTTTAACGAATCAAGCTTCGAAATTAACCAAGTAGTATGATATAGTATGTACTGCCTCAGCCTCCTAGTTGTCCAAATCAAGGCGCAACACAAATTTTCAATCGACAAATATCTCATTTCACAATCAGTGAACTTTTTACTGAGATAGTATATCGCCTTTTCTTTTCTTCCTGACTCATCATGTTGTCCAAGCACACATCCCATGGAGTTATTGAATACTGACAAATACAATATCAATGGTCTATCTGGATTAGGCGGAGATAGTACTGGCGTATTTGACAGATACTATTGACTTTGTCAAAAGCTCTCGGCATTCATCGTCCCACACACATTGGTTGTGTTTCTTGAGAAGACGAATATGGGATCACATTTCGCTTAATTGTGAAATAAACCAACAATGTAATTTAACCTTCTAAGAAAACCTCGAACTTCCTTCCGAAAAGCTTGTGGAGGCAATTCTTGTATAGCTTTGACCTTGTGTGAGTCAACTTCAATTCCTTTCTCATCGACCACAAAACCCAAGAATCTTCCCGACCAAGCTCCAAAAGTACACTTTGCGGATTGAGCTTCAATTGAAATTTTCTCAATTTCAAAAACAACTTCTTTAATATTTCAATGTGTTCCTTTTCTGTTCGAGATTTGACAATCATATCATCAACATATACTTCAATCTCTTTGTGCATCATGTCGTGGAGCAATGTTACCATAGCCCTTTGATATGTTGCCCCAGCATTCTTTAGTCCGAATGGCATGACTTTATAACAAAAAGTACCCCACAGTGTTATGAAAATAGTTTTCTCCATATCCTCAAGGTGTATCTTGATCTGATTATATCCTGAAAAGCCATCCATGAAGGAAAATAATGAAAATCTCACCGTATTATCCACCAACGAGTCAATATACGGCAAAGAGAAATTATCTTTCGGGCTAGCTTTATTTAAATCCCTGTAATCTACACACATTCGGACCTTTCCATCCTTCTTAGGGACAGGAACAATGTTGGTAACCCACTCTGAGTACTTGACCGCTTGTAGAAAACCAGCGTCAAACTGTTTCTAGACCTCTTCTTTTATTTTCAACACTACATCAGGCCTCATCCTTTGTAGCTTTTGCTGAACTGGCTTACACTCTTCTCTTATGGGAAGGCGAAGTACTACAATGTCGGTACTTAAACCAGACATATCTTGGTACGACCATATAAAGACATCCTTGAATTCTCGTAGTAACTCAACAAGGTCTTGTTTTGTCTCTTCAGCTATACGCGTCCCTATTTTCACAACCTTTCCTTCCTCCAAGGCTATGTTTTCTGCCTTTTCCTCATGGGATAAGATTTGTTTCTCCTATTGCTTTACCATTATTAACAGATCTGGAGATAAATCACAATATCGGTCACCTTCAAAATCCTGAGATTCCTCTAAACACATATCTTGCTCAAAGTGGACCTCTGGATCAGATATCGTTATCGTGATCATTGATATCTAGGGACCTATGATGGGTACCAAAGAATATACAAAGGACAAATGAATTCGAGGACAACTATTCACATGATATGAATGAGAAATAAAAATTTGGAATGAAATTAGAAAGTCAAAAGAATAAAATGAAATAATATTTACTCAAGTTAAAATGTATTTTATTAAAACAATAATTTCTAAACATGAGCCTATTTCACAAAAGAAATCTTATTGTTCATAGGCTAAAACAACAAAAGCGTTCTTAATATTACTCAGATAATCTCTAAAACTACAGGAAGTTCCTTTACAATTCAATTGTTCAAAACGCTTCAATTTCATAAGGGCGTAATGCCCAATGTGTTTCTTTGTTCAACTTCTTCCCGTGTATGGCATTGATGTGAGGACTTTCTAATAACCCTCTCTCACGGTGAATTATCCCTTCAGATATAAAGGTCTGGGATATATGGGGGAATGTCATCGATTCCCACTGGACTTCTTCTCTATTCAGACGTGCCTTTCTTCTCTGTTTCTCTTCTTCTCTGCTCAACATCCGCTTAAAACCTAAGCCAAAACGATCCCTCTTTTCTTTCAGTATCGGCACTTGAACTTCCCCTTGGAGATGTCTGCCCAGCCCTTTTCCTGGTAAGGCTCCTTTCCCTACCATCATTTGTATGTCCATCCTCGTGGTTTTGGATATCTTGGGCACTAGAACTTCATTTCCTTCCAAAATGAATGTTACGTTGATGAACTCTAAAGACCGGAAAGAACACTCAATGGCCTCTTCATTTGTCTCTACATATGGTGCATCATTGGTAATAGTCGCTACGATATCTTCCTCCGCGTTTATAGTTTCCAAATGACCATCCGTTACTAGTTTTAGGTTTTGGTGCAAGGATGAAGGCACCGCCTCATTAATGAATCCGTGGTCTTCCCAACAAGCTTGTAAGAGAGCTTTATATCCATCACCGTAAAGTCCACCTCATATGTGTTTGGTCCGACGGCAACAGATGTCAATTTTTCCCATCACTTTTCTCTCAAGGCCATCAAACGCCTCACTATGTTCGCATGTCTTCATGTGAGAACTGCTCATCGACAACCTCTTTAGTGTTGACAACGACAAGACATTCAAGGCTGATCCATTTTTAATTACTAAGCTCGGTAGAGTATATCCCTTACAACGAGTAGTTATGTGTAGGGCTTTGGTCGATCCCATACCCCTAGGTGGAATTTCATCATCACTGAAGGAAATAAAGTTATTAGCACTTATGTTACTAACTAATCGGTCAAGTTTATTGACAGATATATCTTTAGTAGCGTAAGTCTCATTCAACACTTTCATCAAAGCCTTACGATGAACTTTCGAACTTAAAAGTAAGCCTAGCACTGATATGCGAACCGGTTGTTTGTGCAACTATTTTACCACGCTGTATTCACTGTGCTTTAAGAATTTTAAAAATTCTTTAGCCTCTTCCTCCTTCACAGGTTCATTGATGAGGGCGTCAGGTCCTTTCTCTAGTTCAATTGCCACAATCTTTGATCTTGCTGGTTCTGTTCTGAAGTTTATCGAGTCGTAACACCTCTCACTTCGTGTGTAGAATCCCTCACTTTGGACCTCCTTGTAAGTGCTAGCTGAGTTTTCCACTCCTAGCATCATCACATTACAGACATAATTCCACGGTACCATCTTATTATCCTTGTAAGGAAAGGAAATAGGTCTCTAAATTACAACTTTAGGCGCAAATTGTACTCCACCTTCTGTATTTCTCGGTTGGGAAATTATGATCCTCGAATAATTGACCTTTTGACTTGTCAACTCTCCTTGATTGCTATGTGATATATTTCCTCCTCCGAGCCTTCTTCAGAAACTCCGGTTCCTTATTATCCATAAGGTTCTGCATCAATATTCGAACTCGTAACATTCCCGATCCCATGTCCTCCGCTCGTGGAACTCACAGTAGTTCTTTGGTTCTTCACTTTCTTCCTCAGAACTTAATTCTATCAGTCCCCTTCTTACCATTTCCCTTCAGATTATTCTCAACGGGGTCTTCACCTCCGAGATATCCCCCTTGATTTTTCTCACGATATTTCCCCAATCGTATTTATCCCCTTATCCCCATGATTAGGTAATGGGTTCTCCGTATTGGGTGTATCATCAAGCTTGACAACTCCCATCTTAATAAGCCTCTCAACTACCTTTACATTGGTTGTAATGGATGAAGATAATACGGGAACACTACGCGTGCCTCTAATAAAGTATGATATATCTCCTTATACGTCATTGGTATTGGCGTAAATTAGATTTTTTCAGCATTTTGTCTGGGACCTGATTCTTTTCTTGTCGACCCTTATTGCCCAACAATAACTACTTTCGGCTGACTAACAGTAACTGCCTTCAAGTACCCTTTATTGTACGTACTCGCATTGTTCACCTCATTATCCTTTGCGTGTTTTCGTCCTAGTCTCTCCCCTTTTTTGACTGAAACTGAAATCACCGAATTGAGCATATCTTCGCCCATGTTAATACTCCTTCGTAATAGGCCTTCTTTACTACATAAGGTCTTTCCCACTTTGGCATCCACTGAAGTCCCTTTTACCTAAGAAAGATTCTTTTTTACCATCATGAGATTCTCTTGGACGAACCTTTTTGTCATAAACTTGTATCATCCATTTTTGGTGCATCCGACCATGACGAATACTTTCAATCAAGCTTATCGAGACGCTCGCTCGCCCGATTCTTAATTCAATCAAAGCTCGGAGAAAAGGGATCTCAACTTTCAAAAGTTGTTTCCCTTCCCTAAACCAATAGGAAAAGTGTTGTTCCGACGAAGGTCTTGGCTAACATTTGAGAAGCATAGAGGGTAAATGGTAATTTCTCTATGTCAATCTTTACAAGCCTCAATCATCTTTTAAAATCTTTTTAGATGGTTTCCTCTTCTTCTTCTTCTCTTTTTTTTTCAAATTCGAATTTGAAATTGAAATTGAAATTGATGACTGTTGACTTTGTAACTTTGGCATATGAACTGACCTTCACCCTCTCAGTAAAGTAGTTGACAATCACGAAGATTAATTGGTGTCAACTAGATAACTTTGACGAGATCGTCCCCGTCATCTATGCCCCACGTATAGGAAAAAATGGAGAGAGCACCTAAGTCTTATTTTCCTCAATTTGGCATTTACGACATAACTGATGTAATCTCCCTTTCGTTGTAGACCAGCAGTACCCGGACCTCATAATCGGCTTGGCTATCGTAAAACAATTAGCATGTGTCTTTTCAAACACTCTACAGCATCCTCGCGCTTAGGCGTATCTTGGTGCGATCATGCAAAGACATCTTTGAATTCTTGGAATAACTCAATGACGTCTTGCTTTGTTTCTGTGTGAGCTAGGCTTCGATCTTCACTCCTTTCCTAGACTCGCAATGTCCACTGACCCTTTGTATGGTAGAGTCTATTTTCATCCTTAAAAAATCAAAAGATAAGTTACAACATTTGGCATCTTCGAAATCCTCAGATCTTTTTAGACCCATCTTTCACTCAAAAGGGAGTCCGTAACAGCGTTGCTCCTGTCTTGGTATCTGGGTACCTATTGTAGGTACGAAGGCAAATTCCAAAGAATAAATGATTCTCAGGATGATTATTTATATGGTATAATTATGAATGAAATGAGAGAATAAAAAGAAAATTGCCCGGGATGAAACACAACAATGTATTTTTTATTGAAAATAAAGATGTTTGAACATGAGCCTATTTCACAAAAGATTCTTATTATTTCTAGGCTTAAAACGACAAGTATGTTTTGAACATTACTCTGTGTTAGCTCTAAAAATTACAAGAATTTCCTCCGCAGTCCAGTTGTTCAGAACACTTCCAAGCTTATAGGGGTGTATGCCCGCTAAGTTTCCTTCCTTCGATCCTCTTCAAATATGGCGTTGATGCTCTCGCCAACATGTCTTCACCGCTTTTATTCATGTTATCCGATCCTCGATGGACAATTCCTTCGATACTAATGCATTAAATATATAGGAAAAGTCATTGATCCCTATTTGACCTCAGCGTCCTTCTCTACCGACTCTCCTCCTATGGTGCACACGTTTTTTCCTTTAGAAGAGTCAAAGAACTCCAACTCTTTGTTATCCATTAACCCTTGCACCAGGGCCCTGAATTCGCTACATTGCTAAATCTCATGGTCCTTCTTATTGTGGAACTCAGAGTAGTTCCTTGCATCCCGAGATTTACTCCCCAACCCTTTCGAAACTAAACCTCTTTCCCGCATTTCCTTCCAAACCTCTCTCAATGGGGCTCTTACTTCAACAACATTCTGTTTGATTCTCCTCCCCATGTTCTCGACCATCATGTTTACCCCTTTATCCGTACGACCGGGTAGCGAATTTCTCACACCAGGTGCGTCGTCGAATTTCACAACACCCGTTTCAATAAGCCTTTCGACTAACCTTTTGAATGAGATGCAGTTTTCTATCGAGTGTCCTGCGATTCCTGCATGGTATTCACACTGAGTGTTTGTGTCATACCACTTAGGATATAGGGTTGCAACGATTTCAAGTAGAAAGGGGCTACGGCGTGAGCATCGAACAGATTTTTATACAACTCCCTATAGGTCATTAGTATGGGAGTAAACTGGAACCTCTCTATATTTTGCTTTGTGTTGGGCTCCTGCTTGGGTGAGGCTTGTTGGCCCGTGGCCACCGCTCTCGTTGATTTATCATGATTGGTTTTGCATAAACCCTGCTCACATTGCCAATCTCGTTTTTTCTCTTCTTCGAGGCTGACCTCCTGGCACTTTTTCCAACTTCTATTTTTTCGCACCTTATTGCATTCTCTATCCTTTCCCCGGACATCACTATGTCCGCAAAACTCTTAGTTGCACTTCCCAGCATGTGATTAATAAAAGGTGCCTTTAGGGTATAAGAGAAAAGCATGGTCATTTCTTTTTTCAGCAACGACGGTTGAACTTGTGTAGCGACTTTTCTCCACCTCTGGGCATATTTCTTGAAACTTTCGCCCGAATTCTTCTTCATGTTTTGTAGCGTGATCCTGTTAGGTGCTATATTAGTCACATGGCCATAATGTTTCATGAAGGCTCTGTATAAATCCTTCCATGATTTGATTTGAGTACAACTCATTGATTGTACCATTTTGCTATGGCCCCACCAAACTATCATGGAAACAGTGGATCAACAACTGGTCGTTGCTGACATATCCCTTCATTCTTCGATAGAACATTGTAATGTGAGCCTCAGGGCAGCTGGTCCCGTTATATTTTTTGAATTCTAGCATCTTGAAATTTGATGGGAGTGCCAGATCTGGGACCAAACTCAACTTTTTAGCATCTACCTCGCATTGGTAATCAATGCTTTCAATACTCTGAACTTCTCCTCCAACCATTTGCATCGATCCTCAAACTCCTTTGGGAGCTCTGCCTTTGTTTTTTCTCTTTCCGCTGTATCATCAAAGTTAGGGTCCATTAGTTTTGCCAAATTATCTCCGGGGTTAGAGCTCGAGCCTATCGGGAAATTTATCAGTGCTGAGGTACCGGATTGATATTGAGATTTGATGTTGACGGACACTCTTGGTGGTTGTATCTGGGAATTTACCAGGGCCAAGCTTGGAGGATAAGCAGAATCTTCATTATCATCTCCGGTATCAACCATAATGCCCTTTCTTTTATCATGCTCTCTAGTCAACAATTGCGTTAATTGGTTCATCATGCTTCTCTGGGATTCTAGCATTTGATCCCTCATGTCCTGTTGGATCTTAGCCAACTGCTCTTGCATATGAGCTTGTAGCCGGTCCTACATCTCCTTCTGCATATGTTCTAAACTTTCTAACCTTTGATCTATAACTTTAGTTTTTCTTCGAGTGTAGTAGCGATGTTCCAACTATAATACAATCTCTAGTTAATAGGGTTCTTTTATGACATTAATGCATATGGTGCGATATAATGCAAATGGATAAAATGTAATGCAAAGGCATGGAATGAATGCAAAAAGAAAGAGAGGCGTTTATTCTGAATTCAATTCCATTAAAAGAACTTTTCTAGAAAATAAATTTCTTTACATAAAGCGGATTACATATGCGGCCTTGTCCTCATAGTCCAAGTGAAAACACCAATCATTTTCTTCGTATCCGGACGTTATGGTCGAACCTACTTTATCACAAAATCCATTTTCCTATGACAAACTCTTCTATTTAGTAATCGAATATGAATCAACACCTCCTTTTTATGATGATGAAATGCAATGTAGTAAAAAAGAAAGTACGTTAGTATCATATACAAACACCTATCTAGGTGACTGCTAGGGTCCAACATAGTTCTACCTAAAGTGGGCTCTTAGGGTTCACTATATGTGGTTTAGTTCTAAAGGGAGTATACCTGAACCAGCAGATTCCTCAATTCTCACCCATTATAGGCTCATATGGATCGAGTTCAGCTCAGGGGAATACATTTCCCTATGGCTATGCAGAGGTGAAAACCTCACGAAGATATAGGTACGGATGTATCTCGAAAGCAGTCTACTAGTCCATGCGGAGGTGAAAACCTCACGAAGGCATAGTTTCTCACTCCCACCTAAAAGGTCTGACCACAACGGTTATGCAATATGATGCAAGAGTATCCTACGAGACTCAAACCATAAGAAACATATGACACAACACAAACTCATGCAGTAAAAGAATCGTAATTTTCAAATTTGATTATCAACTTTTGTCAAAAGGACAGAAATTAATCAATTTATGACTTGACTCTCTTAGGTCCCCAGTCATGTCGCCAAGCTGTCGAAACCATTTTTTATTTGGAAAACGAGCCGACTTCATTATATGAAGCATCCCACCGACCATACAACTTTTCTAACGCCTTCTGCTTAACTATCCAAGTCTTCCGGTAAGAGGGCATGTACCCCAATTGGCTACGTATATTGGCAATTAAGGCCGGCACTGAAGTCTTGGGATCTACCTTCACCGTCGGTATTATTAAGTTAGTCAACATATCTGAATCCATCTTGGGATGATCTTGTGAAACATCTGTCAATGAAGTACGTTAAATAATGCAACATTACGTAATATCAGTATTATTTAAAAACCTTGAACACCTAGTGATACTGTCCGGCAAGACATGTATGTGGATCTTTGTACTTTTTAATATCCCACAAGTCTGTCCTTTTCCTCAACGAGGCCATGATTTTTCATGAACATGTACCGTCTTGCACTGCACACTTGGCCTCGTACTTATCGAGTTTGGATTTAACCACATTATAGTTAACCCCATTCTTGATGCTATATTGTTTCAATGCACCAAGAAAACTATCCTTGCTAGAAAACTCTTTACCAATTCACCCAAATCTAATGACAAACTTGTACTGTCACACATTCTGTGTGGTAGTTCAGGAAACTCCAATGCATCATCTTGAGATAGATCGACATTATGCATGTGGGCTGGAGGCGAGTACGCCCTGAATCACGGATCTTCTTCTTCTTCATCTAAACCCCCTTCAACATCTTCGTGGTTCGTAAAATAATGCAACTTCGCACCATCGGGGTCGGGCTCTCGAGGTGGATCCATATCGGACTCATTATCCGACCCACAATCATCTGCAATGAACTAGGTCCCCTCGTTGGTGGATGTCGTGGGGAGTACATTATCCCTTTTTAAATAACTTTCGTAACATTCCCAATCATATGTGGATTGCCAACCACTAGAAGTTGATGACGTTCCCCAATACGTATTTCTAGCATCGAACGTCGAAGGAAGGATATGCATGTCCCATCCACCAACCGAGTGTCGTACAGGGGTTGTGTTTTCTATACTACCACCAAACACAGGTGCTTCCATATTCTTCCTCTCACTAACAGAGTGTCGACTTGGGGTCGTGTATTCGCCTCGAACAATAGTAGATGTTGAAGTCGAAGGAAGATCACTTGGCGATGAAAATTGTACATATACCTCAAGATAGGGTGGTCCACTGGCAAGATGAGTCTCCACCATTGCCTCCAAGCTCTGAGGACCTTCGATGTCGAATGAGTCATATCTCACGGGATCAAACGAAGCACAAAATCTATACTTAATAGGCTGAACTTTCATTGGCATTGTTCCGAAGATTTTACGCCTAATTCTTTTTAAGTTCATCAAATTTATGTTCGTTAAAACCACCGCTACTGTTCTTCGATAAAAAACAACACCATTTTTGTGTCACAAACCTCACCATCATAGTAAATAACAGCACTAATACGTTCACTCATCTTCAATTTCTATTTTACTTTTGCCTCAATTTCTATTATGTAGCCCGAGAATGAAATTTGGCTTATTTATTGATGCGTCGTTGAATGCACCAAAATATGTCCTATCCATGTAAAATAACGAAAATAATAGTGAAGGGTAAGTAGGGTCGAATCCACAGGGATCGGATTATACAAATGCCTGTTTCTCGAGATCCTGGGCAGAATCGTGCCCAAGAAAACCTGCGTTCCTAAAAAATAAATAAAAAAATAGAATTAATAATTTTTGATCTGGAAAAATAATAATAAAAACAGAATTTCAGGCAAATTGAAATCACGATAATAAATTACGAGAATTAAAGTGAGGAAAATAAAAAGAAATGGTTTAGAGAAATGTTTCTTATGTGGAGAGATTCCAGCCTCCGGTTGTCTCGTTCCTCCTTGGGCTCCATCTTCGGCTTTTGGATGACCCTTCTCTGCCCAAGTAAGCCAGTTGTAGTGGAAGAGGACGCCTACGACCACCAACTCCAAGAGTTTAAACTTACGGATTTAGGGAGCCTGACTCTAGCTTGCTATTGCCCTTGTGGAGTCATTTATGCTAGATCAACGCTTCTCAATGGCTAATCCCACGCCATTTTGTCTCTTGGGCTCACTAACCGACGCAGAAGCTCACGAACCGACGTGCAATCCTCCCAAAACACACAAAGCGGCCGCTTTGCATAAGTTGGAAGGGTTACTTTTAAAGGGACCTGACTAAGCGCCACCAGAATGTAGAGAAACGATGAATACCGGTGAGAAAGTTGCTGGGTTCTAAGCCTCAAGAACCTTTTTCTGGGAATTCAAAGAACCTTCGCTAGATGGAATTTAGTGGCTCATATTTGTGGTGGAAAAGTAAATAAAATTTAAAAATATGGAAAAGGGAATTTTATTGAAAGAAAAATAAAGGAGGAACAAAAACTTATGGGAGAAGAGTGTACAAAAAAGATGAACCCCTAAATGAGTTACTCCATCCCCTATTTATAGTGCTTAAGGTAGATAGTCTAATTCTACTCAAACTCCCAAAGATAATTACAATTTAATTAAAGATAAATAGAGATAAATAAAGAAATTAAATAATCCTAGATAATTATCCTAATATTAATTATCCTAATATAATTTAAAATAGAATTTGATAAAGCAAAGTCTCTTCTTTTTGCATTTCACCACTCGCCTCCATGTTTGCACTTTTGGCACCATCTTTCCCCTTGTTGCACATTGGTCCATTTTTATCTTTAATTTCACGATTTTGGCCTCAATTTTGCATTGGTCTCCAATTTAGGTGTTATTCTAAAGTGTTATCAAATCCCCCTACTTAGCCCATGCTTGCCCTCAAGTATGGTTCCTATCCACCGTGAAAATTATATCCTGAAAGAAATTCTACTCTAAAGTTTTATAAAGATTAGTCCAAAATGCATATGAAAAATAAAGAGAACTTCTATGCTTGCTTTAAGTAAAATAGAAAAGTATTCTAATTAACACACACAAAAATTAAAATCGCCTTGAATTATTTCATGTCAATTAGGTGATTTACCAAACCTACTGAGACACTCTACTTATTCCCACTTTTAGTCCTTAGCTGAAATTTTATTAGTACTATTTTTCTTTTTTTTTTTTTTTTTCTTCTTCTTCCTTTTTTTAATAATAGAACTATTTATTTACTTGGGAATATATCGAACCTTTACACTAAGAGAGATGACAACCCAAGCACCCCACCCTGCATTACTCATTTCAACATACTCCTAAAATTATTTATTTAGGTTAGCGTAGTTTTACCCATTACGTCACACAACCTTTTGACGCCAAGTAGAATGACAACCCAAGCACCCTACCCTTACATTTCGATCCACCACGCTCGAGCCATACTCATAACCTTGGCTAGCGGAGTTTTACCTATTACATCACAAAACCTTTTGACGTGAGGTAGAATGACAACCAAGCACCCTACCCTTTCCTCATTACCACGTTCTAAGTCGTACTCATAACCTTGAAAATATTTATTAAATAAAATTTACACGAAATTTTAATTCTAAGAGGACTTAAGAGGAATAATCAAGTGTCGAAAATAAGTTTTAATAACCATCTAATAGACTGAATATAATTTAGGCATGCAAATGTATTAATTGTCCACTTTATATAAAACTTGATCAAATTTATTTAAAACAAGATAGAATTAACTTATTAATCATAATTAATTTTAGCCTAATAAAATAAAACAAAGGAGATAAAATCAAATGCATGAATCATAATTAACTCAAGAGCTAAGAATCATGCATGGAGGTCAAACGGTGGCAAGTCGTGGTCAAATTCTTGGGCATGAAAAGCGATGTAATATTCTTAGAAAAAAATATGGACAACCTAAAAGAGCCTCAAGCAAGAAACATAAATCATAGCAACAGATGATAATAATAAAAAGTACCTCCCCATATTTAAAACACATTGTCCTCAATGTGGATGCAAAATAAATAAATAGGAAGACAAGTTTAGAAAAACTCCCCGTGTAGCTACTGTCGATTACGGAGGATAGTAATAAGTTCAAGTGAGTTGTTGGCCAAAAGTGTCGAGTCGAGCCTCAATGCACTCCGCTTTTACCTAGATGGAAGAAGAGAAAATTATTAATAAAAAAGGAAAATAATAAATAAGAAATAATAATAAAAATGAAAATAAAACAAATAAACAAAACAAAATAAAATAAAGATTGGGTTGCCTCCCAACAAGCGCTTGTTTAACGTCATTAACTTGACAACTTAAACGGTTCTACTGGTGGCTTAAAATAAATCTTTTAATCATGTAAGCTTGAAATTCTCATTTTTATCACATCCACTATATTTGGGTTTAATCGCCTTTGCGCCTTTTTTATTGGTTTCATATTTTCCTCCAAGGGGTCAATCCTTTTAAGTCAAGAATGGTCTCATCATCCTCTAAAATGTGAATTTGAGATGCTCGAGAGGTGGTTTTAATTTTGGATCCGCCCCGCACAATGTAAGGTAAAAGTTTAGTGTCCATAGGAGCCAACAATTTATTAATGATTCAAAATCATCAAACATCATTTTAGATTTATCTCCATAAATTGACTCAAAATTTTCTTCCACTAAAGAGTCAATTATGTCGACACAATTTACGCTCAAGATTTCACTGGGATGGCTAATGGCATCGTAGATGTTAAATTTCACGATCTCCCCATCAAACTCTATCGTGAGAGTTCCACTTCAACGCCAATTTTAGTACTAGTGCATTAAGGAATGGTCGTCCCAACAAGAGATCTCAAGATCCGGAGCACCGTCCTCCTCTATTTTTATCACGAGAAATCGCAAGAAAAATAAGTTCGTTAACTTTTACCAACACGCCCTCGAGGACTCTTTCGGATGCACAACGGACTTGTTCGCTAATTGAATGCTAACACTGCTTTTGTCAAAAAACTGCGTTAAGTGATTCATAAATAGAATAGGGCATTACATTTATAGAGGCTCCTAGATCACACATAGCCTTTTAATTCCCAAATGTCCTATTTTGCATGGTATTGCAAACATACCCCTATCCTTACATTTTGCCAGCATTTTTCGTTGTAACACTGCTAACACATTTTCACCAACATTCACCCTTTCATTACCGTTAACTTTCGCTTGTTGGTGCAAAGCTCTTTAAGAAATTTAGCGCACTGGTATTTGCTTGATGGCATCCAACATGTGGAATGTTGATTTCGACGCTCCTAAATGTTTCGAGGATTTCCTTGTCCCGCTTACCTTTTCCTTAATCGGTGGAATCGCTCGAAATGGAGGTTGAATTATGGGCAATAGGGGTTTCGCTCGGACTGCATTCGTCTTTTTGGGTTTTTCCGGCGATTTCTTGGGCATGATTTCTATCGAATCGATTCCAAGATTTTTCCACTTCGCAGTCACACCGCATTTGTGTTTTGCCTTGGGTTTGGTTTCATTTATGATGGCGGCTTCCTTGAGAGTTCAATTTCTCAACCGATATAGTCAATTCTCTTATAGATGCCTCGATTTTCTGTTGAAAATCAAGCATATTAGTCGCTAATTTATTGACCAAAGTTTCTAGAGAATTACCGAATCTTGTGGCTACTGTGGAACTTCGGTTACGTATGGTGGTTATATTGTGGGTTGGCCCCATAACTTGTTAGGGTGATCCTCCATCCCGGGCTGTAGGTATTAGAGTAAGGGTCATATCGCCTGGTGGGCCGTGAAAATTTCCCATCGCACCTAAGTAAGCCATAAAGTCATCGTACAAACCGATATGCATCGGTTGTGCTCAGTGCAACACATATTCCACATAACCGAGCCGCTTTTGTTTTTTCCGCAAGAAGAGTATTCATCATATTAGTAAGTTTATCAAGTCTATCTTCTATGGAAGAATTACTTAGCTGGTGAACCCTTCTGGGAGGTTCAGGATTGGCTCGGAACTGCTGAGAATTTGCAGCCATTGTGGAAATCAAGTCCCTTGCTTGTTGGGGGTCATATTGACCAACGCTCCTCCACTAGCGGCATCTACCATATTCATTTCCATCGGTTTCAAACCTTCATAAAAGTATTGGAGGAGAGATTGTTCATTATACCATGTTGTGGGCAACAAGCACACAACTTTTTAAACCGCTCCCAATAATCATAAAGAGTCTCTGCTTCTTTCTGCCTAATCCCCACGATCTCCCTTCTTAGTTCAGCTGCTCTAGATGCTGGGAAAAACCTATTGAGAAACAAACGAGAAAGATCATCCCATGTAGTTATAGATCCAGGAGGTAAATAAAAAAACCATTCCCTAGCTGAATCTGCTAGGGAAAAAGGAAAAGCACGCAATTTAATCTGATCCTCAGTTACGCCTTGAGGTTTCATACTCAGACAAACCATATGAAATTCCTTCAAATGTTTATGGGGTTTTCATTTTGTAACCCTCAAAAGTTGGCAAAGAATCGAATTAACCCGATTTCAGATTCAAAATCGGTATCCATAGTAGGATATGCGATGCATGTGGCGGTTGTTTGTTTGAGCTTTGGCTAGTTGTCAATCGTTTGAGCCATTGGTTCTTGTACCAAATTAGGGTTTTCATCAACCCTAGCGTTGAACACTTCTTCAAATGGATCGACTTCTTCTGCTTTACTTTCAAGCATTTGAGTAGGGTTTTCGTTAACCCTAGATTCCGCTTCATCGTCGGTCCTAATTTCTGGTGGTGGATTGCTCCGAGTCACTACCACCGCTGACTGCTTTTTCCTCAACTTAGTTTCTTTTCGATTAGCTTTTGCAGTCTTTTCTATCTCCGAGTCAAATGCAAGAATACATGGAGCAGATCTGGTCATAGAAACAAGAAAAATAGGATTAGTACGTTACCGATCCCCGGCAACGGCGCCAAAATTTGATGCATCGTTGAATGCACCAAAATATGTCCTACTCCCTGTAAAATAACGAAAATAATAGTAAAGGGTAAGTAGGGTCGAATCCACGAGGATCGATTATACAAATGCTTGTTTTCGAGATCCCGGCGTAATCGTGCCCAAGAAAACTCGCTCTAAAAATAAATAAAAAATGTAATTAATAATTTTCGATCCGGAAAATAATAATAATAACTGAATTTAAGGCAAATTGAAATCACGATAATAAATTACGAGAATTAAAATGAGGAAAATAAAAAGAAATGGTTTAGAGAAAAGTTTCTTATGTGGAGAGATTTTAGCCTCCGGTTGTCTCGTTCCTTCTTGGGCTCCATCTTCGGCTTTTGGATGACCCTTCTCTGCCCAAGTAAGCCAGTTATAGTGGAAGAGGACGCCTACAACCACCAACTCCAAGAGTTTAAACTTACGGATTTAGGGAGCCTGACTCTAGCTTGCTATTGCCCTTGTGGAGTCATTTATGCTAGATCAACGTTTCTCAATGGCGAATCCCACGCCATTTTGTCTCTTAGGCTCACTAACCTCTCGACGCAAGAAGCTCACGAACCGACGTGCAATCCTCCCAAAACACACAAAGCGCGCCTTTGCATAAGTTGGAAGGGTTACTTTTAAAGGACTGGACTAAGCATCACCCAGAATGCAGAGAAACGATGAATACCGGTGAGAAAGTTAAGCGGGTTCTAAGCCTCAAGAACCTTTTCTAGGAATTCGCAACCTTCGCTAGATGGAATTTAGTGGCTCATATTTGTGGTGGAAAAGTAAATAAAATATAAAATATGGAAAAGGAATTTTATTGAAAGAAAAATAAAGGAGGAACAAAACTTATGGGAGAAGAGTGTATGTAAAAAGATGAACCCCTAAATGAGTTACTCTATCCCCTATTTATAGTGCTTAAGGTAGATAGTCTAATTCTACTCAAACTCCCAAAGATAATTACAATTTAATTAAAGATAAATAAAGATAAATAAAGAAATTAAATAATCCTAGATAATTATCCTAATATTAATTATCCTAATATAATTTA
The DNA here is from genome assembly GCA_025506655.1 of Gossypium rotundifolium. NCBI lineage: Eukaryota > Viridiplantae > Streptophyta > Magnoliopsida > Malvales > Malvaceae > Gossypium > Gossypium rotundifolium. The sequence goes on along the minus strand of CP106731.1, from coordinate 13,499,591 downwards.
AAATAGAATTTGATAAAGCAAAGTCTCTTCTTTTAGCATTTCAGCCACTCTGCCCTCCATGTTTGCACTTTTGGCACCATCTTTTCCCCTTGTTGCACATTGGTCCATTTTTATCTTTAATTTCACGATTTTGGCCCTCAATTTTTCATTGGTCTCCAATTTAGTCCCTACGAGATAAAAGTCCATAAATAGACCAAATTAGTAGAATCACATTCAAAATTAATATACAATTAGCACATAAAAACATGTCATTCTAGAGTGTTATCATTTATAGTCTAAGGACAATTAGGAACTTCTGCAGCAAAAGAGTGTCCACGTAGGAGCTCTTTTCAATACTCTTGCTAACAGTGCATCCCGTTTGAAGCGTTTTGGTCACTATTTGTTCAAAAACATCTTCTCAAAATTATTTTGCTAGAGACTACAGTAGAAAAAGAGAGTCCACGTGGGAGCTTTTTTTAGTACTCTTGTTGACAGTGCATCTTGCTTGAAGCGTTTTGATCACTAATTGTTCAGAAACGTCTTCTCAAAATTATTTTTCCAGAGACTACTATAAAAAAAGAGCGTCCACGTGGGAGCTTTTTTCAGTGTTCTTCCTGACAGTGCATCCTGCTTGAAGCATTTTGGTCACTATGTGTTCAGAAACGTCTTCTCAAAATTATTTTGCCAGAGACTACTGTAGAAAAAGAGCGTCCACGTGGGAGCTTTTTTTAGTACTCTTGCTGACAATGCATCTTGGTTGAAGCGTTTTGGTCATTATGTGTTCAGAAACGTCTTCTCAAAATTATTTTACCAGATACTACTGTAAAAAAACAAATAATTTTTATATTATCGATATATTTTTCCAAAACCCTAAACCTAAAATTATTTTAATTAATTAACCTTAAAATCTAGTTCATTAATTTTCTCCTAAAAACCTAAATTCTAAGACCTTAAAATCCTAAACCGTAGCCCCAAAAACCTAAAAACCCATACCCTAACCCTAAAAATAGCTAAAACCCTATAGAGTGGAAAGGGCAAATCATGTCTCGAGGGAGCATTTTGCCACATAATCAAAGCGCCTCAAGGACGTGATTTTGGTTGATGTGGCGAAATGCTCCCTAGGGACGCTTTTCCATCAGATCCCTCAAAACGCTACCGATGTGGACGTTTTTGAGGAAAATGGCCATTTTGTAAATAATTGCAAAATGATCCTTTTATGTAAATTTTATAAAAAGGGTATTTTCCGTAATTTTCCCATAAAATATAACGTGAAATTGATTTGAAAAGCTTTTATTTAAATATACTTAAAATTGTTTCGTCCTTGGTCGTTAATTTAAAATTTTAATCATTATTTGAGTACATAAACTTTTTTAACCAATTTAAAATTTAATCATTATTGGAGCACATTTGAAAGAAAATAGTTTTATTTAATTATTTAAACCCAATTTGAGCATCTCTACTATAAATTAATAAATTCAACCCTAATATTTTTAATATTAAAACTCAAATTGTGGAAACCCAAAAAATGCAAAGGACAAACCATAAAACAATCCTAAACACCATACCAATATGTCATCGTCACATCAAAAGGATACAAAAATGATTAAGATAAACTCAAAACATGAAAGAAAAAAGCTTATATAAAAAAGGAAAAAAAGAGAGAATAAAATGCTCAATGGTAAATCACCAAACCGGACAGGCACAAAAATATTAAAACAAAACACAAAACACCACGTCATCACAAAAAATTAAGGAAAATTACATCATTAGTTATTAAATTATGAATAAGTTTTCGTTTTAATTAATTTGTTAAAAAAGTTACAATTTGATAACTGAATTATTTAAAAGTTTTCCTTTAAGTCATTGAATTATTCACAAGATTTATTTAAGTTACTAAGATGTTATTTAAAAAAAAAGTTTTGCTACTAAGCCCCAAGTGATGATTTGATGATCTGTAGGTGGATAAGTACTCATTGAGAGTAGAACATACCTTAGAATAGAGGATGATAAATCTGATGAGTATCCACTAGGATACCCTAGCCAATTGACTGGGTACAATCTTATAACAGCTCAACACCTCGATGATGAATGGATGGGGAGGAAGATGGAACCCGGCTTTTAGCAAGTGCAACGATTGGTAAAACCTAGGCTTTCCTCACCATACTTAGGTCTATAAATCCCACTAAGGGAATAGGGCCCCTTTGGACATACCTTAGAGCATTTGTAGTATTCCACAAAAATTCAGTAACTGTCTAGCCTCCTTTTCTTGGGTGGTGCACTCAAAAGTGCTACAAATAATCGGTTCTCTTTATTTCTTGGGAGGCCCCATCTGTCTCATCTCTATTGTTATAGGAGATTCAACCTCCTTTCTATGGTTGTTGAAACACCCCATACCTAGTCCGATTAGTGAACCTAAGTTATAAGGTGCTACATGTAAATACAAAATGTTTGATTACATTTCATAGTCCAAATATCAATTCCATATCAATTTATTCATATTTAATCATATACAACATACAATTCATTTGTTTTGGGTTTATATTGAACTTACGAAAGATTAAAACCAACCTGATATCAATCAAAGATTAAATTGAAACAAAAATAGAAAGATAGGAAAATTTTACAAATAGGGGTCACACGCCCGTGTCTCCTGACTGTGTGAAGAGATTGTAATTGTGTGGGATGGGTTACATGACCATGCGAATAGCCATGTACACTTATCAAGGCTATGTGACAATGATTTGCAAGACAAGAGAGTTCGATGTGAGTCGGGTCTTGAATCAAACTTTTTGATTAGATCTGATAGATGTTTGATGTTCCAAGATAGGGTCTGTATACCAAGAGATCATGAGCTTATTTGGAAAATTTTACACGAAGCACATAGTGGATGTTTATCTATTCAACCAGGTAGTACGAAGATGTATAATGACTTGAAGAAAATGTATTGGTGGTCTGGAATGAAAAAAGACATTTTAGAGTTTGTATTGAGATGCTTGGTTTGTTAGCAAGAGAAAGCCGAACGCCAAGTACCTTCAGGTTTACTTCAGTCTATGATGGTTCCCGAGTGGAAATGGGATAGAATTACTATGGATTTTGTGACGAGTTTACCTTTGACACCGAGAAAGAAAGATGTTGTATGTGTTGTTGTAGATCGATTGACAAAGTCGGCTTATTTTATATCGGTACGTACTAACTACTCACTTGATAAGCTAGCTGATTTGTATATTTATAAAATTGTGAGATTGTACGGAGTGCCTTTCTCGATTATATCAGATAGAGATCTGAGGTTCACTTCGCAATTTTGGAAAAAGTTACAAGAATCTTTGGGTACAAAATTGACTTTTAGTACTGCTTTTCATCTGCAAACTGACGGTCAATCTGAACGAGTAATTCAAATTCTTGAAGATATGCTACAGTGTCGTATTCTTGAGTTCCAAGGTAGTTGGGAAAAGTATTTACCGTTGGTGGAATTTGCTTACAATAATAGTTTTCAGTCGAGTTTGAAAATGGCACCTTATGAGGCATTGTATGGGCGTAAGTGCCGAACACCCCTGTATTATACCAAACTCAGAGAAAATCAGATTCACGGAGTTGATTTAGTCAAGGAAACCGAAGAAAAAGTAAAGGTAATTCGTGATTGCTTGAAAGCTACATTGGATAGACATAAATCCTATGTAGATTTGAAATGGAAAGAGATCAAATTTTAGGTCGGTGATAAGGTATTCTTGAAAGTATCTCCTTGGAATAAAGTTTTAAGGTTTGGCCAGAAAGGCAAATTAAGTCCACGTTTTATTGGACCGTATGAGATTACTGAAAGAATAGGGTCGGTAGCATATTGGTTGGCTTTGCCATTTGAGTTAGAAAATATCCATGATGTGTTCTACGTGTCCATGTTTTGTCGTTACCGATCAGACCCTTCGCATGTGATTTCACAGGCAGAGGTTGAGATTCAACCGGATATGACTTATGGCGAAGAGCCCGTTAAGATTTTGGCTTGGGAAGTCAAACAGTTGATGAATAAAAGTATAGCCTTGTGAAAGTATTATGGAAAAGACATGGGGTTGAAGAGGCTACATGGGAACCCGAGGAAGCCATGAGAAAATAATACCCAAACCTTTTCACCAGTAAGATTTTCGGGGACGAAAATCCCTAAGGGGGAGAGTTGTAACATCTCGATTTTGGGTCTAGTCGGAATAGTGGTTTCGAGACCACAAATCCAAAGTAGAAATATTTTTTTTATGATTGTTTTGAGGTCCATGACATGTTTTCATGATTGTGTGAAAGTTTCATGAAGAAATTTTATGAATAAATGTCCAATTTGACTTTTTGGACTAAATTGCAAAAGTTGAAAAATATGAGATTCTAGAAGCTTTAAGTATGAAATAGATTTGGATTATTAATTAGAGGTCCTTAAATAGAAAATGCCCAATTTCTATCTTTATGGACAAAAATAGGCATGAGTAAGTAAAATTTGAAAGTTTAGTAAAAAGGGCATTTTGGTCATTTGGATAATAAAATAATAAAAAGGGAAAAGAAAGAAAAATATGCTCATCTTCTTCAAGTGTGTGCCGAAAATTAGAAGAGCCATAGCTAGGTTTTTCTTCAACTTCCAAGCTTGATAGTAAGTGCATCCTAGCCCCGTTTTTAATGTTCTTTACGTTTTTGAAGTTGTTATCAACCGATCTAGCTATTTCTACCATTTATTTGAGCTAGGGTTCATGTTTAAAAATTTACCCATGTGTGACATGCATGTGTTTTGATGTTTCGTGGTAGATTATGAAAGTTTGATGTGTAATAAACATCTTTTACTAAGTGATTTTTTATGAAAATACCTAAAAAGGACCTTTTTGTAAAAGTTGTAAAATAAGTAGTAAAAATCTGATTCGAAGGAAAATGTGGGCTGTTATGAGCATGTGTTAGGTTCGGCTATGCTTGGGTAACAAAGAAAATGGAGACATTTCATGTTACGAGCCTAGCGACTAATTTGTCAATATGTGAAAGTTTAGGGAAAAAATATAATTTTTCCAAAGTATGGTTTTTGGATTGATTTGAAAAATGTGATAATTGAATGAGCTAAATTTTCTATTATAGATCAAGAAAAATAGAGTCCGGACTTAGAGCGGGGAAAGAACAAAGTTGTGGACTAAATCGAATTAGTTAGCCATATTTTGTACCGAGGTAAGTTCGTGTGTAAATAATGCAACTTATATTATGTATTTAATATTTTTTATTGTATGACTTGTACAATTATCATTATGAATTCGTCCGGCAAAGATTTGATATGGCGAAGCTCCCGTTTGAACCTTATAGGAATAGTTAGGATACAAATGTCATGACATTAGGGTTATGAGTTTACGTGTAAGACCATATCTGGGATATGGCATCGTTACGGAATTTTGTGTAAGGCCATGTCTGGGACATGGCATCGGTATGAGAATATTGTAAGACCATAGCCGGGCTATAGGCAAGATATGTGATCCTATGTAAGATCATATATGGGGTATGGCATTGGTATGCTTCTATGTGTATGTTATTCCCGAGTATCCTTTAGTATTCCAAGTGGTTCAACGGGTAATCCAAAGATTATGTCAACGAGATGACAAGGTATGATCATGTTGAAAGGGTACAGGTATGTACACAAAGCTCATAAATATTGAGATTATAAATCGATGAGACCTTAGTAAGAAGTGAATGAATAAATCATGATCACGAGTTCTATTCTACATTATGTAAATGACACGATTTAAAATGTATCTATGATACTTGACAACATTGTGATAGATTATATTATGTTATGTGTACAATAATGCATAGTTAATGTTGTTAATTATTTACATGCAAACTTACTAAGCTTTATGCTTACTCCCTTTCTTTTCCATTTTCTTATAGTATTGCCAAGCTAGCTCGGGGACCTAAAGACGCTGGAGACTCGATCACACAATAAATTGGAACCTTTGGGTATAGTTAGTCTCAACATTTTGAGTATGGCATGTATAGGGACTTGGTCTTTTGTTATATGTCATATTGGTTTAGCCAAATGTGTTGGCTTATGATGATATTTGATTCATTTTGTATAAGGCCATGAGATGTGACTCATAATGATTATTTGGTTGTAAACTTATTTATATATGCATGCATGTGCCAATGCCATTATGATATGGCCTATGGTTATTGATGGTTGAATGATGATGTGTTGCATATGATTATGGATGTTGATGATGGTGAAAGACTTAGTTATGCCATGTTAAGTTCCTTGAAGTCATATATATATGTTGGGATTGGTGTAGTTTTGATGTTGTGTATGTTGGTGTAAGTATGGGTGGCAAAAAGGCTTGGTAAATAGCCTTATTTTGTCCATACGGGTAGACACACGGGCGTGTGTCTAGACCGTGTGTGACACACGGTTTGCCCCATAGGCGTGTGTTATGGCTGTGTGTCCCCTGCACCCTAATTAATGCTAAACAGAATGCCTAGTAGTAAACACATGGGCACGAGACATGGCCGTGTGTCTCGACCATGTGAGAGACACGGCCATAGGACATGGGCATGTGCCCAGGCCGTGTGAAGTTTGCACTTGATTTTTGAAATTTAAATCGCCACACGGCCTAAGGACACGAGCGTGTGCCTTGGCCGTGTGACCTTATTTAGTTGATGACGCCATAAATGAATGTGCCCTATTTGGGACACGGCTCAAGCACAAGGCGTGTGATATGCCACACTAGGCAAGAAACCTTCACCCACACTGCAAGTGTGGATATTTTACATGAAAATTTTTCAAGTTTCCCGAAAGTTTCCAAAGTTCTCGGTTTAGTCCCGAACCACTCCTAATGTATGTTTTGGGCCTCATAGGCCCGTAATAGGGACAATATGAATGTGAATGCAAAGTTTTAAATTTTCGATGGAAATTCATGTCTTGGTTTTGTATGAATGCTTATGTTTAAGTCCGATAATGCCTCGTACCCTGTTCCAGGATCGAATACGGGTAAGGGGTGTTACATATGACGCCCGTGACGGGTTGGAGAGGTTACATATTTTGTCAATTTAACCTTATTTTATTTAAAATTATATAAAATTAAATATAGAAAATAATTTTTTTTTAAAAAATACAATTTTCAAAAGAATAATTAAAAATTGAATGCAAATTGATGCCTTCAAATAGTAAATAATAAATATTTTTAAAACTTATATAAATTTAAGAAAACATAAAATTCAAAAATAAATAAAAAATTAAATGAAACGTTTGATTGTTTTGAGCCAAGTAATATTGTATGTCTTCAAATATTAATTTTTGGTCAAAAGAAACAATTTTGTTAATTCTGTCTCGTTTTTCAAAATAAAATTGGTGGATGGTTTGATTAATTGAGTTTTGTGTCTTTGGGTTGCAAAGGTGAAGGCTTTATTTTCTGTCAAAGTTCTTTTCTTTTCAAAAATCTTTTGTATTTTCTTTTTTAAGGCATCTTTTGTATTTTCAGGGGAATAAAATGGTTAATATATATATATAGCTTTGCTGAAAATTAAAAAAAAAAAAGAGGCAGAATTATAACTGAGGAAGAAGAGTTGCAAATTTGAAAACAAAGAATATTATGTGAAAATAGGAAAATTTAGGTTATGCATTTTAAAATACCTCTTTACAATGCATTTGAACTTTTTCTATTAAGTTTTAAATTAAATCAAACCAAATTGATAAAAAAAGAAGTTAATGTCATATTTGTTATTATGCTAATTAAAAATATCACGCCATTAAAGAGTTAATAAAGTAGTGACTCAAAAAAATAACTTCGATAACATTAACCACGGAATAAAAAATTATTATAATTGAGTGATTAAAAAGACACGTTAATAATCAAATAATTAATAAGAGGGTTTACTCTAATATTTAGTGAGCACATGACATAAAAGAGGAGTGAGTAATATAATGAGATGGGACCTTATTAATTATTCTCGCTTTTAAACTGATATTAAGTAATCTATATTTTGTTTCGTCAAAATTTTTGGACGTTTTAACTATTTCAAGATGTTCCATTCGTCCGGTCAATATCACCGATTGCTACAAAATTTTGATCTTTTAAATAAACTTTCAAATTTTTTTATCTTAACCATTTTTATTTTTCTAAAATTAGATTTAAAATTAATACTTATTAAATTAAACTACTAGACCTAATTAATAATTTTAAGACTTATATTTACACATATATATTTATAGATATAATTAAGATACATTTTATGTATATATAATATATAATATATAATTTTTCAAAAAAATTATTAAGAAAGTAAAAGTTAAATTAAAATATATGTAAAAAATATTTAAATGTATATATAATTGATCAATAAATTAAAATTACACTCTAAAATATATATATATATATATATATATGAAAAGAATATTTAAAATATTAATAAACCCTAAACAATATATCAAAATATACCAATACAAATACATAACAATACAAAGATAAACTATATGTCAACTGGTACAGTCTTGACTACCAAATCGGACCAAAATCTAACCATAAGCAAGTCGGGAAAAGTTAATGCCGGCCACTGCTGGTCTAAAGAAGATGATGATTCTTTTGATGGAATGAAATTTAAAGATGAGGTAAGACCCTTCCAGCAAATGTCGGGCTGATTTTGTTCCAACTAGGACCACCCCATGCATCCCATGACGAGATTCAATTGAATGTCGAGAAATCAATTCAAAGCCCTCGCTGAATTTGAGGAGTTCATGTCTCGGGTTCGAATAGTTGTATAATATTACTTTGTTTTATATTTATTTAAGTTTGATTTAGTTTAAAATATAAGTTTAAAATTTTGTATAAGTCTATTTATATTTGTAAATGACTAGTTCAAATTCATTTTAGTTTTTTCCATTTTATTTTTAAAATATATTATTTTTAATTTTATATTTAATATTTTAGATTTTTTTATTAAATTTTTTTTGAATAATCTCATTATAAGTTTTGATCATATTTTTTTTCATAATGCCTATAACTACCCGTAGTCCCTCCTAACTCATAAATAAAAGGATAATGTGTTTCAGCGCACTAGAACCCACGTCTTCCTACATTAGCAATAATATCCATGACAGTCGAGTTAAGAATAAATTAGTCTTCTATTAAAATTTAGATTTAGACAACTTGACATATTTTTTAATATTTACATAGTATTGTATTATATATATAATTTTATGTGATATAATTTACATAATATATAAATAAATAAAAATATACTACAAAAATATAAAATGGGTCAGCTTACGTATTGAATATTGAATCTAAGCCTCAGTCCATATTTTAAATGAGCTTAATTTTGTTACCTGCACTCCATTTTTTGTGCCTCGTACTTTTGTTCAAGCTCTCTCATATTTCAAATAGACCTTCAAACTTGAACAAATAACTTTACCTAAAAATAAGTCTACTTTGATGTTTGTCAAAATTCTACTTATCCCTTATTATTTGAAAAGTCTCACTTAAACCATAAGGTATGGTTAAAAATACACTAAAGTACATTTATAAAATGAAATTTAAATAAAATAATAATTTTACCTTCATTAGTTAATTATTATTCTACTTATTTTTGCTATTTCAATCATTATATTCAATAATTTTTAACTAAAAATATTAAAATCTAATTAATTATATTTATATTTTAGATATATTGTATTTTTATTAATATATAAATATACTTAAATTTTCTATAGAGTGAAACCCAAATTCAGGATTTTAAAATTCTCAATGCCTTAAACTTGTCCTTAAGCGAAGGCCTGATAAGTTTATTTTTATTTTTTTAAAAAACTAATATTAATGGTAATCATATTTTGTTATTTTTTATTTCTACATTTCGTTTATATTTAATAAATTTTTATGTAAATACATATTAAATATATAAATTTTAATTTAATTATAGATACAATTTTGAGATGAATTCTGTTTGTCTTTTGTTTTATTTATACTTTTATATTTTAATAAAAAAAATTCTAATGAAGTCTATTTTTTAAATTTTTCCACCTCAGGTAACCCTATGCTTAATTCATCCCATCTATTTTGTTGTTTCAATAATTTTATGCTGTGTGTTCTTTTTTTTCGAAAAATATTGGCACAAGTTTCATTTACTGTTCATGATTCTGGTTTGAAAATTTACAGATATCCATTAAATACAGATCCCCACACCTATCTAAATCTAGCCATTGGCACAAGCCATACCGGCCATCTTCAACAAAAGGAGAAGAGGTGCAGGGACAGGATCATAATGATTTTTGTGGGTGAGGGATGGACCAGCGGTTGGTGGTATCTACCAATGAATATGGTGAACAGTAGATATTGATGGGATGATATTAATTATTTCAGTGAGGTTGGATATTATAACGATAAGTTTAAAATTAATGATAAAATTTGTATTTAGATTTAAATATAGTAATTGTATGAGATAATAATAATAAATGACTATTAAAGATATTAGGTTAAAATGTGTATATATAACATATAATTAAAATTATTAATATTTAATGTTGTTGAATAAGTCGATGTTGGTCACTTCAAGATCAAGAAGTAGGCAGCGGAAAGCATTGTGTGGTGGTAGCAGCAAGTAGAGGAAGAAGACATTGACGGTGGAGGAGGTGCGGTTAGTGGCAACAAATATGGCAACGTTGTAGTCTTTCATGAAAGATAAAGTGTTTTTGGCTTTTTTAAGAAACAGTTATCGGTCCTGACAACTAGAGCATGCCAGATTTTTTTTTTCAAAACCACACCAGTTCCAACAATGTGAACTCCGACACCAAAAAATAAAATAAAAATCATATATTTTTTTAAATTTGAACCGGTGCTGGCAATGTGAATGCCAACACCAAGAAATAAAAAAAATCATATATATATTTTTTAAATTTGAATAGGTGCCAGCAACGGGAATGCCTAAACAAAAAAAATTAAAGCAAAAAAATCAATTTTTTTAAAATTTGAACTAGTTTCAGCATTGTGAATGTTGACACCTATTAAAATATTATTATTTTTCTTTTATTTAAAATCCTAAAATACTAGTATTTTTAAAGTGTATTTGAAAAAATACATATTGGTGTCGATGAACACAAAGGCTTGACATTGTGAATACCGACACCTATTAAAATATTAATTTTTTCTTTTTATTTAAAATCTCAAATACTAGTATTTTTAAAGTGTATTTGAAAAAATACATATTGGTGCCGATTTAACACAAGGTCGACACAAAAAAATTATTTTTATAGACCGTGCAATCATCGAAAAATCATCATGGATGATGGAAGGTGGTCTTGGCTATGAGATGGCCGACACCAACATATACTATAAAAATTAAGTTATTTTCATACAAGATTTTACACTTGGATCATTTTTATAAATAATCAATTTATTCAGGTCAACTTTGACAAAGCGCCCCCTCTTTAGCTTGTTCTGCCACTATCTAAAGCTATGGCATTTAAAGGAAGCCTAAATCTCAAATTAGTTTCTTTAAAAAATATCAATGCAATTTAATACCTGTTAATTTTGAAAGTGAGAAACTAATGACATTTAATCTTAACGTTAATGTTTTTCATCAAATTTACATGAATTTGACTGGTAAAACAACAAATTTAGCTGCCATAATTTACACATTCTATTAATTTGGTCATTACTTAGCAAATTTAGCCCGCAATAATTTTGTAAATGTGTAAATGTTTAGGCTAATGTTAGAATTGAGTGACCCGAATCCTTATTAAAATAAAATATAATGGTAAAATAAAATAAAAGTAAAATCCATATAGAACTACATTTATTTTATTTTAGAATAAGGTTTTTAAACATTATTAAACTCTATCTATTTGATATTGATTAGAATAAGGTGTTTCATTCTTACTACACTCCTATTAGAATATGGTTTTACAAGCCTATAAATAGATATAGTCTACTCCTCTTGTAATCATTCGAATTTGACATAGTGAATTATCTTCTCCTCTGCCCGTGATTTTTTCCCCGAAACGTTTCCACATAAAATCTGTGTGTTTTTTATTTTTCTTTCTCTTTTCTTTGCGATACATTGTCATTATTGACGTTCTATTTTTCACAAATTGGTATCAGAGTTTCCAGGTTGTTGATCTCAATCAGGTAATTGCATCTTTGAAGTATGAAATTCTATTGTTGGATCGCAACACCAGATTCACGTTGTGCCAGGTAAAGATGCAGACAGTACTTGCGCAGATAGACTTAGAGGATGCCCTGCTAGGGATAGATAAGACGCCTTTGACAGTAACGGAGGAAGAGAAGAGGCGTAAAAATCAAAAGGCATTAACATAGTTACATCTACATTTGTGTAACAAAATTTTGCAAGATGTGATGAAAGAGAAGACCACGGTTACATTATGGAAGAAGCTGAAACAAATATGTATGTCGAGAACTCTAACCATCAAGCTGCATATGAAGCAGCGTCTTTATGCTCATCGTTTGGAGGAAGGTGCATCTGTGCACGAGCACTTAACAGTTTTAAAGAAATTCTCTCAAACTTGGAGACCATGGAGGTTCAGTATGATAAGGAAGATCTAGGGTTGATTCTACTTTTTTCGTTGCCCCTGTCTTATTCAACCTTTAGAGACACGATTTTATATAGCTGCGAGTCTCTCATAGTTGATGAGGTTTATGATTCTTTTACCTCGTATGATAAGATGAAGCATCTTGTGGTTAAACCCGACTCTTAGAAAGAGGTCTCATGGTTCGTGAGAGATAAGATCGAAATGCTGATGATGATCGTGGAAGGACATATGAACGGAATCCTCGCGGTGAATCTAAGGGTAGACCGAAATCTTTAAGAAGTAAAACTTGTAACTTTTGCAAGAAGAAATGATACATTAAATCTGAGTGTTATAAGCTACAAAATAAGATCAAAAGAGAGGCTGCGAATCAAAAGAGAAAACAACTAGAAAAATTTGGTGAAACTGATGTTGTAGAAGACTACAGCGATGGTGAACTTCTAGTCGCTTCTGTCAACAATTCTAAAGTGAGCGAGGAGTGGAGCCTTGATTCGGGCTGCACTTTCTACATGAGTCCCAATTAGGATTGGTTTACAACTTACGAAACAAAGCTTGAAGGTGTTGTTTTAATGAGAAATAATGCTTCGTGTAAAATCACAGGTGTTGGAACGAATAAATTTAAGATGTTTGACGGAGTTGTCAGAACACTTAGTGACATGCGACATGTTCTAGAATTGAAGAGAAATTTAATTTTGTTGAGTACTTTTGATTCAAAAGGGTACAAATACACAGCTAAAAGTGGGGTTTTGAAGATTTCCAAAGGTTCCCTTGTTGTGATGAAAGGGCAGAGAAAGACTGCTAAATTATATGTTTTGTAGGGTTTTACTGTTACTGGTGATCCAGCTATTGCTTCATCTTCCTTGTCAGATAATGATGTTACTAGACTTTGGCATATGCGCCTAGGGCATATAAGTGAGAATGGCATGGTAGAATTGGGTAAAAGAGGACTTCTTGATGGGCAATGAATTTGCAAACTAAAGTTTTGTGAGCACTGCATTTTTGGGAAGCAAAAGAGAGTTCAATTCACCAAAAAAATCCATAACACGAAGGGAATGATGGAGTATGTTCATTCTAATCTTTGGGGGCCATCCAGAGTGCCTTCGAGAGGTGGATCTAATTATATGCTAACACTTATTAATTATTTTTCCAGAAAAGTTTGGGCATTTTTCCTGAAGCAGAAAAGCTATGTGTTTTCTACATTTAAGTCTTAGAAAACTATGATTGAAAAATAGACGGGAAAACAAATAAAACACCTCCATATAGACAATGGCTTAGAGTTCTATTATGATGAGTTTAATGAAATATGCAAGTCATAAGGGATCGTAAGACACTTGACAGTTCGTCATACTCCATAACAAAATGGCATTGCAAAACGAATGAACAGAACGATCATGGAGAAAGTTTGATGTATGTTGTCGAATGCTAACTTATCAAGTCGTTTTAAATAAACGACCTTTCATCGCTTGTTTTTGATCAATCGATCTCTATCCATTGCCATTGAGAAAAAGACTCCACAAGAGGTATGGTCTGTTAATCCTGCTGATTATTCTGATTTAAAGATCTTTGGGTATCCTACATATGCTCATATTGATAATGGAAAATTAGAGCCGAGATCCATTAAATGTGTTTTTCTTGGTTATAAAGATAGTGTAAAAGGGTATAATTTATGGTGTCCTGAAAATAAAAATGTTGTGGTTAGCAGAGATGTTGTTTTTTATGAAACTGCTATGCTACCTAACTTATCTCCTAAATACTCTTCCACTAAAGAAAATCAAAAGTAAATGGAGCATCAGATTAATCCAAAATCTACAACAGAGTCGACTTTTCAAGCGAGTACACAAATTCAGAATAGAGTTGCTTCTTCACCATAATACTCTATCGTAAAAATAGAACTAGAAGAGAGATTAAACCTCCAAATATGTATGCTGAGGTTGATCTAGTTGCTTATGCTTTAAATGTGGTTGACGATATAGATGCAAACCAAGAGCCATCTAATTATTCTGAAGCGGTTAGCTGTGAAGACTAAAAAAAGTGGATGTTTGCTATGCAAGAGGAGATGGAATCACTCCACAAAAACAGAATATGTGATCTTTTGAAACTTCCTAAAGGAAAAAAAGTTGTTCGTTGTAAATGGGTGTTTAAAAAAAAAGAAGGGACTCTAGGAGTTGAAAAACCTAGATATAAAGCAAGGCTTGTTGCAAAGGGTTACAGTCAAATTCCAGGAGTGGACTTCAAAAATGTGTTCTCCCTAGTTGTAAAGCATAGTTCGTTTCGAGTTTTGCTTGGTATTGTAACCATGCATGATTTGGAGCTTGAGCAGTTAGATGTAAAAAGTACATTTTTGCATAGAGAACTTAAGGAGGATATTTACATGCAACAACCAGAGGGTTTTACTGTCTTAGAAAAAGATGACTATGTTTACTTGCTGAAAAAGTCCCTTTACGGTTTGAAACAATCACCAAGATAGTGGTACAAGAGGTTTGATTCCTTTACGACTTCTCATGATTTCAAAAGAAGTAGCTTTAGTAGTTGTGTTTACTTTAAGAAAAACAGTGATGGTTCTTTTGTGTATCTACTCCTTTATGTTAATGACATGTTAATAGCAGCGAAAGATAAATGAGAGATAAGAAAGGTCAAAGCCTAACAAAGTGAAGAATTAGAGATGAAATATTTGGGACCAGTAAATAAGATACTTGGTATGGAGATTCTCAGAGATAGAAAAATAAGTAAATTGTACCTAAGTCAGAAGTACTACATTGAGAAAGTTCTTTGCAGGTTCAATATGCAGAGTGCTAAACCTGTTAGTACTCCTTTAGCAGCCCATTTTAGACTTTCATCCACTTTGTCTCCACAATCAGATGATGAGATTGAGTACATGTCACATGTTCCATATTCTAGTGCAGTTGGATCTCTCATGTATGCTATGGTTTGTTCATATCTAGATTTATCATATGCAGTCAGTGCAGTTAGCAGATACATGGCAAATCCCAGTAAAGAACACTAGAAAGCAGTTTAGTGGATTTTAAGATACTTACGAGGTACTACTGATGTTTGCTTATAGTTTGGAAGAACTAGAGATGGAGTTATTGGGAATGTTGATGCTGATTTTGCTGGAGACCTTGATAGAAGAAGATCTCTCACAGGTTATGTCTTTACAGTTGGAGGTTGTGCAATCAGTTGGAAAGCCACTTTGCAAACTACAGTCACTTTGTCTACCACTAAAGCTGAGTAATGGCGATTACTGAGGCTTGTAAAAAAGTCATTTGGTTGAAGGGACTCTTTAATAAACTCAATGAAGACCTTTAAATTAGTACAGTATTTTGTGATATTCAAAGTGCCATTTTCCTTACAAAAGATCAAATGTTTCATGAGAGAACAAAGCACATTGATGTTCGGTATCATTTTGTTCATTATATTATTGCTCGTGGTGATATTGTTGTGAGCAAAATTAGTACTCATGAAAATCCTGCAGATATGATGACTAAGTCACTTCTCATAACCAAGTTTGAGCATTACTTAGACTTGGTTGGTGTTCATCGTTGAAGTTAAACCCTTAAGGGGTTTTATGGAAAAGGTGGAGAACTTGTTCGTCGAGAGTTCATGAAGAAGAACTTGTTCATTGAGAATTCGTGTCAAGGTGGAGATTGTTAAAATTGAGTGACCCAAATCCTTATTAAAATAAAGTATAGTGGTAAAATAAAATAAAAGTAAAACCCATATAGAACTACACTTCTTTTATTCTATTTTAGAATAATATTTTTTAAACCTTATTAAACTCCATCTATTTGATATTGGTTAGAATAAGGTGTTTCAATCTTACTACACTCCTTCTATTAGAATATGGTTTTACAAGCCTATAAATAGACATAGTCTACTCCTCTTGTAATCATTCGAATTTGACATAGTGAATTATCTTCTCCTCTACCCGTGGTTTTTTCCCAAAAGGGTTTCCACGTAAAATCTGTGTGTTCTTTATTTTTCTTTCTCTTTCCTTTGCGATACATTGTCATTATCGACGTTCTATTTTTCACAGCTAAATTTGTTGAACTTTTAGAATCAATACCAAATTAACAAAATATGTAAACATTAAATGCTAAATTTGTTATTATACCTATCAAAATTATGCACAATTGACGAAAGGCATTAATATCGTGATTAATTATTTTTAATTGCTCGGTTTCAAAATTGATAGAGATTAAATTGCTTCAAATTTTTTTGAAAGGGACTAATTTACTCAATTTCAAAATTGAAAGGTCTTGGAGAAATTTTTACCAAAAAATTCATATGTCCATTTTGTTTTTTTTTATTATTACTATTTTCCATTATTTAATATAAGGGTTTTTATTTAACATATCTTTGTGTCAATTGAACTTTGTTTGGTGTTAATGTTGTTCACAACAAGATAATCATTTCTACCTATTTTATTATTTAAGCATGTAATTGAATATGTATTGTCGTAACCATTTTTTGGGAAAATAAAGAATGACGCGGTCGACTCGATTTTTAAAAAAGAAAAGGAAGGGAGTCGCCACCGATCTTTATTTGGTGTGATCGGATCACCTTTGTTTTAATAAACATTTAATTTACTAAAACAGTGCTTTTTGGTCCACGAACTTTGAGAAAAAGGGTTCGGAGGTCGATTACGTGCGAGGAAGGATTAGCAGCCTCGACACGCCCAAAATTGGTACCAAACTGATTGATTGATGTCCTATTTGTTGAAAACTTTAAAGGGGTTCGAAAATACAATGCTTTATATTTTCAAAATTGGAAGGGACGTTAAGACTCTCTTATTATCGAAGAGATAAAGTATCATGTCCAGTAAGTTAGGCCGCAATACTTTAGACTCCCGAAACTAAGTTCGTCTTTTAAAACTTGATTTTTATTTTTGAAGAGGATCTTCCGTTATTCGTCAAATGAGAAACCGGAATCCAGTAAGTTAGGGCTCGATTTCTCGAGATTTCAAATACGGAAGATTGACTCTATTTTTAGGAAAAAGAAGCTTATCTCAAGTATCTAGATGTCGAGTCCGAAGAAGTTAGGGCGGCATTTCAATTTCGAGATTAAGTATTTTAATTTTAAAATTTAAATTACAATTTTAAAAGAGACATCCCGTTGTTTAGCTTTAAACGAGGAGAAATCAGAACCCAGTAAGTTAGGGCTCGATTCATTCGAATTGCTAATACGAAACGTCAATTTGAAATCGGGACTTGTGATTTTGGAAGGGATATTTCGTTGTTTATATTGAATGAGGAAAATCAGAACCCAGTAAGTTAGGGCTCGATTCACTCGAGTTTCTAAAAACCAAACATTGCCTTTAAAAAATCTTTAAATGAAATATAATGATTTTACAAAATGTATTTTGTTTAACAATATAGTACAAAACTAAGAAGACAATTACTGAGATACAAATAAAGTAAATGTAAATATTTATAATAATAATAATAATAATAACAAAATAGTAATAGAAGTAAAAAGATAAAACAAGAAATAATAATGACAAAATAATGATGATGATACTTAAAATAAAAAGAAAAAGATAATAATGGTAGCATGTAAAAAAATAATGATGGCAATTAATAAATGAAATACTATATATAAAATAAATACATAAAAATATATACATATAAAAGACATAATAGTAGTAATAATAACGATAAAATAATGATAAAAATAGATAATAATAATAATGAAAACAACAAATAATAATAATAAATAAAATAATAATCTTAGTTAATAATAGCAGAGAAAAATAATGACGCATACAATCGTAATAATGAATAATAGTGATAGCAAACAAATAATGAAAATAAAATCAAAATAACAAATAATAGTAATAATAATAAAGTTAGTGAAATGCATTAATAATAAAATATAAAAATATAATAATGATAATAACAATATTAATATAATAACAAAAAGACCCTAAAAAAAATTACAAAATAATTAAAACAGGATTAAATTGCATTAAAATTAACAGTTTTGGGGTTAATTCGAAATAGAATAAAGGAAAAGGGACCATTTGAAACATGCGTGAAAGGAGGGGGGACCAAAATGGAAATTAACCCCTTTTGCCAAAACGCAAAGCAGCAAAAGGGCTTAATTGCGAATCCGAGCAAATTTCGGGGGGCAAATTTGGAAATAATGAAAACTACATTGGAACGGTAAAAAAAATGCGGAAGGACTGCGCCAATAAATATCCCATTTTTTCGGCAAAACACGCGGATCCTAGGCGGGTCGGGTCGGTCGGATCGGGTCATGTCAAAACGACGTCGTTTTGGGGCTTATGGGCGCCGACCAAAACGGCGTCGTTTTGGTTTGGCTATATAAGCCATTTTTCTGCAAAAATTTCCCATTTTCCACCTTTCTTTTAAAAAAATTTTTATCCCCTCTTCTTTCTCTCTGCAGGTGGGGAGCTCCGGAGGATTTGGTAGTTTGACGGTGGCCACAGCATTGCCACCACCACCCTCCACGGTGGTTTAAATGTAAAAATTTTTATTATTTTTATTATTTTTTATGTCTTTTTTTTTTATATACTATTATTTATTCATATATATGTATGTGTATATAGAAAGAAGACCAAAAAAGATCGAAAACACAGACTTTACCCATTTTTTCTGTTTTTGATTCTTGTTCTCGTTTAACCTTTATCTTTGGAATTGGTGTTGATTTTTGCTTCTTTGTTTACCGATTTTGAGTGTTTGATCTTCGCCTCTTTTTCGATTTGGAAAAAAACTTTTTGCTTGAATCTCGATTCTTTTTCTATTTTCAAAGAAAAAAAACCTCCTTTAAAGTTATTTTGGCCTTTTATAGCCAAATATATGCTTTTTTTATTTGTTGCTTTCGCTTTGCTTCATGCCCTGTGTGGTCTTTTCTTTTGCGGGCATGGGAGGTAGGTGGGAGGTGGCCGACTCTGTCGATGGCGGGTTCGGTGGTGGGTAGAGCGGTGGGGTCTGTAAGTGGTGAGTCGAGGCGCAGTGCGAGGAGCTAAAAGGGGCTAGGGTTTTCTTTTTTTGGCTGAGTGTTTGGGTTGGTTTTGGGCCATTTGGGCCTTTTTTTATTTTGTTTTGGGTTTGGGTTGTAAAAATGGGTTTGGGTCTGTTATTGGGTTAGTTTGTTTAATTTATTTTGGGCCGGGTAATTTTGGGCTTTGTACAGCTGCCCCTCTTTGCTCATTTTCGTGTAACGAGAATAGAGCAAAGACTTAAAGAAGCCCAATGTTGCCCGGCCTCGCCGAGTCTTGGCCTCTCAGGTGCTTTTCTTCAAGTAGCGTCGCTTCTGCCCACCGCATCTTGTTGCTTCGATCCACTTCACCGCTATGTGGCTTCAATCTGCTCTTGCTGCGACTTCAATGGGATGTGACTTGTTTATTTTCGATCTGCTCTTGCAAATTTAGGAATGTCTAAACTGCTATCTTCAATCTGATCCTTGCAAACTCAAGGGCCACCAGACTGAATCTTTGATCTGCTTCAAGAATGTCAAATCTGCTTTCTTCAATCTGATCCTTGCAAACTCAAGGATCACCAGACTGATGTCTTCGATCCGCTTCCTGCAACTTCAAGAATGTCAAATCTGTTATCTTCGATCTGCTTCTTGCAACTTCAAGAAGGCCAAATCTGCTATCTTCGATCTGATCCCTGCAAACTCAAGGGTCACCAGACTGAGTCTTTGATCTGCTTCCTGCAACTTCAAGAACGTCAAATCTGCTTTCTTCAATCTGATCCTTGCAAACTCAAGGATCACCAGATCGATATCTTCGATCCGCTTCGCAACTTCAGAATGTCAAATCTCATTATCTTCGATCCGCTTCTTGCAACTTCAAGAAGGTCAAATCATATCTTCGATCCGATCCCCGCAAACTCAAGGGTCACCAGGTGAGTCTTTGATCCGCTTCTCGCAACTTCGGGAACGCAAATCTGCTTTCTTTAATCGATCCTTGCAAACTCAAGGATCACCGATCGAGTTTTTGATCCGCTTCCGCAACTTCGTGAATGTCAATCGATCTCTTTGATCTGCTCCACTGCATACTCAGGGAGACGAGATCTGCTCAACCGTATTGTCCTTCTTGAGGACGTATCCTGTAGAATGAATACATACTTATGCCTAATGATTAGGATGCCATGAGTATGATGAGTCAGAATGTTATGAGTATGATTCCTATTTAAGGTGTTATCACTCATTTGTCTGTCAAGGTTTTATCTTCGTTTCCCTCTCAATGACCGTTTTCGCATGAATGGCTTGCCCCTGTGGAAATTTCGAAGCCTATTTTAGGCCTTAGAACACAGGTCTGCCTTGACTTCTAACTGTCCTCCCTGGGAGTCACAACTCCTACTTGAAGAATGTTTGACTTGGTTTGTTCGACTCTCAACCATTTAGGGTTTTTTGAATCTTTCCTTATCGAAAATTGGCCTGTTTTACTTTTTTTTTAAAGTGACCAAGCAACATTATTTACCCCTTGCCACAATTACTAAATCGGGCGAGAAACTTTATAGAAATGGTCTTTATTGAGACCCCTTTTCTCCAATGTCTTCATCTTGTGTTCATGGAAGTTCTAAACAAATGTTCTGTTTCGGCTTCCTGTTTTATCTAGAGATTTTCAAAGTGATACGTGGAACTTTCCTTTGTGAAATCGTTAGTTCATCAATTTATTTTTAATGCAGCATGTTAGTGATGGATAACAGTAGGTCGATTTCAAAGAGAATCAAAATGAATTTATCTATGAAACAAAGAAAATTTATTGGGGACATATCCTTCTTTTTTCGGAGAAAAGGACCCAAAATGGTAAAATAACAACATGGATCGAGCGCCTAGACATCGCCAATTGAGCTTCTATATACAAACTTCAAGAAGACTGCTCTAAGCCTGTCATGTGTTTAGAAGACTCAAGTATTTTGTCGATGCCCGATATGCAACGATTCCTCTTTCGTTAATTATGGCATCGCGAGATCGCGATGTGTCCATTCAAAATTTGAGCCGCCCTTTTCGGTTTTCAACTCAAAAGCCCTTTGGTCTCAAGGTGCCCTTTTGCGGGTTTTCACCTTGGCCTCTCCGCTTTTTTTGAAGTCTCAAAATGCCCTTTGCGGGTCTTCACCTTGGCTTCTTCTATTTTAAGCAAAGTATTTTTAAGCGAATCGAGTTCACGGATTGGGCAAGCTTTTTCCGTCCATCTCTCGCTCGAATCGGTGCACCTCCGAGAAAGCTTTCTTTACCACATACGGTCCTTCCATTTCGCATCCATTTCCTCTGTGGTCTTTTTGTATGGGAAGGATCTTTTTCAGCACGAGGTCCCCTTCGTGGAATTCCTTTGGGTGAACTTTTTTGTTGTAAGCTCGCATCATTCGCTTTTGGTACATCTGACCGTGACGGATAGCCCTCAATCTCTTTTCTTCAATTAAGTTCAACTGATCATATCGAGCCTGGATCCATTCAGCTTCATCCAGCTTCACTTCTGACAATACTCGAAGAGAATGTATTTCCACTTCAATAGGTAGAACTGCCTCCATCCCATAGACCAATGAGAAAGGCGTTGCCCCAGTAGAGGTTTGGACGGACGTTCGATAAGCATAGAGTGCGACGGTAACTTCTCATGCCGATCTCTATAAGTCTCGATCATCTTTCCCACTATCTTTTGATGTTTTGTTGGTCGCTTCCTTGCCCCATTCATTTTTGGGCGTCTGGTGATGAATTGTGGTGTTTGATGTTGAATTGGCTACAAACCCCTACTATCGTGCTATTGTTTAAGTTCGGTCGTTATGCGATATGATCCTTTCGGGCATTCCATATCGACAAATGATTTCCTTCTTCAAAAACGGCTAATCACGATTTAGTGCGTTAGCATATGAGGCGACCTCTACCCATTTCGTGAAGTAGTCGATGACCACAAAGATGAATCGATGCCCATTCGATGCCTTCGGAGATATTGGCCCAATGACGTCCATGCCCCACATGGAAAATGGCCATGGAGAAGTCATAACATGTAAAGGTGACGGGGGTACGTGAATCTTATCTCCATAATCGGCATTTATGACATTTTTGGCATAGTTGATCTGTCTCCTCCATGGTGGACCAATAATACCCGAACCTCATTATTTGTCCGCCATTGTGAAACCATTAGCGTGAGTTCCATGACACCTTCATGGACTTCTTCTAGGATTAACTTAGCTTGGCGGGCGCCCACACACCTCGGTAGCACTTGATCCTTCCTTTTCTTGTATAAGACTTCTCCATCCAAGACGTAATCACAAAGCTAATCTCCTCTCGTCTTTTTTTCATTCTCAGTGGCTTGATCAGGGTACTCACGATTCTTCACATACCGCAATATATCGTGGTACCATGGTGGGCCAGTTTTCCCTTCTTCCTCGACATTGTAGCAATGGGCTGGGTCTTGATGAATGCTCATTTGTATTGGCTTCATATCTTCGCTTTCATTTATTCGGACTATGGAAGCCAGGGTGGCCAGAGCATCTGCCATCCGATTCTCGCCCCTAAGCGGGTAATTGAAAGTGATGTCATCGAACTCTTTGACAAGTTCTTGGGCCAATCTTTTATAGATAACCAATTTTGGATCCTCGGTTTCCCATTCTCCTTTGAGTTGATAGATTACTGTATGGAATCTCTATAGACTTCTAATACCCTGATTTTGTATTCGATAGCAGTGCGGAGCCCCATGATGCAGGCTTCATATTCAGCCATATTATTAGTGCAATCGAAATCCAGTTTGCAAGTGAATGGATAATGGTCTCCTTTTGGGGATATCAGGACTGCCCCAATTCCACTACCCACGGCATTTGATACCCCGTCAAAATTTAATTTCCAAGGATGGTCTTCGGAGGTACCTTCTTCAATGTCTACCACGTACATCAAGTCCTCATTAGGGAAATCAAAATCTAAGGGCTCATAGTCTTCAAGGGCTCTACTGGCTAGAAAGTCTGCTATCGCGCTCCCTTTTACCGCCTTTTGGTTTACATAAACGATGTCAAATTCAAAAAGCAAGATCTGCCACCTGGCCATCCTTCCATTCAAGGCGGTAGATTCCATCATATACTTAAGGGGATCTAACTTTGAGATGAGCCATGTCGTATGATACAGCATGTATTGCCTCAACCTTCAAGTTGTCCAAACCAAGGCACAACATAATTTCTCGATTGGCGGGTACCTCATTTCACATGCGGTGAATTTCTTACTAAGGTAGTATATTGCTTTTTCTTTCTTCCCGATTCATCATGTTAACCCAAAGACGCATCCCATCGAATTATCAAATCTTGTTAGATAAAGGATGAGGGCTTGTCCGTTGAGGCGGCATTAATACCGGGGCCTAAGATGTATTGTTTCACCTTTTGAAGGTCTTTTGGCACTCTTCATCCCACGTGCAGGTTGTGTTTCTTGAGGAGACGAATATGGGGTCACATCTCTCGATCGGTTGTGAAATGAACCGAAGCGATGTAATTCACCTTCCTAAGAAACCTCTAACTTCTTTTTGGGTACGTGGTGGAGGTAATTCTTGTATGGCTCGACTTTATCCGGTCAACCTCAATCCCTTTTCATCGACTATGAACCCGAGTAACTTTTCGACCGAGTTCAAGGTACACTTTTGACGTTAAGCTTCAACTGAATTTTCTCAGCCTCAAGAGCAATTTTCTCAAGACCTGCACATGCTCTTCTTCAGTTCGGGATTTGGCGATCATATCGTCGACGTAAACCTCAATTTTCCTGTGCATCATGTCATGGAATAAGGTTACCATGGCTCTCTGATATGTCGCGCCTGTATTTTTTAGTCCAAATGGCATTACCTTGTAGCAAAATGTTCCCCACATGGTTATAAACGTTGTCTTGTCCATGTCCTTAGGATGCATTTTTATTTGGTTGTACCCCGAGAAACCATCCATGAAGGAGAACAACGAATACCCTGCTGTATTGTCTACTAAAGTGTCGATGTGAGGCAAATGAAAATTGTCTTCAGGCTGGCCTTGTTTAGGTCTCTCGTAGTCCACGCACATTCGTACCTTCCCGTCTTTCTTGGGGACAGGGACAACGTTAGACACGCAATCCGAGTACTTGACCACTTGTAAGAACCCGACATTAAATTGTTTCTCGACTTCTTCTTTTATCTTTAACAAGACGTCTGTTGCATTCTTCCGAGCTTCATTGACCGGCTTGCATTCTTCTCTTATGGGCGATCGATTGTCATCGCGATATCGAGATTTAGTCCGGGCATATCTTGGTACGACCATGCGAACACATCCTTGAATTCATGGAGTAGTTCAATGAGGTTCTGCCTGGTTTCTCGCAGAATACAAGCTCCAATATTCACCTCTTGCCCCTCTCCTAGGTTCACCGTTTCTACTTACTCTTTATGGGGTAGGATCTATTTTCTTCTTGTTCTACCATTCTCAACAAATCCGGAGGCAAGTCGATTCGTGTCATTTCCAAAGTCCCGAGATTCCTCTCAACACATGTCTTGCTCAAAGCAGACCTCTCAATCAGTAGTATCATTACTCATATCATTGATGTCTAGAGACCATAATGGG
Organism: Gossypium rotundifolium; assembly: GCA_025506655.1. Lineage (NCBI taxonomy): Eukaryota > Viridiplantae > Streptophyta > Magnoliopsida > Malvales > Malvaceae > Gossypium > Gossypium rotundifolium. Next base: position 13,474,559 of record CP106731.1, on the reverse strand, counting down.
TATCAAGGGTGTATAAAGAACAAATGAATTTGAGGACAATTATTCACATGATATGAATGAGAACAAAGAATAAATGGTAAAATGTAAAATAAGAAGATATTTAGTAGAATTGAAGATGCATTTCATTAAAACAAAATGTCCGAACATGAGCCTATTTCACAAAAGAAATCTCATTGTTTCTAGGCTTAAAACAACAAGAGTGTTCGAATATTACTCAAGATAATCTCTAAACACTACAGAAATTCCTCTGTAGTCCAATTGTCTAATGTGCTTCCGTGTTCATATGGACGGATGCCCGACAAGTTTCTTTGATCAATCTCCTCATCGTGTATGGCATTGATGTGAGGACATTCCCCTCTAGGAGATTCTTTTTCCGGGTAAATCATTCCTCCTGATACGAAGGTACGAGATATGTGGGGGAATGTCATCGGTTCCCACTTAGCGTCTTCTCCATTCAGCCTGGCATTTCTCCTTTCTTGTTTCTTTTCCATCTCCTTCTTCATTTGTTTAGCATCCGGTTTGATACCTAAACCAAAGCGATCCCTTTTTTCCTTCAGCATCGGGGCCTAGACTTTCCCTTGGAGATATTTACCCAATCCTTTTCTGGGTAGGGCTCCTTTTCCCACTGTCATTTGCAATCCCATCCTGGTAGTCTTGGATAGTTTAGGTGACGGGACTTTATTTCCTTCTAAAATGAAAGTCGCATTCACGAACTCTAAGGATCGAAATGAACATTCAATGGCTTCCTCATTCGTTTCTAGGTATGGCGCTTCGTTGGTAACAGTTGCTATGATATCATCTTCAGCGTTTATAGTTACCAGCCGATTTTCTGTTACCAATTTCAATTTCTGGTGCAGTGACGAAGGTACGACCCCCGCTGAATGAATCCAGGGTCTCCCTAGTAAGCAGTTGTAAGAAGGCTTGATATCCATGACCAGAAAGTCTACTTCATATGTATTAGGCCCGATCAATAATGGTATGTCTATTCTTCCCATCACTCTTCTTTCGGTGCCATCGAATGCTCTCACTATATTTTGGCAGGATTTCATATGAGAACTATCTATCGGCAGCCTCTTGAGTGTGGTTAGTGGTAAGACATTTAATGCTGATCCATTATCTATTAGCATACTTGGCAAGGTGTATCCCTTGCAACGGGTAGTTATGTGTAATGCCTTCGTTGTCCCCATACCTCCCGGTGGGATTTCATCATCGCTGAAGTAGATAAAATTATCAGCGCTTATGTTACTAACCAGACGATCCAACTTGTTGACGGATATATCTTTAGTAACATAGGTCTCATTCAGTACTTTCATTAATGCTTCGCGGTGCACTTCGGAGCTTAGAAGTAGTGCTAACACAGAGATACGGGTTGGTTGTCTATGCAGTTGTTCCACCACACTGTATTCGCTGTGTTTCAAGAATTTTAAGAATTCTTTAGCCTCTTCCTCTTTTACGGGCTCATTGATAACAGTTTCGGGTTCTTTTTCCTGCCCAATCGACACAGTCTTCAGTTTTGCTGTTTCCGTTCTCCTGTTTTCAGGGTCATAACGCTTTCTACTACGCGTATAAGAACCTTCGTTCTTAACTTCCTCCGAAATACTAGTGGAACCTTGTGCTCCTGGTATTGTCACATTGCAATTATAATTCCAAGGTACCCTTTTACTATCTTTGTAGGGAAAAGAAGCAGGTTTCTGAATTGTGATTTTTGGTCTTCCTCAGACTCACCTCTCGTGTTTCATGAAATGATGATTCTCGGGTAATTAACTCCGGGCTTTGTCAATTATTCCTCGGTCACGCATATTTCCTCTTCCTCTACTCCTTCTTCATAAAACTCCAGTTCTTTGTTGTCCATGAGGCCTTGCACCAAAATTTTAAACTCAGTACATTCTTGGATCTCGTGCCCCCTCGTCTTATGGAATTTGCAACAATTCTTTATATGTCTTTCGCTTCCTGTGGAATCTGACTCTATCAATCCTCTTTTTACCATTTCCTTCCAGACTATTCGCAATGGGGTCTTCACTTCGGTGACATCCCTCTTGATCTTTCTCACAATCTCCTCACCGATCGCGTTCACCCCTTTTTCCTCGTGATTGGGCAATGGGTTCCCCTTTCTTACCAAGTCATCAAGCGCTATAACACCCATTTTGATTAGCCTCTCGACTATCTTTTTGAAGGCGAGGCAATTCTCTATCGAATGCCCCTCTATCCCTGCGTGGTAATTGCATTGAGCGTTTGAGTCATACCACTTAGGGTATGGGGGCTGCAATGGTTGTAAATAAAACGGGACACGATGTGCTCATTGAATAAAATCTGGTATAGCTCTTTGTGCGCTATCTAATTGGCGTAAATTGGATCTTTTCAGTATTTGGTCTAGTTCCCGATTCCTGTCTTGCTGGCCCTTGTTGTCCAGAGGTGACTGTCTTTGGCCGATTAACCATGATCGCCTTGTGTGTGCTCACGTTGTTTATTTCACCGTCCTTCTTTTTAGGAGCAACCCTCCTCGCGCTTTCTCCCACCTCGATCTTGCCGCCCCTTATGGCATGTTTGATCATTTCTCTCGCCATTACTATGTCGGAAAAGCTCTTAGTCGTGCTCCCTATCATATGAGTTATGAAAGGGGCCTTCAGGGTGTTAATGAAAAGCATAGTAGTCTCTTTTTCCAAAAGCGGTGGCTGAACTTGTACCGCTACCTCTCTCCATCGCTGGGCATATTGTCTAAAACTTTCACCCGGCTTTTTCTCCATATTTTGGAGCGTGATTCTATCAGGAGCAATATCAGCCACATGACCGTAATGTTTCATGAAGGCTTGTGCCAGATCCTTCCATGTCTTGATCTGGGCACGACTAAGCTGATTATACCATTTGGCGGCAGACCCAACTAGACTGTCTTGAAAACAGTGAATCAGCAGTTGATCGTTGTTAACATATCCCGCCATCCGTCGACAGAACATTGTGATGTGCGCTTCGGGGCAACTGGTCCCATTGTATTTTTCAAAATCTGGGGTCTTGAATTTTGGCGGAAGTACGAGGTCTGGGACTAGGCTCAAGTCTTTAGCGTCCACCCCGTAGCGATGGTCAGCAGTCTCTATTTCCTTAAACTTTTCTTCTAACCATTTGCAACGATCCTCGAGTTGTCTGGGAAGGTTCGCTTTTGCCTTATCCATTTCAGCCATTTCATCAAAATCGGGGACTATAGGGTTAGCCGGACCTTCTCCGGGATTAGTGCTCGAACCATCGAGAAGTGCTGCGGCATTACGATCTCAACTCGCACTTGTGGGCTCGATAATAACAGCGCCCTTTGGGGACATATTTCGGTGGTGCTTGGGTATTTAAGGGTAAATCCCGGAGGTAAGTAGGGTCGTCATTATTCCTCGAGCTAGCAATGCGCCCTTTCCTCGTTCATTGGCCAATAGTTGCGCCGGTGACTTATCATGTTGTTTTGGGACTCTTGCATCCGTTCTATCATATCTTGTTGAGTTTCATCATTTGCTCCTCAGATCCGTTCTTGCATTTCCTTCGAAATTGTTCAAATCTTTGATCCATTTTCTTTGTCTTAGCACGAGTCCCGTAGTAATGTTCGGCCCTAGATTTCCTCTTTCCTTTTCCTTTTCTCGATAATTTTAACCAATTAGGCTTCTTTTTATAAACTTTAATGTATGTAATATGATGCAATGCAAATGCATGAATGCGGAAGAAGACATCAATTCGATCAACTTCATTTTAGAAAACTTTATTAGAAGGCAAAACCCTTTACATAAAATAGATTACAAACATGTTCTCGCCCTAAGACCTAAGGTTTTGATTTTTTCAAGCAGGGAGATTAGCTCTTCATCATGACCCGGTGGTAGTCCATATCTCATGCCCAATATGTCAGCCTCCTCAGCCAAAGTCTGTAGGTGATCAGCTACTTCTCAAATCTAGATTATTGCTTCACCCATGAGGTAGTCCCGGTTTCGAACTTGCTCACAAGAATGGCGAAGCTCCTCCTCCCAACGTCTTTCTCTCGTTTCCAGAAGCTCAATCCGAAGCTCGCTACTATGTAATGCCGATTCTAACTCTTCAACCCTGCCTTTCATTTCCTCTATTTTGTTCAGGCTTGACTTTAGTTGGCTTTCCGAGTCTCAACTTCGATAGTGGTGTAGAGATCGCCCAAGCTCATTTATTCTAGCTTTTAATCCCTTTTTCTCTTTTTGGTCTTCATCTCCGCTTTCTCTAAGTCTTCCTTTTGCGTTCAGATTTCATGAAACTTTTCTCCCAACTGCTAACTTGGCTCTTTCCTCTCGGACCTCTTGTTGCCATTGCTCAAGTTTTCCCTAATCCGCGTTCTTTATCGTCAAGCGCATCTTCTTGTACTCCGTCTTTAAGTTATCTCGGTCTTCTTCTACCTTCCATTTTTTTTTGAGTTTCTCAGCCTCGATTTCTCATCGTCCACTTCTAATTGGAGGAGCATCTTTTCTTCTTCCAACCTTTCTATCCTTTTCCCGAGTTCCGAACTCATTCGTTCAAAATCTTGCTTCACAATCTCTAATTTTGAGGGGACCACTCGCATGCATTCTTCTCTCGATCGGGCGCCTTCTAGATTTGGCTCAGGAATGTTATCATTGACTCTCCTAGCCCTCCATTCAATGTATTCCGGGGTCATCCTTGGGCCTGTAGATAATCTCCTCATTCTGTGAATCTGATTCTAGGCACTAGAAATCTCTTTAACCCTTTTCTTGTAGCTTCCCCCTTTATATGAGAACTCGCATTGAGCTAGCCCGTATGTCGTTGGTACAAACTGTCTTGAACTATATTGTCTTAGGACCAGAAAGGCGTGGCGGTGGCACCCCAAATTCCCAATAGGGAAACCCAGTCAAAGCTTCCGCAACGATAAAAGATCCTGTCGGGAATCATCCAGGGAGCCTTCCACTCGATGTCGTCCTCTTGAAGGTTTTGAAAGAGCGCGATCCAATTTTTTTCGGACACATCCTCTTTTCTAGGCGTAGTTGCTATCTCTTCTAGCGGGGAATAATTTTCTGACATGAATCGATAGGACACTTTCTCTATTTTCCAAAAGTGATTATGGAACCAAGCCAATAACAGCTGTGCACATCCAATAAACCTGCCTTTACCCATTCTCCGACATGCAGTCAAGGATTTGAATGTTTCGGCTAAGATGGTAGGAACGGGTGTGACCCCTTTGTCTAATCGGCTGAATAGATCAATAACTGCTTCATCAATGTGCCTTAAAGCTTTCGGGAAGATTACCAGGCCGTAAATACATAAGGCCAAGATGTCTATCTTTTTCTTTGTATCGGGATGTGCCAGGATCAAGTCTCTCAAACATATCCAGGGTATGCATTTACTCTCGCCCTTCTTTTGCATTCTAGCTGAGACCCACTGTTCGCTCATTCCGGTGATATTCATCAACTTCTTCGAAGGTTGGGCCATTAACCGCCTTTGGAATAAGCTTTGTCAACTTGAATTCTTGGGCAATGTAGCAAGGTTGTATACTCTTCTATTGTGGGAACCAGATCCACCTTCCCAAGGAGAAAGCAATTTATAAGCTGCATTCCAAAATCGGGTCATTGCTTGGAACAGTGCTTGTCTATTTTGACCTCAGCGGTAAGGCGGTCGTAGTAAGTACCATAGAACACCGCTTCGCTTCATCATCCCATCGAGTCCAAATTTCTTTCAACTCTCGAGCTCGCTCTGCGTGACATCGATATTGGTGAAGTTCGTAGCTCAAACACATACCCTTCGACTAAGCTATCTCCTTTTCTATTTGGCATTGCTCGACTATATGCGGACGACCGCATTGTCTTCCACTTTATCAAGAAATTTACTTTCCATAACCAGCTTCCTAACTCAGAAATGGACCGTGAATCGATGTCTCTTTAAAATATGAAATGATATGCACAAAAAGAAAGAAACACAATAAGTTAGTACCATGGAATATAAAGTAAGTAAAATAAACAAACACCTATCTGGGTGACCACTAAGATTTGACACAGCTCTACCTAAGGTGGGCTCCTAGGGTTTGCTATATGTAGTTTAGTTCTAAAGTTCGAGGTACCCGAACCAGCAGATTCCTCGATCCTCACCCATTATAGGCTCATACGAACCGAAGTTCGATTGTGGGAATACATTTCCTATGGCCATGCGGAAGTGAAAACTTCACGAAGACATAGGTACGGATGTATTCCAAAGCGATCCACTAGCCCATGCGGAGGTGAAAACCTCACGAAGGCATAGCTTCTCGCTCCCACTTAAAGGTGTGACCACAACGGTCATGCAATACAATGCCAAAGTATTTACAAGACCAATATTGAAAGTGCATTAAAAGAAGCATGATTTTCCAAAACCATTTTAATCAAAAGGACAAAAATCAATCAATCTATAGCTTGACCCTCGAGTCCCCAGTGGAGTCGCCAAGCTATCGTAACCATTTTTTGGGGGAAACAGTAAATGACGCGGTCGACTCGATTTTTTAAAAAAGAAAAGGAAGGGAGTCGCCACCGATCTTTATTTGGTGTGATCGGCTCACCTTTGTTTTAATAAACATTTAATTTACTAAAACAGTACTTTTTGGTCCACGAACTTTGAGAAAACGGGTTCGGAGGTCGATTACGTGGGAGGAAGGATTAGCACCCTCGACACGCCCAAAATTGGTACCAAACTGATTGATTGATGTCCTATTTGTTGAAAACTTTAAAGGGGTTCGAAAATACAATGCTTTTTATTTTCAAAATTGGAAGGGACGTTAAAACTCTCTTATTATCGAAGAGATAAAGTATCATGTCCAGTAAGTTAGGGTGCAATACTTTAGACTCCCGAAACTAAGTTCGTCTTTTAAAACTTGATTTTTATTTTTGAAGAGGATCTTCCGTTATTCGTCAAATGAGAAACCGGAATCCAGTAAGTTAGGGCTCGATTTCTCGAGATTTCAAATACGGAAGATTGACTCTATTTTTAGGAAAAAGAAGCTTATCTCGAAGTATCTAGATGTCGAGTCCAGTAAGTTAGGGCGCGACATTTCGAATTTCTGAGATTAAGTATTTTAATTTTAAAATTTAAATTGCAATTTTAAAAGAGACATCCCGTTGTTTAGCTTTAAACGAGGAGAAATCAGAACCCAGTAAGTTAGGGCTCGATTCACTCGAATTGCTAATACGAAACGTCAATTTGAAATCGGGACTTGTGATTTTGGAAGGGATATTTCGTTGTTTATATTGAATGAGGAAAATCAGAACCCAGTAAGTTAGGGCTCGATTCACTCGAGTTTCTAAAAACCAAACATTGCCTTTAAAAAATCTTTAAATGAAATATAATGATTTTACAAAATGTATTTTGTTTAACAATATGGTACAAAACTAAGAAGACAATTACAGATACAAATAAAGTAAATATAAATATTTATAATAATAATAATGATAATAATAACAAAATAGTAATAGAAATAAAAAGATAAAACAAGAAATAATAATGACAAAATAATGATGATGATACTTAAAATAAAAAGAAAAAGATAATAATGGTAGCATGTAAAAAAATAATGATGGCAATTAATAAATGAAATACTATATATAAAATAAATACATAAAAATATATACATATAAAAGACATAATAGTAGTAATAATAACGATAAAATAATGATAAAAATAGATAATAATAATAATGAAAACAACAAATAATAATAATAAATAAAATAATAATCTTAGTTAATAATAGCAGAGAAAAATAATGACGCATACAATCGTAATAATGAATAATAGCGATAGCAAACAAATAATGAAAATAAAATCAAAATAACAAATAATAGTAATAATAATAATAATAATAAAGTTAGTGAAATGCATTAATAATAAAATATAAAAATATAATAATGATAATAACAATATTAATATAATAACAAAAAGACCCTAAAAAAATTGCAAAATAATTAAAACAGGATTAAATTGCATTAAAATTAACAGTTTTGGGGTTAATTCGAAATAGAATAAAGGAAAAGGGACCATTTGAAACACGCGTGAAAGGAGGGGGGACCAAAATGGAAATTAACCCCTTTTGCCAAAACGCACAGCAGCAAAAGGGACTTAATTGCGAATCCGAGCAAATTTCGGGGGGGAAATTTGGAAATAATAAAAACTAGATTGGAACGGTCAAAAAATGCGGAAGGATCGCCAATAAATATCCCATTTTTTCGCAAAACACGCGGATCCTAGGCGGTCTGCCGATCGGATCGGGTCATGTCAAACGACGTCGTTTTTGAGCTTATGGCGCCACCAAAAGCAAGATCGCTTTTGGTTTGGCTATATAAGCCATTTTACGCCAAAAATCCCATTTTCCACCTTTCTTTTAAAAAAATTTTATCCCTCTTCTTTCTCTCTGCGGTGGGGAGCTTGGAGGATTCCGATCGTCGGACGGCCGATGCCGGTTCTCGGCCACCGCCACCTGCAGGTGAAAGGTAAAAAATTTTATTATTTTTTTATTTTTTTATGTCTTTTTTTTTATATACTATTATTTATTCATATATATGTATGTGTATATAGAAAGAAGACCAAAAAAGATCGAAAACGCAGACTTTACCCTTTTTTTCTGTTTTTGATTCTTGTTCTCGTTTAATCTTTATACTGGAATTTGTGTTGATTTTGCTTGTTTTTTCACGGTTTTGAGTGTTTGATCCTCCGCCTTTTTCGATTTGAAAAAACACTTTTTGCTTGAATCTCTGATTCTTTTTTCTATTTTCGAAGAGAAAAAAACCTCCTTTACAAAGTTATTTTCGGCCTTTTTATAGCCGAAATATATGCTTTTTTTTATTTGTTGCTTGCTGCCTTTTGCTTCTGTCTGTGTGTGGTCTTTTCTTTTGCAGGGCATGGGGAGGCGGTGGAGCGGTGGCCGACTGGCGGTGGCGGGTTGGTGGTGGGTAGAGCAGTGGGGGTGAAGGCCGTGAGTCGAGGCGTAGCAGTGCAGAGCTAAAAGGGGGCTAGGGTTTTCTGTTTTTGGCTGAGTGTTTGGGTTGGTTTTAGGCCATTTGGGCCTTTTTTTATTTTGTTTTGGGTTTGGGTTGTAAAAATGGGTTTGGGTCTGTTATTGGGTTAGTTTGTTTAATTTATTTTGGGGCGGGTAATTTTGGGCTTTGTACATGTATCATGAGTTAACTCGATATAAATTGGTTAATAATATTGTTAAAAGAATTTTACATATTGACGAAACTATTTTTAAAAATTTAGAAAACGGGGTCGACTTTTAAAAATAAAAATGGGAGTCGCCACCAATCTCTTTTTATTTAGGTGTGATTGGATCACCTTGCAAAACGCTTTATTTTAAAACCTTTGACTTTTGGTCCACAAAAACAAAAAATGGGTTCGAGTTCGGTTACATTATGAGGAAGAGTTAGCACCCTCATAACGTCCAAAAAATTGGTACCTAATCGATAGAATCATGTCAAAATGTTTGAAATTTAAAAGTATTTAAAATATGATCTCTTAAAAACTTTGAACAATTTGAGCTAAAATTTGAGATTTCTTTATTCCGAAGGAATATAAACATCACATCCAACACGTTAGGACATGATATTTTAAAACCTTCGTAATCAAAACCATCTCATGATTTACAAAACTTGTTAAAAGGATATTTAGTTATTTAGCCAAACGGAAAATTGAAACCCAAAGACGTTAGGGCTCTATTTCTCAATTTCTAAATAAAAAACATTGCCTTATTTTAAAAACCTTTAGATAAAATATAGTAATTTTGCAAAAATGTGTTTGTATTTTAAACAATAACCTATGTGACAAGATTGCATTGATATATTATTGAACATAAATATTAAAAGCAATTATAATACATTAACATTTAATATAGACAATATAAAATACAATTAAAATAACTACACTAAAAATAAATAAAAATAAAAGGGCATTGCATGGACAAATAAAATATATAAAGCAATATATATAAGACAATAAAAATATACTAAATAAATATTAACTCTTCATCCAAGATTAAATAATAAATAAATAAATAAATAAAATTACATATATATGATGTAAATAATGTAAGTAGAATATATTATATAATAAATTTATATTTTAAAATATATATGATATAATATAATATTATATAATGTACAAAAATAATATAATAATTAATATGTATAAATATTAAAATAATATGTAAAAATATTTAAATAAAATAATAAATAATAATAATTATGTATGGATTTTATAATATTAATAAATTAATATATGTAACTACTAAAGAAAATATAGAATTTTAATATAATAAATAATTTAATACTAATTTAAAATATTTATATAAAATTTTAAAAGAGGAAAAAGGGTTAAATTGAAACAAAAACATATTTTTAGGGCTAATTTAAAATATAAAAACACTAAATTGGACAAAATTAAATTTAATAAAATAGCGGAGGGTCTGAAATGGTAATTTTCTCTTTTTAATAAAACACGCGGATCCTTATCAGGTTTTCGAGTCAACGCGAATCCTCGGATCCTGGCCCTTTAAACGACGTCGTTTTGGTGTTTATTAATTAAACACTAACGGCACCGTTTTGTCGTTATTATATAAGTAAAAAAATCACTTAGAAAACTTATTTTTGCTATTCATTTTTAAAAATCGAAACCCCTTTTGAATCCTCTCTAGCTTTTACCGAGGTCCAGCTACGGTGACGTGCTTGCATTGCTGTTGTCCAGACGCCACCGCTCACGGTGGCTTACATGTAAAAATTTTGTCTCTCCTTTTTAAAAACTATTTTATCTGTTAAACATGCAGAAAAAAATAAAAAACAAAAAAAAATGAGAATAGAAATTACCTTTGTAAACTGATTTTGTACTTTTATTTATATTTTTTTGAATATTTTCTTCTATGTTCTCACTATGAATCTCTCTGAATATGTATTGTGTATTTTTGCCTATTCTCTCCGATTGTCTCTGTGTTTTTTTTTTGTGTCCTTTGTTACAAATTATTGTGGGTTTATATAACCCTGTAAGAAATCAAAAAAAGGAAAGAAATCTTTAGCCATTTCTTTCGTTGTGTTTTTTCCTTTTCTGCAAGTGTGTCGAATGCGAAGAACTCGGCAGTGGTGAGGCGAGCTAACTGCGGCGAGAATTGGTGGCGTGACGATTGAGGCGTGATCGAAGGCTGCTGGGGCGATTGCGGCACGACTATTGGGATCCTGTTGGGATGTTTGTGGCGTGAAGACATACGGCGCCTAGGGTTTTAGAAAACCTAGGCCACTGAAAATTTTTTAAGTTTTTGGGCCCCTTTGGGCCGCATAGATTTGAGTTAGGGTTTGTTTGGGGTCTAGGCTAATGGGTTTGTAACAGGTTGGGTCCATTTGGGCTATTTAATTTGGGTTTGTATTGGACTATTAAAAACATTATTTATTTATTTTTTTTTTCTTTCTGAATAAATGGGCCCCAGAAAAACAGGTTACTACAATTGCCCCTCTTTGTTCATTATCATGTAACGAGAATGGAGCAAAGACTATAAAAATGACCAATTTTGCCCGGTCTTGGCCTTGGCTTCTTGGTCTTCTTCAAATGGCTTCTAACTCTCATCGCAACTCCGTGGAGATAAAGTGAAAGTGCTTTTGATCTCGCTTCCGCAACTTCACAAAGATAAGATCTTCATTTTCACCTACTCCACTGCAACTTCAGGGAGATAAGACTAAAATATTTTTTATCTGCTTCTTGCAACTTCAGGAAGATAAGAGCTTCTTTCTTCAATCTACTCCACTGCAACTTCAGGGAGATAAGGTTGAAAGTTTCTTCGATCTACTTCCTGCAACTTCAGGAAGATAAGATCTTCCGTCTTTAGACTACTCCACTACAAATTTAGGGAGATAAGACTAAAAGTGTCTTCGATCTGCTTCCTGCAACTTCAGGAAGATAAGATCTTCTGTCTTTAGTCTACTCCACTACAAATTTAGGGAGATAAGATTGAAAGTGTCTTTGATCTCGCTCGCAACTTCGGAAGATAAGATCTTCTGTCTTTAGTCTACTCCACTGCAGCTTTAGGGAGATAAGACTAAAAGGGTCTTCAATCTGCTTCCTACAACTTCGTAAAGATGAGATCTCGCAAATTGACCAGATTGCTACACCGTCCAATCGAGGGACATGTCCTGAGACTCGCCCATATGTTTATGTCACATGACTAAGATGCTATGATTAGAATGAATCAAATGCTTCTAGCTACATGTGTTGTGACATGTCATGAAAATGATTCCTTTTAAAGGATTAGGATTAGGATGCAATGATCGAAATGAATCAAATGCTCTTAATGAAATTTTCTATGATACAAAAATGTTATGAGTATGATCCCTGCTCTAGGTGTTATCACTCATTTATTCTTCATTCTTGTTCATCAATCACGTTTTGCTTAACAAGCTTGCCCCAATGTGATTTCTGAGTCAACCTCGCTTGGATCTTGAGAACACAAGGCTTGTACCATCCTACCACAATAAAAGTCGAAACTCCTTTAATCTGACCCATCTGTAATTTTTAGGATAGGGTTTGTTTCGAATTCAACCCATTCCACCATAATTCAGGGTTTCTTAGTTCATCACACCACCTCGATTATTATGACCTGATGACATCACTTACTTTCATCACATCAACTCATTATTTATCCAATTATCAACTGGACGAAGAATTCAAAGAAATGGTCTCTATTTAGACTCTTCTTTCTCAAATATTTCTATGCACATGGAAATTCTAAACAATTGTCCTATTTCAGCTCCTTGTCTTATCTAGAAATTTCCAAAATAATATGTAGAACTTCTTTTTGTGAAATTATTAGTTCGTCAATCAGTATTTCAATGCAACACATTTATGAATAATGGGAAACGAACAAATTTCTCAAAAAAGTTAAAATTGAATAAATTATCAAAAATACAAAGGAACTTAACGGATAACATATCTTTGAGAAGAAAAAGAATCCCAAGATAGTAAAACGAATAGGACAAAAATCAGATGCCCTAGATATCGCCGATTGAGCTTCTATATACAAATTTCATGAAGACTGCCTTAAGTTCAACACGTATTTAGAAGACCCAAAGTATTTTTTTAATGCCCCGATATGCGACATTCTTCATTTCATTATTGATTCAAGTATAGCAAGATGACTGTGTGTCCATTCAGAATTTGAGCCGTCCTTTTCAGGTTTTCAACTCAAAACCCCTTTGGTCTCAAAGCGCCCTTTGCGGGTTTTTACTTTGGCCTCTTCTCCGTTTCAAGCAAAATACTTTTTGACTAAGTCAAAGTTCACAGGATTGGGTAAACTTTTCCCATCCATTTCGGTCAAGATCAGTGTTCCTCCAGAGAAAGCCTTCTTCACCACATATGGTCCTTCCCAATTCGGCATCCATTTTCCTCTGAAATCCTTTTGTATGGGAAGGATCTTTTTCAATACAAGGTCCCCCTCATGAAACTCGCTTGGGCGAACCTTCTTATTATAGGCTCGCATCATTCGTTTTTGGTACATCTGACTATGACGAATAGCCCTTAGCCTCTTTTCTTCAATTAAGTTCAACTGATCATACCGAGCCTGAATCCATTCAACTTCATCTAGCTTTATTCCTGACAAAACCCGAAGAGAAGGTATTTCCACTTCAATAGGTAGAAAAGCTTCCATCCCATAAACCAACGAGAAAGGCATTGCCCCAGTAGAGGTTCTAACGGACATCCGATAAGCATAGAGTGCAAACGGTAGTTTCTCATGCCAATCTTTATAAGTCTCAGTCATCTTCCCTACTATCTTCTGGATATTTTTGTTGGCCGCTTCCACTGCCCTATTCATTTTTGGACGATACGAAGATGAGTTGTTGTGTTTGATATCAAATTGACTGCAAATTTCTGCTATCGTGCTGTTGTCCAAATTCAGCGCATTATCTGATATGATCCTCTCGGGTATTCCATATCGACAAATAATCTCCTTTTTCAAGAACCGACTAACTGCTGACTTAGTAACGCTAGCATATGAAGTAGCCTCTACCCATTTCGTGAAGTAGTCAATTACCACGAAGATGAATCGATGTCCATTCAAAGCTTTTGGTGAGATTGGTCCGATAACATCCATACCCCACATGAAAAATGGCCATGGTGAAGTCATAATGTGCAAAGGTGACAGAGGCACATGAATTTTATCTCCGTAAATCTGGCATTTATGACATCTCTTAGCATAGTTGATACAATCATCTTCCATAGTGGACCAATAATACCCAAATCTCATTATCTGTCTGGCCATTGTGAATCCATTAGCGTGTGTTCCACAAACGCCCTCATGAACTTCTTCCAAAATTTGCCTAGCTTCAACAGCATCAACGCATCTCAATAATACTTGATCTTTTCCTTTTTTGTACAAGATATCTTCGTCTAAAACGTAGTCAGAGGCCAGTCTTCTTAAAGTCCTTTTCTCGTTCTTAGTGGCGTGCTCTGGGTATTCACGATTACGTATCGTAATACATCCTGATACCAAGGGTGATCATCTTTTTTCTCCTCTTCCACATTATAACAATGATCTGAAACTTCAAAGATACTCATCTGAATAGGTCTTATATCCTCTGGTCTGTTTACTTTGATCATAGAACCCAGGGTTGCCAAAGAATCTGCCATCTGATTTTCATCGCGTGGGAGATAATTGAAAGTAATGTCATTAAACTCCTCAATCAGTCATAGAACTATTTTTCGATAATCAATCAGTTTGGGATCTCTCGTCTCCCACTCTCCTTTAAGCTGGTAGATTACTAAGGCAGAATCTCCATATATTTTTGACACTCGAATCTTACGTTCTAAGGCTACTCGAATTCCCATGATGCAGGCTTTATATTTTGCCATGTTATTTGTGCAATCAAAATCCAATTTGCATGTGAATGGATAATAATCGCCACTAGGGGATACCAAAATTGCCCCAATTCTATTTCTCATAGCGTTTGATGCTCCATCAAAGTTTAGCTTCCATAGACAATCTTCAGTATTTGCCACATACATCAGCTCTTCATTTGGGAAATCAAAGCTCAAAGGTTTATAATCCTCCAAAGCTCTGCTAACCAAAAATTCTGCTATTGCACTCCTTTTTATAGCCTTTTGGTTTACATAGACTATATCGAATTCAGACAGCAAAATTTCCCACCTTGCCATCCTTTCATTCAAAATAGTTGACTCCATCATATACTTTA
The DNA here is from genome assembly GCA_025506655.1 of Gossypium rotundifolium. NCBI lineage: Eukaryota > Viridiplantae > Streptophyta > Magnoliopsida > Malvales > Malvaceae > Gossypium > Gossypium rotundifolium. Next base: position 13,459,383 of record CP106731.1, on the reverse strand, counting down.
ACGAATCAAGCTTCGAAATTAACCAAGTAGTATGATATAGTATGTACTGCCTCAGCCTCCTAGTTGTCCAAATCAAGGCGCAACATAATTTCTCAATCGACGGATATCTCATTTCACAATCAGTGAACTTTTTACTGAGATAGTATATCGCCTTTTCTTTTCTTCCTGACTCATCATGTTGTCCAAGCACACATCCCATGGAGTTATTGAATACTGACAAATACAGTATCAATGGTCTATCTAGATTAGGCGGAGATAGTACTGGCGCATTTGACAGATACTGTTGACTTTGTCAAAAGCTCTCTGGCATTCATCGTCCCACACACATTGGTTGTCTTTCTTGAGAAGACGAAATATGGGATCACATTTCTCAGTTAATTGTGAAATAAACCGAACAATGTAATTTAACCTTCTAAGAAAACCTCGGACTTCCTTCTAAGTGCGCGGTAGAGGCAATTCTTGTATAGCTTTGACCTTGTGTGAGTCAACTTCAATTCCTTTCTCACTGACCTTAAAACCCAGTAACTTCTCTGACCAAGCTCCAAAAGTACACTTTGCCAGATTGAGCTTCAATTGAAATTTTCTCAATTTCAAAAACAACTTCTTCAAGATTTCAGTGTGTTCCTTTTCTGTTCGAGATTTGACAATCATATCATTAACATATACTTCAATCTCTTTGTGCATCATGTCGTGGAACAATGTTACCATAGCCCTTTGATATGTTGCCTCAGCATTCTTTAGTCCGAATGGCATGACTTTATAACAAAAAGTACCCCACAGTGTTATGAAAATAGTTTTCTCCATATCCTCAAGGTGTATCTTGATCTGATTATATCCTAAAAAGCCATCCATGAAGGAAAATAATGAAAATCTCACCGTATTATCCACCAACGAGTCAATATGCGGTAAAGAGAAATTGTCTTTCGGGCTAGCTTTATTTAAATCCCTGTAATCTACACACATTCGGACCTTTCCATCCTTCTTAGGGACAGAAAAATGTTGGTAACCCACTCTGAGTACTTGACCGCTTGTAAAAAACCAGCATCAAACTGTTTCTAGACCTCTTCTTTTTATTTTCAACACTACATCAGGCCTCACCCTTCGTAGCTTTTGCTGAACTGGCTTACACTCTTCTCTTATGGGAAGGCAATATACTACAATGTCGGTACTTAAACCAGACATATCTTGGTACGACCATGTAAAGACATCCTTGAATTCTCGTAGTAACTCAACAAGGTCTTGTTTTGTCTCCTCAGCTATGCGCGTCCCAATTTTCACAACCTTTCCTTCATCCAAGGCTATGTTTTCTGCCTTTTCCTCATGTGATAAGATTTGTTTCTCCTATTGCTTTACCATTCTTAATAGATCTGGAGATAAATCACAATCTCGGTCACCTTCAAAATCCTGAGATTCCTCTAAACACATATTTTGCTCAAAGTGGACCTCTGGATCTGTATTATCGCTACTCACATCATTGATATCTAGGGACCTGTGATGGGTACCAAAGAATATACAAAGGACAAATGAATTCGAGGACAACTATTCACATGATATGAATGAGAAATAAAAAATTTGAAATGAAATTAGAAAGTCAAAAGAATAAAATGAAATAATTTTACTCAAGTTAAAAATGTATTTTATTAAAACAATAATTTCTAAACATGAGCCTATTTCACAAAAGAAATCTTATTGTTCCTAGGCTAAAAACAACAAAAGCGTTCTGAATATTACTCTGTATAATCTCTAAAAACTACAGGAAGTTCCTCTACAGTCTAATTGTTCAAAACGCTTCCAGCTCATAAGGGCGAATGCCCAACAGGTTTCTTTGTTCAACTTCTTCCCCGTGTATGGCATTGATGTGAGGACTTTCCAATAACCCTCTCTCACGGTGAATTATCCCTCCGGATATAAAGGTCTGGGATATATGGGGGAATGTCATCGATTCCCACTGGACTTCTTCTCTATTCAGACGTGCCTTTCTTCTCTGTTTCTCTTCTTCTCCGTCTAACATCTGGCTTAAAACCCAAGCCAAAACGATCCCTCTTTTCTTTTAGCATCGGCACTTGAACTTTCCCTTGGAGATGTCTGCCCAGCCCTTTTCCTAGTAAGGCTCCTTTCCCTACCATCATTTGTATGTCCATCCTCGTGGTTTTGGATATCTTGGGCACTAGAACTTTATTTCCTTCCAAAATGAATGTTACGTTGATGAACTCTAAAGACCGAAAAGAACACTCAATGGCCTCTTCATTTGTCTCTACATATGGTGCATCATTGGTAACAGTCGCTACGATATCTTCCTCGGCGTTTATAGTATCCAAATGACCATCCGTTACCTGTTTTAGCTTTTGGTGCAAGGATGAAGGCACTGCCCCTGCTGAATGAATCCAGGGTCTTCCCAACAAGCAGTTGTAAGAGAGCTTTATATACATCACCAGAAAGTCCACCTCATATGTGTTTGGTCCGATTTGCAGCGGTATGTTAATTTTTCCCATCACTTTTCTCTTAGTGCCATCAAACGCTCTCACTATGTTCTGGCATGTCTTTATGTGAGAATTGTCTATCGACAACCTCTTTAGTGTTGACAACGACAAGACATTCAAGGCCGATCCATTTTCAATTAGTACGCTCGGTAGAGTATATCCCTTACAACGAGTAGTTATGTGTAGGGCTTTGGTTGATCCCATATCCCTAGGTGGAATTTCATTATCACTGAAGGAAATAAAGTTGTCAGCACTTATGTTACTAACTAATCGGTCAAGTTTATTGACAGATATATCTTTAGTAACGTAAGTCTCATTCAACACTTTCATCAAAGCCTTGCGATGAACTTTCGAACTTAAAAGTAAGGCTAGCACCGATATGCGAGCCAGTTGTTTGTGCAGCTATTTTACCACGCAGTATTCATTGTGCTTTAAGAATTTTAAAATTCTTTAGCCTCTTCCTCCTTCATGTGTTCATTGATGAGGCGCCAGTCCTTTCTCCGTTCAATTGCCACGATCTTTGATCTTCTGGTTCTGTTCTGACGTTTACTGAGTCGTAACACCTCCCACTTCGTGTGTAGAATCCCTCACTTTGAACCTCCTTGGAAGTGCTAGCTAAGTTTTCAACTCCCGGCATCGTCACATTACAGACGTAATTCCATGGTACCATCTTATTATCGTTGTAAAGAAAGGAAACAGGTCTCTGGATTACAACTTTAGGTGCAAATTATACTCCACCTTCTGTATTTCTCGGTTGGGAAATTATGATCCTCGAATAATTGACCTTTTGACTTGTCAACTCTCTCTCGGTTGCATGTACATTTCCTCCGTCTGAGCCTTCTTCGTAAAACTCCAGTTCCTTATTATCCATAAGGTTCTGTACCAATATTCTGAACTCAGAATATTTCAGGATTCCATGTCCCTCTGCTTCGTGGAACTCACAGTAGTTCTTTGGTTCTTCACTTCCTTCCTCAGAACTTGATTCTATCAGTCCCCTTCTTACCATTTCCCTCCAGATTATTCTCAACGGGGTCTTCACCTCTGAGATATCCCCCTTGATTTTTCTCACAATATTTCCCCAATCGTATTTATCCCCTTATCCCCATGATTAGGTAATGGGTTCTCTGTATTGGGTGTATCATCAAGCTTGACAACTCCCATCTTAAGAAGCCTCTCAACTACCTTTACATTGGTTGTAATGGATGAAGATAATATGGGAACACTACGCTTACCTCTAATAAAGTATGATATATCTCCTTATACGTCATTGGTATTGGCGTAAATTAGATTTTTTCAGCATTTTGTCTGGGGCCTGATTCTTTTCTTGTCGTCCCTTGTTGCCCGGTAATAACTACTTTCGGCTGACTAACAGTAACTGCCTTCAAGTACCCTTTGTTGTACGTACTCTCATTGTTCACCTCATTATCCTTTTTCCTAGGAGCAGATCTCCTACTGGTTTCTCCTGCTTCATTCTTACCACCCCTTATGGCATTTTCTATCATTTCCCCTGCCATCACTATATCTGCGAAGCTTTTAGTGGTGATTCCTATTATATGGGTGATAAAAGGTGCCTTTAAAGTGTTGATAAACAGCATAGTGGTTTCCTTTTCTAAGAGAGGTGATTGAACTTGCATGGAAACTTCCTTCTATCTTTGTGCGTATTTCCTGAAGCTTCCATTCGATTTCCTTTCCATGTTTTGCAACATGATTCTATTAGGTGTCATATCCGTAACATGATTATATTGCTTTATGAAGGTGAGCTAAGTCTCTCCATGAGCTAACTTTAGCATGTCTAAGTTGATTGTACCACCTAGACGCTGCTCCCGTCAAACTGTCTTGGAAACTATGAATCAAAAGTTTATCATTGTTCACGTAACCAGTCAACTGTCTACAAAACATAGTGATGTGAGCTTCAGGGCAACTAGTTTCATTGTACTTCTCAAATTCCGGCATCTTAAATTTATGAGGAAGCACCAGATCTGGAACCAAACTCAAGTCCTTCGCATCAATACCATGATGATGATCGGTATTTTCTAGAGTCTTGAACTTTTCCTTCAACCATCTACAGCGATCCTCTAACTGCCTTGAGGCTTCAGCTCTTATCCCTTTCCTCTTTGCTATATCCAAATTAGGGATAATGGGGTTGGCAGGGTTATCTCCTGGGTTGGATCCTAAGCCCATTTGGAAGTTCATGGGTGGTCTGGTATCAGTTTGCCCCTGTTGAGGCCTAATTGTGACAGACAGCCTCTGAGGATACTCTTTGGGCTGTCTTGGCGCATGTGGTAGGGTAAAACCCAGGGGATTGCCTTCGCTCTCTTCTCCAGTATTAGCCATGGGACCCTTTCCTTTGTCCATCATGCCACATATCATTTGGGCCATTTGAGCCATCATGTTCCTTTGAGCCTCCAACATTTGGTCCCTCATCTCTTGTTGGAGTTTTGCCATTTTCTCTTGCATCTGGCCTTGCATGTCTCTTTAGAATTGTTCCAATGTTTGATCCATTTTCTTCGATTTGGCACGTGTACCATAAAGATGTTCAGCTTCTAGATTTTTCTTCACTTTTTCTCTCTTACTTCTGTTATAATTTCAACTAATTAGACTCTCTCTATGGATTTGAATGCATATGATGTTATGTAATGCAAATGCATGAATGCAAAGAGGCATTGATTCTGATTTAACTTCATTTTAAAAAACTTTATTAGAAAAAAAATCCTTTACATAAAATGAACTACAAATACGCTTTCGTCCTAAGTCTTAAAGTCTTAATTTTCCCAAATAACGAAACTAGCTCTTGACTACGATCTGACTGTAGCTCATACTTCACGCTCAATACGTAGGCTTGCGCTGCCAAAGTCTGTAGGTGACCAGCTACCTCTCGAATCTGAACTATGGCTTCCCCCATGAGATAATCCCGGCTTCTAACTTGATCATGCGAATGGTAGAGCTCTTCCTTCAAACACCTTTCTCTTGTTTCAAGAAGCTCAATTCGAAGTTCACAGTTATGCAATGCTAACTCTAACTCTTCGATCTTGCCTTCATTTCCTCTATCTTATTCAGGCTTGACTTTAGCTCGATCGCGGAATTATGGCTTCGATGGTGATAAAGAGACCGTCCAAGTTCAGCCACTCTAGCTTGTAATTCTCCCTTTTTATTTAGACTTTTTGTCAAGTTCTTCTCTAAGCCCTCGTTTCGTGCTTGCATTTCTCAAAACTTTCTTGCCCAATAGTCAGCTTTGGCCTTTTTCTCTTGGACCTCCTGTCACCAATGTTCCAAAGTCTTCCCCAATCCAGTATTCTTCATCGATAGACGCATCTTCTTGTATTCAGTCTTCAAGCTATCTCGATCTTCCTCAATCTTTCTATTTTCCTTTCTTACTTTCTCGGCTTCTGATATCTGAACATCCACATCTAGCTTCAAGTACATCTTTTCTTCTTCTAGCTTCTCTATCTTCTTTCCGAGCTCTAAACTTTACCTTTTGAAGTCTTGTTTACTTCATTGATCGAGCACCCTCTAAACTTGGCCCAGGGATGTTATCATTGATCCTTTTTCTCGACCATTCTTTATATTCTAGAGTTGTCATCAGTCCTCGAGTCAATACTTTTATACATCGAGCCTGCTTCCAAGCCTCAGAGATCTCTCGAATCTTCTTCTTATAATTATCCCCCTTATACTTTGAGCTAACCCATGTATCGTCGGTACAAACTGTCCTATCTTGTATTATCGTAGTACGAGCAATAATGCATATCCAATAGCTCTCTAGATTCCAGGCAGAAGCACCCAATCAAGATTTTTACACCGATAAAGGACTTCGTTGGGAATCAACCAACGGGCTTTCCACTCAACATCTTCCTCTCGAAGGTTTTGAAGAATTTCCATCCACCTATCCTCTGATAGATCGTCCCTCCTTGTCGTAGCTGCGGCCTCCTTTAAAAGGGAATAACTTTCACAGAACACTCGGTAAGACACCCTGTCAATCTTTCAAAAATGGTTGTGAAACCAAACCAATAATAACTGTGCGCATCCAATAAATCTACCCTCACCAGCTCTGCGACATTCATTCAAAGATCTGAATGTCTCGGCTAAGATAGCAGGTACAGGTGTGACTCCTTTATTAAGTCGATCGAATAAATCAGTAACCGCTTTATCTATATGTCGTAGAGCTTTGGGGAAGATCACTAAACTATAAATACATAAGGCAAAGATGTCGATGTTCTTATTTTCATCTGGATGTGTCAGAATCAGATCCCTCAAACTCATCCAAGGTATGCATTTACCTTCACCCTTTTCTTGGATTCTAGCTGCAACCCACTGTTCACTCATTCTTGTGATACTCATCAACTTTTTCACAAAAGTCAAAACATTGGCAGCCCTAAAATAAGCTTTGTTGACTTGAAACCTCAACAACAAAGCAAGGATGTATATTCCTCAAATGTGGGCACTAAGTCTACTTCCCCGAAAGTAAAACAGCTATAAGCAGAGTTCTAAAACTGAGTCATAGCCCAGAATAGATGTTTATATACCTTGATGTCAAGCAAGTAAGGTAGATCTCCTTAATTGCGTTAAAACAACTACTTAGCCTCATCATCCCACTGAGCCCATATTTCTTTCAACTCTTGGAACTCATTCTGCGTAATACTAATACAAGTAAAATCCTAAAGGTTAGATACATACCCGTCAATTAAGCTATTTCCCTTCTCTAATTGCATTTGCTCTGACCATGTGGGAACAGCTGCATTGTCTCCTACTTTACCAAGGAACCCGTTCTCCATAACCAGCTTTCTAACTTAAAAATTAACCGTGAATCGATACCTCTAAAAGTATGAAAAGACATGCACAAAAATGAAACACAACGAGTTAGTACCACAGAATAAAATATAAAGCAAGTGAAATAAACGCACACTTATCTTGGTAACTACTAAAGTTTAGCATAGCTCTACCTAAGGTGAGTTCTTAAGGTTTACTATATGCGGTTTAGTTCTAAAGTTGAGGTACTTGAACCAGCAGATTCCTCGATCCTCACCCATTATAGGCTCATACGGACCGAGTTCAGTTCAGGGGAATACATTTCCCTATGGCCATGCGGAGGTGAAAACCTCACGAAGACATAGGTACAGATGTATTTCGAAAGCAGTCCACTAGCCCATGTGTAGGTGAAAACCTCACGAAGGCATAGCTTCTCGCTCCCACTTAAAGGTGCGACCACGATGGTCATGTAGTGCAATGCAGAAACATATTAAAACCACATGCGATAAAAAGATCAATTTTTTAAAAAGAAAAATCAAAATTTTAAATTCGAACAAAAGGACATGAAATTATCGATTTTTTGGCTTGACTCTCTTATTAGTCCCCAGTGGAGTCGCCAAGCTGTCGAAACTATTTTTAAAAATTTAGAAAACAGGGTCGACTTTTAAAAACAAAAATGGGAGTCGCCACCAATCCCTTTTTATTTAGGTGTGATTGGATCACCTTGCAAAACATTTTATTTTAAAACCTTTGACTTTTGGTCCACAAAAAACAAGAAAACGGGTTCAGGAGTCAGTTACATATGAGGAAGGGTTAGCACCCTCATAATGCCCAAAAAATTGGTACCTAATCGATAGAATCATGTCCAAATGTTTAAAATTTAAAAGTATTTAAAAATATGATCTCTTAAAAACTTTGAACAATTTGAGCTAAAATTTGAGATTTCTTTATTCCGAAAGAATATAAACATCACATCCAGCATGTTAGGACACGATATTTTAAAACCTTCGTAATCAAAATATTCTCATGATTTACAAAACTTGTTAAAAGGATATTTAGTTATTTAGCCAAATGGAAAATCGAAACCCAGCATGTTAGGGCACTATTTCTCGAATTTCTAAATACAAAACATTGCCTTATTTTAAAAACCTTTAGATAAAACCTTTAGGAAAAGGGGTTAAAAAACAAAAATAGATTTTTAGGGCTAATTTAAAAAATAAAAAACACTAAATTGGACGAAATTAAATTTAATAAAATAGCGGAGGGTCTGAAATGGTAATTTTTCCTTTTTAATAAAACACGCGGATCCTTATCGAGTTTTCGGGTCAACGCGTGGATCCTGTCCCTTTAAACGATGTCGTTTTGGTGTTTATTAATTAAAGAAAAATGACGTCGTTTTGTCGTTATTATATAAGTAAAAAAATTTACTTAGAAAACTTATTTTTTCCATTCATTTTTAAAAAAATCAGAAACCCCCCCTTTTCGAATCCTCTCTGTCTTTCGACTTGAGGTCCAGGCTCCGGTGACGCCCCGTTGCACGCACCATTGCACGCGCCACCGCTCACGGCGGCTTACAGGTAAAAATTTCGCCTCTCCTTTTTAAAAACTGTTTTATCTGTTAAACATGCAAGAAAAAAAATAAAATAAAAAACGAGAATAAAAATTACCTTTGTAAACAGATTCTTTACTTTTATTTATATTTTTTTGAATATTTTCTTCTCTGTTCTCACTATGAAACTCTCTGAATATGTATTGTGTATTTTTGCCTATTCTCTCCGATTGTCTCTGTGTATTTTTTTTTTGTGTCCTTTGATACAAATTATTGTGGGTTTATATAACCCTGTAAGAAATCCAAAAAAGGAAAGAAATCTTTTTCCATTGCTTTCGTTGTGTTTTTTCCTTTTCTGTGCGGGTCGAATGCGAAGAACTCAACAGTGGTGAGGCGAGGTAACTGCGTTGCGAATTGGTGGCATGACGATTGAGGCGTGATCGAAGGTCGCTGGGGCAATTGCGGCGCAACTATTGGGATCCTGCTGGGACGTTGTGGCGTGAAGACAAGCGGCGCCTAGGGTTTCAGAAACTCTAGGCCACTGAAAATTTTTTAAGTTTTTGGGCCCCTTTGGGCCGCATAGATTTGGGTTAGGGTCTGCATTTAGGTGCAGGCTAATGGGTTTGTAATGAGTTGGGTCTGTTTAATGCATTTAATTTGGGTTTGTATTGGACTATTAAAAACATTATTTATTTATTATTTATTATTTTGTTTTTCTTTCGAATAAAATAGGTCCGGCAAAATGGGTTACTACACATATTTTAAATAAGTTATATTATTATGAGATTTTTTCTTAATTTTTAAAAATCAATAATAAAGTTGCAAATATTACGATTTTAACCCATAATACCAACATTTATAAAATCTTTACCACTTCAACCGTAGATTTATTTTGTTATTTTTCTACAATTCAAATTTATTACAAAAATGTTTTACCCACTTTGTTTGTATATCTCTACTATTATTAAAGCCTTGATTGAATTTAGTGTCATGAATCAAGTGACACTAGCTTGGTTGAGGAAACTACAAAATAACCTTATACATTTTAATTAAGTTATATTATTACGATGATATTTTTATCTTTTCTTGTCTCTACCATTATTAAAGCCCGATTGAATTTGATGTAATGAATCAAGTAACATTAACTCAATTGAAAAATTATGAAAATAACCATACACATTTTAAATAGGTTATATTATAACGAGCGTATTTTTTTTGTTAAATAAAACCAATAAAATTACAAATATTGAGATTTGACCCATGCCATCTAAAAACAATAAAACCTCAACTCTACCATAATATTGTACATTACTAAACACAAATTTATGTTCTAAATAAGTAGTTTCCACACACAAATGCATGCGATAAAATTATTATTATATATTATATTTATATGTATATTTAGGCATATATTAAATATATTTCTTATTCCTACATGACTATCTGCGGTATAAATATTATGTATTTTCAAGAAGTCTAAGAATAAGATTGAAAGGATTACCCCATTATTGTCATGGTATCAAGAGCTTAGGTTCTCATTTTATTTATTTTTTTCTTCTCCAAGTCATTTGCTTTTTATCTTTTATTTTACTTGAAGCGTGACAGTGTCAGTCTCCGAGTTGATTATTGTCCGTCTTTTAACACAATTTTCTTCTTCGTTCTAAATAGTTGGTGATGATTCTACTTCTCCACCACCATCTAAAATTGAACCTAACTCTCTATTTTTCTTAAACCTTGAAGATCGAACTAATAATTTTATTAGTCCTCAAGATCTAATCTCTATATTTATAAAGTGATAAATGTTTAGATTAAGTTTGAAATACCTAATCGATTTAATCCTGTAACACAATACGGTAAATGTTCATAACATATATTTAATTATCAAACATAAATTAGTTTCCACGTAAAATGCTACTAATTTGGTTTTAGGTACATTCAAAAAATTAGTAATTTATTCAAATTTTGGATGATTATATTTTATTTAGAAATCAAAATTTTGATAAAATTGTTCTACTTGGGTGTTCTAACTTAATAGCACCTATATTTGAATTAATGCGCAAGGTTTGATTTCACATAATTTTTATTAGATTGATTTATTGTTTAGGGATAACTTGTAAAGTTTTTAGGCATCAATAAAATTTTGCGCATCATCAAATTTTAAAGACATGAAATTATTATACTCATTCATAAAGAAATTATTTTATGGACCATTCCCATCACATTATTTATGGACCTTTTCCAATTATTTAATGACATTTTAACAATTTTTTATTTCATTGACACATAATTTTAGTATTTTTTATCATAAATCCCAAACCCCAAATACTGAACCCTTAGTCCAAAACCTAAAATCTCAAATCCTAAACACAAACATATAACCCTAAATCCTTGAACCATGAACCAACCCTGAATCTTAAACTCGTAACATGTAACCCTAAACTCTTGACCCTTGAACCCGAACCTTGAATCTCAAACTCATAATCTTAAACCCTGAACTTGAATCTTAAACCCTAAACCAAAAACCCAAACCCAAACCCAAAGTACTCGAACCCGGAATTTTAAATCATAAACCCAAACCTTGAACTGCAAGATTCGGGTTTCAAGGTTCAAATTTTAAGTTCAAAGTTCTGGGTTCTAGGTTCGGAATTTATGGTAAAATAATTACCAAAATTATGTGTCAATGACATGAAAAAAAATTGCACAAAAAATACTAATTTTTTTAAATTGGTTGCACAAAAAAATATTAACTTATGAGAAAAATAAACAAAATGATTAAACTTTGTAAAAGAAGAAAAGATGTTTGTTTATAATTTAAAAATTAATTATTTTAAGTAATTTAATTAAAGTTCAATTAAGTTGGAGAAGATATTAAATATAGATGAGTGTATAATAATACTTTATTATCTTTAAAATTTAATGACACAAACATTATTTTATTGGTGCTTGAAAATTATACTTTTTAGGATAATACTAATATAATTTATTCCTCGAATATATAATATTATTTGTTTGAAATTTGTTTTGTGAATTTTAACTAGTTTAATTTGTACCATAAAAACATTACAACAATTAATTAAGGTTGTATTACCAAAAGAAGAAAAATCTAAACCAAAATAAACATATTATTTTCATTTGATAAATTGCTTATATAAACTCCTCCCAATTTATCTAATTCGATTCATGTTCCAAATATTATCCACAAGTTTAATTTATTTAGTCTATTTTTTAGAAAAAGATGTACAAAGCAATTAAATCAAATCTTTAAATTAAATCTACATATAAATATTTCAATCAGCCAACAATAAATTATTCACAGAGAATGGTAACTCTTCAAACCACTGTGAAAGTGTGAGCTCACTTATAGTACCTTTTATCATATGATCAATCACTATATTAAAAATCTCGAAATGTGATGAATTATTACTGCTTAAAATTAATGCAGTAAACGTAACTTCACCAATTTACTATCATCATGCCATCTAACTAAAAGTAACTCAACTAAAACAGCATTGTCATATTCCAATCCAATCTGCCTGAACTACTTATCTCACGCAATACGCGGAACTTCCAACATTGCCCAAACTTCGATTCTAAAAATCCTCTTTTAAGTTTGTTTTATTTCATGATTACTAAATAGTATGTTAACCCTTTTCTTTATATATTATCCATTATTTGTTTTTAGCTTGGGGAGATACTCTATGTATATATAGGTTAGCAAAATTTTCATGAAACCTTTCTTCATAAAGAAAGCCCCCAAAAAGCTTTCACATATTTATTATTTTGTCACATTCAAATAAAAAATTATTTGTCATGTATCTCGTACCTTAATAAATAAACAAATATAATTCAATATTCTAGTATTCAACCGAAATAACAAGTTACAGAAGAGCTTATAATTTTATTGAAAGATTTTAAACGTAGTTTAGGGTTAAAAGGTAACACTATAAAGTCAATGATGTCATTAATAGTGGAGGAAGAGGAAGGAACTAAATCAGTGATGACGTTTCTGAGGGTAAAAATCATGATAAAATTTTCTTGCTCGAGTAAAAGACGACGGAGTGAAGATGGTGGAGACATCGTAGAGGGCGGAGCTACGAAAAATTGTTGTTGTTTTTTTTCGTAAGCATAAAAAATTAAAATTTTATGAGTATACTAATGGTGTTAATTGATATTTTGTAATTTTTAAAGAGATTAAAAGAACAAATTTTTCTCTTTTTTTTTTTGCATGTCCAATTAACAATCCGTTAACGTTTTAATGGCTGAATGACCATTTTTATCTTCAAAAAGAGTTTCTTTCGCATCCAATATCAACTTTGCTTCATTGTTACTTCGATCTCTTTTTCCTTTTCCTTTTTTCATTTTTTATATGTGCACTAAATAAATCATTCATTTGTATTTTATTTTTCTATTAATACTTGCCACTTGATGTGTAGCATTATTTTTTTACTGTCAATATTACATCATCATATTTTAATCACATTATAAAATAATAATGGATTCCAAATTTATGAATCAATAAGTTAAAAACAAAATTAAATACCAACTAGTTCACTACAAAAAAAAGTTTCATTTACCAACAGCCAAAAATCCGTCACTATATGCACATCCAATATATACCGAAAATATCTATACCGATGGTCAAAGGAGATACCCGACGAAATATAAGCCGCTGCTATAAGGTTATGTCGACATAAACATTTAGCGGCGTAAGCTTTCCGTCGATATTACACCTCCTAGGACCTAGCTATATTGACAGCCTGTCCATCGATAAAGATACTGGCAGCTATTTTCTATTTCACCATTTATAAATACATTTTATTGACGATTTTATTACCGTCATATGATTTTGCGACGGTCATTCTGTCAACAAATTTATTTGGAGTTTTTATATTTTTATAATCTGCTGTCAGTATGAGGGTATTACCGGTCACTAAAAGTTCAAAATATACAACCTCTCCCAATAGTTTACGTCTTAAAAATATAATTGAAAAATATTAAAAGGTAGCAAATTTCTAAACAAAGCTATCCATTATAACTGTTATACTCGGTCCTTGAAGAATTCAATCAAAGCACAAAGCTAACATGAAAAGACAAATTATATCCACAAAAATTTAAAGCATTGATCAACAAAATATGTCTATGAGCAAATAACATTTGTTAAACTAGAAAACTAATATTTAGAAAGAGATAGAAATTTGAATGACTACACAGAGCTCCTTTTAGAAAGTGAATAATTTGTCAAGAAATTAAACCCCATGATTTAAAAAAGTCATGTTTGAAGTTCAGATTATACATCATCATTTGTCAATAATAAAGCCAATTGTTCTTACTTGGATTAAAACTACAACACCCAAAAAGTAATTCACAGTAAAAAGAAATTAAAAAAGGAAAGAGAGAAGAAATTAAATGAAACACAAATCTTAGATGGAATTCATCACTTTTTCTAAGCAAGACTCTATGCTTTATAGTACCCAAATAAATGTAGAAGGGCTAAAGTAAAAAAATAAAGTGATAAAGTTCAAGACTCTTTTTTTTGTCTTCCAAAGAACAACAATAAATATAAAACTAATATTTCAAATAAAAGAGAAATAAATTAGCTTTGGATATGGAAGGGCGTAATGAACCTTGCACATGTATTATATATATTAAAACGGATGAGCATGTTCATAGATGAACATCATAAAAAGAATTTTAATATGAAAAAAAATTAATATACAATAAAAAAAATAATTTTTCTTTGGTAAAAAGTCTTGTTCATTTATAGTATTATCAGCCCTAATGATTATAACTTCGAGTTTAACCCCACCAAGGTCTATAGACCGAATGTTTCAAACGTTTGAATGCCTCTGATAATTAGCATTGTCACACACCAACTTAATAATCCATATATATATATATATATACACACACTCCCATCAATTAAATAATGCAGGGAGAAAAAGGATAGTGACCTTAATGGTTTGATCCTTTGCAGCAGTCAACACCCAATTCCCATTCTGGTTCCAACTGACACAAAGTACTGTATTTTTATGGCCATGACTGCAAAAGACTTGCATTACTTCTCAAAATAATTAAAATCGTTAGCATTTCTATGACACTACAGCAAAACAGACTTTTAGCGGCGTTTTTAGTGGCGTTTTAAAGAAAAACGCCGTAAATATTATACATTAGCGGCGTTTGAAAGAAAACGCCGCCAAAAAATGAGCAATAGCGGCGTTTATTTACAAAACGCCGCTAAAAAAGATATATAGCGGCGTTTATTCGTAAAACGCCGCTAAAAGTCTGAGCATTAGCGGCGCTTTTGGAAAAACGCCGCTAAAAGTCTGAGCATTAGCGGGTTTAAATGTAAATGGTTAAGGGTTTGGGGTTAATAGTTTAAGGGTTAGGGGTTAGGGTTTTATGGTTTATGATTTAGGATTTATGGGATAGAGGATAGGGGTTTTGGTTTTAGATTAAACCAGTGTCTTTTAATTTATATATTAAATAATTTCTTATATAATTGTAAAAGATATAACATTAATTTTAATACATTAAAATTATGATTCTAGTTTAAATTTTTTAAGAGAAAATTATTTGTTAAAAATAAAAAAATATTAAATAATTTCTTATATAATCGTAAAAGAGATAGTATTAATTTTAAAATATTAATTAAATCTCATGATAATTTGGGGTTTATGGTTTAATTTAGGGTATATAGTTTATGGATTAATCTTTATAGTTTAGGGTCTAGAGTTTATATTTTAGGGTTTAAGATTAAGGGATATGTTAGGGTTTAGGGTTTAAGATTAATGGTTAGATTAGGGTTTAGGGTTTATAGTTTAGTTTTTATTATTTTAGAGTTATGAGTTTTTGGATTTAATGCTTAAACCATATCGAATAATAAAGTTAGAGTCTTAGTGTCTAGGGATGTAAGTATTAGAGATTTTGATAAAATAGATAAAATTATATTATTTTATGGTTTAGGGTTTAGATTAGATTATTTCTTTAATTACTTTTGCAATGTAATATATATTTGAGTTAAGGTGTATAATTTAGGGTTAGGATTTAAATATGAGAAATTAAATTATAAAATTGTACAAATTAAACATATTGTTAGAAACAAAACAAAATTAATTTAAAGGAATATAATAAATAATTAAAGTAAAAGTTATTAAAATTATACACAAATTTTAGAAGAAAAAATAGAAAAATATAGGTTGAAAATGAAAAAATTAAAATTATGTAATAGTGGCGTTTTTAAAAAGCGCATAAAAAATAGAACTATAATGGCGTTTATAATAAAAGCGCCGTAAAAATAATTTATACCGCATTTTTAATAAAACGCCACAAATTTTCTTTCCTAAAACTAATTTCACTATTTGTTTCCCCAAACCTAAAATCTCCCAAAATTTCCTTTCCCGGATCCCCACCGATCTTCCTCTTTCATTTCTCCTCGTTCTCCCTAAATTTTCCCCAAATGCGAAAGGAAAGAGGAAAACATCAAGGAAGATTGGGATTTTCTTCGTCGCCATTTTAGAACTGTATGTTCTTCATTCATTCTACCTCTTTTTTTTCATGTACCATCTTTGGGAACGCAATTTTGGAGGGCTTTAGAATATTTTGGGATTTTGGTACGCAATTTTGGTATTTTCTTTGTATCGATAATATTCATTTTCATGTTTGAAAGAACATGAAAATAATGTTCCTCGCTATGTATAGTTGGCATGGCTTTACCCTTTTTCTTTTTTCTTTTTCCCTTCATCTGCAAGCTTTGAAAATGGTTCCTTTCATTTTCATATTAAAAAAACACTCAAATAAAGCAAAAGAAAAAACACCCAAAGTTCCTCTTTGTGCTCTGCAACTATGGGCACTATGGCAGAGCCCCAAAAAATGGCACTTCCTTCAAAATTAATTCACCTTTACCTTTTTTTTCAAGAGAAAAGATAATAAAAAAAATCCTCGCTTTGTCTAAAATCCATACTTTCTCTGGGTTTCTTTTATAATCATTTTCCTCGTATTGTTTTGCAGTTCAAGCGTTGTCTGAAAAAAACATGGCCATGGGTGGTCTTAAAAGAGTAGAAACAATAAACAGCAAAGGTTGTTCAAGGTTATTTGTTGGGTTCTCATCTTCAATCCCATCATTTAGAGCCTTCCAATCGTTTGATTTTATGTCCCTTCTCCTACCACCTCTCATGGCTCGAATTATCAACAATGGTTCGATCGCTTGGTCCATTTTTGATGCAGTTATTTGTGTAACGGTTTATCTAAAGGTTGGTTATTAGATTCTTGATAATACAATTTAAATGCCGATTTTGTAACCTTTGGTGGTTATTTTACTCGGTTTTTTTTCCGATATATATTCACTGTTTGAGGAACAATGCGATTAATTCTCCAAGACAAGCATGAATTACAACTCAATGGTTTTCATCAAAACCATCAAAGGTTAATTTGTCATTGTTTATTGAAATTGTTTTGCTTCTAGTACATTTTGCTTTCACCTGCTTTTATGTCATCTTAGCATAGTGGCTATAAGTAATTTCTTTATTTATATCAAATGCCTAACTTCCCCAGTACCTCTCCATCTTTTTTTTTTTTTTGATGATGGATATAGAATTGGAGTTTCTAACTTCATTGTTGAGCGTCTGAACCATATACCATCAAAGTAGCATGGAACTAATGTAATGCGACGACAGTGGTATGTTCCAATAAAGTTCTCGATGATCTTGTATGACTTCGCTTTTCCTCTTTTTATGGAGATAATTTGATTCCAAAGAGTGGCTTTCTTCTATAGGTACTTGGATGGATTTGCTCAATTTTATCGGCAGACAATTATTTTAGGTTATTATCTAAACCTGTAATGCGTTTCGATTTTGATGAACTATGCCTATGTTTGCAATCACTTTGTATGGTGCAAAGCTTGCACTTTTCATCCAAGGCATTTACCTCCTTCCGTCTTCTTTTCACAATATCTGTAGAGTTATTAAAGCGATAACCAAATAGTTAGCTTGATCCAAAGAAATTTATTGTCATTTGTGGAAGTATAATAGTTTTTCTCTCTTTTTATTGGGGTTATTGGGATTTGAAGACATTTTTATAATCTTGATCTTTCACAAAGAATTGGTGCATCATGTTTAATCTGAGATTTTAGTTAACTTCAAATCTTACACCTCCATGTCTATACCGTGCTTTTATATATGGTTCTAGTATGGTTCAAACATCAGTGTTGTGTGCACAAATGTAAAATGAAATAGAAGCCCTACAAGTGTGTCTTTATGACTAGAACTTCCTGTGAACAAATATTTCTAATCTCTTTTTACCCATTTGTACTGCAGACATGAATGCTCTTTTCAATCACCATTGTGTTAACTATCAAGGAAAGGTATGTTCATCTTCTAAGATTTTTTCCTTTCTATATTTTTCAAATTACATAGTGAAATACTTTCATTCTTTTCACTTATTTAATACTTGGTTCAAACATTAAGAAATAAGAATAATTGATTGTATTTGAAAGGGTTATGTAGCAAAGAGGAAGACAAAGCGACATTTGTTACATTTGATAGGAGAATGAAAATCTATGGGATAATTAGAGTGTAGAAGTTCATTTGTTGGTTTAGCTAGCTATTCGCACACCCTCCTTTCAACAAGTTCATTTACCCTTTAGTTGACCAACCGATCGGATCGTGAGTGCGAGACTGAGGTGTGCCTGTGTTGTATGAGCTTCTTCCCACTAAAAGTTCATCTTTTAATTCATCTAGAATCTAGAACGGATTGAAAGAATGTTATGTCCTTTTTTTACTATTCATTACTATCTTTAAGTATTAGTTATACTATTATACTGTTAAGGATATCTTTGTGAGCAAGACAAGTCAAAAGCATAGTGGCTAGTGATGTTTTACACATAAAGCACTGCTTTCAACTCTACTGCTTTGTTTGGATAATGTTAATCTCTTGACCCTTTGTCTTCAGATAGGTAGGTACCATCTGGACTATAATGTTCTTTTAATGTTTGGTGGTTAACTGATAACAGTTAATTACATTTGTAATTCAATCCTTCAAATTCAGTTACCACAGATTTGGATTCTATTAACTTATTCTGGAGTTGATGAGACTCTACAGTTTATACTCGAACAAAATTGTTTTCCAAGATCACTTATGTTGCCTATGGTGGTAAAGATTAGTGAAAGATTAAAGGAAATATTTGCTAATACATGAACATAAAGATGGAATCAGTTAGTAATTTTCTTGTAGGCTTGCCTGTGAAAGTAATGATTTTGAATGAGAAAAAAGTGTAAAAGACTACTAAAAGGTTAAATGAAATATTTGTTAGTACTTAATAGATTAAACATAAAGATGGAACCAGTTAGTGATTTAGTTGTAAACTGGATTACTCCCCGATATTTTATTTCATTGTTCAAAGGGAGAAGGAGTTTCATAAGACCTAGAGTTTATAGTTTTTGACATCTACTAATGCTTCCCTTGATGATGTTGTATGCCTGAATATGAATAGTTCTGACGTATTCACGTAAAATGTATTCACGTAAATGTTTTCCATAACCTAATGCAAGTATCTTTGAATGCTTATAATAAGTTTTTTTTCTATCTTTTTAGGAATCATTCTCAATATTCAAGGAATGAATGCAATTTACCATGTTAATTACTATGGTATGATCGGGCTTTCTTATTAAGCTACTTGTGATTGTAATATTTCAGGCCTTCTGCAGTTGCAAAACACATGGTGGCAGTCAGTACTAATCTTACGGTATTATTTTTACCTTTAACTTCTTCATTTGAATGATTAAGCATTTGCCGCACTACTGTGTACATATTGAATTGTTTGTTTTGGGTTTTTGTGCCACAAATCAAACATTGCTAAGGTGTTAAGAGTACAGTGTAACTTGTTTTTGATAAAATGAAAATGTTTATGCTCTTTTTGCTTGAAGCAGATGGCCCCTTCTTATGCATTGCTCTTTCACTTTTTGAATATCCATGCTTCATAGCATTGTATTTATTCCTTCCTTGGCAATTGCTAAAGGGCCAATAAACTAGACTGTACATTACATATTATATGCTAGTATTGATCCTATTCAAACTTATAAATGTTTTCCATACTGACTTGTTGAAAAGTTCTAATTGACCCTAATAATGCATTTGCATTCGGGATTGGGTTGGTGGTCGATACGATGGTAAGTATTATTAATTCTCCCTTGCTTACCTCTAAGCATCATTTACGATCTTGATTTCTATTGAGGATTGATTTTTTCTAATTGAACTGTGGAAGTTAACTAATCTTTAAACTACCATTTGCGTTTGCGGGCAATTGGAGTGTTGCCTTTGTCTCTGCAGTATGGTTTTTAAATAGTAGAAAAGTATGGTAACCTGTTATTATTTTAACTCTATTGTATTCACTTTTCAAATCCTATAACTTATAACATCCATTAGAAGTCCAAATATTATAGGTGAGATAGATTTGTGCGGTTTATAGCCGCTTGTTGTTCTAAAGAAATACATCATGTAAATATGACAAATGAACTTAGGAATAAAAGGCGTTTTCTTTTCATTGTTCTCTATGGAGCTCATCTAAATACTTGCAAAAGTATGACAACTAAAACTGCAAGATTCTTAAAAGGTAGGTTTTAAGTTTCTTGACTTAATCTATTATCCATTTTAACTAGCTGCTTTTGAAAATTATTTGTTCATGTACTTATTTTAATTTTCTTTTGGCATAATTTGTTATATACATAAGTAAGTTTTTTAACTTGTTACTTGAAGGTTCTTAAAGGGGCTTCAAGTATTGATGAGCATTTCCATTCAGCTCCTTTTGAGAAGAATATACTGTAAGTGTCTTAATGTAAAATCTTCCACTGCAGCTGTTATTCTTTATTACATACTAATCCACCACAAGACGACTTTGGCGAACACGAACGAATGGACAGCACAACTTTTATCAACTAATCCACCAGGTGAATTTTATGTTGCAGAAAGAAGCATATTTGGTGATTCTTGCTTTATATAAAATCTTAGACCATCTTAAAGATTTGAGGTGCTAAATTGTTTTACGTCGGAGACCGGTCTGGGTAACTTTTTTGATTTTTTTTTTTTTTTCTCAGTTCAACATTGCAAATCCGACTCTTGGTTGCCAAAAAAGCTAGAAATTGATGATGACGAAGCGTAATTTCTCTTTGCGGTGATGTTTGGTGGTGGGGTCATGGAATGTGCTTGTTATTAGGAGCATTTCTATAATTTTAGGCAAATCTCACATGCTTGTTATTAGATGGAATTATAGAAATTTATATTCTTCTATAATTTTCATTTTAATATGTCTTCAAATTAAATTATACATTTTAAATTGGATTTTGGTGTTTTTATAATATTAATTTTTTTATTTTTTAACCTTTAGCGCGTTTTTGAAAAAAGTGCCGCTTAAAAATATGCTATTTAATTTTTTATTTTTCATGACTTTTAGCGGCGTTTGTGGGAAAAGCGCTAAAAGTCATGTTTTTATGATGTTTTCTTTGAAGCGCGCTAAAAG